>OY292417.1:1327500-2655000 GCA_958496275.1 Zele albiditarsus
ATATTTACATCGTAGTTTAAAGGACGATGGTTTGAAATGGGTAAAATATCAACCTGTGTTGATGATGCCCGCTCATGCAGTACGTATGAAATAGGAATGGAAGATGGGGAGTTAATGTGCAGTTATGTTCCGATTGAGAACGTACCCAATTGTTCCCATGGAGCCCCGATCTATCATAGTGATACTAGTGACTTCATCAGGAACAGATCCATCTTGAACGCAGGGTTCACTAACGTAAGTACTTTATATGACATAAAATTATTATACCTATCTCATTAATAACTGAATGTAGAACAGAAACTTTTGCTCGGCTATTCGTCGGTTTTTTGTAACACTCAATGTGGCATTTGCGACAATGCTTTCATTACCCTATGAATTCATCATAATATATGGAAACGTGAGGACATGTATGAGTTTGCAAGTGTAGAATTTCCTTTTTTTTTCAGCAATCCTCATCGCCCACTTATATGTTTTATAATAATGGCACAGAACTAATTTTCGTCGGCGCAAGAAATAAAAAATGTATGAGCCTATCATATAGATTGTGGTCTCGGAATCGAGGAGTTTCGGAGGAAACAAAAGCTGTATTTGAAAAACTAGCCGGAAATGCAACTGTCCGATATTATGCTTGGGAAAATTGTCCGAAGTTGCGTATTGAAACAGACGATGAGTTCACTGTTGAACAGGTAAAACATTTCGTAACCATTTAATTTCATTATATATTGAAAAAAATGTTCCACCTACCGCATAGCGTATGAAACATACTCTATACAGTTATTTTTTTTCGCTTGAACACCTTATTAATTTGGCTTTTACAATCACTTTTAATGCAATTTCTATCTATTCTCGCTCAATGACATTCTAATCATTCCATATTGAAATAGTTGTCATTATCTCTTGGGACTCACGTTGTGTATTATTTTGTGTGGGAAAATCTAAAAATAATTCAAAAACATTTTCACGTACACAAATACCTGATAGAGAAGGTGTTAAATATTTTGACATCTTTGGATTCATTGGAAATAATATTAATTCTAAATAGTTTATTTCTTTGTCGGTGCGGTAATTCAATCAAAATAATAATCGAATCAACTTCGTATCACAGTTCAAGGGACTGTGGTATTCTAAAGCTATTGTATACTATGGACGTCCTGGTAGCCAGACCTGCTCTATGCTCAGTGCAACGGTAGACTATGAGAACCAAACTTTTAATTTTACGGAAAATTCCATTGAAAATGGAGGCATCATTAGAAAAACATATGAGGGAAGAATTATTGAATCTGTGCTGCATTGGAACGAAGTGTCAGTTGATAGTAACCGTACTGATGGTAAGTAGATAACACGATGAAAAATAATTAGAACTTCCCTTTTGTTTATCAAATGGGGGAAAAAATTTGTTAACATCATTTACCAGAACAATTACCAAAACAAGTCGTAGTGACACCTATGTCAATACCAATATTTATATTCATGCCTTTATTCGAACTTTGACCGGTAGAAAAAATAGAAAGACATATATGCCAGCTTGTACTTTCATATTTATTTTTCATTTTTTTCAGTCCAATCAGCAGTAGGTTCTGCAATCAGTTGCAATAATGGTACTGAATTACTCTGGCGCATCCATAACTTACCACATTACATTTTGATCTCTCGTAACCCTGAAGTTTCGGAAGAAACAATGGTACGATTCAAAAAACTGACGGAAAATTTCGTCGTGTACGAAGATTATAACCTTCTTGTTTGTCCTCGGGATATCTTTCCGAAAAATATCAACTGAACTCAAAGTATGTTTGAATTCAGCTATGGATATAAACAAAAATATAATTTCGACAGAATGTAATTTATGAGATAATTTCAAATAAAAGTAAATATTTCCATGAAAACATTTCTTGATAAGCCCCTACATGGCCGTATATGAATTTCCACATCAGGCTTGAAATGAAAATTGGCTTTTATTTGTAGATCTGGCTTTATATGGAAAATCCATTTCATTCCATGTTAAATATTCAACCAGAATAATTTGATTACATTCTACGTACTACAGAGAGTATATGAAATTGTTACCGAATAATAACCGCACTCACTGCTGCTTAGCTTCCAATGATCGATGATGTTCTTGAGTCCGATTGATATCTCGAGAATGTGGTTTGATATGCAGTCGCAGATACTCAATAACAACAAACTATAAATGAAATATTGAACCATTAATCCACTGATTCACTCTATTTCTCACGTATTTTATATAATTGTTACCGTTCCAAACTTTGTGTGTACTCGTATAACACAAAATAACTCACTGCCGTTCACAAAGCAGTAAGATGATAGAATAATAACATGTTTGGTATTTAATCTATATCACAGTGTGAAATCGTTAGAAATAACTCTAAATCTATGCTAATTTTATCATCACAGGACGAATCCGTCTAGAGATTGTGACGCTGCACCCTTTTTCTCGCCTTTCTAGGGGTAAAAGGAGGCCGTCAGGCTTCGGGATGCCACTCTAACTTTACCTCGTAATGAACGGCAAGTAATTGAGGGTCAAAGTCCCCAACTACTTTTATTATTTGCTTCAAAGAAAAATAAATAATTATCAATGAATTATGATTTTAATTAATTATTACAACCAATAATTAATTATTTATTCTAATAATCAACCAAATAGATATAATAATCCGTAATACAAATAGAAAGAAAAGAGTATTTACACAATGAACACAATTGGAATTATTATTCGGAATATAATAGATTCCGTGATATAAAAGAATACAATGATTAAATAATTCAAATATTAATAAACTTTCGGAACTTATTTGCTTCCGTGTTTGCAAAAGAAGAAGATAATAATTTGACTAATAATGCGGACAACAATGATGCAATACAACGTAGGATCAATTTTGACCCTTATTGCGATTTTGACCCTTATGGCGGCGTCATTTCTTATCTCGTTCGCACCTTCGCAAAAACCTCCGCAACAATGGAGACTAATTCCACGATTAATTCTATAATATGTTTCATAAAATAACTATGTGTCCCTTTTTCCTTAATTTCAATATACAAATGTTTTATCTTCCGGATAAAACATGCGCGGAATGGACGGGTAAACAACGAACAAGATTTTCTCCATTTTTATACGACCGAATTACTACTTGTTATCACTATCTGAAATAAAAATGGTCGCTATATCTAGTTGCCATTAGCAATAAAGAAAAACCCAGCGGTTCAACACTTACGGCTGAGTGGAGATCCTTACACACACATTGAATTTATTCTAATATTTAATATACTTTGACTTGACAATACAAATAATCTGAAACAGACAATACAATATTTTAAAAATGACTATCCGCACATTCACGCACAAACGCAATACTTTTCATCATAATGATAAGTACACACATACAATTCACTCTTGCACGCTCGGCGATTCCGGTGGAAGCGAGGACTCAGTGTCTTTGCTTCCATATATCATCTTCTTTGTGAATAAATTAGGCCAATCCTAGACATCTTCCTGGTCTAGGACCCAATCACATCCCTATGTAAATTCTCGATGATTGACAGCCCCAATCATCGCTACCTTCATCGATTAATCGATTTCTTATTGGTGGTTGGGTTGCCGGAGTCGAGAGGCGCTGCACGCTGCCTGTTGCCGAGCCGCCAATTCATCCACATGTTACGACGCATTTCCCACGTCTGCGCATCTCCTCGCGCACATGCCGGAAAATAGTACTCAAGAATTCTGACAGATGGCGACTGTAGTATCATTATTCGTCAATGCCATACTATCCACACAGTTTATTTGAATACATCGACAACATTGGCGGTCCATTATTAACATAATTATCCACGGCATCCGGACGTCAACTAAATACATCCACAATTCCATAGCAACAATGACAATTCGGAGCTGCCAAAGTGAACTTGCATAGGAGCCTAATCAATTGTTACGTCCCCGTATCATATTTACAGCTGTTCTACCAACTGATACCTACCTTACCATAAGCAGAAGTACGACGATAAAATAGATTCATGTACAACCTACCTCACACGCATTTTTTCCATAAACTAATAAACTTATGTAGAAATACGAAATATACACATATGTAGATATACACTACATCTCAGAAAACACTACAAAGACCAAACCAGCAAACGAAGTTATAAATTCAAGTATATATGTAATTAACAGAAAATAAGAAGGAATACATATATAATTAACACGAACTAGTAAATATATTACAACCATCATTAATATAGTGTAGACCCATTAAGTAATTAATACATAAGTAACAATTGTAATAAATTACCAATATCATAAATCACCAACCAATACCAACATAATTAATTCATAGGCAATTTATGCATAAATGACATCATTAACCAGTAACGTAAACTACTCATTTACGCATAAATAACATCAACGAAATAGTATAAATTAAGCATAAGTAATTCACGAATAAACTAAAACAATAATTAATATACTAGTTGATAACTATAACACAAGGGTGGAAATGAATCAACCCATGATAATAACGCAACCCATGCAGCTGAACCAATAAGTTCCCCTCGGAACGCATAGATTAATATAGGAAATAAGATAACAACACGCTTCTCATGGGAATTTATAGATTAATATAGAAACTAGGATAATAATAAATTCCTCAAGAATGCATATTTTATTAGAGTAAATACGATAGCTAAGATTCTCAAGAGCCATCCTGAGAAACCGCGGACCCACAAACAAGATCACGCTATTTGCGATTGGGGACTCACGTCCAATCGCGTAGCACCGATAAAAACTTGCGGGTCCAGCGCAAAGACGCCTGACTCAATCACCCCCTCTTCCTTAAAAAACACGCGTCAACGAATACCATAAAATGTATCGCGCACAGGTAAACGCTCTCATTATTACTCACCCAATTCGTCAAGACGCACTGGTCATTCGACTCGACAAGATTCAGTCTCTCATCATCCTTATTTCATTTCGTAAAGACTTATTCAACTCATTACTCTCACATTTCTTATTTAAATCGTCAAGACGCACTCTCACTTTTGTTCAGTCAATTCGTCAAGACTCTTATTCACTGCAAGAATTTCTCAAACTAACTAACTCAATCAAAGAACATCGGACTCGCGTTTCTTCCTAAGAACATTTAAACTTGAATCAGAACCTCCAGAAGAAATCAGTCATTAACACTAAAAACGTAATCGCTCTTGAGAATTCGAGGCATAAGCCTATAATATGAAAGCAGTGTATAAACTAAGTGTAACATCAGTGTAAAACCAGTAACACTAATAAATATGTTAATTATAAACTACAACATTGACTCTGAGAATCTTCTTCAAAATCACCCGCGCATAGCGTTCTTGATCATCCGAACATATACCTATATATGTTAGAGTTGCGTGGGACAGTCGGTAAGTGAAGAGAGTGACCAACTAAGACTCGCACCGACCAGTGGCATCCTGGTCAACATCGCCTCTACATTCACTTCCAACTTGGAAAATATCTACGACCTGTCCCCGGGACGTAACACGTCAATGGGAGCGAAAACGATAGTTGGTGGATGTAGGAGAGACGAGAAGGGGGGTTTAGCGTGCTCCCGTGTATCTATATGCGGTCGGAGTGCGGTGGACGCGCTCGTACGTGTGCTTCGTTACGCCCGCATGATGCATAGTTGAGCGGTTATACATGCATAGGGTCACATAGGCGCCGTACTTTTTTTTATTCTAATTTAATTTTTTCTCAAATTGTCGGGTTTTTGTTCGCAATAATGATGTAATTGGGGCCCTATTATATAACTCTCATTTTGTTGGGTTGATTTTTGCTGTTTTTATTACCTGTAAGGAGAAAAAAGGTATTGAATATTATATTATTCACGCGTAATTGTCGTGCGTCCTACGCCTTCTGATTCGACGAATCTAGTGTGGCGATTAGATATCGTTGTGCGTGCAGCTGCGTTGAAGAATTTCGTTGTTGCGAGTGCGTATGTGTGTGATGAATCGTGCACCGACGTGTGGACTAATTAGTGTTGGTGTCCGTGCGTTCAACATTGGAGCGCAAGGAAGGAGTTGTTACGTCATAGCTAACCTTCAACCCCAAATATACACATACACCCACACACCATTTAAATTATCAAAATAATATCAATTAACGCTTTGATTCAAGATCATGCCAAATAAACATTCATTAGTTTATAAGTCATTAACCTTGGATTAAGCAACATTTCGCAAACCAAATCTTCATACATTCCATTCAATCCCTAACATCAGCAGATAGTTTATAAGACACTGAACTTGAACACCAGCTGAAGCCTAGAGTCTCAGCACATTCCTCGGGACAAAAGCTGCCACTGCAAACCTGAGCTGAGGGCAATGCACGGAAAATGCAACGTTGGGCTTTCTGTTCGAATGCAAAGGCATTGACCCATTGCAAAATCAATCGAACCACACCGAATCAACCAATGGGGAACAGTCCACCTGTGATGACAAGAGCACACAACAATATATAAACCTCAATCAAATCACAGACAGCGAGTCAGAGAGAAGCCAGAGAAGTCAGAGGTCTTCAGCCATTCACAACACCAAGTCAGAGATCAGTCAATCATTCACGGCAGTTAGAAAATCAGTTAGTCACTCACAACACTCAGAACCTCTCAACTACATTCAAAAACTTCAAAAGCAATAAATCCAATAATCAATGTATATCTCTACCATTTGAAAAATCTATAATATAATAAAGTGTACAAGTGTCGGTTGTGAAACAAACCATAAACGTTATTAAATTAAACCACACACGTCATCCAGCGTCCAAATCATTCGCTTGCGCCTAGCAGTGGCAAGCGCACGATCCCTTACTATTTTTGGAACAAAAATCTAAATTGAATTATTTCTGGAAACGTCCACGTTGGAATCATCGAACAAACATCAAGAATAACCATCCAAAACGAACTCCAGTATTCTCGTCTACTCAACCAACGTCATCATTAACCAGATTCAAGTTGTAACTTGAATATCTTCAATCAAACATTTCGTCAGGACGTAACAGAGTCATTAATTTATCGACCGACCGACCGCGAACATGAGCAGAAGTTTTATAAATTACGTGAGTATTTCTCGATCGCGTTGTGCTCGTTTAATGTTAGCCAAAATAAGTGTTCGAATTAATTGTGAGTGTTTTTAGGAAACCTGGGTATGAGGATTGGCGGATGCGCCCCTCCGAAACCATCACGGTCGATGGAGTGGCTGTGACGACCCTCGGCTATTACGACAGCCGCGGGATCCCTCGCTCCACATGCCGAAAGAGACGTCAGCGTGCGACGGTAAGTTATTATGTTTAAGACAATTTATAATAAAGAATTTTTTTGAAATCTGAAATATATTTTTTATAAAATTTTAAAAGTTGAATAGCCTTCATAACTTTTGAGGAAAAAATTTCGATAGAATTTTCGAATGTTTCTCATAATTTTTAGAAGAAATTTTTTGTAGAATTTGAAACTTTTCGATGTTTTTATCTTTTTAAGAATTAAAAATTTTTTGATATTTTTTTGTAGAATTTTTTAGAAATCTTAAATATATTTTTCACAAAATTTTAAAAAAGTTGAATGACCTTCATAACTTTTTGAGGAAAAAAAAATTTAGAATATATTGTTATAGAATTATCGAATGTTTCTTATAATTTTAGAAGACATTTTTTTTATAGAATTTTTTCGATGTTTTTATATCTTTTTAAGGATTTAAAATTTTTTGATATATTTTTTGATGTTTTTCTATAACTTTTTTTTTTTTTTGCAGTTTGAATTTGTTCTTGCTGACGAGGATGTTCCTGCCATAATGGCAGCTGCAATTGGGGCCCGCCCGACATCTAGAACACTAATGTCGGGCCTACGGGATAAGGTTTTGTGTGCGCGTTAAATTTTTCTAAGTCCCACTTTATGTGGTGGCGATAGCGTTGTAGTGGGGAGTATATATAAGGCTACGCTCCGCGTTGGAGGGTTACTTGGCGGAATGTCACAACACGGATCAGAGTCTGGTTATTCTACATGTCAAAGTGGTTTGCTCGAGGAACCGTCGGTAGACGGAACGGGACTGTTCGACGTTCACCTTACACAGTTGCAGAAGTCGAATCTAATCAGCCTCAAACTGACTCAGGCAGTCGACGACTACCTAGTCGCGGTAAAGAGAGTAAGGGAGCTGCAGGAGAGTCTGGAGTCCCAGCCAAGTCCTCCAGAAGGAAGCCCACCAGGTTGTTTCCCATCACTCTCGGCGTGTGCTCAGTCTACCCAGCAATTCGCGAAGATTTCATATGATCTTTCGAGAACGTGCACGCTCAGGATCCATCCCGACTCCATCAACGTGGGGCCTTCGAACCCGCCTGAGTGCGTGAGCAGACCCCTCGAAACCACCATTGGAGGAATCCGGGCCAGAGTCCGAAAAAAAACAAAAAAAATAAAAATATGCATGAAAAAGAATGTGTATGTGGGTGAAATCTTAAACTCTTAAAAAGGTATAAAAACATCCAAAACATCGGGGAATTTAAAATTCTACAAAAAATTTTCTAAAAATTATGAGAAACCCTCGAAAATTTCATCAAAATTTTTTCCTTAAAAGTTATGACGGCTATTCAACTTTCAAAATTTTATAAAAAACATATTTAAGATTTTAAAAAAATTCTTCATTATAAACTGTCTCAAACAAAATAACTTACCGTCGCACGCTGACGTCTCTTTCGGAGTGGGGAGCGAGGGATCCTGCGGCTGTCGTAATAGCCGGGGGTCGTCACAGCCATCCCATCGACCATAATGGTTTCGGAGGGGCGCATCCTCCAATCTTCATACCCAGGTTTCCCATGCGTATCTTCCTAAAAACACACAAAAACACTCACAATCAATTCGAACACTTTTTTTGGCTGACACTAAACGAGCACAATGCGATCGAGAAATACTCACGTAATTTATAAAACTTCTGCTCATGTTCGCGGTCGGCCGGTCGATAAATTAATGACTCCTTCCTTGCGCTCCAATGTTGAATGCACGGGCACCAACACTAATTAGACCATACGTCGATGCACGATTCATCACACACATACGCACTCGTAACAATGAAATTCTTCAACGCAGCTGCACGCACAACGATATCTAATCGCCACACTAGATTCGTCGAATCAAAAGGCGTAGGACGTACGACAATTACCCGTGAATAAATTAATATTCAATACCTTTTTCCCCTTACAGGTAACGAAAACAGCAAAATCAACCCAACAAAATGAAAATTACATAATAGGGCCCCAATCACATCATTATTGCGAACTAAAACCCGACAATTCAAGAAAAAATTAAATTAGAATGAAAAAAAGTACGGCGCCTATGTGACCCTATGCATGTGTGACCGTTCAACTATGCATCATGCGGGCGTAGCGGAGCACACGTACGAGCGAGCCCACCGCACTCCGACCGCATATAGATATACGGAAGCACGCTAAACCCTCCTTCTCGTCTCTCCTACATCCACCAACTATCGTTTCCGCTCTCGTTGACGACTATCTGTTTTGATAAAAATCTTCCCTTCTAATTTTTCTCATTGTATATACTTATGTATTAGAATATAAAAAAAAATGTTAACCACTCATAACTACAAATAATGATTAACATGTATAAATCGATTTTTGGTTTTTACATGCCGACAGGAAATAAGTCATTCCCCAAAAAATATATTTATATATTAATAGAAAAAATATCGATAAAAATCCTCGTACTACAGTACAACCATCACTAGATCGATAAGTCGATAAATCATCTATGAATCATCGGTCGCTACATCATTGTCGAGCCATAAGCAGTCGGTAAGGTAGGAACCCGTGTGAGTTACCGGCGGAGTTGACCCAGAACCCGCTTATTTTATCTACTTACTTTCGCGCCTTGCAGCTGATCAAGCTGATCTTCGATAAGCGGGAGAGGGTAGCGATCTTTAATTATCTTGTTATTTAACAACCGATAGTCAACGCATAAACGACTCGAACCATCTTTCTTCTTGACTATTACGATCGGACTGGCGTAGTCGGAATTCGATTAATGAACTATCTCGTCCGTCATCCACTCTTAAATCTGTTCGTTTACCTCGCGCTTTTCCGCTTCGCCTAGCTTACGCGCTCGCTGACATATCGGTATATCGTCTTTCAAAACAATCGTCATGCTGACTCCCACTCCGCGGCGTTTGTCCGCCTTGTACTCTTTTATCATATTCGGAATCTTATCCCGATTTTCGCGTTCACACACATTGGACGAATCAGCTATTTCGCTGTCGCTCGATTCGATCGCTTGAATTCGCAAAATTTCGGGCACACTTGCATTTTCATCATTCACATCAGTTAACGGCTCAATCTTACAAATTTCGCGAGATCGGAAAAGCTTAACGCCGTCGAGAAAATCAGTGCCAACCAGGAGTTTGTGGTCTAACAATTCTTTTTTGACCACGTACAAACGAACCTTGTATTCGTGATTGTTCACTTCCATTGTCGCGTCAAAGAACCCGACCGTCTTATTTACTTCCTTCACAACGCCGCGGGATGGCGTCGGCTCGCCTACGAGTTTCGGGTTCATCCAGTTCAGCGTACTGATCCTCTCGGATAATCGTAATGTCGCTCGCTGTATGGATAATCGCATCTACAATCATTCCGTTCAATACAACACGCTTCGCTTGCTTATGGGTTTTGGCTGACGTGTCCGCCGATACACACGCTTTCTTCGTTTCACTCGCGCCTGGACATTCCGCCGCGATATGTCCAAACTTTTCGCACTTGAAACATTTTCGACCTAACCCTTTCGACGGACACTTTGGGCTTACGTGGTCTCGCGCACCCCAATTAAAACAGCGCTGTACAACAGTTTGATATTTTTATTCGCACTCGATACTGTTTCGTTCGATCGGTTCGATTCACATGTCGTCGATGTCTTCGTTGCACTTTGTTTGTTTTCACCTTCCACCGCACTTCTCGTCGTGTCGCTGCGATCGCGCAACAAAACCGCTGCGGTCGCGCAGGTTGGAATCGGGAATACCGTCAACAATGTACTGCAATATCCCTTCTTCGGACCACCCCAGCCTGTTTACCAAGATCGTTTTCTCGTGTGCGTAATCGTTGAAGGTCTGTCTTCTTCCACGTACGCTCCTCGAAACGTCGTCTTGAAGCAATTCTGTTTGAGCGTTGAAAAAACATTCCACGCAACTCACGCAACAGTTCGCCTGAAGTCATCTGGATGTATTCGGGCTTAGAGTGAAACCATTCCAACGCCCTCTCTCTCAGCCTCATACCAATTAATATTTTCGTCGTGTTCTCTTCTAGTCGATAGGCCTCTTTCAGGAAGAGCACATGCCTCTCCCATCTCTCGTACACCTTGGTGTTTTCGTCGAAGAAACTCAACAAATCTGCGAGCATCGATAGATTCATGCGCATTGAACTTTGATCGTTTTGGACAAGTGTTCTGCTAGAGGTCACCGCGGGCCTTTGTTGCTCGCTCGTCGTGCCTCGAGCTTCGTTGTCCGCCTGCCTCATGTGCGCTATCTCAAGCTCTTGTCGTAGCTACGCGACTTCGCATTCGGCAAGTTCTTTTTCTTTCTTCTACAGCTCTAACATGTATTGCGTTGATGCCGCTCCTTCGTCGTCGCTTTCGTCTTGGCTTGTTTCGGGATGCTCTTCCGCTGCTTCCAGAGTCGACATATCGAAGTCCTCGGCGCGCGTCAAACGTAACAACAACTCGGCTTTATTGCCAACTGTCGATAGATTCAGGGACTGGCGTTTCTTTCAACGCTTTCATCGTACACTTCTTCGGGTCTAACATTTTGGTGTTAGTGTCTCTCACTCTCACTCGTAGCACTTTCTCGAACGTTCTTGCACGTGTTTACACTGAGCGCGCTTCGCGTCCTCTGAGCGTCTTCGGCGCTACACTGTATGTTCCGTACGCGGTTGTTAGCGCGGTTCAACACCTTCGGTTCTTCGTCTTTGTCTGTGCGTCTTTTTTTGTCGTTCGTCTTTATTTCGTCTTTCGTCTTTCTTCGTCGTTCGTCTTTATTTTGTTTTTCGTCTTTCGCATTTTTCTACACTGTCGCCATACTTTCTCGCGTTATCCCGGCTGAGCCCTCAAGTGTATGGGATATTTATGTTTGTCACGTAAACCTTATTAAAATTGTTACCAAAATTTTCCCACGAATCTTCTAGAAAGGAAATACCATAAGAGTGAAAACATACGCCACGATGCAACCAAAAATTAAAAGCAAACCTATGTACATGTATAAACATGTATCGCGCTGTACCCCTACATTCCAAGTCTTACGACTTTTCTACGAAAGCCTATGTGAAAACGGTCGTAAAACCTAGGAAATGCACCGCGATGAAAATCAATGGGCCCTCACTCGCCTTTCACATGTCAAATACACCAAAATTTATGTCACCTCTTGATGAAGCCGCCGTTCCCTCACCTCTTTTTCTGATTGAATCGTGTCTATAAAAACCCTCGACACAATATCACAATCGTCTCATTTCTTGAATTCAGTTGAACGAGTGAGGTCCGCGGAAATATCTACTCGAAAACTTCGGTGGATGTCAATGAGTCTAGATTCGCGTTTAATACTAGTACATTAGTCTGCACTTGTAGTATCGAATTGATCACGAGTTAGCTAACTAAGTCAAATACATTGAAATTGCATTTTCAATATTATTAAGCAAATACCTATAACGCACTGTCGGGTTTTCCATAGAAAAGTGTAGAGTCGTAATTTTCTCATTTAACGAAAACGCGAAGTGTCAACTCCGTGAAGCGATGACACCTCTCCAAACATCGTAATTGGTAAGCAATTTATGTAAACTTTGTAACCAACCTTAAAGTGTTTTCAATATACACATGAAATCTATCCCTGTCTATCTTTAATTATTTTTCTAAAAGAAAAACAAGATCTCCCGAGATCTTAAAGTGAAACAAACCTACCTGCTTCTTTTCAATCCCTTATCCCTAATCGCCACGCGGGATGTCAATCGACAAAGGATCGAGTATCGCGTACAAACTGCTCGGTACATGATTTCTCAATAAAAGGCGTCCAACCTCGGACGTCACACGTTCGTTCCTGGTGGTGGTGGAAACGGACGTGAGGATAATGACGAACTCAAACTAATATGTAGAAAAGGAATAAACAGAATAACTTTATTACAGTAAATAAATGAAAAGAACAAATCGTGAAATTAGCCATTCGCACACTTGACTGCTCGCTTGGGCTATTCGTCGCAGAATGTGTCGTTACCGGAGAAAACCGGGCAACGCCGGGCACTCTCGCGGAGACTCTTCCACACACGTAAACCGTAACATGACCGCCATTTTTCGATTCCTACAATATTCCATGTCTTCATGTATTTATTTGATTCAAGAAAATATACTTCCGAGTATAGTTTTCATTCAATCAATTCAATTCCACTCTCTTCGTAATTCAAGCACATAATTAAAGTCATTTAGTTAAAATAATCTCAACTCAATACTAGTTTTAGTTGAGATATATACTCACTATGCAGTTATCAAAAGTATACTTCCTTAAATTTGAAAAACTATTTGGTTGTATTGAATATGGTGATTGTCTCATTACCATGAGATATTTACTTGAGACTTTTTCAAGTAATGACTTACTTGTTCCAAGTATGATTCAATTGAGACTGAGATTTTTTTCTCTCAGTGTAGATATCAAAGAGTCACCAGCACGTGCTCATCAATCGCCAATCTGTATATTGGAGAACAGCGATGGAGTTTCCAGTTATGATAACCCCACCATACAGTGTGTACTTCATTGTACTGTACTGAGAAAAATTCTTCTCAGAAGAAGTTCTCCAACAGATGCATTACATACAGCACTTAATGCGTATATGACTGATGCAAACACTGTGAGTTCACTATTCGTACGACAATATGCTGGAGAGCTATTTGCCAATGATTTAGAACACGATTCACTGCAATTTTTCGAGGCACTTTTCAAACAAAATCGCGATCTGAGGAAACTAGTGAATATTGAACCCACACATAAGTGACAATGTGAGAATGTGAGTACAAAAGAAATTATGAAAGATTACTTACCTTTACCAATGCCCCTCAAAAAACAAATCGTCAATGTCTGAAAGATACTAAAAATACTGAGAGAGCAAGGAGTGAAGTTAATATTATATTAGAGAATATAATGCGCAGGGAGATACGTTGGATATTTGGTAGCGGAGAGAATCTTGGATGCGTTTAACAAGCGTATTTATTTATAAACAATAATAACAAGAATCACAGATATGTTCAACAACAATTACTGAATTAAATTGCACTGAGTTATGGTTCTGAATTGTTAATTATTCACTGAAAAGTAGCTAATAGTTAAACACTGAGTACCACGCGGTTGAAAAATGCACACTCGATGAGTCTAAGGAACTGTGTGAGACACTGAATTGAATTCCGATACACACACTTTCGAACAACGTGGGCAATGAGTTGGTCTGAATAATTGCGCTTCTGATGAAGATGCACTAAATGCTGAAGAAACACAATTGTCTGAGCTGAACTGAAGATGAGTTGAACTGAATACTGAATGATAACTGAGCGTAGCTGAAAACACATGTACTTGTACTGGTGCTCGTGGCTGAAGTGATGCCGGCAATTTTCTTTCCGGCCTCGTAATGGTTGTGTTACGTCCCCGTATCATCTTTACAGCTGTTCTACCAACTGATACCTACCTTACCATAAGTAGAAGTAAGGTGATAAAAGAGATTCATGTACAACCTACCTCATACACATTTTCTCTATAAACCAACAAACTTATGTAGAAATACGAAATATACATATATATAGATATACGCTATATCTCAGAAACACTACAAAGACCAAATCAACAAACGAAAATATGAATTCAATTATATATGTAATCGACAGAAAATAAGAATGAGTACATATATAATTAACACGCACTAGTAAGTAAATAACAACCATCATTAATATAGTAAAGACCCATTAAGTAATTAATACATAAGTAACAATTGTAATAAATTACCAATATTATAAATCACCAATCAATGCCAACGTAATTAATTCATAGGCAATTTATGCATAAATGGCATCACTAACCAATAATACGACTTACTCATTTATGCATAAATTACATCAACAAAATAATACAAATTAAGCATAGGTAATCTACACATAAACTAAAACGATAAGCGATAAACAATATACTATAACACAAGGGTGGAAATGAATCAACCCATGATAATAACGCTACCCATGCAGCTGAATCAATAAGTTCCCCTCGGAACGCATAGATTAATATAGGAAATAAGATAACAACACGCTTCTCGTGGGAACGCATAGATTAATATAGAAACTAAGATAACAATAAGTCTTCGGGAATGCATGTTTTATTAGAGAAAATAAGATAGCCAAGATTTCCAAGAGCCATTATCTAATCCTGAGAAACCGTGGACCCACAAACAAGATCACGTTATTTGCGATTGGGGACTTACGTCCAATCGCGAAGCACCGATAAAAACTTGCGGGTCCAGCGCAAAGACGCCTGACTCAATCACCCCCTCTCCCTTAAAAAACACGCGTCAACGAATACTATAAAGAGTATCGTGCACAGGTAAACGCTCTCATTATCCTTATTTCATTTCGTAAATACTTATTCAACTCATTATTACTCATCCAATTCGTCAAGACGCACTCTCATTTTTGGTCAGTCCATTCGTCAAAACTCTTATTCACTGCAAGAATTTCTCAAACTAACTAACTCAATCAAAGAACATCGGACTCGCGTTTCTTCCTAAGAACATTCAAACTTAAATCAGAACCTCCAGAAGAAACCAGTCATTAACACTAAAAACGTAATCGCTCTTGAGAATTCGAGGCATAAGCCTATAATATAAAAGCAGTGTATAAACTAAGTGTAACATTAGTGTAAAACCAGTAACACTAATATATATATTAATTATAAACTACAACATTGACTGTGAGAATCTTCTTCAAATTCACCCGCGCATAGCGGGCTTGATCATCCGAACATATACCTATATATGTTAGAGTTGCGAGGGACAATCGGTAAGTGAAGAGAGTGACCAACTAAGACTCGCACCGACCAGTGGCATCCTGGTCAACATCGACTCTACATTCACTTCCAACTTGGAAAATATCTACGACCTGTCCCCGGGACGTAACAGTTGAGCGGATGTGGTCTGACCCTGACCGTGAATTTTCTGATTGGCCGCGCATATCAGCATGCGCGTGCACATGGTCAGACCGGCTCAAATTGGTTAGCGCACGCAACAGGTGCGCCTACGCATGAGCAGTTTATCTAGAATGAGTCGCGCTTACGCTATGCAAATTACTGCGCGACTCACTCATCCTCCTGGACATTGCATAATTATGGTCACTCGACTGACTGCACGAGTGACCCAGGAGGTGCTGCCACCATGCTCGTGTGGCATCTGTATCAATTACTGAACAATATTGAAGATTTCATTGTCGCATTGTCATTGGCGGACTTCTACGGGCAATTGTAACATGTATTCAGCAGATGACATTGAAATCCACAGGAGGATAGAAATTATTCTTGTCAACCAAATATTAATAGTTCAATTGAATCTCTTCTCGCTCACTCGCAAAGATATTCCAAAATGTGACAATAGATTCCTGAAAGCTATCCCTTCTACCAAAATATTAATCTGTGATGAACAATGTACTGTGATAAGTGCCATGTTTTGTTCCGGTCAAGTGAATGATACTATCGATTTTAAAAGTATGTTGAGAGTAGATAAAACACCTGGATTGACCGAACTTGACGATTTGGATGTCATAAAAACAAGATGGCCGACGAATGCGAAGGAAGTTTACACCCCATTTCTTGAAAAGACTGGGAGCAAAGTGAAGCATGAAATGTGATGAGAAAATATTGTACACTATATCAAAAATCGCGGCCGCGACTCGAGACAAGTACTTTTAATAATTAATAAATAATACGGAAAAACGAAAAATTTGATGGTAATCGACTGCAATACCGATGCACCGACAATGAGAAAACACGGTCGCCAGACACTTTTACTCGAGCCAACTCGATATGTTGACAGGGGGGGGGGGGGGGGGGGGGCAGGAATCTATTTTCTCCTTCAACAAATTCTATAGCGTTTTAGAGTAAATGTGAGTACGTAGTTATTATTTTTTATTTTTTTCTCTTTCTACTCCTACCAAAATCAATCCTGTAGCTATTAGCTGTGTGCATTAGGCTGGAGGAGATAGATGAAGTTTTCGCAACGCCCATGGTGGCAGGAGTAGGCAACAATCTTTATCATCGTAGTAGCATTGACAGCTTTGTCGAGTATAATAATGAGTCGTCGTTATTGTAGTGTTGTCGAGTGTGAAAGCACTACCAAAAATAGTGCGTGTAAATTTTATACGTTTCCAACGGCAACACTTAAGTTGGATCAAAGACAGAAATGGATAGCAGCTGTAAAAAGAAAAGAGTGAGTAACATAACCTCTTTGTCGTGTATACCATAAACTTTTAAAGTAAAAGCGGTATTTTAATGCTCAAATAATAGTGATGAATTGATTAATCATAACGAAATAAATGAAATGGTTTTTCCACAGCGCTGATGGTTCACCTTGGGTGCCAAAACGGTCTTATTATATATGTAGTTATCATTTTATTAGAAATAAAAGAAGAGAAGAAGAACATAGCCCAGGTTATGTACCGACAATATTTCCTTGGTCATATCCAAAAAGTAGCGTAAATGAAATCGCAGCCGTGAATAGGTATGTTTTAATTAATATGTGAACTCATTAAATTCATAGAGGTTTCTATAAAACACAGGATAATATGTTCTTATTGCAGGCATGCACGTTTTATGAAGCGGTGAATAGACGTAATGAAATCTACAATCGTTTCACGCATAAAAAAAGTTCTTGAACAATCATTTAAGTTGAATGAAGGAACTCAAGGCACATTAGAGGATGTTGAAATGGAGTGCAAAATCAAGAAAACTATTGACCGAGGATGTCAAGTTACATCGCTTATTAATGAAAAATTTGACAGAACGTTTACTTGTAATAGGATTGGGTTCGATGGTAAATCTATGTGGGGTGTGGAAATTCAAACTAATATAAATGACAATCTAAGTGCAGTAATCACTCCAAACAGGAACGAATTTAAAGAAAAGCAGTGTGGCACAGAATCGAAGACTCATGTAAATGTGTGTGTAGGACCCGATGTAGAAAATGAAAACTTGAACACTCCAAAATTTCCAGGATTTGCGAGATATTTGTCAACAAAAAAAAAAAGCGTGTGTACGGAGTACACATGTCAGAAGTGAAACTTCTTCCGCAAACTCAATTTAAAATTTATTAATTAATAGTTAATAGATGTCAAAGACTAAAGAGGCGATAAAAAGTGAAATATTGTCGGTACATAAAGAATTTATGCATAGTCTTGAATGGATTTAAATGAGAAAAATTTACACAAATTATGAGTCACATATTCTTTTAATTTATTTCTTCGATATTAACAACATTATCTGATGGTATTTGCAGTGGTATGGTTGTCACTGAAGCCTTATGATAACTAAAATATGAAACATAAGTTCTCGTTTCAATATTTTCCGAATATCGTGTAAAAATAGCATCTATTGTGGTTCCAGATTTAGTTGTCGACATGTTAGGATTATTATTTAATTGCAGATTAAATATTTCATGTAAAAAGTTAATTAATGGTGTCGAATCGTCAGATGCAAAGTTAACATTAAAATCACCACCTAAAATGAGAGGTATTTTATCATAATCTGTATTAAAACGAGCAGCACCTCCATGACTGTACGCAAGTAACTGGTGATGAAGAGAAAGAATAATATCGGCGAGCTTTTGATTGACAGATATATAAACTGCAGCGAAGATAATTTTTTTTCCATTAAGAGCTTGACACTCAGCAATACAAATATCACCAGTTACTGGTACCGCCAATTGCTGTGATGGTCATTGCATTGCTGTCATTTGAATATTTGGCGTGACAATAGTAAACGTATTTTCATTTTGATTTGAGTAAATTCCCACTCCTCCTGCTCGAACATTTGGTCGTTTGAATTTTAATATACAGTTGAAATTAGGTACACTTATATCTTCGGAGTCATTCAACCAAGTTTTAGATAGAAGTACGATGTTTGAAGCCTGTATGACAGAATTTGTTAGATCCCGAGAATAACTTCGGAGATTTTGACAATTAAAAGTGTATACAGTTAATCCATTATTTTGGCGTATAAAATTGAGGATATGCTTACCTATTGTACCTTAACAATTTATTGAAAGTCTTTGGAATTCATCTTATAGCTCCGCAGCTGTTTTTCGGATATTCTGCCGAGCTCTATACTCACGACTACATTCTGCTGGTGTTTTAGCCGGGATTATCACAGGTATTTTTTCCTTCAGTGTTACGGTTTCTCGTACTATTATATTCGGCATTGTAGAATCTGAAAATAAAATAAAATTAGAAATTTTCGAATACGTGAATTTCAAAAGTATAATATATTATATATAAAAGTATGTATAATATTAAGACAGCATGATTACTGCATGGGAGCATATGCGGATGCCTCCCACTGCAGTCCCATGTCCTACTCCTTGAAGTGGCCCTCGTAGTACTTGTGTGGAATCTATTCCGAGATTGGGCGCCACTCCTCCTTTTATGTACCTACTTGGCCCTATGTAGTGAGGTGGAGAAACACCCCATAGGCCTAGGCTTTGCCACAGCTCCTCATGAGCATCCTGCGACTATCTCACGGCGTGCGTCCCGAGGGACTCATCCGCAGAAGCCTTTGTTTATATTTTAGATTCAAAGGTGACGTTAATTAATGAGGCGCGTGTCCAAGACAGAATTAATTATATTCGGTAAGCGATTTGCCCTTCGGCAAGCAGTCGTTGTTGGATCTAGTATCCAAAGTCAATGGTTTGATAAATATAAGATGAAAATGAAATAAATATTTGGGTCGAGACAGTTGTGATTAATTCCGTCGTAGATTCCAATAGGGATCGATCTTCGCGAGTCCTATCCTGCGGTGATCAGTCGAAGGGTCGGGCTTTAAGCCGGAAATATCTCTTGCCGTTATTATTGGTATTATTAATGGAAACATGCTATAATAAACCCTAGCTACCCAGTACAAGCTTATGCGGAGCAAGAAGCGAGAAAATGAATTTACCCGTGGTGTATTAATACTCACGAGTATGAAGAGCAAGCAATAGAATGCTAAATACTCCATGGTCCTATGAGTCTCGTCGTGGTCCTAGCAGTGCGGAGATGAAGAAGCAAGCCAAGCAGAGAGAGAAAGCAGCTAGGAGTAAGCGGTGCACAGGTGAAAGAATATAGCGGCACTCACACAAGCAGTTTTAGTTAACAAAACACTTAAGAATTTATTTAATAGTTTGTTCAATGAGAAATAGTTAACAATTCAAGATTTGGCGTTTGATAAGCTCGCGGCGAAAATGATATAAATATTAATTTCTCAATGGAATTGAAGCGAGTCTTATTTGATTTGACTTAGATAGGTGGATATCATAGATCCTAGTTTAATTTGGCCACGGGGTACTTATTCGCTTATACCACACGATTGTGATTTGGCGATGCGTCTATACCGTCCTTCATATAGCAACGCAACCGGTGTGGATTTATGTTTTACTCGTGACTTTGACTAGCCCAGAATAACGTCTCCGGCCAATTGCCCGTTGACCGAAAGAGCAACTAGTGGCTCGAGCAAACTTGGTAAACTTTGGTCCGGCGTGGCAAAGATTCGGCTCCTCCGAATATCGTAGCGAAACTCCCATTTAAATGTGCCTGCGAGGTGTCCCGAACCGAACGTCCTCGCTCGTAATTTCCGTCGTAGTCGTTTTTAGTTCTCGAGTGCCATAAGGCTCAATACCCCCGAGCTTTGGAAACTTCCACTCGAAAATTACTGAATTGATATCTCCCGAGATAGCGATATCAGAACAATGTTGATCTATGTGCGTATGGTACTACTCCTCCGGATCTACTGCTCTCAGTAGTTTGTCCGTATATTCGCCTCGCGATACCGTGCGTAAGGAGCAAGTGTTACTATTATCGCCTCCCGATACTGTGCGAGAATCTCTTGTGTCGTTCAAATCTCCCCCTTATATTCGTTTGCTTCATTGCGGCGGCGCCGGGTACATGTAATCATAGATGTCACTCGGGCGCGTGCCCGGGAATTAATAATAATTCAAATATTTTTATTAATTCTTCCAAGGTACCCTAGCCCAACGAAGAACTTCCTTAGGATAACCAAATTGTACCCAATTTATAGATTGTTCGTGGACAGTGGCTGGTCCATACTGTCACAATATATTTCATTATTGTTTAATTAAAAATTCAAAGAGAAAGTTTAGTAATAATAAAAATATATAATGAATTGAATTAGTGTCAGACAACAGTGATCTAATAATAATAAATATTAATAAAAAAAGAAATAAACAAAGTATTACTTACTGCGAACAACTGCTTAAGGGGTCCCGGTGGTCTAGAGCTCGAAAATTTGAGGTATATTGCAGAATTTTTTTTTTTCATAAAAATAAATAGAAACGAGACTTTAACTTTTCAGGCTTATTATTACATCAATTGTTGATACTAAAAAATTTTTTCTGCAATTTAAAAAAAATTGTTATTATTGTAAAAATGTCTCTGAAGTTGACCCTCCCGAAAAATAGGACCTGGACGATGTTGTTGATTTTGGCTTTCCTATTGATCTGAAAAATGAAAACTAAAGAGATTATTGATCAGTATAAGTGCAGTCATGGACGGGATTAAAAAAAAAAGAAAAAAATTGAAAATTGACAAAATGGCGCGCTTTTGAAAGTGAAGGTCTAAAAATCGAGGGTTTTTTACCAGTCATTTAATTAAAAAAGTACGGAATTATTGGAATAACAGAATGATTCTATTCCCAACCATAGCCATTGATGGTGTGAATAACATATCCGAATTTCAGACGATTCGGTTGAATAGTTTTTTTTTTCTACGTCATGCCGAAAAAAGTAGTTTTGAGATAAATGAGTTTGAAGTTTTAGGTACAGATATTTTAAAAGATTGAACAAATGTTAAATACTTACAGTTAGTCGGCGATTCCAGCACCACATATGTTATAATATTATAACTATATTATAACTATATTATAACTATATCATAATATTATAACTATATTATAATATTATAACTATATTATAATATTATAACTATATTATAACTATATTATAATATTATAACTATAATAGTATAACTCGGAGAAGGGACGGAACAGCGACCTCGCTCCGAACAATACATCTATTGACGGAGCGAGCGAGCCGACCGCTCTCTACCTGCTAAACCGGCTGTAGAAGCAAGAATATTGCGAATATCCTTACGAAAATTTCACAGTATATTCTCGAAATACTATAGTTTCGTAATATAAAAAAAAAAATTGATTTTTTGAAAATTCTAGACCACCGGGACCCCTTAATATACGACGATTTGTTAATAATTGTCAATGAACAATAAATATATATCACTAGTCACTATAAAAATATTTGAATAAAAAATGTTACCGAAACAATATAAGAACATGTGACTTAACACGAGGTTATAGAATAATATTCCAGAGCAGTATGCCTACTTTCTAAAATACAACGCATGTGCACACGACACGTCCTCAAGAACGAATATAGCACAACGAGGAGAAAATTACATTTCTATAGTGTAAAAGTATAGTATGCTTTTTATATTTTGTGACGTTGGACCCTTTATTTCGCCTTTCTAGGGGCAAAAGGGGGCCGTCAGGCTTCGGGATGCCACTCTGACTATTTCTAATAAAAGGCGGAAAGTAATTGAGGGTCAGAGACCTCAATTATTCCTATTAATTGCTATACAGTAAATAAACGATATCGATAATTAGTATTTTTAATTAATTATTATTATCAATAATTAATTACTTATTTATATAATAAATCAAATGGATATAATTATCCGGAATATAACTCAATTCCGTTTTACAAAAAGAAAGAAATGATTATTTGAACAATAAACAAATTTGAAATAATTATTCGGAACTTATTAGATCCCTGTTATAAATGAATAAATTAATCGAACAATTCAAATATTAAACAAAATAGTAATAAATTTTCGGAACGTATTTGATTCTGTATTCGCTGAAGAAAAAAATAATAATCCAACAATCCAAATAATAATGCGATTAACAATGGGAGAACACGCTTGGTCAATTTTGACCCTTACGGCGGCGTCAATTTCTTTCTCTCTCGCACTTTCGCTATGTACTCCGCAACAATGGAGACTATTCCCCCGATTAATTCTTTAATATATTATAAAACGACTATGTCCCTTTTTTCCGTAGTACATTTCTCTGCAAACGTTTTATTGTCCGAATAAAACGTGCGCGGGATGGACAGGTAAACAACGAACAATATTTTCTATGAATTTAAACACGACCGAACAAATACTCGTTATTATTACTTTGAACAAAAATGGCTTCTTTCCAATTTATAATTGGTAATGAAAATTTGTGGCTCAACACTTACGGGTAAATGTAGATCTCACACACAAACTGAGTTCACGTAGAACTACTACAATTATTTGACAATATATAAACGATCTGAAACAAACAACGTAATTTTTTAAAAAGACATTCCGCACATTCACGCACAACGTGGTTTATCACAATACTCTATCTCATACTATGCACACACATACTACAGATAACCTGCACGTCAGGCGATCCCGGTGGAAGTGAGGCCTCAGTGCCTTCGTTTCCGTATATTATGTTCTTTGTGAATAAATTAGGCCAATCCTAGATATCTTCCTGGTCTAGGATCCAATCACATCCCTATGCAAATTCTCGATGATTGACAGCCCCAATCATCGCTATCTTCATCGATTAATCGATTTTCTATTGGTAATTGGGTTACCGGAGTCGAGAGGCGCTGCACGCTGCCTGTTGCAGTGCCGCCAATTTATCCGCATGTTAAGACGCATTTCCCACGGCTGCGCATCTCCTCGCGTACATGCCGGAAAATAGTACCAATGAATTCAGACAGATGGCGACTTTGGTATCATTATTCGCATACTGGCAGTACCATACCATCAAAACAGTCTATTTGAATTCCCATTCGACATTGGCGGTCCACAATTGAAATAACCACCCACGACGTCCAGACTTCAATTATTTATACCAACAACTCCATAGCGACAATGGCAATCCGGAACTGTCAAAGTGAATCTGCATAGGACCCTAATTATTCACCGACGATTTACTGTCATCTTCAAAAATGACAGATACAGGTTATGGTTATTATTTCAATTACATTCACTCACTCTCTCATTTACTCATACTGCATGACATTGTTTGCAGGTCCGGAAAATACCAAATAATGAATAAAAGAAAAGAATTAATCGGGGAAACGATTAAACAATATCATTATTCAATTGCAATGAGTGGCAACGGCCACCTCATCACAATCTTCATCTTTTTCTCTCGGACTACGTACATCTATACGTCTTTTATTCTGACGCACATATTATTACTATCGTAACGGTCATATTATTATTATTGTGTCGCGACCTTGAAATTTTACCCTCAACGCGCGCAAAGAAGTTTCACTTCAAAAAGGCGAACAACTTTCAGACTTCGCAGGAGTGACATTGGAGAATTTTAATTTATCACTAAAGCGATTAAACGACAGGTCTGATCATAGTAAACTCTCCAAAGAAAATCGACTTCTACTTTTTTTGATGAAAATCAAAACTGATCTGACATTTTCAGCGATCGCCGTGTTATTTGACGTAGATCGAACAACGGTGTCAAGAGTGTTTTTTGCTGTTTTAAAATACTTATCTGCTGACACACAAAATTTCGTTTTCTGGCCAAAGAAAAGTGTTGTAATGCGATCTATGCCAGAATGTTTTAAGCCAAAATATGCAAATACTCGGGTGATCATAGACTGTACAGAATGTAGTGTCCCTCAATAGTAGATAACAGTAGATAACAGGATATTGTGTTATTCAAATTACAAGAAAAGTTTCATAGCTAAGCTGCTTATTGGAATCACCCCATCTGGATTCGTTAGTTTCAAATCCAAAGTAGCTGGCGGAAGAGAAAGTGATTCGCAGTTAACAATAGAATATGGTTTAGTAGATTTACTAGAAGAAGACAATGTTGTTTTGGCAGACAAAGGATTTCCGAAAATTAAACAAATATTGGATGCAAAAGATGAAAAAGTGACAGTCGTGATGCCTCCTCTTTTGGAAAAGAAATCAGAATTCGGTAAAGAAGAAACTGAGGCAACGTATAGCATAGCAAGAGCTCGAATGCACGTTGAGAGGGTTATGTAATAATTGAGAGTGTACAAAATTTTGGATAAAATCCCAGAATATCTTTTCGATCACATCGATAATGTTGTACATATATGTTGTGTACTAACGAATTTACAGCCACCTATCTTAAGTGAAAATGACAACGCGTGAAATTTAATCATATTTATTATCATCTATTCTATCGTATGTATTTTGTATCATTTTTAAATTGTACATGAATAAATAATCATAACGTATTATCTTGAGGATTTCAATTTTTTATTTTATATATTTAATATTGAACCGTTAATATTTAACATATTTATTTCTCTCAGCTACAAAATTTTGTTAATGGTGTTTTTCTGTTGAAGCTGCGAGTTGACTTGGGCTATTCCATATTGTTGCACATTTGCACCTTCTTCAGCAAGGCAGGAAAAAAATTTTCAAAATAAAATTTTTTACATTTTATTACAGTGTTACTTAAAAATTTTTCATTGCGTTCAACAGGTATGCAAATACTTCCATTTTGAATAGGTGTGTAGATAAACAGATTACACAGATCGAAACCAGTAGTGTACATTTGTATTTGGTATTGTGGATAGTAAACTGTGCTTTCTCGTAGTTCAACTGAGTTTCCATTAAATTTTAAATAGAGCACATTGCATGTTTTTGTACTAAAGTCAACTATACCTTTTTTCTCGCAAAGACTAGGGCATTTTATCTCGACAATTTTGGTAATTTCAGAATCTCCTACTACTACTCCGTCGAGACTGGCACACAGCCATGGTTGTTTTTCGCTGATTACGACACCGACATTTATCACGTTAACATTAAATAACGATTTTTATGTTTCTCGAGCTTCCGACTCGCGTTCTTTTCCATATCTGGTAGCACGAATATCGAGCTTCTCTGGGAATAACATTTCACCAATTAGTGACTCGATAGTTTTTCTTACTCTACTTTTAATACAATGAGCTTTTTTATTTGCAGTTCCCCTTAAATATTGACTGTTAAATCATTCGGCACATTCTGATTGTTCCAACGTATCACAGGCTAATTTCCCAATTTGGTTTCTTGTTAGCTTAATACTTATTTCATAAAAGTCTTTCAATTCTCCACGAATAACTATTGCTTTGGAATACACTTTCTTTGCCATACATTCACCCAAAAAGGTTTCAACGCATACTTTACAATCCTCTTTTTTGCTTTCCTAGTCTATTTTAACAAGCATAGAATTCATCACATCTTTAACTGTCTTCCACTTCATCTCTTTCGCTTTCAATAATTATTATTTTTAATGCCGATCGACATCTTAATTCTGAAAACTGAATCTCGGATTGCTCAATTTTTGAATCACCTTGTTGAGGATACATTTCCGAAAATAATTTGGCATACTTTTCGAGTTTGAGCTTCTTTTCGCTAGGTTTACTCCATAACTGCTCATAATTTGTTTTCGATTCACTTTTGTCACTGTTAACATACTCAATAAGAGCTGCGACATGCTTGCATTTCGAACTATTTCCGTGAACGCAGTTACAAGAAGCTGATACAATTTGCCGAGCTGCATTAATCTGAAATAATATCAGGAAACATTTGATTATTTTCATTATTACCAATAATAAATGCATTTCAATACAATGTTAATCTTACATGCAATCCCACAAGATATTCTTTTTTCGAAACAGACGTTTGTCTAATGACAGCAGCTCTAATAAAAATGCCACACCTGACTCCTTGTGCTCTTCGACATTTATGACATGGCCGGTTACCAAGTCTTTACCTTTTCTTGGCGTTTCAGGCTAAAAGTTTATGTTATGCGATATTTTCTCAAATCAAGTGTACAGGATGACACTCATGAGGAAGATACAGTATTTGCGGATATAAATACTCACCTCTAGTACCTCAAAGTACACAGAAATTGCATTCCTTTGCACAAACTACACAAAATACACAAACTTCATATGCATAACATACAAGTACAACTTTGGCTATAGTCACCAGAGAGCTATAGGTGGTCCAATATAGTGATTCAATCAACGGCCAACCATTGATAGCTATTAATTTGCCAGCCATCGGTGCAGTTGTATGAGTGGCAACTCCTACAGGGGATAGTGTCATAACTACCAAAAAAATGTATAGCTTCTACATCGAGCTCTAACCGATATTGATCCATTGAAATATGCAAAAGTACTTGAGATTCCACATTTTCGTGAGGTTTATATGAGAGATGCTATGCCAAAAAGTGATCCTTGGAAGTGTGAAGCAGCCATAATCAATCTCAATGATGAACATGGCTCAGGCACACATTGGGTTGTATATAAAAAAATGTATAATCACGTCATATACTTTGACAGTTTCGGAAACCTATGACCACCTCTGGACTGATTGTAATATATCGGTGTTGGTAGCGTGAAGTATAATCATGAACAATATCAAAACTATCATACAGCTGCATGCGGACATTTATGTCTTAAATTTCCCAGTGAACATAAACAAAAGTCATTCTCGAGGTTCAGTATTTCCCTCCCATTGAGTTATCTCCATCGAAGAACTACACCCTTGGTCTTGTTGAATTGCCGACTTTTAATTCAATTTCAAATGTGGATGAGCATAATAACAAATTCTTATTAGTTGATGATGAGGGTGATGAAGTTATTACCATACCCACGAGTAGCTATGAAATTGAAGATATTGAGAGTTACCTACAGAGAGCACTGCCAGAAATCTCTCTAACTCAAACTTAATAATAATGAGTTAAGGTGCCAATTCATGGACCATCGTGCGGCCGCAGAAAAATGATCACGTGATCATAGTTACTAGATTCAAACAAACTGCTACTCGCTCCTGCTGCTGCGCATGAAATAGGGTATCAGCAGAAAGATTCCGTAGCTCGGACGGACATAACCTCGAAATTCACAATAGAGTGCAGCGGTAGTAAAACTTAGTGTAAATAGTGAAAGCCCAATAATGTCTTATGAAGACAAATTATATCAGTGGCAAATACAATGCGCACGAATAATTCGTCGGCATTCCACAGAAATCCGAAAAAAGAAAATGATTGCATCGGCAGTGGGAGTTCACATGGCTTCGATTAAAAAACGTCGCACGCACCTACACGAAGAAACGTTTTTGGACATCTGTCTTGTTGAGTCGGCGAAGAACTCATGGATTTTATCATGGATCATTTCCAACATTGAAACTAAATGATGATTCTCTCCGCAATTATTTTCGCGTGAATTCCACCCAATTTGAGGAGCTATTGACACCTGTGGCTCCAAAGATCGTGAATCAAGACTCTGTTCGTGAACCAATCGAAGTGGAACAACGTTTGTCAATATGTTTAAGGTAGTCATATCATGTGTTTGGAGAGAGAAATACCCATTTACATTCACTTTCATAACTAATAAATTTTTAACTCACTCTCTAGGTATTTGACTACCGGCAATAGTACGACCTCCATGTTATACCATTACTTAGTTGGACAGAGTACAGTAGGCAAAATTATTTCAGAAACATGTGAAGCATTATGGCAAATATTAACGCCACTTGTGCTAGCACCATGCAACGAATTGTACTGCTAAAACATAGCTTGTGATTTTAACAAAGAGTGGCAATTTCCTAACTGTATTGGAGCAATGGACGATAAACTCGTCATAATATAGGTTGTGACGCTGCACCCTTTCAATTCGCCTTTCTAATGGCAAAAGGGGGCCGTCAGGCTTCGGGATGCCACTCTGACTATCCTTACTAAAAAGTGGAAAGTAATTGAGGGTGAGAGACCTCAATTATTCCTATTAATTTCTATATAAAAAAGAAACAGTATCAATAATTTGTATTTTAATTAATTATTATAATCAATAATCAATTATTCATTTATAAAATGAATCAAGTGGATATAATTATCCGGAATATAATTTAATTCCGTTTTACAAAAAGAAAAAATGATAATTTGAACAACAAACAAAATTGAAATAATTATTCGGAACTCATTTGATTCAGTATTATAAAAGAATGAATTATTCGAACAATTCAAACATTAAACAAAATAGCAATAATTTTTTCGGAACCTATTTAATTCCATATTCGCAAGAGAAAAGAATGATAATTCAAATAATAATACGATTAACAATGAGAGAATACGCTTTGGTCAATTTGACCCTTATCGCAATTTTGACCCTTACGGCGGCGTCAATCTCTATCTCTCTCACACTTGCGTTGTATTCTCCGCAACAATGGAGACGATTCTCCTGATTAATTCTTTAATATTTTACAAAATAACAATGTCCCTTTTTTCCGTGCTATATTAATTTACAAACGTTTTATTTTTCGAATAAAACGTGCGCGGGGTGGACAGGTATAAAACGAACAATATTTTCTCTGAATTTAATTACGACCGAACAAATACTCGTTATCATTAAATTGAACAAAAATGGCTACTTTCCAATATCTCATTGGTAATGAAAAAACTTGTGGTTCAACACTTACAGGTAAATGTAGATCTCTCACACACAAACTGAATTCAACCGGAATACACTACAATTACTTGGCACAATATTAATAATCTGAAACAAACAATTTCTTTAAATAAACTACTTGACAAACCACTCATTCACACACAACGCAGATATAATTAATACTATTGACACACACTTAGTCAACCTCTACGCTCCGCGATCCTAGTGGAAGTGAGGCCTCAGTGCCTTTGCTTCCGTATATAACGTCTTTTGTGGATAATTAGGCCAATCCTAGACGTCTTCCTGGTCTAGGATCCAATCACAACCCTATGCAAATTCTCGATGATTGACAGCCCCAATCATCGCTATCTTCATCGATTAACCGATTTTCCATTGGTAGTCAGGCTACCGGAGTCTACCAAATTATCCGCATGTTAAGACGTATCTCCCAAGTCTGCGCATATCCTCGCGCACATGCCGCAAAATAATACCAATTAATTCGGACAGATTGCGACTTTGGTACCATTACTCATTATTCATATACTAGTAGTACCATACCATCAAAACAGTCCATTCAAATTCCCGAACAACATTGGCGGTCCACACTTGAAATATACATTTACGACATCCAGATCACCATTAACTGTACCAACAACTCCATGGCGACAATTGTAATCCGGAACTGTCAAGGTGAATTTGCATGGTTCCCAATTATTCACCATCGATTCTCTGTCATCTTCCACTTTGACAGTTACAGGTTATGGTTATTATTTCAATTATATTCACTCACTCACTCATTTACTCATACTATATAACGTTGTTCGCAGGTCCGAAACGTATAAATCCAATAAATAAAAGAATTAATCGGGGAAACAATTAAATAATATTCTTATTGAATTGCAGTGAGTGGCAACGGCCACCTCATCACAAGGTACGAAAGCCAGTCATATAATATTATGTTGGTATTTCAAAATAAGCAACATAACATATTTTTGTGGAGATAAGAATAAATAATTTTTGTTATCACCGAGTCCTGCTCACTCCGGCTCTGCATATTATAACTACAAGGAATCGCATAGTATCGTCCTCATGACAATATGCGATGCCAATTACATATTTTCGTCAGTTGATACCGGGGCTTGCGGCAGGGACAGCGATGGCGGTGTTTTCTAGCGGTCGCACATGGGAAAGCGATTTGCACAAGGCGCAACGGATGTGCCATCTCCAGACGAAATTTATAATGGGAGTTCGAAACACCCATATGTAATTGTTGGAGATGGAGCGTTCCCTTTGAGCCCATATTTGATGCGTCCATTTCCTGGGAAAAATTCTGACAAGAAAAAAAAAAGTTTTCAACTATAGGTTGAGTCGCGCAAGAAGAACAATTGAAAACACTTTTGGCATATTAGCTACTCAATGGCGAATTTATAGAAGACCTATAATCGCAAAAGTTGAAAATGTCGAGAAAATGGTGAAAGCAACTGTTGTTTCAGATAATTGGCTCCGAAAATAAGATTTGATAAAGGGTGAATCATTCTTAACAACCGAAATGGTGGATAGAGAAAAGCCTGATGGAACTCTTATCAAGGGTTCATGGCGGAAAGCCATGGGTGAAGGGATCTCAGCTCTTCTCTAGGATAGCAGCTGATATGCGGCAACAGTTTTCGGAATATTTCGATAATGACGGCACCGTCCCGTGGCAATTGGAGCGAATTTACCGGTGAAATTTCAGGATGAAATAATTATCATGAATTGTAAAAAAACAATCTGTATATTTTCGATATTGATGTTTCAACACGATACTGTTTCTGCAACAACTCCCCCCCCCCCCCCCCAGTACATATGTCCCAAATGCAACTATTAATTAAATGTATTGATTAGATAATATCAGTCTTTCACAACTAATTGTATAAATCTTTGATAGAAATATCAACTTCCCCTAAATTAATAAGACTTCTTTAATTGTTAATATTATATAAACTTATATGAACGGATAACATTGAAGAAATAAATTGACACTCGCATCATATGTTTACATAATGAACATTATATTATAATTGACATACTTAATTGAAAATGGATCCCCTAATATTAATTTTATTTTAATACAATCGTAATGTTCATTTTTATGTTGATGAAATTTAGTGGAAAGTGTCAAATTCGAACAAAAGCAAAGATGCGAAGTAAAAATTTCTTTTTTCATTACGAGATAAAATATAGTTATGATAAACATCGCGAATTATATAACCGTATCAAAATCTGAGATAGTGAACAGTCTTGTGAATATAGTATATATCTGTGTAACCCGCGTAGTTGAAACTGGTCATTGATATTGGTGAATTCATTCATGACGAATGCATGTGTTTTATAGCGCACGGCGCCTTGCTGTTAGTGGTTAATCTCGCAGTACTCCGTTCAGCATCAAAAATAATCCATTTACTTCGTTGTGGACGGGTCTCTGTGGAGGAGGTGGTAATTCTAATTGCTCCGGAACTGCACTCCAGTTGAGAACAGCATCAGCTATTTTATCCAAAGATTTTGACGTTGAACTTATTTTATCATCTATAATCATAGGAAAACGATCGAATGGACATATTAAAAAAAAGCGAGTGAAATTCATGTCGTTAAACCTGATGTGATGTACTTACGACTTCTCTTCTTGCCCCGTACTGGTGCATGATTTTCTATGTGCGCATTGGCAGCTTCAGTAATGTTTGGTGCAGAACTGAATTTTTTTTTATTAATGTAAATGGCGAAAAGCCCTTTAATCCCAATAGCAGATACTAGACAATTGAAATATCGGGATATAATACTATTCTTACTTCTTTGGTTTCGTCGTATCCCTCAGGAATGCCATCCGGGCAAAATGTTTCCATTTTTTTTTCTTCGTCGGTTGCCCAAAACCGCTTGGCAAGTCTTCATCACATTCTTTACGATGAAAACTGTCGCGCAGAACTTTCCATTTCTGTTTCGTACCTGCGACACTCAGACGTCCTAAAGGAATGTATTAAATAAATCCTCTAATTGTGATCCAATTCGCATCAGATCAAGAGTAGGAAATACTGAAGCAAAAGAATAGTGACCATGATGCGTTATTACCATCTAATGCGTCCGATACACGCTTGCCATAACTGTGTGACAATTGATCGGCCTCGTTGTTCTATGGGCAGCATGAAATTCCATAGTCCCTCACGGACAACCACTTCTATTAACAACTCTTCGATGTCCCGGAGAGTGTTATTCCCACCATCCGACCCTGATGGTCGTTCAACTATACTCTCAGTTCCATCTGCCCTGAGACGGTGTTTTATTATTAACCCATTCTCTAAATAAAATGTTGGGTAATAACAGCAAACTATAGTCTATTTCAAATAATTTTATATAATTATATTCAACAAATTCCAAACGTGAGCAATTTCTTTTAATCAACTTACCACATTGTGGATAAAAATATTTTGTTTTCTCATCCTGGATCACACTGAGAAAACCTTGCACACATCCATGTTCCGAAATCAGCCGGTCGTCCACAATTTCCTCGCATACTCCACACGTACTTACTGGGTCGCATATCTGAAAAAACAAACAACAAATTATTAATAGAATTATGGGTACATATTTATTTAGTTATTCGCATATCCGATAGGTTATGGAAGTTTTTTTACCTCAATGGAACTCATGGTTAACTGTTTTTGATATTTGAATTTTTACTGCTCTGCAGTTCGGACGTTTGGACTGCAAAGCAGTATTTTTTGGAACTAGCACAGTAGACCATTATCGGCTAGTAATATTCTGTCGACCAATAGCGTTTGATTGCTGCTGCTGCACATGTGACAAGAAATACCTTTACGCTGTTAAATAAAATGCAATCGTACTGTGAATTTCAGCCCTGAACATTCAATAGGTCGACTACTTGGATTTAGATAACGTATCCTTGAACCCAACATCCTTTACGAGTTTGACTTACCAGTGGCGATTATTAAGGTTAATGCTATACGGGTTGAGTTTAACAGTATAACAGATGCATATATTAATAACCAACAAGAGCATACCAGACTCAAATTTTCCCCACTATTCCACCAGGATATAAAATCATTGAAGTGCAAACACAGATCATTTACTTACCGATCGCCGTACAATCAATAAGTCGTCTTTAACTGAAGCTAGTTGATCAAGACTGTAGAGTAGCAAATTTTCGTGGGGGAACCATAACAATAAAATTACATGTAAAAGTATGATGGGTATTATATTTGATAGTCGGGAAGTAGGAGACAGCTATAAAAGTGAATCAATATGTCAAAAACCCGTCAGTCATTAGGCATCTACCGAAGAACTAAACAAAATATCAAATTCTCGAAGAACTTGGGATTAGAAGTTCAAAGGAAAAGAAGAAACTTCAGAAATTTGACAATATAAAAAACGTGCGCTATTGTTGTTCAATTTTGGTTTGTGATTTACCTTCATCATCTCGGAAGAAATTTTTACGATACAAAACCAATTATCTTCGATGAGTCAATTGCACATTATGAAATCCATGCTTATCAACCATACGCATCAGATACTTCCAATAACGACGATGAAATTCGTATTGCTATACAACATCAAGATTTGTGCTTGTTCCCCAGCAAAACCTCATTGCATATCTATGGTAGTAACTAAAGCTGATGGGACTGCAGATGCGAGCACTGCTGCTACGCATTTCGTAATGCTATCTGTAATTTGTTTGAGGAGATTCGTTATGAGCTCAATGGTATCGTAATTGAGCTATGTAAGAATGTTAAACTCACAACAACAATGAAGAATTATCTATCATGAACTCCCCCAGTGCTATTATGTGTTTCACTTCCTCAGTGATCTTATGTGGATGAGGCGCTCACATTTCTTTTACTTTATTCAGCGTAACTTCATTGTATAAATAGTCAGCCTTGCTCAAACGAGGTTAGTACACTCAACGTTTATTCCACTCATTCAAGAGTAAGATTTTACTCATCCGAAATTGTGATTTCTCTCAATCGATGGTTCCTGAATTTGTTCCGCTTGCAATTAATAACTATGAATGAATAAATTTCTATTCATTGAGGTTAAGAGACACCTATAGTCGAAACTATTTGAATCGTACTTCAGCTACCAAGAACCCATCATTTCGTTCTTGGAGTATGGATCTATGGAATTGATGAATGAACAAAAATTTGGTTTCATTGAGAGAGAGCTACTGTCGAATCCTATTCCAAATAACATTTTTTAATCCTCAAAAGATGCAAATCGTTGACAAATGCAAGGAAGCCATCCATTGCAACCTTGGTATTTATTAATTGACTTTTCGTAGATGCTGAGAAGATTTACTTCTGACGCGCGAGAGCCACACGCACTTTTTTTTTTAGATGCTTCTAGAATACCGAAAAAAGTGGATACTACTTTCATGATATTCAAATAAAGATTGATGTAGCATCCCAGCTTATGAAAAACATTTAGGGATGATTAATGGTTCGGATAAATATTATGCGGCTGCTGATGTCTTATTTACAATTATTTATTAGCACACTCTTATTCCTAAGCTTTTTGAATATCGGTAATGAGTTTGTGGTCAACAACCCTCACTCGATCTTCAGAAATTCCATTGCTGTTCTTTATAATGAAACGACTATATAACAACTAAAAGGATCCATAAAAATAGCGTACATATTCATTCGCAAGGCTATGTGACTTAACGTCCCGCTCCAAAATATCCCCATCCGAACCACCGCGAAAAAATAATCACTGTATGAAAAATTCCACAACATCAACATCCTTCACAACCGAGTTATCGTATAAATTTTATTTACAACTTATAGTCATTACTGTTTACATATACACAACATATATATAAAATGTGAGGACTATTATACAAATATTAGGCAATATTTCAATACGGAGAATCATTCTGTGCAAGGATTTTTTCATCCGGAGATCTCCGGATGTGGTACCATTTACGAAATAAATTTTGCAATATAATGAGAATGAACACAATAAATGGGAGCAAACAGGCGATGAGTTTTGTATACAATTTTTACTATAGTAAAAATTGGCGCCTAATAAAATTTGGCCATATCACGCTTATGGTATGAATTATTTCGTTCATTCAACACTCTTTTCATCAGATTTAGGCATGGCACGATATAATTTTAGTTCGTTAATCCACTATAGAGATGTACTGGTCGGTACTTTTTGCAGCAATGTTGTTTTTTCATTATCGAAAACCAAGACACTACAGTGCCATTTTCTCCATTCAGGTGATTGACCGTGGGATCCTCTTTTCTGTGTAATTAAATATATCCTAATGAACAATCACAAATAAAATTCGTTACTCGCCTTCTTCAATTAAATTATCCGCACCATTTCCACACTGTGATAATTTATGATTCTGCAAACCTATTTCTAATTGTCTTTGTAACACGCAAAAATTTTTGCCACGGAATCATTTCAGTGATGAAAACCAGAGTTGATGTACCGACACAGATCGCTAACAATCGGAAAGCAAACGCCAAATCGACTAACTTAATAGGACGATATCGTACAGATGTTTCATCTATCTCTCTGCTGTTCAATTTTCGCAACGGAATTAACACATTATGGTCGAGTAGATATCCATATAAACCTGCCTCTATCAAACGTGATGTATAATGATCGAATTTTTGTTTCAAAGGCCAGTCATCTCGACACCAAAAGTTGAGATATTTCTCTGGAAGCTTCGAAAGCGATATGTGGAGTTTATATTTAAGAGCTGGTCCCAACATTGCCTGCGTCGATTGAATGCACGCGATGGAAGAATCATTCACGACATGTTGGATACAACTTATACTGGATAGATAATTGATAGCTCGTATATCAGACCTCACCTCATCGAGATAATCTTGAATAGCAATAGGGGCATGTACATTGTAATTCTGCAAATCCTTCATAGTGTTCACATAATGACGCTCAGGTTTCGTAAGAAATGCCGATAAATGCCCCTGAAATGTTGCATTGATTATGATAACAAGTTGGAAAACGCCGAAGAAGAAGATCCTTGTTGCTAATCTATCGAATGAAACTAATATAACAGTACTCAGCAACATGCGGAGAACATCGAGTGCTGCCATTGAACATTCCTCTTTTTGATTGACGACCAGTAGGAATATGAATGTTATTAATAGAACAATGCCAGTTAGATATTTAATTTCTGTGCTATAAAACGATAATATTTTCTCTTCAGGTAACAGAAAGTTTTGTTGCTGTGTTAAAATCCTCGGACTGGTTTGTATGAATGGATAGGTCGAACTCAAATTATGAACGATGTAACGACCAGAAAGCGAGATGTCATATGTTCTGTTGATCAATTTTGCGAGAAAACCTACAGCCTCTCCGTTATGAAAATAGCCTGGATAATCATAATTCACTATCGCCGTCATATTCATTACAGGAAAAAGATTTTGCCAAAAAATTGCGATGGCAATGAAGGTGTGTTTCTCGTTCAGGCTATTAATATTATAATTCTTATTTTCGGTCCACTCGATTCCATGTTTAGCATTGGCGACAGTCCTAATTTCGTAGCCATCCATAAACTCCGTCTTGTCAAAATTCAGACTCCGACAATTTTCTAGCCCTATGATAGTGAAGTTATTGAGGATTAAGAATTGGTTAAAATAATAGATATGACTCATACTGAAATACCTTCAGAATATTGCTGCATGTACAATGTCCAACGATTGTCTGGTCTGTTGAACCCTACAAATTCCTTCCACGGATGTGGTGCCCGATTAGTGTAGGGATTGTAAGTATAAAGCCTTGGCTCTTCAGTTAGTTCTTGACACAGAAACAGCGAAAATAACAAATTCATCTTCCAAGCTCGTTCTAGAATCGGCGTTGCCAGTCTGCATCCGTCTCGTGAATTTCCAATGATGAAAAATAATGCATCAATGTGCCACCATGGTGAAAACTTCACTGTTTGTAACAGGATTTCGAAGGATGACACTGACTTTGGCGAGAAAATAAAAGTTGCCATGTAAGACAAATAACAATGGGTAGTATTCATTTCGAAATTTTTATCCATCAAAATTAAAGGTATTCGTCCTGAATCCCATGAAGATCCAAGAAGGAGTTTCCCGGTATCCGAGGTAGTTATAATAGCTTTTGTTCGCTCAGTAAAACAAGTTGACAATAATTTCATCTATCAAAATTCATAACATAATACATGAACAATTCGTTTACCAAGATTTAATTTTATGAATGTTGATCATGTTGTCCTTACCACTTTCCCATCCAGGTCGTGGACATTTTCCAATGGATTGGCATTGATGCAGGCTTTTAGCAGCAGAAGAACAAGAAGATTCAAGTCCCTTTTTACAAGCACCATAGTTGTCCGGAGTTCCAGAATTCGACCCACAAGTGAATTATTCGTTGTTGTCGTCCTCAATGAATTACGCCGACTGACTATAATGATTGCGTGGAAGGTCAACAATCCTTCGCTTTGCGTGCAATGGTCAATTAGTTATATATGTTTGAAGCCACGCCACGTGCCGTAATTTATTATTAATTCCAGAAAATATACAAGGAGGCTTCTGGACTGAAGTGCTGATTCATGATCGAGAAATTGTGTCGTTTAATACTACAACATTATTATGAAAATAGTGGTTAGAGCATAAGGACGTTACATTACATTATATTAGTGATGTATTTGAAGGAATTGTTAACAAACTCGTGCAGCAATAAATCATTCCTTATCGATGCCACGTGCAGGAAAATTGTTGATGGTTGGACTGCACGAAAGGCCACGCTTCCCGAGAATAACTTAGGGTAGTCCAAATCATTGTGAACAGAGTACGTTGGGAAAACAACATAATCAATATTACATCACAAACAAGTTATCGCGGTATTGGACGGATTATGTATATGGAAAGACTGAAGCACACGTATCTGGCAAATTACCATCATGTGTGTGTATTGGACCTGTTTTCGAACGTCTAATGTAAGCGAATGATACCGGACTGAATAATTACTTCGTGTTCGTATATCAAGTATAAGTAATATCCCTTCAATTCGTCGAAGAAGTATTATTTCCGAAAATCTATTATGGTTTCTGTTATCTTCCCGATTGTTCCAAATTAAACACAGTTTGGACACATATGTCAAGTCGGCATGAAAATGAATTATAAATATATATAATTTTTTGCTATTTTTGACCATATTCCCAGTCGAAGAAATAGTTTAGTTGAGCAAAAAAATATATGGCGAGGGAAGATTTTCCCGGTACGCTGTTAAATGTTATTCAAACCGTAATATGTCGAGTCAAGCCATGAGTGGCTTGATCCAAAGTTCTGCGGTCTTAGGTCAAGACAGCGTGTTCTCAAGCCGAGAAAATGATACATTGTTGTACATCAAAGACTTAGGGGCTTGAATCAAGCGACCGAGTGTATTGACTTGAGGACATAATGTATTCGATCAAAGTTCACTGTCTTGGTTCAAAACTATAATGTCTTGGCTCAAAACTTGTTGTCTTGGCTCAAGAACATTATTTCTTGGTTCAAGAGATGAATGTTACAGATGGAGACGTTCTCTTACTGTCTTGTTTCAAGGCCGTCGTGTGCTTGAGTCACGACAATATTTTCTTGGGTCAAGGCGGTGATGTTTTCAATTGAAGAATGTCTTGAGATACAACTATCGTACGAATTTTTAGATCCAAGACAATAGAGAATCAGTATGAGAATATGACGCCATTGATACTATATAAATATGGATTGTTTCGAATACATGATGTATTGAAAGTTGCTTTTCAACGAATCCTTTGACCTGAGGCACTATGGTTTAGATACAAAAGCATGAATGGCTTGGTGTAAAGAAATGATGTTTCGATATCAGAGATAATGTGTCGCAACGATAGCATGATGTGTCTCGGCCCAATAACACGATCATAGTTGTCTATGTGGATAAGCACACGCCTGTGTGTACGTACGTTCGTGCATACGAGAGTTGTGTGTTCTTTGTTTACATTGTTACGTCCCCGCATCATCTTTACAGCTGTTCTACGAACTGATACCTATCTTACCATGAGTAGACGTAAGAGGACATGAAAGAAGTTCCAGTTACCATCATTTCGCATCGGAATTTTATTCCGAACGTACAGACGTGTTTCTTAATAGAATTGTTTATAATTTTTTGTGAATCCTTTACATATGTGAACAAAATGAACCTGATGAAAATTTTTTGAAAATTCGAAAAAAAAAATTATAGATTATATACCACCAGGGCTCTGTAATCAAAAAATTTAAATAAAAATTTGTTTAGCCTATGAAATAAAAAAAAAAAATAGCAGGTCCACTCCGTACGATAAAATTACAATCCAAAATGATAATCTGTCAGACATTACCACAAAAAAACATATGAATAGATTGGAATGAAAATCCAAGTGATAATGTTATCGATATATCGAATATTTTGAATATTGGGATTACACGGTGTGCCTGCAGCAACGCCGCAAGATAGCGCTCGCTTGATATTTTGCGTTGCATACATTTCGAGCCAGATGGATCTGTGGTATCGGAAATCAATACCCATGTGCTATGTGTTTTTTCACTCGCTCATCACATGACAATTTGATGCAGCATGTAGTAGGACATCATCAACACGAGGCAAATTTCTAAGTACCCCGAGACGTTTTCTGAATGCATATCAATGTTATTTCAACGAATGGAAAAATCACATCATCTATGCGTCAGTATGTAACAGCGTCATACTATTTTTTTCCCTAAACTTTCTTCCCTATGACCAAAAAAGGAAGACGAAAAAAAACACACATATATATATATATATATATATATATTTGTGAACACAATACATTTACGAAATTATTTTTAACTTATTTTTTTTGAAGAATGAATTTGTTAATAACTATTGGTCCTAGAGACTTAGGACAAACGTTACCCTATTTATTATTGCATGATCTGGAACTTTCTCACTACATGTCCCGATAACTTTCCAATAGTTATCCAGATATTTTAATTTAAAGCTGAGCGCGACGATGTTTCCCTCACTCGTAACAGTGAGTATAGACGAGCGCAGTGAGAGCGTGAAGGACGCACAGCGAGAGTGAGTAAATGGGAGAAGGACGCCACGCAAGTTAATTTTTCAATTGGTTTTCCCAAGCAATTCAATGAACAATGGTGATATGAAACAAATTATGAAAACGAGATTTATTATATATAACATACAGAATATATTCACGTTTGAATTTTTCAAATAACGTAATTGGTTCGTCCGCTAGAGCAATTCGCTCAGAAAATGCAACAAATATATATATATATTTGTTGCATTTTCTTGAGAGATTTAGACATATGTAGCAGCGTCAATTCGTCGATTGGAGGATAGGCAACCTTTTTTTTTTCATGAATTGTTGTCCTCTAGTTTATTTTCCTAATTTTTTTGCTTGGCAACTTTTATTTCTTTCCCTCACAGAAGGACTTCATAGGGAATATCACAATGACATGTTATAATAATAACATTTGCATTATTATTATTTTAATTCTCATACTCGTTCACGTTAATGTATACCCATATGTACATGTATATACGAATACACTATACATTATTGCATGTACATATATCTATATATCACCGTATGTATACTCGATACATATTTCCTCTGCCAATCTCATTCTCCATAACAGATATTAACATTAATGAAAATATAAAAACGAAAGAGAGATGAAAAGTCCCCGTGAAGATCATTAGCTGTATATTTCATGCGCGTCCTGGTGCCGTTCATGTTTTCAGCAATGTTCATACTGAATATATGGAATACGTGAAATATATATATATATATTCATAGATGGAATATAGGTTTTGAGAAGAAGAAAATTATGCGAGTTCGCACTGTTTACAACATGCATCGTTGAAAGTTTTATGATGTGACTAGGAGACTGAAGTGTTGTCCCGTACGTCTTGGCTGAGATTACCAGTAGTAGAAAAACATAGTCTCAAATCTATGAAAAAAAAACATATACTGAAAAACTGTCGTTCGCTTACTCCTCAACTGCCGCACGCACTTTATGCCAATGTATAATCTTGCTTTTCGCCCATAAATGGGGATGGCTATACGGTAGGGACGAGGCGAAGCTACAACTGGGAATAGTTATATATCTCTACATATAAATATGCACTGATGTGTTTTATGAATTCTTTTTTGTATTCAAATAATGCATCCATCCATATCAATTCGATAGGTGATAGAAAAATATGGGAATCGTGAAAATCGACTGTGTTCATCATGTGCAACAATTGCGGCATTTTGAAATTTTCCACGAAATGTTTAAATAACACATAATGATGATTGAAACCGTAGCGACCCTCGATTTTGCACTGGGAGAGCCCGCATTTCTGGGCTCTTTCCACCCTTTACCAATAGACTTTGGCCGCGGATTATTGTGAACATTTTCACGGGAACATTAATTCTCTACGAGAAAGATATGTTTCAATGTCATCCTATTTCGATTCGTTTTCGATACATAGGCGGGTAAATATATGAAAAAACGGCTTCTGATATTTTTATAACCATTATGTATTATTTGAGTAAATTGGGGTGAATCCTGAAAACCGCCATTATTACACGTGATGAGCTTTATCGATTTTTAGCCTTTCATATTTCTCCGTCATCGATCGATGCATGAGAATTTCAAAACGTGACCGGCTCATTTTGAATTCTCAGCTTCCTTTACGAAAATTCTCATATACACACATGTATCCAACCACAGATGCACGCACACTTATACGCTCACACACAGGCACCCATTGTCCTGCAGTCGAGCTTTGCGTGCGCGCGCTGCTTTTACTGTTGTGGGTGTATTTAAGGAATATCGATGAGAGACATCGACCATCGACATAACGTTTCGTCGTGGGATCTAATTATTATGAGTTTTCACTGTTTTTTTTCGGTAATAGATGCATGAATATTTACATAAACGAAATAGTGTGTTCGCGAAGTGATTTATATCTTAAGTTGTGACAGTGACAATCGTGAATAGTGAATCAACTGTTAGTGATAGTGATCGATGAGGCCGAGACTATTCATCATAACAACATGGGCAATAAGAAAAACATTAAAAGACATTCATTGAAAGGATGGTGTGTGGCAAGGTAAGTGAATTTCTGTGACGTGTGTTATATAATGTATTATAGGATTGGATTCGCAACTGTCATTGTCTCGAATATGTCCGTATGGATGTTTTAAAAATGCAATAACATTCGAGACATCATACACAACGGTTTTTTATTGATGATTTTTTTTATGGTCATTGAATTTTCTACAACTTACGTTTCATACACAATCACCGTATTCTTTCTTGCAACTTTTGATAAAATCATCGTTTCTCGGCGTGGTGGCCGCGAGCTATATATATTGTCAATCTTCAATTGATAATTCAATTTGCGCTCATTGGTCGAAAGTACATTAAATACATTTTCCACCAGTTCGCTGATAATATCGATTGTATCTTGGAAACCATAGTGAAGATTATCATAATGCCCTGTACAGAATTTTTGGAAAATTGAATTCGCGACACAAAACTCAAGAGGACTTGGCGGCTGGAAAATACGTAAATAACTCGGCAAGCCGGCAAAAAACATAATGCCGTTCATCCGTCACAATGTGTATTCGATCTTTAATCCATTGGCTAAATAGGGTATGCCGTATGCAACATGGTGTCCGCAAAATGTTTCAGCGAAAATCTTCAGGTTTTTGGATGAGGGGACTCCTCATGAATGTTGAACTATTTTTTTCATATTCGGGTGAGACTGAAAGTTATAAACAGTTTAATTGTTAAAACAGTAATAACTCCTGAACAGCAAATCTCACAAGATAATTTATGAAAAGAAAATCCTTCCAATACCAAACTACGTAAGAAAGGTCTCTACGATTTTGTGATAAAATGATTATGCATTGAAATATTGTAAAAAAGGTACTGAAAAGCAGACGGTTGTCTCGGATCTCTCTCTCCCCCTCTCTTTCTCCGACGTACGCAGTTTGTACTGCTGTCCTTTACGCTTTTATTCCGTCGAGCGGCAGTATGTGACATAAGTAAAAATAAAATGTATCAGGCCCAATGTCCGCGTTTATAGCCATTGGGCTATACATATGACTATGTTTGCATTTTTGAGTCGACAAAATATTATGAATAATTACGCGGTCAGTTCTTTTATTATAAATAATTTAACTTTTCAAATTGCTCTAGCGGACGAACCAATCACGTTATTTGAAAAATTCAAATGTGAATATATTTTGTATGTTATATATAATAAATCTCGTTTCCATAATTTGTTTCATATCACCATTGTTCATTGAATTGCTTGGGAAAACCAATTGAAAAGTTAACTTGCGTGGCGTCCTTCTCCCATTTACTCACTCTCGCTGTGCGTCCTTCACGCTCTCACTGCGCTTGTCTATACTCACTGTTACGAGTGAGGAAAACATCGTCGCGCTCAGCTTTAAATTAAAATATCTGGATAACTATTGGAAAGTTATCGGGACATGTAGTGAGAAAGTTTCAGATCATGCAATAATAAATAGGGTAACGTTTGTCCTAAGTCTCTAGGACCAATAGTTATTAACAAATTCATTCTTCAAAAAATAAGTTAAAAATAATTTCGTAAATGTATTGTGTTCACAAATATATATATATATATGTTTCTGACAACCAAGTTTTCATTCATATATCACACTCATTATACTTCAAATATCAAGTAACAACAAAGTAGAGGTTTTGTTTTCTGAACAGAATACAAAGATTTATGAAATAATTTTTTTTTTAATGATGAATTTATAAATAAATATTCGTCGTAGATACTTGGGACAAATGTTATGCTATTCATTATCGTATCCTCTGACGTTTCCTGCATGTCTTCATTACTTTTTAATTGTTATTCCGATATCTTGATTTAAAGCTGAGTGTGACGATTTTTCTCTCACTCGCAATAGTGAGTATAGGCCGAGCGCAGTGTGAGCGTGAAGGACAGACAGCGGGAGTGAGTAAGTGAGAGGACGCCACGCGAGTTTAGTCATTTTTCAATATGTTTTTCTAGATGACTAAACAATTAATTGAAATATGAAAAAAATGATTGAGACAATGTTTATTCTATATAACATACAGTATATATCTACGTTTGAATATTTCGAGTAACGTAATTAGTTCGCTCATCAGAATGATTTGAACAATTACATTGTTTATAACAAGAGAACTGACTGAGTCACGGAAAAATGACTCACATTTTCGATTTTCTCATAAAGTCCAGGAAATGGGTATTTGCATGACTCGGCTCCAGATAGAACGTGACTTGGATATTCTTGTAGGGTTGATAACCCAGATGAAAACCTACTAAAACTCAACATTCAATTTACTCAGGATTGTTATTCCCATGCGTTCAAGGTTGGCGAAAAGGGGGTTTTTAGCGATAACGACGAAACTATCAATTGTACAGAAAAAAAATGAAGGAACCATATGTAAATATTGAAATGACGAACAATTCGGCGCGTCGGAAATTAAAATCGATTGGTTAGTTTTCTCGCAAAGTAATAAAAACCTATTAAAATGGACATTTCTTCAATAACTGAGTATTAATTCAATAATGCATGTATAGCTTTGAAAATCTCGGAAAACATGTCTCTTAGTGTACTGCAGAAGTGTGCAAAAGCGGAGCTCGATCGGATAAATACTTTGCGAGAAAAGTAATTTATTAGAAAAAAACCGATTTTTTTGCGAGGAATGTCCAGGCTGGAACAAAAATCGCAGAGCAATTTAACTAGTGGCATTTCATTCGAGAAGGATCCTACAATTATGTACACTTTGTGGCGAAACGAAATTTCATAATCAAGTGGGTGAAAAAAGGGTGCGAATAGAGGGAACTTTTTTCAGTCATAAACAAATGCAATTCCTCCACCTATTTTCATGTTACAGAGTCGGTATCAGCATCATTCGAGCTGTTATCTTTACACGAATTTACGAAGAAGAAAACAAAACTGAAAGTCAATGGGAGGAGGGGGGGGGGGTTCAACAATTACCGCACGGGTTGTTTTTAATACAGGGAGCTAAAAATTGGACACAGTACAGAAGAAGACTCATACTATCTGTCATGAAATTTTCCAAGAAACCTCTCATGCATTTGCTGCTGATTCTTGCGATTAATTCACGGACAAAATGCGGCCCCGCGTATAGCGATGGAGTAGGGGAAGCCACCTTCGCCTGCAGGCGATCGCGCTCAAACTGAATTCGCGCGTTAAAATTCCACGAACTTGCAATATCTCTTGAACAAATAAACATATTGGGTTTTTTTTTAATCCAACCAACTTTTTCCGCTGATCATGAATTTGCCGTCAAAAATGTCCAAAAAATTGTCTTCCCAGTTCAAAATTTACTTGCGAGTATTTTTTTTTGTTTCACCGTTAGTTATTTAATTTGTCTATTTCTTCTGTATTGGATTATATTGTCGTGTAGTTTCTCAGCTACTGTAAGAACGTTCAGTAATTATTTCAAACACTACGTCCCTGATTTATTTTATTTTTCCCCAAAAAGAAATGACGCGTGCTCCAATAACAATATATTTTTTATATATAATTTTTTTTTTTTTGATACAGTAGCTGAGGAACTGTCAGACAACATAATCCAATTCAGAAGGAATAGACAAAGTAATTAACTAACGGTGACACAAAAAAAAATACTCGCAAGTAAAATTTGAGCTGGAAAGACAATTTTTTTGACAGTTTTGACAGCAAATTCATGATCAGCGGAAAAAATTGGTTGGATTTAAAAAAAAACAACCCGATACGTTAATTTGTTCGAGAGATATGGCAAGTTCGTGGAATTTGAACGCGCGAATTCAGTTTGAGCGCGATCGCCTGCAGGCGAAGATAGCTTCCCCCACTCCACTGCCATACGCGGGGCCGCATTTTGTCCGTGAACTAATCGCAAAAATAAGCAGGAAATTCATGAGAGATTTCTTGGAAAATTTTATGACAGATAGTATGAGTCTTCTTCTGTACTATGTTCAATTTTTAGCCTTCTGTGTCAAAAACAGCCCGTGCGATAATTGTTGAAAAAGAAAATTTTCTTCCCCCCTAATTGACTTTCAGTTTTTTTTTCCGTAAATTCGTGTAAAAATAACAGCTCTCGAATGATGCTAATCCCGACTCTGTAACACGAAAATTGGCGGCGGAATTGCATTTGTTTATAACTGGAAAAAGTTCCCTCTTTTCGCAGCCATTTTTCACCTACTCAATTATAAAATTTCGTTTCGCCACGAAGTGTACATGCTAGTAGGACCCTTCTCGAATGAAATGATGCTAGTTAATAGCTCTGCGATTTTTTTTCCAGCCTGCAGATTCCTTGCAACAAAATCGGTTTTTTAATAACAAATTACTTTTCTCGCAAAGTTTTTATCCGATTGAGCCCCGCTTTTGTACACTTCTGCAGTACACTAAGAGACATGTTTTCTGGGATTTTCAAAGCTATACATGCATGATTGAATTAATAATTAGTTATTGAAGGAATGTCCATTTTAACAGGTTTTTACTACTTTGCGAGTAAACTGATCGATCGATATTCATTTCCGAGACGCCAAATTGTTCGTCTCTTTAATATCTACAATTTGTTTCCCATAAACTATCCTGTAAAATCAGCCGTTCGCGAGTTATCACTGTTTGAACAATTAAATTGATTATAACTTCCGTTCTCACCCGAATCTGAGAAACATAGTGACACGTTCGGACTCCACATCCGGAAATCTGTAGATTTTCGCTGAAAAATCTCGCGGAAACCGTTTTGCATACGACATACAATAATATTAGCGCTAAATTTGATGAAAAATGTGAGGGCGCAGAATTACAAAGTAGTAATTCGCATCATCAATAGTTCGTATACGTAATTATGATGCCGCTCTCCCGCATTTTTGAATATCTCAAAAGATTTCAATCAGACCTTTTTCGTAGAGCATTGAATTACCTTCGAGAAATGTATCTAAGTCAATTTCGTTTATCTCGATGGTTTGGGAGTTATGAGACAAAAACCCGTTCAGTAAAGAAAAATAAAAAATTACGATCATAGACCTCTTAATATTAATATTAAGGGCTCAAGATTTCACAATAATTTTTTTTTGTGATCCCAAATAATATTTTCGATATACAAAAAAAAAATCGTCGATTTTTTTGGCCCAGTCTAGTGTTTATATGTCACTAAATAATGTCACTAAATTGTAAATTTAAATTTTATAGGTTTTTCTATCAACATCCTATGTATGTTAGGCATACTGTGCCTCCATCGCAACGCTCCTCGGCATGACAAAATGTGTGAATCTTGCATTACATTGTGGTTCCAATACGCTCCTCGTAGTAAATGTCATTATCGATGTTTAGATCAAGCTGATCTTGGTATTAAATTGCAAGTACTGAATGGTAAATAATCTTTCAATCATTTTGAAATGATTATTTCATGTATTTAATTACTCAAAGATCATCATGTGTTTATTGGAACCGTTATTTGATCTTTCAAAATTCCGGAAAAACTCATACACCGCCCGTGAAATGTTTCTCAAGAAATTCATAGAGTACTGATGTTGATAGCATAATTTCAGAGTATAATCGTGAAAAACCGAATTTAACGATAGATTTACAAGTTCAAATTCATCATAAAAATAGTTTGGAAAGCTCAAAGGAGGTGTAAAGATTGAATCAGCTGACTGGACTGAAAGGTAATTCAAATACAACTTTGACTGTGGTTAGTTGTCGGTTCGCGTTCAAAAGCGTGTTGTCGACATGTTAGCATTTAATTTGGAATCGCAACAGCTATTATATTCAATGAATGGGTATTCCAGATATTTTAGCATTTCGAGTGAAACGTCGTGTGCTGATAGAAGGGAAAAATCGTCGCCATGCAAAACAAGGGACGGTGAACAAAACTGGATCAGTAGAACTAAACAAACGAGCTCACTGGAATTGGAAGAAAATGGCGTAAAATATCGATATTGGAAGTCTAATCAAAGTGTTAGGTGGCTTGCATCAGATTTCCATTCCAATGAAAACATCGTACCAAAGATTCAGCAAAGTTTGAAAACGATTTCGACGACAAAGACTTCAACAGAATTAAAATGTAATAGCGTCCTCAATTACTAGAGGATTATACGAACAAACATTTTTTCATCGTTAAATGTATGCAAGTGAGTGGAAATGATTATTTTTAAGATTTTGGTTCCGTCAGGTGATTGCTAAGAAGCTCCACCAGCAATTGGTGTATCCACAGGTCTTGGAAGCAATTAGAACAACAAGTGAAAATAGTGAACCTCCAGATGACAATGATTTACCCCTTTATCCACAGAGTTTAGGAACAATGAACACGAAAAAGGTTTACATTCAATATATTATACATCATTTAAATACCATTTAGAGATTGATATTTGGTAGAATGTTTTATCATCACCTATTTCAGATGTTGCCGCAAAATACTTCGAAATAAAATCGACTACGATAACTACCATATCCCAATTATGGCTTAGGAATGGTGCATTCAATTCCAGAAGAAAGCGATGAAGAACTTGCGAACGAAAGTGCAGGTGGTTATGATAATGTACGAGACTCATATAATCGCTCATTACTCGCACGAAAAACAATGGTTGATTCTTGATCATATACGAATCAGGATCGGAGTTTGAACTCTGGTGTTTTTTTTTCGGCAATGCTAGTCGAAGTAGTCATGAGTCGACAAAACAGCATTACCTGGAACAACATCAACATAAGAACAAGCCTGAGGCTCACAGTTCTAAAAGTTTTAATTCACATGTGATCAACGCAGAGGTAATGAGCATGTTTTCAATGTTTTGAGCATTCAATGCGGTATGATTGCAATAAAAGAGTCAAATTCCGCGAGTTCTCAATTAAGGAGTAATTGGAGATAAAACATTTTATCATGACAATTGTATTCAAGATTTCAATTCGAAATTGCATGATTGAATACATAGTTAGATATAATGTGCATGAGTTTTCAATTTTTGAATCTGTCAATGCAGCATAATTGAAGTAAATTGCGAAACCATTTTCTGGCGAACAGAAAAAGCGGCAGCTACGGTAGAATCTTTCTATCCTGTCGCTCTGTTTGCAATACTTCAATTTAGAAGCAATATATCACTATCGCAATAGTGAGAAAAAATCTTCTCGAGTTCTCCATCGGAAAGTCATTGGAGATAAAACATTTTATCATGACAATTGTATTCATGATATCAATTTGAAACGGCATGATTGAATACATAGTTGGTTATAATGTGCATGAGTTTTCTATTTTTGAAGCCGTCAATGCAGCATAATTGAAGAGAAGAGCGAAACCATTTTCTGGCGAACAGAAAAAGTGGCAGCTACGGTAGAATATTTCTATTCTGCCGCCCTGTTTGCAATACTTCAATTTAGAAGCAATATATCACTATTGCAATAGTGAGAAAAAATCTTCTCGAGTTCTCCATCGAGAAGTCATTGGAGATAAAACATTTTATCATGACAATTGTATTCAAGATTTCAATTCCAAACTGCATGATTGAATACATAGTTAGATATAATGTGCATGAGTTTTCAATGTTTCAAATTTTCAATGTGGCATTATTGATATGACTGAATAAATATATTCTCCGGTGAACAGAAAAAGCAGCAATTACAGAACAAACTCCCTATTATTCTGTGTTGCGTGCAATGCTTCACGATTCATCAGTAATGTATCATTACTAATAGTATTCAGATAAGTTCTGAATGCCAAAGAGAAACGATTTTCAGTCATAATGAAGGAGCTATTACAGAAAAAAATCTCATCAGAATATATATGCAAATGATACTTATCATATATTTATTATATGAGTAGTCATTTGAATTCATGTATTGGAGTTTAGTCATCGAAAAATGAAAACTGTACTGAACGACAGCGGTTTTTCTCTGATCACTTTGGAACTCATTATTATATTCGTCGGCGTTCATATTGTTTTACCCATAGATAATTTAGTCTTGCATTGACGAAAATGTTCTGTGATAATCGCCATATTATTTCACATTTTATTCAAATTGAAACAAAAGCGGCATAACTAAATTATCACGAAATACCAATTTTACGAGTTACATGCGACTGCATTATCAACGGTTTGAAATGAAGCACTGCAGGAATCCAAAAAAAAAAATGCATGTGATGTATTTTCCCATTGTAGATGGGACTGGTGGCGTGTCGAGTGGTGCGCCATCTCGTGACGTCGGAACGTACTTTTTTTTTTCTCTTTCATGTCCTCTTAAGCCAAGTCAAACTCAATCTAGATCCCGCGCCCCTCGTTTATCGGTCGCGACAGCCTACTGGTTACAGCCTACCGCAAGAGACTTCTGCTCTCCGTTAGCACTGTGTCTGATCAGGGGTCCGTAGCGAGGTGCGCCGGGTGACCGTCAGATCGACGACTAGAATCCTAAGCGCTGCTTAAGGTAGGGGATTCTACAATACCCCCCTGGGCATTTTAAATGGGCATGATCAAAATGTTTTATCCGTGAATTCAATATTCCAAGTGATAGAAATGTATATTTCCTCACTAACTTGTATATCACTCTAGCCATCACATATCGACATATTCCCTCATAAATATCGTGCATAAGATCAACACATACCTTATCTTTCACATGTTAACTTGCGAGGGCATTGAAGATGCATTTTTCTCTAATCCCATAAGAATAAACATTCGCATGATTGTTGTAGGTTGATCTTGTACGAAGTAATTTTTTATTTTCAATGATCTGCTTTATACGTGTTTCTTTCTTTGATGAATAAATGCGTCAACTGTATGAACTGTTGAAGCCTGCGGTGAATCCTAGCATCTCATGAATACCCAAATTATCACCAATTATTGATAACAATGCAAAATAAATTGTTCTATTTTCGCCATCAATATTGATGATTATACCATTTCTCTCCAAATCAAGTAATTGATTCTTTATTCCAGAAAAAATTAATTTATTAGATAATTCTTTAACGTCCTTTGTGTTATGAAGTTGTGCGAGAAATATATTTTCCAACATCTTACAATATTCATTTGGGAGACAAGGAATATAAAAATTAAGACAGCACGGTTACCGCATGGGAGCAATTGCGGATGCCTCCCAATGCAGTCCCGTGTCATACTCCTCGAAGTGGCCCCTAAACTACCTCGTGGTGAACTCTATCCGTGGTAGGGCGCCACTCCTCCTTTTATTCTACCGTTTTGGCCCTATTTGGTGAGGTGGAGAAACACCAAATAGCCCCGGTTTTGCCATAGCTACTCATGGAGCATCCTCGACTATCTCACGGCGTGTGTCCCGAGGAACTCATCCGCAGAAGCCATTGTTAATATCTTAGATTCAAAGGTGAGGCAACGATGGATCACACGTCTCCGTTGGATAATGCAATACAAATATCGTTTGCCCTACGGCAAGCAGTCGAATGTCGGATCCATTATCCAGTGACAAATATTAATAGAATAAATAAATAAAATATAAATTTATATCGAGGATAAGGTGTTAAATCCTATCGTAGGGCCCTGAGATGACCCTCCCTGTCGAGTCCTATCTTTCGTTGATCAGGCGGAAGTTTGGGCTCGGAGCCGGAAATTTCTCGGACGTTTATGCAGAGGGTTATTACTGCAAACGTGCTATGGTGAACTCTAGCTACCCATATAAAGCGAATGCAAAGCATGTAGCTTGTAGAATTGATTACTTGCAGTGTATTAATACTTACAAGTATGAAGAGAAGGAAGTAGAAAGCGAGCCATTCCATAGTCCTGGTACTTTCCTGTGCTCCTCGAAGTTCCTCTGTTCGGAAATCTCCTCGTAGTCCTTGTATAGGTGCAGCGATAGAAAAGCGTGAACCAAGCAAGGAAGGTGTAAGCAGCTGGGAAGTAGGCAGTGCACAGGTAAAGAAGCGTGGTCTCACACACAAGCAGTTATAATAACAAAACACTTAGAAATTTATTTAACAGTCAGTATCGTGAAGCGTTAACAAAGATAAATTTGATTCATGCGCGCTCGCGGAATATAAAATGAAATACTGTTCCAATAAGCTTAAATGCGAATTTTATGCGCGACGAAGTATTTGAGCTGGAATTTATTATCCGTATATTATAGTGCCTCGGGGTGTATATTCGTTTGTACCACACTATAATGATAAGGTGACGAATTTACATCGTCCGTCGTGGAGAAACTTCACCAGTGTGGGTTTCTGTTACACTCGTCGTAGTTTCCTAACGCAGGATAAAATCTCTGTGGCCAATATGCCCTTTGATCGGCGAGAGCTACAAGTTGCTCGAGTAAACTTGTTCACGGTTCGGAAGTGGCGTTTCAGTTTTCTGAATTAATCTCGAAAACCCCGCGGAATGCACTGACGAGAAGTCCCGAACTAATCACTTTCCCGTCTCCAAATATTAGACTCAAGACTCAGGTATGATAGTCCTATTCAAGTGTCGAAAAGAGAGCCAAAGTGCCTCAGTGTGAAGGCTCGAGTCAGAGTCAAGAATGGAATGAATAACAGACTAGTATCGAATGGAAGTCTAGTATGTAGTGCCAATCGTTCGAATTTTCCCCCTTTATATGGTTTATTCGATTGCGGCGGCGCTGGTGTACCTGTAACAGTAGATGTCACTCGGGCGCGTGCCCGGGAATTAATAACCATTCAAATATATTATTAATTTTCCAAGACAACCTAGACCAACGAAGAACTCCATTGGGATAACCAAATTGTACCCAATTCATTATTCTTCATGGACAGTGGCTTGTTCATACTGTCACAAAATATAACGCACTCAGTTTATGTATACCGCGATGCGACCCCAAGGGATTGTTGATTTCTAAGTTATCAAAATAAAGTATCATAGGCAGAACGTCTTTATCTTTAAATTTTTTCACAATTGTCAACTATAGTTTGCCTTGAAGTGGCGCTTTCATGGATAGGTTGGCTTTACATTTCTCAATTTCTGTCATTATGATATTAAAAACGTTCGGAAGTGATAGAAATTTCTGTAATACCAATTTCATTGGTATCATGACTACATTAATTTTGATAGTATACATAGTACGCTTTCCGGCTTGCCGTTTTGAACTTAATCTGTGACTTATGACTTTCAATATAGGCGGAATTAAATTATTTGATATTTTGAATTCGTTCATGCTTCTATTCGTTCATGTTCACTTTTGAATAAAGAAAATTTCCTTCGTACAATATCAGACATGAGATTGAAACTTGATTCGTTATCTGAAGAATGACCAGAATTTAATTCACCGAAAATTTCATGAATAATGGAGTGATTCAAAGTTGTCACATTGTTAATTATTTCTGTCGCGAATGATCGTCACAATGCTTCTTTTCCATACAATTGAGCTGCGAAATTACCAATGAGATTGTAAATTTTTTTACTGAATCTGTCCATATTTATGTTTCGCTTGATTACTAATTTCGAAAATGGATGGTGTGTAGGAACGGAATTAGTTTGTTCTGGCAATTGTGCCCTTGAAATTGATGGAGAGTCATTGCTAGATTGTGCGTATTGAAATACTACATCCCCGAATCTTCTATTCTGTAGAGGAAGCGATGGCAGCTTTGGAAAGAAAGATTCGATACTATGGGATTTTGTGGGCTCTGAGTTACTAGATGTTGATGCTTACTGTAAACATTTCGTATTACTTGAAAATTCATCGGTATTTTTTCCAGCTCTAAAACGTGTTGGATAAGCTAACTGTCGATTTAAGATCTCACGGTTCACGAAATCGGATGATTTTGAAATATTTACTTCACTGACAGTAGGTATTTGTTTCGAATCTAATTCTGCATTTGCATGTTCTTTTCGTAAATGTTTGAGGTAATTGTAAATAGTGCCAGAAAGAGTTACCACAGTGACAACAATTACACTGCTCTTTATTACGTGATTTATGCTTATTTCTCATGTGCAATATAAAACTTTCTGAAGTCATGATCACTTCACAAAATGGACATATATGCGACATTTTCGCTGAATCTTAAATTCAAGAAAATAGCATTAAGTATACTATAAGTCGGATGGGAAAATCTCAAGAGGTAACAACGCGCTAGTGTTCGAAACAGGTATGTATAATCAAATTTCTATTCTTGAACTTAAATTGAAAGTATTATAAAGTCAATTATTTAAATTAATGAACTCTTCACGATATACCACTCCTGCGTTCTATTATATGTGAATGTGCGGAAAGTATGTTTTAGTTCACCGAGATGACATTTCCTTCTCTAAAGCTGTAACGAGGCGCATTATATATGATATTGGCACTTCGCCTTTGATAGTGATGTCGTAAAGCCTTTTCTGAATCAGCATATGAATATGTTTACTTTCTTCTGGATATTGCGCATCGAGTACAAATAACAATTTGAAGCAAATATCTAATGCGAAAATCGCTGATGATACTTTGTATTGAATCGAATTCACGCAAACTAATATAGATTCGATTTCTCCGATGCTTTTACCAACTACCTTTCAATATGGTTGGATTGGACGCCTGCATGTTGTTTTTATCAGTTCTTCTTGTTTTCTGGCGACATCAGTAACATTCTGAAATTATGACAAAGATTCAGCGGTCATTGTAAAATGAAATATTGGTCGTGAAAGATGAATTAATTACAGAAATTGACGTGTCAATACTTACAGTTATAAAGATCACAAGGCTTTGCTCGGTTTTTATTTTGCTGTTTTTTGTTTTCCCTTCTTTTTTTTCTGATGACAATTTTGTTTGTGGAGGAATCAAATGGGGAAGCAAGAGTAATTGCACGATGGTTTCCGTATCTGAAAATGTAAAAGTATTTATGTCGCGGCAATAATGTCAAGGTAATCAATATTCACCATTCGAAGTTGTTTGTTCTATCAATTTTATAAGTTTCTCAGATTTTTCATTCGGATCATATTTCTGTTTCGTTCGAATGACATCTATAAATTTATTCCAGCTTTCACATGAAATTTTTCTTATACCTTGGTTGTAGTTTTTCTCAAGTAATTCTTCTTTTTGCAGTAAATATTCGAAATCTTCGGTTGTTATAGCTGATCCATGTTCACAACTTTTTAAAGCTTTCCATTTTTCAAATATTTCATCAATAGTAGACTGCTTTTCCCTGTTGCGGATAAATTTATATCGATACTCTGCAGTTATTTTCCAATGAATCAATAGATCGTCTAATGGATCCACATTCTCATTGAGCCAATCTACACTTGCCCGTACACTTGTGTTTTGGTCTGCGTAATGAAAAGATAGTTGCGTTGAATGTTACATGTATGTTAAGTCTGGTAATACGTTACTGATTATTACTTTACTATGAGGGAAGAGATGTTATTATACATTGATATCGTAAGTATTGGAAAATCTACCTTCAATCTTTGGAATTTTGCTTTCATGTGTATCATTAAATATTGATCTTGATCTCTTAGCCTTGATAATATGACTTTGTGCGTCTTTCAGTGTTGGAAAGACATTCTTGAATTTTGTTGGAATTTTACCCGCAACTCGATGATGTTTATTATCCACTGCATTTCTATTTAGGATTGGTGGAATATAATAAGTGTGTACATTTTCACTTGGAAAAATCGCGATTATACATTTAGCCGTTTAATCATAATGACAATTCTCCCAAATTTCTCTACAATAAGAGGACATATGATGACGATAACATTGAATACTTCTCAGTGCAGAAATAGTTGCATAATTTTCAAATACTATTTTCGAACCTTCTATATTGCGTTACTAAAAATTCAACAATTTGATTTACTATTTTTTTACTTTCACTGTCATTGATACCGATGGTGGAATTGTAAGTATCTATTATAGTTTTAGTAACGATATTTGTTTTTAAAATATTGTTTATATACTGCGGCGTCAATGTCGAAAGTAAATCACTCTTTAAAGCATGTATATCCAAATTTTCCTCATCAATGACTTCATCATTTTCTGGAAACTAGAGTTGGATTTTCATCTTATTCCCATTGTAAGTATATATGAGTATTATTATTGTTACATGCATATATAACTTTGTATCGTTAAACAATGAATGAATAGATGAATGCGTCCTAGAATTTAATTTTTTCTTCAATGAAAGTTTTTATACAAGCATTACTATACCCGATGTTTTCGATACACCAAACTACTTATGCCGAGATTCAATGCAGAAATACAATTTTTCGGTTAAGATATTGTTCTTAGTAGTGTGAATTCATACACAATAACAACATTGTCGCCTGTTATAAATTGTGTATTACCATTATAATTTTTGTTTTGAGATATAAAACAACAAATGATGGATTTTTCGATCCATATTATGAAGTATAATATTTGATTTACACGCAGCAAAAGTGATGTACTCATATTTGCGGTTCCTCTCTCGTCATATTTTTCGTTATATCCAAGGGGTCTTTTAACTAATCTAATGACGGTTGACTATTTTGTATCAATAATATTTTCGCTTCGATAAATAATTGATCAAGTTCATGTTCGTCACATTACATTCTCTTCAACTGATCATGAAAAATTATTGCATTCTCTGCTGGTACTTTTATATTTGCTACAAATAACTTTATTTCTCAAGGACCACCAATTTGAAATGAGCAGAAAAAATTATAATGTAGTTCTTCATGTTATAGAATTAATTTGAGACATTCATGCTTTATTTATAAATATCAACGCGAATTTCGGTGTGTACAAGAATTTGATGTACAAGTGTCTGGAATCAACGATTCGATTAGGATCATTCATTCTGTGTTCATAATTCGCCCAACTTACGTTCAATAATGTCAAGGTTTCTCAGGATATCTGCGTTTTCTAGCCAATTATTTGTTAAATTCTCATTGTAGGATATTGGATCATTTTCCGAAGTAAATGTAGAACTTTGACTCGTATTCAAACACTCATCCTCATTCTCAATAACCTCAATTGTTCGACTCATTCTTGTTCTGCTTAGAGATTATCGCTATAACAAATACTATTATGACTTTTTATAGTTGTGACTTGGAAAATTTTAAGAACAAACATTCATTTCGATCATTCCGATATGATTCATTCTCATATGGAATGATATCATTAATCTTCATACCCGAGAAGAACTGATTAATAATAGCCATGAATAAAAATATATAAAAATTGAATTTGTCAAAATATTGGATATAATCACATATGGTTGAATAAAAGGTTATATTTGTCCATATTCAACTATATATTGGAGCTACATAGTGTCTGAAATTCGAATGATATCTGTATTTAGTGACTGACAATTGCACTCGATTAAATGAGTGTGCAATTCAGTAATTTTCATCTCTAAGGCTCCTATTCTTTTATGCCTAGTGGGTATATTTATAGATATTCTGTACGACTATTTTATCATGGTACGGGCATCATTTTAATCCCAATATATTTCATATTCCAGAAACATATGAATTCATTTGTACATCGAAATTCCGTGATAAACGAGGAAATATGATTCAATTTATGTGATATAAAAATCATGTTACAATCGTGTAAGCGCATTTATTTCGGGCGAAACGAAAAATAAAACACTTCGATTCGAAACAACACAAATGGCAGTTGTTGACGAAATGATGTATTAGACAAAAGGAGGCAGTTGCAGCCGAGTGACGTATCAACACGTTTCAACGAATGGACATCTTTCTGGGGAGGGGTTTTATGAAGCAGTGGATTGGCTGCTATAGCGTGGAAAACAACATCGTCTTTTGTTCCGATAGTTTCGATATGTTTATGTGTGAACTTTCTATTCTGCTTTTGCTTCGAATCAGAATTCGGATAATATTTCAATTTGGAAATTGACGATCATATAATGAATGTACACTTCAGAAAAAATTATGAACGTTGCAAGTTCTTTCATTCAGATAACCAATCATAACGTTGACACATAAACAGATGGATTTTTTGCATACGACTGGATTTTCGACATTGCAAAATAACTGCATCCCATGTCATCTTTTATTGTGTTCATTTATTGTGTGATGGAAAAATATTTTATATGAATGCATGCTGCTCCAAAGAAATGTGAAAAAATTATCAAACAGTTTCCGTCTGTCCACTTCTACAATTCAATTACCGTAAAGAGTGCCACACTTCATGAAATGAAGAAGGATTTTCATAGGGAAAATGCTGATAAAATCATCATGCCGGGAGGATTTTCAATTCAAACTATAACTATTATAATAAAAATTGATGCACTCACCTAAGTACTTTATTGGTTCTCCGCTTCCCAAGATTTTTCACAAAATTCTCGAAATGTTGACTTTTTTCTGATTTTATTTAGAACAGCGTTCGAATCGTATTTTGTTGCGAACCACGGAAGACGATTGTAGTGTGTATTTTCACAGTGATGATATGATGCGTTGAAACAATGACGGTAACGGCGACCGCATCAAGCACCAACGTTTCAGCGGATTGGCTGGTCACATTATGCACTGATATAAAAATGACCAACCGTTGATTGTTTTGAGCGAAGAGCCTGAATTGTTTATTTTAACGAACAATGACTTGCATCAAAATGTTCTAGTTTGGCTCACATAATCAGCAAGAATCATTTCCAGTGTTATTATGACGAGTGCATAATGTACCCTGCTGGTCACATTATGCATTAATGCAGAAAGTGAATATGAACTTTCCTAACATGATTCAAGAAAATAGTATATCGGTTCCGAGACGTTATGTTCTTGAATCAAGGCCGTCGCGTTCTTGAACCAAGCCCTCCAAAGAGTGTGTAGATTCGAGACCTTTTGTTTTTAAACCAATAACCTTGCTGTTTTTGATTCAAAACCTTTCGTCGCCGAGTTATAGATTTTCGAAAATCACCTAACAATTTGGTGATTTCTTTCATCATTGAATTTTCGTGACAAAAGCATGCATTTTTTATTTATATGTACAATGTCTTTCATCAACATGTTCTAACTTCATTCATATAATTGACATGAATCATTTGGAATGTTACTGTGACGAGTGCATAATGTCCCCTGCTGGGCACATTATGCATTGATATAAATGATATGTTCTCGAACGAAGACCGTCGCGTTCTTGAACCAAGCCCATATGTCTTTGGATGGTAAGCGATGTACTATTCCGTTAAGAGGACATGAAAGAGAAAAAAAAAAAGTACGTTCCGACGTCACGAGATGGCGCACCACTCGACACGCCACCAGTCCCATATACAATGGAAAAATACATCACAAGCATTTTTTTTTTCGGATTCCTGCAGTGCTTCATTTCAAACCGTTGATAATGCAGTCGCATGTAACTCGTAAAATTGGTATTTCGTGATAATTTAGTTATGCCGCTTTTGTTTCAATTTGAATAAAATGTGAAATAATATGGCAATTATCACAGAACATTTTCGTCAATGCAAGACTAAATTATCTATGGGTAGAACAATATGAACGCCGACGAATATAATAATGAGTTTCAAAGTGATCAGAGAAAAACCGCTGTCGTTCAGTACAGTTTTCATTTTTCAATGACTAAACTCCAATACATGAATTCAAATGACTACTCATATAATAAATATATGATAAGTATCATTTGCATATATATTCTGATGAGATTTTTTTCTGTAATAGCTCCTTCATTATGACTGAAAATCGTTTCTCTTTGGCATTCAGAACTTATCTGAATACTATTAGTAATGATACATTACTGATGAATCGTGAAGCATTGCACGCAACACAGAATAATAGGGAGTTTGTTCTGTAATTGCTGCTTTTTCTGTTCACCGGAGAATATATTTATTCAGTCATATCAATAATGCCACATTGAAAATTTGAAACATTGAAAACTCATGCACATTATATCTAACTATGTATTCAATCATGCAGTTTGGAATTGAAATCTTGAATACAATTGTCATGATAAAATGTTTTATCTCCAATGACTTCTCGATGGAGAACTCGAGAAGATTTTTTCTCACTATTGCAATAGTGATATATTGCTTCTAAATTGAAGTATTGCAAACAGGGCGGCAGAATAGAAATATTCTACCGTAGCTGCCACTTTTTCTGTTCGCCAGAAAATGGTTTCGCTCTTCTCTTCAATTATGCTGCATTGACGGCTTCAAAAATAGAAAACTCATGCACATTATAACCAACTATGTATTCAATCATGCCGTTTCAAATTGATATCATGAATACAATTGTCATGATAAAATGTTTTATCTCCAATGACTTTCCGATGGAGAACTCGAGAAGATTTTTTCTCACTATTGCGATAGTGATATATTGCTTCTAAATTGAAGTATTGCAAACAGAGCGACAGGATAGAAAGATTCTACCGTAGCTGCCGCTTTTTCTGTTCGCCAGAAAATGGTTTCGCAATTTACTTCAATTATGCTGCATTGACAGATTCAAAAATTGAAAACTCATGCACATTATATCTAACTATGTATTCAATCATGCAGTTTCGAATTGAAATCTTGAATACAATTGTCATGATAAAATGTTTTATCTCCAATTACTCCTTAATTGAGAACTCGCGGAATTTGACTCTTTTATTGCAATCATACCGCATTGAATGCTCAAAACATTGAAAACATGCTCATTACCTCTGCGTTGATCACATGTGAATTAAAACTTTTAGAACTGTGAGCCTCAGGCTTGTTCTTATGTTGATGTTGTTCCAGATAATGCTGTTTTGTCGACTCATGACTACTTCGACTAGCATTGCCGAAAAAAAATCACCAGAGTTCAAACTCCGATCCTGATTCGTATATGATCAAGAATCAACCATTGTTTTTCGTGCGAGTAATGAGCGATTATATGAGTCTCGTACATTATCATAACCACCTGCACTTTCGTTCGCAAGTTCTTCATCGCTTTCTTCTGGAATTGAATGCACTATTCCTAAGCCATAATTGGGATATGGTAGTTATCGTAGTCGATTTCATTTCAAAGTATTTTGCGGCAACATCTGAAATAGGTGATGATAAAACATTCTACCAAATATCAATCTCTAAATGGTATTTAAATGATGTATAATATATTGAATGTAAACCTTTTTCGTGTTCATTGTTCCTAAACTCTGTGGATGAAGGGGTAAATCATTGTCATCTGGAGGTTTACTATTTTCACTTGTTGTTCTAATTGCTTCCAAGATCTGTGGATACACCAATTGCTGGTGTAGCTTCTTAGCAATCACCTAACGGAACCAAAATCTTAAAAATAATCATTTCCACTCACTTGCATACATTTAACGATGAAAAAATGTTTGTTCGTATAATCCTCTAGTAATTGAGGACGCTATTACATTTTAATTCTGTTGAAGTCTTTGTCGTAGAAATCGTTTTCAAACTTTGCGGAATCTTTGGTACGATGTTTTCATTGGAATGGAAATCTGATGCAAGCCACCTAACACTTTGATTAGACTTCCAATATCGATATTTTACGCCATTTTCTTCCAATTCTAGTGAGCTCGTTTGTTTAGTTCTACTGATCCAGTTTTGTTCACCGTCCCTCGTTTTGCATGGCGACGATTTTTCCCTTCTATCAGCACACGACGTTTCGCTCGAAATGCTAAAATATCTGGAATACCCATTCATTGAATATAATAGCTGTTGCGATTCCAAATTAAATGCTAACATGTCGACAACACGCTTTTGAACGCGAACCGACAACTAACCACAGTCAAAGTTGTATTTGAATTACCTTTCAGTCCAGTCAGCTGATTCAATCTTTACACCTCCTTTGAGCTTTCCAAACTATCTTTATGATGAATTTGAACTTGTAAATCTATCGTTAAATTCGGTTTTTCACGATTATACTCTGAAATTATGCTATCAACATCAGTACTCTGTGAATTTCTTGAGGAACATTCCACGGGCGGTGTATGAGTTTTTCCTGAATTTTGAAAGATCAAATAACGGTTCCAATAAACACATGATGATCTTTGAGTAATTAAATACATGAAATAATCATTTCAAAATGATTGAAAGATTATTTACCATTCAGTACTTGCAATTTAATACCAAGATCAGCTTGATCTAAACATCGATAATGACATTTACTACGAGGAGCGTATTGGAACCACAATGTAATGCAAAATTCACACATTTTATCATGCCGAGGAGCGTTGCGATGGAGGCACAGTATGCCTAACATACATAGGATGTTAATGGAAAAACCTATAAAATTTAAATTTACAATTTAGTGACATATAAACACATGATGATCTTCGAGTAATTAAATACATGAGATATTAATTTTAAAATGATTAAAAGATTATTTACCATTCAGTACTTGCAATTTAATACCAAGATCAGCTTGATCTGAACACCGATCATCACATTTACTACGAGTAGCACGATGTTTCTCGCTCTCTGATTTTTTTAGACTCATACATGGTCCTCTAAATACCTGCTCGTATTGGAACCACAATGTAATGCATGATTCACACATTTTATCATGCCGAGGAGCGTTACGATGGATGCACAGTATGCCTACTATACATAGAATGTTGATGGAAAAACCTATAACATTTAAATTTACAATTTAGTGACATTATTTAGTGACATATAAACACTAGACTGGGCCAAAAAAATCGACGATTTTTTTTTTGTATATCGAAAATATTATTTGGGATCACAAAAAAAAATTATTGTGAAATCTTGAGCCCTTAATATTAATATTAAGAGGTCTATGATCGTAATTTTTTATTTTTCTTTACCGAACGGGTTTTTGTCTCAAAACTCCCAAACCATCGAGATAAACGAAATTGACTTAGATACATTTCTTGAAGATAATTCAATGCTCTACGAAAAAGGTCTGATTGAAATCTTTTGAGATATTCAAAAATGTGGGAGAGCGGCATCATAATTACGTATACGAACTATTGATGATGCGAATTACTACTTTGTAATTCTGCGCCCTCACATTTTCCATCAAATTTAGCGCTAATATTATTGTATGTCGTATGCAAAACGGTTTCCGCGAGATTTTTCAGCGAAAATCTACAGATTTCCGGATGTGGAGTCCGAACGTGTCACTATTTTTCTCAGATTCGGACGAGAACGAAAGTTATAATCAATTTAATTGTTCAAACAGTGATAACTCGCGAACGGCTGATTTTACAGGATAGTTTATGGGAAACAAATTGTAGATATTAAAAAGACGAACAATTTGGCGTCTCGGAAATAAATATCGATCGATCAGTTTTCTCGCAAAGTAGTAAAAACCTGTTAAAATGGACATTCCTTCAATAACTAATTATTAATTCAATAATGCATGTATAGCATTGAAAATCTCTCTGTTGTTTTTGCATTGTAAAGCATTGAGAAGCAAATTTTTATTTAAATTTGTTGATTACAGAGCCCTGGTGGTATATAATCTATAATTTTTTTTTTCGAATTTTCAAAAAATTTTCATCAGGTGCACTTTGTTCACATATGTAAAGGATTCACAAAAAATTATAAACAATTCTATTAAGAAACACGTCTGTACGTTTGGAATAAAATTCCGATGCGAAATGATGGTAACTGAAACTTCTTTCATGTCCTCTTAACTGTAGAGCGTCAAGAAACTTTCATTATTCCTCTGACATGTATTTTATTCATAATAATCTATCATTGAGTAATTGATTAATTGGATATTATAAAAATGATTTTATGCAAAGGATTGCAGTACGAAAATTGAGTGTAAATTCATTTAGCTTTTAATGAAGAATATCATCCTGGTAAGAGAACTCTTCCATTGCAGTGGATCATTTTTCATAAAATTTTATATCTAATTTTGAGGATGTTGTGTAAGAAAGATCACATGAGGCAGTCGCAATGATATTGAACTTCTTCAACACGCTTATTCTTCTGAGATAAAAGAACAATTCGAGCAATGTGATAATATACCCAAATATTATTTTTGTTCGGTAATATAACAAAAGTTACCGTGTCAACACCAAAGTTAGAGAGCATACAGATGGAGACAAGTAAGAAGAGAAATATTCTTGCACAGAATTATTTAGTGCAATTCTATCAGGGCGCATATTCCACAGGATTAAACCAATGAACAAAATGAAATGTTCCATTTAGCTTCAAATATTATCAAAGGGAATCAAAAATTGATCATCAACACCGTACTAACATCCCATTGGTATCACTGCAGACAGTTATGCAAAAATATCAATCGGTTGAGTGCACACAAGTGGACACCATATATTTCAAGTTTGATAAAAATGGCGGATGAGTTGGTAAATGGAATGAGAAGAGAGAGCATTTCACTCAAACGAATTGCCAACGGCAACGCGGCGTCTTTAGCCCCGGAAGAAAGTCTCTCGCGTACGAGCAAAGAATGCGTAGGTAACCTTAAAAAAACTTCAAAGCAACGGGAAAAACGATTGAAATTGTTTCCTAACCGCGAAAAGACCCGTTGGATTATCTCGCTCTCTGTCGCTCCCTCACTCCTGCTCTTCCTTTTCGTCTTTTATTCTTTGTCCTCTCTGCTACAAATGATTCGTCTCTGCTTTTAGAGGAATTTCCTTTTTTTCCTCCCGAGTACTCTTAAATGATCTATCTCTTTCGTAAACAATTGCACCAATGTGAAAACCTAACCTTTACGTCAGTCAACACACGACCAATTGCATTCCGATATCAGTATTTCCGTCTCTCTTATCTTTTCTTGTCTTCATCTCTCATTCTATTTCCGATAGAAAAAAAATTGAATCAAATTAAAGTAGATAAAAAAAAAAAACAGGGGGGAAAGAAAAAACAGAAGAAAAATTTATTATTGCATCCCGGTTGTAGGAAGTAGAAATTTTATTCTTCAGACTCAATGACAAAAGAATGGAAATGAGGGGAGCAAAAGCAGAGGGGTAATTCGTAAGCAAGTGGAAAAGATCAACGTGATAGGGAGATGAGGCAGTGGAACAAAAAGTGCTCGATCTCTCGAGTCAAACGAGTAAAAAGCGAAATTTTTTCTCCTTGTTAAGGGGATAAAAATCAAACGCAATGGACGAGTCGCATCCCAAGAGGATGAAACTTCATCTAAATATAAAGTGTGAAATTTCTCAAAGCTACTCCTTTCCACTGCCTATGAAAAGGGAATGAATTTAATCACTAAACAGGAGAAACTGTATTTTTTCACCCGGAATATTTCTTTGTCTTGTAGCAATACTGGTATTCCTATAGTACGAATACCAAAGTTTTCTTAATTGAGGTATACGTATATCTACCAGAGCGCAACTGTGTATTGCTGCAGTAACAATACCAATATTACAATAGAAATACCGCATAACCCCACTTTATTTATGTAGGTATATGTGTATATATATCTGGGTAATACATATAGTAAACCACACTGTTGGTATTGCTATAGTAATAATACCAACATTGAAATAAAAACATCGCATGAGCTCACTTTCTTTATGTAGATATGTATATACATGTATAAATCCGGATAATACATACAGTAAAATACGAAGGAAAAGTCACGGTTTGCTATAGTATAAGAATGTAAACTATGATGACATCAGAACGTATGCTATAGTCACATAAGTTGAAGCTTCAGCATTTTCAGTGAACTCGGTATTCTTGCTGGAGTTATACCAGTATTCTCGCAGTAAGGATACATATTCTTACCACAGGAAAACTCGCTCAGTAATTTTTTGGATTCCAGGAGTAAAAATACTTTGTTTTCAGTGTACATTCAGTACATCCGCATAATTTCGCATTATTTTATTAATAAAAATATGTGAATCGATACGAATGTTTGACTTTATATCAACTGCAAAACGTCACTCTCCCATTGTCCTTCCATCATTCTAGTATACAAATTTATATGTTGGTGTTGATGCGGGTGACTGTGTGCGCGCGTGTGTGGAGGGTTAATGCCCTGTTATAGTGTTACGTGAGCTTGGCCGCGCCTGACACTATATTCCCCTTCTCTTTCTTTCTCTTTCCTGCAATAGAGGTCTAATGAACACCAACGCTTGTGACCCGGAGGGCTTTAAAACGTCTACAACCTCTTATGACTTGCCTCGCAAATCCCTCTTTTAGAGCACGCGTTAACCTACAACCCACTATTAGCAGCACAAAAACCCTATATAACCTATGGGTTCATATATACATAGGCAAGAACGTTACCAACTTACGAATATAACCCTCCTGCATATGAAAGACTGAATTCCTCAAGTATTGAAGGAGAACCTAGTTACGTTGTAGTAAATTGAAAACACGCGGTCAAGACTTATCTTCACCATCTTTATATTTTCGATACTGAGAGGAATTCAATCTGGGAAAATTAGGGCTTGGTTAGATTTTCAAATTCCATTTCCAGTATTCAGATGGGAATCCCTCGTGAAATTCGATCTATACCGTGACGATTTCCCGAATCTGACTATACTGGAACGTTCGGATGGACAATTTGTCAGTTTTGAACTATTCGATTGGATCATAAGTCATCATACTGTGGAGAAAATTGGATAACACTACTTATAGCATAGACGATGTGTTTATGGCCGGGAGGAAACGAGAGGTTGGTGCAAGCCGAACTGTACCAATAGGTTGACATCAGAGGGAATTTCTTCCAGTACAATGACACGCTTCAATCCTGAAGGTCCCAATTGAGCCAGTCCTGTATATTTCCTCATTTTTTCGCAGTCTATATGTAACAATCTCATATTAAATAAAATTTCAAAAAACCGTATTCCTCCCTCAGGAATATTTCTGGCTCTTGTAGGAATACCTGGTATTCCTATAGTACATATACCGAAGTTCTCCTGATAGAGGAACAAGTACATTTACCACAGCTATACTTGGTCATGCTGTAGCGAAAATACCAACATAACAATAGAAATACCGCATAACCTCACTTTATTTATGTAGATATATGTGTATATATATCTGGGTAATACATATAGCATACCACACGGGAAAAGTTAAGATTTGCTATAGTATGCGAATGTAAGCCATGACGACATCAGAACGTATGCTATAGACACGTAAGTTGAAGTTTCAGCATTATAAGTAAACTCGGTATTTTGGCTGGAGTAATACCAGTATTCTTGCAGGAATGATACGTATTCTTCCAATAGAAACACGGGCTAAGTATTACTTTGGATTCCAGGAGACAAAAAACTAGTTTTTCCATGTGTAATAAATTTTATTTTCTAATGAGTAATAATTTATATGATATATTCACAATTGCGTTGCATATTTTGCATACTTGAAGGAGGTTCAATTGAGGACAACCAGAATTCCCTTTTGGTGGGCCCGGGAATGTCACACCAACGCTAACGACAATCGTGACCGGAATCCCTAAGTTAAGAGAACTCTCAAAATGATGTTGGAAAAATAGCTAAACACGCAGTTAAATTTCTATTATGAATAGTAGAGAAATTTCTGGCTTTTCGGATGCTGTTTACTCTCTCATACCATCATTTCCGATTAGACGTTTGTGTGAGTACATCAAAACTAAAGAATACCCCTCCAGACATAACTAGCACGTCAGTCAAAAGATGATCGATTTCAGTTTAATTACATGAAGGCAAGCCGGTTCTTCATCAAACTCCTTAGAATGTATTCAATTAAATTTTCAAATCATTGATTGCCAAAGTTTTGTTCGCGATCAAAGAAGATTATCCTACACATAATACCTTCTCTGTATCCACTCATCGGTTCTATATCCTATATCCTATTTCACTTGGGTACAGCATCGCAGACTTTGTCTTAATTGTTGGTAGCCCAATGCAATCATGAACGCTCGTGTTCTTGTCCATCACGAAACGACCATATTAATTGGGCTAATCGACAGGAAAAGCGCTTCTCATTGGCAGAGATCCCGAAATTGAGGTAAAACGAGACGCGCACGAACGTGACGATCCATATATATGCCGTGCGTGACAGGATGGTAATGGCTCAGACTAAGGTACAGACAGCAGACACATTTGAGAATACTCCTCTACGACTCATGGGTGTGCATGTGAGGACGAAGAGACTATACGCTGCTTGCCAGAAACATTTGCGGCACTCCTTGTTGAGTTGCATGGATATAGGTATATGGAAAGTATATACGGACGTATAGGTATAGACGAGAGATGTTGATCGGGCGCAGAAGCGAGAGGGAGTTTCATTTAAGTTAGAAATTGCTTCTTCCGTAGCGATGATGGGCCGCAAATTGGGCGCGAAACAGAATGCAGAGCAGAAGCAACATGCGCGTGGGAGGGTTGAACTGAAAGGTGAGGTGGTGGTAGTGGAGACGGTGATGATGGTAGGTGGTGGAAGTAGATGGAGATAGGACAAGGCTGTTTGGTTATATATGTATAAAATGCAAGAGAGGATAGACGTCATGTAAGCGTGTATTGATTTTTATTTACCCTTACCTGCCTCTCTCGCTGATGTTGTGTGTTGAACGCACGGGGAAAAAAAAGGACGCTCATCCTATCTGTGTACATACACAATGTATAGGCAATGAATGATGAGGATATAGTCTGCAACCTTTATTCCTTCACCTTGGTGCTTTCACCGTTGCTGTGGCCGCTGCATTCACCTGTCTTACTAGCTATGAAACGACTTCTTTCCTCAGGGAAATTCTCGTTGTCGATCGACGAAACACAAATAAAGTAACTCGACCTATACAAACGAGGATTTTTTTTATTCTCGTGTTCTATCGTAACTTCTTTGTCAATTGTCTTCGTCAACGTGATTCAAACATAACGATGTTTCTTGTTTGAGTGACGATGCTTTAACGTGACAATCTTTCGGGAGAATGGAAAATGTTTATTCACGTAGATGAAATATCTCGATCAAAACGTATATCATATTTCTTATTATTTACTTGAGTTTATATCTCTCTGGGATATTCAAATACTAACATATTCATGAATATCTGCAACCTAAGACATAAAGTTAGTAATGGTGCTGTAACTTTATTCCTGTTGGATGATTTTTCCTAAAAGGAATACTTTTTTTTTCCGGTATGAATAAATATTCTCCATAATATGTGTTTGAATTCGTCGTGAACATACGGTTATACTTCGGAGTCGATCACGAGCAGTTTGTTTATTTCTTATTATTTACTTGAGTTTATATCTCTCTGGGATATTCAAATACTAACATATTCATGAATATCTGCAACCTAAGACATAAAGTTAGTAATGGTGCTGTAACTTTATTCCTGTTGGATGATTTTTCCTAAAAGGAATACTTTTTTTTTCCCGGTATGAATAAATATTCTCCATAATATGTGTTTGAATTCGTCGTGAACATACGGTTATACTTCGGAGTCGATCACGAGCAGTTTGAACATTTGCATTTGAGACCTTTGATGCTCAGTTCACGCCATAGTAAACGTGTATACGCGCAATTTGAGCCGCTTATACTGATATCATTCGGCTGTCGTATGTAGTAGGAGTAGTAGTTATAGTAGTAGTAGTATCAAAGAGGTGAGATATGACGACGCTATCGTGGATTTTGTGTCATACTATTCTGTTGATGTGTATTCACATTTAAGAACGTATTTACATCGGATCGTGACGGTAAGTCTTGATGAATGGCCCGTTTCTGTGAAAAGGCATCATTAATCCTTTCAGAATTGTCTACTTGCTTTCTTAGCAACACATTCCAAAGTGATAAATATCTACTTTTTTATGTATTCATTTTTCTATTTTCGTCATGTGACGCAGGTCCAAACAGTTGACAACAAAAGTACAACTGTTGGTACTTTGCAATTCAAGCAAAAAAATCGGGGGACGAGCGCATTATATATTCCATCCACACCAGTATGCATCACCAATTCGGAACATTGATCGTAACGTCAAATGATTTCTCGAAATAGCTTCCAATTCATTAGAGAGAGTTTGAGTTTTAGATACGGGGGATGTGAACAGTTATATAATGCATTCGTCATGTCTAATGACACGTACACTCTAACCGCATAGCGCTGAAAAGGCACCCCATTATTTACTGAAAGCTTTGAAAAAAATTAATATCAACCTGTATATGTAATGAAGAGAAGGAAGGGGCGCTGCATGATTGGCCATTATATTTATTGAGCCATGTGTTGGACTAAATGGTACCTAATTTATACTAGCATAGACCCCTATGTTAGGATAAATTGGACTAAGGTAATCGTCCAATGTTCTGAACTCCGGATGACACCTATGATGTCCCAGGCACTGTCATGCTAATCGGACGCAGAAGGTAATTGTGCGGTTACGTCGTACGTTCTGAAACAACGCCCCTTCGAACATTGTTATCCGTGGTAGGAGAGTTTGGGATGGGGTAGTGTATATCGCTACCACCCCATCTACTCATGAAAAGGGAACACTGCTATTTGCTTAGTGAAGAATAGATCTCAGTGATGATCGATGGCATCTCAGAATCTGGTGTAGTCATTGTACAACCAAACCACTCACAGTGTACTCTCCTCATGTTTCTCGCGAATTTATTCACCCGGAAGTCTCTTTATATATCATCACCCACCCAGTCAACCCCATGTCAAGACAAAGTGCCGGATATGTTTTGGCAATGGACGCCGCTCTAATGCCTCAACAGAGTCACCGCGCCACTGTGATTCTCTATAGTGAAATATCAATTCATCATCTTGGATGAGATGACGCTTTTCTTTTATGTACCATAACGAATTGTTGCTACTAATGTTCGTTACTCCTATGACGCTATCAATTTCATTGTTGGAAGTATCATACTTCTACAAAAATTGTTGGTTTGGATAAATAATAAGAAATGTTATGGTGATGTGTCATGAAACTATATTATATGAATTCCAAGTGGACTAGATATGAATTTTTTTAGTTTAAATCATATCTCACTGGAGGTGAATCCAAGTGTCAGTGTAATTGTAGGACAGAACACTCAATTCAACATGCGCTACACGGCTACGACCTAGTCTACCCACTTTTAGCCCCTGTAATACGTCATATTTTCTGACATTCTCTCGCGCGCGTACGTCGACAATCCCCTCTTTTCGGTTGAAACGGCTGTCATCGAATCTCTGGTGAAGGGCGCGCGCGTGTGCGACCCAATACCAAACTCGTTTATCATATTTGAGGAATGCACAGACACGAATTTCCACGTTATTGGTGCATTGAGGAACGATCATTTCAATTTATTTCTGATATTCATGATCGTCCAATAAATTTTGTATTATATGTTCGTATATTAGTATATGGAGATACTCCCATGTTTATTTTTTTTTTATATTGTATTCAATTCAATATTTTTTATAGACAGGCGATTATTTAATATATTTCTTACCGTTCCACTCTCGTGCTAGATGTGTCAATTCACAGTCGGTGAGTGTCTCGTCTGAAGCGTTGCCTGATGTTGGTGTATCACTAAGTCCTGCACCACTTCCAGTCACGTGATACAATGGATGTTGTTGTTGTTGTTGTTGCTGCTGCTGCTGCTGCTGATTGCTACTCCCACGCTGTTTGTGCTGACTCGTGTTATAATGATTGTGCTGCGACTGACCGGCCGGATGATTATTTTGTGAATAGCCAATGCGGCCACCGCGTGGACCCACTGAATTATCCTCGCCCTCGCTGCCGCTCAGGCTGTAGGCCGGATAGAGCCGTCCCTTTCCTGCAAAATGAAACGCACCATGTTTAGTGTATACGATAATGAAAGCAATGGAGATCAATATAGTATGGATGCGATGTGATTTTGTGGTTTAGACAATTAATCATGATGGGGTATTGTTTTGAGAATGATTTTATCAGAATACTCCAGACGGAAATAATGGAAAATAGATTCAAAAAGGACAAGGTTTTAAGTTTGAATTTGCATCGAATGAATTCCCAATTTCATTGAATATGAAAATAACTATGATTGATATTGAAACATGATTCTCGATACCAACAAACTATCACCGAATGTTGATGCAGTATACTAAATTTACATAATCCCGAACGGGGAAAAAATATATGTTCAACATATATCCAAAAATATATTTATATGTAACATGGAAAAAAAAGTATTTGTGCTGCCAGAATCCAGAGTATTACCATACCAGTTTTCTATGGTAATAACACGTATCCTTACTGCAAAAATATTGATATAAGTCCGGCAAGAATACCAAGTTTACTTATAATGATAAAACTTCAATTTATATGACTATAGCATACGTTTTGATGTTGTCATAGGTCACACTCTCATACTATAGCTGATCGTAACTCTTCCGCTTGTTGACTGTGTGTATTACTCAGATATATAAATATTCACATGAATAGGAATACCAAGTTTTTCTGTGATATACGTATTGATTCAATAATGGAGGTAGTTCAGTAAATGAAGTGGATTTTACTGCTATTGATAAATATTATTGATCTTGTAAGCTTCAATAACTTCAATGTCACCAGTAAATCTTGAAGGTTTAAATAAATCTGTTGACAAATTATTATCTCGGATTCAGCTCATTCCACAGTGTAAAATTTATTTGAAGGGCATATGTTGAACGTGCAAGGTGTGCAACAACTTATCTGCATCCAGTTAACAAGGTTACTTGGAAGACACAGTTGAAGTCAGTATAACCGGTTTGTGACTGATTATGTGAGAGAAGAAGGAACAGATGTGTTATCTGAGAATATAAGGGCCACTGTTTGCAGTGGAGAGTGCTTGATTGACGCTACTATATTTACGACAGTGTGGCGGAAGAGTTCATGGTAATTGCGTCTGATGGGTATTCAATTGGCGGATGACGAAATTGGCTGGTTTTCAGAAGATATATCTCTGAATAGATCGTGTTGGGTGGCCCTCGCGCACCGGTACTAGTGGATCCATTAGATTATGTCTCACGGCCAAACCAATGGAAAAGTCATTCATTAAATATAGACATGGAATAATGAGACAACGATGAGTTGGAAGCGAGAAAGAGGTGGTGCGAGTGAAAACAATAGCGATCGTGTTGGCGTATTTGAATTGTTAATTGCCTACGAGCTACTGATTAAAAGATTCGATGAGGAAGAACTTGAGCAAGACTTTGTCGGACGTTTGTGCTTTAGTTTCGTATTTACGTCGAACTATTTTATCTCGAATAAGAATGGATGCAATTATGATTCATTCACACTGTAATTGCTCAGGAAGAAGTGTAAATTATCGGCGGATTAAATTCATCCGCAACCCAATGAATAGAACATCCAACGAACGTTTCTTTTCTTCTTTGTTTAATGTAGGAATAACTATTAATGTCCAATCATGATTTCAGAAATGGGAGCAGTGGACTCCAACAAGGAATTCATATGTCTTCACCGTTCATCATTCCAGCATCAGCTCTTCGAATTTCATCTTTTAGTTGAACCCTGTCGAAAGTCATTCCATACTAAGATTGATAGTCACAGCCTTATTCGTGTTTTCCTTCGCACCTAATCAACCAATTTAAAACGTAAAAATTGACAAAGCAGATAGTAATATGAGGTAAGTGAAAATTCCAATTTAATGAGAGATTCTGCAGTACAAAATGGTTTTATTTCTTCACAATTTGTCCAATGACGTAGAGAGTGATCGCCGTTATTTAATAGAAAAAAATTACGTCAGACATCAATCTGTCTTATACTGCAAGCGGTTTCAATAGATCAATCAATTGAAGAAGAAAAAGTGGATAATGCATTCCTCTTCTGGAGAATTGATATTTTGTTCGAAACCCATATCTAATTAAAATCGGAATTATAATTCATTACCAATATCAAAATGATAAATTAATCACATAATTCCGAAGAAAGATATTGACCCCAGACTCGGTTCGAGCCAGCAATAACCTTCATGAAAATCCGTTTCGGCGCTTTACTCATTAAGCTATCCGGGTACTTGTCTCAGAACGTGAAAATTTCTAAATCTTTTGTTTAGAATGATGTCTAATCACGTCCCAATTGGTTCATAATAAAGATATTGTCGTGCCTCGAATTAAGTGATGATGCAGAATCCCTTGGCAGTGTTTGTATATATACCAATGAAATGGGATGGTGTACATGCGTATATACGATGGAGTAGATCCGTTATAATTAGGTTTGATCGTGCATGCCGTTAATGGACGCGATATATCGACCGGGGGCTACAATTCGACTTGCAGTTAACCAAATTATCATCTCTGTCCCACACACTCTTGTCCTACTCTCACACTTGTGTAGATATCGTCCCCCAATGCTTTTGCGTCCCAACCCTCTATCACTGTTTACTCTCATCCACGTCCATATAATCCAATCTCGGGCTATGTTTAACAACCTCGTGGGATTTTAACGCTCACAACCTCTCGCTGGGTGCTTTGTGATTTTCCAATTGAGTTAACGCAGTCAACCCATAATACTGTTGATGAAAAAATTTTTCAGACAAAGAGCAGAAAAAAAATAAAATAAAAAATGTCAACAGTTGGTGAAGATGTTATGACTGCAGTCGTTCATGTGCATCGTTATGAAAATATTTTTTAGCGAATTATATTTGGAATGTATATGTGGCGGTTGACCACACACACATACACGCACCGCGTTCGATTTCGCTCGATAATCATCGGCGATCTCCCGAACCGCGGAACGCACTTATCGCATATATAATATTACTTATCTACAATAATACGCCGGGCCTATTTCGCCCTAATCGCGTATTCCTTCGCCTATCATTCGCAGGCGCTCCCTCACGCTCAAACCTACGCGCAGGTACGACAATCGTCGAGTCGAGTCGAGTCGAGAATGTACATGTACACGCGTTCACGTGCTAATAAATATATGTGTAAATATAATAATAATTATTAATTTATGTGCCGGACCCGATCCTTATAAATAATCCCGTCCGCTACATATACATCTCCTGATCCATCATATGCATATAAGAATTCATTTGTCTAGACAGATGAAAATGACATTGAACAAATATATATCGAGTACGGAGCAAGTATACATGTGAATTTATTGGTTAGTATGGAAGTGATGATTGGTATATTTCAAAAAATAAAATGATGAAAATGCAAGCAACAGCAAGTTAGATTGATCAGTTTTTTATCAGAATCACTTTATTGGAGCTATGTTTTATACTATGTTATGTCAAATTATGTAATATTCTTATTGATCGAACATTGTTATATTCCTTGTTGAGCTAATACCGTTTGTGTGATGATTTATTTCTTATCTTTGCCTGCTCAAACAAAAAATGATGAGGAAATCACAGAGAAATTTGTGTAATACTATTCAACAGATGCATCTATCACTCACATTCTGAAGTACATGTTGATACACCTGTGGTTATTTCTAGAAGAAGTTTTAATAGAGAATTCAAAATGATTCTACTTGTCTGACGGTCTTGGAGATGAACCCCAAATGGTGTTGTTATTGACAGTTTCAACAAAAATTGAAAAACTTTTTTGTCAGCATACAAACGATACTGAAACAATTTTTTCTGTACACTCTTAACGGGATAAAGTACTCATATTGTTCTACCAATTTTTTTCCATCAAAGAAATCATACTATAATTATATTATTGTATCTATCTTCTGAGATTTGTCCTCTATCAATGACGCGATTCAATATCTAAGCCTTCATTGAACAAAATAAAATAAATCTCTCCATTCACTTCTAAAAATAATATTCCACTTCAGTTATAGATACAACTCGACTCAAATTTTCATTCACGCTCTCCGTTATCATCGGAATACAATCATTCTTGAAATAATCCCATCTATCATGAAAGTCACTGGATGAAATGAATTGGTTTTTTCGTAAACATCATTAATACACTCCACAAAACAAAACAAAAAACAATTCCAATTCTATACTTGTGTGCGGATATTCATTTATAATTGAACCAATGTGTCGCAAACGAGAATTCCAGTAAGCAGGTGTATGAACTTGTGTCAATGAAATTTATTCTCAACATATAAAAAAAGCCTTACGTTCCAAAGGACACATATAATTATGTGGCTAAATGAGAGGAGCAGCGGCATCGGATAAGGTCTCATTGTGAATTCCTTGATGCAGCTGCCACTGTATATTACCGATAAAGCAAAATAAAAAGACTATAAAGAGAAAGAAATGTGAAATAGTGGGGTGCACCTAATAGTGGTCGTCATTAGAGTATTGTGATGTGTTTGGAATATATCGATTTTGAGAATCATAATAATATTTGATAATAATAATAATAATAATAATAATAAAATTGTCGAGACATTTGTGGGCATGCGGGTACAATCGACGACACAATGAGGAAGATTGGAGGACTGAGTAGGCGGGAGGACGAGGAGAGAAAGAGAGAGTGACAAGAAGAAAGAATTAGAGGGAGTGAGGGTGAGATGGAAAAAAAAAGAGACAAACTTTTCAACTCGACTTCTTCGTTAGTTCTTGGAATGACGCGGGTCGCTCGGAATAACTCCATTCGCCTTGTCAGGATGAGCCCTCTTCCGTCCAATGCCCACATACAAACACACAGAAAAGAAGTGTGTATGTGTGTGTGTGTGTGTGTGTGTGTGTGTGTGTGTGTGTGTGTGTGTGTGTGTGTGTGTGTGTGTGTGTGTGTGTGTGTGTGTGTGTGTGTGTGTGTGTGTGTGCGCGCAAAAGCGGGCTCGTTACGCTCGCAGAAAACTTGCTATAATGGGGGGGGGGGGGGGGGGGGGGGGGTCTGAATAGTTGAAGAAAAAATAAGCGAAGAACTAAATAAGTGTGAAAGTGTCGATGTATATGTGTACCAATTGTGGAGGATTGAACGAAAAAAATTCACGTTTTTTATGATGAAGAATATGAGTGCTGAGAAAATAATAGGATTTTTTAATCATTTCATAGTGCAATTTAATGAAGTATTCATCAACTGTAATTAGGACTATGAACGCTTATATAGAAGGAAAAAATAATTTTAATCACATTCATATAATTTTAGTTTGGAATTGGAAAAAAATTGTACAATTGTAGACTTTCTTTACTATTAAGGAGTTTCGGTAGAGTAAACGGAAATGCTTCAATTATTTTCAAAATTTTTCCATATGTTCCCCTATAATGACAATGCTGCAAGAATTGAGATTGATTCACAACATATTTTCTGACAAATGAATTTTTTCAATCAAGCCATTAAACACAGGATAATGGTTACAGATTAAAAAGAAAAATACGGATCAAAAAAAAGTTTCTGGAAACTTTCCCATTTTAATATGTCAACATTTTTTAAATTATGACAAAATTAAATGTAATGTGTGACATCGGATAATCCCGTGTTGAGACACTTAATTGAAAAAATTTATTTGTCAGAAAATATGTTGTGAATCAATCTTAATTCTTGCAGCATTTACAATATCGGGGAACATATGGAAAAATTATGAAAATAATTGAAGCATTTTCGTTTACTGTACTTACACTCCGTAAATTGAAAAACATTGGAAGAGAATAAAATTTTGATATGATGCTACCAAGGAGTTTGGTTGGTTTTACGTATGATTATTTTCATTCTTCGGTTATGTTTTTTTACAGAACGTTTCTCTCATGACTATCAACAAGTCAACGGGTATTATAACATCTATTTATATCTCGATCAAGTATGTATTCTCGATTATTTTGTTTCCACTATGTGAACGAACCAGCGACGGAATTATCATTTGCCTTCAATTGTCTGTACGTGTGTCGAGCATATAGAAAAAATTACATTACTGCTTAGATTTCACATTGGTGTCTAATCTAAAATTTTTAATGTACGAATGCGTCAACAATTGATGTTATCTAGTCGAAACAAAGACCGTCCGTGCGATAAGTAATGTAATATTAATGACATCAAATTAATGTTTCCAGGAAAACAAATATACAGTGCATTTCCACGTACAATTCCACGTATCTTTAATGTCCAATAGTTTCACAATATTAGCACTATCGTCTCCAAGCCCGGCGGTAGCTGAATTGTGAGTATAAATGACTAACAAATTAGTCCAACTACATCACAAGTTGTTTTTTCAACTACAAGTGTAGTACAGTAATATTTTATTTTCTCTACAGTCGCGATGATAATTAAACATATCATTGTATTCGCAATTTTTGCCAGTATTTCTCTGGGCACTCTCGTTCAAGGAGGTATCAGAGATGATGAGCTCACACTCGACCAGGTAAAACAAAAAGAAAAAATGTGGGTTATCACCCGCTAAAAAGATATTTCATATATTATACATAACAATAATTCAACTAACTTGAATTTCATCTATATTTAAATCGTAGTTCGAAGGACGATGGCTTGAAGTGGGTAAAATATCGAAATGTGTCGCTCATGTCCGTCCATGCAGTACATATGAAATAGATCGAATGGACGATAGTAAGCAACAGTTTCTATACAGTTATGTTCCGATTGACAATGTTCGGAATTGTGCACATGGAGTCCCGATTTATACTTATGCTACGTTTGGGTCACTTGTCAATTCCAAATTACATATCAAAGGCGCTGGTGAATACGGTAAGTGCTGTATACGAAACAAAATCATCATACGTATTCCATTAGCAACCGAATGTAGAAAAAGAAATCGTCAGTTTTTTGTGATAATCTATTACATTATGAATTTTATCTTTTTCAGCAACATTGTCGTCAACTGTTAAGACTTATAATAATGGCACAGAATTAATTTTCTTCGACGCAAAAAATAAAGACTGTGACAGCCCATCATATAGATTGTGGTCACGAAAACGTGAAGTTTCAGCGGAAACACAAATTGAATTTGAAAAACTAACCAAAAATGCAGATTTGAAATACTATTCTTGGGATGACTGTCCGAAGTTGCGCAGCGAAACTGACGATGAGTTCACATATAAGCAGGTAAAAAAACGAAAGAAATTATATTTTCTGACTACTTGAATTCATTATATATTAGAAATGATATTCCACCCAATACATAACGTATAGGATATATTCTATTTTATTATATTTCTTCTCTTAACCACTTAATTAATTTGGCTTCTGCTACAACCCGTAATGCATTTTCAATCTATTCCCACTTCATGACATTGTAGTTATTACTCATTGGAAGGCATGATTATTATCTCTCTGAATTGATGTTGTATATTATTTGCTGTGAAAGAATCTGAAAACAATTTTAAATTATTTTCATGCAGACAATTACCTGATAAAGGAAGTGTTGCATATTTTTACATTCACTGATCCATGAGGAATAATAATAGTTTATAATAGTTTAGTTCTTTATCGTTGCGGTAACTCAATCAATATAAAAATCGAATCAACTTCATATTACAGTTCGAGGGTCCATGGTATGATATAGCTAATGTATACCATGGAGATGTTGATAACGACACATGTACTGAGCATAATGTAACGGTGAACTATGAGAATGAAACTCTAAATATGACGTCAAACTTGATAAGAAATGGAACCCCCACTGTTGTAGAACGTGTAGGAACAATTGTTGGATCCGTGGTGCAGTGGAAAGGAGTGTCACCTGATAACAACAGTGACAGTGGTGAGTAGATGAAAAGATGAAAAACAATTCAAAATACTTTTGTATTAATCAAATGGCTCAATGCCTTTATCTGAACTTATACTAGTAGAAAAAATAGAAAGGCATTCGTCTGTTTGTACTTTCATATTAATTTTTTTATTTTTTTTAGAAATGGTTTCTTCTTATGTTATCAGTTGCAATAATGGTACAGAATTGCTCTGGCGCAACAATTATCGCCCAAATTATGGATTTTTATCTCGTTACCCTAAAGTTCCGAAAGAAAGAATAGTCGAATTTAAAAGACTAGCGGAAAATTTCATCATGGATACAGATTTGCAGTTTACTATTTATCCTCAGGATAACTGCCCAAATAGGGCAATTTAATTCAAAGTTTATATGGATTCAGCTGTGGATTGGGAGAAAAAATTTCTTTCTAGACGAAAAATGATTGATGAGATACGTTCGAATAAAAATGAATGATGTCGTAACTAAAAATTGTGTTAGTAAATATACGAGATATCTCGAAAAGTGTGTGGTTTAATAGTCGATCACCGATGCTGAAATACAACAAACTATGAATAAATAATAGATCCATTTGTCAACTGATTCACTCTATTTTTCACGTACCTTTTTTAATGACGACCATTTTTGAATCTCCTGTGTACTCATATGACACAAAATAAGTTATCACCATCCACTAAGCAGTATGATGATAGTATAACAACTTGTTTGTTATGCAATCTAAATCAAAATGTCAATGCGTGAGAAAAAATTTTCAATTCATGGTGATTATATTATCACAAAAAGAATCCATGCGAGTGACATTATGATTCGAATATCGGTTCCACCAACAATTGATTGAAAAACTAACAAATTCGGTCAACAAAAATATTTAGTTCTCAATATAACAACTATTAATATTTTCTTCTAGTGATGTTCGCGGATATGTTTTTCGACGATTAAAAATGATGGGAATTATAGTGGTGCGTTCCACAATTTTGAATTCTCTGGATAAGAAAGAGCTGTGTGAGTGCATTGAGAATTTCGCTATACACACAAGAAATTGGAGGAGAAAAAAATGAAAACGGATTGTCATAAACATCGAAATTCTTTGGAAATGTTTATTCACTTCTGCATATGTCGGAGAACTTCCTGTCGACTTTTTTAATTGAGTTATTATAGGTAATATTTCTTGTGTGTGCTAAATTCTATCATTGCATAATAATAATCGTGCAATCTTTGCTCAAACCATAGTCGCTAATATTGCAATCTAATTTATTGCCAAAATTTCACTTGAATATTCTACAATTTTACACACTCAATCCCAACATATTCATACTCCACAGTGAAAACTTATCGCCTTCCCAATATATCCAAACCAAGCAACGTATTAAATCTATCGCCATCTTATTCTCTGCTTCTCCATCAGCGATTTGGGTTATATAAGCATCATGGCATCTCTCGCACGCAAACTTTGAACCGAGTGAAGCTCTCAAGTGCAATTTCCAGCAGACCGGCTTGAACCGTTCGTTGTTCAACGTTCCTCACAGCCGCGTACACCAATAGTTAGTGTTCTACAGGGGTTCCAACGTAATATGCGACGAAAGAATATATATCTGAAGCGCAGCAACGGTGGCCGGGCGTTGTAATCAGTCTTCTTACTAATTAATTAAACGATTTCTCGTCGGGAGGGGTCGAGTAGTAGTAGTGGTGGTAGTAGGACTAGCAGCAGTATTAGTAAATCCCAGGCAGACGTTATTCGCACTCGGGTTTATTGAGACTCTCATGAGAGTGCACATGAAAGACGATATGGGAGAATATTCTACGTTAGTACTACACATGTATATATATTTCAATGCGAAGATTGATTATACCTATGCAATAACCGAATTTGTTTAAATTTCACAAACTTGTACGTCGGATATCTCCTGGTTTGGGTTTTGTAAAATTTGATTCAATCAATTTGTATTATTCATCGCCATAGAATTATTTCGAATTGTTTTTGACTTGTTAATATTTTTACTAAATGTTAATGGAGTTTCATTCTATTAGTTTTCTTCTGTTTCATTAAATGCGATTACAGAAAAGTATCGAAATAATTTCTCGCATTTCCACGTTGTGGAATGTTGTATTTAAAGTTAGGTACATTTGGGGATTGTTGATCAATTGGAAGATGATAAAAATATTGGAAGATATGGTTTATTGGGAACCTATGTATATTTTGCATTTCAAAACAACTGGAACATTGCAAAATGTATTGTGTTTTTTTAGCACACGTATTTGTGTTGTTCCCTATCTTAAAGCATTGTAGTCATTTTTGTTTACAATTCACATGAATTTGCAGTAAATTGATTTTCTCAGGTTCTCCTGTCTCATTCAGAAAAATGGGTATGTTTGTTGAATGCAATAGAATTGAGATTATGTTGGTTGCGGGTTCGGTACTACTAGAAATTATCTAGACTATATCATTTTGTCATCTTCCATTTGGTGCATGTGCAGTGAGCGTTGGGTACGAATTGAAAAAACGGATATTAACCTTTTGATATAGTGTACAGAAACAAAATGTTTTCGTGCCATGAATGTATTCACAAAAAAGTTTTTTGATTAGAAAAAAAAAAAAAAATTCCTCTTTCTTTATTAGTTCCGTAGATAATTTCCATTTAATTTTTTTATTATTATTATCATCATCATTAGTATTATTTTTACTACATTATAACTTATGATTAGTGTTGATTTCTCCCTCAAACTTAATTATTTGTAATATCATCGTTGTTATTTCATGAGCGTCAAATTAATTGCATCAAGCTAGTTCTTTCGTATTAATTCTGTAGATTTTTTAAGATTAATTTATTTATTATTTCATTATTATTGTTATCTTTCTTTTTTCAATATTAACATTGTTTTCGGTTAGTGTTAATTTCACCCCCAAATTTGATTGAGCCAATTAATTAGTTTTGACTCATATAAAACATGGAACGCTACCCTGGTCAACGTGCTGGAACATCCGTTTATAAATATGAGAAATGGTTTTATCACGCGGATTGTAGGGCCCCTGGTCGGCGCTATGTATGTGCGGACAAAACAACCGCAGTCAAATGCCGTGTCAAGGCATACGTCCACGAAGATGGTTCAGTGGAAATTGTTGGTGGCCCCCACAGACATGGAGCATCAACATATGAAAAAAGAAAACCGTTGATACAGGAACTGAAGCAATTAGCACGAGGGTCCTTTCATATACCCCACATCATTCTCAGGGAAGTGTACGAGAGGTAAGTTATATTAGAATATTACTATCATTTGACCATTATGTGTTATATTTCATTTACCTATATGATGATCAATGAGAATGTGATGTGAACTTAATTTCCACGTCATCCATATGTTAGCTGCTGCGTAACGCATACACCAATTATTTTTATCAGTTAGCATAATAATCATCCCAAGCTACTCAATAATTACTATAATTTGCGTTTCGTTATCAATAAAGAAATTTATGTGCCTTTACAGATATAAGGATTATAAGAAATATATGCATCGTGATACGGCACGACAAATGATAATATCGGAAAGACGTAAATTTCAGCCACCGATCCTGAAAGCATTGCGAGAGATGGCCGATATCTTGAAGGAATTAGATTTAGCGCAACCGATATACCGGGGTCATTTCAATACTGCTGATCAACTTTATGGACTTGTGTTCAGCACTGAAAAAATGATGGAGGCCCTTGCAAATAATGCAAGTGAAATTTACATCGATGGAACGTTTGCGGTGAGTAGATGATTTGTTTTCGACGCAATTATGATGGCAAAGCATCTCGAGTCTTAAAAATTTTAGAACTTCGCTCGAACAGTTTTTCTTTCTTTCGTCAACTTTGTGCCACCAATTTCCATTTCATGATTGTTCGTAATTAACCAATTAATTAATTAAACCAAACAAGTGCAAAACAAAGCAGAGAACTTCGCGACTTCACATAGTGCATATTATTTATACTCCACTTTCATCCAGTTATCATACTGCTTCCTAGTTGATACGCCAGGTTCTCGTTCCCTGATTTCATGCAGATCTTATTTCTCTTGTTTCATTCATTTCTCCCATTCTCCAATATATTTATATATTATATCAACGAGACTTCCATTTCATATTTCTACTATGTGTTTAAATGTTTATATTAAACGATAGTACCTCCCCTCCCCCGATTTTCGTATTTTCATAATTTTCCCTCGCCTTTTTGATTGATGTTGTACTTAGCATTGGCCGAACTTCATCCAAAACTCCATGCAATTTTTTCTTTAATTTGATTGGGGTATGAGTTTCACAAATATATATAACACTTGTATGGCGGCCGGAATTTCATATGCCTCACATCGCTGTTGCCAATAAAAATGCCAATAAAGAAGAAAACATGTAAAAATATTTATAACCAAGAATTTTTTGAATTTCAACACGACTTTAATATTATTTACATTTATAATTTTCACTTCCATTATCAGATATTATATATTCGTGAAACTCATACTCGAATGAAATAATTAAATTGAATCTGGTCCATGTTTGCCATTTGTTCTTAATAAACAAAACCAGGATCAACATTAGTTGTTTTGGCTCGCTTATGGATATTCATTCCACTGCTGATCTGGTGATCCGGTAAACTCATTAGCATCAGGCCAAACTAAGTACTCGACTATATTTCTTAGCATCGTTGCGAATGTATTAATTCAAATGGCATATTGGATGCATTTTCCCTTTGTATATCCCAGAAAAAATCTGTTCATTCGACAAGTCTCTGGCTTAGCTTCCATATATTTCCAACAATAGTAAAATAATGTATCCGTAATGGTGAAAGATCTTGGAACGTAATTATTAGTTTTGGGGATTATTATGATGAATACATCATCCTCCAGTTTTCTCACATCATCGATAGTGATGTTGACAAACTCTTCTCTTCGTAATGCACCAGCAATTCCAATGATGAGAGCTACTTGTACAATATTTGTCAGAGTGAATAATTCAAGTTAATGAATAATTTCACATATGAATAATGTTTAATTTGTATTTACCTTTTCACATAAATATACTTCATCAGGTGCTTCGTTGAGAAACTTTGAAATATTATCTTTTGAAAGAACTTGAGACTTCTTCAGACGATACCCCACACTATTTTTTTTTTCAAAAAAGTCGTCAACTTGTTATAGCGACCAATATCAACATGACCGTATGTATTGCTTGATCATTTCAACATTGAGTGCGTAGCCCATAAACTTGATGGTGCGTACTTTTTTGAGAGCTGAGCAATGTATGCCAGTAACATATCTTCGCAAATAGATTTGGACTTATTCTTTTCACGCCATTGCTTAAATGTGTTGTATGTTGATGTATACAGTCTTTCAGATTCATCAGATAACAAGTATAGTATATATATTTGAAAATATAAGTTCCGCTTGGTGCAAAAATGGTCTACTTAAGTCACGAATAAGCGTTACTTAATCGCGGGTTTAGGTCACGCAGTACTATAAAAGCCGTTCAACGTCTTTCAGTTCATTTCATCCCCATATTACTATTGCTAATAAAGATCTTACCTTTACTAAGGATTCGGTCAGGTGAAGTCTTGCCGTCGACGTGTCAATTTTTGTTCTTTTTAATAGGCTCAAAATTATATTTCCGCACATTCGCTTTTCGTATCATAATTCCCATGTTTTCCTTGCATAGGTTTCACGTTTAATCGATTTTACTCCTATATTTAAAGTGTTATTCACAATTTTCCCGAGTCTTCATTTTCACTATCCATGTACCATTTTTATGAATATTAGTGGCAAAAATGTCATATTTGTGATATATTCTACAATTTTCTACGCAGTCTCGCCCAGCAGCACCCGCAAGCTGTCAGCTACTGGTTCTGCATATACGTAAGAGAGATGTTGTACGTATGACAATGATTGAAATTCATATACACTCTATGCATAGTTATTTTACTTCGTGGTTTGTATTTTTGTCACTTTAGAGGGTATTCCAATATTATTTGCGATTTGTGAAAGAAGAACAAAAAATTTCTACATCGCATTTTGGACATTTTTGTTGGAAAAGATCCCGAGCTTGATTCACAACATTCAATTTGTTGTTTCGGATTTTGAAGCGGCATTGATATTCGGCACTCGAAAAATGTTGCCCAAAGTTCGCATTCGGGGTTGTTGGATTCATTTTATAAGAGTATGATATTTTGTCAATTCAATGTACTGATGCTGGAAATAATTCCATGTATTAATGTTTTGAAACTTTGTCATCATATGCGACGAAGCGAAAATGGAAAAAATTGAATTTGGCAAGGTTTGTAGAAACTAACAAAATTCTAGGGATGATTTGATCTCTAGCATTGGTTCCTTCAGATCGATTCAGTGAGGCAATTAACGTGATATGGGCAGAAATTAAAAACATTGATAGCAATGATGGCTGCAACTTCCAACTATTTTATGAATACCTCACACGATACTGGTTGCCGTTGGCTGAAGTAGTATCTGTATGGGACTGTCCTGTACGAACCAATAATATTGCAGAAGCTTTCAATAGACACCTGCCTGAAAAACTTGGTGGTGAACGCCCCAAGATGTATCCGTTTATTGGTGAATATATTCTTTCTTTCACAATATGCATACTTTCCCCCATACTCATTAGTTGGTTTTTCCACATATCAATGTTATTAGAAAAACTTCAAGGAGTTTTGCTCAATAGTGAACATTTGTGGGAACAACTCCACGAGGCTGGTATGGTGTTCAACAAAGGACGGCGATCGTTCCAATTGGTAAAAAATCAACATATTCAGCATATGCAGAAATCCTTAATCGATAATAGGTTAATAGTCTGATCAATTTATGTATATTGAAATTATACATTGAGCACATGATACATATAATGGCTCAATAATTCAATATGTTACAGATTTTCAATGAAGGATTTTTTGACGGGAATATTTTCATATTCCCAATTAAATGATGATGGTGTAGAAGCTTTATTATGTCTTGATTATTGTGAGCGAATTCATTGTTAGCCATGAATATATAAATCAATAAATGTTTCTTCATATATGTGTATGAGTACATTGTTATATTTTATGGTATCGAACAACATATTATTAATTTTCAGATGATACAGACATGGACTTCACAATACCCGTCAAATATTTACAGGATCCACCCTCTGTGCCGACAGGTATGTTATATTACGAAATGATAATCATATGTTACTTTTAACTGTGACCAGGTTGAGAATTTACTAACAATTATTCCAGCGAAACTCGGACATGATTATGCCGATTGGAGAGGATTGGCAGAAGTCGAGCATCGTATTCATAGACGTAATCGTGCAAGTAGACATGGACATGGTCGTCCAGAGAAACAACCACCAAAAAGGAATGACAATTCTCATCATGATGAATGTAAGGATGTCAAATATTCATACAAATAGCAATTAGTTCAGAAGAAATTTAATCTTTTTTTGACCCATATTCATTTTTTCGTAACTGTACTGAAAAATATATCAAAGTCGTATGTTTTATTACTGTTCATTACTTTAGTGACAAGAAAAGCATTATTTTTGTCTTCATAAAGTCTCAATCATTAAAACTATGACTCTGCGTTACTTGATAAAGTTTCGGAGCCTAGTGATCATGGACATGATGATAACGACAGTGGGAACAGTGAGAATAACCACAGAATGTCGAACACCACTGTGTTGTCTCCACGTGTTGGACATCATCGATTGTCACGATGTATGGAAGATCTTCATAATGCAAGGAACGAAGGTGAATACAAATTCTAATAGAAATTTAAAACCATACTTTAGTAATTGTTAAGAAAAATTTGGATATGACCAAAGATTGACAATTGCAATGTCTGGATACACGGTTGGATTTGAATTGCAGTCTATATCAAATTGAAAGGTACTTTAGTCGACGGTCTATCAAGCACGATGATACCGGAAATCAACTTTCTACGAAGAGTTGTATTACCTCATATCATCGTTTTTGTTACTGTTTTAACACAAGCATGTGCCGGATGTCATTTCGCACATTAAATTTGTCCATTCATGTGCTCATGCGTCAAAATAATTCACAATACGAAACACACAATATTCAGATGCTGTAGGTATACCTCACCACCCGTATTTACTTATAAATACCCACAACATACGCAAACTTGGCTGATTCATTTTGGATCGACATTTTTTTCATCACGCCCTCCCTCGAAAAATATACAGATCTAGTCTGGAGAAAAATCTTCGCGGAGAGCCACTGCTGAACTCTGATTCCAACAACTTCTTCATATGATGGGTACATTTCCCATTCGTTTAACACGTGAAAATATTTTTTGTCGTTTCAAACACATATAACTCAGTGTAAAATTTTTTTTCCAACTGTCCAGCATGTGGTGTGAAAGCGAATTGAATATTCTCGACGAATTCCCTGTGACGAATTTGATGAAACAGTCATCCCTTGTCCGAACTGAACAAGGATTATTCCTTAATTAAAACATATACTTTTTCCTATACCCCCCAGATATATATTTGCGATGCGAGAGCTGAAACCCTCATTGGTAGTTCGACACATAACATATTCATTCGTGAATGGGCAACAGTTTTCCAATATTCCAAAATGAGTTGCACATCATGTTTTATCATAGCAACACAATAGTAGAACACCTGAATTTTGATGGGCAATGGAGGAACCATTTCCTCTCATCTATTTTGACGCTGATAATGCTGCATAAAATAATTTTATATATGCGTGTATACTTTTTTCATTATATTCTTCTTCCACCTCGAATGCCTACTTCACCTCTTGCTATCATATTTCCCGATTTTGTTTCATTCAATACCTACTTGTCTTTTATTAATTCAATCAATTTTCTGGCTGAAATTATAATTTCGATGAGCAATCGCTATGAGTATCACAATATGATTATGGGACTCGAGACGACAAACCACCCATTCAGTTTCCCCATCTGACGATTATTATGTATATATGAAGATATATATACATAATTTCAACTATTATACTCATTTTGCACATGAGGTAACTCTTATTTTTATTTTTGCAGAAGAGGAGGTAACTATACCACTACCTGAAAATCACTGTGAAACATCAGAAGAGGAGTTTATAGATATTGTTGCGTTATCCGACAATGACGAAGATGAATGCTGCTGAACGTATAATAATATATCAAAAAGGCACCAAAGATGTTTTAGTATGTATATGTTTGTAAATAAAATATATAGACTGTTATATAGTGGCTTTATATACACAAGTTCATCTTCCATCTCATGATGGCTTATCACCTTTTGAACAAGCCTCTGCGGCAGTTGCACAGAAGACTTGCGGAGCAAGCTGGCTGCAAAGATCTACAAAAAAATAGAGTTTTTGTAGACCCTAAAGTGTCAAATTACGATACTGAAACATCCAAATACATTTAAATTCCTGCATATGATAAAATAAATTGCGGGAGGTTCACACTTTCAACTCGCCAAAGTTGTAATAAATAGTGTTATACTAAAAATTATGAAGTTCTTTGCATTGAAAAGATTCGTGTAAGAAAAAAACAAAATCATTTTACAAGAACAAACATTAACAAACATCAAGAGCCTAGAGAACTCCTCCATTGATTCAAAATTGATAAATATTTTAGTTGGCGAGAAGTGGTCCACTTTAAAAGAATTTAGTGCGAATGATATTATTTTAAAAACTGTTCGTTTACCTCACCCTAAATCATTCTATTTTTTCCCATTATTTCATTTATCTGTTCAAATTTTTCAAACAGGATAACAAAATAAACAATGATTTAGTATGACGTCAGGTTATAAATAAATTCATTCAATTGTAATTTTTTTAGATGTTAAATATTATATTTTAAGAGTTCATCTGCAAAATTTTCCAAATATTACTACTTGAATTTTACTAATTCAAAGCTCGCTCCAACATGCGATAGGTCGTGTAAATTATCACAAGAAAGAACACGCAGCTCATTAAGTTTTGTTTATTAATACTTTAATTCAGTTCTTTCTTTTGTGATCAATATTGAATTATTTTCGATGTGATAATAACTTCATTATAATCATAATTATTTAGATGCTCGTCGAATAATTGAAGCAGTTCATTCACATTTTTTTCGATCTTATTAATTTAGTTGAGATGATTTCATTGGCTCTTTCCATGGATTTTTGAAAGACATCAGCAAAAAGAAGTATCTAAGGAGTCATTTTTAGGAGGTCGAAATGTCCTCTACGGATGGCTAATGAAATGTCTCTTAGAATCCATCAGGACTTATTTGTGAACGTATATTCGAAGTCCAAATCTCATATCAGAACCCTATACGACTACTTATAGACTTCATAATGCTATCTGGGTAATTGCGACATATTTTCTACGTTACCGACTACTCATATAAGCTGGATAGAGATCTTGCGAGTAGAGATATAAGAGAGCAGTAATATATAAGAATAGAGATATTTGAGAGTTGGCATACTTGGAAGTAGGGTTATTTGAGAGAAGTTACATTTGGGAATAGAGATATATGTTGGTACGGATATTTGGGAATAGAAACATTGTAGTTGACATATTTGCGAGTAGAGATCTGGCGAGTAGAGATCGCTATCTGCCAAAGTGTTGAGCGACTTTTATGAATTAACTGATTGCTCTGAAACTCTAGGGGACTTGCTCAAATATGACAAGATATCAAAATCTCGGATAAGACCTAAAATCAAAAACATTCAGTCAAAAAGATATCAACTACTATATATACATATACTATGAGGGGTTGACGTGCACCACAGTACTAACAGAGATGAGTAGAGAGATTGCCAACGCCCGGCTAAAACTTGACGCATTTTTGACTGGATCGAAGTGGCGCTACCTTATCGGACAAGCCTCGAACTGGACCCACTTTCTGATTGGTCGAGCCAATCGGACCCACTTTCTCATTGGTCAACGAAATATATAGTAATAGTTAACCATGCATTTTTGAAATGTGGGCGTCAGCCACCTCGGAGACTAAAATATACATGAGTGGAGGGGGTGCCGCACACAAGCACAGGCCGTGTTGGTGTGAGCCCCGCACTTCGGCTCGTGGTTCGGTTAATAGAAGAGGGCAGAAATACTATCCATATCTCTGTTCTTACCGAATTCGGCCGAAGATGAACGAAGCTATGTCGCTACATCTACCTAAGGGTATGTGCGAACCCTTGAATTCGATTTCATGATTTCAGGTTAAAATTGAATATGAGTATTGAGATGGAAATAATGTTTCCACCGAATTTTCATTTATTCGCCCTTATGAAAGATTCATATATTCATATGTATATAAAATAGAAAATTGTATTGGGAAAATATTTAAATAATGCGATGATGCTATGTGTAGGCAAATGTAGTCCGAGTTCATATAATTGCTGCTGGACCTTTCATGTTATTCACTCTATTGGTACAATGGTAGCGTGCTTGCAAGCGATCTGGTATCTTCCAAGTTCAAATCATCTCAAAGTCCTACTTTTTTTATTTTCACATTTTCCAAATTTTTCTACATGGAATATAACAAAAATCCAGACATTATTTTTTCAATGTGCGAATTATTTTCCACAATTTTTTTAATGCCTTGATATAGATTTTAAGTGAGTCAACATCTCACGAATTTTGAATTGCTACCACGAATACTGTGAATTTAGTACATTGAATATAGCTAGTTTCTAAATAGAACGATGTCAGGCAATCGACGGGACGAACGTTATCGAAATCAATAATCAAACTGAATAAAATTATGATCGAACCCAAAAATTACATTGAAAAAATATTAAAATTATGTAAGAGACCTATACGACAATGCCGCGTGTAGGCAAGTGTGGTCCGAGTTCATATAATTGCTGCTGGACTTCTCACACCATTCGCTTAATTGGCACAATGGTAGCGTGCTTGCAAGCGATCTTGTATCTTCCGAGTTCAAGTCACCTCAAAGTCCTACTTTTTTTATTTTCAGTGTGGATTATTTTCTACAATTTTTTCAACGCCTTGATATAGATTATAAGTGAGTCAACATCTCACGAGTTTTGAATTTTTACCACGAATATTGTGAATTCAGTACACTGGATATAGCTAGTTCCTAAATAGAACGATGTCAGGCAATCGACGGGACGAACCTTATCGAAATCAATAATCAAAATGAATAAAATTATGATCGAACCCAAAAATCACATTGAAAAAATATTAAAATTATGTACAAGACCTATGTGCGAACCCTTGGATTCAATTTCATGATTTCAGGTTAAAATTGAATATGAGTATTGTGATGGCAATAATGTTTCCACCGAATTTTCATTAATGCGCCATTATGAAAGATTCATATATTCATATGTATATTAAATAGAAAATTGTATTGGGAAAATATTTAAATAATGCGATGATGTCAAGTGTAGGCAAGGGTGGTCCGAGTTCATATAATTGTTGCTGGGCTCATCACACTAATCGCTCTATTAGCACATTGGAAGCGTGTTCGCGAACAATTTGGCAACTTGCGAGTCGAGTTACCCCATACTACTGTGTTTTGTTGTTTCGTTGTTTTTTGCATGATTTCAGGAATGCTTTCGGCATTATCGAAATATAATAGAATGAAATAAATATCAAAAAGCATAGGTATATCAAGATATCAATGTTAATCTTCAATAAAAAATAAATTGCAAGTTGTGATCTTCCACTAATGGCGCATTAAGTTTCCCCAATGAATCTCTGCTTAAAGCCATATTGTACCACATTAAACAACAGATTACGATAGAGGACGTCTGCATGCTTTTCAATGACTATAATTATTTGTGTATGCAAAAATATTTATGGAATTGAATATATAACGGGAGTAACAGTATATTTTTTGGATTTAATTAAAATCGAAGTTTTCTGGAATAAACATGATTTTTGTATGACAGAAAAATACTTTATTGCGAATGAATATCTTTTTCCGAGAACAATATATATTTTTAATACATCACAATATTAAAATCAATTCGATCATATTTGAACAAGAAACAAGTAAGCGAATAATTTTACTCAGTGGACACTTTAACGTCGATGTTTCCTGTTTTGTCTCCTATTTTCATTCCCTCCGCGTTCGCATCGGTCTAATATTGAACCCATTACGATTGCCAACGCTCGATCCATCGGCCCCCGTAGACCATCGCGCGCTTCTGTCCGCTCGTGCAGCTGGTATGGACCTCGTCGACGTTGATACGTTCGGTGATGCGCGGGCCGGGTTTTCCCGCCCGCCGCGTGATTTTGGCCCTTGTGGTGTCCTGTGCTTCCTACACAGACATAAATTACATGTGTTAATATTGAAAATGGCTTCTTCTTCTTTTCTCCGTTATCGATGCTACATCTTTCATGAACTATTGCTTACCACCGCGGCTGTCGTCGCGTGTCTCCCTCGAGGGGTCAAATTGGCGGCCAGAATGAAACATTTTTTTCCGAAACTTGACGAATTTTTTTATCGCAAACTGTAGATTAGAGCAAAATTGTCTACGAACACGAATGTTTTGAAATTATTTCAAAAACACGCTCAAATTTTGTAAGTGTAATCTCAAAATTTTTTTTTTCTCATTTCATGTTTTTGTACACCCAACCAGATGTACTTAATGAAAAATTTCTATTTTGCGAAATAGTAAAAATAGTGAAAATAATAGAAGTGGCGGAAAAAAAAATTCGTAAAACATTATTTGAACAGGAGAAGCGAAAAAGAAAATGTTCGCTCTTTCTTGCACTTATACAGCGATGTCTACGCAGAGAGGGGAAGTGGCAGGGTCACCGCTATCAGGGGAAGTAGAGCAAACGATATTTTATCCTCACTCGTAAGCGGGACGCATTTGTAAAAAAATTCTATAATTTTGAGGTATACAACTTTATAAACAGTTGATCTTTCAATTATAGGAAAAAATGTTGACCTGGTTCTTATGTAAGAATAGACGAGTTGCATATTTCGTTCTGATCTTTCTCCTCAGTACTTATTTGCGTTCCCGATATATATAATATTGAAGAATATTTTTAGGCCTTCTCCCGGAAAATGATACAATTATCACGCAGTCCATCGATTAACAATGAAAAAAATCGTGAAGTGTACAGAATGTATTATGAACCTTTTGTGAAACTGGTTTTATTTTGAATGTCGTCAAGTAGACTACACAAACCGGAGAATAGAAAGAGCGTGCGGGACAGAAAAACCCAGGAATATATATATATGTATATAGGGGGGAGTCCCTCAGTACCGGACACATAGATTATTCGTTAAAAAAACTATAACGTACATAGAAACTTCGATATTTTATATTTTTTTAACAAACTCTGGAGTATTCTTTGGTGACATAACGATGTTTCAGATTTTTTTTTTATGTAAAACTGATAAAAATATATCTTTGAATTTAATCCTTAAAATGCTTGAGTCAGAGGAGTGGCACCTAGTACCGGACACTTTGAATACTAATACAAAGAATCAATTTAAAATCGCTAAATTTTGCAATGCTCACAAATATATGAACTAAAACACTCAGAAACGTCTGCGCACGTCTCATGAGCCCATTCCTCCCGACTATAGCACTGGATCCGGTTCTCTTTCCCCTAAAAACTTCATCAATGGCCCTTTTTTGTATTTTCCTCGGATCATTTTCCTTTCTTCATTATTTTCGATCGATTTGCCATTGTGAAATACTATAGTACAACAAGAATAACACGTCTTACATTAATATTCGAAAATTGAAAAAAAATGGTGTGTTGTACTGGAGGATAAATCGAGTGTCCGATACTAGGGACCCAACATGCAGGATAAAAAAATACAGCGTTTCTGCAATTACCACATCTGTTTAGGATTTCTCCAGTCTTGGTGACGGAGTTAAACTCATCGTGAAGTAGTTCACCCAAACTGAGGCATTGCTGTGGCCTGCTCGTAAATCAATGTTTTACGACTTGCATTTTCTTCGTTCTTTCACTTTGTCATATTTCTACGTCGAGTGATTTTTGAACATATATACATATGCTTCTGTTGGGCTCACACATATCAACATGTACTATAAGTAACTTTTATTTTGATACCATAGCAAAAATTTGATAGCAAATTATACTAATGTCATTCTTCCAAATTACTATGGTACATCGTAAATATTGGTTCAGATTATAGTATATTTTAATATGACCATAGCAATTTCTGTTATAATGTGAATGTTGTCCACCGATACTATGCAACCATAGTAATTCTTACTTCGATTTTCTCTCCTTCTATAGCTCTTTACCATCACCAATATTATTTGTTTATCAACAGTGTCCGGTACCATAGGTGCCGTGCGGCGTTACGGGATTTCCCCCTATATATATACATAGAGGACAAATAAAAAAGCAAAGCTGACCCGCGTGACAGTTTCTGTTTGTAAACACGGGGGCCGACTAAGTCTCGAGAATTGATACCACAAGATTTGAGAAGACCGGTGAATTACTGTAATAAATTCGGAATTTGATATAAATGAAATATGAATAAAGTCATTAGTAATATATGTACATACTTTGTAATACGAAATGAATAAGTAAAGAAACCACGAGCCGCTAGCATTGTTTTTCTTAAAGCGAATTCGGCCGTGATACTGGAAACGTTCGGACGAGAGCGAGATTCTAAATATTTTAATAATGAACGTGTTGTGCTAATAGAGCGATTAGTGTGGTAAGCCCAGCAGCAATTATATGAACTCGGACCACACTTGCCTACCCGCGGCATTGTCGCATAGGCCTCTTACATAATTTTAATATTTTTTCAATGTAATTTTTGGGTTCGATCATAATTTTATTCATTTTTATTATTGATTTCGATAAGGTTCGTCCCGTCGATTGCCTGACATCGTTTTATTTAGGAACTAGCTATATCCAGTGTACTGAATTCACAATATTCGTGGTAAAAATTCAAAACTCGTGAGATATTGACTCACTTAAAATCTATATCAAGGCGTTGAAAAAATTGTAGAAAATAATCCTCACTGAAAATAAAAAAAGTAGGACTTTGAGGTGACTTGAACTCGCAAGATACCGGATCGCTTGCAAGCACGCTACCATTGTGCCAATTAAGCGAATAGTGTGAGAAGTCCAGCAGCAATTATATGAACTCGGACCACACTTGCCTACACGCGGCATTGTCGTATAGGTCTCTTACATAATTTTAATATTTTTTCAATGTAATTTTTGGGTTCGATCATAATTTTATTCAGTTTGATTATTGATTTCGATAACGTTCGTCCCGTCGATTGCCCGACATCGTTCTATTTAGAAACTAGCTATATTCAATGTACTAAATTCACAGTATTCGTGGTGGAAATTCAAAATTCGTGAGATGTTGACTCACTTAAAATCTATATCAAGGCATTAAAAAAATTGTGGAAAATAATTCGCACATTGAAAAAATAATGTCTGCATTTTTGTAATATTCCATGTAGAAAAATTTGGAAATTGTGGAAATAAAAAAAGTAGGCCTTTGAGGTGATTTGAACTCGGATGATACCAGATCGCTTGCAAGCACGCTACCATTGTGCCAATAGAGTGAATAATATGAAAAGTCCAGCAGCAATTATATGAACTCGGACTACATTTGCCTACACATGGCATCATCGCATTATTTAAATATTTTCCCAATACAATTTTCTATTTTATATACATATGAATATATGAATCTTTCATAAGGGCGAATAAATGAAAATTCGGTGGAAACATTATTTCCATCTCAATACTCATATTCAATTTTAACCTGAAATCATGAAATCGAATTCAAGGGTTCGCACATACCCTTAGGTAGATGTAGCGACATAGCTTCGTTCATCTTCGGCCGAATTCGGTAAGAACAGAGATATGGATAGTATTTCTGCCCTCTTCTATTAACCGAACCACGAGCCGAAGTGCGGGGCTCACACCAACACGGCCTGTGCTTGTGTGCGGCACCCCCTCCACTCATGTATATTTTAGTCGCTGAGGCGGCTGACGCCCACATTTCAAAAATGCATGCTTAACTATTACTATATATTTCGTTGACCAATGAGAAAGTGGGTCCGATTGGCTCGACCAATCAGAAAGTGGGTCCAGTTCGAGGCTTGTCCGATAAGGTAGCGCCACTTCGATCCAGTCAAAAATGCGTCAAGTTTTAGCCGGGCGTTGGCAATCTCTCTAGTCATCTCTGGTACTAACACAGCGTATAGCGTGAGCTGTTCAAACTTTGCTCAGCTTTTCTTGCACTCTTATTTGCCGCCGTAATATCAGAGATGAGTAGACTAGTCTACTCATCTCTGGTAATATCATGATATTAAGTGGCTTTCCCCTAGTTCTCTCTCGCTGCAAGGATTTTTTTTTTTTCACCTCCTTTTTTTCTCTTCCATCCCATTCTCACTTACACATTCTATCTGCGGTAACCTTCACTCTCTACTCGCCGCACGTGGGTGAACAGAAGGATAAACTCTCTTTCACTGTCTGTGTTCCGCACTCCTGACTGTCTGTTACTCCACCCTTAGACTGTCTATCAAGCCAAATGGGTGCATACACTATGGGCCTATGGTAGCTTGCTTTATGTTTGTGGAGCGTTATGAGACCGCAGTTTTTCACCACGTAAACAACACTCTGGGAATTCGTTTGTATGGCAAGTCATTATATTGGATCACAGACGTCGTTCGATATTATATTCGTTGTATGCAGTAGTAAAATAGAGTGAGCGACAGAGAGGAACTAACACGGGAGAGTTTTGGTAATTACTTTAATTGTTTACAAGAACTTTGGTTGTTTTGTTACGTCCCCGTATCGTCTCTAGAGCTGTTCTACCAACTGATACCTACCTTACCATAAGTAGAAGTAAGGTGATAAAATAGATTCATGTACAACCTACCTCACACACATTTTTTCCATAAACTAACAAACTTATGTAGAAACAGGAATTATACACATATATAGATATACACTACACCTCCGAAAACACTACAAAGATCAAATCAACAACGAAGATACAAACTCAATTATATATATAATTAACAGAAAATAGGAACGAATATACATCAAACAAGTAAATAAATAACAAAGACTCATTGAGTAATTAATACATAAGTATAAATAAGTATCAATGGTAATAAATTACCAATATTATAAATCACCAATTAATGTAAATATATATATATATATATATATATATTTGTTGCATTTTCTGAGCGAATTGCTCTAGCGGACGAACCAATTACGTTATTTGAAAAATTCAAACGTGAATATATTCTGTATGTTATATATAATAAATCTCGTTTTCATATTTTGTTTCATATCACCATTGTTCATTGAATTACTTGGGAAAACCAATTGAAAAATTAACTTGCGTGGCGTCCTTCTCCCATTTACTCACTCTCGCTGTGCGTCCTTCACGCTCTCACTGCGCTCGTCTATACTCACTGTTACGAGTGAGGAAAACATCGTCGCGCTCAGCTTTAAATTAAAATATCTGGATAACTATTGGAAAGTTATCGGGACATGTAGTGAGAAAGTTTCAGATCATGCAATAATAAATAGGGTAACGTTTGTCCTAAGTCTCTAGGACCAATAGTTATTAACAAATTCATTCTTCAAAAAAAATAAGTTAAAAATAATTTCGTAAATGTATTGTGTTCACAAATATATATATATATATATGTATATATATATATATGTGTGTTTTTTTTTGTCTTCCTTTTTTGGTCATAGGGAAGAAAGTTTAGGGAAAAAAATAGTATGACGCTGCTACATACTGACGCACAGATGATGTGATTTTTCCATTCGTTGAAATAACATTGATATGCATTCAGAAAACGTCTCGGGGTACTTAGAAATTTGCCTCGTGTTGATGATGTCCTACTACATGCTGCATGAAATTGTCATGTGATGAGCGAGTGAAAAAACACATAGCACATGGGTATTGATTTCCGATACCACAGATCCATCTGGCTCGAAATGTATGCAACGCAAAATATCAAGCGAGCGCTATCTTGCGGCGTTGCTGCAGGCACACCGTGTAATCCCAATATTCAAAATATTCGATATATCGATAACATTATCACTTGGATTTTCATTCCAATCTATTCATATGTTTTTTTGTGGTAATGTCTGACAGATTATCATTTTGGATTGTAATTTTATCGTACGGAGTGGACCTGCTATTTTTTTTTTTTTGATTTCATAGGCTAAGCAAATTTTTATTTAAATTTGTTGATTACAGAGCCCTGGTGGTATATAATCTATAATTTTTTTTTTCGAATTTTCAAAAAATTTTCATCAGGTTCACTTTGTTCACATATATAAAGGATTCACAAAAAATTATAAACAATTCTATTAAGAAACACGTCTATACGTTTGGAATAAAATTCCGATGCGAAATGATGGTAACTGAAACTTCTTTCATGTCCTCTTGGCCGACCACGACTTTGGCAAGAATCTTCGTCGCCTGGATAGGACGAGCTACCCGGATTCAGCTTATTCGCATCCAATTTATATTTTTGCATTCCGTATCATCTACCCAATTCGGTAGTACAGGGCCGGTGGACCATACGAGGCATTTGGATAACTGCATCGACATTGACACGAACCAGTATTATTTTTATCGTCAAATTTTATTTATTAACAAGAATCATACAAAATCTACATGGTAAAACCAAGGAGCAGGCTACGATTTCCTTATACTTTTATGAAGGCCTTTGCGGATAGGTTCCTCGGGATTCACACCGCTGAGATATCTGCAAAAGATATCTGCAATCTAAACGAAAGCTATCTCGGTAACCCGTACTCCACGGTGTTCTTCCACCTCATCTGGAGAGTATTATTGGAAGGGTAGAACAAAAGGAGTGGCGCCCAGCATTACAATTCTCATGGATATAAATAAACGGCCCACTCGGAGTGACTCACGGGGTAAACAAAAGCATTAGCTTTCCAAAATTCATCCTTTTGGTTATTTGATAAGAATGGACACTTTCTTTTAGTCATCAATCATCACCATAATCACCATCATTTGGTAATTTTATTTTAAGCATTTCATTTATATTGACGCAATACAATCTATGTTTCATATAAGAATCTTTTGTTTAGAAATTACATAACCATCTATCACAAATAACAAGTTCATGACTGTGTTTTGATTTTTGACCAGATAATAAACGCGAAAAATTGTTGATCCATGTGTAATGGTAAATTCTTTTTCATTCATGTATATTGATGGTATTACCACCTTCATTATCAATTTATCACCATCTAAATTAATTGTTGATTGATCATCAGTTGTATCTTTCTTACTATCGTAATATGGAACGATTGTGCTTTTATCCTGACACTTTTTCGTATCGATCCCATAGACATTTTTGTTTATCCTGAGACCATTGACATCGGCAAGAGCTTGGATGTCGTGCGCAATCTCATGGGGAATGTGAACCCCTCATACTTTATATTCACCTCGCTGAAATGTGGATATGATGATTTCCGATCACAGTGTAGGATGACTGGAAGATCCTTCGCTATAATGGCTGCTGTGATGCACCATAGGAAAGGCAATTGTCATTGCCACCGACACGGAGGGCTACCTTCAAAAATTATCGTCAACCCATCGATCAGGCATTGAAAGCCAACCTAATATCAAGACTTGTTACGTCTCACTGCAATTTTAAGCCGAAATTAATTTCTAGTTAAAAGCAAGGCAGTTCTAGCCGATAAATTCTAGTGAAGTTTTACGACGGGAATAGTTGATCCCTGGGTGAAACACTAGATGATATTTCTCAAGGTTAGTCACGGGTCTCAATGGTGAAGCCAATGTCGCTATCTAACCAATAGTGGTGTATATATGGCATCTGATGGGCCCTATCTAACCAGAGAATTGGTGGTTGTACAAATGTAAAAATAAAAACCAGCTAATCACGTCACGATTTATAAATAAAAGAGTTCACCCAGCTATCACCCCCATCAAGTCCTTTATTTATGAAATATACTTGGATCATTATTTTGTTTTTGATTATCATGACTTATCTATCTTCCTCTTTATTAGTTTAAGCATCAAGTCACATTCCGGAAAATATATGTTTTGGACTTATTGGAAATAAATTTTTGTGAAAGGGAGCTTTGGCTGCGCTAAAGAAACCAGTGAAGATAATTATTTTGTAACACGTGTTACCCTCAATTACCTTGAACCCTGGCACCTGAATCAAGAGGCATCACCGAGAGTCTTCTGTCAGCCGACAGTCGTTTGAACACGCTGAAATCTTTATCCAGAAAGTGAAGACTTAGATTATAATACACCGTTAATTTCTCAAACAAATAATTTACTGCTCCGGATGATCGACAGAGAACCAATACATCCATTTTTCAAAAACGACTAGAGTGCATTATATCAAACATTATCGGATAAATCCTCTAATTAATCAATTGTGACATAATTACGAATCAATCAATTTCTCTGCGCAATAACAGAAGATTCATTCGTCTACAACCAAGGTCGGTTCAGTTCCAAATCATATTACCCCGCCAGCATTAATTATGGAATTCTACACAGTCTAATCATATTCAACCTTCGGCGCCATGGGGACAAGGTAAGAATTATCTGATACTGAATAGACGAGGTATTCGTCCCTGGGTAAAGGGCACAAGTATCTTGACCCGAAATAAAGGCTGATTCATTAAATGTGTGTATGTTTCCATTCCGGACGTAACATCAGAAATATTCATATTGGTTTATAATTCTACTATTGGACTCTTCTTCACCTTTTTCATTTAGAATTCGGCCGAGACTCCGACACTGAACAGATTTTTCGGTTCAGGTTTCGATGAGAATTCAGATCATTAACCACTATTTCGTCGCCATAGTGGAGATACTTACCCAATTGACCTGTTAATCCGCTTCGTTCCGATCTTCTTTATGTTGGATTGGAATTTAAATGGAATCGGAATGACAAAGAAACCAACAAGGAAATTTTATAGATATATTTATTGAGTACTTAGCGTGTAAGAGTATAGAATATGTATATATATATATATGTATATATATATATATATATACTTATATTAAATATTACACGTTAATCATAATGTAGTTACTTTTTTTAAAATAAACTTCGTGTTTATGTGGTGTCATGTATCTTCTTCATACTTTTTGTTTTTGTTCTGCCTTATTTGTTTCCGTTTTTTTTCAAGATGTTACGTAATTTATTTACATAAAAATTAAAGTGAAATATTTACAAGAATGTATTGGTAAAACAATAAAAATATAAGGACATAGAAGAAAGTATTCTGGTGTTTTTCTTAGCAATTGCAGTGCGATGGCGCAATATTGGCAGATGCCATTGTCATAAGTCAATTTTTTTTGTCACCTTATAATCAAAGTATACTTATATATAACACTAGTATTTGTGTAATTTAAGTAATATCAAAAGAATTGCCAGTCTAGATAAAAAAGTGAATGAAACAAAAGTAACTATTACCTCCAAATGGAATTTAAGAATGAAAATTGTATGTACAAAAAAAAATGCCATACCCAATCACTCATGTATCCCCATTGAAAATTTATACGTTCGAATATTCGCACCGAGCCGCTATTTTTCAAGCTAATGCGATTTTCCGTCTTATTCTTCACATCTGTTCTCTCAGTAAAATACACCATCGTAAATATATTAATTCATAGTACCACTCTTTTCAATGCCTTTTTTTTCAATCGGTTCCGACCGTTTTTTGTTTCTTTCGCCTTCTAGACTCAAGGTATGGATTATTTTATTTCTCACGTACGCGACCAGCACACACATTCATATATTAGACGCAGGCATTACAGTTGGTTCTTCGCTTATATCAACGCTCATGCAGAATTTGCATCTGACACACGTAAGAATTTCACAAAGTATTGCTTGTTTTTTTTTTTATATATATCAACGTATGAGATTCATTTTTGTTTTACGATATATTTTTATTTCTCAATATTTTTTTCTCGCATTCATACAAGTTACAATCTCATGCTGTCGGACACACGCGTGCGCACACATAGACACACGCTCACACGCATACACACAATTGAAATAAAAAAAAAAAATTAATTCAATTCAAAGTATTAGATATCAATGATTAATGACAATTTTTCTTGTAACTCAAACTCTTCCAATTGAGAGCCGCTCGCGCATCTTATTAATTTCGTTTTCTCTTCACTTTAATTGAAACAATACGTTAAGCGTATATATAATTTAATTTTTTTAAGTTTGAAAAATTTTTTTTGTTCGTTTTTTTCAATTTTTTTCATCGAGTACGCGGCTATGGTTTTGTTTTAAAGTGTTTTTTTTCTTAGCTTTTTCTCTCTCCCTTTGCGCGCCGCGAGTTTTTCGAGATGACGATTAAAAATAATATATCGTCATGTAACCTCTCAAAACTGTTTTGCACCAATGAAGGCAAAAAACAAATGAAATATTCACATATGTTATATTATACTCGTGCATAAACTATTTCGGAATCCAATTATTTCGGAATAATTTCGCACGAAAAAATGTAACGGACACACTACTACTTCCAGTTTGTTTTTTTTTAATTTTTTATTCATTATTTTTCTCGTATTGGCAGCTATACACGTAGATATGTACAGCATCTCATTTTGTTTGGTTTTTGTCTCTCTATAATAGTTGAATTATTTCATCAACACTAGCTCATTTAACCATTTTCCAACCTCTTAAATTCTCATGAACTATTACGTATTGTTGCGGTTTATATTGCATGTTTATTCATTAATGTTTAATGTGTGAAATAACTTCTGGCTGTGTTCTCATATCGGTGACAGTGTATGTGAGTGTGTGTGTATGAGTGTGTGTGTGTCATTGAAAATTCTTTCTCTTGTTTCAATTGCTTTATAATATATTTTAATATCATTGTTGTGACATTCATTGTATGTTATTCGTAAAAACAAAAATAAGAGAATTAAACAAAAAATAGTACAGCATTTATTTTTACTTTCTATCAAATTACTTTTCGTCGTCAATCCACACACGGAGGAGCTTCACTACGTCCAACAGTTCTTAATTGTTTTTTAAATTTTATTACTTATCCATTTTATTATTATTTTTTTTCCATCAAACATCGACCACTTTATTTACTTCAGTTTAACATGTATATAACAACATTTTAATGTGCTTCGAATGCCAATTGTTTCCTCTTGTCAACTAGATGAGGTTCGCGACAGAGGTGTTAAATTATTTCCCGGCGAGAATTCACCTCGACTTATAGGGGAATTTCATTTCGACATAATTTAAAAAATTATTGTTTCATTTCATTTTCCACGTCCGATTTATAGAAAGATAGGCAGGGTCGAGAGAGGCAAGGAGTAGGGCCTACATGCTGTATAGTTATTGTTTCTCTGTTATATTCATATTATACAATTTCCCCTGTTTGGACATTCATTCAGTGAATTTCGTTTTATCATTTTTGTCCTTTTCCATTGTTTCTTGCCGATCAATTAGTGATATTTTCCTTTCTTCACCTCCAACGAGCGCCACGTCTTTTGCTTTCTTAAAAATTACGCAAACTATTTACAACTGTTTCTAGAACAAAGATACTTGTGTGAATTCTTTATTTTGTTTTATTATTATTATGATTATTATTCATTTTTTTGTCAGATGAATATAATTTATCCCCCTCTCATACTCGCGATGTGTCTGGGCCTGTGTTAATTGTAGAACTTAGACCAAATTTTTCGTATTTCTTTTCTATGTATCAATTTTTCTCTTTTTCTCATATTATGTATTAGTTTTTTTCTTCATCATACATATAAAAAAGCATCGCGACGATATTAATCGAACACATGACGATTAATTGCAATTTATAATATTGTTTCTATCTACAATTAGTCATTAATAAATTGATTAGCCATTATTTACAAAAAAAAAAACGCGATAGTCAATTTATTCTTATTCTCATTTTTTTTTTCAAATGTCATGTTAAAAATATCTTGCAGTTATATATAATCTGCTATCTGTTTTTTTGTTCATTAGCGCCGTCATATTATTTCTCTCTTTCCCTCGCTCTCTCCTTTATATGTTGGTTGTTAAATTGTTGAATATTTATTTAATTTTCTTCATCATTTACTGGACGAACGCGTCTCTCGACGTTGGATTTCAATTTTTAAAGGGGAAAATCCATCAATACGTCGTCATTTAGACCCTGTTGATGCGTGTGTTTGTGTGTGTAAGTGTGAGTCTAAAAAACTAAAAATTTTGTCCATAAACAATTTTCTCATTCCTTTTTTCTTTCACATCCATTTAAGCGAAATTGGAGAAAAAATGTGTTATACACCACGTTTTTTTTTCCACTCTCTCACGCGCACAATTTAGTCACATTGTGGAAAGTTTACGCACATTTTATTTCAGCACTCTATCGCAAACATATTATCAGCATCATCATCAACTTCACCATCATTCTTATCAATATCATTATTGTTAATATTATGAATACGATAATTATTTTTTTTTGCTTTTACCATTTTTATAAAATAATCACCCCACGGTGTAACAAGCTTTATATCTTCGTACCTTTTTTTTGTTTTGTTTTCTTTTTAATTATGCGACTAGCTTAATTTTGACACTTCCACGAATCCCGTGTTTTTTTAATTTCATTCTTCCCTTATTTCCTTTCATCTCAGTTCATGTCAAGTTGACAAATATAATCGGAATCGAGTCGAATATTCCTTTTTCTTCTTTTTTTTTATGGCACCATTCGTCGTGTCACACATATGCACTAGCATCACATTCACACGAAGCGGCTCTGGATAGTGCACCAAGAGTCCATGGACAAATTTTATCATTTTTTCTTCTCTATTTCTATGTTTCTCGTTCTTTTTTTTTTTTTCTTTTTTTTGCAAACGTGGACTATAAAATTGTCCTGCGTTAGCAACGAATAAACCATGAAACATGAAAAATGTAGATGCGAAAAAAAAAAAACGAAATAAAACACTTTAAAACTGCGTCCCTCATCACGATTCATGTCTGTGACTACGATTTCGCCTATTTCCACTCTTTCGTCGTTTACGTTTCGTGTCACGAGTAAATGCAACATTTCCAGGATCATCGGCCAATTGTGGATACCTGTGTACACTGTGAATATCAACGCCTTCATAGCCATCGACGGTACCACGCGCCAACAATTCATCTTTCTCCTCCTTTGACCAATCGCCACGTCCTTGGAAACCTGCCATAACCAATTGTTTTTCAATTTCCCAAGCACGCTCCACAGCACGTTTGTGTGCATGTTTCAATATCCGATGTCGTTCTTGTTCCGGATCCGCACCATATTTGATAACAACTGCTGCATCTGGATTGTGCAATCGTAATTCTTTCCATGTACCTGCACCGTGCTCTGTTGTTTCATGGGTTGAAACATTGAACATTCCACCCAATCGTCGCAACTCCTCCATATCGTCGCGCATTTTCAGTGCATTGTCTTTGACAAAGTAAAAGACATCTTGATCGTGAACGCTGAAGTGAAGTGGTAGGAAATATGAATTATTGAATACTGATGTTACAACATCTTGAACAACATTGTTTACACCATCGACAACACTAACTAAAGCACGTCCACCCACCCGTGAAACCAAAATACCTTCGCCAAACACAGCGCGACGATGAGCAACTCGTGGCAATAAATTGCGTGTTTTAGGTTCAAGTTTCAACAACGGTTTTGGAACAAAATCCAAATCCGAGAACTTTTCATGAACACGATTGACGATACATTGAAGTCCGGACATAACTCCAAATTCCGGTGTTAGTTGTGGTGACGTTATGGTTGCACTCGGTTGATAAACCATTGCTTTGGTGTAATCGGATCCAAGCATTGATGGAATATCATATCCATACAATTTTAACCAGCTGGTGAGATCTGTCATGTATTCGACATTTTGTCTGAGATTAATTGGATCGTTGTTACGGAATCGATAGATAAAAATGTCCGTTGGTGTTGTCAACTCGTTCGCCATTTGTTCCCATGCTGGTGTCATCCATTGGCCAACAGTTGGATCATAAAGACGTTTATTCAAGTAAACCAATTTTGTATTTGGATCAAACAGTCCACCATGAAAATCTATTGGCAGATAAAAGTCGGGATTGGTGTCTTTGATTATTTTTCCAAATGGTGTTCGACGCATCTCTTTTATTAAATTGCCATTGGTGTCGAATAATGCGAGCGGTGAACCATTTTGATCAGTTGCGACATAGAATCGTTGTTCTGATGTCTCCACAGTCATCAAAAAATCGCGTGAATCGTAGAGAAAACGGAATGTTTTTGCGGCTTTCGGGAAATGAACATGAGTGATGAGATCAGGCGTTTTTGGATTGGCGTAGAAGAATTGTGTTATGTTCTCACGATCATCATTCCATGAAACGAGCCGGCCACGATCGTCATAGTAATACCACACTTGGAATTTCTTGTGCTCAGACGCGTGAATCAATTGGCCACGGGAGTTATATCTGTATCAGAAAATCAATGAATTATTAGTAGGAAATACTTGAGGAGAACTATGAATTTCATTAAGTTAGGAGTTGGAAAAATTTTTATACTTCATTTTCTCTAATTAATTAGGCCCAAATTTAGATTAAAAATTCTTCCTAATTAGAATGTACCGGACAAATATCTGTGAAACTGACGATTTTCATCGCAAAGGATAATTTCGATGAAAGATCACCGAAGACAAGTCGATTCAATAATATTTGACTGTTTACCCCTATAGAAATAGAGCTCCCACTTTTTTGACGAAATTTTTTGAGGCGCGCAACACTACATCAATACTGGAAAATACGATTCCACTAAACACAAAGAAAAAAAGATAAGTAACTATATATTCAAAGATATATTTAATGTTATCCATAAATTTTCACGACGGAAACACACGCGTGATATTTATTTCACCTCATAAAATTTACGTAGTAAAAATCTACACTACATTTGTATTTAAATAAGAGTACTCGAAACTATAGACGCTTGAAAAAATGTTTTTGTACTGTAGAATCTTCCAATGTGATAATTTGCATTGAAATCATCAAGAAATACACAATGTCAGATAATTAGTCCGATTTTTTTCCGTTTGCAGAAACTAATCACATTATCGTTATCTAGACATTGTGTATAATACTAGCGAACGTTCTCCCACAACCTTCAGCTAAACAGTAACCTTTACTCTCCCCCCAGGAAAGAATAAAGTAGAATAAAAAGTGATGCGTATGGATTCAGGAAAAAGGAACCGAAAGAACAATCGGCCAAAATATGAATATGTGAGAAAAATATATACAAACCTGTATTTGTGTTCGCCCCGAATGACGACAAATCCACGACTGTCATAAGAATTAAATTCAACATCACCATATTGAACCACACGGTCGCCGCTATCATAACCCAATGTTATCTTTTCATTATGTTCAGTCACACCAATAACATTTCCATTTTCATCATAAGCATATTGCCAATTGTTGTCAGTATCAGCAACTTCAAGCACATGACCATCAGCATTATATGTTATTTTGTCCATCCTCGTCCACTCTTTCTTATCCATTGATTCCTTCCCAATTGTCAATTTCCGCATCTTAATCCGATTCCTATTGTCATAATCTAGTTCCATTCGGAATACGTCTTGTGATCGAATGTTCATCAAAATGGTTTTAACACGTCCATGATCATCATAATCAGTGACTGTGAAATATTGTTTGCTGCTATCTTGCATAACTGATCGATTGAAACTGTTACGATAAATGCGTAAATCACCAATGCCTTCAAGCACACCAAGATTTTGGCTGTATTTGAGTCTCAACTGTGGCAACTGTTTTTCATTAATATCAACTTCGATGCCAGATATTCTTGCATTACCATCGTATTGATAACGATAACGCGCATTGTCCATACCACTTTTACTGCCAAATTTAATTTTTTCATCCTTAACAATGCCCGCATGATACTTGTATTCAATTCTCATTTCGAAGTTTGGTTCATTTATATCAATACTGCGTACCAAGCTCGTTGTCTCTTGATAAGTGTAATGAATTGATGATAAACCAGCCAATGTTGTTTCCAATTTACCCGCATGATCATAAACAAATGCAACTTTGCCACTTTGATGTGGATAAACTTTAGCTAATATTTGGCCATCATCATTATATAAAATTTCATACGGATGACGATTCATTGGCGAATAATATTGGTATTTATAGAAACCAAGTGACGTTTGTAAGGAAAATGCATGAATGTGGCCACGTGGTGTTGTCAAAGACTGAAGTGCACCTGCCTCATCATATTGTAATAAATAATCACTTCCACGTGGTGTAGTTACTTTTAAGGGTAAACTACTGAACATATCCTTGAATGCATAAACCATGGCTGTTCCATCACTGTATTTGATCTCATACAAGCGACCAGCGCGATCAAAACCATACGTTTCACTAATGTCACCTCGTGTCCATCGTGTCAAACGACTGAAACGATCATATTCCAAATCAACAGCAGCAAAAATTCCATTTCTTGGTGTCCATTTTAATGGCCGTGCATTACGGTCGTATGTAACATTCAATAATTCAACGCGATCGTCAATAAATACAGCCACTGTATTTGTTTCCCGATCGTATTCCAATGATAATAGGACATCACCATTGACTCGCAATTTTTTACCAACTTGTGCAACAGTTTTGGCATTGCCACGATTCTTGCCCTGGATTTTACGTACAAAGTAACGCCATTCAAAACGATTTGCCAAATCACCAGCTATTTCCGTACGTTGTTTAGCCGGAACAGGATAACTTTCGCCCAACAATGGTTCAATTTCTCCTAAAATTGCGTAAGGAAGTGTATCTGTGCTGACTGTGTGCGACCAAGCTGTCATACGTCCAACTGAACCATCGCCACTCACAGTTGTACGTTGTTCAGCCTCACCAATTTTTGTTAAGACTGACGAGCCTTTAATTAACATTGATACTGGTTTGCGATTATTTTGTCCGATTTTAACAGTAGCGCCTTTGACACTCAAATCAAATGTCAGACTTATGACTTTGCCCGTTGGGGTCACCGCACTGGTTAATCTACCGAATTCATCGTAATTATAGACGTAACTACGTCCGGTACTATCCAATTTTGTTTTCAATAATCCTGTGGGGCCGTGATAATCAAATGTCACGTTATAATTATCTGGTGTACTCAATTCGTGTAACATTTTCATACGTGACATTCGCAACCGACACTTTTGTCCTTTAGTATTTTCAATTGAATTAACTTGACTGCTATAATCACGTAGTAAAAATACTTTATTACCTGCAGCATCCGTAACGGTACTGAGCTTGCCATTACTTGTATTAACATTGTATGTGAATAAATAAAATGTTTCACCAGTCAAAATATTTTTCGTTGCAATATGCTGTCCAAAACGATTGAATACATAAATTTCTTGTGTATCAGGTGAATAAATTTCATATTCACGTGCACCACTGGCGTCTGGAATAGACGCCATCACTGAACGTATTCGATAATTTGCTTGATCACCAATATGTACGACACCATCAGCTGACACGGCGACCGCTGATATTGTATTGAATTTTGATGTCGATGCCAAATAATGATCCGCTTCGAAGCAATCACACCCACGTTCCAAACAATTACACTTGGACTCAGCGCCAGCGAATGGTGAAATTTTTCCATCAGTTCCAATTATACGAACACGATTAATACGTTGCGAATCACTCTCGGCAATGTACAAATTACCGGAGGGTCCAAATGCAATACTCTGTGGCATAACTAGTGTCGCATGCGTCGCCAATTCCGTATCAAATGTCGTTGTCGGACTTGCACAATGTAATGGCCGTCCGGCAACAACTTTAACCCGACCATCAGGCGCCAATTGTAACACCATATGATCGTCAATAATGTGTAGAGAATTGTCGAGGGGATTTATCGCTAGCTCTGTGGGCCAGCGTAAATGAACCTCCTCGACATTTAATGTTCCCTCACATGGTATTGGTTTCCAATGTGATTTGTGCATATGATTGCCAATAACAGTTGTAATAATTCCGTCTCGATCTACCATACGAATATTAGTACCATCCGCGAAATAAAGTACATTATCAGTGGACACAGCTACGCCTTTTGGATATGCCAATTTTGCATCACGTGCCAAAGCACCGTCGCCACAATGTGCTTCATCCCCAGGCAAACACCTCTCACCCGAACCTACAACCGTTTCCCAATTATGATCGGGATCAGTATAATCATTTGTATCACGTACACGTATTATTTGATGGGATTCCGGGTCTGATATATACAGAACGCCATCGAGTGGACTCAACGCAATATGATAACGATATGAGACACGTGTGGCGTTCAAGCGCACTACAGTTTTTACCGTTCCATCCACGAGAATTTTACGCACTAGATTGAAATCCCCGACAAATATTGAACCATCTGGCGATGTTGCCAATGCTACTGGTGCTAAAAGACGTTGTTTTGATGCCTGTCCATCACAATCATAGCAGTCTAGTGGTCGTTGATGTCCATCGCCCATTGTCGTGAGGATAACTCGTGGTTTGTGTTTGAGATAAATATTTGAACCGTCACCTTTTTGTAATATTCCTTCGTGGAAATTGTAACGATGATGAATATCCAAATTCCAACCACCCACTTCCGATATTGACATGTCGTGGCCACTCAATTTCGTCGTTTGTACGTCCCAAATAATGTCTTTACAATCGCTGTATTCATAACCAACTTTAACCATTGCTGTTGTAACACCATAAACACGCTGGCGATAAACATTCAAGCGATTCCATGCATATGTAAATTTGATGATTGGATCAGCTTCAAATGTCTTTTCAAATAATATTCCCTCAATTGTTATACGTAAATGAATTAAGTTGAGAGTTTGTGGAATTGTTTCGGGTGTTAATTGTAATTGTATTGTTGATAAATAACCTGCAGCACGTGAACTGTGATAAACTAAGTTCAATCCAGTTCCAGGTATTTGTAAACTCTCTTGTACAACTTGGGATTCAGCAAGAATGGCACTTTTGTCTGGACAAGCGCCTTGGAAACCATGCTTCCATGTTGCCAACACAACCGGTTTCATTAAATCGTAATCGTGTGCTGCACAAGCGTGGGGCATATGCATTGGTGGCTTTTCATCGACCGCACTCATTACAATTCTGTCAATGATTACAACCTGTAAGCAAAAATAAATTACGATTAGAACATGAATGAATTTGAATTAATGAAAATACAGACTAATTTTTGCTGGATATTTTAATCATGGTTGAATCATCTAACCTCGTTCCAAGGGACAAAAACGATATGGGTTTGCGGTTTGAATGGCGAACGACCAAATTGTAGTGTAACTGCACCACCACCATTGACCAAAAGATCAAACCAGCCGTCATCTCTTGTGAGGGTAAAACCTTCGAGTGGTGTACTTGTGCTAACACGTACACCCATCAATCCAGAGCCAAGGGATGTCACGACACGTCCACGTACAACAGCAGATCGACTGGTGAAAAAGTAATTTTGTATAATTAATAAACATTGTGTAGGTATTTGTGCAAAGGCAAAAATTACCGGCTTGAGTAATATATAGTGACGAAAAACTACGGTTCTTGCTTTAGTGTGCATTAATAACACTGAAATCTACTATGAAATAAGCAATAATCAATGATAAAAAATTGTTCTGGGTGACATTTTAGTCTACGAACAATAATTACACTACAAGCGTCGTGTGTTTTTCCCCTTTTTTTTTTCTGATAATTAAAAGAACTACAAATTATTGTTGATCGCACAGAACAATTCATTAGGAACCTATGAAATCTATTTGCAGCAAACCATATAGTGTAATTTTGAAACTTTATTAAAAATTCGAATTACTTGCACATCTGAAAATAAACTGAGATATATTGTACACGCGCTCATGGATCAAAGAAATAGTGAAAATATATATATTTCATTTTTAATGAAAATATCGTATTCTTGAAGTATTCTCCAAAGACGATACACGAAAACTATTCACAATTCATATAAAATTTATATAGGATGAATGACAACCTTTTTTCTTTTTTTATTTATTATGTATAAAAAGCGCAACATATAAAACGTCACGAAAACGAACACGCACACACAATGACATAGGAATGATAATGTCGAAACTATGAATAAACCATGCCGCATAACGATCAAAAAAATATTTTCTCTGTCAATAATAATAAATAATAAGACAAAAATAGCAAGATGATATTTGAAAAGACAACAATAATAAAGAGGAAGACACGTATTGTTTTCTTTTTCTTCTCCTTATTATTCATCTTGACGATGAATTCAAAGAGATTGTGAAAATGCATTTGGCACACACTCATATATACACACACACACACTCACACACAACCGATTCTAAATATTTTTTTATTCCATCACTTTTTTTCTTTTTTTTTGATTTTGAGGATGCAGAAATTTTCTAAAACTGAAAGCTTTTGAACGTCTACGAAATTTCCTGTCACTCATTACCATCACTATCGATGATTTGCATTACTATTTCTTACCTTGTGTTGAAGTGATTCCAGAACACACTGATTGAGCAGCACGGATAAAACAGAGCCCAGTTAAAATGTAGTATTTAAAAAAAAAGTATTTATGTTTTAAATCAAATTTCGTAATGAAAAAGAACATTTCCATTTTTCTTTTTTTTTCATACATAATTTCTTCCTGCATTTTTTTGTATTAAGGTGAAAACACAGGAACAAAGAATCATTCACATAAAAGCACGCAAGCTCACAGTCAGACGGACAATAAGAGAGAGGAAGATGAAGAGAGAGTAGTGAAGAATGAGACAAAGAGAAAGACAAAGAAGAGTAATAGGTTTCGCTAGAATTTCATAGAGAGAGATAAAGATAAGAACATTGTTTGGGAAATTGTGCGGGACAATACTTTCGCGCTCGTACACATATATACGCAAACAGGAATATATATATATGTTTTTGAACATATATACTATAGACTTTTAGGGATGTGATTTTGACACGGGTCACAATAGCGCACAATGAATATTATAAATTTACGTATCGTCTTCATCTTATTTTTTTTTCTATCTGTTTTCTCTACTACGTTGTTTTCATACTGACACTCAATATAGATGAATAGCAAACGATTATTTTTATACATATGAATCATCCGATGTTAGAATGCTTCGAATCCATATCAAATAGAAAAAAAAATCCTGTTACTTTTAAAATTAAATAAATGTGTGGGGACGAAAGTTTCCTCGCTTACCTCTCATTGAATGTTTCCTGTCGCGCATAATTCTGTAGACTTCCTTCATCAATGAGGAATTTCATTCGTTCAAAGAATGACGCGGTTATCGCGGGCGGTTGCTTTCGCAATAGAATGTCTATTGGTTTTGGTGCTGATACACAGAGTTGACTACCACGACACGCGTGATTTGCGCAACACTCTGGGTCAGCACAATCAATTAGTCCATCTAAAAATTTGCCCGTTCGAAATAGTATAGTACAACAATCGCAAACATTTATTTGTGTAGAAGAATATTCATGCAATTGAAACTAACATGTAGATACGTAAAAGTGAAATAAAAAATGTTTTTACCCTTGTCATTGTCCCTGCCATCATTGCAATTTTGTTCCAACAATACACTACAATCTTTTCCGTCCCATCCATCATAACAGCGACACTCCCATTGAGCATCCACATTAACACGACATTGACCATGACCTGAACATGAATTTGGACATCCCTCCATTGTACAATGTTTACCGTTCCATCCAGTAACACAGAGACACGTTCCATTTTTGCATTGGCCATGCTCATTACAACGCGGATCACATTGTTTCAAGTTACACAATTCACCAGACCAACCGGTCATACAGTCGCATGCATTGTCAACACAATGGCCGTGTGGTCCACAGTCTAAATCACACAATTCTGCGCACATGGGAAAAAAAATCTCTTTTTATTTTAGATTCCACAAACGATAAGTTATTAATTGAAATAATAGTACAGATTCGAACGCTGATGAAATACATTCTTTTGTAGAATCATGAAGAATAATTATCTGAGTGGTTTCAATATTCTTCAATGCTTGGAAAACATTTTTGTCGAGAGCTCAAACCTATGAAACTAATAAGTATCGGAATATGCAGATTTTATATGTATATTTATACCCAATGCTGTCTAGCAAAAACTGATACTCTAAAACGTTATCATATTGATGAAGAATTGATTTCTTCGCCCAATGACGATTAGTCCATGCACTCAATCATAATTATTGTGATTGAGCGACGAATGCCATGAGGAGAGACAACACTGTAACGAGCCGGAAAAAGGTAGTTTTTATGAATTGTTTTTGTCTAATGAATAATTTATTAGGGATTTGGGAGGAAGGTATGCTATTGAGCATACGTTGAACTTATTTTGTGTAAATTCTTATCAACAAAAATTAAGAATTCACAAAGTTATTGACATATGATAGAGCCTCTGTATGCAAAATATGTTTTGGGGCTAAAAAAATACTGAATTCGAACAAAAACGGCTACGTACAACGATACCTACTGCAAGTACGGAAAATTTGGTTTTTCAACATTGAAAATAGAACAACTATAACTAGAGTTATGAATTTATGATTCTGACCAGGCCGAGAAAAGTAGTTCCGAGAAAAAGGCGATTGGAAGTTTTAGTACAAGTAAGTCGTAGTTAGCCTCGTACAAAAAAATCGTTAGTAACATGCTCAATTTTCAATATTTCAATTGAAACGTTTCTTTCCCATATTCTTAAATATCTCTACTTTGAAAAAATGCAAAAAAAAAACCGATGTTTTTTTTTTTTTGCGTTACAGTGTTGCCCCTCCCTTAACTCAAATTCTGAATCATCATTCGCGCCTATTTCCCGGGAAGAATGGAAAAAAATGTCCCTAATTCCTGTTTCTCCCGCTGAGAAATTCGTACTGTTCTCTTAATAATACAAATAAAATAATTCTCGAACCTTTGGAGCAATCATCACCCGACCACATGGGTTCACAATGGCACGTTTGTGTTTCAAGGTCGAAATTTCCATGTCCACTGCAATCAGGCAAACATTGAAGTGCTTCTTTGTCCATTTGACTGCAATCTGCGCCTTTCCATCCTTTTTTACATATACATGTGCCTTCAGCACAAAAACCATGACCCGAACAAGTTGGATGTGGACAATCAGGTTCCTCGCAAAATTTACCTTTGTAACCTCTCACACAATTGCATTTACCATTGGTACAATGTCCATGACCATTACAATCGGGTACTTCACACTCGTCATGACGTAATGAGCACTCTTTGCCCTTCCATCCGGGATTACATTGACACTCGCCATTAATATATTCACCACGTTGACTGCACAACACTGGACAAACACTTTCACTGCAATCTTCGCCGCCAAAGCCTGGATTACATTGACAATGACCGAGTAAACACTCGCCTTTACCACTACAACCATTTGGACAATTATGCGTCATATCCTCAGCAATTATTGCGATAAATGCGATCTCTTGGGGATCCCCATCATCATTGTATAGTGACAAAAACCAATGACCTGGTTCCATGTAATGTGTTACTTCCTTTTTAATCGATGGCTGCTGAAAACGAACAATCATATATTACCATTCATTTTCTAATTTGATACCACCACGGTCTAAACAGAAAATGTATGAATAAAATTATCGAATTCACTTCTTCTGCCGAAGAGTTACGCGAAAAAAATGACCGGCAATTCAAAGAAATCTCCTCCCGGTTCATCTAACAGAGTTTATTTTCAAGTAAGTCTTGATCTCGAATGAAAATTTCAATGTTCAAAGCAACTGCCAAATTTTGGTAGAATAACAATTTTCTGTGTAAACAAAAAGATTACGCCATTAAAATTTATTAAACATCTGTTTCCTATCGGTGGTGTTCTATTGAAATGAATTTATATATGATTTCGCACTGTAGAGAAATAAACAAAAATAACGATAACATACAATAACACTAACATGGGATGCTCGAGTTGTTCTCGCTTTGAAGCCACTCAGCACTTCCAAAAGATCATATTGCGTGTGCGTTGGCAATGCATTTCTTCGTGCATAAACGCCAATTGACGCGCCACGTGGTATATTGTAATCAAATCGTACATATGCCGCTTCCGATTGATAAAATTGCATGTTCCAATAGCTGTAAGCGGGAATTTCTTTGCTAAGACGTTGGCCCAATCCAACTTGAGCGAAAGTTGTACCATCTGGTGGGAACGATCGTGCTGGAAACGTCCTTGCACCTGTGAAGAATTATTTACTTTGAATATCTCTTCAATATCATTGTACGTTATTCATAAAATTCATTTCATTCGATTACAAGCTTTCAAAATTTTGAATACCGATTGGATGCATCAAGTTCATGCGATTATATACCCAAACTTTTGGGAGTGTGAAGCTCGTTCGCATTCGCAGGTTTGAGAAATTCATTTCATCGTTTGCTTGCATACTTTTTTACACTCACCTTTGGAATATACTAACCGAAAATCAGTAGCACAATTGTATGAAAGAAAAGCTATAAATATAAGATGAAACAGTGCAAAAAGCTGAACATGCCATGGAGAAATGCAAATTTGGAACAGTGAGAGAGTCGTTACCTTCCAGAATAAGAATAGTGGGTTCTGGTGGCAATGGGGTTGTCCCACACCAACTATCAGTGGTACTTGAAATATCTGAATCTGTGAATGTAGATGTAACAATTGTGTCCGTCCTATTATTATCACCATCGTCGTTGTCGTAGTCGTCAGGTTCCGACTGTGATTTTGTAACTGATGACGAATATCCATCATTGGTAGATTGGACCACTAACAAACCTTGACTCTTACCAATTACTGCGTTATTACTTCCATTAATGAGACCCAGACTTTCAGTACCATCTACACTGATTTGCGCAAAATCATCAGATGGAAATGAGTCCCACTCATCAGATGATGATTCCATGCATGGACATGAACATTCACATTCACCACCAGCCCACATTGGTGGTGGCGATGCAGGTGGTTGTGGTGGTGGTGGTAATATTGAAGATTCTAATGACTGCTCCGACCCGGTAAATGGTGGTGGAATGTCATTAAATGCTTGCAAATTAGCTGGGCTAATGTTAATACCCGGAATGAAGTCGTTAGTGTCGGGATTGTGTGGTAATGAGACAGACAATACGTAAATTGGCTTTATTACTGATGAGAATGTGTCCTCGGTGGATATTGTAACATTTACGAGTACACGGCGTGCATTTTCAGCCTGAAGATTATTCCCAGGTACTTCAGTACTCGGTTTGTTGTGAATTAACGGTAAATCTTGTAATGAACTTGAATCACGTGAATGATAATTGGACAACGATAAAAGCTGATTGTTTGTATCACTATTTCCGTGAAAACGGCGTTCAAACTCGCGCAAAAATTCTTCATCACTTCCCTCATTCATAATCACACGTAATTTATCATTTGGATTATCGCCGTAAACAAATTTGGATGATGAATGATCGCCAAGCTGACTATTAGCATTTGTATTGACACTATTGTACATCGTTTTAATCTTTGACATTGTTGTTGGCTTCTCTTCATTAATATTGACAATTTCTACAATATCATTATGGTAATTGGTGTAAATTCCACCTGGAAAATCGTGCTGTGGTTTTTCAGACTTGTCTGGGATTTCATACTGATCAAGACTCTCATATTGTAATGGTGGTGAATCCGTATCAACATCAGGAAGTTCGTTAATTATTTTCACCACTTCTGATTCATTGTTTCGCCGCACGTACTCGTTGCCCGTGACTTTTCCATTACGTTCCATTGACTTACCTGCTTCGTTTGATTCATTACCACCAACTAAGTTAGAATGTTCCTCAATATCAATTGGCACTGATTGTTCAGCAATATCGAATATATTATTCAACGTCGAAGTTTGACTTTTGTGTTGTGCCGAGTCGTCATTAGTTCCGGAACTCGATGAACTGGATGTAATTATCGCTGACAAAGTCGTCGAGCTTGCGGATGATGATGGCATTGATAGAGAAAATGTGGAATTGTACTCAGATGTTTGTGCATCAAGTATGGAGGTATTATTATCATGATTGTCACTAGTAAAAATGGAAGTTGAAATAATTGAGGATGATACAGAAGAGTATGATGAAGTTTCCGTAGATGTTTCCTCAAAATTAATGTCACTTGTCGAAATAAAACCATCACCAAGCGTCACTACATCATGCGTCACACCCTCACCCAATTCATGCAAAATTGATGTCGACCCTACATCTACAACTTGGGTACTAGATTGGTGCCCATCACCATGCTGGTTATTTGTGTCTCTACGTTTACGAATGTGATCATCAACGACACTACCGTTATCATTACGAGTATTCCTACCTCCAGATGAAGGTTGTCTCGATCTACCGCCAGGTGTTGAGGTTGCTGATGTTGATGATGTATTTTTTGTGTCTGGTATTTTGATATCGCTGTTGTCGCCGACCAAAACAGTGCACCCTTTCGTTCCTGCATACGACCAGTTCACTATATTGGAAGCTTTTATTAAATAAAACAAACAAAGTACATTTTAGGGAAAGGTTGTAGTTAGTGCAGGAATTTAAAATTATATTAGATTTATTAATGTTTCAATTTTTTTTGCCGACGGTATTCTCGTATTCCAAATTATAAAAAACCAATACCATGAAAATTAAATGATAGATTGAGTCCACACAAATTTTGTTCGATTTATTTATCAGTTATCTACAATCGTCAATATATTCCAGAACGATCAATGAGTAATTTTATATTTCCCTCAGTAATCTTGAGTAAATAAATTCATTGAGCTAACCACAACCAATTAATAATTGAACCAAACTATTATTTTCACTCCCTCAAATTCCATACTTAATGTGTGTTGGAACATCAATAGAACAAAAGTGTTGCGAAAGATGAAGTTGCAGTTTTTGCTTGTTCTCCCAGAAAAAAAATATCTCGAAAAACTATTTCTCTTCAAAAGTTTGAAACAAGAATACCCTCATAATGTTGCGAAATTATGAATAGTGTTAATTACCGGCAACATAGGTTAATGCTGCAAGAAGGCAGAGGGAGACCATGATAACAACAATAGCGATGAGTTTCCAGCTGCACCAATCGATGCCTTTGCGAAAGTGACACCGAATGCTTTGTCTCCTCATTGGAATCATTGATGGTGCATGACCGTATGGCAAAGGTACCCTGAAAAAGAAACGTATGTATGTATTTTTTTTTTCTTCTCTTTCGATTTTATATGGGTGGCTATTTTGTTGAGCTGAAGGTTATGATGGATTGATGGATTTAGAGTGTGTACAGTGTGAGAGTGCGTGACTCAATATATATGTATACGTTGAGGACTCTCATTGATGGCCCTGAACGAAAATGGACGCTTTTATCTGGCCGTTTGTCGGTTGTTTAAAACCGTTTCTAATCGGAACAGACGCCACAGATGGTAGTACTTAATGCGGAACATGTGTATATAAAGACACACTCTGGTAATCTACATATATTTCAGTGAATGACCGATCGAATGAATAATTCGTGGTTCATTTTTTCGTATTTTTTCTCTTTAAGACTTGATAAAAATGAAACGACTAAACATAATGGAAACTGAACTTTTGCTGGAGAAGTGAACTCACATGGTATATATGTGTACCCAATTCCTCTATAACTTGTGAAATAGAAAAAAGGACGGACGATAGTCTCGTCAACGATAATATTTGAACGGAGATAGATTGCAGGGGTTGAGGAACCCTCTCAGTGAATCGCCGTTTGCTTTTCTTCAGCACTCGACGTCCAGTAACATCAACACACATATACAGAGTATGGAGAAAAGCCAGAACCATCTTTCAAACGTGGAAAATTTGTCTTGCAATTCAGTTTCTTTTTTTTTTTTGTCTTCCTTCTTTCACATTACATTCACACGACTGTTATCTCCGTGTAGCAGGAATTGATATTTTTCTTCTCTCTTTTTTATGGCTCAGGTCGACCTGCTTTCAGTTAATTTTCGCCCCGAGTTTTTTGTTGGAAATCATTTTATCTTTTATGCTTGGTTCAAGTATATCAAGGGGTAGGACTACCACACATTCAAGAGGCACTCCACAAATATTATGGCGGACGGTGACATATTCAAGAGAGGTATATATGGGTACATCATTTATGAACGCGTTTACCGGTATACTCAAACGACTTCTGTCATAATGTGTCATCAACGGAAGTGGTTTATATATTTATACTTTGGGGGTTGCATTTTATTTATAGTGTAGAATCTTGCCGGTGTGAACTATATTGTTGTTATTATATTTTTCGTGATAATTCCGATACTTTTAGCCGTGAAAACATAATATTAATGGCATGATTAAAGATACTGACAGAGTGCTATTTTCAAACTGAATACGTTCTTGGTCAAACCAACAACCAGCAGTTTGTCTGTGTCGAGTTCATCTCTGGAATTTCATTGCATTTTGATGTTTGAAATATGCTCTCCATTTGAGTCAAGAAACAGCCGGAATTGTAGATGAATCCACGCACTCTTTGTATGATTTAGGACATTTATAATTGTATTATTTGAATATTTAACAGAATGGCAATTCAAAAACCTTTTTAGTTCAAATCAAATGCAGTCAACTAAATATCTACGAAGAAATTCCAATCATAACAAAGATAGTACGACGTGAATTAATCAAACAGTTTGAATATTGAATGTTTGCAATTGAGAATACGGTTTGTACATAATTATAACTGCTAACTCTCTTCAGAATTACTTTCACCATCAGACTGTTAACTAAATACAGTGCAAACACCAACGCCTCTTACCTGTCCATATTGTTCTGCAATTCCACTTTTATTGGACTATTTCCCGTTGATTGATTTTTATTGTGATATTCATTCTTCGGTTTCTCTGCAACAAAATGTAGAAGAAACATAAACAAAAAGAAGTTTTTATTCTTATACATAATAATAAAACAATCGAAAAAGCCAACATGATTCATCAGTGGTAGCGCGTGATGTGGTTATGGTTTCAAATTTCTACGCGCGTGTGGGGTCTAAGTAACATTTGTAACCGCAAGGAATACCATGAAAACCGAGATGGTATATGTATATTAAACAACACCCTTTCTCTATTCCTCATTCTCTGATGAGGCGCCTCATTCTCTCTTGTGTTTCTTGGCAGTAATTACGGAAGGAAAGGCAGCTAAGATTCTCTCAGCAGGAGGGTGAAAGAGGGTGAGAGATTGGGGGAAGGCTTCTTTTCCACCTCACCAACTGTATTTACCTATACATCCACGCCAGAGTTGGATGTATTGCAGACTTCGAGATTCAATATATACACATGTAGATATATATATGTTAAAATTCACTCGGAGGGCTTTGTCTTGTAACCTTGGCAAGGAGCAAGACCATTTGCCAACCGTTCGTCTGCTGGCGTGGGAAGTCTGTGTAATGCCCCGCTAATTGCGGGTGTCCATGCCCTCAGGAAGGGACTGTGCGGTTCAGTGTTTATGTATATATATATATATATATATAGAGAGGGGAGGGCCGAAGGAAGTGGGGCAGGGGAAGACAGGGGATAGGAAAAGAAGGCGGAATCATTATGATTATGGCGTTTAAGTATAGATATCCGTGATTGGGGCATTTAGAGTATATCACGAAAGGATTGTTTTCATTATGTTTTGTTTTCCGAATTCCTCCAGCTTTTACTCTATATAAACATTTTTTTTTTTTTTTCGTTTTTTCCTGGTGCATCGGAGAGGGAGAGGTGATGGAATGCGACAGTAGGTCGTTCAAATAAATTCTTTGTGCTGTATGGATGTGTTTGGGCCAGCGTTTAGAATATTTTTGTAAGAATAGTTGGAAGAATAGTGACAAGGGAAAAACATGAGGGGGAGGTTTACAGTAGGTCATTGAGTGACATAATGTACGTCAGGTCACAGAGTCAATATAATAGTTGTAGAGATGATAAATTACTTTTAGGTACGTGCAGAAGATAAAAAAAAGAAGAAAACATAAGAAGAGGAAGCAGATGAAGATGAGGAAGGAAAAGATGGAGCGTTCTCATGGTTTTGCTTGTTGACCGCAGACATGTTGACCCTTGGAGGATTGCAGATGTCATCCATGGCACTTTGGGAATATGTAGTATATATGAGGGAAAGAATATATATATATATATATATATGGTGTCTAATCGTATACAGAGTGATGAACAACGTGAAATTTTTCCCAAGAGTATTTGAGTGGGTATTATTATAAGTCGATAATATTTTTGCTCGTATAACAACTTATTCAATTTAGTGGAGTTGTATTTCATTTTTTTTTTTTTTTTGTTGCTTCTGTATAAATTCAATTTTAACAAACATTTCCACTGCTACGCAAATACTGAGACTTTGACTTGTGAAAACTATTCGAAACTTCATCAGCAAATTGATGTCGTGGAAGTAATTGCTATATAGAGTTAGGTCAACCGCTGGATAATTGCATAGCTGACATATTAATAAATACCACATTAATATGTCAGTTTTGCAATAAAGGGTATTGTGAACCTTTTGGCAGATATATTTGTTATTTATATCGCTTGACAGTATTAGATCAGAAGAGCCATGTGATTTCTCGTCCTCAAAAAAGTTGATAGATGTGAAGGAAATACGAACGTTCATGGTTTACTATTTTCTCCCCAAAACTTTTAGGTTTTCAGACGTAGTCCACATAGTTATGTAACCCCTTAACAGTGTGTGACACATACATTTGCGAGAATTTTAGTAACAACCTGTGTGTGTGTGTGTGTGTGTGTGTGTCATACATATGTGTTGTGTAAAAAAAAATCGATAAAGACCGATTTTGAACATTGCAATTTCAATGAAGTTTACTGTCCACTTTTCGGGGCTACTGAATTCAAATTTAATATCAAAATAATTGAATTGAAAACTGCAGATTAAATATGGCTGGCATGAATTTTCAAAATCTTTGATTTTATTGAGAATTGTCATCCACATCTGTTTAGTCCAACTTAACTCATTTTGTGATTGCTAAATTTAAGATGACCTTTATAGATCGGCATTAGCTGGTGAAACTTAATTTGGACGAAGAAAAACAAATAATTCACGATCCCAGATTGCACCACGAGAGGGTTTCCCGATGAAACACTCTACATCAATTTTTGTTCATGTTTTTGCAATTTTATATTAATATTTGAATTCAACGACCCGAAAAAACTCCGAGGAATATTTCTTATGAATATTTGAAAACTTTTCTTGTCAACACACTTATGGCAAAGATACATTGCTCTCTCTCTCTCTCTCTCTCTTACTTTCTCTCTAGACTGTTAGGGGTTGGTGGGTTAACATGAGTACAGAATTGGTGAAAGAATAGACCATTTATCGTTCCACATAGTTTTTTAACCTTATAAATAAAATTCAATCATAATTGAATTCTGCATGCTGATCATAGTTTACTTTTTATTTAAAACCAGAGTCTATTCTTTCATCTTACTGTTGTCAAGTCAAAAAAAAAGGGAAAGTGTGATGATGAAGAGTTGGAATGAGAAAGAAAAAGTATACATGTATAATTATACGCGGGAATGTTATAGTAGTATGGTTATAAACATTTATACATCCCAAGACTACTTGTGTTCACGATAAGATAAAGCAACTGATGGATGCGGAGAAATGAAAGCCGCTGGAAATAAAACACATGACCCTTCAGTCTCTGTCTTGCTTTCCGCCTTCTCCTACACACAGAAAGACGCACATACACATCAGAATTGTATGTGCTACTGGATAGGAGCAGATAAAAGACACAAATGGGAGGAAAAAAAAAAATATATAAGGAAAGGAAAAATAGATATAAAAAAAAGTATAGAGAAGAAGAATAAAGATTCGTGGAGTTGCTTAGAATTCTTCGCGACTCCACCCACTCGCGTCGATTATCGGGTACGGAGACCCTCGTCACAAATCGCCACGGAAGTTGCGACGTGAGATTATTTAGTGTCCTCCATTATTCCAACCCTTTCAATATTATTTATTTTGCGAGCAATTTGAATTGTTCCAGGTATATTTCATTGAAAAGATTATTATTTTTTTTTCTCATTCCGTTTATTTCCTTCCCTTGAATGATTGGCTTGATATATTTAATTATAGGTTTGTTGACACTTACTTGGTATATTGTAAAAATTTCCTGATGGTGTACGAACTAAACAGGAAGGTTCAAGTTCTGGATCACGCTCGTAATCGCTTGCTGTATGGCTTCCTGGTAATCTTCCGTTCAAACGATTCATTGTTGGATTACGGGGTGGCACATCGGGCGGTCCCCGTGGTGCTGAACTATCCAATAAACAACCTTAAATCAAACAAAATCCAATTATTCATTATTATGTGCATCATTCAGGAAGTAATTTTCATGTATTCAATATAGGGCTTATCAACTGTTGGGGAAAAATGGTGTATCGACTAAGGGAAAAGTTTTGAATCCAAGATAATTGGACACGAAGAAACAATTATTTTATTCGAGTGAAGCTTATGGGTCAACAGCTATAATCTTAAATGTGATTGAACATTGTATATCATTGTCAAATGATGGACACAAAGATGAATGCATTGAAGAAAAACTACTTGATAGATTTTTATGTTTCGTTTGTGCCACTTTGGACTGTTATTCTTTATTAAAAGCATTTCAATTTTTCTATCATTTCAATTTTCATGTTCACTCATTGCGAATATAGTGATGAATGTTGATGAAAAAATAGAGATAAGAAAAATATTATGGTTTAATTTTACAATATATATATATTCCTCATCCTTATACGAATTCAGGGAATATGAATAAACATTTTCAGCTCATGTTATTATATATACCTGTGACAAATAAAACATATCCGTATACGGAGAATTAAATATTGCGTGGCTGTTTTGTACAATGCCACATACTTCTTAATCTCTGCCAGGTGAATGTCAGCTTTTTTTTTTCACATGGGTCATGAACGAGTAGAAAAAAAGAAAGGAAAAGGATTCGATTGATGTTTATCGTGATATGGTGACAGAGTTTTGTGTATGGGGCTTTCACTGAGTTTATATAAAGATTAAAATCATCAGGATCATCCTGTATATGCTTACATCAGAAAGTTCGAATAAAACGTTTCTCCATTAAAGAAAGGGTTCGTTCCAGAAAAAAAAAATAATAATAATAATGAAACGAATGTTCTCCCCAATGCAATAAGAAGAAGTTCCACACATTTTTCTACTCATTGTTGGGTGAATTTTTATTAGACAAAAATGGACAAAAAAAAAGTTCACAAAGACCATTGATATGTGGAATATGAATGATTCAGTTCAACAGAGTTTCTCTCTTCGTGTTTCTGGCTCTCCTCAGAAGTCAAAGAACCTTGGGTTTGTGGGTGTAGCACAACTGTACATATATAGCCGTAAAATGCTCCAAGTTCGTTTTCAAATGCGTATAGTGGGTCCAAAGAAAAATATATACATAAATATATATATATATAGAATATATGTATATACTTTAGTTAACTTCTATTCTCAAATATATGTATTCATACGAACTGTGAAATTCCAGAATGCGTCTTCTGTTCATACTCCCTGTGTCTCAAGTACTTCCACGCCATTTGAAAAGAAGCCGACACATGTATAAAGGGCGAAGAGAACAAACAGAAAATGGGAAAAAGTAAAAATAATCTTTACACGAAAATATTTTTTTTTAATGATTCTATTGTATTTCTACACGAAATTAATTATATAAGAATAGTTCTCAGCTCGCGTCAATACAGTTCCACAATTGAGAAAAAAAGCCAAATCATATAAAAGATATTTTCAAGAAGTAATTTTTTCTTTCATAATTGAATAAATTCCCACGAAGAATTCAATTCTTCAATAATGGAGGACATGTATAATCAGCTCAGCGGCATGGAAAGCGCTTGCACATCGTTATTTTTATCGATAGTTTGGGCCAGTCGCCACACTATTGTTATCCAACGAGTCCCCGTCCCGCTCCTCTTACAGTGCACTTATTGTCATTATTTATTTCTCAATTTTTTTCGTCTCAGGTAGACCCATACACGCATGGAGTGTGCTGCCTTGATCTCGTTCTCATCTTAAACGTGTCGGCATTGAGACTCTTAAAGAGAAAAAGTGTGCGATATATAGTGAAAGAGAGTGAGAGTGAGAGATGGTAAAGTGTGTGTGTGTGTGTGTGTGTGTGTATTTGTGTGACGAATGACAAAAGACGAGTAAAGAGACCGATGTGTGGTGCACATCGCACTCGCTTCGAATTATGCGCGGCTGGTTGGGCCTCACGGTGTCTCAATGGGGGCCCCCAACTCCGGGACCCATTCGCTCATTCTGTCGCGCGGGCCTTGTTGTCGCACCCGGCTGCGTAATGGATGCGCGCACCCATTCACTACGGCCACGTTCAAAACGTCGTAACATAATATCTAGACATGGCTCCTTCACATTTATGTATACATGTATACAGGCACAGATAGATGATGCTACCCTCTCCCCTTCTTCTTCTATTTTTTTCTTTTTCATCTTGTTGAGAGAAGAAAGAAATAAAAGTGGGGTGCAAGGGCCCATGTCTAATGGAATTTATTAGAGAAACTTGGCATAGCATGAGTGGGTCCTTTGCATTTTATTATATTTTTTTCTTTTCGTGGAAAAAAAAAGAAAAAAGGAGGGTGGGCCTTATTCTTACGATACCTCTCGACTTTTCTTTCATTCTTTTTCTCTCAATTTTCTCCCCACCAATGTCACCACGAGTATTCACTTTGTGCCTCTTGACATCACGCGCCCAGTTGTATAAGGCCCCATATATTACAAATGTGTGGTGTGTTAGGGCTTTTATGTCGGAAATTGTCACTAAATCGACAGATCTATATGTACAACAATTGGTAAATGTCAGTGTTTAGAGAGGGAATAAGAGTGAGAACGATGGAAAAGAGGAGAAGTGACAAAATAGAAGTATTTATTTGAAAATTTTCTTTTTTTGTGGGTGATGAAATTTTTTGGATTTCTACTGCTCACGTTTCTTATCACAAGAACATGTGATTATGACATGACGGCTTTTTCATCGATTTATACCAAGATTGATCGATAATACCGAAAAAACCTTTGAAATTATGTCTGTATATTAACTATTGTCAGACATATTATTTTATTTTTCTGTCGAACTCAAGTTCATTGTTAATGCAATTCTAACGTTCTGCAAGATCGCAAGTATTACGAAATTGAATGCAAATTCTCCTTTCAATTATCCATAGTAGAATAATTTTATTTTATCTCATAAATATTCAGAAGCCATATATAAGATTGATATTTTTGGTTCAATAAATTTGGAAATTAGACGAGAACAATTAAAAAATAAACGTTCTCACGTAAGTGCATTTTTCACAAATGATTCTACAAACGAAAAGAGATTTTAAAACTGACACATACACGGAATGAATATTAAAACAGTAGTATAAAGATTTGGCACGATTTTATATTCATAAAAGTCATGGAATAATATTTATCCTACAATCTTTTTGAATAAGGACATGTTAATTGAAATGCGAATCACACATTTGATTGTTCATTTCAGATGGACACTATTTGTTATTACGAAAAGACAACAATGTTACAGTTGTGAATACAATTTTTTTAAAAGACTTATCTCAAAGATAAGAAATATTATAAAGTGTAGATATTCAACCTCGCAATGATCAAAATTGAAATAGCACATAAAATATTCGTGAATAAAAAACGAAACTTCAAACCATTAATCACTTTCCACAAGTCATGAAGGAAGAATAAACATTTTTTTTTTCCCTTAGAAATAAAATTTCAACGTTCAGATCCTTCAATATATACTTCAGAAATGGAAGGGTCATGGTAAAGGAGATGCCTCGTTATTCTCTTGTAATTAATATTTCATTTAAATCCACCCTATATATAACTGCGCCCTCCCTACATAGAAATAAAATCTATAAGCCGTCGTGGCAAATGCTCTTCGTTGACGTGAGAGGAATCTACAAGAAGGGATTGGATGAAATTATCTGACGGTGAAGAAGATGGAGTTAAAGATGAGATGAGAGATGAAGAGAGTATATATGGATATATAGTTTTGTCGTGTAAATTTGCAGAATCGTTTTTTCCTCTAACGCAGTCTCGTTAAGAAATTTTCGTCGTCAAGTGCACTCTTTTTTTTTTTTTTCAACTCTCCTCTTTCTCTTATTTCTACCCTCGTCGCACAGGCATCAGAAGGAAAATCTTAAAAAACGAAGGGGGTCAAGATGGTCGTGACGGAACGTAAAACGAGAGAGGGGTAGAGGGAATGAAATGGCGCCATGAGAAAGAGGCGAAACGGTTTTAATTGGAAGCGGAGCGATGGGGTCGCTGGTTATATAGCTGCTCTACTGAGAGAGGGTAGATACAGGGAGGAAAGGGAGTTCTTTACGGCCTTACATTTGGTACTCTATATAGAATATAACTATATACTACTACCATCACGGCACACTTGTGCGCACGACCCCTTTCGTATAAAGCGGCCGAAAAGCATTCACACGTGTATAACTATGAAGAAAGCGTAGAATAAAATAATAAAAATAAAATAAAACGTCATTCGTTACAGTCTCGAAATTTTATAAAGTCTGGGTGGAAATAAAAATCCCGAATTCTGGATAATACTATTGTAATATTCGTGTCGAAAATATATTATTTTATATAGAGTGAAATTGAGAAGAGGGCAGTGATACTTGTCCCGTGGAAATGTGACAAATTTCAGAAGCGTTTAAATAAATTTGCACTGTCTCTTACAGTTTGCAATACAAAATTTCGAACTCACTAGTGAACTTCCATCACCCTTACGGTGAATTTTTTCGAATAGTATAATAAATATATATTATTCGGTGTGGATAATGGAAAGTATTTGAAGATTTATCCTAAAATATATTCATATGTAGGGGAATATGCAGCAAAAAAATAGATATGATTAAATATATGGCCAATATACATTTACAAAATATATAATTCAACTATATCCCGATATATATGTATCAGTTTACTCATTAATATAGTTTGAATATATGTTGCATTGGGCAAATCGAGTTTCTTCTTTCTCCAACCTGAAAGTGTATATTAATATACATGCATTATATGTTCCATTATATATTCTAATATATATTCCTCGTCGTATATTTTTCGATGCACAAGAAGCAGAAGAAATTCCAGATATGTTAACATATATATTTATATATACCATCGATAGATTTCGTGCGGGGTGACTGATTTTAGTTCATAGCATTGCGAATTAGATCACAGTAATAATGAGTAATTTCACTAATGAAATAATCACTCAAGAAAATTATGTCTATAGATAGGAATATCTAACTATATAGTTTTTATCATGAACATGTAAATGTAACTTTTACTCCCAAGAAATCATCCAGTAGAATTTGATCTATTACTTACACACAATGATTTCATCTGATGAAACCTTTTGTTTAGTATCAAAATTATAAGCACATTTCGATCATTCACTACTGTTTCATTTTTTTGTTGCAATAAATATTCGATATCACACTGCAATACATTATATACCCTCCTCAAGACAGTTTCAATTCATTTGGAAAGAATATCAAATATAAATACGTATAGTAATAATATACGATAAGACAAAAATGAGAATAGAGAAAAACAATGAAGAGATTTTTTTGTTTTTGTTATCTCACGAGTTTCTATTTTCTCCTTTGAATCCTTGCCAAGTGGATATTCGGTTTCCTCGCTCATCAGATTTCAGATAGATATACCGTAATATAAAACGTGAAGTAACGTACATAGATATACATATATACAAATTTATACACATTTACATGCACGCATACATATATGTATATATATATATATGTGGCATAATTGAAAATGGAAAAATTGAACGGTTAATAGCGAGTATTAAAATTCGATATGCATCTCTTTATGAGACGAATTGTGAAGCCAGAAAGAAATAAATTATATTATTTATTATTTTTATTCGTTTTTCTCTTTCGTGGATTGTCATTTTGATGGGATCTTAATATAATTAATTGAATGTGTGGCATCATGGGCCGATGAAAATAACAGGGAGAACAAAAAAGAATTTTATATATAGTAAGAAAAATATGCGGGAAGACACGTCTCTCATTATAAGACCACCAACATAAGCGTGTGATTTACAATCGATATTTTTTTTTTTTTATTCATAGCCGAGAAATCTCGACGCGTGGCAAAATCGATCGTATCTCTTTAGTAATCCCTTTCTCTCATCTCGCTTTCCCCATTCTTTATCGTTCTCTCTATTCGCTGTTCTCGGCTAGTTCCTATGTATGCATTCTTCTTTTTTTTTTCTTAATGCTGTCTCTGTGAAATTTGTGACTAGTTTATTATTCATGCCCCTCTTTTTAATCTTGGTAAAGGAGAAATTAATCCATGTGAGTTGGATAGAATGAAACTGGCGAGAGGGCGGAATGGAAGTTGAATGGGAAAAAAAAAAAAAAAACTACGAATTCCAGAATTGATATTACGATAATTGAATTTCGCTGCTGGGGCAAAAAAGATTCTAATTATTATTGAACATGTAAATAATTACTTAACAGTCACATTGGATTTTTAAATTCAGTTTCACGAGGAAAAAAAATATTGTAACAATACATGAGTTACGTGTTACAAAATGACAGAGAGGATTTAATATTAAATCGAGAAGAAAAATATTTGTATAGTCGCAAGCCTAAAAACATTTTCTAAACAAAAAATACATGTATTTTTTGAAAAACATTCCAAAACAAATATTATTCTTCCGCAATATATATTTTCTCACTTCTCCTTTTTCATTTCACTGACATCATCGTAATACGTATATGCTGCAATATATACTACCAATAAATTGATGCCTACAATAATAAAATAAATTATATATATATCCGTAAGAAAAATATTACAAGCATCTTTGTATCCTAACACAAGAGAGAATGAAATTTACGGAGGAAATAAAATGAAAAAAAAAAAAAAAAAAGAAGAAGAAAGATAGATAGAAACGAAATGAAAACATATATATATATAATGGTGTCGGCGTATTATAGCTCTCTCACAATTTTATTAATCGCTCTTCGTCTCATCCATCAGCCCCGCAATTGAGGATCAGTTCGTTCGCCGAGTAATCCAGCGTTAATTCTCGGATTAACTTTACCGCGACGTAGCACACGAACGGACGGATGAGAGTATTTTTCTTAACCACATCATCTCATTCTCTCTCTTTTATTTTCTCTTTCCCTCTCTCGCTCTCACTTTTACTCTGATGAAGCGCGACTGAAATAAATCCGTTGAGCCTCGGCCAAGATCGATGAGACGGCCGTCGTCGTCGTCGTCGTTGTCGTGGAGGCAAAGACAGAGAGACACGACGACGCGGCAACGTCCACCCCACATTTGTCGAGGGTTGAACGCGAATGAACGAGAAAAAGGGAGGGTGAGTGAGAGAAGGTCTTCGTGCATTTGGCAGGTCGCGAATATTGGGAGAGAAACTGAAGGGTTTCTTGGTTGTTGGAAAGAGAAAGCGGATGAGGGCACATTGCAAGGGTGTGTACATCTCCCTTTAATTCTCCGCACACACTCGCCCCTTGTTCTTCTTGGCCCCTGTTATGTATAGGTATATATACATTCACCCTAACGCTATAACCGCCGTCCTGTCGCCCTCCTATATACCCATGTACTGTCCATATATATATGATATGTACAGTATGTGTATATACACATATGTACAATTGCCGCCCGCGAAACTCTCGGCACGACTTTCCCGGCAATTAGATCTCAGGTTCGGGTCCGACGGCGCGCAAGAGACGTAACCAAGAGCAATCGATAACTAACGGCGGGGGCAACGCGCACGTGCCTTTAATGAGAATCGTAACAATATAACGTGAATGCAATATTCGTACGTTCATTAAAGTATTTCCACGAGGATATATATATATATAAAAGATCAGCAACATTTGAATTAGCATTTTTTTATGGCAGTTTACCCAAAGTTGACGTAAACATTCAAGTGTTAAAATTACAACGCTATTGTTTTATTAATTTGTTGGGTTTATTCCGAATATTCGATATCAGTTAAGAAATAATTGTAATTGTCTCCTTGTTTCAATTTTAATGTTTGTCAACGTCGAACAAAAATACGTATAAAATCGAAATCACTTTGGAAATATGGCGATTAAAAATGTCAATTATTTTTAATTGTATTTGATGATTAAAGTTCTTTATTGATTCACTAATTGATCTGACAATGTTGGATTTAAATTTGCATCTGCATTTTCATTCATATCTATATATTTGCACTTCACAAATAAAAATTCTCTTCACTGAGGTAACTGATAGGTTATTGAAATTAAACCGAGTATACAGTGTTACCGTTAAACTGAACTTATTACATTTCAAAGAGGTGCAACGAGGGAATAGAAATTATGAGAAAAAAAAATAATAAGTCTGCCGAATGTTTTTTGTCGAAAAGATGAAGTTTTTTTTTTTGGACTCGGAAATGTCGATTCGAACATGGACATTCAAATTTCACGATAATAAAGATCCCGACAATATTTATAATATTAATTTAGAATTAAGTGACTGTAATTCTGTTTGAAAAGAAACCACAAAAATATATTTCGTTACAAGTCGAAGAATTGCTGTGTTTATATTAGACGACACATAATGCACAGGTGGACATCCGGACGACGCATGTCACTCTTGAGGTCTGAGAGAAATTGTCCCCCAACTTTATGTATCTATATACAATTGAGGGAAAAAAGTGCATGACACAAGTAAAATATATGGAAGCGGAAATGGGGAGATATATCTGAATAGTTTTCTTTTCTCCCCCGCTGATTACAGTGTTTACACTAATCGATCCGTTTATTTTTCTCCAGAGGATATCGTCTTCCTCTTTATATATATTATACATGTATAAAAGTCTCTTGTCATTTCACAACCACAACGTGACAGTTTTGAGAGTCATATTTTGTTCGCTTTACCATGCGTCTATAAACAGATATATAAATTTTTGTCTCTTTGTGAAAATGCTGATAAGTTTTTCTCTCCTTTTTTATTACTGTACTTATAATATATAATAAAAAAAATTCGAAACCAACATTGAATATATATTTTTAAAGGTGAATAATCCAGCAGCGACCGAAGCTCTAACACAATACGAGCTATCTACGTTGTGCTTTATTATGCAAATTTAATATCTCACACGTCTCGGAGATTGTCCTTGGGCTGATGCGTAGCGCCCATTTGCTCGGGGGTGGTGGTTTTGTGTGTAGAATATAACGCGCAAGGGTATGCGACATAATACGACAAAGATAAATACATATGTATATGTAGTAGAATAGTAGGAAACTAAAAGATATATAGCAAGCGACATTTGGAACTGTCAGTGTGACAAATATCGCGAATGATAATGCACGTCAGGGGTCTTCAGTACGAATATGTATAGGTATATACAAGTTGCATTGGAAAAAATTTTCACAGATGTATAAAATAGACAAAAAGACAAATTAAATTTTTTTTTCATTTCGAACTTTTTCAATTTTCATTCTCATAGCTGTTATTGTCACACATTCACTGTGATTCACTCATCATAACTTTTATTCGCTACAACGATGAGAAAACAAATTTTATTCGCATTTTAGTTGTCAGTGAAAAATTCGATTTTGTATATACATAAATATGGATTCATTTGCAAGACAAATGGTATTTCTTGAGGAGAAATGTATATTCGATGAAATATAACAGATGTGACGGATGTGAAAATAAATAAAAAGTATTAGGACTTCCAGAACTAAAAAAAAATTCAATATAATAAAGGGGTACCTTTTTTGGAAAATAGAAACTATATAACTGCACATCCGGCGTAAATATGCAGGTAGTATTAAAATTTATTGGATTTCTGTTCATGATTAATTTTTGAGTTTATTCGATATCGAAAAGTAACTATTGATTGCACTGCTCAGGGCGATTTCGATTCAATAATTTTTTCATGCAATGTCAACAGCACTAGTGTAATTCATAAACGCCGATAGAAATACTTCATCAGGGCATTACCCCGTGTAGCGAGTGAAAATACTCACTTACTCGGAACGTACCACCTCTCAATATTAAAATCGTGGAAATACAGTGAATTCGATGTCAATTATGCATCACTCATTCAAATTGTATGGCATGAATAATCGAATGAATAATGACTTTTTGATCCCAGATAAATTCTGCTATCTCTTGTCATTCACAAGAAGTCCAGTTATTCTGGTTTACGTTAAGTGTATTATGAATAATCCTTTTTTACATGGATAACATTTCTGTATGAACTATTGACATATTTCACAATGTCGCTTCTTTATCTTATGAATTGTTAGTGACTTCATGTACGAATTCAAAAATTCGGTTCAATAATCTTTCCTTATTCTTGTGCACTTCATCAAATGATTTTTAGTGGCGATCGTCCGCGAAGAAAAGAAAAACATATGTTGAACATATATTCGAAAATATATTCATACGTAGGTGAACATAGGTGCGGAAAAAAAATAGATATGCTTGAATACATTTTTAAGATACATTTACAAAATATATAATTTAACTATACCCTGACATATATGTATCAGTATACTCATTAATATAGTTTTGATATATATATATTGCATTGGGCAAATGGCCTTTTTTCTTTTTAACCTGAAAGTATATATCAATAGACATACATTCTATATAGGAGCGGCAAAAGTTTAGATATGTCAATATATATATTTATGTATGTTCAATATATTTTAAAATATATTTTTCACATATATGATTTTTTTGTGCGGGCGTAATCGATAGGGGCTGGTTGGATACTTGAACATTCAATGTGATTGGAATATTCAGTCTATTGGGATTTTGCATTATATATATATATATGGTTAATATTGCATCGCGATGGTTATCGTGTCATGCAATATCGATTGAAGTTCAGTATAACAACAACAGTACAGGAAAATTAATTCTGCAAGAATTTTTGGAAAAGTTACGATTTTCAAAAGGAATGTTCACCGAATTTTATGAAGAAATTCTAAAAAATAAAAGAAAGAAAGTTCCATCAATGTGAAAGAAATAAAGAATGACTTGAATCAATCGGCAACATAAACCAAAAGGAACAATATGGCTCTAAAATGGATGGAATTTAATAAGTCCGTGAATTTCAAATTTACATTCACAACAACTCACTCTGAAGCTCTAAATGCACATCCTTCAAAAACATGTTTTTGCGCAGGCAGTATCGATTTCACACGCTCTGATGACACAATTGATCTAAAATTTTCCGGAAAAATTCCCAACACTTTTTGATGTGTTCAATGTTTCTCTTCAATTTAAGACAACATCGGTGATCATGATGACACTTTTCAATACATTTCAATTTTCACCAATAACAACTGTCACAATTTGGTATTAAATCTGATATTATAAATCGAGCGATATCAATGTCATAACCATGTATTAATAGCGATTGCTATAATGTGAAAGCATTCAGGAAATTACTGTGCTGTGTGCAGCGGCCACTTTCGCAAAATGGAATAGTCGACAAAACAATATTGGAATATATATGTCTCGAAACAAATAACACTCGGGAGAATGAAGTATAATACGACTATCTGTCATAATAACCCGTCCAATTGGACTGTTTCTATTTCGAGACGAATAAAATTTAAACCGCGTTCAGCATTTAGAATGTACTTTGCACATATAATTGTGACTTATATCAAGTTTTGGGGACTGCGCATGAAGTGATGGTACGAGAGGTTATTCACTCGCGAAATCAGTAGCCGACCTTGTTGTGTTATTCTCACATGATGCCATTTATACATTAGCATGAAGTGAATTAGAATAATGGAATCAATCAACCACTGACAATATGGGCTAATAGCCTCCCATTACGGTTATATATCATCTCATGTAATATTCATGGTGTTTCACTTCAACACAAATCCATTGGATCTCAGAAATTAATAAAATGATGTGTTTAAACCCTGTACATGGGCGATTTCGTCTCTCTGATATTTGTTGATATTTTTTATTTTTTTCTCAAATTACTTATTACAGAGAAACCAAAAAATGCAAAAATTCAGCACACGTTTGTTTACACGGAACACTTTGAATTTGAAGTTGGCATGTCTGCTTACGAAAAAAAATGATAATTGGGAAGACACCAACCTCGACCAGCGCCGTAACAATATGTATATTCGTTGTAATCCATGCACGGTCTCTTGAGTAGAGCCTCGTCTGGTACGAGATCAAGTAATGCCGTAGGGTCACACATTTCCGTTGTATCACTCCTAGTTGTTGTCGTTGATGTGACGTTTGATATAAGGTACTTCAGGGCATCAACATTGACATCATTGTCGTCGTCGTCGTCGTCGAAGTTGTCGACACTGACATTGAGATTTCACGTAGTTGTTTTCACAAATAAATTCTCCAAGACTAAACGTGTGAAGTAATTATCACTTGCTCCATAATTTTTACTCCAATTCTCTTATTATTTTCCCTCTTTTTTTATCATTTAACAATTTACACCACTGATACTGAATAACTTTCAGCCATTCCTCGCCCAAAATAAAGTATAAGAGGCGCTTTTCTTTGTTATTTCACACTTCGCAAATGATTCACGAAAAGCGGGGGGGGAAAAAAATCTTTCGGAGAAAAATGAAAATAAAAAAAATCTTTTCTTCTATTTTCATTCATTCACTTCATATTTTTATCTATTTTCTATTATATCCTTCACACTGTCACTGTTAAATTATATAAAATTTTATTACAATCACATCAAGCAATAACAATTTATTATATACACAAATAAATTAATTCAACAGACAACGAGTGACAAAACGGGCGAAGAATACTCTTCGAATTGTGCGCGACGATTAAGTGAATATTAATAATAAAAAATAATGATACTATCCATCAGTATATAAAAAAAAAGAAAAACAAAAATGACCAATGAGTCCTCAATGGATGGATAATACTTAATATAATAAAGAAAATTGCAAAGAAGACGTGTGCGCACGCTTGCGCGGTCGACAGCAAACTGACGATGCGACAACTCTGAAGTCCGGACTCCCGACACTGTGGCGGCCGCGGCGAACTGGAAGATTCACTGACTATTGGATGTGGGTGAGAAGGGAAAGGGAATGTAAAAGGGGATAGAAGAAACGAAAGGGCAGAGAGTGGAGCGGAGGGGAATTGAGTCTCGAAGGAACGAAGGGTGAGTGTGCGATGGTCGGCTTTGCAGTGTAGTGGAGTAGAGGGCATGAAATGAAATTGGTATGAGGGAGAAGGAGTGAGAGCGAGTGGCGGAAGTGGGGAGAGTGAGAGTGGTAAAATTGTGGTGGGAGAGTATGCAGAGGTAAATAGTGGGGGAATCGGACAGGCAACAGCCGGTCGCCGAAGATCGCAGCAGACACCCACACTTTAACCTTCCCATACGCGACTGCGACCATGAATCGGGTAGTTGGTGATACGTATGTATGTGTGTTGAATACAAGGATGATGATGATGATGATTCGCTCGATTTTCTCGCACCCTTTCTCTATTTTTTTTTTTTTCTTATTTTACAAAGAATGATGTCCCGATAATTTAAAGAGAGCCTTTTGAGACATTGTGGAGAGGAGGGAAAAAAAATTTTCAACCTATAATAATGATTATTATCTTTGAATTCTGTTATGTATATATAAAAGTGAAATTCAATTTTGATAATTACACGGATAATCCTGTGATCTTTTGTGAAAACAAGCACAAAGCTATGAAGATATTGCTATCTCATGTTTCCTTTTGTTGTCTACTCTTTTTCATTTATGTGCATTTTCGGTCGATACAAAATTTTTGACTTTGTATCAAATGAAAATAGTATTAAAAATTGTGAAGCAGAAATTATATAGACGATACATCATGAAGAAAATGTATTGCTCCTGACGAAGATGCATATGATTCTGCATTTAACTTTTGTTCTTTCATCATGATTTGTTTTCTCTGAATTTCCAAGCTCGAATTTGAATTGCACTATCAAAAAATTGAGATTTTATATGACAATAGTTGATGAGCAAATGTTATTGCAGTGGTATAGTAATTGAATGTCTTGAAGGGTGAAATCATAAATACATTATGTACAGAATGTATACATACATAATTATCAAAAATATATATATATAATTGTTCATATTTTTATCAATAATGTTATAGTATAGCTCATACTCGCGTATTGTGCTATTTCAATCAAATTGTATTGGGAACTTTAAGAAATATGTAATATATTTGTTAAGTTTATGATGAATCTATCGTAAATCTATAGACAGATCTATATATATGTATGTATGTGACTTTGATAGAGAAATCAAAACTGGATATTTGTTTCATTAGCGGTCCTCCTGTTAGATCACTTATATACCATTGATCTGTTATAGACTTCAGATGCATCAAAAATTTTTACACTGGCAGATTTGGCGGTAATATGAACTCTTTGATTTCATGATTCTTCAAAGTATTACAGAATTACATGATACTGCGAGGTTGAAGTTTTTTTGAAGCGCAAATTCATCAATACAAAGTTGTATCTATACAACTGATTCAGTATATTGCCGCCGCATACGAATAGTTGAGCAGCCACACTACAGATGGCTGTAACAGTTATTCGCATGATTGAAACAGCGATACAAGTGGCTACCTTCGCGAATAATCCGCATAAACTTTTTACAATTCAGTTACGGTTACCAAACAGTATTGTTACTTTCAGGATATACTTCTGTTTAGTTTGTTAAGACTAAATTCTTCAGCTGTTATATTTACTAACGTTTCCTTTTCTCAGAAAAATGACACAAAATTTCAGCAATGCATAAACAAAAGTATTCAATCAAACATGAAGATTCACTCTTTGACAATGCCAACTTTGGTTTCACTTCTAAATAAAATTTTCAATTGCACCATAAAAAATTTGTGGATTAAAAAATACAGGGAATAATGTATAAGCAAAATTGAGATGGTAATGTATGAGTGTGCACATATATATTTGTATATAAATCCATGGATTTTGTGAATGTGTTACTTATCGTCGAGCGAATTTAAAGTGGGATTACGTTTCGGATGCGTATATGTATAAGTATAATATACACATGTTGGCGACATGGGCAAGGATATATTCATGAGACAGGAGGGCGGTAGTGTGAGTTGAATAGAATGAGTAGAGAGAATGGAAGGAGTATTCGTACATACAGACTGTATAGAGTGAAGAAGCGAGGGAGGACAGAAACGAGGAGATGTAAAGGGGGAGAAAGAGATGATTGTGAGTGGTCCTGCGGGAGTTGGAGAAAGCATGTGAAGACGACGACGATGTTGGACGCCACGGCGAGACACGCAAAGGCAGGTGTAATCTGTTGTACAACGGTTCAAATGTTCTGTCGTGAAAGTTGCAAAAAAAGTTTTTTTTCAAGAACATTTCAACAGATGACGGAATTGGATGTTTGCATAAAGCTGAATTCAAAAATAAGACAAAAATTATATTCCACTATATAATTATAAGATACATAAATATATATATGTATATGTTAATATATCTAAATTTCTGTCGTATTCATATTATGATTCATGTTCCAGTGAAATTACAAAATTCTCATATTCACAAGATTTTTGCCAAAATTTCACTACCCAATATTCACACGAATTTCGGATTGAATTCACGCAAAAGCTTCAAATGTGTAATATTAATCGTCTAAGTAGAGGTATTGAGAGGTAGATACTGTAGAACCTACATCAGCATCCAAATATTTCAATACGACAATTAAAGAACTATTATTAACACTCATCAATTTCATCACTGACTAATCTCATCAGGCAATCATCCATATTATTAATTAACAATTCTCAATTAATTATTGAAAATATAATTTATGATTGAAAATAACATGATCGAAAGTGAACCATTCATAAACTTATTAGTGATGATTTAATGCTAAAGGCGTATGTTGTTTAAAATCAACATTAACCAAATATTCACCTCTTGGAAATAATTATTACTTTACCAAGATAATAAAATCCGAATCAATACCATAACTTATAACACTACATTAAACCCTACACATTCAAACTCGTCGTGTGTAGAAATTCGTAAAATAACACTTGAAAATAAATTTAAATCAATCAATTGAATGACGAAAAAGTAGAATTCTCGGAATTTTTACGTATAATAAAATGGAGTTTTTCAGAAAGCAGAGAAATATTCGCTCGTTACATCTGCATATATATAACTATACATTGGATATGATAGTACACCGTAAATCGCGTTGGCAAAGTCGTTTCATGGACTTATTTTAATAACACTTTTGTGTGTGTATGTGTGGACGTTGGAGCCAAATCCAGCAAAATTCCACATTGTTCGTTGGTAGTGATGGTGTTCTCGTTGTCCGTATGAGCACGGAGTAATGCCCCATGTGAGAGAAATCCCGCCACTGAGAATGAGCCGTACCTTTCATATATGTATATGTAACATATATATTTATTTATTTATATACATGGCATATAACTGGCCTGTGGTCATATTCCAGCTCCAAAGTACAATACATATATGTTTATAGTGGAGACTTGGTTTGTGCAGTGGTTGGCGTTTAAGGCGCGAGCACGAGAGCATACGATTTATGCGGTTACGTAGGCGTTAGTGCCTTAACACGCCACAGAAAGAGCTTTCGGTTGTCATAACAGTTATGTGGCCGCAACGATGTGTGTGCTAAAACTCTACACCACGCGTAGGTGTATCGATTTCAATTCAAGTGAAAATAATATATGCAATAATGTATATTATACACTGAGAAAATCATTTCGAAGTTCAACGAGGTTTGATTACCTGTTGATAAATTAACTCGGATACTTGCTATGAAATACTTCCCAGATGATGGTTTGAATCAATGTTCTCTATGAAAGTGTCGGGAAAAAAAGTAATAAAATGTTTATGGACTCTGAGAAATAATTTAGCTATATAGTAAATATGTTTTATTAGTTATTCGGGTAGTTTCAAATACGTCACATGGAATGCTAATTTATCTTTGAATTAGATTTGAAACGGAAATTAGTTAGGATCAGACGTAGAATTAATTCTCTCCGATAAACAATTCCAAATTATTATATAATAGAATAGTGGGGTCTGTCCAGGAATTTCCTCGGTTCAATCTATTGGACACTCATAATCGAATCCAAAGTATCCCTCCGAATCACGTCGTCTGTGATAACTTCAACATAACTCAAAGTGAATCTATAAGTGGGTTATCCATCAGACAATCCCATGAATTCATATCATCTGTCATCATTTTAATTTGCCTATTGCATCAACCAATAAACTGGTCCTGACCAATGCCACTTTAATTTTCATTGGCATTCCTATGGCAATTACGACTGCATTATAATGATTATTGTAAAACGCACTAATCAAGTAGTGAAGCATCCTCAGTGAATAGTGTATGATCAATGACGAATGATGTTGCAATGACAACAGTTAATCGCAGAATAACACGACTATATAGTGTCAATTCAAACACGACACAACCGTTATAAGACATTAACATTGCTTTTCTAACATGAATTATTTTACACCAACCATTGACACTGAATGTTCATTTGATAATTCAGAATAATATGAATTCGCGTGACAAATTAAAAACAAACAACATGTAAAAACTTTCGTATAAATATTTAATACTACCCGATTTTAAGCAAACTTAGTGTCTGCGGGTTTTTGGGGTCGCTGAATTAAAATCCGAAGTCGAAATAGCTGAATTTCGAATTGTTGAGCCAATATGGCCATCAGAAATATGGAAGATTCAATGTGACTCCTGATATGAACGAAAATAAAAATAATTCACTGTCCTGAATTGCACCACAAGGAGATTGCCTGACAACACATTTTATATTAATTTTTTTCTTATACTTTCACCATTTTATCTTCAGATTTGAATTCCGCGACCGCAAAAACCGCCGCTGAATAATTTCGACGAAAATTGAAAAACTTTTTTGTCAACACACTTATGGCACAGGAACATTTTTATTTATACACTACTAACGGATTAATGATGATGGTATATGCAGACGATAAGTAATTCGAGGAAATACAAATTTATTTCCCTTTGTTTTTCGTAGTGAGTATTCACTTTCTTTAATTCATGCTATTATGGAGTGCAAATGGGGGCGTGCACAATAAAAAAAAGTCCCAAGTCATTCTCTGAGTATGTATAAGAGAACAATATACTACATAGTATATATACATATATCGCTGTGAACATATACATATTTATGGATACAGGGTGTGGTGATGACGATTGAATTGACCGTATATATATTAAGTTAAAGGGATGTGCCAGGTCTGCACCCTTTTTTTTTCGATATCCAACCCTCAGGTCGTTGTTCTTTATCTCCAATGTCATATCTTCGAGTTCTTTGCCTTTTGGTTACATGAGAATCGAGCGAAATGTGTTTTCTATACATGTATACTATATATCTATGTATGCATATATACATAGACTTTGATAATATACCTGCGTGTAGAGATGCACTCTGCTATAGCTACGTTAAGGAGAAGGCGAAGGACGTAGAGGACACATGAGCAAGACCGTTCGCCATCTGGCTCATGCCTTTAACGTTTTTTTTCTTTTCTCTCTTCTTTTTTTTTTTTTTTCATTCGTTTTTTTACTTTCCTCTTTCTCCTCAAGTAATTCCAGACGTTTTCCAATCTCAGATGGAATAGTTGTATTGGTACTGGTGGTCTAAAAACGACCTTACCATACACTATTTTGTCCATGTGATGTTTTAAAACTGATCGTGAAAATTCCATGTTTTCTTTTCAGTTCTATTACTACCACCTACATATGTACGAAAACGAGCGTCTCTTTGTCACCAATTTCACCCTCACTCACCAGCTCACTCATTTTCTTCTATTTCTTCGGCTTGAAATTTTTTTTTTTCTCATCTTTTTCTTGTTTTTTTCTACCGGCAGCGAGGTTCCGTTTAGCGATGGAACTCGCAAATCCGTCTTTGAGAGACATATCCTGAAAATCCTGGGGGGATTACCTATTCTTTGCTGACGCAAGAAAAAAAAAAATGAACGAAGGAGAGAGCGAGATGGGCCAGTGACAGTTTTTTTTCTTCCTCTCTTTCTCACTCTTTTCAATTTTTTCTTTAATCTCGAAACACGAATCTTCCTACAGGAGATTTCATCTTTTTTTTTTTTTTTTTTTTCCTTTCAAATTACCTTGAACGTGATCATGTAACTACTGCAGTATTATAACCCTTAAATATCTTTCAATGCGGGTCAAATGAATTCAATATCAATGTCCTATGTATCATAAAATAAGGTGGGATGATGAACAAAAAGGAAAGAAAAAAATTGGATTGTGAAAAATCCAGTTCCAATTGATTTTAACTCCAACTCTCTGCTAACCCAAGAAATTATTTCCTTTTTTTTTCCATCTCTATACCTTCAGTCTCTTCTTATATATATTTGTCAATTGATCTGGGATATATATATGTATATATGGATAAAGGAAAAAATATGAGAAAAAAATTTATTCCTGCTATAAATTATTCATAAGAAATGTATTAACATTTAATATATATAATATATAAAGCGGGGAAAAATTTTATTCATTCGATTTTGCAGGTAAAAATGGAAGTGGACCACAGATTAAAATCATCTCGTCAATTTATTCATAAGTAAATATATGTAAATACCTGTATCTATATATGGAAACGTAATATGACAATGGATTTTTAATATCACTATCGAAACGTTAATATCACATCAGAATTGTAAAACGTTCATAAATGGATCCTATTTTATCATTATATCAAAGTTCTATTTGAGATGTCTGAGTATATAAATGAATTTTTCTTCAATTTCGTTTAGCTTTTCGATGAATGAAGTTTCATCTACATAGAAATTATTATCGATTGTTCGAGAGAAAAAAGAGACTTCTGGATGTAAATTCGGAGCGGCTATGTGAAGGTAAAGTTCATTGGGCTTTTATATACTGTGAGGGAACTTATGTCATAAAATATTCATCATAGATTACGATGATTGATATTGTTCATAATTGATATCTCTTATTAATTTGAATTCAGTTGAGTATCACCAGAAAATGTCAGAGAGAGAGGTGATTGAAAGTTGATTATTTGCAACAGTTTATTCATTAATTTTCTTTCTTTTTTCTGCCTTAGTTCACAAATTGTATGGACAATATTAATTTATTGATATCATTCATTCCTCTGATATTGTTTATTCATAGAACACAATGTCTGTTGAGCTGATTGATTAAGCAATTAGAATATGAATGAACGTGAGAGAACAAGCACCCGATGCACGAAAACTTTTGCTTCACTGTATTTTTTGTACACTTTCCGTCCTTTGGTTCTCCCGTTCGAAACATATTGATTAATATCTGGCAGATGCACAGAACAATGACATGAGAAAAAAAAAATGAGAGTGAAGTGATATTGGCAAAAATTGACTTCGTAGTGAAATTAATACAACGAAAGGTCGATTTAAAAGTAGAATCGAGCTTGGTAAGTATAGAAACATTCAGAATCCACAAGAACGCAAATTTTGCAATAGCAATTTCCAGTCCACGTGGATTCATATACACATCACGTAATATGATCATGAGTTTTGTAATACATATGAGTGTTAACTTTAGTGGTGGATTGTATATATAAGTTACTCGTAACCCTCATGCAATATCATTGTTACGTTTGGTTCCATATAACTACCAGAAATGAGTCATGCACACGGAGAATATACAATGTTAAAATTAAATCTAATTGCACACATGCAGGATTGTCATTAGTTATTACTATGCTCGTTTTATATATTGATAATCAGTATCAATATCCAACATTCACAAAAAAAAAGGCGAAATTATTCATCTCAAATATGAAAAAAAAATGTATATATGTGAAAAACATATTCTGAAATATATTGAACATACACGAATATATATATTGACATATCTTAATTTTTGCCGCTTCTAGCACATCGAAAAATATATGATGGGGAATATATAGTGAAATATCAAATGAAATATATGATGCATTGATACTGATATATAACGACAGGTTGAGGAGAAAAATAAACTTGATTTGTCGAATGCAACATATATCCAAACTATATCAATGAGTATACTGATACTTATATGTCGAGATATAATTGGATTATACAATGTGTCAATGTATATTGAACATATATTCAAGCATCTATTTTCTGTCGTACATCTATTCATCTACACATGAATATATTCCTGAATATATGTCCAACATATATTTTTCTTTCGTGCGAGTCGCTATACTTCATATTGGTGTGGAGATCACAATGTTTGTCAGTGTATAGAATCAAAATTTTACCAAGCGTCGTAGTGATCATTTCCTTATAAAATCAATGAATGTTTTTGTATATAAACGTCTAAATTTGATTTTTTTCTATATGAATTTGAATCATGAATACTTTATCCAAATTGTATCCTAAATCTTTTTCAAGAACATACTTCCCTCATCATTACATTTCCAGTAAGAAATGCACATCAATATGCAATAACGACAAAAATATGTGTATATTTGGAAAATAGCGTTCGTGTATACAAACTCGCACTTTTAGAACTCACAATAGTCGTCTATTAGTTAACTACAGTTAGGTATCCATCTCATTTATATCTATTAATTCAAGTTTAAGTAATAAATCTGAATAAAGGATCGAATTTTTCCATTCTCATGTAAAATAAATTGTTTATAATGAATCCAAAGGTTAATATAAAAATTCCCAATGTATTTCCATGGTATTTCCATTTTCTCTATTCAGAACTGTCCTCAGTGGCTGAGAAAAGTGTAGTGAATGGAACATTGGCTTCTCACATTTGCAACATAAAAAGAATTTGATAAGTGTATACATTACAATATACTTTAAAGTTGATGTATAGATTTTGAAGGAGTATTCTCATAATAATGTATCGATCCGTGTCTGAAGAGGACTGGGAATGTAACAATATATATATATATATGATGGAATAGATAGTAAGGTTGAATTTTTTTTCTGTACAAGGGTGTGGTATAGAAAGTTCATGTGTCATTTCCTCAGTTCACTTCCGGTTTCTTTGACGCCCTATACTTGTTGTTGAAGATTACGCATCGTACTTATCATAACTATATATAAATCGAGCTATACTTTTTTAAAGTTTGAAGGGGCAAAACCTGGGATATAAGGCTGAAGAAGCTCATCGTGTAACGTTATCTGAAAGGCCTGAAGCCAGTTCCAACCATATCCCACTTGGGCGCATGACAACGCACGGGGGGTCGTCTATATACTTTTCCCAGAGATTTCATGTGAAGAAAATACCAAAAGTTTGGAACGCACTATCGATTTTGTTTACACATGGCTGGAGTGAGCGCAGAATCGAGCATAATGGATTCCAAGTGTTCTCCATCAGATTCTTATTTAAACATGTATGAATCTGTATACATAGACATGTTGGACTCATGCGCCTCAATGTGAGATGCATTTTGACGGGATTATATAAGGGTTTCAACACGTCTTGAGATAAAGAAAATCATCATCAATGTAGTGAGAGTTATTGTAAGGATATTTTTAGTGCTCTTAACGTTCTAAAATATTGAAATTTCGGACGAGTGATGAAAATTTTTCAGGTATAGTGTCTATTGTTTACCGAAATAATCATTAGATTCTGTTTAGTAAATAATACCTCAATGTTTGGATTAAAAACACTAGATCAGAATGAAGTGGATAAGGATAATTCATAATCACCCACCACATGCAATACCGCAAAATTAAGTCGTAATTTTTTGATCCTAGTACCGAATAAATATGAGAATTCTTCCACTGTCTAACCATCACATAAAAATAGGAATTTCAATATATTTTCAGGAACTTCCGGTATATACGACTATAGTAATCATCTTCCACCCTCCCATTCCAGTTCTATTTTACTATGTATTTGATATTTCCAATGTTGTTGTTTTTCATTCAATGAATCTTGGAAAATACCAAAAAGATCCCTGGTTTTTATGTGTGAAGATAAAATCTTTAATTTAATACAAGTGGTCGTTATTTCGTACAAAGTGTCAAGCACGGAAAATCCCTATCACTTGAAGAAGTAACATCCATACTATTCAGGAATTTCGGGAATTTTTTCGGAAGCTATCGGTGGTTGTAGACTGAAAAAAAAAAATAAAATAAAAATCATGGTTGATAAAGTTGATGAAAATACGCAAATTCGTTTCTCTCCACTCGAATCATAAAAGTTGATACTTGTTTGACACATCAGGACAGAAGAAAATAATAGGATCACATTTGTAGTTTTTTTTTTTTTTTTCAGTAATTCAAGAAGAAATTACGGTAGTTTGAGCGATTACCATGATATTCCTCCCCTAGACACACGTCGAGCGCTCGTCATATGCAGATATATGACCGTGTGAATACTCAATTTAATTTGCATTCACACCACTATATATAGAGGGGTGACGGGTATTTCTGTCTTAGACAGCCAATTTTTTTAAAATTATTAGTGCAATAGAAATAACGATAAGCGTGTAGTTGGCGTACGTTTTTACAGCGCAGTTATTTTCATCATGATATATGGATTTTAAAGATCAAGTCAATAACCATAAAATCCACTTTATTTATAGTCCAATTTTGTTCAACTTCTTTTCCACTTATATCCACGATCAGGACAAAGACTTAAAGTTTATCGAACTGGGTGTATTATGAAGAGCGCCAATGAGCACGATGAAAAAGCAAATCACGTATGCATAACGCGCAAGACTGAGACATCATTATTTATACGCGCACACATTCACACACATGCGCGCACATGTAAACACACGCACGGTTGAATTTCCTGTCGTCGAACGAGTCGCTTGTCACGCTGTTCAACTGTTCCAGAGACCGGGAAGGAGAGAGAGACAAGCGCAAGAGTAAAACCGAAATGTCAATACAATGTGGCTATATACCGTTTTTTCTTCTTTGTTTTTTCGTTCCTAGAAAGCTTTTCAGCTTTGTGACGTCCATGAGTGGTGTTTTTTCTTTGATACTCTCTGTACGGCAAATATATAGGATCGGATGAAGATCGAAGTGACAGAGATACTTTTGCTTGTGTGTGTGTGTATGTGTGTGTGAGTGTGTGTGTCGGCGCAAGCGGGAAAACTCTTTCGAGAACTGTGGAAATAGAATTGTCGGCGCAACTTGGGGCGCAAAAGGCTTATGTGTGACGCAATGGATTATATGTGTGAGAATTCTGGCGTGAATTTCACTAGATTCAGCAAAATGCATGTGCCAGGTCAGATGTTACCCGAATGAATGATTGTTTTTCCGATTCTCAATTTTCAATGTCGGTTTCGCTCTATCGAAAACTTGAATCATTGCTTTTTTGTTTTGTTTTTTTTTTCTACCTTCCTTTTCCTTCACGTTTCGCAGAATGTGTCCAACTACAGTTGCATATATAGACACTAACACTCAAACCCATAGCGTATATATGGAATAAAGATTTATGGCGATATTTGATTTAAGGTGACACGCGCGCGGATATTCGACGGCTATATACATACACTTATCTTTACCGTCAACCAAAAACTTTCCTTTTCCCGTACTATTCTATTGGATATTTTCCGAATAATTTAAAATTTAAACTCTTTTTATCCATTTGTGTATATTATTAGGGTCTATTATTGTCGGATTAAGAGACCACCTACGGTGTGAGGATACAACAGGGCCCCGGACCACCTGCAACGGCTACATCGGAATTTCTTCGCATCGTACATATAAGAGTCGATTCTAAATATCACTCGATATACTCATGCACGATTGTCCTACACACCACTGGACACAATATAAACCGGTAACCAAACTCTCTCGCTACTGACTTTAGCAGCAGACGAGTAATATTTCCCCGCATTATATAGGGACACGTTCCCAAGAATATCAATTCAGAAGAGTTAATTGGGAAAGAGCAAGATAAACAAAAAAATCCTCTCATTTCAGGATAATAATCCGGGACATTCTCCGACACTTTAACCAATGGTATTTTTTTTCTTACTTTACCTTTTGTATGTGACTCTTGACTATTCATTGCCTGTCGGAGACGACGTAGACTCCACTGTGGCGCGCAGTATAATCAACAACGGCGCGCGTGGAAACAAAGGGCGGGAATAAATATCCCTCAGGACTCGTCGCGCGCCTTCTACGTCGTTTACGGCTGGTGAGATGCTAATCTCCCGGGGAAGTTGGTACCCATAGTACCCTCTCAGTGAAGTCGTACATCTTATTCTCCTTCTTCGTCTGGAGAGATTTCGACCGACTCGACGACTCCACTCCCTTCTACAATTCCCTCTCTCGCACCATGTCACACAGAGTTCTCCGTCGCATTTCCCCAGTATTCTCCACTCAAACAACAACATTTTAGGTAGGTATCTGGCCGGCTGCTCTCGACCGATTATGCTAATGTTTGCACCCACGCTCTCGTTCGTTCCCCTTTGGCATAGCATTGGTGCACGAGTCCATCTGCATTGCTCCATTGTAGCGGGAAATCGTGTGCCACCCTGTTATACGCATCTCGAGGGAACCAACCTGCTCTGTCGTCTCTCGTTTAGTTCGCTTTTTCCCACTCTCTGCGCATTATGCTCTCTGCATTCAAGCTTTCTCTGTCTCTCTCTCTCTCTCTGTCTCTCTCTCTCTCATCGTTGCCTGCTATGCGTCCGGACGCAAACAATTTTCGACGATTCGTGGACCACAAATGCGCGGACACGTACTACGGCGCGGGGGCCCGATGCGAAACGTTTTGGATGGAATATAACGGAAGCGAGACGAAATGCTTTTCTCTCTTGCGCTCGCGCTGCATATAACGCGCTTGACAAATTTCGCACGTGAGCCACGTGCCACTCGTGGAATTATCCTTGTCTTGCGGGTGGATGACGTCAAGAATTTTGATAAGCTCTGGTATATATGTCTGTATGTCTATATGTGTTTGTATATACGTATGCACCTATGTGTGTTCTTATTTCAATATTTTCACTTCCACATACATACATATATTGTTTATATCACATTTTTTTTCCCTTTCCCTATTTTGTTCTTTTCTCTTTTTACCTCGGTATACGATTCATTTGGATTGTGTTGGTATTCACGTTGTAAAAATATTACAGTTGATGAAATAAGGGCCAGTATATAGAGAATAAATGAAAAAAAATATACATTTATATTGGGTTTGTGTTGGGGATGGTAGAGAGTACAAATAATGGAGTAAAATGTCGTGCGTTATTGATCGGATATTGCATGCGTATATGCGGAATGGTTGCAGGTCGAATCCTGAAACTTGAACAAATATTGACCAGAACAGTAAAATATATATATCTAAATGTTTTTTAATTTTTTATCGTAACAAATAAATCACTCTCCCCAGAGTGCCCTCTCCGTCTCTCTGTTTCAACCTCCTACATGCTCCCTCTTCTACATGTCCTTTGTGATAACTGAGTGTAAATCGATGGAAGAGCGATTTTGTTGATTCAATCGCTATATTCACCAAAACATTATTTCATATTCTCGCTATATTGCATATATTGACGATATGAAAAAATGTTATTTCCGGTAATACTCAAATATAACCATATCCTTTTTTTTTTTTATATATTTTTTTAATAGTTTCACTCTCGCGAAATCCTGTTTGAAAAAATATGCCACAGATTATTAACTACAGAATTGATGCTTTGATGTATATAAAACCGAATCTTCCACCTTGACGAGTTTTCGTACCAGATAATTACACTTTCACTGGTAAGTTGTCCTACAAATTGATTCCGAATATACGCCAATAGCATGAAATGTAATGGTTTCTAGGCGTGCGATTTGATAAAACTTCTGAGAGAGGCAGCTGTCTGGAACAACTCGTTCCTCATATCCTCTATTCTTTTTAGATGAATAAATTCAGGTACCATTTTTAATTCATCGTTAGTTTCTCCATAAAATTCCACTCACATTTTCAATTACTTTCATATCATTTTCATTAATTTTTATTTTTATTCAGTTCAATTTTATTCTCCGAATCATTTTTTGATCAGATCTGGATAAATTCATTGGTATAAATATCTTTTGAAAGATTGTATTTAATTTTGGGATTAAAGACGATAAAATACACAACAAAAGTAAAGGATGTCAAAAAATAAAAATGCTTTTCATTTAATAGGAAACTGGTGAATTTTATTTTCCGGGAGTTGGATTACCAGTCACTGTAAAGTTTTTGATGAATTCCATAATTAACTCGTTATCAATACATCTCTTCCACAGTGGTCAAAATTTCCACCGATCTTGGAGAATAAAAGTAAATCATTGTAGTGAGCAACATCTGAAAATTAATAACCATTCTGTGAATCATTTTGATGAGTATTGGGAGGGAAAAATCGGCGTGAAATTGGAAAGCGCAAAATAGTATCTTGCATCGTTCAGAATTCGATTCAGTATATATTATGGTGTAAGACCGCTAGACGCCGTATAATGATGGTGTCCATGTAGTTCATGGTGAACACGAGTAGAAAGAAGCTCTAAGCACTATTTAGAATGTTAGTTATAAATGTATAAACACAAAGTTCGTATGCAGAGTATATGATATCACATCACTATAGGGTGATGAGAAGTAATTTGATCATCCTATATCTGGATGCTTCAGTATTCAATAATGAACGAACAACCTTGTCGTGTTTCACCTATACTTTTCAGAAAAATTATTTTCAAAAACAGCGTAGAAGTAAATATTATTTTTGTGCAAACCAACATAGTTTCACCAACGCAGACCAATAAAATTCAGTGAGGAATTGATAGAAAATGATAACAACGATTGGCAAACAACGATACTGTTTAATGTCCGCTTACTATCAGCGGTATTGACGTCATAGAACGGACAATGCTGATGGCGGCAGCAAGGTTATATGTAGCAGACACTGCACTATTTTTTCTTCATTATATTCATCAATACAGTTCTAATTGTGACAAAGCTCCGAATTCTTGGTACTCAGCAATGGCACGACTAATACTCGGTTTTGCAATAATAATTATGGCTATTCATCTTCAATTGATGTCAGCTAATTCGGATGTGGATATCAGAAAAGGTATATTAAAAAAAAATTTGTGTCACGATATTTATAAATTCCGTACAATCAACGAGTAATATGGCTTTTTATCGAGTCATTTTAGATGATAATTTGAATTAATGAGAATTTTTTAGAGTAATTTCAACATATTTCAACATTATGAGTTGTAATTTCGCATCTGCAAATTCGAAACACACTTGAACATCAAGAGTGCCTGCGGGAAATTAGAGAACTCGAATATTCCAACCTTGAGATATCAATCCAATAGTTTTCAACTTTTAGAGTTGTCATATTGGATCTCGCGCTGCATAGTAAATTGCTATTATATCTCCGATTTCTCCTTCAGTGATATTGTTTCGGTCGTATTTCCTTCGGTTATATTTCCGGGACAGTGATATTCAATGACACGTCATCGAAACTGTATACAATAACATTCTTCGGAATCGATAAAATCAAATGGTAATAAGAAAGTAATGTTATATACCCGACACAAATAAGAGGACAGTAAATATTTTTCCAAGTCCATTTCGCGGTCGCTGATATTTTTGCAATTATTATCCATTAATGTGATCATATTTTTCATTCGTTAATCCCTTCACAGATTTCATTCTATTTTTCAGATCCACTCAAAATGAAATTTTATCTAGACGCCGATATATATTTGCCAAACGAGTGTCGAGTCGATTGTACATCATTTGGTGAAGGATTTAATGCTTTTTACATACGCACGTGCACTACTTTCAAATACTACAGACTCGATTGCCCGGAAGTAATTAAACCCTGATAACTATGAATGATTATATTTAAAATAATAACCGAATTATACATGCCAGAAAAATACAATTTCAATCAATACCCATAATTATGGTTGAATAACACCTGCTAAATTAGATGAAACATTAATTTGAATTAGAAAACAATTCTGTGTTACATATAACGAGAATTTGAATAGGAAACATTCGTCTTTTTTCAATATCGAAAATAATTTTGAATTATATATGACAATGATTCGAATAAAAGTTATGGGATGTAATTCAAGTATCTTTCAGGGAAAAGTGTTTTGAAATCTAAATTACATTCATATCATTTTTATTTGCATTATTTCCTCACTGTGTTGAATATCTACAGGGGGAAGAACTACTTAAATGGGATGACGATGATTCGACTGAAAGTTGCACGTCTCCACCCAGATTGAAAGATGATAGCGGATGCTCTCCGTGCATGTGCCTCCGTAATCTCGGTATCAGAGTTCCTAAGGACATCCTATCCAAGTTTCATGTACATGAAAAAGGATCGAACGTTCTGGAAAACATGTAAAATAACATTTACTAATCTAATAGTTGGTGCCGAACAGATGAGACTAATTTCAGTTACAATTTTTGAACACTTCCAGGATCGTCACTGCTGTCGGGATGCGCCACATTATTATGTTTAGTGGCTTAGTTGATTTCGATCTTCGAGAAACCGCGCTATCAGCTCATATTGGAATGGATCGAAGTGTAGCGGGGAAAGAGATCCCTCATGATGCAAAACCTTTACAATTAGATGATCGCTATGAACGTGATATTATGATTAGATTGCGTACTCGAAGCGTTCACCTTGACGAGATTTTCGTACCGGATGAATACATTGTTACTGGTATAAATTTTCATACGAATTGATTCCTAATATACTTCAATAAAATAAAACATGATCGTTCCTAGGCGTGAAATTTGAACAAATTGTGGACGGCGGTGGCGATTCTTTTGTTCATGGAGTGAAAATGATGGTCCGAGGTACTAAGTATGATACTTCAACCTATCGTTTAATCGAAAGTTCTAGCGTATGGTTTGACAGTGATAATCAAACCAAACCTCGTGATGATGCATACAACTATGCTAGGTATGATTCCACCATGTGATTCACGAGTTCAATGTTACTTCTAATTAATGAATCAATATTGCGCTTTCAGAACTGAGATATCTTTGAAAAAATTGTGACGCGCCTGAACGTGCGACCGATATTAGAGAATACGCGGGTACAAATCAACTCGTTCGATTCAGAGCGACAGACATGCAAAAAGATGGTGGAAAAAACATAATACCATACTTGAGCAGTGCATATGCTGAAGCTGGGGGTTTACCTCTACGTGGGATCGGGCTATCATACAAAGGGCAAGACGGTTTTGGTGGTTACATCTTCGTTAAAGTATTTCCCCACAAAGCTTGGGACAATTCAACCACAATAAATAGTCCATCCAAAACCGATGACGACTCAACCTTTCATCAAACTCAGAAATCTCAACAGAATTTGAGATGCATGTGATGCGAGTGATTATATTGTCAATGTGATTTCGGGTTTATTGTTTGGTCTTCCAGCAGTAGAGACTATGTAACATTGAACCCCGATTACTCAAAAATTCCAATAATATATACATAAAAAATATTCTACATCATAATGACACGAATGTTTTACTTAAAACATCTGTATGCACATATAAATTCGATCGAATAAACGAAAATATTCAACGATTAGATATGTTGATGAATAAAAATATTGATGGCAAAATTATTTGAATAGTTATATCTTCTTACCGCTGTGTGATAATTTGATACTTGTTATAATTCAGGCGTTACAATTATGGGAGCTGTTATACTTTTAAAAGATGATCAGATGAAAGGCATACATCGGGCATGCAAGTGAATATATTATCACTAAGTTAGTATAAGTGTGAATCATTTAAAAGACTCATGAATATAATTTTTGAACATAGAAATTTATGGCAAATACATTGATAGATACAGATAAAACAATGAAACGTCAACGACCAAAGGAGCGTTTTTGAAATGCATGAATTCCATGTGAAGTAGAATTTTTGTATATTGATCAATGTGATATCTTTATTTATGACATTTCACCCAATTTTGTCAGTTATCTTCATTATTTTTCAGTTTGGGGTAATAAAAAGACGAACATATATTCTTCAATCCATATACACTTCTAAATTCCAAACAATTTCAATACAACCCTCTTTTTTTACGCGATGCAAATTAATCAGAACATCCATTTCAATTGTCTGGAAAGCTTACGTTACTGTTAATAAATAATTTATCATTTTGTAATAAATGATTCATTCACATCAAATTTTTTTAACAATTATACCACATTCCATACAAAATTAAATTCCCTAACTAATTGAACCCCATTATACATCAAATAACTACCACAAATATTCGGATAGATAACGCATATTTCATCGAAACCATTAACCAAAAACGTATAGTGCTGGTCTGAATATATATTGTTTTTTTCAATGTATGGTTTTTTTGTTCTTTTTTTCCTTTAGTTCCGTTGACGACATACGGCTGCCACAGTTGGAAGGGTGAAAAAAAAACACACACACACATCGACACACAACAGCATATAATCCTTTAGAATTCCACCATTATAATGTGTCGCTACGAGGATGAGATGACAAGAAAAAGAGTGCGAGAGAGAGATTGGTGGGACAAAAATACGTGTATATAGTATATATATATTCATATTCGGAGGGAGTAACGAGTGCCGCCTTTTTCCGGAGGGGAATAAGGACCACGAGCTTTGATGCGCGGCAATGAACGAGGTGGTGCAACGACGGCCGCTACATTTAGGGGGATGAAATTCGTCGGCTTGGTGCAGGGTACCCATATTTATATACATATATATGAAATTGCTAGGCTGCCACTCAAATTGGCCTGACAACGAACAATCGCCTCCTATTACGACGCATTTGTCGGCGTTATACACGCGCGCGCGCCTCGTGTTACTTTTTTAGTGGTCCTGATGATGATGAGAGAAGGGATGAATTCGCTAAAAGAGGGGAGCAGAAGGGAAAAAAAGGACGATAGAACGCAAAAGGGGTTTTGTGTCGGTTCGACTGCGCCAGACACACACACACACACACACATACCGGAAGTTACCAACAAAAAAAAAAGTCGTCATCACTATACTATTGTCACTGCTGTATATGTTTCACATCAAAATATCCGTACTTAATGTAATTTTAATTCAGCATAAATAAAACATTATTACATGGTATCAAAAATGAAATTGAGTTTTTTTATTTTTTTATTATGGAGTTTACCCTTGAGAGCTCTTGCGGGCAAAAGTGGTTAATCGAGTGGCAACACTCGAGATATATCGAGAGAGGGGTCGCATGCACATCCCCGGTCACTGGACAAACAGAATAAGCCGACAAGCCGGCAATCGATCGCGTTGTCTTGGGCCTCCACGTCTGTTATAATATATATAAAAATAAAATATGTGGATCAAAGAATCATGGGCATAGATATGCGCGTTGCGGAAATATTGTGAGGGAGCATAGTATAAGATGAAAATATAGATCGTGTAGTGGCAGTAACAAGACAATCGAATATACTGTATCCTGGAATGGGGTCAACAGGAAATGTGATAATAAAATAATGGACGCCTTCAAGAACTGGTCGTTTTTGCAAGATATTTTTTGGATCTATTATGGGCAATAATTCATGTGTTAAGAGGTGAGCGAGTGAAACATATCTGTCAATATTCCCGTGTGTTCGAGAAGAATGTTTATTTCAGTATGACGAAAGCAATAATATTGCAATATTAATTTTTATCTGGGAAAGGAAATGGCCTAAATATCGCAGACTCTGCGTTTTTCATTATGGTTGTGTTTCCGAGATCCAATAACAAGAGTGTGAAAATTTAAACCATTCAGTCTATACCTTGGTTAAACAGTGTAAGAATCAGCATTAAAAATTCGCCATATATTGTCAATTTCCGTCATCGATCTTTTAATCATAACTTCTACATTTATGTAATAAATGATGATGACCAGAAAGGAAATGTTGAATTAAATAAGTGTGAATAGTTTACAATATCAGACAGATTTATGGTCGAGCGATTGCAAACAATATTCTCTGCAATGAGCATTTGACACATTCGTTTTACATTTGGGGTGAAGTTTGTTGTAATCGATAGGAACTTTTTCACAAGCATTGGAAAAATCATATAATATTAAAAATAGCTAAAGCTGGTAGTAGAACTTTCGGTGAGTTTGTGCAGATTTTTGGACAGGCAGATATTCATGTAGAATAATTGACATGAATGTGCATCGCATTGATACGATTGTTTTCCAACACAACATGGACGACATGGACACATTTAAATCGAGTTCAATACGTTGTCGGCTTATTTTGTATGCGATTCATTTTGTATCAAATATTCATGAGTTTTATGGATAAAAAAGTTAATCTATCATTTCACCTCGAAGTCTCTCGAACGCATTTATTAACTGTTGTTGCCATTTTCCATTTATTCGAATGTAATGTCAACGTGATATCAATTTTATCTATTCATTTTTCGAATATGAGAGGTCGACTGCAATGAAAATTTCTCTCCTTTTAAATTATTCGTGACCGAGTTTTAATTTAATTTGTAAAGAGTTGTTTCGCTAGTACATTCAATGCAATTCAAGACAGTGTTTTATTAAAAAAAGAGGTTAATGGGTTTGCATTCTACCTTCAAAGGACTTGCATCGGACGGGATTTGAATCATTTGGCCCAGCCACGACCACGATTGATTTCCTACTACGGGTATTCCGATCTGACATCGCTAGTCCAAGTTTCATTTACGTATTTCTGGTTACTATGAATGGCGTTCACAATGCCGATTACGTCCACGTTTCCAATCAACGAAATAACGAACATCGCTATACGAAAATTGCAAAGGTAATACGTACCAAAGGCAATAGTGGATTTCTTTCGTGAACAGTTAAACATTCATACGAGTAAATGGCTGCAGTTCTTCTTAATGTCAGTTAATACCGAATGAAATTTTCATCTATACAGTGACACCCTGGGTATGTAACATTGATTAAATGTATTGTCTGCGCAGGAAACATTGATCAGGAGCAGTAGCTATGTCAGCGTAGAAAAACGCTATGTTTCCAGAGGTTAATTTTCATTATTATAACTCATAAACGGTGATTCCTATCTGCATTGGGATCGCTGCTACTCAACATTGGATGCAGTCCCTCGACAATGCTGAATGTATTGCTTACTTACATAGAATTTAATTCGTGGGAGAATCGATGCTCTGGCTGAGTGTATGCGGAGTTCAAACGGATGCACAAGGAAATCGTGTAAAAAAATTTTCTGATATTAATATATATCCTGGTAGAGGAAAAGGGAAATATAGTGACAAGGAAACGAAATATATTGGCTTGAACTATCAGTAGAGAGATCCGTGGGTTATTCATGAATATTTCATTTCCATAACGATTCCATTCATACAGAAATGAATGTTTCATTTATGAGACATCAATTACTGATCAGTCTGACTATTGAAAGAGATTTGTCATGTGCAATGAGCCCGCCCCCGAAGTTAGACAATGATGACTAGCGAAAATTAAAATGATGCATCTCTTTTTTTCCGAACGGATTCAATACATAAATTATGAAAGCACAGAAAGTAAAGAGACATTTAGAGAGGGTGAGGGAAGAAGAGTCTGATCGGTGTTGGAAACGGGGTCAGGTCTTGTGGATATTTTAAATACCTGGCCAGAATTGCGATTTCGGCTTGTAATTCTCATGGAATTCCTAACGTAACTGACCACGTCTGCCGACACTAAACTATATACATATAAACATACAGTATTGAAATACACAGATGTATCGAACTATCTAGAACGATCGTTGTGGGTTTGCCACATCAGGGAAATATTTCGACCCTATTTGGAAAAACCTCCCCGAATTTCTCCACCATTATCCAATTCCATATGAATGTATGTATATTTATGGTTGGGGGAAGAAGATTTATACATACAATGAAGAAGCTTATTCTTTCAACTCCCAACATTGTTGACTGAACATAAAGAGAGAAATAATAATAACAGAATCTCAAAATGAAGATAAGGCCAATTTGACTTTTTAACTTGATAAAGTATTTCAGAAAATTGGAAGAAATAGCGGGGGACTTATTTTTAATTGCATAGCCATATGGTATTCGAAGAAGTCAATGATCTTGTTGGTGCATCAATGACTGCAGCGATAAAAAAACGTTCCGATGTATTTGGAAAAATATATCAACATGTCAATGTATCACCAGCAACAGTTCAATTCGTTAAATAACTTTTGTCCATAACTCTGCATTGCTGTGGACAGAAGTGAGGTTTTGCAAATTTTTGGTCAAGTACGAGTTTATTGATTAGTTGCGGAAGAAATAACAATGGATGATATTTAAGTTGACACGCACGTCTGGTAAATTAGAATTGTTGGACGTTAGGTGAATGCAACTATTCTTGACTGGGGACTGCCTGCTTGTAAGTACAGGCTGTCCTTAGACGGGCTCTTGTATGTAAATAGAGGGTCTAGGCATTCGACTATAGGAGATTTCCAGAAGGTTTCAACGATAAGACTCAACCAAGAGTGAATATCAAAGGGTGGAATGTTTCTGATATTGGGGTTTCTGTGTTTATATTATACAACATATGGAGAACAATACTCCGGATGTATACAGTGGCTTATTTATATTATACAATAGTTAACACTTAGGAGAGTCTGAAGCTTTCAGTTATTCTACGATAGACTAAAATAAATCGTTACACAACGGCGTGGATACACGGACAGAAAATTGGTACTTAAATTATTTATCACTACTCAGCGCGCTGGTGGCATGGTGATGAATCATTTATGAATTTGATAGTCAACCTTATCTCTATGGGACCATATTGTGAGCAGTCAATGATCCACTAGATAATAAAATATGAAAAAAATCGACTCACCTTATACTCAACTCATGAATAAACTCACAAAAACAAAGTATACAGTCCAAATTTGATAAAACTCTAGATCAATGCTAGGACCGACTCCTTTGAAATTCACTGTGTTACTTGGGTGGAAAGAAGCGTTCGAACAGTGAAAGAATTTCCGGATCCAATACAGTAATTTGTCAGATGAGCTCGAAATAATCAACACTTGGAATATCTCTTATCTCTTTGTATAGAAAATATATATTATGATTATAATATTATAGGATTATTATAGCATGTCATATAAATATGAATTATTATGGAACAATTTGGTAGATGATAACAATCTTATAAAAAATCATAAACCCATAAACATCCAATGTACATTTCTGTGAATATTCATCCAAAATTTGTATAAAAAATTCCAATTCAAAATCACAACACGAAATTCATATTGATTCTTAAATTTATTGAGAATTCTTCGTAATCATAATTTCATAAATAATATGTGAGATTTTTTATTAACACAAATTTCAACAGGATTTTCAAATAAAATTCCCACTTGTATTTATATTATTTCATTAATGATTATTGTTCCCATGACAAAACGATAAGCGCTATCAGTTCTCCGCTATGCCACATAAACATCTTCGTCCGAATCTTTTTTACAAAAATTTTTATTTTTGAAGATATATTTGTTTGCGGCTTTGAACATGAAACACCCCATACATTATCCGTAAGTCTTTTACTGTCCAGGACCATTTCCACTTTTATGATAGTAGACAAGGCTGTCCGGAATGCTTTTACACGAACACGGCTTGCCACTACTCTAATTATCGATCGCGTCATCTTCTCTTCTAAACACTCTTCTGTCCCTATCACATCTACGTAGATACGTCTATATAAATATATTGATATATTGATATTGCATCAAGGGAGAATTGTGATGTGAGAACAGTTAGGATCACGACAGACAGGTATAATACCACACACAACAACGAAAGCGACGATATTCCCATTGATATGTATACCCCACAATGTTGAAAACAAAGGAAATCCGCTCAGTAAAGTAAAGGTGCCATGTCTGTGCTGGCATTTCTATATGTTTATTTATATATGTATATATAGAAACGTTCCATGTACTCCTGAATGGCTTTATTTTCGTCTTTGTTTCATTGTAATGCACAGGTTATAGCGAGAGCATCAAAACGGACGCGCGCGCTCTCGCTCTTGAATAAAAGAGTAAACAAAAACATTGTACGCCTGTAGCCGCGTTAAAGTCACCTTAACCTTTTATTTTGTCTATACAGATATATATGTGAGTGTGTTTTGAAGTCTGAACAATTCAAATGGGTGGTCCAATTGCTTTTATGCTGTTTATACATAATCGCTACTTCAAAAAAATATATACTGAAATTTTTTTTTTACGTTCAAATTATTATCAAACTTTCATAAATTTCATATATATTTGTTTGTTTTTTGTCATTATGTCGATACTTTTTTTGTTCCAAGCGTTTTCTGAGAATGTGACAGTTGGAATGTTGTGATGTGTATTTTTGTTTGGAAAACTAGAGAAAGATTTGTCATCAATTTATTTATTGTTCAATTTTTTTCTCGGAAGAAATATTTTCACCCATATTAAATTGACTATTGTGTTTTTAACTGAAAGTTGGAAGAGTTCATATAAAAGACAATGGTTTATATATGTGTACGGCTGTATTGCGCTGCGGAATTTATTTCATCGGTGGATTGAGAAGAAAAGGAAATAAAAAATGAAATAAAATAAATAAAGAATGCGGAGAAGAAAATAGGTGAAGAATAGAGAGAACGAGAAGGAGGAAATGAAGAATCTGAAAGGTTTTCAATAAAAAGAATCGTCCATATCACGGTCAGGCGAGCATACACACACATACACACACACACACATAGATCGATATATACACATGGATCAGGGTTGAACTCTTGTGCGGACTCTATAGTGGACGCCAGCACCAGCACCCTTCTTCTCGGCACACACGTTTATTGGATACTCATTTTAGTATAGCTGCAGACTTTGTCCACTTGAAGGAAAAAATATGCTTGTATCAGCACCACGCATCGGTGGATATTTCTTTTATTAACCAAAAGACCTCTGCAGCCAGCCACTTTCACAGAGTGGATGTGGAAAGTGAGACATAAATATATGGACAATGATGAAAATCTTCAATTTTTGTTTCCTTGAAATTGCTGATTGTGTCTGTCCTTATTTTCAATACTTGAAAAAATAATTATTTTGCTGTTTCTAAGTTAAAGAACAGCCATGTTAATAATTGTATTGCCGTTGTTTTCTCGGCACGTCCGATTTGTGGTTGTGATTTTATTATCAATAAAATGTTGGCATACGATGGACGCTATATGGCTCAATATTTGCAAGAAATTACAATGGAAAGTGACATAAGCTTGGATATTTCAATTGATGGAGTGTCCGACGCGAACTCGATGGGTCTGGGCTCATATCCTGGTTCAATACCACCTATTATTTAAATAAATCACTAGAACAATTTGCATTTAAATTACGTCGTCTCGACTACTTGATGCGTTGAAATTATGATGGATCATTGTTATTCTCAAGATTTGATGATTGACTCTGAGAATAGTTAATTTACAGAAACAATTTCTTAGCATTATTCGATTAATTAAACTGTGCAATTTATCAAAAGTATTAACGCTCATGAATCACACACTTGGAGAATCACATAGGAAAACTTCACATTGCATTAATGAATGTGAATGCCCTTCGATTTAAAGCAAACAACTGATATGTGTATTATAATCCTCACAAGAATACTTTCTGATTATCAGCTTTAATAAAGAGTAATTCAATATGTTATATATTCATACACTGATCGATGTAAATTTGACTATTTCAGGCACATAGTAGTTTACGTTTCAAGAATAAATATGTCATATGCATATAAATATATTTGAGACAATATATGAATAGATAATTCGATTGATCATCAATCGATGTTGATGTACAGAGTCTTATTACCCAAGTGATCAAATAGTTAAATAAAAAAGCATTTCTGCAATTAATAACGAAGTTTAAGTACATGATGTGAATTTCTTTACCTTTTATTTTCTCAATTGAGTGAAATTACGATCGCGTCCTCGTTATTTATCAGGAGCGAAGTGAATGAGAAGAGAGAAAGACCTCAAAGACGCGTTCGATTATTTTCCAGAGACTTCAAACGACCTGGATATAGTAAGTAAATGAACTTGTGAACATAATGCTGCTATACAGCACGTCTGGTTGCGTCGTCTTTTTTTTCTTCAATCCCATTTGAAGGAAATTTCAATTTGGATCTTGCCAATGCGCGTGTGCGTACATGAAGAGGACGAATGAAGTTATCTGATGAATAAATAAATTTGCGTGATAATGGGGGGGTGGTGCACAATAAAAAATTTATAATAAAAAAATAAATGGAATTCCTATGAAAAAAAAAAAAAAAAAAAGAATTTTTCGAGCGGAATTTATGATACTTTTTTTTTCCATTAATTTCATTTTTCTTTTATCTTTCAGATAACTTCCCTCTAATTGGTTGGAAACGACCCGTCAAGTGTGTTCACAAATTCACCTTCGGGTCGGCGCGCAATGACGAATATGAATGATTTATTTGAAGCTGAGTCTCTTTTGAAGAAACGGAAAAACTTTTTTCTACTATACGGAGAATTCTTTAGCTATGTGTATACATATTATACATACATAAGATATATATATATATACGCCGATTTGAATCTCCTGATGAGTGACGTGTCAAATCTTGTGCGGAGTTTAACTGAGAGATGTCTTCTCACATCACTCACATATAATTATATATTTATATCCAGTCAGTTGGAATAAAAATTCCGTCATCAGTTTTTCTTACTTTCGGAGCATTAATTTTATCTTTATCTCACCAAAAAAATAAAATATTATGAATATAAATGTTTATAGTTAGTTTCAATGTTTGACGAAATGTTTGCTATCTATTATCAATAGAGCAGTGTTTCGTTATACTTGTTTCAGAATAATTAATCGATTCAATTCTGTGTTGATGACAAATTTAAAAATTTGAAACATTCAGAGACAATGAAGTTGATTTGTTACGATAAAATAGTAACTGGCTTCATGATTGGTTAGTGAGTTATTGAACAGTTTATAACCGGACGGTTGTATAGCAACTTGAATATTTCATAAGGGTTCTTTTCTTTCCCAAAATGATTCTGCACTTTATTAGAATCGATTCATATTTTTTAGGGGCATAATTGTATAAATGTTAACATAAATGTGGTATATTTTGTGGATTTGTCAACATTTTTACATGATTTGTGGAAGAAATAATTAATCTCATTTAAATCCTGATTCACTTCTTCATATTTCAGTCTCATTTTTTCGTGACAATAAATAGTAATCTGATATTTTCTTTTCCACTATTTGACCCTTCATTATTCCTATGTCAGTATTCGTAAATTTATTAAAAATTAATGGATTATGATTTGAATTATACATGATGAAAGTTGTGTAAAACAATTCTGGTAGAATGAGACATTTCTGATCCCAATTTTGGTGTATGATACATAACGTGTTAATGCTTGATTTTCTAGTTCTGAATAATTCATTCAAGCATTTAATTGTTATCGATCATTGAATCGACCAACTGTTATATTCATTCTTGCAAAAAAAGCAGTCATATTTGAAAGAAATGCCGTGGATAAATAAACAAAAATTTATAAATGAATATTGGATGAGAAAAAATGACTCACGCGTAAGGGCGGCACTTTCACTCGCTCGCTACTGGAAATGGGAACAAATTTTGAATAAGCAATGAATTGAAAACTCGATGAGAAAAAAAAAAAATGTTTAACGGCGAGAAAATCCTGGGGATCGGATTACCATCCTCCACCTCTTCCTTTTTTTTTCTCACATTCCAAGAGCTTTTGCGGTCGCTGGGGATATATAGAAGTGTGTGTGCGTATAGAACTTCACGCGCTTCTATTGATCCAACTGTTTGCAGACTATGTATATGTGTATACATATATATGTAGTCGTTGATACCGGACGTGAGCGAGAGAGAGTGCGATGAAATAGTGAAGAGAATGGAAGTGTGTAGGAGAGAGATGTAGAGTAAGTGGTGCCTTGAGTTTTCGAAGATCCGTTGGCAAACCTGGGGGTCGGTTATGGGTCGATGGGGTCCTCAAGAGCCCCCAAGAGCTGCGTTAAGGTTGTTACCCGATGATGCGTGCGTAGTTCAGTCACGAGTGGAAGCGAATTCATGACGATTTTCGGCTTTGCAAATAGTATCAAACATATTTATACATAAATTTCGTGGATTTATGTGTTCAAGAGATATTATTTCGGAACAATATTCACCACGAATTTGCTATCAGAGAAATTAAATTATCGTGAGAAAATAAAATTTGTTTCATTCACTAGTAGAGGAGTGATATTGCATATATAGATAAGCAGTGATTGAATCATCTCGAGTTATATCTCGGCCAATCAAAATCTACATGAGGTGTTTTTCTTTTCTTTTTTTTTCTTTTGTACAATTTATGTCACGAATTATCTCATTATTATATTTTGGCACTTGAACAAAAGTAATGATAATGTAACCGTCGTTAATTTGATTATTTAATCGACAGTAAATTTTTGTAGAACAATTCTATGACTTGTGGAAATAAAAATATACTTTGTCTCCTTTCAATAGTCTATGACATTTTTTCGGAAACAATATTCCTCGAGGTTTATCGGAGTCGCTGGATCCAAATCTGAAGATAAGTGTGCAAAAAGATGGAAAACAATTGAAATGAAGTGTTTTGTCAGGCAACCACCTTGTCATGCAAATGGGGACCGTAAATTTTTTTGTTTAAATTGAGTTTCACCAGCTAATGCCGTTCAATAAATATCATCTCAAATTGAATTATCACAAAATAATAAATTAAGTTGAGCGAAACAGATGTGGAATACAACTTTCAATAAAATCAGCGATTTTGAAAATTCATGGCAACCATATTGAATCTGCCGCATTTAATTCAATGATTTAAATATTAATTTTGAATTCATGGGCCCCGGGATTCTATGACGTGACGCAAAAAACATTTCCATTTCAATTTGTCTTTTTGTTTATGTTTCTGGTGGCTATATTGGATCAACTATTCCACATTTTGCAGTTTTTACTTCAGATTTGGATTCAATGACCCTGAAAACCCCCAGATACTAAGTTTGATTGAAATTGCAATATTTAGAATCAGTCTTTATCGGATTTTCTTATGATGACAAATATATATGTCACACACTAGTGGCCACTCAATATCTTGCACACATATGTGTCACACACTGTTGAGGGATTGATGTGTATTCGGTCTGGATTTCATCTTTAATAAATCATAAAATTGGTCATTCTGTGTCGATTATTTGTTAAAATTTGACTTATCATTATGAAAATCTGCGATACGTTTTTATATCCAAAAATATGAAAAAGTTGTATTTATACAAATCATTTCCACTCAGGTAGTTCCATAATGTATTATATAATATAGGTCGCCCAAATAGGTACTCATGATATCTTTATTCCCAGACTTATTGACTGTTATAGAACAGCCATTTTGTTCAATTTAATGATTCACTTATTCTAAATGTTCAAACATTTGACCCAAATTTCATATAAAATTATATTTATTAACCACCACAAAGAAATGATTGAATAGAATCAGTACCCACGCACATCACCACAGCCGGAGAGTTTTTTTTTTTTCGTTAATCATAGACGGCTGAGTCCATGTTGGATCGAAAAGTCATTGTTCATTTCATTGTTAAATACCGTTCAATTACAGTTAATTTTTTGCATGCAACGTTCCTTCCAGATTGGTATAGTTCACGTACCCGAATGTAGGAATCTTGCAGTAGTGTTACACCGGTGCAGTGAGCAAATATAATAATGTCACACGATTTGGTTCTGAGTATCGATTTCGCGAATGCATCGAGAATTCAATGTTAATTATTCATTATTCAAGTTGTGCGGTATGAATGAACGAATGAATAAGAATAATTCTATCTCAAATGAATTCAACTATCTTCACCATTCACAGGATATTAATTAATTCTCCTACTCATATATATACGTATTCATATCATAATAATTGATATTTTCATAGGAAGCGGTGCATAATGTATATTGCCGATAAACTGAAAACTATACCTTCCACGAAATATTTTATTACTCGGTAGTGACTAGTCGCACATCTTCATTATTAATTGCAAATATTCATTTTTTGCGTTCTATTCAGTTTCACTGTATAAATGATGTTTTTTTTTGTCTACTTACACCGTGATGTATACCTTCATAATAAACCCCTTAAGTGTCACTAGAATACAATGCCTTTTGACTCTTAGTGATATAGAACACGAGTCGTCCGATGTACTCACTAATTATGGTTCGAGGGTTTTTGGGGTCTTCGAATCCAAATCCGATGTCCAAAGTTTGAAATTCAGAATAACCGATCTAATATGGCCGCTAAATTAAAAACGCTAAACACAAATGGAAAAATCCATCTGATCGGATTAAATCCTGGAATGATTTGGTTTTTGGGGTCGCAACATTCAAATGTTTGCCCAAATTACAAAATCGAAAATGGTGAATTGCTTTATTACACTCGTCAGTTAGAATTCGAAAATTTCGAATCAAAATTTGGATTCAGCGACGCGGAAGATCCTTATTTTTTCATTATTATTTTATATATAATTATATATGATAAAAAAATTAAAATATAATTAAATACTGTATGACGCCCCAATGATAACTCTCAAATGTACTTTTATCAATGAGTTCGTCTTGCGCCGTCAATGACACTGGTGATACCAAAAATTTCTACGCCTCAAGTCATTTAAGGTATCAATCATTGCTGAAGATTCCTCTCTATTCAAGTTTAATCCGCAATTAACATTCCCATATTTATAAATTTCGAAGCAATAAGATGGAAGATGTAGGTTAATGCACATCGGGCGTGTTATTAGGACACTTGGTACATCTTACGATTTAATAGCAAACGGTGCATGCTAGTGCAATTTCAAGTACCGCAATAGCCTAGCAAGTAAGGCAAATGGCTTTTCTAAATTATGCATGGAAAAACCGACTCTCTGGAATAATTAAAAATAAGAATTATTTCGGAAATAATATAAACGATTCATCGAAAAGCAGCATGTGAATATAATTTCTTCTAATGAATATCAAGAATATTCGAAGAAGGTGATTTTTATGATAGCTGTATTTGAAATATTCATTTAGAATAGAATATAGTTCTGTGAGAATTACAAGTTTTTCTTTTCTTATTGGGCACATTAAATTGCCCACTCTCAATAATTTTTCTATGATTGAACGAAAATTGTGATGTGGTATCTGCCAATTATAGCGTTGATTTCTAAATCTATCACATTCGTTGGTTCAAATGCAGACTGGGTTATTATTCTACATAAAGATGATGCCCTCGAGTTAGAATTACAGAGGTACCTCAGTCCCATTTCCCAAACATTCAAAAATTAGTAATGTGGATGCACTGATAGCTAATACTCTTATTGCTTCCTTCCCAATTTCGCTGTTTCCTATACAATTTATATTGATACACCAATCAGAAGTCTCTATTACTCGTATTGGATCAATAGAATATCTTTACGAGGGTATGTAACATAAAGGTATACCACAACACATCGGCGTTAAACTTTGCGCATTACAGCAAACGTGTCACTGTATCAACGTAAAAGCTATCGATCGAGTTATATACATTAAAATTCACTGGCGAATTGTAACTGTTATGATTACGTATCATACTTTGTAAGAGACATCAGTTTCGGAATATGGATCTCAATAAATAAATAATAGTTTGTGTCAGGATAGACAACGGTGTAAGTCGAGATTGTTATGACAACAATAGGTACAAGTATATTGTTCTGGGAATATTGTGCCACAATGATGTCCTTCTTCATTGTAGAACTCTCATCAATATTCAATGACACTCTGTTAGAATCGTTTGGGTATATCAATTGAAATGTAATCTATCTAACCAATGGCGTATATTTATGCAGTGAGAAATCGATGTTACGCAGGTTTAACAACAAATGCTATAATGTAAATTCAGCTAATATTCAAGCTAATACCACGTTATGTTGTATGACGACAACTAATAAGAAAAATAGATGTTATTATCACAACAACGTTGCTGGACGTCGATTTAGTTTATATAACAAAGCATATTGTTGGATTACCACTAATAAATATGATTATAGTCACCACTTGTATTTATATCGTGGTTGCTATGACTATGCTCGCAAAGCAGCAATATTGAATTAATTATACTTGTGTAACGATGATCACAGGTAGTTTTCTAACAGGATTTGTAATTAATTATCCGCATTTCTATAATTCAATAAGGATGATTGTGGAACAATAGGAAAATTGGAATCTGCAACAGTGGGAGAATGCTTTTTGTGGAGAAATAATGTTTGGAATCATCTCATATTTCACAACGGAACTTTGGTATGGGAGATATTACATAGCCACTCCATGGGTCCTAACGACACTGAAATCATTTACATATGTCGACATTACTTCAGTTAACTATTACAGCTTTACTGCCTGTCGCAATCATTCATATGGCAGTTGCAGCTATACAGTAAAGCAAATGTTTTTGTATTCAATGGTAACGATTACTGTAAGAGCAATATCACGTATTCTTAAACATCATATAGTTGAAACAACCGAGCGATGTTTACTGCTTACAGAGTTATACATTTTATTTCAGTGGACGAATTAAAAAATTTAATCAACTTTATAATGAGTGCGTACGTGTTGTGAGTTTATAGATTATATCCTCTATGAACTGAACTGGATTCTCAGGTATTTTGCGTTAGTGTGGTTGCTTGTGTTGTTGAACACACTCTCATCAAGGATTCAGTCTTGATTTGATATTTATGGGATGATCATTAGTGCGTGTTGGGGGGAAGTCAGGTTATATGTTGAGTATTTATAGCTAATAGAAAAATATTTCCTTCATTCATGAATAGATTTACTGTTTGCTATCGATGATATTTCGATGTTTGGTGATGGAGCGTAATGGTGTTACTCACGCGGAAAAAAAAATATATGTTGAAGATATATCCTAAAATATATGTCCCATATATACATCTACGGAATATATACTTCAACTATACCCCGACATATATGTATCAGCATACTCATTAATATAGTTCGGATACATGTTGCATTGGGCAAAATCTACTTTCGGAAGCGGCAAAAGTTTTAGGATATATTTTGGTCTAATGCATGAATTATTGCACTTATTGTCATTGACTGCCATTACACAAAATAATCTGCGGAAGATTAAAAAACAATTAATATAAACATGGGGATATTATATCAAACTTACATAAAATCCCGATGCGAACTATACAAAATATGTTTAATCCAGTAAAACTCAATTCAGTGATTCCTATATATCTGACGCAGCTGAGGAGTGACCTCATAAATTCAACAAAAAAGGAAAAATCTATTTTACAGCCACAGCACACTTCACATCTGCTCTCACACGACCGTCGCAACACATCTCGCACCGAAATTTGCCGAAACGATTGTTCACTGTCACGTATATATATCCATCGTGCCGTGGTTTTACTGGCACGTGGGTTGGCAACGGGCCCATTCTCACATATTCACAACCATCACTACCACCATCGCAATAATCAATGGAATCTATATAGCATTTTAGTACATACATATACCACCCATATAAACAATATACATGGGCAGAAATGTCTTTCTGCCCATGTATATTGGTGAAAACCACCCAGAATTGTATTGGTACATTATATAGACAGAACCCAGAAGCACCGAGAGACAAGCGGCATCATGACAGAGAAATTCAAGAGGTTCGGCTCATTGTTCCAATACCCAGAGGGGTGTATTTGCATTTCCAACACCAAACACTCATCACGGGGGTCCAAACGCTCCTGCTGGACAATGGTTCGTGTGGGTGTCATAGATTTTGGGCAACAGACGAGAGACGCCACCCTGCTGCGATGTGGACATTTTCCTTCTGATGTGTCGGGGAAAAAAAAAATATATATATAAAAGTAAAATAAAATGAAAATTGTCTTTCATGTGTTTTTTCACTTTTTTCATGTCCTGCTATCGAATTACTCATTATATATTATTCATATTAGTTTAATGAGTACTTTTAAAATATTCTGCGGCTTCGAAATTATAATACCGCACAAAAGAAACATATATGTGAAAAATGTATACTAAAATGTATTAAACATACATAAATATATATGTTAACATATCTAAATTTTTGTTGCTTACAGTATCTTGAAAAATATATGATGAGGAATATATAATGAAATATGTATTGATATATACTATTATGTTGAAGAAAAAGAAACTCAATTTGTCCAATGCAACATATATCTTAACTATATTAATGAGTATACTGATACATATATATGAGGATATAGTTAATTATATATTTTGTAAATTTATATTGAACATATATTCAAGAATATTAATTTTTTTGTTGCGCATATATTTTACCTACACATGAATATATTTTAGATTATATGCTCAAAGAAGATTTGACTATTGATTCTCTGTAATATATCAGTTCTTTAACGAAGTGCACAACGAGCTCTTCTGAATGACAGGTAGTTAGTTACGGGTGAAGCGAAAGAGTCCTTGTGAGAACAGTTGATCAATAATGGGGCTAAAATTGTAGTGGCCACCGCGTCTTATGCCGCACTGCAACAAGAAAACAAGTTATTTTACGACTGCACGAACAATCCTAAGGCAAAGTTCGTGATCGCCGTTCGATTAGACGGAATTTCCGGTCTAGACCTCCAAAAAAGATCCAATTTCAGAATCTTGTGATAAAGTTAACAGTTCTAATTCAGAATATTATTTTTCATCATTCTTTCGAATTATTATATACATCTCTCGAAGAATTCATGACTTTGGCGATTTACAGGTTCAATATCCTGGGAATTTACCCAAGGAAAAAAAAAAACAAATGACTACAATTGTTCGGTAAATTTGAATGTTATAATTTATACACTCACCCAATCGATAGAAACGAATAATGATAAAATGGATAAATAATTCCCCATGAATAATTAACATGTAAATGAAAAATATTCTGAATCATTTGCGAATCAATCTAGAACGATTTTATTATAAAAAGTTGAGTAATCCTAAATACATATCTAATTTTGACTCCATATATTAGTCTGTTCACAGTCGAATTCACATCCAGAATGTGATCATATATCTCGAGAAATTGGAAAGACGTAGTATATCTCAAACATACTTGTTTACACATTCTCACATTGAATTTTTTCTTTCCGTGTGGGCAGGGCAATCAATTTGTCTGTAAACTATCGCCAAGTCGAAGAAATAGAATGGAAAAAAAAATCCAATTTGAAATATAATGAATCACGTGGTGATTTAATTAATTAATTCCCGATAAAATAATGTTGATGATGATGGATCAGTATAACTTATATATATATATATGACATGAATATATAAATGCAGACCTTCATACGATGAAAGTTGGAACATTGATGAGACATCGCACGCCAAGAGATTGTCGATGAAGAAAAAAAAGAGTTGGAAAATTTACCAACTAAATATACGGCAAACATATACGTCTCTATTTAAGTTTGTACTTTAGAACTTTTCCAAGTGGGAGGGAGTAAGTTTGAATCTCTCTTCTGCTCCCTATCTTCCGCTCTGTTTCTCTTTCTCTTTCCAATGACGGATAACTTTTTGGTGACATGCCATGATGTAGATTATATATTATACATATATATTTGTCCTGATAGACATCTTTTTCTCGTCGACCTGGTTTCCTTTAGGCATTAATCCGTCGTTTGGTTTACGTTTTAGGAGTATGAGAGATATTGGAGATAGAAATGGAGGCGTAGATGAGGATGAGTTGAGGTAGAGACACGAAGAAAAGGAAAAAGGATGAGGAACGATGCGACACGACACACAAACACAAATATACACAGACCAGGTATAATAAGTGTCCCCATAGTTTGAAAACGGAAACTTACTGTTCCATGACGAGACTATTCATTCACGTCTTTTGTTTGACTAATTTCACGCTTCTCATTTCAACCATCACCATATATAGATGGCATAGAAAAGCATCAGGTAAAGTTATTACGTATTATATGTATATACATATTATAAAACATCAAAACAATATTTGCCCGACTTCCACCGGTGCGCGTGTTAGAAATTCCTGCATAAATGTTTACTTTAGACAAATAGATTTATATGTATGAGAATTATGTATAGAATTATTCCAAAGATATATATATATATTTTCAAACGAACATCATTTTTTATAACTTCTTCCTCTATTTATTCTACCAGACCTTCATGGAACGTTATTAACATCTATTAACGGGCGATGTTCTGTTGAATAATGGAGAATTAACAATGGAGAATGTATAATGGAAGAAGACGGGTGAAAGAAAGACAAGCTGAAAAAGCAATATCCGACATTTATTTGTCTGACAGTGTGTAGAGAGTTTAACTTGAAATGCTTTTGAAGGAAATTGGGAAAAATAAACAGGAAAGTCTTTTGGGTTTGAATGAGTAGCACACGCCTGTCGTATGACAATAATTTCCTTCAACATTTCTTATCCAATTGACGTTAAATAAACTCTACATTCTTTTCCTCCTGAAGGGTTCATCAATGACCATATGATATAATATATATTGGACATATAAGGTATGCAAGAATGGATTGTATCCGACTTTATATCAAGACTACGGAATATTCATGTGAAATTAATATATATTTGATTGCAAGTTTCGACAATGCATTCGTTACACACATTAGAAACATTTTTGACAGTTAACAATTGATAATTAATTTGCCAATGTGTTATTGATAATGTGAAACGCTGTTTTCACGTTTTACACATTTGTGTGTGATGTTTTCCATACAAAAGGCTGCTTTGAAAAATTGTTAATCAAATGAAGGAAACATCGTGGCACTGAAAATGCATAAAGTTGAATTCTGGTTATCACCAGGTTTCTACTATGGAGAACGCAGATTAGACTTCGGGATCTGAATAGTGTACCAGGTACATTACCAGCTCAAGCATTGTTCTACAGATAATATGCCAGAAAAAACATTTGCAAGATATATTCTGAAAGATTCCAAGTTGTGAGGTATTTTTTCCCATATCAAATTTGTAATATTGTGAACAAAACTTCGTAACTGATTGGCAAAGAAGAATTCATTGAACGTCACCGAGTAACAACTGAATTATAATGAATGATAGAGCTGTGTTAATTCTACAAAAATATATTCTCTAACCTCCAAAGAGTAAAAATCAATTTGAAAATATTAAAAATTATAACCGACAACTCACAAAAACCGTTATCTAATTTTATTCATTAGCTACCCACATTTCTGTTGTCTTTTCTCAGTGAACGTTCGCACGTGTCTCCTCTCTAACTTCACCATTATCTCCATCTTTCCTTGGAATTGATATATTTCTTCACATGGCTCTCTCTCTCTCTCTCTCTCTCTCTGTATCTATACATTCCATATATTAGAGCTGAAGGGGCTTAAATTCTCTGGGATCGCGTCTCAAAGAAGGTATATAGAGACCCTCTCGAAATAATAAAAATTGCCTCAGTATCTATTCTCTCATCCAAGTGAAGTAGAGAGAAAGAGATGGTGAGTGATGCGACTGTTGAAAAGTGGGAAATTTTCTTTCTCTCGCTCTTTCTCACCCATACACTAACACTCTTACAGCAGATTATTTCCTATAATACGAGCAAGACCGGATAGACATATACTATAGGGCAATGCGCAGTGCACACGCTGAACTAACAAACGACTTTCCTTTAGGGTGTCTTTAACAGTCTGTAATCGATGGTAGAAAAACAACTGGAAGAAAGAAATAAGGAAGAGGATGAAAAAGAAGCAACTAAAAATCGATTCAGACTCAATTCAATTGTGTTCAATTCTAGTGGTTTCAGAAACGACAGTGAAAAGTAAACGCGGAAGAAAAAGAATGAATGCGAACGAAAAAAAAAAAAAAAAAAAAAAAACATAAGAAAATAATAAAATAGAAAAAAGAGCAACATCTTTGTATCTGTGTGCATGCGCGTGTACGTCTCTATATTGTGAGCATTTGGGAGAAATCTCTGCTTCATTGAGCTAATTTGTAAACAAAAACAGGTAGTGGATACATAACAGGCCATTTTGATGAACAGATGGCGGGGAACATAATGCTATAGTGCAGGTTATGAGTTGCATTGTCCTTGAAATGTATGTGTATATTGCATGTACACACATATATGTATATATGTTTAATGGTGGATGGGTCATCGATGTTTCTACACACGGTAACCGTATGTCGTCCCGGTAGTCATCGGGTTATAAACACGAATTATGGGTCAGCGTTTATGTACAGTGATATATGTATGCATATACAATGTATACAACATTTATGTGCTTGTTCATGTATATGTGTGTGTATAGAAAGGCTCTAACCATATTTACCATACTCTTGTGCTCTCTATACAAACAAAATGTAGATCCCCTCGATGATACTGAGGGGGCGGCGGCGGCGGCACTTTCATGCGAAATCTCGACGTCGTTCAATGCGTTGATTTATTTATAATCCATCATCGTTAGGTATAATATTGACATCTCTAATCAAAGGAAAGATTAATCGCGGCAATGGATGAATATTTAAGATGTGTCGTATCATCAACGTGACAATTTGAAGATTGTCTTGTATAGTATTGTAAGATGAACGATGGTGGAGAAATTGTTGAGGTTCTAAATAGTTATACAACGTATTAATACGTCTCACAAGTACAATAATTGTTCATGGAACTTTTCAATCTAACTAATAGTTAGAAGTTACAAGTTCTCATGCATGTTGGCCATCGAAAGATCCTGATATTGTAGAAGCTACAATTTTTGCATCTGATCCAAACTGCGTGTGAAAAAATTATGGATTAATTCGAATTTGTTAATCTAACACCGAATGCTCCGGAATTAATTTATTAGCTTTTTAGATAGCGAGTATCTTGAAGAACCTGATGGACTGTGCAGTAAATATCACCCAGACGATCGGTAACTTCTCATATTATTCGGATTCGTAAATTTATCTGTGTTTTTGACATCCGAATTAGAATCACATGGCAATTGCGCTTATAAAAGTATGTGTTCATACAATGTATCAGTTGGATTTTCAAGTGGAATGAACTGGGAATTGAAATCATATTTGACAGATGACAATGAAGCATTTTTATATAATGTTGCACAATAATTCTAATCAGAAATTCTGAATCGAGATGATTCCAAATCAGTGTTGGATGTGTAATAGCTGACTCGAATGAGTTACAAATAGCTGAAGTATGCAGTTGTACAAATTGAATGAGTTGCAACTCATGTATACGTTTTATTTCATAAACACGTTTACATTAAAATTGGCGGATAGTTACAGACTAAGAAATCGGGAAAACTCAGCATCGTGAATTCCAATAGCAAACGGTTTACTATAATACTCTACCAGGATACATGTAATTCCATTATTTTCTGGATTCGTTGCGAAGTCGGCGAATCCACATTTGTGACAGTATGACGCCATAAAAAATCGAGATTATCTAGATTGAGATCGTCCCTCGAACCCATCGTCTAATGTTATCTATAGAATATCACGAGCTATTGCTACATGAAACTCGGGGGTAATAGTTGGCTATCAATTCTGGATGGAATTTCGTTGAACAATTAACCTTTATTTGGCCTTCGTCTCATTCACCGACACTGTGGCAAATCAATATGCGATAAAGAATGAATTTTTATTGTAATTATTGAACACTTGAGTGACAACATTTTTGAAATATAAGTTTTTGGTAATACCGGTGAAAAAATAGTTTTCGATAATTCGTCGTGTTGAAATATCAACTTAACATATTTAATTCAATAGATCTTCAAATTTACCAGCATAGGGATTCTGAGTATGAAAATAATTTTTAGAAATATGATACTCACTATTACTAACTTGGGGATTGATCTAATATCTAGATTGCTCTATCAACTAATGCCGTGATTCTAATGGATTGATCAATCCCAAGATCATAAAAAAAACATTGAAGGAATGAAAGTTCCACCATATATTTGTAACTGCACTGGAAGAAATATAATTCCACGAAAGATATTACAGAATGTCTACGTTGACAGTTTCTTGATAAGTTTAAGATTGAGGATGGTGCATCCTTGCAGTTTTGTAAGATTGCGTTAACCGAACTGTTCGCTTTCTTACATTGAGATATGATCATTTGCAATACATCACCATTTCCTGAATTCTATCGTAACAGAGTGTTTATATCTTTGCGTGTTTGTATAATATACCATCATGGCTATTTCAAACTTGTACAAAATACGCCCCAATAAATTCGACCACTGTACAAACATTAATCTCGTCGACAGATGATTTTCATCTCTTCGACTTAAATCTGAACTAATTAATGGATAACAAGATGTCTTCCATTCATTTTGAGCTTTTCACAATTATGTGTTCTCGTTTCCTATATGACAATACAAGAGCACGTCGTAGTGGAACTTAGTGAATTAATTTTTTTGGGAAAGTCGAAGGGAATTGTAGTGAAGCGTTACACAATTTTGAATATTTCGGGAAAGGAGGGTTGGATGAGGGATGAATAAGGACAGGATCTCAATATGCACCCAAGAAATTGAAGGGAAATAATGGATAGTTTTGAACCGGAATTCGAATCGTCTTTGCAGTGTTTACTGCTAATGAGTAGTTTTGATAGGGCTTGAACGATCCACAGTTTTTTCATTGAAATCCCGTAATATAATCTAGTAAAACGAAAGAAAAGAAAATCCGAGATGAGAATTAATTATTTAAGTAAAAAAATTCGCTGATTTCTTCTATACCGTCGGTGGGTTTGGCAGTGGAAAAATTCGATTATTTATGGTTTAGCTTGAAAGGTAGCTTGAGGTGTGTTGTTACCGACTTTCGCTAGTCAACTCGTATATAATTGTGTGCCCATCCTTTCGAGGAAGATTTATTTCAGTCATTCATTTTAGTTTATGTTATTGCGATACTTATCCAACATTTTGAATCATATATGGTACTTTCGTTTTTACCAGATCAAAATTCAATATGGGTTCGATACTTAATCATTGTTACATGACTAGACTCATTTCCGGAAATTGCTTAGCCGCATTGGGCTGATAGTTCAATTACAACTGATGTCATTTCGTCCTAGTCGATACAATATTATATTCATTACATTTATCGTTGACTACAGTGTATTGTGTCAATTTGAAATTGCGTGACCATGATGTATTGATGTCCCATAATTACTGCTGGAGTATCTCCAGTTTTCCCATAAACGCATTAGCAGGTATCTAAATTTTGGTTAATTGCTCTGCTACGAATCAGTAATTATATTTCTAGGATTCAATGTAATGGACAAAATACATCAGAAGAATTTTTCCCATTTATGAACAAGAAAAAAGAAATTGTTCTTCACAAATACCAATGTCCAAATATGTAATTTTCCCCGGACTTCTTGAACAATCGTAATTGATAACTTTGGTTAAAAGTTTGGTATCTTTCACTGACACATACTCTTCGTTATTTCTCTGCTCTCTACAGGATTCAAAATGAAACCGATGTCATTACTTACTCTTGATGATAGTGGAAAGAACTGCCAAAGCGTCAAAAAAGGCAGTTTATCGATTCATTCTACAAACGTGATGACAATAAACTTGTCCATTTCTCTTCCACAATAATAAAATCATCTCGCTCACACTCCTCTCATCATGTATATAGTATACTCCCCTCTCTGGTTATACATACCTGTAACAGACAAAGATAACATCGTGTAAATGACAGGTCAAACAATCGGAAGAGGGGAATAATATTCCTTTTATTTATATCTTTTTATATAAAACCAGTTATTACCCTAACCCCTATTTATATTTATAGATACACCAAAGCATTACCTGGCATATTTGTTATCATTGCAAGCCACATTATTTGCACCCTCTTAAATCTTAAAAAATTGTCTGAGTAATGCTTGCAATTGTTAGCCAAAGGTAATTTCCTGCTCGACACGTCGGTGCGTGAGTAACAACCCTATATCATTTCCTTTTTACTTTTTAACCCCTCTTTTATTCAGTTTTTTTGTCTTTTTTTTTTTTTTTTCGTTTCCCTGTCCTCACGCTGTCCAACACGTCAACCACACTCTCAAGCGTGTTCCATCCCGCACAAACACACGGACGCATCGTTAAATGAAAGACGATGCAAGAAAGTTTAAAGTAATCTGCAACAAAACTGATGACTCGTCGTCGTCAACAAAGCTCTTGGTCATATATATATATATATATAATATACACACACACGCATATATACACGAGTAGACAAAGCCAATCGCTCCCCTTTGCTTCAGATGTCACCATCAATCTTCCAAATGGGCGGGGGGTTGCGGAGCGTCCGCGCTGATCCAACGATATCACTCTATATATAAAACGTGTATATATACATTCTCTGTGGGCATTATATATATTTATATATATGTATGTACATAGGACGTATTGCAACATGGAAAGTTGCAATCGCTCGTCGTTCCGCAAGGTGACGTCGTTCACCCCATGAAATTCACCCTGTATTTTGTGCGACGAATTAAACACACATACACCCTTATATTTATATAGATATGTGTGTACAATAGTCGGATTTTTGAAATTGATCTTGTATTAAAAAAAATGTATATATTGAGGGGAGAAAAAAAGTAATTATTCAATATAAATAATAATATTATTATCTTCATGAATTTAATTTCACAATGGAAGTTATTCCATTTTCCGGCTTCCACTTTCTCACAATGTATAATTATATGTGCATTGGTTGATAAATTAAATAATAATATATTTGGTTATTGGGATGTATTATATTCGATTTCGAATCTTCATTAGATAGAAGATTTTACTTTATCGCTATTATTATTTTGTCTGACAATGATAATTGCGAAAAATTCACATCATAACATGATACACCATTTTATTTCTATTGATAATATTAACAATAATCTCGTGCACCAGGTTAATTCAATTTCACGTAAATTTGATATTTGAAATGTAATTATCAATCATTTAAACGATACATATTTGGAATTATTGCAGACGAAAATTTTGTATAATTAGAAGTGGAGTGATTACAAGCATACAAAAATTATATAATCAATACAAAATATATGGTCACTAGTTACATGATCTATACAATTGCCGTTCTACAAATTTGATATTGTACAAATTATACGTATTATAATTTAATGTTTTTATCGCATATCATGTCATCTGCCGTCGTTACAATTATTGTTGTTCTCGGATATGTTCTCTGTCGAATAAAATTTGTTCCAACATCTATTTTGGGATATTGTTAATTGCTTCAGAATAAACGCATCAGCAGTGATTGTGACGAGAATATGAAACTAAGAATCAAACTCAACTATATGTTAAAAAATTGATGAATTCCTGAAGAGTAAAAGTATATAGTTCTCAGTGTAACGACTATTCATATCTCAAATAATTATATATTCTTTATTATTTCGTTGTCACCATTGTGAACGAACTAGCGATAGAATTATCATGTGACTCCAGTTCACTGTGTAAACAAGAGTGTGTCATTGCCAGTATGGGTGTGAAGCATATACAAAACAAAAATATTACTTTCCAGATTTTACCTTGACGTTGGTTCTTAAATTATCGACAGTCATAATGACAATTAATCAAATCATTATATTCTCAATTGTCGCCAGTGTTTTTGTGGGCACTCGCTCGTTCAAGGAGGCTTCAGTGATGATGAATTCACTCTCGATCAGGTAAAACAACGAGTAAAAATTTTGGTTTCCGCACGCTATAAAAGTACTTAGAAAAAAATAAAAACGAAAAACAAAATGCGGCACATTCTCATTTGCCATCTTACATTACAATGATTCAATTAATTTAAAATCTATCTCTATTTTCATGGTAGTTCCAAGGACTATGGTATGATACAGGTAAAATGTCACCCTGTATTTACACAACTGTCCGTTCATGCAGAATGCAAGATAACGTGCTACGTCACAATATGGCAATGGTTCATATGGAGTTCCGATCCGTACGTTTGGCTATAGTCAATTCTGTGGGTGTTGTATATGAAAAGAAATCATTGAACGTGTTTCAAAAATTGAATACATGTGATATCGGAAAAATGTAGTTTGATAGGCGGTCGCAGATGCTGATATACAACAAAATATAAATAAAAAATGGATCTATCTATCAACTGATTCAATTTATTTTTCACGTATCTTCTGTAATCATGACCATTTCAAAGCTCCTGTGTACTCATATGACACGAAATAACTTATCCCCGTTCACTAAGCAATAAGATGATAGTATAATAATATGTTTGGTATTCAATCTATATCACAGTGTGAATGTGTGGAAAATAATTCTAAATTCGTAGCCATTACATTAAATTAAAGATTGAATGTTATTCTCTAAAAATATCTCAACGTTAGTTGTTCGTCTCAAAAACATAACACAATCCTCAGACTTCCTGTCAGATAAAATTCGTAATTGCAGATGTGAATATATTATAAGTTGAAAACAAAACTTTAGTGTCAGTAAAATAATATGATTTTATTGAATCTACCGACTGAATTTGTTGTTATATTGGTTGAACAACTCGTACTCTATTCTATACAATACACAAATATAGTGTATTCGATGTTAACATATGTCATACACACAAGAAAAATTAGAACGGAATTCGAATGACAGCCCACCACCATCTTTCCAACACTGGCGCTATGGTAAGTGTAACTATTAGCGTTTATATGCTCATCCAAAGGATGTATTACATATATGTATGCTTAGATGTAGCTTTTTTGTCCCTCCCCCCGACATTGCAACTGCAAACATTCCCTAAATCCAAGGTGTACAACATGCGCCTTAAAACGTTGCTGACAAATAACGAACAACAAAAGATACGTGCTATGTGAAAGGCATTGTCAATTGCAATTGTTTCACTCATCATTGTTATATGGTCAAGCCATTTTCACGATTTTGGTTTGACTAGAATAGTCTTTAACATCAAATATTTCAAAGTGATCAACATACCGTTTAATAAGTACGTATAAAATTTAAATTCCATTACTTTGAAATTAGATGTGCAAAATTGCATTGTGTCAAATTAGTAAATTGAATTTGAATTCATATACAAAGTTGACATGACAAATGAAAAAAATAAACTAATATTCGAGTCTTCTAATACTGGATTATTCTTTAGTCGTGCGTGACGCATAAACAAATAAAAAATGCTCCACTTTATTTTTTCGGGGCTATTTTTTTTCGCCTACCGTCACACTAACTGTATCAAAAATATTGACATATTCAAATATGTTTGGGTACGAACTGTGACATGTTTTGATAGTAAAAAATATTCCAGAAGAAGTAATGAGCGTGTACAAAAGAAAAAAAATTCTCAAGTGGCAATTTTCAAGACTAATTTAACATCTAGCAATGGCGTCCTGGTATATCGATTTTAATAAACGAGAAAAAAAGAAAACAAAAACCCGAGAAGTCTTATATATATATATATATTATTATATGATATACGTATAGGAAAAACGCGAAAGGCAGAGAGTGAGGAAGAGAAGGATGAAAATATAGCGAAGGATGTTGGAAAACGCAGGGCGGATTTATTGGACTTTTAATATCGCCTTGATCGAGGGTAAGCCAAAGACTTTTTTCTCGTTTTTCCTCAACCTCTCTCGCTCTCTTCTTCTCATCGTGACCGTCTTTCACGTCGGATTAATGATCGAACGACATCTTGACTGCGAAGCCACTATACCATCACTACCATCTTCTCTCATATCTTCAACAATTCAAGGAGAAAAAAAAAAACTTGTATATTTTCATTTTTCCATTTTTTTTTCTTAGCTGTAATTTTTTCCCAATTTGTTACTCGAATATGTATGTGTGTGCGCGGACCAGACAGGAGAAACATTACATCAAGTGAATGCTAAATTCCGAAACTTATTAACGTAATCCAGATCAAAATGCATCTAGTGACTATCACAATAAACATCGGCAAATAATTGGAATCGTATGAAAGTTATGAAGTATTTGTATAACATGATTTTTTTTTAGTGACAGTACTGATCGAAATGCATCGTTAAATATTATACATCAATTTGACAATATTATAAAATCCAGTGAATAGAATATTGCTAGACGCATGTAGTGCACATTAAATTTGAATATATATAGTCGAGTTGAAATATAAATCTATTATTTTTCATGGTAATTAATCGGGATTACAGCGAAGTGATATAACAATGCAACTGTGACTCATTGAAAAGGCATGAGTATTTGACAGTTAATATAATACAGAAAAAGATATGCTTTTCACATTTGTCACGCGATCACACTATATTTTATCTTCTCAATTGAACCTTTGCTCTGGTCAATCCCATCAGCAAAAAAAGGAAAACTCAACTTTTGCTTTAACGTGTAGCGTCTGTAAATACTCTGGATACGTTTGGGACAAATGACTCATGATGCCGCATAGGAATGAGTCGGCTCTTATTGTTTTCACTTTTTCTTCTGAATTATCTGTATATAAATATGTATTATGACTAAGATTATTTACACAAATGTGACTTGTGTGATAAAACGAAAATTTGGAAAATCTGGACTGTTATCTCGAAGATGAGACAATTGTTCAAATATAACTCAAGTAAAATATTCTTCACTGGTGAGTTTAATCTTTTGTGAAAACATTTTGTTTTTTTTTTGTTTTTTTTTTTTTTTTTGGTGAGTAATACCGCACGGAAAAAAAAACAGATGTTGAACTGATATTTTAACAATGAAAATTCCGGTAAAATCCAGAGTTTTAATTTTAACCGTTGAATCGTTTTATTCCCCATTATTACGAATTGTAGACGTTGTGTCTATTTGTTAAATATTCAGTAACGTTTTAGAAGTGGCTACAATGATAAATATGTAAAATAAAACATTTTGACGTTTTAAATTCACACAGTTCTTCAACACTTGATTTTGCAATGAAAATATATTCATATATGAGGTAAATATATGTGCAGTGGAAAAATAGATATGCTTCAATATATATATAATTTAACTATACTCTGACATATATGAATTAGTATAATGATTAATATAGTTTGGATATATGTTACATTGGGAAAATCAAGTTTTTGTGTTCTTCAACCTGAAAGTATGTATCATGGGAGGCAAACGGTTGATACTGAGCAGAATAATTTTATAACAAAGATCCATTGATCTCGCTTCATTAAACGCAATTGAAGTTACAGCATCATGCTTATGGATGACCACCCAACAATTTTCACATATACATATGTGCATTATGCATACACGTATATATATATATATATATGTTTGAGTAGTTGTCAATGAGACTCGTTAGTCTGTGCGTGGCACTTGGTCAAGAGTCGAATTAACGTCGATTAGTCTATTAACCAGACGTTGAACCTATAACCCATACACTCAATAAATATAAAATCAACATTATCTGCGAATAAAAAGGAATGCATATATATGTATGCGGAAATGTATGTTCTTATGCACTTTTGATTCAATCATGCTACTTATTTAATGATGTTGAAACATCTGCATCTGTAATTTATTTTTTGTCCGTTGATGTAGTTATGTATATTAATATATATTGGTGTTTAAAAATATGTTGCTCAATTGAGTAAAGAAGAAAAGTTAGTTGATTCAACTGAATCTTGTTGGATCCCAATTCTGTTTTCATATAGATACTCAATAGATTATAAACGGGAATATAATGAAATGTAATTGTTCCAACTCACTTGTTTTCGTAAACGTAAACAAAAACGTATGATTATAAAAATTATTAAGGGATCGAAGTAGAAAAGTGATTGAATATTGTGGACTACCCAAGTAATAGAACTATGTCTGGCTTTCAGTGTGATGAAACACTGATATATACCAGGAAGCATACATAATTTTGAAATACGACAATGAAAAATGTGGGGAACAGAATACACATTCAATGTTATTGATCAGACCACTGGAATTTGAAGATGACAAGCTTGCCGAATCGTCTTGAATAAACAAATGTATTGATTTATTTATAAATATGCGAATCCTTGAGAAAGAAGCTGACGATTCTCATTAATAGAATAAAACTGTTCGAACAAAAGACAGGAAAATTACAGTTCCATTAATATCGTCCAAATATTTCACACACAAATATTGATTCCTAATTGGAGAACATGTCATTCAAGAACACAATTATTCCTGATTTAAAAATTCTATTTTTTCTCAAAGCAAATTCTGCACGAGATTGTGTTTATTCCAGATGACTGATGGCAAATATATTTGGTGTATAGAAAATAGATAGATATGATGAGAGAAAATATAGAAAGAGAGATATAAATGAAGGCCGGATAATCCGACGACATTTTGTTCGACAATAGAATCGCAAATATATAATAATACCGATACTCTCTTATATGGCTCGCCAATCCATTTAGCTACGCTCCCCTGAATATGTCGTTTGCTGTGGCGCTTATTCTAGACAACTCTCAGCTTGCCACACACCACTGTCCTACCATATACACTCAAGTATATAGAAATATATATATATAGATGCACCGTGAAGTTATATGCTTTCTCGTGCAGAAAAGTCTTCATCTAAAAAAGGACACCGTGTGCGCATTGTTCGCGACTGGCACCCTCGGACGGCTTTCAATGACGTAATGGAGATTCCGCTCTCACGTCAGGTTTACCCAGTCTCTGCTAGTTCAAAAGTTCAAGTTGTCTGTGTGTACATTGTAGTTATATACACAACGGATGTTCCATTTTGAATTATACAAGCAAATATGATAAAAACTATTGACACATTGTAACAAAGAATCTTTCTGCTGATAAATTTAAATTTTTGGAGGATCTTTAATTTTTCATTACTGCCACATTTGAGTGTGAAGTTGATTTGAAAAAAAAAAAAAAGGATAACTAGTATTATTTTTTTTTAGTTTTTGGAAAATAGTGTCGTTGAAAACAAACCTATGGACTGCACCTAATAGAGTTCGAGGATCAGTATTACTTACATGAGAATAAAAAAATTTAGGCTTGAGTTCAGTGAATTTATGAATATTAGAATTGAACACGAGGGAAAAATTGATATGTTTATATTATGGTATTCGAATTTTTGTGTAAAAATAATTGTTTAGATTGTATTTTATCTTGGAACGAAAGGAATTATTATAGGTTTTACACTCATTGATTCAATAAGGGGGAAATTATACTACGAAATTCCAAAAAAAATCGACTACTTTTATTTTTGCATTTTTTTAAGGTACTATCAATGGTTTTTTGTGGCAGAAGTGATGTTGAAAATCAATAATTGCGGGAGTTATGGTACTTTGAGTTGAGCTGATCTCAGAGAAAATTATTCTTGTTAACCAATCAAGTGCTGTACTGTTTACCAATACTAAAAATGTTGGTTTTTCTTTCAAGACTTCACAGTGGTAAAATATTCCCTGTCAAACAAATATTAAAATAACTTACTACTTGTAATTTAAACAGTAGTATAACTCGCACATTATTCTAAGTCAACGACATCAGTAGCCAACAGTATGAGAGGAAGTTATTGCTTAGTAATTGAAACAAATGAGCAGTTGTTCATCTATTAGAATTTCATCAAATGTTCGCGTGTGTATATTCAAATATACATAACATTACCATGCAAATAATTGTTCCTTTTATCTTCAATGTGAATTAAATACAGTGGGAATCATAGGAATGTTTTTGCACTCGTAGCTGACATAGTTGTTTTATCATTGTTGGTATTGTATCTACGATGAATAATACAAAGAAAACGCCAACCATCCACTATTTTCTATGTTCATAAAAAACCAAGAAAAAAAAAAAAAAAAGACTATATTCATACAGAAATATGTTGTTCCCTGAATGTGTAGACGAACAGCTGCGTTCATAACGATCTCTAAAATGAAATAATGCGTAATGTCAATATGAAAAATTCGATTGTCTTATTAATTGTTCATTCCAGTATCAGGATGTTATCTTTACTACTGGAATATTTCAGGACAGCATTTTTTTTCCAACATATAGGTAATTCAGTGTACTCAAACACTCATGTGTTTCTATGTACAGCCACAATAATTTCTACTACATCAATAATTTTTTGGGATATTCAATTTCACCTCTAGAAAAAATAGGACATCCTATATGAAAATATGGAGGTATATTTTCAAATTAACAATGCCTATATTAAAATTAGCCTCCGTGGTATTCATATCGTATTTATATCAGCGATCATAAGTTACCGGGGATATAAATTAATTGTGAAAAACTTTTCATGTCGAACTATACGAATTTCGCTTTGATAATTGTTCATGGTAATATGTGCGTGTGAAATGGATACATTGCCGAATTTCATGTGCACAATAATAAATTGAAACTAATTCAATGTGTCCTTTCATATATTAAAAAATGATGCCAATAATCATGGATTTTTATTGCAAACATATTTGTGTAGCAAAATGTCACGGAAAGCAAAAACATGTGCAATCAAAATGGACAGTGTAATTGATTGGATGAAAATTCAACTGCATGAAAATATTATGTAATCAATAATAAAAAATAACTTGACTACTTTCATTATCTATTTCGTATTCAACACAACGATTTTGATGAATTATCGATAAAAGTTATACCTAACCCCTCAACAGTGTACTGAAGAAAAAATTTTTTTGGAGTCATGGAATTCAAATCTGATGATAAAATTGCAGGAATGTGAAAAAAAAAATTAATATGTGGTGTTTTGTCAGGCTAACGCCTCGTGATGCACTTCCAGATCGTGAATTATTTTTGCTCTTTATTCTAATTGAGTTTCACCACCTAATGCGGATCTATAAATATCATCTCAAATTTAGTAATCACACAATAGATCAAGTTGAGCGAAACAGATGTGAAAGACAATTTTCAATAAAATCAGAGATTTCTAAAATTCATGGCAACCGTATTAAATCTGACATTTGTAATTTGATGATTCCGATATTAAATTCTAATTCGGAGGCTCCAAAAACCCATAAAGTGACGTAAAACACAATTTTATTTTAATCGGATTTTTTTTTTATGCTTCTGATAGCGATATTGGATTAGCAGTTCTGAATTGTCCAATTTTTACTCCAGATTTGGATTCAGGAAATTCCAAAAACCCCACACACCATGCTTTATTGCAATCGCATTGTTTAAAATCGTCAAACCAAATCGTTAAACAAAATGTGTCACACAAGTACTAGAAAAGTTACAGCATCAATTAATTTTTGCTATGCATAATTCTACGACACAATTAAAAACTCATATCGAATCACTTGATACCCCCTAAAATTATTTAAGTGTATGATGACATCAAGTTACTAAAAGAATTTCTATTGTGTAGCAATTATACTCGACAATGAGTGATTATTCAATTGTCATTGCATTAGAGTTACGTGAATATATTAATATAATTTTTATTCTTTGCACAAAATTCATTCTTGTTCATTCAAAAATAATTTACATCTCATAATAACTTGGAATTCATTTTTGTTTTTAACATTTCATCGTTATGAATGAAAAAGTGATTACACATATTTTATTTCCGACACCACATTTCCTGATAATTACTTCGCTATCAATATTTTTTGTATTATTTATTATTCAAGATTTGAAAAACGTGAGATAGTGTATTATCAACTGAGTGTCAGAACCTTCATCTTTCCCATATGACAAATAAATATTTGAACTGTGTAAAAAAGGGAATCCGAATATTATCATCGGACTTTCTAGTCTTATCTTGTTACCAAATTTATCAGAACTGTCACTAAAAAACTATGCATAGTAAAATATATATTAGACAACAGTGAAAAACACATAAAACATTCATGTATTTTCATATACATAATCTACAATCGACTCTACACTCTATATGTAATATTATAATCTAAAGAAAGATTATAATGGGCATGACGAGATTTTAAAAATTTCGTGAGTTTTTACTCTCCCTTACTCACAAATACACATACGTATGCATAATACTCATATATTTCCCTCTCATGACATTACCAAGCTTGAGTTCACATTTTGTCGTCTTTTCCCCAAGCGCTCGTTCACCTATATCGCTGCTACAGGCGATACTATATAGTATATATACCAATGTCGTATCTACATCTACGGAGCGAACTGCTTCATTATATTCAATATGATTCAACACTGACGAAAATATATTCTTGAATTAAAAATACATATTTTTAATTGAAAAATAGTGATAATTAGTGATAATACTCAGTAATTTATGATACGGATATTTGTATTTTATTGTTGAATTGAATATATCTATTTTGTTTGAAAATTATCAAGATCATTCTGATGTTTTGATTCGAAAAAGTTGGTCTATATTTTCACATTTTATAAAAAAATCGAACAATATCTACCAGGAAGTTTTAAACGGGTACTTTTTGGTACATATTTTTACAGATTAGTGACGACGATACCGTGGAAAACAATACCGGAATTAAATTCATTGGAATAAACTGATTTCCCGGTTTAGTGAGATTTCTATGGGGGTATATCGGTGACTATAAATAAATTCATATTTGCCAGTAATTTACAAATATTTTATATTATAATACTATCTGAATTCATCATATAACAATATGACGATTGAATTAAGATAATCACATTGTTTTTCAAGCGACGTTTCCATAAAAATGTAATTTTTTTTCGTATTTTTTGAAAAATTTATTTTCCTAGTTTTCATCCTGCACGGCGAAAAAAAATATATAGGTTACACAAACATTGATATGCTCGAATATATGCTCAATATACATTTACAAAATATATAATTAAACTATATCCCGACATATATGTATCAGTATACTCATTAATATTATTTATATATATTTGACTATATCTTGGGAGTGGGGAAAAATTTCGATATGTTAAAATATATATTTGTGTGTGTTCAATATATTTTAGGATATATATTAGAAAAATATAGCATTTGATCATAAGCAGTCACCTCACACATATCTTGCATAGAAAAAAAATCTGAATTCTTATAGCCACAAATTTGCGTTGTTTGTATAGATTCCTTGAAAAAAAAACCTCATCAATTAAAATATCAAGTTGCGAGCAAATATATTCTCTCTGTCAATGTCTAAGAGCAGGAGAAAAAAAAAGTTTATTATAGACAACACACTTTGGAAATGAAGAGAAAATAGTAATGTTTTTCATCTAACCCTTTCGAATTCTCTCAATTTTTTTTGTTTCTTATTTTTTTTTTCACCGTTTCTCTTATTCTATCCAGTCATGTTTGCGTAGACGATGGACACATGGAACAACTGGTAGTGATGCTCCATTTGCAATGGCACTTTTCCGTAAATAGCTAATGGTCCGAGTGACATTTTTCTTCTGCTTTGAGTGTCGTATTTCCAAATGGTTATATTATACCTCCGGCGACGGGTTCACGGCGTATGTCGGTCGAGATATTGACGAGTGACAGGATGAAAAAATATCCACATTACACACACACGCACACACATTTATACGTAAGGATACCTATAACCAAGACACCATGTGTGCTCTCCCGAGCACTAGCATCAGATACTGCATGATTCGTCACGTTTTGGGCGACCGTATCGTGCCGTAACTAATTTATTCATTTTTTCTTTCATCGTGGGGCAAACTGGAAGACGTGAGAAAATACTAATATCAATGTATAAACTATACATAGATACACAGACACTCTCTACAAAATTCTGAAATAATGAAAAAGAAAAAGCCTAAATATCATATGACATTAAATTGGTACAAAACAAACTACTTATGCTATAAATAATTCCCAATTATTATTTATTATTCATTCATTCAGCGGAACGCGGCGATTATATCACATATATGTTTGGGGGAGAACTGGACGACTCACTCAGACTTCCCCTTCCAGAAAAATGATCGGAAATAAAAAAGAAATACATAAGAAAAACTTTAGATTAATCTACTGTAATATGTTTTCGTGTTTGTTTTGTGTTCTGTGATTGGATAAACAACTATCGCAATTATATTTCGATGTCAACGAAAAACATTTTCATTATTCGTTGGATTTATTTTGAATTTATTTTCCTGTCCCGAATTTTTTACTACAATAAAAAAGCTGAATTTTCCTCTCGGAATACTTCTGGCACTTATAGCAATACAGGTATTCCTACAGCAGGAATACCAAATTTTCCTTTATGGAGGGATACATATATTTACCACAGCATAATTTAGTATTGGTATGATAAGAATACCAACATTGAAATGGAAACACAGTATAAGCCCATTTCATTTATGTAGATGAATATATATCTGGATAATGCAACAAACAAAAAAAGCGGTCAAAGTTACGATTTGTTACAGTATGAGAATATAAACTAAAACAATATTAGAACGTATGCTATAGTCAGCCAAAAAAATTGTTGAAAATTGTTCACATGGAATGAATGATACAGAGATGAATATAAAACAAGAATTTAAACAATGAAATTTCAAAATATCATCTGACAAAATTGTCAAACTAAAATCTTTTTTATGTTTCAATCTCGAACGGAAAATTGAGAGTATTAAACCGACTGTAGGTTCACATGCCAAAAAATAAATCTTCATGTACCGAAATAATGTTCTTGAGTTGAGAATACTGTTTATCCAATGTGGATGAATGAAATAAAATATGAAACAAATGCTCAAAAATAAATCCAATGTTTCATCTTTATAGACATATCTCGCTTTATATTATCTCAAATCTTTCGTCAGAAAATGACTACCGGATATAATTCATATTTATTTCATTTGAGTTTTATCAACAATAAAAATATCATATGGGTTGACTCGTACAAGAGCCCATCTTATCCGTCTTCTCTTTATATTTATCGCTATGTATACTGTTTGTTGATTATTAGTGTTAATGATGATGATGCCAATTATAGCAATGAAGCAAAAGACGAAGTGAAAGGAAAATAAAAAGAATTAAAGAAATATATATACGAATATACGTGGACTATTTAAAGATATTCTTCAAAGCAACCAATTCGTCTTAAAAACATTTTGGTGGTGTGTAATATTCTGCTCTTCTCTTCCTCTTTCATCGTATTCTTATATATAATATATATACACAACTACTGTATGGCGATAAGAAATTTTGTCGTTCGATTCATCCAAGCGGAAGTTAATTGTTTTTTTCCCGCTTCAAATATATTAGTGCCGCTCTTTTTGTTTTTTTTTTTCATATTTGTCCTCAATAGAAGCAATAAAAAATCACTCAAACCACTCGCAGACGTGTGAGTGTAGGCATTGCTTTTACCCGCATCAGAGTGAGGAAAAAAAGGGAAGAAAATAAACGCGAGCGGAAGTCACTGATTCTTCACAGCCCGATTGACGATTTCATCTTGTCACTTTTGGTTCTGTGATGTGTTTTGCTTTGCTTTACTTTTTTTTTTTTTTTTTTTCGTTGTTCATTTCATGTTTTATATTCGTAATTGCTATGGAATTTGTGGGCACACAACAAAAATTAGATAACTAACATTATCGATCGATCAAATATACTATAACAATCATTATTTTCTAATAATTATTCTATTTTATTGCTAATTAGTTATTGTAACAATGTTATTGTAATAACAGAATGTGTCCATGTAACGCAGCGTCAATTAATGGTCTAATTTTGAGATGGAAATGCCCGAAATGAGCATGGTTACTATTACCATAAAAGTAAATGGTAAGCATATTCCTCTTTTGAAAATTTATATTTTGTTTCAAACACCTATCTAATGGGAAATCGACAATATATTTTGTTACCACACCGTGACATCAAGTGTTTAAGGAGAATTTAAAGTTGTAATGTCAGAACGTTTCATTCCTTATCTTGACTATTACAGTTACTTTCAAAAAACCCAAAACATTTACAAAGTGATTACACTATTTATAATTGTAAAGATAGAGAATAAAACGTTCTGACATTGTAAAAGCACGTGATATTGCAGTGCAATATCGAATTTATGAATTAATTACACAAGTCCGAGGAGAAATATTGATCTCAGACAGGAGTTTGAACCAACGATAACCTCCATAAAAAAATATTAAACAACCACAAATGTGGAAATTCAAACCTAGAGATGGTTATATATCTCTGCGGACTTTAACGAGATCACAATATCGATAATCAATTGAATAATTGTATGAAAATGTTTCGATAATAAATCCATATCATGAATTTTTAATCAAAGGACTTGAAAAACATGGATTTATCATTCCATCAGGTATAATATTTGAATAATTAATCTTCGGAATTACGTGTGCCGTATTATTATTATTAAACTGATTATTCAGCTTCTGTAGGATTGGATTCACTCGACACAACGTCAATCAATTGAAAATGCCATGATGCGAGAAAGTTCTGATACAAATCACACATTCAATTGATTACTTTATAACAAATTCATACGTTTTATCGACAACTAAAATCGCAGAAAAACATTGGAAATAATACAGTTACTAACATTATATTTTTGTAAACAGAACAATTCAATGGAAAAAAAGTTAATGTTAATTTCATCACTGTAAAAACTCAACGACAAAACTTTGCAATACTCTGATGGGTTATTTATCACTGTAATATTTTTTGAGCTACTTCTTTTATGAATCGTATGAATAATCAATCGTTTTATGAAACAGTTGAGAGCCATCCTTGTCACGATGTAAAGTGATACAGTCCAAGATTGTAATATTACTCTATAGTATAAAGTAGTATAGTCTAATAAATGCAGAGTGGATCTATTTTACCAACTTGCAAGGTATGTATATTTAAAATTAAAACATGGATGTCGTTCTCAATCTCTCGTCAGATGTCTTCATTTTTAAATCTCAAGTTCCAATCAAATGACACTATCCTAATCACAAGTTTGTAAATCAATCATCATACACTTCAAATCGTTGCAAAATCAAGTGTTAATTTAAAACGTTTTATTTCCTAGTTTGGTTGTGGTGAGGAAGAATAATTAAATTTTTGAGCCTAGACTGTTGTTGTAGATTGACTATCAATTCTCGACAATATATTTCATGTACTTACACATTTGGTATCCCAAGAGCAATGTTAACCAATAGTAATTATATTTATTCAGTCAACACTTTAGGGAAATTTTCAAATATTAACAAAATTTGAAAAAATATTAAATTTTTAAATATCTGATCTCTTTTATTATATTAATAATTCACTCATATGGAATTTCGAAATGAACTGGAAGTATTGAAATATCTCAGTTAATTGATCATGGATAAAATCTCGAGAAGTTTTTTTTGGATTTAAGGACTTAAGAATTATTGAAAGATTTTCGACATTTCAGACAGGAAATTATTGAAAATTTGACGCACGTCCTTTCTTTCCGCTTTTCGGTGGTTTCTCAAAATGTTTAACAATTTTGTCTAATATTATCTTACGATTAGTTACCAGCGGTTTGTTATTGCTCATTTTTTTCGATAAAATTTGCACAATTGCACTCCCACCACCCCGTTGAAAAATTTCTTTGAGTTGTTTGTATGTAATACCAGCTTGTGCTATTTTTGAGATTATTCTTTTTGAAATTGTTCCTCTCAATGGGAATAATGACGAACGAATTTCACTTGTAGTTTTGAATTGAATTGCTTTTTTATATGCGATCGAGAATGATTCACTTGATGCATATAAAACTTCTGGGGGAATATAAATGCGTACAAGTTCCTGTAATATTCTTACAATATTGCCAGGATCATGGAAATTCTCTTCAGAAATATCCTCGGTTAGAAAATCCTGAGCTAGTGTCAGTAATTTTAGTTGTCCTTTTCTCTTACTTCGATTTGGAAACAGGCGTTGAAATACTTCCAGGGTATCGGCGAATCCAGCAATAATATTTTTGAACATCAGTACCATATCATGTAAGGAAAATGCTCGAAAAATTCGGGGCGTATGAAACATTGCATTATGAGTAACGAGTAGACAGGGTTTCGGTGCTGAGTCAAGAAATTCCCAAAAAGCTTGTAGCGCTGATTTCAAAGGAATAGTATCCACTTTTTTTCCTTTGTGATATAATATTCCTTTTTTATTTTCAAGTTTGTGAGCTCGTGTAGCAAGAGGGTGAATACGTTTTTTCGGATTGATGTACTTATGAAATGCATTTTTTTTAAATCTCGCAGAAATAACTAAAATATCTGCGTTTGGATAAAAACTAGAAGTTTCCAAGTGGAAAAAGACAATTTTTGCCTGATTATTATTTTCCATCAATTTTTTTTTTTTTTTTTCATACCCTGCTTTTAGCATTGTTAATGGATTTCCTTTGAAAATGTGATTTGGTGCACGATGTTTTCTACACCTGTAATAAGTTCCAGTTATCGTCAAAGAAATATTTTTATATTGCAACTCATTTATTGATAACATGCATAATCTACGGCGTAAAATCTATATTATTTTTTTTAACATATGGAATGTTTGGAGAACTGAGTACAAAGAAAATGAAAATGTCTGGTTGTATATAATAACTTTTATCAATTGTAAATGAACCATTATATCAATCGGGAAATAAATATGATATGGAGTTGTTGTAATGGTATGACTCATCAGTTTGATCAACTGGTTGCAGCATCGAAAATCATTTTCCGATGTGAGAAAACACTTCAGCACGAATATTTCTCATTCATCGTGACAATATATTTTCATGCATATCTAATTTCGACAATGTATTCATGTAACAAACAAATATACGATTATGAATTGTATATCCAGAATTTATTTATAGAATAACGTTTCTTCAAATACGATTAAATGTATACTGAGGATAATAATATGACTCAATCATCAGAAGACAGCAAACTCTTTAATATTTCTACTAGATTGAAGTAATAAATTTCAAAGGCATAAAATACGTCGAAAAACAAAGAAGAATAATTAGATACAACTCTTTTTTCGGTGTATGTAACTACAGTAATTATTCTAATAGGTTAAAAAGTAAATCAATTATGACGTATATTGTCAATTAAACTGAGCACAATATTTTTTTATCGGCATCAATTTATTATATAATAATTGTTCTGTCAATACTTGTCTGAACGTGTTACATACACGTATTTGAGTAAATATGATATGATCCTGTACGCGATGACAGACATGTGATGGAAGAGAATATGCGATAATAGACGAGTCATAAATATAAAAAATAAATAAATATATTAAAGTGCATCAAAAATAGAAGCTGCGCGTGAAATGTTCGATAATCGATAATAGTTAAATGATGTATACATATTTATGTAGATATATATTTTTAGCTTATAACGTACACGCGAGCGAACGATTTGATTTCAGTAATAAATGCGATAGATTTTATACACATATATTGAATTTGAACATGATTCTAAATATTTGACTGATTTGTGTCACGCTCAATGTACTATTTGTTTTAGTATCATTGTATTTATTGTTTATTCCAATTCTACATATAAACATAATTTATAGAAGCATGAATTTGTTCAATGACATAAAACCATTATCGGATAGTAAATAAAATACAAGTGTAAATATTTTGTCAAGAATAATATTGATTGGTAAACTTATTATTAGAATAATCAGGAAGTTACTGAAAATAGTGTGGTTGAAATTTATTATAATACCTGTATATATCTGTATAAATAGGTACACATATGTATTCACACACATATACATGTTCCTGTATGGAAGAGCATAAGCCATGCAGCGATTGAACGTCACAAAATTAGGAACGGTCACGCAAGCTCCATATAATACATAATATCCTTCATGACCCCGCTCACTTCACCTTTTACCCTTCTCTCAGCCGCTTACTATTTACAATGGGAAATAAAACTAATTCTTTTTATTTTTATTCTTGAATATCACGATATAGTTGAGAAAGCGAAAAAGTTGTGCGAGTTTATATGCCATGTACATAATGTTATTGACGTGTACGAAAACACAAACAAATGAATGGAAAAAAAAAAAAAAAAACGAAATAAATCTGGTAGAAAAGTTGGATGAATTGTGACATTATGTGTAATTATTTGTTGATTATAGGATTATACGGATAAATTTTATATTCATCTGTATGATATAGAGCATGATGTTAAATTGAGATATGAAATTTTATCACATGCTGAAAAATAATGTTATTGTAATAAATGAACGCACTATGTTGGCAATTTATACAGTATGTATATTATCTTCATGCCAAAAATACGGGTTATGGAGTACGAAAGAAACTGTTTCAATTTGAAGAATAGTTCAAACGTAGGTTTGAAAGGAACCATCGCACATATTTTTTATAATAAATATGAGAAAAAATCTGGTATGATATTTTTCATTCAACTTTTGGGTAAACTGTTTTGTGATATAGTTTTCTCTTATTAGATGTAATAAAACAAATCAGTGCTATTTCAATCCTGCTTATTGTTTATTTATTCAATTTAAGTTTGCATTCTTCTCCTTCACTTCAATATTTTGTGAATCATCGGACTCATTTATAGGCAGCAGATGGCAATCCATATACTAAAATTAGCCAAGGTTGCATTTCCCATGATTTCCATATTTTTTTATCATGACTTGATATGTGATAAAAACAGCGATATTCCATCAACACGTAAAACCGTTTTTTTTTTACTATAATAATAGAGATTAAATCCATCGAAATTAAAAAAATTGTTTTGCCAGGTGAATCATCGAACATTAATTCATTTAAATTCTTCGACAGTATTGTATGGAAATTTATTAGTCCACTAAACATAATAATAACCGAGTATATATTGTACAAAAATAAACTTCCCAGTATAATTGACCTAGCTGTATAACACATTCAATACTCACTCATAAAATCCAATAATATCAACAATTTCCCAATTTTTTAATTGAACATTTGTTCATTAATTCAATATGAATTTTATTTGATTTCAATATGGATATTGTGAAGTGTGCAGTTACATTGTATCAGAAAATTTACTGATTGCATACAAGAAGTATTGTCCATAGCATGATGTTATTAGTCAAATACATCTTTACCTTCTATAGTTGGTGGATTTATAAGTGATATGTGGGGTAAAGTTCAGTGTGTTGGGTGAGCGCGATTGTAGTGATCCAAAGTTTTTTGTATTATGATGATATAATGTTTCAGTTGATGAGTATGGTGAATGAACGAAAGGGGAATCATACCGCAATCTATTTGCTTGAATAATGTTGTGCAGGGGGATTGATATATGATAATTGACCAATCAACAAATTGAGAAATTAATTTTAAATATCTGTGGTTAAGATGCAAGATATATAGCTGAGTTAACAATGCGAACTAAAGTGTGTTGTTTCTATGGTAGATCATTGTATTCATTTCTAACACACTCAGATCTGCCGCAATTTTCCATACACAGCCTGAACTCTGTAGTCATTTTTAACACACTTGAATTCGCAGTGGAACCACAATGGGAGAATCCAAAAAACGACAAAACATGTAATAGAATTTTCGTACTTTTATTTTTAGAAATAATGCGAATGTTGTACTTTCCATATCACTGTTTGATTCATTCTGTGAGTATACAAGCTATCGTTTTTATCATTCGAATAAGAGAAATAGCGAGAAAATTTTTCAATAATGGAAAATTTGCATTCATTTTTATAGTATATCGCACGGTCATGATAGTTTCAAAATGATGTTGATTCATTAACCAACAATAGTTAAATACTGTCAATTATTACCGTGATTTGTGTGGACTAAATTTACTCTATTTTTTCAAATCCTTTTTGCAAAATAACTATTCATTGCCTCTCAGTTGAATCTCACTTCGTCCCACTTTCCCCTATCAAGATATGTATGTAGCTCTACATGTATGCCCAGCAGTTGTGTATTTATTTTACATGCCGCAAGATGATGAAAGAGGTAACCATTTACGGATTCATTTGATTTGCAGTTGGCGGTACACTTTGAATTGCCATTGGTGACTTTGTACTGATGACAGCAGTTGGGTATTACAATGGCCGTATACCATAGCCGGTGACACACAATACATTTTTAAAAAGGAATCCAAATAAATATACCAGGGTATAGTGTATTGGACGCCCTTTCATTTCATCCACGTCGGGTATAACATTAATGAAACTAATGCCGAAACAATGGGGCAATGTAGAAAAAGTTTTTGTTTTGTTTCATCCAATTTCAACATGATCAAACGGGAATGAAACTCGGTTGCTATTTCCTTTGTCGCCATATAATATCTCATCGTTTGAATTCATTTGTATTAATTATTCGTATATAATTACATTTGTGCTTCTCTTCACAATATTTTCGGACAAACGTTTATTTATGCATGGGATTATTTGTCAATTTTTTTTTTTTTTTCATTTATGGAACTGAATTGCACATTGAAAAACAAACTGTCGTCGATAAGGAAATCCGAGTGACTTTGATTAATAATATTTTTGGATTGAGGACACTGAATATTTGAAACCGTTGAAATAGCTGAATTAATTATTTGTATAAAGTCGTGATTAAATAATTGTTGGAGAATGAAAACTATGCGACAATTCATGAATAAAAGTGATTCATTCCATTTTTCTTCAAATAATATTCAATACCTGTTCATCAAATGTATATTTTACATCAAAAAGCGATAGATGATTGTACTTTTGTGATTTTCCATAAGATTCTAGAAGATTGATGTGAAATTGAATTTAACTGTTCGAGAAGTGATAATTAATATTCGAATTCGTAATCCGGAGTCATCAAAAGTGATGGTGATAATTGAAATCTTCCATAACAAATTACTTGAATGTATTATTATTGTGCATACGTAATTGGATATTTATAAAAAAAGTCAGTTGAGGGAGGTTTGTATTAAATTTCGTAGCAATACGAATTTTGCAAATTGTCGAAATTCAGTTGCGAATCCTTTCAATTAAAAGTTGCACCGAAAAATAAGTTCGGTCTTTAACACGTTCCGAAATATTGTAAAGGCTACATGTTAAAAATAAAAATATTGATGGTATTCGTTTTTAATTAAAAGTACATTGATGATTTATTTACGTTTTGTGTTTTTGACTAATTATAACAAAGTTTTCTCAATAGAGGGATACGAATATCTGGGTAATACATATAGTGAAAAACGCGGGAAAAATTATAACTTACTATAGTATGAGAATGTAAGTTATGCCGACTTCAAAACGTAAGCTATAAGATGAAGTTTCACCGTCATACGTAAACTCGGTATTCTCGTTGGAATTATACCAGTATTTATATAGTAAGGATACGTATTCTTACCATAGGAAGATTGGCTCAGTAATACTTTGGATTTCGGGAGCAAAAATATTTTTTTATTCAGTGTACCCGAACTATCTACAGTCCTTCCAACTATCCTCATTGATGGTTGTAAGAGTTCACATCAATGTTATATAATACTCAATATTTATTGCACTGCGTGTAAATATATAACATTATTTTCGAGCATAAATTTTTCCTCTGTGTATTCTTAATAGTTGTGAATAAAATTCCACCTACACTTGATATACATATTTAAAACTGTAAATAGAATTGTCTGAGATGTCGTTCAAATTTTTATCAATGTTGACGATTGAAATGAACATCAGTGTTGTGAGTTTCTTGGTGGAAGTGCATTAAACGAAATATCTTCGTCAGTGCTACTTGCCTATGTATATCTATAGTTACGATGCTGACGCCAACATCCAACGCAAAACGTTCTGTATTTATATATATATATTCATGTTTAATGAACTCTTTAGACGAGAAAGTGGTTAGGGGGTTGGCAAAGACTCGTAAAGAGTAGCGTTCTCGTTCCTTGATTATAAACTTATATATATTGGCTGTCTTTTCACGTTTTCCACGACTACATGTCGAAGTAAATGACTACAACTAAATAGAACTCATTTTATCGTTTATAGACTTGCAGTATATATTTTCGTTCAGTTAATGGACTGGACAGTTAACTATGATAATTGAGTCTTTATAGGTTATGTTTTTTATTAGTTTTGTGTTCATTTCTCCTGCAAATAAATTTATTGAATAAAAATAAATTCACTTTTGAGATTATTGTTTTGTGTTTTTTTATAACACTTTATTGTTACATTTTATCATTGGAAAAATGTGTAATGTGAATGAGACAATATTGAATATACGAGAGAGACAATTGTGACTGTGCAACGAAGCTTTGCAGACTTAAACACCGATTTCGAATCAATTTCCGTTGCCGGCCAAAATGGCAATCACAAAAAACGCAATCACTTTTTCGATTTTTTTTCTCTTCGACATATTCCGAAGCGCCAGATGTTTTGATTTCTCCATGTGCATTATCCTGCACCCACTATTACTCATATCAACCATTTAGTGAAAAAATTGCTATCAAATACGAGTAATCGAAATGAAAATTCGAAATAATGAATAAATACACGATTTTCTGAATGTATTTCACATGATAATGTAAAATTTTTGAGACGAGATAGCGATATTATTCATACGGTACAGCTGTGACAGCCTCCTAAAGAACAGTTGCAGGCCGCATTGCTATAATAGTTGTCTTGAGTATTGTTATCATTGCAATATGTTATAGAGATATCGTTGAGACTAAAAGCGTATATGAATCTGTATTGAGCGAAGGAAACTAATAATTCATCACAAATTGTTCGTAAAAGTCTACCTCAAAATTAACAAAAATTAGAAACAACTACCAAAACGTTTGCCAATAGTTCAGAGAAGGTTCATGTGTTTTCACGAGGCCACCAAGCGACTCAATCGCTGGCGATGCAATGACACAAAATTCTGTGCCAAGTGCATTGAATAATGTTATGAACAATGATAGCAGCGAAAAATGTGTTTTTGTTATGGTGTTTCCATAATTTTGTTTAAATTCTCACAATGGCACGATTTTTAATACATCTTGTAATCATCATTTGAAGATAATTTCGTTTTCATCCAATTTTCTTTTATGTGGTGGAGGAGGAAGTTTCACCCCATTTCGCCAATTGAATTTTCCATTTTTTCACTATTGTTGAGTTTATGGGAAATGTTTTGGGGAATCGGTCTTACTCCACTTTCTGTTATTTGGCCTACTGATTTAGAATCAATACATGTTTATGCATGAAGTGCGTGTGTATCGCGCTGTGTTAATTCGAATCGCTTAATTCTTCTTGTCATAGTTATATCAAACATACTGAAAATATCCCCAGCTATCTCTGAATTATTATAACAAGAATACGAATAGTTGTGGAGCTATCTAATCTGCAATTCCGTCTAGATAGTTCATTCACCTGTCTCAATAGTGGAATGAACTTCCTATCATTTAAATACAGTAATTAGACTGTATGGCTGTTGTTCAATATGTACCGATAGAACTGGAGATAAATGGAATGACCGCATGTAGTATCATTAATGTAATTATACATCCACTGAGGCAAGTATTTATTTGATATAAATAAATGCATTTGTCAAAAATTTTTTGGAGATAGTCATTAATAGTTAATGGCATTTTGATCAGCGTCGTGGTGTCTCAATTGCACTTTGGAGGTTAGACCACAAGTGATGAGTCATTATGTTACCATTCTAATATTTATTGTTTTAGAGCAATTTTGAATTGATATTAATTTATTGTTATCATCATTATGGCTCATAAAAAATAATCTCGAATTTTAATATAACTCACTATAGTTCATGTGAATTAATTATCACCAATCAGTGATTTTATTCATTATCAATAAGTACTTATCAGACCCAAAATCTACATTCGAAGTTTACTCGTACAATGGATTTATTATATGTCAACAGGATTTATTGACTGTTAATAAACATTTAGTTGATATTGAGCTCTCTAATTTCAGCAACACTTTGAAAAACATTTGTGAAAAACAAAACTGTTTCTAATACGTTTATTTCCAATTAGTAACTTTGGTTCCGCAGTAACAACTGAAAAATTTACTACATAGTAAATTTAATTTGATGTTATTAATAATACCCAAATTGATTGAATATTCTAAAAAATTGTCTATTTGACTTGGAAATATATTTATAGTCTATACACTCCGAAGAATCGCTGTATATCATGTTTCAAGAAATGCGGCTATGTGGTAAATAAAACATAGAATACAAAGGGATGACTAGTAAAAATTTGTTAGTCATACCGACATTTAAATTTCGCGCCGCTTTTGTTCTCTGTGTTTCTCGCACGTTATCGCCCACGTATGCCAGTTATATATTTACACATTTGATATATGTATATGTCGACGTGCAATTTTCACACGTCGAACTTTCCGATAGTTCGTTCGTTCTCATCGTCTTTGTCGTACAGCAGTGCGGGCAAACACGTTGGAATTTTGAGAAACGCCTTCCATTATTCATGGCGGCGTTCGCGTGCAACGGGGATTACGGTTTCACTCTTTTTGTCGACAGCCGGCACTAAGACACGAAGAGGCGCGGTGTTGGCAGCGCTTGCTATTACAATGGGCCCTCTAGCGTGTGAGTATCATCAACTCTTATACATGAAGAATTGATTTTAAAGTCACTAATTCATCAAATATACTTGAAAACTGTTTGCAATTTTGTTCATTCCCAAATTTCCGTTCATCTCATTACCTCCTTCATATTGAAGTACTGACAATCTTGTTGTATACGATAGACTGCATCCGATCAGCATATTCATTAGCAATAGTGTGCAGATCTACTTCAGAGAAAAATTTGAACTGCAAATATGTTGCAATTGAAAAGTATTTTTTCTCGAAAATGACAATCACAATTGTGTCCTTCCAGCAAGTTCCACTCTATAGGAAAACGTTTCAATATCAATTTTTCCCGCGATGGAATATAGAGATGGTATATGCATTTAGAGTACGAGATTAGTGATACCATACCTGTTTCCCGAAATAATCAATTCAAATATTTCGGCCACGCATTTTCTTATTGCATTTATAAATTCTCTGATTGGCCTATATAGTTTTGGTGGGCTGGGGAGTGGATAACCACCTGATTTCTTCACTCTTCATTCCCAAGTATTCGAGTATATAGGCAAACTATAGACAATATTTTGGCGCCTATTTTGTCGGTGTTCGTACATGTCCATAAGCAGTGTAGTGATCTCTGATTGAGGGGGTGAGTGTCTTTACAAGGAATGGCCACATTCCAATTTGTTACGCAGACTTTTATTGTTCGATATATTCATTGTTTCGAAGTATTTCCAATTTTCATGGTTGTCATTATTTAATGTTACATGATAATTTACACGTTCAATATGAATATGCTGTAATAGAAATATTGTGTCCAAAATACTAATTTGAAAGTTTCTTTTGCCGTAAGATGATTGGTAGTGTTCGAGTCTTGTAATTGTCCAAGATAGGTGGTACATTATCACACCTATAATACCACATCATCTTATAACAATCTACAATAAATGTGATATCAACATCTCAATTACATGAATATCTAATGGAGTAACAAAGTCTCATCTTTGTATCAATCAGATAACTATCTGTTACCAATCATTATGGGTCAGTAATCCGCCACGTTCACACCGTTGACCCGGGAATTTTGTTTAAAGCGGACTAGAATTTAATTGTGAATGCACTGATATGTCGAATTTTTCGAATTGTCATTTTCCAAGAGGACGTATACCATTATCGGTAGGTTTTATCTCTACATCATTAATTAATAACCCACTACTATCCAATGAAGTGATTGAATATTGAATGTTGGAATCTATGTTGAAAATTGTAAATCCATCAATGAAATACACGCAATGCGTTGATCGTATTTCCTCTGTATACAGAGATGAGGATGAATGGGGAGGCGCAACTGAAAGCCAAAATTTTGTATTAATAACGAACGAAAATCGACAACGAATTTTTCTGAATGCTTTTTATATATGTCAGTATACACACACTCTCACACACGAACACACACAAATATATTCAGTTGGCTGTAGTATATCGATAGTAATTGGCAGGTTGAATGGACTCCTATATACTTCTATTATATGGAAATGTATTATCGGGTGTGTGCTATTGTATGCAGGCGATACAACTATACTTGGGACGAGGGAAAGGAGGAGTAACGAGGGGGGACGGAGAAGTTTATACATTATGATACATATATACGTTGGGCATTCGTTTGGTTGAATTTGATTCCACAGCATTATTGGACATGGTCATTAGTGCTGTTCAGCTGCCTACATTTTATGCTATTACGGTAATATTTCGTATTCATTTACATATCATTTGGTACAGGATAAAATTGTGTATTGAAAAAATTTATTGAGATAAAAAATACAAGTGAAAAAATTTATTGTATGAGATAAATTATAAATCAACTGTAATAGGAATTCATGAAAATACGGACATTCATATGATAATATTGTGTCATGATTGTTAACAGTGTCCCTACGTTATCACCTAATGAGGTGATGAGTTTGAGGGGGAATAATTGCTTGAGAGCGGGGTGATATCGAGGTACAAGACTGTCGTGCTGCCAGTTTTTGAGCGAGTGAGCTTCTAGTCGTCTATCGTGCTGGACATCGCTTTCTCAAACTATTGCCCACTCGCTGGCATCATTATACTTGGATTATATACTATTACTTGAGAAACTATTTATTACGAGTCCATTCCAACTACATCTACTTCAATTATTCATGACTGCTTATAAGCTACCACTAAATTAAACACGAGTATAGACCGCATTGCCTCACACATCAACTAGAAGCATTCCTAATTCATTGTGTTGTTAAACCGTATCTTAAAAGATAAGTTAAGGAATAATTGTATTCACCGTATTCATACTTTTAATTTTAATAAATATATTCGTTCAATTTGGACGCGACCGAAAGAATCTAATTTAGGTTTATATTTGACATGTTAGTCCATAAGCCTTTTTTACGTATACCTGAATTTTTGAATAACAAAACGACTTATCACAATAAGAAACGGCAGAGTGAAAAATATTTTGGGCGAAAAATATCGAAGAATAATGGTGTAGAACAAAAAAGTTGGTGAAAAATTGAACTAGTAATTGTAATAATATATCAAACAGCCTTATATATTACACAAATTTGATTGAAGAGAGAGAAGGTTCGTGTTCTGTAGCTCCTATCGTATACTCGTAAATTCATTGTAAGAGATTAATGAAGACTTTGGTTATCATCGCGTTTACTATATTTCGTTGTGCATGTAAACGGAAAAGTACTTCAATAAAAATATACAAATGTATGTAGGAATTTATCGATCAGTATCGTGATAATTATCCATGAATATATTTAAAGTGAAGTCACATCAATATCTAACTGTGAGATATTTATTCTAGTATATTTGTTTGTGACATTAATATTAGTAATATTTATGTTTGTGATATTTTTTGTGAAAATTTTGATCTGTGATATAGCGTCGTAGAACCGCAGAAACACAGTAGTTAAATTTATATAAGAATAACAATCGTTCAGTAGAAAATATCCCACTATTATTTTTATTAAAACCACCAAGTTTTACTACACGCGTAGCATTTATTCACATGAAGTTAGTGAACGGAATTTAATCTCATTGTAATGGCTACCTTCATTGCTCATTCGAATTTTTCGAACCCGGATATTAAAGTTTTTACCGAAATGTATTATGTATAAGGACATCAGAAGTACTAATTACCATAATGTATATGCATGAAAAATGTGCCACCAATAATAAAACGTATCTTCTACATTAGGCAATTGCCAAATTTTAATTCAAAACTTTTTTCTACATATGCATCATTACTTTGAAATGTATAAATGATGTAGGGAAATGTGATAGGTAAGTTCATAACTCGTCAGTTTTACACTAGTGTCACTGCCGGACTGAAAAGTTCAAAATTCAGAAACAGAATACTCTCAAATTGTGACACCATAGCATATGGGATGGATCACTATAGTCTTGGCCAAAATCTGAATCATAATACTGCGAATAATTTCACAAAGTTTGCGAATTATAGAGTCACATATTTTGATATAGGTTTTTTCGGAATAAAACTCTGAGTATAAAACATAATTACTAAAAAAGAAGTCGTTAGGCAGTTGAATTTATTGTCTTTTTTCATTTTCCAAATCTCATTTGCAGTGAAGTTCATAGGTAATAATTTATATGAGAATGTTTTTTTTTTTATCACCCTATAAGTTTTCCGGATGTTACCCACCATAAAATATTATTACCCGGAAAAATCGTGGAGTACTTGAACTCATTGCTATATTAATGTTTTTTTTTATATAATTTGCCGTGACACTGGTGACTGATACTCACATGATGTTTAATCACTTCACAACTGTCAATATTACTACACACATCTCATATTCATATGAACTAGGAAATATTTAATAATTGAACAAAAAATCCATTTTTTTCCAATTTTTCATGTTGTTCAATCATTTTGTGTAGTTCTTGTAATTTATATATCATAGAGTAATGATACTACAAATAGAGTTCCCAGTTTGATACTTTTCATTATTCATTCTCTAATTTCTTGGATGGCTATCAAGAACCACGCCCCGCCCATACCCCATCCATTCCTTCATTTCAAAAGAACTAAAAATTGTGAATTATAATTGAGTGGGTATAATATGTTTCGAAATCACGGAGATAGCAGTGGTATCGGCGAACAAAGAGAAATCTTTTCAGTAATACAATAATTACTATGTGAACGTGATTGTTAGCGCCTCCGGCAATCAATTATCTACTTGTAACTATAGGGGCCAAAGATTTCCGTCAGTAGCATCAGGAATTGTTGATCTCAATTCATTGGTATATTGAAAGAAAATCTGTTCGTCTCATACAATCATCATCACAACTAATGAAATCATTTTATTTGCCACTGTTCTCTAACGAATAAAACTTGTTTCAACATCTACTTTGGGATATCATGAACCGCTACAGCATAAATGCATCAGAAGTGATTGTAACGTTATGGCGAGAGAATGAAAACACGCACAAATAAATATGATTACATACATATATGCAAATAATCTTCCACCCCAAACTCATATACCAACTCTGTTACGTTATGAGAATATAAAACTGAAAATCATGCTCAACTATTGATTAGAAAATTGACGAATTCTTGAAGAGTAAAAGTATGTAGTTCTCAGTGTAATAACTATTCATATCTCAATTAATTATATATTCTTGGTTATTCTGTTTTCACGATGTGAACGTAGCAGCGATGGAATAATCATGTGACCACATTCAAGTGCGCGTTCGCATGAATATGTTGTTGTCTGTATTTGTGTCGAGGATATACAAAAAAATACGTTACTTCTTGGATTTTACCGTGTCGTTATAGTTCTAAAATAATCGACGTACAAATGCATCGAGAATTGAAGTATTCAGGTAAAACGCAATATCTGTACGTGCGATATGTAATAAGATTTTAATGATATTAGAAGAGTGTTTCGAAAGAAACAAATATACTTTGTACGATTTTACGTATCTCCTATGTCAAATAGTTTCACAATATCAGCATTATTATCACTGATTACGGCGACAAGTCATGAGATTGTAGGTATAAAAGCACAGAAAATTATTCCAACCGCATCACAAATCGTTTTCCAACGATAATTATAGTACAGGGATATTTTCCTTCGTCTACAGTTACGATGATAATTAATCAAACCATTCTATTCTCAACTGTCGTCAGTGTTTTTTTTGGCGGCCACGTTCAGGGAGTTATCGATGATAATGATGAGTTTACTCTCGAGAAGGTGAGACAAAAAAAGAAGACGGTTTACGCACACTATAAATATATTTAGAATGAAATAAGCACAAGCAATAAATGCGCTCATCCTCATTTTCTACATGTAACATTATAATAATTCAACTAATTTCAAATTCATCTTTATTTTCATCGTAGTTCCAAGGACTATGGTATGATATGGGTGAAATATCATCCGGTGTAAAGTCGACCAGCTTATGCAATATGTTTGACATAGTTGCTTTTACGCGAGTTGGCGAAAGTGAACGCAGTTTTCTCATATATGTTTCGACTGCGAAGATTGACAATGCTTCATATGGATTTCAGACCCGTATGGTTCGCCTAATGCCATTCTGTGAGTGTTGTATATGAAAAAAAAAATTATTAAACGTGTCTTATTAAAAACTGAATGTAGAAAAAAAATTTTCGCTCGCCTATTTGTCGGATTTTAACAACAGTCAATGTGGCATTTACGCTAATGTTTTCATCACTTCATGAATCCATCATACTAGAAAAAAGTAGAGACATATATAAATTTACAATTGCTGAAATTTCTTTTTTTCTTTTCAGCATCATTGTCGACGAATGTTAAAAGTTATAACAAAGGCAGCGAACTAATTATCACTGTTGGCAATGATGAAAGACGTCAGAGTCAATCATATAAATTAGTGTCTCGGGCACGTAAAGTTTCAGAGGAAACAAAAGCTGAATTCGAAAAACTCGCCGGAAATACAACTGCGCAATATCATTCTTGGGATGATTGTCCGAACTTGACTCTTGAGCAGGTAAAAGAACGAAAAAAATAATATATATACGAAATCTGTTTAATTTTATTATATATGGGAAAAAATATTTCACCCACCACATAACATATGAGATATATTCTATTCAGTTATTATTTTTCTCTTGAACACCTCAGTAATTTGGTTTCTGCCATCACTCTCAATGCAATTTCAATCTATTCTTGTTCAATGACATATTAGTTATTCCATCTTGGAATTTTGTTCCCCGGAATTCACGTTAAGTTCACTCTCGAGGAAGTAGAACAACAAGGAGTAATGAGGGTTTTCGTACGCCAATAATATATTTAGATTATGATAAACACGAGGAAAAAAGGCGCTTATCCAAATTTTTCATATCTTTCTTTACAATACTTCAAATAATTTGAAATTCATTCATATCTTCATTGTATAGTTACAAGGAGTCTGGTATGATATGGGTAAAATATCAACCTGTGTTAATGACGTCAACCCCTGCAGTATGCATGAAATAAAACGACGTGAACTACATTTTGTCCACCAAAGTATTTCGATTGAAGACATTGGCAATTGTACACATGGAGTTCCGATCTATTCTGAGGCTACGTCGATTGAATTTGTCAATTCCACTTTACACATCGATGGCTACGGTTCATACCGTGAGTGTTGTATACGAAATAAAATTATTAAACTAGATGGCATTTGAGCTTATGCAAATTCTATTCATTACTTTATCATTGTATTATATTATAGAAATGTTGAGGAATTTGTAAATTCGCAAGAGCAAAACTTTTTTTCAGCACCCTTGACAGCTACTGTTAAATCTTATAATAACGACAGAGAATTCATCCTTTTCGATGCAAAAAATAGCATATGTGGGAGCCCATCGTATAGATTGTTTTCTCGGGAACGTAAAGTTTCGGTGGAAACAAAAGCTGAATTCGAAAAACTGGCAGGAAATGCAATTTTGGAATATTATTCTTGGGACGACTGTCCGAAGTTGCGTAGTGAGACAGACGATGAGTTCACTGTTGAACAGGTAAAAGAACAAAAGAAGTTATATTTCGTAATTACATTTAATTTCTCCTCTTTCAAACACTTCATTGATTTGGCTTTTGATATCACTCTTAATGCAATTTGAATCTTAATCTAATAGATAATCAAATAGATAGTTATAACCTCATATTTTATATTGTTGTATGTGAGAAAATCCGAAAATAATGCTGAATCATTTCTTCCGTACAATTATATAATGAAGAAGGTGTTCATATTTTTACATCCATTGATCGATTGAAAATAATGATATTTTGAGATAGTTTTGTTCCTTTGTCGTTGTGGTAATTCAATAAATATTGAAATTGAATGAACTTTGTATTACAGTTAAAGGGAACATGGTATAACATAGCTGTTGTAAGCAACGAAAATTTTCCTAATATCACATGCGCTATGGATAATGTAACGGTAAAAGACTATCAGGAAGGAACTTTCAATATAACGACAAGGACGCTTGTAAATGGAAACGTATCAGAATCTCTAAGGGTAGGAGGAATTCGTGATTCCCTGTTGCAATGGAAATTAGTGTCAACTGCTGGCATCGATTACGGTGAGTAGACAATTTCCTCTGTTAATCGAATGAAGGAGGAAGTTTAGTACGATCATTTACCAGAACAAATCGATGTGATACTTGTACCAATACCAATATTTATGTTTATGCTTTTATCTGAACTTATACAAGTTGAAAAAATGGAATGGCGTACGACAGTTTGCACTTTCATATTTATTTTTTATTTTGTTTTAGACGATTACACTTCTACTATTATCAGTTGCAATAGAGGTAAAGACTTCATTTTGCATCACCATGACGGAGGCTATGAATTGCTTTCTCGTAACTCCAAAGTTTCGAATGAAACAATGGTCGGATTCAGAAAAATAGCGAAAAATTATCCAGATAGGCGTTTTGTTATATTCGATTCGAATCACTGCCAGGACAGGATCAAGTAAATTCGAAGTATGTTTGGATTCAGCTATGGATATGAAAGAAATTTCATTGGACCAAACATGTGTATATAGATCATGCATGAAGAATAATTCTATATTAATAATGATTCTACTATTGTATAACAAATTCGCGCGACAGTCTTAACAATTAAAATTTCGGTTCGAACGACTTACACAGCGAAATAAATTTCATGTTATCCTCTAAAAATATCTCAACGTTAGTTGTTTTGTGTTGAGACCATAACACAATCCACAGTCTTCCCGTAATATATAATTCACATACATTCTTATTAACCTATAACAAATATGAGAACGATGATAAGTACCAGAGAGAACGTAGAAGTATCACAATCTGTTATAATGCAACGCTGAAATAAACATTTTGTCAATTGCGAATGTAATGATATTATTTGTCGACAGCAAAACTTTAGTATTCAGAAAATGCATGATTTTATTGAATTTACCTATTGAATCTGTTCCTGTATTGGTTGAACATCTAATACATTTCGTATAATACATCAATATTCGAAGTTGATTGACGTCATGAACACAAAAAAAAAACTAACTTGAGGAACATTTTTCAAAATTATCAATTATCGGATTGGATAACTGAGAAAGGAAACACTCTCCGATCACTATCACATAATATCCACATATTTAAAAGCATCTCTTGACAATTTTAAAATCATTAACAAAAAAAAAAAAAAGGAAAATACAGAAGGAAAGAATAAAAGAAGAATTGAATCTATTCATCTCATCTCAGCGAAAATCCTGTCACATTATACTGAGAAGTCTGTGGCTCAACCGATGTCCAACGCATTTCTCGTCCATATATATATGCCTATATATGGCAAAGATTAAAACGGTCAACTTTTTGTCCGTAACAAAATTCATATATTCGGAACGGTAGCACGAGGAAAGAGATGAGAGAAGGGACAGGAAGTAATGGAACAGGCTGAGGATTACTCGTACACAAACACACACACACATATATATATATATATGAAATAAACGTATAAAGAGTATATAACTCCATTATATCTACAAGAATATAAGAATGATCGCATTATAAACACATGAAAAAAAACAAAAATGCCTCATTTCTTTTGTACGTGTCACAAAAAAAAAAGTGAATGTGTCATTGGTATGTAAAATGTTCGATTGGTACTGACCAAGTAGAGTGTTGTTTTATTTGTAATAGTGTGGTTTGACAAAGCGCATGCGCGAAACCACTGTGTGCTTAATCAAATGTAATATAACCTCAAAATACATCACTCAAATTTACATATATATTTGCAGCAAATAAATATCCATTAGCTCGTATCTAAATATATGATTTATTTGTCATAAACATATGTTATTGGCTACACATAAATTCTCCACCCAGTGTAATCGTATTTCTGTATTAAAATCAGCATCGAAACATTTTATCTTTTAGTTCATACTAAAGGTGAGAGTTGATCGCTAATGCAGACCATTGGGTTGAGTTGTTCATTGACCTTGGGTAGTGGCAGTGTATCCGAATTGATATTGGTCTACGTGCTTATTATTTTCATCACGGAATGGCGGTACAGCACCATGGATCAATTATTAAGTTCGTACGTCTGCATGATTTCCGGATGAGAAAAATAAAAATACATATTAAGTTATAAGATGTAGCAGTTGGGAAAGGAAAATGCTGCGTAACAATGTTGGAATTTATAGTTTATTCGTGAGGTTGTTGCATTAAAAATAATAATTTCGAGTATTAAATGTGTGTTTTTTCATGAAAATTTTAAATACCCGGTCGAAAAATGCACGTATTCATTATTATTAAAAATTCAATTGTCCAGATTTGAATCATAGCTGAACAATTGGCAGATGTAGAATTGTTCCGCTGCGAAAAAGTTCATTTATTCAGAACAAAATTTTATTTTCTTCATTTTTCATTCCAAATTTTTTCCGTATCTCTGATCTTACAACAATTGTTTTCACTTCAAACAATCATCTCACATTAATGATTGGAATGTAATTTTCTCAATCGGATATTAAAAGTTTTCGTGATGGACGTACATAAAGCGATATTTGAAAAAAGTCACCTCATAAACTTATAGTTGGATGCACAGCATACTATCTAGCACCGGAAAACTTCACACCGACAATAAGTCTTCACCAACTATTTGATGCCATATATCTTTGAATGAGTAGAACTCCCACTCGAACTCCATTTTCTCGGTGTGCCTGTTCAGCCAATAATATAACTTCATCCAAACCTGGGCGATAGTCCAGGGTTAACGCATGGAAGCAAAGAGCCACCCTTATAAGATGCATTGTTATAGCAACCGAACTCTAACGTGACTAACACTTTGTTGAAGTTGTAATCCGGATCAAATATGTAATACCATTTCTGATCTGGACAAGATCAAGACCAGCCTCATTACTATTTTATGGTAGATTTGAATAAAAATATCATTCAATTGATTGGATATACACAAATATATTGACGGTCTCATTTAACCCTTTAGCAGTGTGCAGAAAGACGTTTTTTAATTTACATGAAAAATATTCCTCGGGGGTTTATGGGGTCGCCGAATTCAAATCTGAAGATAAATTCCGTGAAATTTCGAATATCTGATCCAATATGGGTGCCAGAAATCTTAAAAATATTCTGTTTGGGCTGAAAATGGTTTTTTTATCCCAAGCTATATTGAATCTGCCACTTGGAATTTGATGATTTTAATATTAAATTTGAATTCAGTGGCCCCGAAAACCCATGATGTGATCTAAAAAACCATTTCATTTCAATCGGACTGTTTTTTATATTTTTAACGGCCATATTGGATCAGATATTCAAAATTTTACAATTTTTACTTCAGATCTGGATTCAAAGATCCCAAAAGCACCAGACACTGAGTTTTATTGAAATCACAATGTCACACACTACGACGGGATCAATGTTAAAAAATCTATAGATAACGTAGTGAAAGATATAAGAATCAATCTCAGCGAAAGTTTTTCATTTCTAAAGTCATTTATTCTTACATGACAATATATACGCGGAAACAAATTTTATCTTTCTGCGTGTTAGTCTATTTCTCTGGATGGAAAAAGAATAGTTGAAGGGAGGGGTAAGAGGCACATATAAGATTAGAGACTTCATCTTGAACGCATTATACATACAAATGTATATATCAACTGCTGTAGGTAGCAACAAAAAAAACTATCAATGGGTTCCCTTTAAATTTTTAAGCCTTCTCATATTCTTATTCTTGAACGTTGTGCTCGCGCGTGCCCTTTCTCAACCTCACTTCCGGCTGCTTATATATATACATATCTCCATCTATATCTTTATATCTATTCATATATGTAGTCACGCCTACTTCCTCTTTTTTCTCATTTTCATTTTGTTCATGTTCATATAAGAAAGACACAATGTATTAGAATTGTTGTTACACTCAACTATGTTTTCATGTATTTGGTATTATGAACATGATTAGTTGTTCGTAACTTTTGCATGAAGATTGTGCGTTTGCACTTAATTTTGAACACCTATGTAACATATCCTCGGAAATGAATTATTGAAATGTATTCACGCAGTAGATAATTGCGTCATTGATAAATCGGTAAAAACTCATATGAAACCTTGGGGAGATATGTTTACCTAGAAACAAGACCCATTCCTAATCATTCTGATAAAAATTTCCAATCTTTTTACTGAGCTGATTCATAACTGAACACACTTCTGTCTTAGCTTCATATCTATTCAAAAATTCGAATCAGATAGATCATGAATCAAACACAATAATACTGACGATATATTATATAATTATACTGAAAAAATACACAGAAACTAAATAGTTTTCATAATGATAAACAGCTAAGCCTAGCACGGATGATTATGATAGTGCATATTGTTCGCTTAACAATAATATACTGAAAAAAAAAAGTATTTTTGCCCATGAAATTCACAGTAATACCGAGCCAGTTTACCAATGGTAAGAGTACGTATCCTTATACTCCAAGAATACTGGTATAACTCTATTGAGAATACCAAGTTCTTATAATGCTAAAAATTCAGCTTTTTGGAATATAGCATACGTTTTGATATCGTCATACGTTAAATTCTCATACTATAGCCAATCGTAACTTTTCCCGCGTAATTTACTGTGTATAATACCCAGATATATATATCTACATGAAGGAAGTAAGGTTATGTTGTGTTTTTATTTCAATGGCGGTATTCTTACTACAGTAATACCTCATTTTTCTGTGGTAGATATGTATATCCCTTTATTACGAAATCTTTGGTATTCGTACTTTAGAAATACCAATATTATTACAAGAGCAAGAAATGTTCCCGGAGGGAAAAATACTGTTTTTCTGGTGTAGCTGGTCATGTTTATCATTTTTAATATTGTATAGAAGTATATTCGAAGCAGTGATTTGCGGTATGAAAATTAAATATCGATACGGAACCATCTACACGCAGCAGTTATACATTAGTTGCATATGTGTCTAATGATTATATATAATTATCTATCGACATTTATCGTGTGGTATCGGTGTGTTGATGACACAATTATTGAAGGATTGGAATCTTTAGAAGTGGAAGATGGCTTTTGCAGACAAATTAGTACACTGCAAATTGTAATCTGTTATTTTAATACTCGTATGTGTTGTTTCCTACCTCATAGCATTGCATTCCTTTCCAACCCACTTTGAAATGTGTTAATTTTCCATATGTATTCCAACCCTGCAGTTATTTTTAACGTACTTAAATTCGCAGTGTTCATTCAACCAATTCATTTCTATCAAAAGAGTTTGTACGTCGCTAGATGATAACTACAGTTTTTGTCTAATCGATACTACTAACATTCTCGTGCGACAACAATTCTTTAGATCACTATCGCAGCTATGCAGCCTGTGGCAATTCACTGAATCGATGGATTCAATTTAACTTTCGGTTAGTTCGTATATCGAATTAAATTATTCTCTGGGAATATTTGTCAGAGATAGTCATCTTGAAGAGACCATATGTATTGCAATTGGATGTTGATGAAACGCGAAGCGTACACAAATGAAAGGAGATGGAGAAAAAGCTGCGGAATGGTGGGAGATGAATATGAAGCCGGATAAAAATATTATTCGCAGTTGAATATACCAGTCGTACACCTGCCAAAGGAGATTCACTATCATTGTTCCAGGTGTTCTCATACACATATTCTTCGATACATCTTATTTTCGGCTAATGTCAATTTTTAGATTTGCATAAGTGATTTTTGTGAACTGTCGGTGAACAATAAGAGTTGAGAGTGAAGATTTATTGAGTGTGGAATTTTTTGGAATAGATGTATAATTATAACTGGATGTATGTAAAGTGAAATGTGGTGGGAAAAAAGGTGGCATAGATACCCGATAATAAGTAAATTTTCAAAATTTTTATGTGCATATCAATACAAGTCTAGTAAATCTGAAACTTTTTGGCTTTGATGTTTCAGATAAATGCACCAGATGCTACGTTGTACGCCATGAAACTACACGTACGGCAAACATCTTTGAAGCAAGTGTCATACAGCCGCCATTTTTAACTATTGAAAAATAAAAGAAAAACATTTCTTGGACAATCAAAAGATAAGTACATTCAATCTCCATTATGTAGAATGAATAGTGCTGCCACGAAAGATAATTGAAATTTCTCTTGTTTTCGGCTGCCTAAAAGGATCTCCCCCCTTTAGAAGTGAATTCGACAAGTAGATTATGAATATGGCTTTGGATATACAAGTATTTACCATTTCTGCTACAAAAAAGTTGACAATATCAGCGACATACCTGCAACACAAAAAGGAAATATTTAGTATTGGTAGTGGTATATTTACATATTATCTTCCATTACGTTATATTAGCTTGAGCATCTCAAGGAAGAAGGAGTTGGAGTTGTGATTTTTCAATTTTCATGAGTTGACTAATGTAAAAAATACATTTTTCAATCACGTCAGTGATTAATTGTGAAAGTTCAATGTTGCAATCGAATACTTAAAGATTCTTTCTTCCATTTGATGTCTCACAGAGCTATTTAGAACCTTGTCCAAGAAAAAAAACATCCCTTTGTCAATCGGAATTTGGACGATTGAATTGTTCATGGAAAAGAGACCAACCCCAACAAAATATTCTGATTCAGCATATCAAGATCGAAATCATCAAAGTGAATAAAGGCTTCACCATATACGAAATTAAAATAATCATAACTGGAAAAATGTTGTGAATAATCGGACGGTAACAGAATTTAATAAAATGTCCGATTATATATTGCCTCTCATTTTCCATTGGCGAATTCAAATGCATGAAAACTCAACTTCTAGATTTAAATCCGCAAACAAGGAAGCATGATTCACAATAGTAAAATGTGCTTTCAGCGTAGATTTTCTGTCCAATGAACGAAAGTTGGATTATTTATTAACAAATCTTGAAAACGTAGATAAGAGAAAGTGAATGATATTTTATCTGCTTGAGTCCGGTCTGTCAGAATAAAAATCTACGTTCTGATGAAATTGCTTTATTCGGCGAAATTAATATCAATTTCATACGAAAATTTATAGCATGGAAACTTTTTCAACTTATATAATATAAAGCACATGATACTATTGGAAAGTGAATTGTTACCAACCCATTTGCAAGTTTTCATAACTTGCCCTGAATATCGAACGGTGTGGTTCAATTATTGATAGAAAATAATGACCATCAAATATGAAATGATGGGAACACGAGGTTCATTTTTTTCATTGACGACCAATATACCAAATGATGACCACTTGAAGCATTAATGAGTTGTATAAATTGGACAATAAACATTTAACCATGTGTCAATAAATTATTTTGACTTGTCGATTAAGTTTCAGTGTCGATTTAAATAAAGTGCAATCAATTATCAATTGCTTTGCCAGTTCAATCAATTATCAAAACAATTTTATCTTTCACCAATTACTTCTGCCGCGTATAGTATTGGTGAAAAACGGTCTCCCCACCTATTAGACAATAAATAGTTGGAATTAACTCAATTATATATCAATTAATTTGTTCGAAATTCAAATTATGTCTCAATTGTGAACAGTTTGACAGAATTAGGCGCGTTGAAAGTCGAACGATGTGAAAACCGCCCGATGCATCATAGCTTATACACTATTGAACCCTCGATGGTGCACGAAGACAAATGTTTCTTGTGCCATTAGTGTGTTCACAAAAAAGTTCTTCAATTATCATAAAAAATATCCCTTGGGGGTTTTTGAGGTCACTGAGTTCAAATCTGAAGATAAAATTGCAAAATTTTTTATATCTGATCCAGTATCTTTGCCATAAATCTAAAAAAAAGTTTATTTGAAATGGCAATTGTTGTTGTTACTTCTCAAGAATTTGAAAATTCATAGCAGCCATATTAAATCTGTTATTTTTAATTTTATGATTTTCATATTAAATTTTGCTATTTCAATCTCCCATTGGGATTCAGCGACCCCAAACACCCCCAGATACTAAGTTCTATTTAAATCACAATGCTTGAAATCAGTCTTTATAGCATTTATTTATGATGACACATGTGTGTGTGTGTGTGTGTGTGTGTGTGTGTGTGTGTGTGTGACACACTAGTGGTGACCAAAATTTCTGCACATATATGTGTCACACACTGTTAGGGTGTTAATAAATTTGACATCAAAGAATTTCCACATTGGAACTAGTTTATATATATTTCGTATCTAATTGTGTTACTCCAAGAGCTCATATGACGAGGACTGTGTTGGAACATATTCATCTTACATAAATTCATGTACAGAAACTTGTGTTGTCAAGAGTTGAATCCTAGTGGCTAAATCATCTGACTAAAGTCAATCTCATTTGCAGATAATTTATAATGGCTATATCAGACATCGACTAATCACCAATGGACAAGGTCGCATAACTCAACTTTAACGTCAAAGCCCAAGAATTTTATGACCAGCTATTCCCAATGGAAATGGAGTCGAGGGAGAATCGAAGCTTTAACCTTGATTTCCCCTCGATACTTTCTTGATTCGTTCAGGAATGTCTACTGGGGATGTTTGCAGTGAGGTCGCAGATCAAACCATATAAATGCTATCTCTAAAAGTTTCGATTATTCAGTCATGAAATATAAACTAAATGATACCGGGTGACACGATATAAACCTATTTCCCTATAATGAACATTCCACACGAATGAAATGAAAATTACGACAATCAGAACTGATAATCAGGATGTAGAAAAATGAGGGTGATCAATAATTCCAAATGTAGCCAAGAATACATTTTCTCTCAGTTTAGATAAATCTGAATGGATTTTATGCCTTTTCTTGGTGGAATTTCGTGGCCCTGGGCAAACTACTATTTTATCCATAAGCTAGTCTGGGACTTCTGAATAGAGTTTGACTAGTTCCATCAATTATGGGTAGGCTATCAATATTCTCCCCGTCAATAACTAATATGAACGTAGTATATTTCCGCTATAATATCCAGATAATTCGCGTTGGCGAATGGATAATTTCTAGAGTATTGTCGCAGCTAGACAAAGGAAACTAATTCCATGCCAATACTCGAACAAGCCCTTAATAGAGTACGGAAAAAAAATGTCTCTTTGTCATAAGTGCGTTGATAAAAAAGTTTTTTAATTTCTCTAAAAAATATTTCTCGGCGGTTTTATGGGGTTGCTGAATTCAAATCAGAAGATAAAATTGCAAAGATGTATAAAAAAAAAAATTAACATAGAGTGTTGTGTCAGACAGTATTATTTTTTTTTTTTCATCCAAATTAAGTCCCGCCAGCTAATGCTGACCTATAAATATCATCTTAAATTTAGTAATCACAAAATGAATTGAGTTGAGCGAAACAGATATGATAGACAATTTTCATTACAATCGGAGACTTTGAAAATTCATAGCAGTAATATTGAGTCAGCCATTTTCAATATGATGATTTAAATATTGAATTTGAATATAGTGGTCCGAAACACCCATGATGTGACGTAAAGAACTATCTTATTTCAATAGGACTTTCTTTCAATATTTACAGCTATTGAAAATTTGCAATTTTCACTTGAGATTTGGATTCAGCGACCCCAAATACCCCCAGAAACTGAGTTTCATTGGAATTGAAATGTTTATAATCGGTCTTCATCGGATTTATTCATGACGGCATATATCTATGTCACACACTGTTAAGGGGTTAAACTTTCTAGACTTGGACTAGCTTATTTCCAGTCGAGAGACGGACATGTAATATTTATTTAGTGTCTAGTTGGTGTGGACATCTATGAAACAGCAATCTTTTGAGTCTATATAAAATGTTATTTCTCGCGCCAAATCTCAGAACTAAACTGGCCGATTATTTATTTTATATATCGCACCAACTTAACTGAAATGCTTCAAAATTATCACAATGACATCATCACATTATATCCACTGGCTTCTTAATTTTGCGATGGCTGAATACATTTGTATTGATGAAAAACCCCACGTATATATATATTCAAGTATCAAATCATTTCAAATTATACATGTCAATCATATTTCCATTTACGTTCAATATATAATTAAAAACAAAAAAACGATGAAAAAACCGAAGATAATAAATTACATAATAAAATATTTCATATAATACCAGAGAACGGAAATAAACCTTTTTTTTTCTTTCTACGAAGTGAGGAAAAAAATTTTCCACGTAAAAAAAAATATTCTCAATGGTCTACTTTATCTTTGTCATCGTTCCTCTATTCTCGCCGCGTGTTGCGCTATCCCATCCGCTGCTACGTGATATTTCATATGATTTTGAGGGAGGTTATGTATACACATAACAGAGCGTCGACGAGTACCCCCTGGACACTGATCAACGCACCAGCGAGCAAGTAGTTGCTGCCAAGCTCTCGTACCCGATTGCATTTTACTATAATACAAAAATTATGAAGGGGAATCGCCTCACTTATACTCACGGGACTGTCGATGACTCATCCCCGTTTTTACTTCCTATACAACACCCTCTCACCCATTGCCACTGGTATATACGTGCAATGGCATTTCACGCGAATTGTATACGTAATAAACGTGCCTATACGTCTTGTATTGTCAGATGAATATAAATGTGATTACATTCATCTTATGTAAAACGAATATAATATAAATGCATATGTATATTGTAGAATTTGCCGTATGACGCCATGACAGATCGATTGGTCATATAGCGGATGCATTTGAAAAATGGCCTTGGTTAATAACTGACTATGTAGGATTGAACGCGTATCCCCTCAAGGGGATGGAAATAAGTTCTTTCTTTTTCCCTTTTTTTTCCGTATATCAGCCTCTCCCTTTTTTCATTATTAACCTCCCCCCTTTACGAGATATCGATAGGATATTTTTTATTGTCTGTATGCTATTGCCAACGCATGCCTTGAATTTATATACGCAATCATCGACTGTTTCATATTTTCATTTCTTTTTTTTTTCGAATAAAAAGAAGCATATACGACAGTTCAAGCACTTGATGTTTTTATTACGAAACTTCTGGAATTACCTGTAATATTTCAATTTATATTTTCATCAAGCACTGGGTATTGTAATTCAGCATTGTATCATGTAGATATTCTGATAGTATCAACAATATGAATGCAAAGTTCGAAAATTTCTCAGTGAAATTAAAGAATAGACATCACACTCAAAACCACCTAGCATTACTTTATTATACTGTGGCTTTTAATTTTGTCAGTGTTATCACACCTGTAATAATCGATGTTTTTCCCCAGGTTCACCTCAGGTGAAATAGTTTTTCATTTAAATGAATAATATATTGATGATTTTATTCAAGAAAACTGAATGTCCAAGACAGCAGTACATACACGTTTACAGGCGTGTATTCAAACTGAGTTGTGACAAGACAGACAACTGAACCCACCAAAAACTCGGCATTTACAATGTTGCATGTTGTAGCTGTACTGAAGCATGTTTCTGAAAAAAAAAAAAAAAAAAAACGACTCAACTTATTCATGGTAGCCAAAATCAAATACGGTTTTAGTTCGTCAATAGACGAAATGTTCTTCGTATATGAGAAACATTCCGTATGAGTATTCATATGTGTATATTTAACATTTTTTTCGATAATACTGAAAGACAAAATACAATGCACATTTCAATAACGTTTAATAATATAGGATACCATGCCATGCGCCTGAAGAGCCTGACATGGAGTATCTGAGTGACCAATTTGGAAAAATGTCGAAATGTATATTTTATCAGCTCGATAAAGCCACTTTTGAATTATGGTAGAATGAAAATTCAGTTAAACAGACAGACAAACAGAAATTAATGTAGTAAATTTTTCAACTTTTGTTCATCCATTGAACAAGACCAATACATAGAAAATAAACGAGATCACGCAATTATTTGTCTTTAGATTTATTTATATCATAATCTTTGACGCTAATATTTTTTCCATTATGCCCAAAACAGAAGCACATAGCCGTTTACAGTTGCGTATTCAAACTGAATTGGTAAACAGTTTTTGATTTACAGGGTAACAAGAGGTCACGACGTCTCTCGGCGAGTATGAACAAAATTTGGCGTGAGCTGCGGCAGGTGGGGGGGCTGTATATGTGTAACACGTACACTGTATCGTCGATATATCAAGAATTTAAAACGACGATTGGTAATCAGAGCTAAATTCGATTTTAATGTACTCTCGAAAATGACATTTTTATTATTGTATTATTATGACTAAAATTTCAGAATTTATGTGTATATCCTGGACACTTATATACATGTTTTGATTGAGCATATACAATTGGAGATATGTTTGACGTACACTTTTGCATACATATTGCAATCTAGTTGATGCATATATTTTGGATATGCATTGCCACCAGGAATGGAATCTTTGAGATCTTTTTGATCACCAATAATGGCCCAGCCTTATAAGTTTAGTAAGTTATCATAAAAGAGCGATCAACACTGGGATATTGTTCAAGACTGGTGTCACTACCTTATACATTTGTATGCGTGTACATTGACACCGATCTTCGCTCACATATCGTTTGGTATATGTTATTATTATATAAAGGTAATATTAAAATATAATGAACTATATAAATTTCATGATTTCAAGTTGGACCATAGTTCGTCTTATATGTGAGTGATTTCTATGATTCGTATGTGTCTGAACGAAAAATATAAACGGGTATGTACTTTTGTCTTCGGCATCCAGATTTAGAAAATAATATGATCAATATATTATTCATATTGATAAAAAACAATTGAACTGTTGCTATATTCTCGACAGTATAGAAGATCCGCATAACCGCGAAGACAAAACGACTTTTTATGAAATATCATATTTCTGGTAACCGGAAATGAAAAAAATCGAATTTAATGACTCTGATAACATTAACAACGATAATAATCGCACTGGTACAAAACAATGCGAGGTCATTTTACGTATAATGTCTATTCTCATATCTTGATGACATGGCCTCGGGCACTGAGGGCGGTCTAAATAAAAATTGTTTACTTCTTATTTCTGCTGAATGATAGAATTTTACAAGAACCTATTTATTACACCGGACAAACTTTTATCTGACGATATCGACAAGCAATTAGAATTGAGGAAGAAGCGCATAATATAAGTTCACGAAGAAAAATATTTGAACCTGATATTAATTATATCTATTAGTCATCACGATAGTCCTCAAAAATGTCTGAAATATTGTTTTCGGGAAATAGCTTCCTATATAAAGAGCCATGAACAGCAGTCTGTGCATATAACCACTTCGTGGCGACTACAACATAACTTGAGTATTGTTCTCCGCTGGGCTATTTGACGAAAGAAGAAAAATATCCACGATGAAGGTCACGCAAGTGTTCATACCAATATCAATTGCTGTTATTCTTTTCATGTCTGTGATGACAGTTGAGGTAAGAACCAGACAAATCTTTCATCAATTTATATATAAAGTAGATATCTGATATAGAAATAAATATATCGTTGCGCGGTGAAGAAATTACGCTCCGGCGTGTGTATTCGTTGATGAGTTTGAATAACTCATCAACGAATACTCACACTATTTGGATCAGAAAATATTGCCCACATTTCAAATATTGAAACGGTACTCCTTAATCTTCAATGATATAAAACGAACTATATTCCTTGATCATTCACATGCGCTTTGTATGTGAGATATATAATCTGTTCTGCTACACAACGTCTACCATATATATTTGATCATTGTAACTATATCTTATATACTTATCTATCATTTTTTTCGTTTTTTCAATATATAGGCTGCTCCTATGAATATTTGTGATTGGCTAGTACAAGAAGGCCGAATTTGTTCAATCGGTGCCGATGGTAGACCAAAATTCTCATGTGAAGCTGGATATGAATTCCCGAAAAATAGCAATCATAAGGTCTGTAACCCAGTGGAATGGAAATGTCATGTTGACGATGCCGATCCGGATAAAATGATCAAATGCGATTCAGACAAATGGAATTGCGACAAGTTCGGCGATGTTGTTATATGTGGAATAATTATTAGCAGATCTTATAATGATTGAAACATGCATCGCTATCGATATCAATGATATGCTGCAAATGGTGGAAAAAATATTAATGGAATAGATTATGATATAAATAAATCTGAAGACAAATGATTTCGTGATCTCGTTTATTCCCAAATTTTTCGATATATTTTGGCTTGTTTGTTGGATTCCAAAGTTGAAGAATCTTCTACTAGAATTTCTGTTTCTATGTCTGTTTAACTGAGTTTTCATTCTACTATAATTCGAAAATGGCTTTACCGAGCTGATAAAATATATATTTCGTTATTTTTTCAAATTGACCAATCAGATACTCCATGTCAGGCTCCTCAGGCGTATGGCATGGTATCCCATATTATTAAACGTTATTGAAATGTGCATTGTATTTTGTCTTCCAGTGTTATCGAAAAAAATGTTAAATATACATATATGAATACTTATACGGAATGTTCCGCATACGATGAACATTCCGTCTATTGACGAACTAAAACCGTATTTGATTTTGGCTACAATGAATAATTCGACACTCTTTTTTTTCCAAATACATGCTTTATCATAACATGCAACAGTGCACCTTGTAAATGCCGAGTCCTGTTAGATCAATTGTGTATCTGGTCACAACTCGGTTTGAATGCACAACTGTAAATGAGTATGTACTTCTGCTTTCGACATCCAATTTTCTCAATGAAATAATCAATATATTATTCATTTGCATGAAAAACAATTGGACTTTCGCTACATTGCCTACAGTAGGAGATCCACAACCTCGAAGTACAAACGACTTTTTATAAAATATCTTACTTGAGATGAACCTGGGGAAAAAAATTCGAATTTTATGGATTTGATAACACTAGTAACGAGGTTATTTTTCGTGTAATGTCTATTCTCATATCATGATGACATGGCCTCGGGCACTGAAGGCAGTCTAAATGAAAATTGTTCACTTCTTATTTGTGCTGGATAGTAGAATTTCACAAGAACCTATTTATTATACCGGATTAACTTTTATCTAACGATTTCGGCAACCAATTACAATTAAGAAAGAACACTCCACGATAGCTCCCTATATAAAGAGCTATGAACAGCAATCAGTGCATATAACCACTTCACGGCAACTACAACATAACTTGAAGCTTGTTCTCCGCTGGGCTATTTGACGAAAGAAGAAAAATATCCACGATGAAGGTCACGCAAGTGTTCATACCAATATCAATTGCTGTTGTTCTTTTCATGTCTGTGATGACAGTTGAGGTGAGAACCAGACAAATCTTTTATCAATTTATATATAAAGTAGATATCTGTTATAGAAATAAATATATCGTTGCGCGGTGAAGAAATCACGCTCCGGCGTGTGTATTCGTGATGAGTTTAAATAACTCATCAACGAATACTCACACTATTTGGATTAGAAAATATTGCCCACATTTCAAATATTGAAACGGTACTCCTTAATCTTCAATGATATAAAACGAACTATATTCCTTGATCATTCACATGCGCTTTGTATGTGAGATATATAATCTGTTCTGCTACACAACGTCTACCATATATATTTGATTATTGTTACTATATCTTATATACTTATCTATCATTTTTCTCGTTTTTTCAATATATAGGCTGCTCCTACGACTAGTTGTGATTGGGAAGCACGAAAAGGCCGAATTTGTACAGTCGATGCCCATGGTAGACCAAAATTCTCATGTGAAGCTGGATATGAATTTCCGAAAAATGGTAATATGGAGGCCTGTAACCCAGTGGAATGGAAATGTCATGTTGACGATGCCGATCCGGATAGAATGGTCAAATGCGATTCAAAGGAATGGACTTGCCATAAGATCGAGGGTACAATTATGTGTGGATTAATTACTGGGGAATTTCAAAATTGAAACAGGCATCGCCACCGATCTCAGTGATATGCTGAAAATAGTGGAAAGAATATTAGTGTAACAGATCATGATATAAATAAATCTGAAGACAAATAATTTCGTGATCTCGTTTATTCCCAAATTTCTCTATATATTTTAGCTTGTTTGTTGGATTCCAAAGTTGAAGAATCTCCTACTAGAATTTCTGTTTCTATGTCTGTTTAACTGAGTTTTCATTCTACTATAATTCGAAAATGGCTTTACCGAGCTGATAAAATATATATTTCGTTATTTTTTCAAATTGACCAATCAGATACTCCATATCAGGCTCCTCAGGCGTATGGCATGGTATCCCATATTATTAAACGTTATTGAAATGTGCATTGTATTTTGTCTTCTAGTGTTATCGAAAAAAATGTTAAATATACATATATGAATACTCATACGGAATGTTCCGCATATGATGAACATTTCGTCTATTGACGAACTAAAACCGTATTTGATTTTGGCTACAATGAATAAGTCGACGCGTTTTTTCTTTTTTCAAAACACATGCTTTATCATAACATGCAACAGTGCACCTTGTGAACACTACATTTCCTACAGTAGGAGATCTACAACCTCGAAGTACAAACGACTTTTTATAAAATATTTCACCTGAGGTGGACCTGGGGAAAAAAATTCAAATTTTATGGATCTATTGTGATCGATGATGTCCGTGAGTCCTCGGTTTCTGTATGCTCTATACATGATGAAGTAGTTCACTTCAGATATTGTAAAGTTCATCTGCATCATTCATGTACTTTTGCACTACACTGAATCATTTATAATAAATTAATAATTATTCCCATTTTCCGAGAAATTATTTGGCATGACAAATTCGTTATGGGCAACGTTTCAAGTAGTTCGTTCATTTCCCGTATGTATTTTATATGCCTCATATATACGAAAATGAAGCAAATCGGAAAACCTATTTCAATCCACCGAATGACATACTATGACTTCAAGTATATTTGCAAACTTGCATTTATATTGATAAATCCTAAAAACATATGCCGCAATGATAACTATATTTAAGAGAATTAGGGGATTTCTACTTTGGCTCCACATGGTCTATGGGAAGTCTTTGCGCATCTCATAGTTAGGACTCCTCTACTGTGCATGTGTAGGACCCACAAAAAATGCCGTTACTAATCCTGTAGTTAGGACGCCACGTTTGGGCCAGTGTAGAACCAACATTGACCGTTGGACGCCTATAAAAATTTCTACACGGCTCTGGCTGGATCATTGAATATCACAAGCGTCCACCAATTACACAAAACGTACTTTGATTTAGCGACACTGATAGTCAATCAGAGTTGACGAAGAAGAACAATATCTATCACTCATCACGATGATCCCCAAGAATGTCAGAAATATTGCCATCGGACCAATAACTCCCTAGTCAAACAGACATGAACGGCAGTCAGTACATTCAACCACTTCGTGGCAACTACAACAGTACCTGAAGATCGTTTTTGGTTGGGCTGTTCAATGAAGGAATAAAAATATACACGATGAAGACCACTAAATAAACAAAAGTGTTCGTACCAATAACAATTGCAGTTAAAGTAGGAACCAGACAAATGTTTCATCAGTTGATATACAAAGTAGATATTTGATGTAACAATGAACATTGAACAGTAGAAAAATTACGCTTCAAAAGTCACTAAACTATGGTTGACCAGAAACCAATTTGAATAACTCATGAACAAACATATTGTTTTGATTAGAGAATATTCTTCACATTCCAAATATTGAAACGATATTCACTAATTTCCAATAGTATCGAATGAAATATATATGTTAATCATTCGCAAAAGCTTTGGTTGGGAGATATAGAATATATTCTGCCACATAATGTCGATCAAATATATTTAATAACTGTAACCATATTCTTTAAACGTTATATATAAATATAATTTCTTTGGAGACACGCAGAAATATAAATTGCAGTTATTTTTGATACACAGATTAACAAGAGGTTACGAGGTCACTTGCCGAGTACGAAAAAATTGTGGGTGAGCAGCAGACGGATGGAGGGCGCTGCAGTATATGTGTATAGTGTACACTATACATATGTGTATGTAGATATTCACATATTGAGGACACACAACACTAGCAGAATCGGCAAGCTAGGAGCTCGCAGCTGGCGCAACGATAACAATACCCGCGGTGCTCGTATAGCAGTCGTCTAGTGTATGTGTATATATTATATATACTATATATGTACTACATTTTGGAATCTGGGGTTGGACCCGCTGGACAATTTGTTGACCACGTTCTGGGTGTGCGCGTTAATCGCACATGTATATATATATATATATCTAATATAAATCTCGTTTGTGTCTGTATATGACATAATTGCGTCGATATGCTGTTGTTTTTTACGATCATTTTCACGAATGCCAAAAATATCTGTTTTTTGACAAACAAATATTGAACTATTTCAGTATTTTTTCATCTATATATCAAGGTGAAATCGTTGATGAATTCTCTAATTGAACTTTCAAGCCAGGCCACAAAACGACACTCAGGTCAACTCTGGCGGGTAAAATAGTTTTATTACCCGATTTATTAATTTATCAAATCAAAAAAGGTTTCCGTACGATGGGCGGCGTGGTTCGATATTTACAAAAATTTGTAATGGAAAGTGGCATATAGTTAGACAGTTGAATTGGTAGAAAGTACATTGTGAATTTGTGAAGTCCAGGTACCTCTTCCGATTCAATCGCCCTTACCCTTCCTAAATTAATTGAAAAAAGTTTTTCGCCACTTTCAGGTGGAGATAATGAGATAAAGCATTCACTGGACAGTAAAATAATTGATACGAACACAGGATCTTTGTGTAGATCTGACTAGATTGCATATTATTGGCGACCAGTTAGAAGTATATTTTGATATCATTGTCTCCTCAAATATTTGTCGAATAATCATGCTTATATATCAATGGCAGATATGACAAACTTTGTATGAATGTAGCCGATAGTTTTAAAGGAATAACTGCATGAAGTTTATATTTGTGTATGTGTGGGTGGCAGCTGGTCAATTTTCCTAATCACCACTCCATTTGAATATTTCCAGGAAATTCATCAATAAACTGAGCAAGATTCATCTTATCAGATTCGTCAAGGGGAGAAGCTAATGCATGTAGAATTCTAATTATCAAAAAATAAATACCATGAACTGGTTGTTGTGTTCAGATTAAAATTAAGGAGTAAATTATGTCTCTGTTAGAGAAGAGTGGGGATATTGTCGACGCTGAACGGAAACCTTCAATGAGGGTAATATTATTGAATTTTTTTGACTAATCAACAAATATTAAAATATTTGGAAAAACGAAACCCTTTGTGTCCAATAAGGTATAGCCAGTGCCTAATGGAAATTGTGGGCACTCTTGGTGTAATTACGGCAGTTAACCATATCTGACTTCGACCTTGTTGAATAATCAAAATATTAGGTCAGTTTTGAGTGAGTCCTCTGTTGTCTCATCGTTTGACATTTCATCAAGACTACTATTCACAATAGAAGGTAATTTTTCGTTAGTATACTCATCACGACGTACACACAACATTGAAAATCTTTAAAATCACAACAGAATCGTTAATGATCGTCAAACCTTTCGTGATAACAACTGCCTGGCGACCAAAGATGGCAGAAGCAATCGCGCCAATACGCCAGCGGCGCGAGGAGGTTTGCGCTATCGGATACCGTTGTGTCCACCCTCCCCTACGCTAGAATAAAAGTATTTCCGCACCCGGAATCCAAAATATGAGCAGAAAAATAAAGTCACGATATGATTGAGCACACTCGTCCACTCAATTGGGAATATCTATAGACTGCATTATACGTCCATATTTTATTCGAATTGTGCCAGACTTTTTTATACATATTTCCATGCCGATTCATTAATTATCGAAATTAGTACATTGGTGTTGATTGCGGTCTTGATGTTGCGCAATTGGAGCAAAAAAAATCAACTTAAAACTCATCTGGTTATTAGTGTTAATTTTCAACGCTAATAACTGAATACAATAACTAGTTGACACTACAGTCCGTGTAGACTCATATACGTACTCCACTTCCCAGTTCATTTCGACGTTGGTTTTTTTGCAGTGTACTCGTAAAATACAAAAATTTTATTTTATAGCCGAAGTAACTTTGTAAATTCTGTTTAAGGAATGTCGACAGAATAGAACTTGAGGGGCAAATTAAATTCCAAGAAATAAGAAACATGAAAAAGAAAGACACAATACAGCCATATTTTATCGACGAGTGAATCGGACGTGTGAGATGCGCGCGCACATGAGGTACGAAAATATTCAAAAGTTAATATTTCATCTTGACTCGAGCACCCGTCATCGTGAACGCAAAAACGATTTATAACGAAACGTCTTTCAAAATAGGTATGTATATATGATAAATATCTGCATGCGACGTGAGATACGCGCTAACATGTACGGGGTGCGAATCATTAACGCGCGAAGAGTATCTCGAGTTTTGCGCGCGCCAGTGTGTCTCCTTCAGGTTCCTTCATGCTCGCATACACATAAGATCTTCGGATGTATTGAAAGGTTGGTGGAAAAAATTTCACTCCCTCTCGATACGTTGTTCGATGTATACTCTATATAACATTTTATCGAACGCGCTAAAGCGCTTTCACCATCATCCATTATCCTTTGTGAATGTTTTGTGATTTATAACGTTCTATACGTGTAGTATCACGTTTCACCCCGTACACTTACACTGTGTACAAATGCAAATAAAACTTGTGACAATTTAGTTGCGAATGAAGTAGTTTTAGTTCCAATAAAAAGAATATTGTGAATTTACACATGTGCGTTTTGATACTATTCAATGTGATTATTTTTCCATTATTTTGAACATGAGAATATCTATCGAATGATAATTATTTTTTCCTCTAGAATTCACGCAGTTTGAATTTGAAATAACGATTTCTCGATTCACAATGGAAAACTGAGTTGTCTTTTCCCTGGCAGATTATTTATCGTAGAATAGAAGAAATTTTCATTTTGTATAAAATCTATCGTGTTACGTCCTGATGGAATGTTTGATTGAAGATATTCAAGTTACAACTTGAATCTGGTTATTGATGAAGTTGAAATATGTTGATTGAGTATTGGAATTCGGTTTGGATGTAGTTTTTCTTGATGTTGTTCAACAATTCCAACGTGGACGTTTTCAGAAATAATTTAATTTAGATATATGTTCCAAAAATGGTAAGGGATAGTGCGCTTGCCACTGCTATGCACAGGTGCATGATTTGGACGCTGGATGACGTGTGTGTACTGATTTAATAGCGTATATGATTTATTTCACGACCGACACTTGTACACTTTATTATATTATAGATTTTTCATATTGTAGAAATATACATAGGTTATCGGATTTATTACTTTTGAAGTTTTGAATGTAATTGAGAGATTCTGAGTGTTGTGAGTGACTGACTGATTTTCTAACTGCCGTGAATGATTGATCTCTGACTCCGTGTTGTAAGTGGCTGAAGACTTCTGACTTGGTGTTGTGAATGGCTGAAGACCTCTGACTGCTGTCTGTGACTCGACTGAGGTTTATATATTGTTGTGTGCTCTTGTCATCACAGGTGGGCTGTTCCCCATTGGTTGATTTGGTGTGGTTCGATTGATTTTGCAATGGGTCAATGCCTTTGCATTCGGACAGAAAGCCCAACGTTGCGTTTTCCGTGAATTGCCCTCAGCTCAGGTTTGCAGTGGCAGCTTCTGTCTCGAGGAATGTGCTGAGGTTCTAGGCTTCAGCTGGTGTTCAAGTTCAGTGTCTTAAAAACTATTTGCTGATGTTAAGGGTTGAATGGAATGCATGAAGATTTGGTTTGCGAAATGTTGCTCAATCCAAGGTTAATGACTTATAAACTAATGAATGTTTATTTGGTATGATCTTGAATCAAAGCGTTTATTAATGTTATTTTGAGAATTTAAATGGTGTGTGTGTGTGTATGTGTATATTTGGGGTTAAGGGTTGGCTATGACGTAACAATCGGAACAATTATATTATATATTTTTTCTGATTTGTCGACAATCCTCGATAAAAAAAATCGTGTCGTCAATTTTTGTTGTTTTTCTATGACTGGAATTGGTCCTGGTGGAAATAAAGTTGGTGTGTCATATAAAAGAATGCATTTATTCAAAGTTCTTCGAAGATACTCATTGATGGTCAATGGCATTTTGTGAATATTGTCAAACACATAGTTTATCGGTAATATATGTTCTTGTTCGTCTACGAAATATAATTTATTCATGAGAAATATTATTTTACTAATATTTAATAAACCTTGTTTGGAGCTAATATTCTCTAGTTATTCTTAGTTCACGTTAGACCACAAGTGATGAGTTATTATATTACCTCTGTAACAGTTATTGTACTAAAACACTTCTGATATTAATTTATTGTTATTATAATTATGACTACAAAAAATAATGTCGAATTTCAATATAGCTGACTATAATTAATGTCAATTAATTATCACCAAGCAGTAATTTATTAACTATTGATAAGTAGTTAGAATTAGCCACAAAGTCTACATTCGAAATTTACTCTTACATTGAATTTATTATAAGTCGTAATATTTATCAACTATGAATAAACAAAAGTTGATACAGTAACTATTTACTAGAACAAACGATTTATTAAATACTAACATCCATCCATTAAGTATAAATAAACGGTTTATTTCAGCTGTGGTTGAAATAAGCATTTGTTACATATCAATAAATTTAGTTTATATTGAAAAAACTATTTTCTCAGTGTATACATCAGCGTTATCGACTACGCGTGTATTCCCAATGTAACCAATTATAAATTGTTGCTTCATCCATCTTGTAAAGAATGTTGATTTCATTCTTCACGCGACGCAAAAATTAAAAAAAAATGAAATTAATTAGAAAAATTATAAATTGAAACAATTCAGTATGAACAATTTCCACTGGATTTGTGTTTGAATTCTCCAACATTATCGCTTTTTTAGTCAATTCCAATTCTAACAATTCAATAATTCACAGTGATATAATTTGAACAATAACTTTATGCCTCTTGTTGTACATATCAATATTATTTATTATAACGAAGATTATGGATAATGTGTAGCCGTTATAAGGACGCCGTTTAAAACACTTACGTTACTGTTAAAGAAATATGATATCATCAAAGACATCTACTGGTTTTCCACACGATCAATTCCAGTTAGAATCACAGAACTTTTCGACAATATTTTTCTCTCGACGCACTGTGAATTCAAGTGTTAAGATTGTTCCACGCCCTATCTTTTTCCATCGTAGTAGTTCTAGTTATTTTCAAACATACAAAAGCTGTTCCTTTTTTTTTCTTTCTCGTCGACTATTGTCATATAAAACGTTTCGAATATTTCCGAAGATAGAACAGGTCAAAACGAGTGACATTTTCAACATATGTTTTGTTTATGCTCTACGTTATTACTCCCAATAGAAAACATTATCATTGATTTTCTCCTCCCGATGTGCATACGAAAAGAAGAAAATGATTATTGAAAAAATAAAAACATAATGTTAACTATGTAGTGAAAAAAAAAATCAAAACTGACTTTGAAATATTCTCGCAGTGATGTGTATTGAACATGAAAATGTAATATCCTCTCTTCATACGAGAAATCACAGCTGCACAAATGAGAAAAAGGAGAGTAAAAAAAATAACAGACACGGGGAGAAAATAAAAAGAAGATACACAATATCACGTCAACACCGCTCGCGCATCGTAGCGCAATCCGCTGTCATGTCTCCCCGAGAAAAAATTTTGCATCCATAACCATGCCTTCAGGAATATATGTATGTACATGCGTTTCCCTTTTTTCCATCTGTCTATACCTTCTTCACGTGCACTTATAGTACTTTGTCTCTCGCTTTCTCACTTTCACTGTTGCGCACGAGTGGAATCAACAGAAAATGGACATTGCCCGCCGGCTCATCTATGTGTATGTGTTTATATCAATCACACGTGCTAATGAAAGTCGACATGATGCACACCTCATGAACAATATAACCGATGAATGTAGTGACGTGAAAATCACGTATCTGTACGTACAAGCAATGCATATGAATGCCAATTTTTTTAATAAATATAAATTTATTATTTGAGTAGAAATTATTGACTTTATAGAAAATAAAAGCAGCGACTATATGAAAAAAGGTATAAGTATTAAATCAAATGTATTTTCTTTGAACACCATACTTAAGATGGCCATATATGTGATAGCTTTCTGCATTCCCGCACGGAAATAAAAATATATATTCAACATATATCCCACAATATGTATTACTATTGAGATAAATATATGTGCGGCAAAAAGTAGATATGCTTGAACTGTTCAATATACATTTAGGGTAAAGGATGGTAATTTGGGACACTAGAGAGCCATTATTATTTCAACTATCTACATCTGTCAACACTTTAGTTTCTAATGAACATTGCACGTTTCTCTCGATGTTTCACGGTATACGAACGCATTTACGTAATCTAAATAATTTCAATTTAAAAATATTTCCTGTCATAATACCAGACATGTTATAATAACACCGGCCAATTTCATTCTAAACACGATCCTCGCGACAATTAAATTCCCAACGACTTTATGGTTAAATGAAGAATGAAGACGGCACTTCCATCACTACTGCTACGATGACTATATTACCTACAATATCTTCTATCTACTATATACAAAACTAGTTGGGTATTAGAGAGTGAGTGGAGGGTGAACTGGTTGCTGCAGAGACCCCTCTCTGTTTTTCCTATATAGAGAACAAGTGCCGGCGAAAACGAAAACATTGCACAACAGGACACGGAAGCGAGTATGAGAGAGAAAACGTTTTGGCACATAGAATATCTATAGTGGCATCACGGCACCACTGTGAAGGCCTCACTCCTCGTTCCGTTGTAATTAGTTTCAGCTCGAGAGCGAACGACGAGACATGCAGTAGTAGAGTGTAGAAGAGTGGAAGTGGAGTTGCTGGCACAGCACAGAGGGCGGGCCCTACGCTATTGCGCCTCTGTTGATGGCGGACGAGCAAATAGGACGCAATAAACACAGCACTAAACATATACATATACACATGTATATTACTGGATGTGTTTGCGTATGTATGTAGAGTCTAGTATTATAGAGAGATGCGGAGACGTCATGTCGCCGCTTCGTCAGAGTTTGGCTCGGCAGTCGAAATCTCGTTGACTTTTTGGGTCTCTGCTGCATGTATTATATACGAAGAGATTCTGTTCATTTTTTTCCCACATTTTTCGTCATAGCTACACTCTTGCAATATTAGCGCTGTATTCAAGGGTTTGTTGGAATTTTTGTAAACCTGCCTCGCACTTTTGTGTTTTTGCTATTTCATTTTTTTCTGGAATGTTGTTTCTATTAATATGATACTTTGCGTATGGTTTTTTCCACCCAAATAATAACCGCACTCACTGTTTACGAGTCCTCTGTTGTTGCATATCCTATATATAATGAAGTAGTTCTTCAGTCCAGATATTGTAAAGTTCATCTGCATCATTCATGTACTTTTGCATTACACTCAATCATTTATAATGGTTAATCGTCGTTTTCCCGACATTATATATGGGATGGAAAAATCGTTATGGGCAACGTTTCAAGTCCGCAAAAATATTTTCAGATAAGCCGATATTCAACATGTTATGCCTGATGTATATGGTCATATCAGACTATATATGAGTTTATCAGAAACTTTGTCACGGGAAAGACAGTTATCACTAGGTTCCAAATTGTTGAATAACTTAGTAGCAGGGTAAATAAATTTTGAGGAAGGGTAAGGGGACTTGTGGTAATGGTTTTCCACAACTGTTGAATTCTTCGTAAAACAACGGTTGGATGAGAGGTGGATACGGAGAATATCGGAAAGAAAATAGACGGTGAACATGAATCCTGAAATATATTCATTTGTAGCCAAATGAATTTGCGGTAAAAAAATAGATATACTTGAATATATGTCCAATATCCATTTACAAAATATCTAATTCAACTGTATCCCGACATAAATGTATCAGTATACCCATTAAGATGGTTTTAATATACGTTGCATTGGGCAAATCGAGTTTCTTTTTTCTTTAACCTGAAAGTATATATTAATATATATTTCATCATATATTTTTCGATATACTGAAAGCGACAAAAACTCAAATATGTTAATGTATATATTCATGTATGTTCAATATATTTCAGGGTATATGTTTTATAGTGCGGATCTCGATATTCACACAAGAAATTGAAGAAAAAATAATGGATGGTATTGAACCGGACTTTGGACCCGGACCTCCCGGATTCGCGCCGGTTCTATGGAGACCACAGGAAATCAACATGCACTCAAGGTTATGCTCAGCAATATTTTTCCCATTTGTTATTAATATTAGATGAAGCTGATGCGAAACAAAAAATCATAGCATGATGCATGAATTATATTCTTTTCTTATTTTTCTATTCGTTTATCTATGTTCGAATTTTATTATCAATTGGTACATGAGTGGATCAACTGTTTATATAAAGTCCATATTCGACGGACTTGTTCTTCCATTCGTTCGTGTAACACAAACTTAGAAGACCACTTCAATCTATCATTTATTTATTCATTCATTCTTTTCTTATATTGAAAAAATAAATTGAAAATATGATAAATGATCTGTCTTGCATATTTATTAATTTATTCTTCTTCATTACCTTTAGAAGAAGTGAATGACACGCAATTTTAAGTATAAATATTATTATATATCAAATTCCTGATAGAAAAAAAAACAAAAAACAAAACAAAACCAATTATGCAATCGAATATTACTTTCCCCCTGTATTTTATCTTCAATTGAGCATCAAAATGAGGTCAATGGGATTGTATATTTATTTCGATTTGAGAGTCTGTCACGAATGTACAGATAAAAAAAATATTGTCGTATCTAATTTGAGAAGACATGAATCATCGTTTAAATACAAATATATACATATATTTATGCAGGTATATACATATATTATTATTGCAACTCATCAAATTCTCAATTCTCGTAATTTCCCTTCCAAGTCTGATAGCATCTTTTCCAATATTACATATACATTTATACATATATACATACACACATATTTATGTGTGTATATAATCATGCATTTACATCTGCACTTTGGCCTCAATTTCCACGAAGTCAAGTCCCACCACAATTGCGTTCAATGTACAATCGTACAAAAAATATAAATATATATATATATATAAATATAGATAAAGAATTTTATTTTTTTGTGAATTTCTCCTCTCTTCTTTCTCGCAACATCGGTGCAGCATCTTCATGATTATAAACAGCGCACAAGATAAACAATCATTAGCATTGTATTGTCCAGATGTTGATGTTGATGTTGGTATATATGCGAAGGCGGCGGGTGCATGATAGTGGTGGTGGTGGTGGTGGCGCGCAGGAGGAATTCAATGCTGAGATTCGAGTGGGTTTAACTTCGATAACGGCGCAGAGCGTCTGTGCGGTCCAGCTGCTGGCAATTGTGAAGACAACCCAACGAGTGAACGAGTAAAAGCAGTTATGTGTGTGTGTGTGTGTGTATGTGTGTGTGTGTGTGCATGAGAACGAGAAAGAGAGGAGAAGTGAGGATGAAAGAGTAAAAGTCCACTTGACTCTCGATCTCCTTCTTTTTCTTTCTTTTAGTTGAACTAAAAAAGGGGTCGAAAGCGAACGAATTTTTACAGCGATGCAAAAATTTTACGAGTGATTTAATATCTACTTTCATTATTGATCTCTACATCGCCACCCCCTTTCTTTTTTAACAAGTTCTGTTGTATTTTCATGTACTTTTCATTTGGTATTTCAGTGGAAACACTACTGGTTTATTTGAGAAAGCTTATCAATTGGTTAATAACAAAAGGTTTTGTTGGGTTCAAGAACTTTCGTTTGCCAGAATTAACAGTTTATAATTGATAATACACTGGATAAAAAGTATTCTTGGTCCTGAAATCCAAAGTATTACCAAGCCAGTTTTCCTATGATAAGAATACGTATTCTTACTATAAGAATACCGAGTTTGCTTATTATGCTGAAGCTTCAACTTATGTGACTATCGCAATAATGTTTTTTCAGTGTATAGTTGTACACTGTCTCATATCCTATATGCACGACTACTCAAATTAACTGCCATCAAATTTACCATGAGTTGTCTCTGTAAAATGTGTAATGTACACATTTATTGTGCAAGATGACTACTATTTTTACGAATTGCAAATATCATGTATATTATAAATATAATTCTGTCTCAGAGGTCGAGTATTCCTTCTTAACATTATAGCAACGAATGAACCATATTTTTTAACAAATTAGTGATTGATCACGAGATGATATTGTAATGTTTTGGGATCCATGAGTCTAATGATGTAGGTAATTTATTCTAAAACGTGGACAAGAATCATATCGTGGCAGTAATCAGGACCAGGATAATATAGATAAATTGTATATAAATGAAAATCATAATGGCAGAAATTATTCTATGAGAAAGAGATTCACATTACCACAATCTGTTCAATAATGGCAGCTTCTACTATGAGAGAACCTTCGAATAATGTCATCTACGATGAATTCGACGTAACCTACATTAAATCTGAGAACAGGTTGGTTGTTCAAACAATCCATCTGAATGAAAGACATTCAGAATCAGCAACCTGAAAAACCTTTATGTAGAATTTGGCGATTTTTTAACTTTTATAGTCCAGTTATAATTAAATTGTTAATGAAAAAAATGACTTTGTTCAAGACATTGTTCATTTTTCAGACCCTTAAATGAAAAATAACATCGCGATTGAATCTTTTCATTTCTCATTGATAATATGGGAGCTCAAATATATAAAAACAATCAGTTAAACAGTGTTGGGAATAATTGAAAAAAAAAAGAAGTGAACATGAGAAAAAAAAGCGTTATGTTTGTAACGCTGTGCTGCAATTGGTTTGTCATTATTTTGATTTGTAATCTGTTTAAAAATTATCGAACATTTATCATGTAGCAGAAATCGAGCTATTTTTTAAATAAATACTATTATTTTACTGAATATAATGAAGGCATCAAAATATTAAGACACAATGTTTACGTTTGTGGAAATTAGATATTTAATTCAATTGATTGTATATTGTATCTACGCAAAACAGTTTGAATCAGCTGAACAGTCAGGTTCAGAGACGGAAATTATTTCTTTTTTTGATTATATCATGCGTAAGGAATATGAGGGTGTAATTATACGCGATGATATCAGTGTGATAAAGTGTGTTGTTTGGATCAATTTCTTTCTATTCATGAAAAAGGCTCTTGTTTGTTTTCCTCAATAGTTTGATATAACTGAGATTATGAAGAGATCAAGGTCACAGTTCGCAGACTTTGAGATAATATCCCCAAAGTGTTGTCTGTCAAAACTATATCAGAGCCGTCTAAAAGAGCACTGTTCAATTAATCAGTCAGCTTAAAACGTTCGGGGTGAAACGAATAGATTGAATTTTAAATCTTAATATCCGCATTGTTTTTAATATTATTGGCGTTTGAAATTAATGAAATATAATAAATTAAAAATCGAAGATTTTCCCATTCATCATTCAACGTGGATCACATTTCTCTCAGGTACATTATTCAATTATATGAATTCTATTGTCATATTTAATGGGAGAAATATAGTTACGAACAAATAAGATATTCACATATTATTATAAGAACATATGCATTTCATTCAACCAATCACTCGCTCACTATGAACATCTCTGACGCAATAAAAGCTATACGTTTTCATATAACAATTCACGGGTTTTCATTACGAAATACAGTTTTTTATGAATATTCACTTTTCCGAATTAATTTGTCATAATTCTCCATGGAAATTATAAATTTCTGTCATAAATCACAACTTTCAATGGTCTCAACAATAACCGAATATCGGGCAAAAATAAGAAGAATAAGGAAAGTCATTGTCTCTCATCAATAAAAGTTCTATGCAAAACTACAATTTTCAACTGCTGTTATTCACAACGAATATGGAAAAGAGCAAATCTATTAATTTTGACGTTATTTTATGAATATTCAAGAAGGAGGTCCCGATGTCGACATATTCCTATGATAAGTTGCATTGAAGCGTAAAGTTCCAGCATAGTTTATCGTAGAAATTCAAATAAATTTTTTTCCATTGCAGAACATTACAATTAAATCCATTATTTCTGTTTGCAGTGATTCAAAAAAGGGTTTCTTTCCGCAGCAGAGAGGAACAAAAGAAGGACGAAGAAAAAATGATTGCATTCACTTTATTTATAATAACAATCGGTGGAATAGCTGCGGCTCGCCAAGAAAAGTCACTGGGATTAAACATCAGTACCAAAATATTTCCTGGAAGTATCTTTGAGAACTTAAACAGAGTTAAACGTCAGAATACTCGCAATGATGTCCTTAGGGGTGATCAATATTCATTCACCTATGATATAAAAGACTCTGAAATAAATGTTCTCGGTACTCTTTTCAATGCCCCGCCAGCATATCATTACAACAAATTTATGATAACGCGTGATCTAAACATCACGTCATGGGATCAACTTTTGGCTACTTACACTTGGGCTGATTTCAATGCGGCAATTCATATAGAATTTTCACGACCTGATAAACAGGGAAGAATAGTAGATGTACGAATAATCCCAAACGCAATCAAATTGCGTAAAATATGTAAATCCAATCAAGACATTGAACCATTTTATGATACCAAATACATATACTATACATACTCGAAGCGAGGAATTGTCGAAGAAACCGAGACCAAGCCCATCCGAGACATACCGTTCATGAATTACAGTCAGAAAATATTTGATGAATCAATTTGGGTTGGCGCATCCAGAGTTAATGCTAAAGTTCATGTGACCCTAGAAGGTTTTATAAAGAACAATGAGTTGATATTGCAACTGGTATATAAATTGTCTCATTCATATATATTCACCACTTCGGGAATGAATTTCAAGATGCGTCATTTCAATGAATTAGTTCTTAAATAATTTGCGAACTCATAAAAAAAAATCACTGTACTATGATTTTGTTCAATACTTTTATTGCTATGGTATGATTAAACCTTTGAAATTGATTAGGGTCTGTTCAATTTTATTCTAAAATTCAATAGGGTATTTTTACTCCATTCCTTTACGTTTCTTTTCAATGTTAATTCTTCAAGTTGTGATTTCAAATTTGTAAGCCTTTTTTTTTTTTTTTTGGCAACATCAGCTATTGTGTCGAATTGATAAAAAATCCGCATGTACCACTCTACTTACGTCTACTTTATTGTTATATTCACTTATCCAATAGTCGCAAGCACTTTAAACAAATGGTTTTTCAATACTCTCATTTAGAAACGACATATTTTACACCAGATACAAAAAAATTAATGTCTGACATTATATCATTTTGACTTTACCATACATGGATCTACATCATTTTTTAACATCTAATATGCGACCTCATTAACCTAAATGAAATTATTTCATCATGGTTAGTCCTTACGTGAATGTATTTTTTAAGTAGGGTCAAAGAATTTCAGTACCGCGACATGAATATATTCATATACATGTATATTTATTGAAGCAGTGGGTAAATGTTCTTTCATACAACCCTTCACTTAATTTATTTCACTGAAAAGCCAGCGAAGCGCAATAAAAAGCTGCCAAGACGAGCTATGCAAAAATATATATAAACGCAGAAGTGAAAATATAATTAATGTCAATAAATTCATTTAAAATGTCTTTGTGTGGAAAATTAGTTGAAAATATATTTTATAATATTTTTACACTCGTTTACATTATATTGAGTCAGCTCTACATAATAGCTATAATTGTAAAGAAAAAAATGAGGAGAATTACTCTTTCCTTCACTTTATCACACATTTATAATATACATACTCACTAAATTTTCTTATTCTGTTGTGCGCGCGATTTAATTAATTCACCCTCTTTTTGCTTTCTCCATTTTATTATATGCATTACCTCACTCACTCACACTTATACTCACCCACTTCATATCTCTCTCTTTGTGCACAATGTGACGCCACTCTCTTGGCATCTTCGCGCGCTCCAGTCATCTCTTAATTAACTAACAACAATACACTCGGTTAATCGCCTTATGCGGCCCTATATATATATATATATGTGTATATATAAACATGTCACAATTAGTGAGCGCGTGCCAACTAATCCCTGGGACGATTGCTGTCTGGAGATTTCGCAGCCAGAGATTATGTGGGTGCAATTAGAGAATTAATTTTTATCTATGAATAAAAAAGTTTTATAATTTTTTTAAACATAATTCATAGGTGAAACATAATCTCGTTGTATTTTCTGTGTTATTGAAATTTAAAAGATCATCTATGAACATTGGAATGTTGATAAATGTAGGCGGAAGAAATAATTTTCCGCTCTATCTTTCCTCGATTTATTTTTTCGGTAGCTATTTTCTCTTAGATCCGTCGGAATGTGGTGACTCGTCAAATGGATGTTCGGAATTGTTTTTTAAGTTGTTTATGCGTCACACATAGCTCAGGATTAACCCAATACTACCAGACTTGACGTTGATTAATAATCAATTGCCAGTACTTGACTCAATACTAGTTTTTTTTTCTATTCGTTATGCTAACTCTGTATACGAATTCAAATTTAATTACTAATTTGGCAGAATGACAACTTACGACGAGAGTGAACACGTCGTTAGTTTCACTACACAACTTCGGACAATCATTCCAAGAATAATATTCCTAAGTTCCATTTTTGGCCAGTTTTCCGAACTACAATCCATACGATGGACTCTCAACTATATTATTTGATGCGGTGAAAAAAATTAGTATAATGAAGTAATGGAAGGAATTATCATTGGTCCAAACGCCACAATGGCTGTTACAAAAAAAAACGGCCAAGAGGCAAGCTCAAATTTTTTTTCTACATTCGGTAATGTGTAAGAAACGTTCAATAATTTTATGTTGTATACAGCAATTGATGGATTTTGGGATGATAATGATGATATTGTGAAACTGTTGGATATTAAAGACACGTGCAACTGTCTCTTTTATCATTTTTTCAAATATTTTTTCAATATCATTAATATCCCATTCTTCATTACACATCCGCTTGTGGTTTTTCACCTGAATTTTTCGATTCCTATACATCGATATATTTCTACATCGTTGATTTCAGAATCAGCCTGAAGGTAAAATCAAAGTAGTAATGTATTTTCTTTGTATATGCTCGACACATATACACACAATGACATAATCATGCAAACACTTAACCAAAGTCACATGATAATTCCACCGCTGGTTCGTTCTTCATTATTTCATTTTCATGGTGAAAACGAAATAATAAATAATATATAATTGATTGAGATATAAATAGTCGTTACACGGAGAACTAAATCCTTTTACTTCGTGAATTTTGTTAATTTTTCAATCAATTTCTGAGGATGATTTAAAATTTCGTATTCTCATGACACACAACGGAGGTGGTATGTGAGTTTGGGGTGCAATGATTGTCGCATATATGTATGTATTTATATTTGATTGTGTGTTTCAGACATCACTGACAAAAATTCCGGGCTCATGTAGTAACGAGTGGATGATTGATTGCTGGAGGCGGAAACAGTGGCAGCGATATATTAATTTATGTATTAGTGGAATGTTTTCTTGCTTTTTTCTTCCATTTTATTCCTTTCTTCGTGATTTCGAAACATACTATACCTACTCTATCATAATCTGCTTCATATAAAATATATTAACCTGAAAATATTGGTTCAAGAATATTGAAACGAGAACTCTGTAAATTGTTAGAATGATAAAAAAGTGATTTTTTTTTATTATGATTCAATATTTTCTAGTACATATGCATATAAGATGTGCGCAGCAATAACTTACAGCGTATTATCTCAAAATAAAAAATGCAACCACAAATTGCGAGCATCGAAGGCCCCAGAATGTTCTATGAACCCCGTACTAAAGATCTAGAAATCGTATACTGATATAGCACCCATGGCTATTTTCTCCATCGACTATTTTTTCCGATACTATTTTTCCCTAGATTTCTCCCGAAAATATCTATGCATGACACATCTATCCGGATATACTTCGAGTGCCCCTAATCAGGTGTAAAATAGTTGAATAATAAATTTTCCAAACATCAGCATCAATATTAAAAATCTGTTCTAATCGAAAATTACCTGTGTCTCATGTAGAATTATTCTTGAACGATCTATATAGTATTACATTATGTAATAAACCTGATCAATATTATATTGGTCGCTAGTTTTTTTTGTTTTTTTTATGAACTCGGCCAAATTTTTATATGGATTTAATGAACCTACTACAACGATTTAGAAATAAATATATACCAATACATTTATATATAAACATCGCAACGTTCGTTCAACTATACACATGCACAAATAATCAGTGGCCTGAGGATAGGGCGTATACATGCGTGGGAGATACGAGCAACGATAATTCAACATACACGTGCAGTTATTTTCTTCTCACGGTGCCCAAACCTGACATGCACATATACACTTTAATGTATACATATTAATACCCACACACACATACATATTGGATATTCATACGCATACATGTACATTTAGGCGTACATATATTACATTGTAATGCTGAAGGGCAAAAACATCAGTGGGTATTATCCATCACGAGAATAATTCGAATGTCGGCATACACCTGGCGACGTCTTTTGCGAATCTTCAGTTGTCTCTTGCACCTGCCCTTCTATCTTCAATACATTTATAAGAAATATAGATGTACATTATTCGAAATTCAACTTTGCTATTTTTCTCTTCTTTTATTCAAATACATTTTTTTAGTTATGTTCATGAATTCTTGCACATCTATCTCGTATTTATTTTTGTAAAAGTGGTTGACAAAGAATTTTTGATGTCATTGTTCGAAATAATTTGCAATGAGAATTGCATGATTTATAATGATCGATGAAGAGTAGTAAAAAAATACATTCCTTTCATGAAATATATTCTTGCTTGCTTATGATATAAATTGTACTCTATCTTATTAAAGTGAATTTTGACGTGTGTACGTTGATAAATTGAATTATACAGCTTAAACTTTCGTCATTGGTTTATACACGGAATTTTTTCTACATTTAGTTATGAAACATTGAATTATGTAGTACGAGGAAGAAGAGAGTTTTACTGTTAACTTTAGGACAATTTTCCAAATAATTGGATATATTTGTAATATAAATTCAAGATTAATCAAGTCATGAGAATATAAAACAGAAAATCATATTCATAAATTGATTAGAAAATTCACAAATTCAAGGAGTAAGAGTATATAGATGTCAGTATAATGACTATTTATATTTCAATTAATTAAGTATTCTTAACTATTTTGTTTTCAACATGTGAACGAAGCAGCGATGAAATCATCATGTGCCACGAGTCAAGTGTGTTTATGAGTGTTGTCGTAGTTTGTATGTGTGTCGAGTATACAGAAAAAAAATACATTACTTGTATTGTAATGTATCGAAAATTGAAAAACAACATGCGGCTGCTATGTGATAAGTAATCGAATATTAATGATATCGAAAAAATGTTTTCAATTAAAATTAATGTCACACATGAACGATTCCATACGTATTTCTGATATTTAACAGTTGCACAATGCATTACCGTCTCAAAATGCGGCGATAAGCTATCGATTTTGGGTATATAGAAAGCCAAAAAATTCGTTTAACTGTATCAGAAATCTTTTTTTTAACAATAAGTGTAGTACAGAGATATTTTTTTCTCTACAGTCACGATGATAAATTATCAAATCATTCTACTATCGATTGTCGCCAGTGTTTGTGTGGTCGACCACGTTCGAGGAGACATTAGTGATGATGAGATCACTGTCGATCAAGTGGATTAATAAGAAAGATATATTTAGAACAAGATAGAAATGGCGCTGTTCTCTATTAAGAAATATAACAATGGCACAGAACTAATTTTGTCCGTGCCGAGAAAGTGGGGAAAATAAACGGTCACTCTCATGTTCGTCATTATATAGATTGTGGTCTCGGCAACGTAAAGTTGTGGAAGAAACGAAAGCTGAATTCGATAAACTGGCCAATAATAAATCTGTGCAACTTTATTCTTGGAATAGTTGTCCGATGTTGCGTGATGATACTGACGATAATATTTCATAATTATTAAATTTCATCATATATTGGAAAAAAAATTCCATGTTTCTCACCTCAACCCTTCATCAGTGTAAAGGAATAAATATTTTTTTGTCATACACGTGTTGACAAAAAAGTTTCACAATGTTTATAAAAAATATTTCCCGGGGGTTCTTTTTCATATCTGATCCCAATATGACTACCAGTTATCTAATAAATAGTATGTTTGGGATAAAAATTGTTTGTTATAACACAAGACTTTGGAAATTTTCGGCAGCCATATTGAATTTTAATTTGATGATTTTAATATAAAATTCGAATTCAGTGGTCATAAAAAACCCACGATGTTACGTAAAAATCAATTTTATTTGAATCAGACTTTTTTTTTTTTATAATTCTGGTTTTCACATTGAATCAGATATCAAAAGTTTTGTAATTGTGACTTCAGATTTGGATTCAACGTCAAATTTTATTGAAATCGCAATGATTAAAATCGATTTTGAACGGGGGTTTTTTTTTTATGATAACACAAATGTGTGTGAAACATACAGTGGTGGTCACTAAAATTTCTGCACATATATGTCACACACTGTCAAGGGGTCAATATGGAATAAAAGGAAGAATATATAGGGAACTGAGGCAGAAGAAACTAGACAAAAGCAAACAAATTTTCAGTGATAATGGAAAAGTTTTATACGATTAATGCTGATGGTGTCTATGAAAAAATGATCAATATCATCATGAGTGAGGTGGATCGGTGTATATATTATTGAGAGAAACTCACGGCAGGTGTGAATATATAAGTGAGAGAGAATATATGAACATAGACACACACTCATATATATGACTTTCCCCAGCAGATAATGGAGGTACTCGACTTTGGCTGGGATATGAGGACGTGCGAGGATGTGAGCGGATCAAACACGGCCACCGCAAAGCTCTTCGAGTTCATTTTGTGGGGTAAAATATATAGCATGTGCACCATTCACCAATGCTCAAGCTGTTGAACAAATTATTCCTAACGCCAATATATATATATATATATATATATACATAGTGAAAAAGCTGGTGCAAATAATATTTTACATGAAAGATAACGAATACGGTTTTAATAAATCGGCAATATCGTTGTAGTTCGCAGTTATTCATGTGATGTCACGTATTCCCGCGTTGATTCTAAATTCTACGAAGACTAGATTATATTAATGAAGTAGTTGAGTATTTTGTACTTTTGTTGTTTTTTTATTCGATATATTTTCGCTGAGACTCTGTGACTTATTGAATTAAAAATACTCAATTGGACAATGAATGAACAATAAGAATAAAACGGTTTCGATATAGATAGCAATTACCATTTATGAAAAGTGATTTATTCATTCTATTTTACTATTCGAAATCGCGAATATGGCGGCAGAAAATTTGTCCTTATCTTTTTGCCTAAAATCGTCATGAAAAAAAGGATCATGATTCAGGAAAGGTGAAAGCTGCTCCGAAATAAATCAATATATCTGTGATTCCTCAAAATCTTGACATGATATACCAATCATCCTGCATGAAAAAAAAAAAAAACTGACATAAAAAGTATGTGCTAAAATATATAATGCATGTATATCGAGACATATTTTTTAATTCGTTCTAATATTCCCATTCCATTGGTAAATGATAAAACAGTTTTCATTAAATGATCAACATTATATAAACCAATTTTATGTACGATATGTGAAATGCATCATTTGTAAAATAACCGTTGAAAGTGAGAATATTCAATGACCAAATTCTCCATGACAATCAACATCAATATCGCAATTTATCTATTCAAATACCATTTGAGCTACATATAGCAATGGCAACCTATCATCTTCCTATCCTTTGCGAGTACATTTGTCTGAATTTGATATTATCGTTGTCTGATATACATTGAATTGCGAGCTTGTACACCATCGGTGATCATCTGTTTCAACATCACAGTCTGCAAATGAATACTATGACAATTACCAATCTGAATTAGCACTATATAAATCAACCATCACACTACACCCTATTTCTGACAACATTATATTACGCATGATATTTATTTATCATATTATGAAACAACAATTTATTAATGGCAGGATTAATTTATTTGCTAAATTTGTTGAATGTTAAATCGATTGAATTAAAATCCGCCCGGTTACAATGTTGAATTAATTTAATACTGATTAGTTCAGTGGTGCTGTTATGTCCTCTCTCTCTCTCTCTCTCTCTCTCACTAATTACAATCAAGCCAATCATAATGAACTGTAATGAGCATCAAGCATACATTATATAAATATATATAAATTACGATTAGGAAAAAACCATTGGTATATTACTGAGGCGCAATTGAATACAATTTAGTGTTAATGTGTCGTAGTCTACACTGAATATCTAATGAACCATGGAAAAAATCCATGGCGAACAAAATTGTGAAAAGTACAACACGAGGTGTCGAAAATTCATAGAACTGTGGGGTGCGTACAATTATTTAGACGTCTATTATTTCAATAATCTATTTTTCCCGAGTACATTCTCACTGACTATCCGTTGAATTATATTAAAAAAATTTTTGGCTATTTCAAAAGTGTCTAGAATTGTGATCTGAAATGTCACTAGCAATAAAACTAATTTGCAAATGGAGACAAAAAAAATACGAAATGTATTCATGACTACAAGTCGAATAGTTATTTAAATATGAATTTGTAATTAATTTCAATAACGACATTTATATTTCGACATACAATGACAACAATTTAATTTTGTAGTGTTTGACCATAACAATGTCAATACGATGAATCATTTTACCATGACCATGTAGTGAAACATTGTAAAGTGAAGATTAAACTATGGTAATTTTGTATACAAATGCAAATTTAGTTATTGAAATTAACCACAAACTAGAATTGAAGCAACTAGCAATAGTTTTTTGTATAAATTCGTACCTAATATTCAATTCCACTTGGGGAACATAATTTATAGCAGCTATGTATCAATTATATAGCCATGTAATGTTAGACATAAAATTTATATAATTGTTTCACTGCTGTTATAAATGACATAAATGGGCTTGTCAATAAAAGATATGAAGTTTGAAAATGGGCAAATTATCAATCAATTCAATTTTCATTATTTCTATTCAATTCAAATTCAAACAACTAAGAAATCTGGGGTATTGAATCAAGAGTCGGTTGTTGTCCATAGTGGAAATAGTTGAATGATAATCACCAAAGTTATTTCTTCATCGGAAAAAGTGGAAGAAGAGGAAACATTGAGCAGAAGGGCGGTGGGTGTGGGTCCATGGGGTAGAAAGAATATATATATACATGCAAGGGTGAGAGAATAGGGTCGTGAATGTATAATGTTCTGTGACGCGTTGAAGTATAGGTAATACCGCAAACAGGAGTTGCGAGTGCCATTCCCCCACAATTGTGACATTGTTTATCAGCCACATTCACGCCTATCGTTCGCATAAATTAGCCTGGCTTCAACTCTGTGTCCAATCCCGTTAATGCGCCCAATCTATAACATACATATACGTACATACCTACAACTGTTTATATACCTATGTGTATATATAGAGGCCAAGTGAAAAAAAATTACCACCAAGAATCAATATTTTCATGAGATAATGTAAGATTTCATGAAACAGTGTTGAAAAGCTCTCGAGATAGTTCAGTGGCCGATTTTTCCCTTCCTTTCTTCATTCATTTATGACAGAAAATTTCTTCACATTCAATTGTGAAATATGAAGACTCTTCATAATGTAATTTTTGGAAAGTCGATCATTGAAATGAAAGTAGTTGCAGCGTTTGTCGAAGTCTATGTTACAAATATGAGATGAACAACATATAAAATTGATTTGTTACTTGAAGTCTTTAAAAAATGTTTTTTGGAAATAGAAAATACAAAATCTGTCGGCAGAATTGATCGTTTTCCATATACTCTTATTTTACCTCAATCTGTTTTCTGTGAAAGGAAAACATGGCGTTCCCGATTTGAATATCATACTATTGAATACTTCGTTTTCTTTTGAATGTCGTACGGATGCTGATATTAGAATTTAGTATTGGAACGAACATTTTAAGTCACAAAATAGCCATATTTTCAGTGTGGGAAATAGTTCAGAAGATTATGGTGATTTTGATTCATGGCCGTCAGACTTTTCGTGATGAAAGTAATCGCTGTGTGCTTAAGTGTGTAAACTTATTGACTCGAAAACATCCAAACCCATCATCATTCCCATAAATTTTCATTTAATATTGTATTTAACAATTTATGGCTGCAAATTGAACTATTACAAAATTATACTTCATAATATCATTCCTTTTTACATGGATCTCAACGATGATTCTTTGGATGATTCATTAAATTATCTTGAGGAGTTAATGGTATATTTTGCCCCAAAAAATTGACTTTCTTTACATTTCACTCCTCTACGATTTCCTTAAAAGGAGTTTATGAAATGAGCTTCGAAAAAAGTTGAAACAACAAAAGAGTTATGAATGCATGTAGTGTAACGCGAAGGTTGACATATGTCTACTGAATACTTTAAATGCATTTGTCCAAAAACAATTTTTCCTAAACCACATTGACAAAGAAAGAAGTGAAAATTTCTACTGTCAGAAATCACATTTTTGAAGTTGAGATATTTTACTCGACGCTGTCACACGGATGACGGGGCTTTATGTTCCGAGTACACAAGCATATTTCCTTCTTACGATGGTACAATATGACAATTGTTTCAAATATTGTAGATGGAAAGAAAATTGTATGCAAAGTCCTAGATTTTCTCGTGATTGAACCGTGCACCCGAATATTTTTCCAGTTTAAAAATGGAAGATATGTATTTGAAAGAATATAATGCTGGCTTGTGAAAATCAAATTTGGTTGGAATCTAACTTCGATAGCATCATGATTGTCGATTATTCTCAAGAAATATTGCACGAACAACGTCTATCTAGATATATTGAACGTAATTTCGAAAAACAGACTCACATGTTTCGGGTTTTACAAAAAAACGTTTTCAATGGAATATATAATAGTATATGTAATATATTATTGGAATTTTTAGATGCGAGCATCGTCAAACGCAACATCCATTCAACATTAATAAGTGTTCAAAATAACTACAGGGTTGAGGATATGTATGGAAAATTAACACACCTAAGTGTGCTAGAAATGATAACAATGCTTTCAGATGGGGAATAACACACAGACACATTTTAATTTTCAGTGTTATTTTGAGTAATTTTTCAATTGTTTCCAATGTGATAGAACCAGGCGTAAATCCGGGTGGTCCGGGTAATTTATATCAATTTTTGGAAAAGGTGAAGGGGATTTGCAGTGAAGCGTTTCACAATTTCGAATTTTTCGGGAGAGGCCGGATGGAGGGGTGGGGTGAGGATTTTGATATTCGCCCAAGAATTTAAAGAAAAAATAATTAATAGTATTGAACTGGGATTTGGACCCGAACCACCCGGATTTATTGTAAACATTTCACCAATTTCTCTCCGCAATATCGATCGCATCAAAATTTTTGCTAACGGATCGTTTTGAAGTATCAAGCACATTGAGACAATCAATTTTTCCAAACTCTCTTCATCTACTCGCTTTTAATATTCCAAATCTCGATACACACATCTCTCATTCCAATATATACATAATTGAAATAACTGTCACATAAAATACAAGAATGAAATTGTATTTCCTATTGATAAGTGTAGACGATATTATGATGGAATATCATCGAATGTCTTTTTTTTTCTACTCAGTGACGGACGAGAGCGAATAAAAGCTTTAGAAGAAGCGTATAGAGAGGGGAATTGCGGCCCTATAGAGTTGTGCATTATTTCTAGAGTGAAGTACTCGTCTGTATATTATACATGCCAGTATGTCTGTGTTCATGTGTGTGCATGTACGGCTATACAACAGAAAGCCTTTTTCTATACTTGACGAAAGCCTCCCGGGTGCGGGTATATATACTGCATAGTATATTCGCACACGCTATACTGTCTCGTATACGTATAGTGTGTACCAAAATTATTCAACTTCTTTTCAATCATGCAACTCAGACTTTATTCAAATTCAAAAAATTATCATCAATTTTGTTGTTTGTTTTACACAATTGCAATTATTAAGAGATAGTTAATATCGAATTTCGAGGAATTTCCTGATTGAAATATTGAACAGGCAACTTCCTCTACATCACCAATGAAACACTGATATGACATCCCTACTTGATTTGTTGATGACAGTAATGCAGTGGACGTTCCATGAAGCAATTGAGTTGAATTCGCATTTAGCAATGAAATGAATATAAAAACTTTTATGTATACCATCAATATGAAATCGTGTAATTCTAGTACACCCTGTACATGCTTTATATTATGCAAGAGAGAACTTGTATGTCTACTATATACCTCACCCTCTCTCACTGTTCTGATGTAGCATATATCTAAAATAGCCTGAAGGTAAGTTTTCTCGTTAGAGTGTGGTCGTCTCTATTACACTATACATTGACCGGTCGGTTCTGGAGACTTTGCAAACGGCCAAGATCCAATTTGAAAAGAAAAAAAAAAAATATATATCATAGGAATTTCAAAGAAATGAAAAAATGAAGAGAAAAAAATCCGGCTTTTTACTTTGCATCTTTAATTTTTATTTTTTCTACACAAAAAAGTTTCCGAGTTATCGCATCGTTGTGTTTGAATATTAAATTATGTAACGTTATTTTCAATAATAAATCGTGCATACACAGTTCTGATATACATACATTTTTTTCTTCACCTTTTTTTTCACCTTTTTTTTTTCCACTTACCCTCATCACTTCCACTTTGTACGTTGCGTCGTGTATGCTCTGTTATATTATTATTATTATTTTTAGTATAATATATATTTTTTTTTTTTTCTTTATAGAGGATTGTGTCATATACCATATTTTTTTTGCGCGTTTACGCGCCAAAGGCCGTTGCGGTTGTGGATAATTCACGGTGTAGAGTCGAGCGAGCGCACAAGTGTTTTGTGCTAAGCATTAAAGTGTGAGAGGAAGAGTGAAGAGGGCGCGCGCCGTACGAGAAGTGAGAAATCGAGCGAAGCTCATGTTTTATAGAGGAAGAGAGGAAGAATGCTTTTACTTCCGTCCAGTGTGTTTATATAGATATAGTTGTATGCGTGTATGTGTGGGTGGATGATATGAGATGAAAGGAAGCGTGGCGTACTTTTGACGTGGCGTGAAAAATGAAAAAGAAAAAAAAATGATATAGAAAAAAGAATAGAGAAAAAAAAAAAAAAAAAAACTAATGATTCACGATTCTCAGTTAGCGGATGACTATATTAATAGATTGGCTTCAAAGGAAAGACTGTATATGTATATTTAAATGTATGTATATAGATGTACACACAAGGACATCTCAACGATGAGAGATAAAGACAGGAAAAATGAAAAGCGCAAACAAAAATGTTTTTTTTTGTTTTTTTTTTTCAACAATTTTTCATCTTTAATTTCACGCTTGGCTAAATCTTTTGATGTTTTCATGTATATATATATTTATGTATACACGTCATTGAGTAATTATTAATTTGGCACACTGATTTGTTGAGCGAACAAACAACAAATTTACAAAATGAGATGAAAACAAAATGTACGTTTTGCACAATTGTATCATGATGATATGAATGCTTTTGTTTTGTTTAGTTGGTGTCTTTTGATGGGTGAGGGAAAACGGACTTGAAAATTTGCTTCTAACTTCCAAATTGAGATAGCGGTTGGAAACGTGGTTTGGACTTTGTGACCGACTAATTGCGGCGTTGCGGTCTCATTGACGCTAACATAAACATGGTTGCTAAATTGGAGGAGTCACGAGTGGTGTGAGATGCCATTGAACCAAAGGATTAATTAACGTTGGACAAAAATACCATTAGAAGATAGAAAATACAAATAGTTCCTCTACACATATTATTAATATATATATTAATCGTTTGGAAACATGTGCATAAATGGTAATAAACGGTTTCGAATAATTATTATTTTACCTATGTGATAATTAATTAATATATATTTTTATCTAGATATCGTTATTATGTAGAATTATAAAAAATGAAACAGTAATATTTTTTATTCACGATCTGAATTAAGAAGTATGTCAAAACTTTTGAACGCCAGTTGTGATAAAAACATTCCATTTAGTAATTGCCATTGCATCACGCACATGTTACAAAAGGATATCCAAAGTTGATAAAGTTTTGCTTCGAGGAAGTCAGTGGGGAGCAGACATCAGTGAAATAACAGAAAATTGATCTCTCGTTGTATTAATATTTCCGCAAACTAAAAATATTTAATGATTATTGTTCATGTGTCATAAATTCCGAAATCATTCTGGCGAAAATAAAGTCGTATTCGAACTAATGATCAGGAATATGGGACTCATGAAAATTATATGAATATTATATGAAAAATGTAATGACTCTCAAGTTACCCAATTTCACCCTATATACGGATTTTAAAAAATAAGACTGTAGTTAATAAAATAAATAGACAGTGGATTCACAAATAATTCCGAGGATAGATGTATGATAAATTTTTCAATAACACTGTACAATTTAAAGCCTCAAAGTTGGAATTTTCAATTAAACTCACGAGAACCATTTTAATTTATAAACAATACATTCAATTATATATTTTTTTTTTCTATTGATTTTTGCATTAACTTATTAAGTTTGAGAAGAAAATTCGAATTTCAAAGATATGTCGTTATAATCCCCCCCCCCCATGTATCTTTATATAGAAATTCAATAGATCGTCAACGATATTGGAGCTTATACCCTTCGCTAACCATAATTGAACTGACATAAATACTCTTTTTATATTGTCGCGAAATGATAGAGGGGATTACGTATAGCAAGTATATACTTTGCCCCACGGGACGGTATGGACAGTATAGACGAAAGAAAGAACGGTGAATGATACGAATGGATCGAACAAAAGTGCTATAGATATCGTATCTATACAACGGTACATGTATAAAGTTGATGAAACCCTATATACTCGGGCCAAGACAGTATTTATGACCCTTCTGCAATGCTCTTTTTTTTTCTATCCGCCAACGATCTGTTTGATATTTCTTTTTTCAACGTCTATTTGTTGCATTTAAATACTTTACGAATGGAACTGATCGATGTGCATATACAGTAATGGCGAATTGAAGTCTTTGCTTAGTTAGGAGATTAGAGAAAAAATTGAGTGAATTAAGGCGGAAAATATTTTTTCTACCAAACAAATGATATATTTTGCAAATTGGCCCAAAACACTAAATGAATCAATAAAACTTTATGAATATTTGTTGCATGTTTGTGAATTATTTTCAGACTTTATAACTAAGTTTGATTGAGTATTGAGGAATTAGAGTCAGTATGAACTCTGAATTTTGCTAGTTCCAGTTCAATCGATCGACAGTTTTACTGAACATAAAAGAAATGTTTTACAACTTGGAAAAAAACTGGTTAAATATTAAGAACAATTAGTGATATCTTATTGGTAATATTATATGGAAGATGTCTATGATGAAATACTGACGGAATTTTACCAAACTTCTGTAATTCTCACTAAATTAATGAGAACATGCATGAGATGCGCGAAAAATTTCTGAAATTTCAAGACAGTTGATTAAATGCATTGAAATAAAGTTGATATGTTATAAGAAATTTCTACACGTCGTTAATTGCCAGCAAATCCATCATTGATCCCACTACATAATCTACCCAAATTAAATCCCATATACAATAATATTAACTGAATCTTTTTACAAAAGAAAAATCCGACCAAAAATGAACAAATATCTTCTTTGATAAGTGAAACAACGATGGCTATTTTAATATGACTATTTTAATCTAGATTTGTGTGATATTTCTACCAATCTAGCCTAACTCTAACCACTGCCTGGTGAAAATCTAGCGTGGTAACGTTCACTGAATTACAATATATTGAACGTTTAACAACAGCATTTAGTGGTACTCCAATTGTGTATATCGTCCTCCATTATTACTGCCGCACTCTCTCGATCTCGCCTTCTTTCTCCAACTCTCATTTGCACCTCTATACTCTACAGCATCGCTATTGAACGACCCATCGAATGAATCCGATAACGACTTTCGACCACCCCTAGAGCGTTCGCGCGAGCTCGTAACGTGCCATTAGAGACTCGAAAAATTCAATCGCTACCTCGATTATCCCATCATGAATTATTCTACGTGCATCACGTGTATACTCTCACTCTTTTTTTTTATCTCCCTCTCTTCCTCTGACTCACTTTCATTCTTTTCACCATACTCTTTTGCTCTTTTGAAATTTTGTCAATGGATTTAATTTTCATACAATATTATTTCCAATTCAAAATACAATTAAATCGCGAGTGTTGTTGTATGTGAAATCATTTATCTACCATGCACCACGCTCTGGAAAATAAATATAAAATAACAAATGAATTCACCTTGTTATGTATTTTACCATGTATTGGATTTAAATACATGTGTTGAATTTATGAACCTCAAATATCATTTATGAAATAATATTTCAAACGATGGGGAATATATCGCGTGTGTCATTGCGTGTGTACACGAGAATGAACAAATAATAAATAACGCAGTATTATAATTGAGTAAAATCGATATAAATGTTTCTGCACCAATGTGTATTTATTCACGAAATTTATATAATACCTTTATATCTTTCACAATTATTTTGCATTCTTCAGTATAGAACCATTGTCAATGTAGAATGGTGTTTAATTGTTCGCACAGTCATTGATCAAACACATTGTTGATAAAGGGTGAAAATAGAATTTACATATATAAAATATATGCTGTTTAATCTTGTTAGGTGTACTCAATAAAATATATATCTCCTCGTTTTTATTACAGTTTGAAACTTTTATGCATTTTAATATGTGACATTGTCGACGGCATGTATTTACACAAGTTTAATTTAATTGAATCAACGAAATATTCCAGTGATAAACTATGTGACAGAATTTATTGGTGTGTGTCTTCATCCGTGAAAGTTGGAATCTATCGGGAATCAGTATGAAAGCACTGGAGCTTGAGGGATATGAGAATGAAGCTAGGGTGGAACTATGCCTATTAATATCCGAGGGAGTTGCGCTAGATTGGGCATTGACCACAGAGGGTGAGAATGCCAAACGTTGGTGAGGGGTGAAGAGGGCTGAAGATTCGCGCCAGGTTCATTCCCGCGATTGACTGAAGGGTTGGCGATCAACCGTGAAGCATCGATATGGTCAGGATGCAATCACAACTGGTATATGTATGTAGTGAAAATACGTCCATGGTGTCAATCACATATCACCAGTGTTGATCAATACCAATTTTTTACGAATTGTAGTCCAACCTCAAAGAGCAAGAATGGATTATGAAATTGTAATTATTTTTTCTAATTCAGTTATTCAATTTGAATATCGGTAAGAAAAAGTAACCGAGATTTTATCTCTGATTATGTTTGAGAATTTTATAAACATTCTAGAATATGTAATATGTACTCAATAATTTAGAGTATAATGGTAGAGCACTTGTTTTGGTGGAATAATAATTAATATTAATTCTTTAAACTAAAATCCGATGAAGACGGATTTCAACAAAATTCAGTGTCTGGGGGTTTTTGGGGTCGCTGAATCCAAATTTGAAGTAATAATTGCAAAATTTTGTATAGCTGACTCCAATATATACCACGAGAAATGTAAAAAAAAAGTTCGATTGAAATAAAATTGTTTTTTACGTCACATTCATGGGTTTTTGGGGCCACTAAATTCAAATCTAATATTGAAATAATCGAATTGAAAATGCCAGATCGAATATGGCTGCCATGAATGTTCAAAATCTTTAGAAGCAAAAAATAATTTTCGTACCAGACGTTTTTTTTTTTTCAGATTTGAATTCGGCGACCCCGAGAACCCTCGTGGACATTTTTTCTATAAAAATTGACAAACTTTTTTTGTCAACACATTTATGGCACAGAAACATTTTTTTCTCTGCATACTGTCAAAAGGGTAAATATCATAAGAATCATTATACGTCAACGAGAATTATTAACTATTGATAAACATTCAGTTCATACAATCATTATTCACTACAACAAAAGATTTATTGACTTCTAACATTAATTTATCAAATATAATTACACAGTTTATTTCAACTGCGGAATTAAAAAACAAAACAAAAATTCATCACGTCATTTTATTATATTTATTATTCATCTGGAAATATTCTATTCTCTTGCACAGCTATCATTGAACTCCCACAATAGTAATAAGACTGGAAAATAGGCCGAATCAGAAGATTAGTTCAATCACAACCCCATACTTCGGAATCAGGAATTATAGGTCCAGTCGGTGCCTTTACCCCCGAGTTAGCGGAGAGTAAAGTTGCGTCAAAGCTATACACACATGTGTTCATAATACGAAAGGAGAAACATGATAACCAGCAGAGCGTAACCCTTACTGCAACCTAGTCGTCTGTAGCCCCCTTCTTCTCATCGAGTTCAAGTCTTCCCACCAGTGAGACTCGGTTCAGCGTCAATGACTCAGGCCCACATTACTATATATATAGTGCTCCGGGAGTATGTATGCAGTGCGCGAAATCGATCTCACGTGTTTGTCGTGCATGTGCATCAGACCATGAACACAGGATTCAACACAGTGAGTGAGGGGCAAAATAAAAGCTGTGCACGCTCCAAGAGTGCATGCTGGCGCCTACTTGATGAGACAGCAAACTAACACATGGCAACTCGAACGTATAGATTAAACGAAAATGATTGGAAGGATAATATATATTCACAAACTCGTAATGATATTTCGATTATGGTGTGAGTTTAATCGATTTTACTTTGGACATTAAACTCATTATTCTTCAGCGGTTTTCTTTCATTAATTTTTGTGCTCTCTTCACATCATGTCTCAATTCAGGCGGAACATTAGCTGCTGTTTGAAGTTTTCTATTTAAATAGAAAACATTTTTCGGGATCATTACTTTGTACACTTTTTATCGCACATTCCGACTATTTGAAAATGTTTTTTTTTTTTTTTTCGTTAAATTTTGCAATGGTAAATGTACAGATTATGTTCTTATTCGAATTTCATACGTTATTTTGGAGTTCCCTGTAAACTGATAGTATGAGGAAAATGTTTGTTCAATTACATCAAAATCGTTGGAATAGTTTTTGAAAAATCGGCTCGAACACTCCTGACACTCATTCACAATGACATCGGAAATGCTTGAAATTCCGTTCTGGTTTCATTATCGAAACTGGTGAATGGTATTCCCCCCTTGAAACACTTTGCAGTTGCGTTATGAGGTATTCCATGCATAGCATTTACTATATGTACTGATGCGTTAATTGAATACACTGTCTGTGTACGTTTGTTAACACAGTTGTAATTTGTTAATGATTTGGGATACCAACTCGTATGACATTCGCACGTTCTAGAATATCACAATCACACTGTGTGAAATAATCCGTTAGAAATGTGTTGTGTATAGTCATTGATTAAATTATTTCGTGCGACTGAATCCTATTGACATAATCACATATGTTTCATTACCAGATTTCATTAACTTCAATAATTTGCGAACATCTATTCTCTTGCTATGTACTTATACCAGTATCCTTGCATTGAGGATACGTATTCTTATACTATAGGCAAACTGGCTCGGTAATATACTTTGGATTACCCAAGCAAATGTACATTTTCTTCAGTATATCTCAATTAATAATATATTCTTTATTATATTGGTTCTACTATGTGAATGAAGTGGCGATGGAATTATCATTGTGTTCATGAGTGCTGTCGTTATCTGTACATGTGTTGATCATAGGTAAAAAAAAATTTCACTCACCACATAACATATCAGATATATTCTATTCACTTATGTTCCGTTTTTTAAACACCGCATTTATTTAGCTCTGCTATCACTCTTAATAAACATTCAATCTATTCTTTCTTCATGACATAGTAGTAATTCCATGTTAAAATGGATGATTATTATCCCTCGGAATTGTCATTGTATATTATTTTGTGTAGAGAATCTTTATATAATTTTAAATCATTTCCATGTGTACAATTATCGGATGAAGAAGGTGTTGAATAATTTCACATTAAATGATCCATTTGGGAATAATAACAATTCAAAATTACTTTATGTTAATCATATGAAAGAAAAAGTTTATTGTTATCATTTTATCAAGAAATATCGTTATGACACTTGTGACAATACTCGTATTTTAATTTCATGTCTCTGTCTGAATTTATACCAGTAGGCAAAATGCAAAAAGCATACATGAGCTTGTACTCTTGTATTTATTTTATATTTTATATCAGGACACGAACATTCTCTTCCTGTCAATTGCGATGGAAGTGAAGTATTGATCTGGCTTACGAATTATCCCAAGAGCTATAGATTATTATCTCGTAAGCCTAAAGTTTCGAGAGAAACAATGGCAACATTCGCAACAATACGTTTGCAGTATTGAAAATTTTACCAAACGCCGCCGTTTGCAAGTGTATCCTCAGGTTATCTGCCCGAATGTGACCAATTTGTTTGACAATCATTCCGTGAAGTTCTCAATGACGACAGTTGGAATAATATTCTTGTTCTTTTCCATTTCACATACACACATGATTAGTATACATTTATGACATGGCCCATTAATGGAAAATTGAGTTAGTAATTATAACACCATTTTTCATTTGCGTTCGCATATGCTGCATACGTCAAACTATAAATGAAAAAATGATCTATGCGTCAGATGATTCATTACATTTCTCATGTATCACCTGTAATCATTACTGTTTGCATATACCTTCCGTATACTAATATCACGCAAAATAATTTATTACCAGTTATTTGGTATACAATCGCTATCACGGTGTAAATGCGTGAAAAATAATTCTAAATTTATAGTGATTCATTATTACAGGACGAATTTATGCAAGTGTCTTGATGATCTTATAGCAATTACGATTTGCTATATAGTATGAGAATGTAAATTATGGCGACATCAGAACGTATTCTATAATCACATGAGTAGTAGTTTTAATATTACAAGTAAACTCGATATTCTTGCTGGAATCATTAGGTTTATTGCAGTAAAGATACGTACTCTTACCATAGAATAACTAGTTCGGCAATGCTTTGGATTCCGGAAGCTCAAATACCTTTTTTTTCTAGTGGACAGTGAGTATTATTATTATTATTATTATTTCTGATACAATTGAATCAACTGTACTAGATGAAAGTATCGTCGAGGTAGTTTTTCTAATGTAATCAATAGTTATTCATGATTGTATCATAAATTTAACATGAAGGATTGTAACTTGGACAATTGTGTGATTGGTTTTCTCAATTAACATTTGGAGTTATGAGGTTTTGAATAATATTTGGAGTAATTCGAGCGATGATGTGTATCAATTAATATGTAGCAAGTATAATTGGTCGGTAATTTATGTTGGATATAATATTCGCAATCCGCCACAGATCCGATTACATTCAAATTATCAATCAAAACATGTAGTTAGTTATTTTACGTGTGAATATTGAACGCATATTCCGTTCACTGTATTAAATTTGTAATACCAATTGAATTGATTTGGGAATTAGAATTTATAGTTTTAACACCCCTCATTTCAGGTGCTAATAAAGATAAGGACGCGAAAATCCTTCGTGAAATTGATTTCCCAAGGATCGTTAGGTAGGCCAAGCGTTTCCAGTACTACGTGACTTGGCCTTAGCACTAAGGATGCTAACTTATGCCGCAAGTTCTTGCGCTTGGTGGGAGTACCGACTCAAGAGATTGCACCATTACGCGTCCCGGACAATCAGTGCGAGACAAACGTGAGGAATACTGATGCGACTGGGTGTCTTATAAGACTTTGTAGCAGTGGGTAAGGAGACACTGTGGATACAGAACAGTAGAAAGTGGAATGAGACAACGAGCGCGGTCGGATGGGACTTTGTTGAAAAAGTTTCGGCCACTGATTTGCATTCAAGAATGAAAAGGACGAAAGAAAATTAGGTATCTATATTATGAAGGGAGTTTCAATCGAGCTTGGAGTTGTTCCAGACTTGTCGCTAACTGCAGGCGCTATCTGCATCTCTGTTAAAGATGAGCAACTGCCTCAGGTCCGTCGAACCACTGTCATTAAAGAGACAGACTGCTATTTTTACTGGTCAAAAAAAGATGATTCTGTCATCGAACATTGCGTATACAAATTCTTTTATCAACAGAATCTACAAGATAGTCTATCAAAATTCGTAAAAAGACTTCGAAAAGCATGCACGAAGATATTCCTTGTAACCCAAGTATAGACAAGATTCCGTGAGTGAATTAGGGAATTTACTATTTTATCTAAAGAAAAAATTATGTTAGTTTGATGGTATTTTCCACAATCGATTCTTTGACAAGTGTGAAAACGAAAGCACAAGAAATAATTTTTCTGTTATTAACCACGTGATTTAGAACATTCAACAGTAATATACTCCTTGTTCAGTGAACATTTACCGAAGATACAATAATACTGTCGATTTTCTATACTGTCAAATAAATAAATTCTGAGAATCCACTTCAATTTGTGCGGAATATTATACTCGTTACAATATTGTACTTTATTTCACGATTTTATCTCCCTCAACCGAGAAAGTAACGGAGACCCTAAACCTCTCAGCTAATCCCATTACTGTCTGTCATTATCTCCATTTTCAAACACTCTCTGTTGTCATACAGGAGTTTTGACTTTGAAGATCAACTTACACATGAACGTCGCGGTAATATTAAAATCATCAAAGTATAAGAACCTAAGACGCATCCAACAGCAAGCGAACGACTATTGATTTAAATTGTAGACAATATTGTTTTGAAAATATTTGCTGATGAGCGTATTATGTTACGGTAGAAGTTCCTATTGTTACTGCAATATGATGAGTAAATGTACCGCAAGGTTGAGCATGCATCCCTTCTACAAAACAAATCGATTGTGGGTACACAACACACTACTGCGGCACAATAAGGGAGGGTGAAAACAATAGGGACACGACTTTCACATTTCTCGTGGCAATTACAAAAAGCCTATACACGCTGGTGATGTGGGTTAATTTATCAATGGAGTTTTGATTTTGACGGTGCATCATAACAATGGATAAATATAATCACCATGATTGTTGAATCTATGTTATATGCATTCCATTTTCATATAGCTGCTTTCATAATTTTATTATCCTAATTGGATGACTATTGATCAAGATTTGACGAGGTTAATCTGACTTTGATGTGTCCCAGGGATAAATATGAAAATGTCAAGGTATTTTCGAGATAATTGAATAAAGTCACTTGGTAAAGATGATTCAATTCACATGACGTTTGCAAATATAGGAAAATTATTATATACAATTTGTCCGGAAGGAGTGTTTTGTTATTGAACATGGTACGTGGCAGTTCAAAAATATAAAGACCGATTGTTTTGCCTGTCTGCCATTGTTAAACAGGCAACTATCTGCTTATGAATAGTTGATTTGCAAAAAGATAATATGGAATCAAGGAAATTGGTTAGTAATCGGGAGTGGTCCAAGGTTCAAGAATGGTCTTTGTGATCCTGGTAGGAGAGTAAAATTGAGAACCAATGAGCTAATCTTATCCATATAATGAACGATGGAAGACGATTCGTAATATCGGAATTGAATTGATATTGAGTGATTATAGGTCCAACCGTTAATCAGGCTTTAATATTGCTGAACCGATTTGATGCGTGTTGCGTGATTGAAATGAGAAATTCATTCTGGGAATTACTGTGAATCAATTAGGTGATCCAATTCGATATTCAATTGTATTGTATCTGAATTGGGAGACTCTAATTTACTCATCAAAACATTGTCTACGAATAATTAGATGTTATTGTTTCCAAGTTTCGCATCATCTTATTGTCCGATTGATGATTACCGCTGGTTCACGTAAAGAACGTTTCCAACTTAAAGAGTGGATTGAATTAAGGCTTTGCACAATTTTAGATACTTTGGGAACGGGGGGATGAGAATAGGATGTTGATATTCACACAAGAATAAATGCGCGACTAGGTGCATATAAAAAATCAATCAGAAAATTTAGGCTAATGAAAGTATAGCGAGTTCACCTGCAAACTACGGACATTTTTTCCTGAGGAAAGTATCTAGTACCTACCTAGTGTCTCTTACATTAAACATTGACGATAATCATAAATATATATGCACCTAAATCTCCAGTTGGACGAGTTGAACAAGAATTGAGAAAATCGGGCCGTTGGTTTCTCCCGCGAAAAAAAACAAATATGTGATGAACATATATTCAAAAACATATTCATATGTAGATGAATATATGTACGGCGAAAAAAATATATATGTTAACATATATATTTATGTATGTTCAATATATTTCAGCATATATTTTTGACATGTATATTTTTTTTGTGCGAGTGTGTACTGAGCTGAGTAAAGATGACCCAGTTACAACTACAAAAATTGCCAAGGGATAATCGCGATAGTAGTGGCAGAGGAGAAAGACACCTGGCCAAATTACTACCAAAGAGTAATGCAACATCTCTTCAAATTAAACATCAAGTCCAATAATTCAAATGGCAATATCAATTTTCGTTCGTTTGAAATGAACGTCACAGTTTCTGTGTCATTCATAATGGATCACCCAGTATTCCAATAGTTACTCTTAAAACTATTGTCGAATGGAAAATGAAAAATCGATTGTGCAATGAGGATAGAAGGTGAAGAGGAAACGACGGAGGTATACTGACGGAAGCAATTTCACTAAGAAGAAAATGCTGCTGCCTTGTGCAAAGTCAAAACTCTTCCAACTCCTCCCATTTCACTTCTGTCGATTTCTCCTTTGTGCGCTAGGTGTATTTACACGGTGGGAAAGAATTCAAGATGACTAATTTAAAATCAATCTTACTCAATGAACATTACGATTACCAACAGTATATATATACATACAAAGAAATAATGAAAAATATCTCAACTCGCATTAGCATTTTTAGTGAATTTACAATTTGATTGGGAGTCCATGGGTGTGCATTGCTACTCTTCCTATCTTACTCCCTCCATGTCTTGCACACTCTTATTCCGCAAACGTGCAATCTGCCCTATCTACTTGGGCCACGAGATAGTGCGGATTTGAGAAATGAGAATCGTCGACGATGCGAATAAACGGGAATGTAAAAATGCGCGCCAAGGGGAATATCTTCTTCCGCCGTTATACTTCTTTCGTTCTAATCTTACACGCCGCACCCCTAAATTTTCTCAAGTCAAGTCTTAAAACTGGGCGCGAGTTGAAAAAAAAAAAAAAAAGAAGGGAGCACTGAGACATATATGATGGAGGGAGGGCAAGAGTGAGACCAAAACCCATATTCGTTCAAGCCCGTGTGCGGGATGAAATTGCAATGCAAATGGCTGTGGCCATTATTCTAATAAAGTGTGCGAGCAAAATAAGACGTTGCTTGATGGAATAAATTTTAGCAGCGCGCTATTTTCATTGTTCTTTTTTTTTTTTTTTTTATATATATTTTTTTGCTTGTTCCTAATTTTGTCGACGCCCCCTCTTTCTATTGTGAGAATGTGCCTCAGTAGACTGTCGTGTCCCAGATCTGCAAGACTACATTTTTTTTTTTTCTTCAATATTCTTTTCTCCACCCCATTTTTACTGAAGCGCCACACCCGTTCCACTTGAACAAAAACATTTTTTTTTATACATCAGTTTCGGATTTCTTTTTCTTTTTCCACTTGTACTCGGCTTCAACTAGTCCTGAGGAGGATTCCGAACGGAGACGACAGTATGACGTGAAAGAAAAGTCGGCTAAAAAGTACGGTTTAATTTAGTAATGCGACGTTTCACAGGAAACTTTGAAATTGCACGAGATTTGCTATCCAGCAATGCTTTCTCTCTTCATGTTTTTCATCTCTCTGCTACGCTATTTTCTATCTTGCTTCTGGTATCCCTTCCTGCATGATGTTTTCATATGCCGTCAGGATGGGTTGGAGATAAAAGTTGGATGGGAAAAGGGTGGGAAAAAGATTGGGCGAGTGAGTGAGTGGGAGGAGAGAAAAAAAATATGGGAACATTGTGAGAAGGAAAGAGGCTGGAGACGACTTCAATATAACGATATCTGTTGGTCTTATTGTGGACTGAGAACTTTTCCAATGTTCAAATATAATCCTCTCAAATATAAATGTGCGGTTCATTTCACAAATTCATACTCAGCTTTAGTGATAGCAATCAATAATTGCACTTAAATAATAACCCGATTCGCCATCCACACGATAATATCTTTTACGTTTTTATTTTTTCTGGCGAATTAGTCTTCTGAATATTCATATATTCACATTGAAAAATAAACGGTATTCATGCTGTCACATTTATTCATGTTAATTATGCATGTCCACACAAGGAAAATGAATATGTTGCACTGGGAAACTGAATTCCTAATCATCTGGCGCACTTGCGTAAATCATTTCTTCAACGATTCATTGATCATATAAAACTGAATATTTTCGTTCAACACGAACTATATATTAACGACATTGTGACCTACTATACTTCCTGTATGACGACCGAGGACATCTATAACCAGTACCTTCGTCAACAGTTCTAAATATAGTAACCATTCATTATATGTTACTCGTAAACTACAAAATAAACCTTCAATTATTTTTAGTACTTGTTTTAACCTATTCAGTATTCAAATTTGTTGCATCATAATTACACGAAAGTTTAAGACTTTTCTATTTCCTTCCTAATTCTCTACATTCTGAGACACTGAGAGACTTTTTTTATTATCGTATTCTACGCAGGAAGAAAATAGAAGAAAGAGATAGGAGGAGAAGCGCGTTCGCAGTCTGGATGGCGACGGCAGTCTGTTTTCCTTTATTGCGGCTGGCCTAGACGACCGGGTAAACAGACCAACCCTCTCGCTTCTCTCACCCTATTCGGCTACCACTATATATTCTCTCTTTCCTTCTCTCGCACTTTCATTCCGTCTTGCATGTACTCACACCTCTGCCCTGCTTCTTGTCTCCAGAAACCGCTTCCGTCCTCACCTTCCCCTCGTCATTCTACGTCTCACCCACTCTCACAATCACTTCTATGGTTGAATCGATAAGCCGATACGAAAACGCACCCACGTTCACCGCCTTCCTCTACACTGGCATTTCATGTTATACTTTTTTTTTTTTTCTTTATTTCATTTCTTTTTCCTGATTTTCTATCTTGTGGAAGTTGTGTGCGTGTACAAGGAATATGGTTGAAAAGTTCGCATTAAAATCGAATCTGAATCTACCCTCCATAGATGCCATCAACAAACATCGTGTGAGTTGCCCATGATAATAAAATGGAAATATAAAGATAGGTGGAAACAGAAATGGCGCCGTGTATATGCAACAATAACTGATTTCATGTGGAAAATAATCACCGACCGTATGTCTATAGCATTTTCGCAAATAAATAGCAATACTATGTCATCCACATAACTTTTATTCAAAGATGTAATTGTTAAATATTGCTAAACGTAATAACAGAATTGGAAATAGTTCACTTAGCAGAATAACGTTGCTGCAGAATTTAGTAGACTGAACAGATTATACAATGCTGTCAAGTACATGTTTTCTTACGTCACGATTATTCTTGGTGAAGATGGATAACTTTTATTTGCATTACATAAATGTTACATGAAGAACATAGCACTAATTATCCTAGAGAAAATAACCACAGGCATACACTTGGCGTCACATTCCCCAGCAAAGGTGGCTGGATTTATTTTCATATATATTTTCACTATCTTCAATATTTGCTGAATTATGTGGGGTATATGTACATTATTTTCCATTGAAATAAACGTGTATGCACTTACAAGTGGATCAACGTGAGAGTATTTTATATGCTGGGAAATTTAATTGCTAAATAGCGAGAAGAGAGAAAATATTTAAGTCGACCAAGTGTTGTTAGCATGTACTTGGTTGCGAGACATTACCGCGCCGTCTGATTCTTGTAAATAATAACACTATGAATACGAGTTCATAACTCCGTATATTATCACAACGAATGACACACTTCAGAGACGCATAATTGGATTTTTTGTTTCCGAAAAAATGGTTATGTTGAGGCAAGTAATAACTTCAATATCCCCACATTAATACATGAATAAAAAATGAAAATATGCTTGTGGGAATGCGATAAGCGCAAGGAATGTAATTGAAATTTCTTTCAACATATCTGGTTTGAATAGTTATTTATATACATACCCGACTTGTGGAAAGCCGAGACTCCAGGGGATAAGCAGCATTCAGCAATTTCTGGTAGTCTGGTAGGTGGTTGCTTGATAAAGAGTTCAACACTCACATCTTATATATTTTTTTGTTATCAATCAAATCTATAATTGAATTGAGTAGAAATGCCATCAGCAATTTCGTTCAATATCAATTTGAAACTCAGTAAATGATCATCGAATTCGTATCCTTCCATTTCAGGTTTCTGGTTACTCAAACGATTTGTCTATGTATAACAAGTCACATCTCCCATATGCACATATATTTGCCGCAATTTATCAATCTTTAAATCTATATTGTGTGCACTAATAATATGTAATGGAAATATCTACATTGAACTCCTCAATCGAGTTGTGAGGCATTTGAGAAATCAAAGTAAGTCACATCCTATTGACACATTTAGTAAGTGTTACCAATAATATATCAGTAATTGACATTGTTTATTTGATTGATTCATAGGGTGTACAACTGATTAATTCTATTATTATCTTTGCTCCGCAATATTTATATGCATGGCGATGCAACAGATTTTTAACAGAAAGGGATGAAAATTACAAGATTATTACCCATGCGCTTCATACGAAATTGATTGTATCAATCTTTGAAAAAATATTCGGGATTATGTATACGGGTGACAACCCTGGTGCGGTTGGGTTTTGCTGTACACGAGTGAATCATGCGTAAACAGTCACATAATCCATGAAATATAGCACTAGCAATTTGGATAGTAAGTGCAGGAATGTGCCGGCGCATGCATATATGCCAATATCACAGTTGACCTGGTAAATCTCGAAGCTCAATCATCAAACTCTAATCACAACACGGAGATAAAAAAGAAATCTAGCTGAACCGTATGTCGAAATTGTCACAGACAATATGATTATGCCTATAAGACCTAGATCGAATCGAGAAAACTCCTAAAAAATTGCTACCGCGACTTAGTATAAAAAAAAGTGCGTGCGAGTTGGCAGAGAGGTTTCGTCTTTCGCCATTTTGACTTCATTCACGATAAAGGACTTCGGGGATTTTACCGTCCGTTCTGCGATATTCATGATGTATGAAGGTACAGAGAGTATTCTGCATGCCAAGATGTTCGCACCAGGACATCATTTGCATATCGGGGTTATTCCGTAAATTGGGCACGCTCCAAGGTAAAATTTCCTCTCACTCGCCCTTCCATTCATATATGTTCACTTGTTTATCTAAGCTCTCTATCTTTTCTCACTCAGCGACGAAAACTCCTCTCTGTTGCTGCCACTATATCATCAAAAATAATATCATCTCCCCTTTCCTCTTCATCCCCGTTTAGTTGTCGTATTTCAGATGCTCTTCATAATAATGTCAACCATAGAACATCAGGGGAATTTGTCTTGTGACGACAAAATTCCGAACAACAATACATCAATTCACAAACGTAATACAGTTCGCATTGTCAAGCCATATCTACGATTGGATGACTTGCATCAGTCATCTAACTCGTAATGCATTACAAGAATTTAATTATAAACTTATCGGAGTGTTAAATGAGTATTTCAAGCTATGCGACAAAACGAAAAAGAGGTATGATGACACACTTTGTTGATAAAAGAAATCCTACTGGCCGGGTGTAGTGACAATGATAATGAGTCGCAGGAAATTAGTGGGCGTTCCGGGAAACGGGTATATCAGTGTTTCACGCAACAATCACATTGACGGGAGGATGTGGTGTATTGCATTTGGAGCTAAGAAAAATGGACCAAAAAGTATACAGCCATTCATGAAACACCAATCTGGGTTGAATTATTTGCAGTGAGAACTTATATTGTTAACTCCCTTCATAATGAAATCAAAAAATACATCAGTACTGTCTATTTCACAACTTACAATTGGAATTTCATGTATAAATAATTCATCACTCTATTCAATGGAGAAAGATCTGCAGTATTATCAGGATGTTGAGGCCGAATTATATTCCCGGAATCACTATGCGAACTAGTGAAGGTCTAACGCTGGAGTAGTAGCGATCTAGAGTATAGTTTGAGACTAGACAAGATAGTAACTATATCCTCAGTTATTGCCACAGTATATACAGAGTGCGATGCACCGTGATATAGACATACAACAGAGGGACTTAGATATCTATAGAGCTGGTTAGCAGACCAAAGTCCTGCAATGAAGGAGTGAGTTTCGTAAGGCATAGACTGCAAGAAATATGTGCTTTTTGTGGTAATAACGTTGGAAAGTACGCAGCCAAGCATAGCCAAAGACCTGTACGAGGGTGGTTGAGTTGGGTTTGGTTGGCCAGGAGTTACCACACATTGTACTGCCTATGAAATGGTGGTTCGTTGTCACGAATCAAACGAATACACGAATCCACGTACACCATTACAATGTCTCGCTAGTTATTCTTGGTGTGTCCAACATGGGCAAGGGGTGTCCGTCTAAAGGAGTAACTGTACTTATACGTGGCATGGGACGGTAGAATCGCGATCAATTGTGTTGCGAAACTGCTGGAGCACTACCATTGTTGGGATAAAGTTAGCTAGAATTATACATTGGAAACTTGGAATGGAAGGAAGGAAGGAAGGAAGGATAAATGGATGCAGAGAAAGAGAGAGTTGGACTCTGTGGAAAGAGGGGAAAGACAGTTGGGACTAGATGGTGAATGGCTTTACAGATGTGGACGTATGCATTAGTATCCGGGTGTGCTTGTCTTTCTCTTCAGCTCCTCAGATCTCGGAAACGTGGCGAAGTCGGTGAAAAGCACTAGCCAAACTCTTTTTATGTAAGAGAGTAATGTTGAACAGTCTCTGTGGCAGAAGATATCATACCTAGAGTTACGGAACTTGGTAGGCTTTGATTTGATTCAATGTTGGTTTTGATTTAATTAAGAGCATAGACGACTATTCACGTCTAAAAGTGAAAGATCATCCAAGTTGGATTGTAGTATATAAGCGAAGAGTCATGGAAGACAAGGAAGATAGTTGGTATTGAATCTGAATCCATTGAATATTTCGTATTGACATGCAAATGCCGAAGGAGTTTTGGTTCGAAATTTCGAGAAAATTCATCTAATTATTTATTCAAGGCAAATTTTATTCAAGTGGATGGATCATCTTGGTTTTATTTTTCTCGTGATGGGTTGTATCGATTTGAGTTTGCGCGCAGGCGTATCGACTGACTGGCACGGTACACATGAATGAATTTGACTTTGATTATTTGGACAAGCTCTTTTCTAAAAATGTCTACAATATCAACAGCTGTCTTTCAATCTCGGCAGCCCAGATTCTCCATTCCTTCATTTTATTTTCCAATGTATATTTAGACAACCCAAAGTGGTTTTTGGATGATGACCACTTGCTTTCTGTTATCTTTATCGGTGTTTTTTTCTTTTCATGCATACCTTGTTTTATTACACCATCAAAGATGATATTTGACGCGCTAGAAATAGCGAGCGAGCGATATGTAATCAAGCGAGGTGAAGATCATTACGAGAAATTGGGGGCGTCTGGCGCGTGTGGGTGGTCTGACACGCCACAAGCATGGCTTATGAACTTTTGCCAGATGCGACAAAAAAGAAAATAGCGTTGGTGAAAATAAATAATAGAAAGGAAATACGAATAGAGAATGACGCATTTGCTTTATACGAAAGACAATAGGTGAAAATGTGAAGGCCGCAAAAGGTCACGGAGAGTATACTTTAATAGTGGTGTGGGTATGTGGAAATAAAAGAAAATAAAAAGCAGGCGAGTGAATCCTATGTCGGAATTCAGCAGTAGACGGTTGAAGGGTACAACCCAACATAAAAGAGAAAAAAAAAAGCTAAAGAGGGTGAGGCAGAAAAAAAAAGAAGATAAAGATCGCGAGGGGTAACTTCCTCCCTCGTTGGGTTGAATCCACGAGATAAAGGTCAGCTCGAATGGCAAAACGTTACGGAGGAAAAGAGGTGGTGTGGTAGCGATGCTATAGTGGTAGCGGTAGTAGTAGTAGTGGAATACAGCGTTAGGGGGACGAACGAATAAAACTAACGGCCATTAATCAGGCCTTGGTTGTCTCGGGAGCCCAGCAGAAATAAGGCCACGCGCGAAATAAAGATCTTCTTCTCAGCTGCTTTAAATCATGAGTTTATTTCTCCAGGAAATGGTTCAGGATGTGCAATACAGTGAAAAAAGGAAAATAAGAAATAAAACTTCTGTGAGAGAACGAAGACTTTCATGATTTTTTACTAGTTCAACCAAATTTTCAAGAAAATTCAATTATAAACAAGTCCTTTTTCACTCATTATCATAATGATGACTGAGTGTTGACAACGATGTATTGGGGTCACGTATAAACAAAGTCGCAAAACATTTCCCGTTAATTCGACCCCTAAGTTCAACAGAGCAGGGTAGTGGGAAAGAAGCTGAGCATGGCATACTTGCACGCGCTTTCGAGGGAATTGCTAAGTTTCTCGTCAAGTATATAAGGACGTCAGCTGATGGTAACTCGACCTGAATACAAGTTTAAACACCCTCCCGCGTTTCATTCACGCCCCCATACAGCATCATACAGCCTTCTGACTTTAGGTATACAGGATTACATTTGTGACTGTATATAGAAGCTGACCAGTCTGCACAACTACGCAAACGATTACCAAGGGCGAAACGTTGGGTTGACAATTAGTCACAATCTACCTTGGATACAGTTATGAAACGTGAGTTATATGACTTATTTGGTTAAAGTTGCACACAACACATACAAATAACTCAACTGCACCAACCAACCTTCGTACGTGAAACTTGTGTTCGGTACTGCTTTGCTACAACTTCTTGTTCTAATACGCAGCATCCCCACGAATATATCCTTCATCCCCCTCGCTCGCTTCATTTCCATTATGCATAATCATAGAAGATCATCAGAGTCGTATTTCAATTAAAATAAGTTATATTCATGGCGTGAAAAACTAAGTTATGTTTACTTTCATAATTTAGAATATCTGTGGAATTTTATCACGAATATATAGTGCACTTTACACTGTGCATGAACGAAATATATTATCTGTTGGATGGAGTTTACTGAGAAGGATGAACTACATTCTGTACACACTACACGTAAGTTGATGCATCAGAGATTTCTGCAAAATATATGTTCAACATTTGATATTTTTCTAGAAAACGAATGGAAGAAGAAATTGAAGAAAGTGCAAAATGAAGGGTTGAGGAAGTTCTCCAAGGGCATCATATTGAATTGTCGTTCCTCGAAAATACGGGGATCCGGTTATCTATTTCTTTTCATGACAAGCAATGTTTTCATCAGCATACAAAAGGAAGTCGTGTGTATAGAAGTTCCTGTTGCTATGCAGATGCACTGTTCAGGTGCGCTCGCCGTCGTCTCCGCTACAGATTCAATTTCAGTGAATGCGGAACTTCCAAATGCGGATTTTAACACAATGAGCGTTGACAATTCATCGAAACTTCAAGATGAAATAAAATATACATGGTTAGGTCAATCAATAACCGGAACTAACCGCATCAACCACTATTACCTTCTGAATTATGGCATCAATCTCTATAAGATGACAGAATCTGATGGTGATGATCATTAGTTTCTAGTGGTACAGAGATGTATTACCCTGATACGATTGATCTCGTCATTAGCAATAATTGATTCCTACTTATAAAGTTGGTATAAGTGGGGCACACACATCGACACGGAAGTTGATGGATGAATTGGAACAACAACAGGCATTGACATCGGTGTGCGTGGTGCAATTTATTTGCGGTAAACTACTATCAGTGAAATAGCAATAAAACATCGAACCGTGGTTGCACGAAACAAGAACGTTGACAGTTATATCAGTGAAGAGAGTATGACTTGCTTCTGGGACACCAGTCGAACGGTGCAACTGCAAAATTGATTAATTACATTTTGAACGTTCGACAAGAAATCACGTGGCGTGACTGTAATAATGGATAAATCATTTCTCAAAATAGAGCTTTCGCTCGATGGAATTGTTTTTGTATCGTTCGTTTCAAGATTGAGTGTTTAAAATTTTTACGAGAAATCTTATGCCACGAACCCGTTCACAATGAAATATCAGAAACATAAATGCAAAAACCTATATAATTCACATATTCATGTGAGTTGCGTGACCGAATAAGGAAAACTTTTGCCATATCACGCGCAATGTCCATTATGTCGTTGACTTTTTTCTTTACAAGTCACATGACGACGATTTTAAGTCTGGCGCGCGAGACATAACTGTGAGCACTTACATGGAGCTTCGTGAATAAAAATAGGTGTGTGAGTATACATATTCGTTATTCACTATGTCACGAGATTTTACGATTGAGTTTCAAGCAAGCAGAATTGTGAAGCGTGTGCAAGTAAGTAAGCGAAGTACTGGATTAATCGCCGGCTATAAGTAATCGGCCGCAATTGACTTTGAGGTAGTGCCCGGTTAGACAAAGCACAGGTGGTGCTGGCATAAGTTGCGTCACAGATTGTACAGCTGCTTTACATATATAGGATTCGGTAGATTGACTGGCTAGCTACGCCACATTGGTAGTAATTGTTGCCGTGCAGATTAATCTTCATTGGTAAAGAGCCCAGTTTATATATATATACAAATTTATAAACTGGGACAGCAACTCATAATTATCCGATGGAACTCACAACAAACAGTTTCGCTGTACAACACGGACGTACATATATACGCCTGTGGTTATTTTCTCACAAGGGTAAGTAATATTCAATGATAGCTATTCAATCTCCAAAGTATATGAAATGTGCTACTTTTTCAAGCATACTGAAGTGCTGAAGATGGCAGTATAGGCCGTTCTTAAGGTGCAAACATCAGACTTAATTGAATGAGCTAGATCCTCATTAGCACTTCGAAGACTTTGTAAAAAATGCATGAAGGTGTGAACTAGGTGCACTGTTTTGACTTGTCTAAGATTTGTGGAACGAAGAAAGTTGTGTTTTTCGAAGAATGAATCGCATAGCAGTGGATGCTGGAATAGTCCATAGTGAACCAATGTGATATAAAACCTCAAGCTCGATTTTCAAGTTTGCGAAATAGGTTTTGGAGAGTAAAATGTTTCATCCACACAATAGACCGACGCCAAAAAATCTCGTTACTATAAATCATTTCTGATGAAATAGGCTAATTCAGGACACTTTAGCACCATTTCATTGCGAGATGACTTCATGGGTATTGATCCGAGCGCTATCAATGTTCAACCCAATTCTCATCAATCTACATTTCCTAAATGTATAATTATTCAGCCGGGAAGAATTCACCTCCGAATAAAAAAAGTCTGAATGGCCTATAAACAGTCCCAAGCTGCTCTACTTTTCCCTAGTTATTGCAACTGTTCAAAAAAATTCATTAATCCCCATCTGTCCTTTCCCAAATAATCCAAGATTGTGGAACGCTCCACTATAATTTCCCTTACCCTTCCCAATACTAACATTAAAATGTGTGGGAATCATGACGTATCGGATACTGTTAGAAAATAATATGGGAGATAATAATTTTACATTATGCTGTTATCATCACCACAATCTTTCTATTATTCATCTGATATTGTACCCATGTTCACTGCTATAATTGGACTCCTTTTTAAGCATATATAATATTATAGCGTCGGTGTAGAGTGAAAGTTGTGAATCTACAATTGAGTTGCCACGGAGTAAAATATCACACTTCCGTCGACATGATTTCTGATATCAACTTTCTGATAGTATAATTAAATGGCGCATTCGACTGTGATATGATTGGCGCCAACTTCCATTTCATACTAATTTGGGAAACAAAACAAAACAGGAAACTGTGGTTTGTCACCCACATATGTTTTTAAACCAGCGCTATCATACTATGTATTTCATTCATTTATGACAACTCCAATAATCATCTGCACTGCAATCACTGATATTATGATGTACTTGATTTCCTTTTATGCATTTTCTTTTTTTCTTTGCGGTCAACGTATAAAGATCCCATGGGGCTTTTTCATTAGAGTAACATGGTCTGCTAATGTGAAATACTGACAGCGGAAATGACTTACAACCAGCAGGAACAATATTTATCATCGCGAGAAATAAATACCCTATGGAATATTTAATGATCGCATAAATGATAGTGAATATTCACATGGGGGAAGCGCTATTTATTTATTGGAGTTCACCACGGTAACATGTTCAGCAGACATTTGCACCTCGTAAAGTGCACTATGTGAATAGTTTCATATCGGAAATGAATATGGAATAATTCATTCCTGAAATACTGTTAATCTATGGCTTGAACAAAGTCGACATAAGTCTTTTTCGATGCTTGATTTTGTATCCAATATATGGACATTTGGATTCATGTCTGCAATCATTTCTTCCATATTTGAGAGACAAATCGGAAGTATTGTTTATCATTGAAAACAATAGAGTGAACGAATGGATGAATCAGAATATTTGTAATATATGTAACATCCAAGTAGGATTAAATGTTCACGGTTGTTTTCAACGCACTTGAGCATATTATGTATTAATCGGAATGCTTCGTGTGATACTGTGATACATTGGGAGCGTGAAAGATACGACTCAACGATAATTTTTTTGTACAATGTCCAATTGTAATTTTTGTAAGAAAATTTCTCGGAAATTGTTCAGCTGCGAATAAAATATTTTTGAGAGCAATGTTTTATAGATATCTTCCAATAGAATTTCTTTCGTCGCATTCACACTGTACAGTTCTCGAAGAGTTTAAGAAAAGTTGGCTATTATTTCTCTTTTGTATAAGAGAACATGAAGTTGACAAATATTCAGTGAGTTTTTTCCAAGTGACAGCATATAATTGCATTTCAATTCTGTTTTCCTCAATACTACATTTCCCGAGACGATAAAAATCATGAAATCAAAACCAACGATACAATCGGATCGGTTGTTGCATGAAATTTTTTCGTCATTGATGTCATTATCATTAAGTATTGTTTACTATTTTGGCCTTATCACAAATTCATTATTTTCACAGGCATTTCTGTAGGAGGAAACTTGACCTTGCTCTATTTGAGATGTGACGTTTCTTTTGTTTATATATGTATATATATATATAATGCGTTATTGGGAAAAATAGTCTGAAACAGTTTTTTGTTCATGGAATCAAAATAGCGTTTGAGATATTTAATTAAACGATTAGAAATTATACATAAATTATAAATAATCTCGTAATATCATTTGTGAAGTTCATCGAAATATATACATGCCAATTAAACGTTCAACTCCACTCATGTTTGCCGTCATTAAAATCGCATACAGGCGTAAATAACCATCACGTAACTTTGTCGGCTTTCAAATCCGATTAAAACAGATAGCTAATTTAATGTTTATTGTTAACTTTTGTTTATTGAATGGTTGTAAATATGTGGCATATGTGTAAATATCAGACTTCATTTCATGATTCAAAATACGTCCACTGATAATATTTTTCATTTTTTATACATTTGATCTGCTGTTTTGTTTTATAATTATACAATGAAAGTTCGGAAAAAAGAACAAAGTCATTCCAGTTGTTATCATTCCTTTTGTCAAAATTCATAACAATATATTCCCTGCTCAACGAATAAATAAATTTTTCTCACGAATTTTGGTTACATTCATTGTCATTATTACAAGTATACAAAAAAATATTTACAGAAAGTCATTACAAAATGATTCATCACGAGAGTTTTCGTGTTTCGAAGTAGGTTTTTTTGTTAACAAATAATTACGTAATAACAGTTTGATGTAATTGGTCTGGTAACTAGTTCGATAACGGTATTAGATTGGTTGAATAATCATAATTTGTGAATTTAATCATGTATACAGTTTGGATATGATGCTATATCAATGTCATTGATGTCGATATGAAATTTGCTATGATTCTTTATGTATCTCTAATGGATAGTTTAAGCAATCGCATTTGTATACGCAGGAAGTGAAAATAAAAGTGCAGTAAGATAAAATGTATTATTTTATAACAACGAAATGAACTACTGTTGAATTCGAAAAATATAAATGTTAGTTTGGTAATCAGCATGAATGACAATTGATTAATTAAATTAAAGTGTCCGTTTGCGTATCGATTCTTCTATTTATTTATTCATCCACTCATTTATATATTTATTTATTTATGCGATTCCAATTAACTTTATTTAGCTAACGAATTTCTCATTTATCAAATACAATCAGTCAATTATATATGAAGCAAACAAACATTTATTCGGATCAACAATAATGTTATATCACACTTGATAAATGAATTTCGATTCGGTAAGGTAGATTCACACTATGTTACTTTACACACACATGTCTTTCACATGAGTTGAAGAGATATTAGTTAGAATTATAACAATTATCCAACTATTTCTTCCACGTGAATAAATTACTCGTTATGAATGTTCGAACAGTTGATACGTTCATGCGAAATGTCATTTATTAACCTACTAAGCGTGATAATTTTAGACATAATTCAACTGTGTTCGAAGTCTAATTAGATTCTACAGTTTAAACTGATTACTGGATCAAAATTCTTCTGTTTGTCGTCAAATTTAATACTACGGTACTCTGGTGAAATAATTCAAAATAATATTTAATTCAATATTGGGAAACAATCTAACTGCACAAACAGTTGGGTTGTTTGAAATAAAAAAATTGTGATGATTGAGAATTATACACACTTCTAACGTTTTTGAGTCAGGTGTTCTCTTTTCAATATCACATTACCTAACCGAAGATTAATATATATTTTAATAGCAGCTATTAAGATTGTAATATACCTACGCAATTGTTCGCCAAAGTATACCAATGATTTTTCATTATTAATTACAAAAAACCGAGTGTGAAAATACACAAATATTTATTATAGTGCACAGGAGTATGAAATATGCAATTAATATTATATCATATACATCAGCTTATTAGCATCACCAGACACACGTTATTTTTTTGCTCCACAAGAATATAACATTCAAGAATTAATAAACGCTCCACATTTTCAAATCAATATTGGGAAGAGTAAGCGGTGTCAATGTGAAGTATTCAACAATTTTGATTTCATTGGAGAATATATATCTCGTGACTTATCTCTGCTGATCTGCGAATTTGAGTGGGAAAAAAAGTAGAGGGAAAGAAAAGAGAAAGGAGACTCCTCTATTGCTTCTATGCATTGACACCAGGAATGGTATCTTTAAGATCTTCTTGGTCACCAGTAATGCCCAGCTTAGTAAGTTTAGTAAGTTATCAAAAACGAGTGATCAACACTGGGATACCGATCAAGATTGATATTAGTACATATATAACGATATTCGCTTACATATAGTTTGGCATATGTTAATATTCCATAAAGGTAGAATTGAAATCTTCGTTTAAAGGATTACCACGTTTTTTCAACTCAATATGAAGTCATTAATGCAACTAGTTTCTTTTGTTTCAAACATTCTTTCTGTTAATTGATACTGGCTGTTGAAGTTTTTTCAAAGTTTCGCGTTTATCGAATTATTTGCCAATTATTGCTGGTATTCTATACATTATAACGAATAATTTGCTTCCTCTCCATTGCTCCTGAATAATTTCATAATATATTCACTTATTTCAATTTTTTTAAATGAGTTTTACAGATAAATTTTTTAGATATAACGTAACAAACATCACAATGAAAATTCAGTAGATAGTAATCGCACGAGCGCGATTTGTTCATGCTGCATATAACGATGTGTATCTCGTATTCTCTAGGGCATTTTGACTGCATGAAATGTCTTCCGGTGTTTATCCAACAGTTTCGAGAGGTCCCGAGGTTTAAACCCGTAATTTCTTGTCCCGAACACACCACGGTAGCTTTTAACGACGGATATTTCAGGATTTAACGATTACAACCAGCAATACCATTTACCCACTTTCAAATCGGTATAGACTCGTATACTACTTTCTACATACACTCACACATACACATGGTAATATATATATATATATGATGCTCGATCGAAGTGTAGAGACTCCAGTTATATATATCTCATTCTGCATGCTCGCTCGTACTATTGCGCGTCCACATTTTTCCACCGCAATTCCACTGACCATTCTTCCATTCACGTAAACGGGATATTTTAGTCTAGAAATTTGGAAAAAATCAATTTTTCCTTTTCACGTTCTCAAAGTATAAGCTCTTAAATATATGTACTCAAAAGAAAATTTGAAAAGTTTCCGAAATTCACAAAATTATGGTGATTTGAATACGGTAGGATTTGGTATCATCACATTTTACTTGAAATTTTGAATGTGTTTATCTCAAAACTACTTTTCTCAAAGTGGCCGATAGAATATCTCGAATTCTACTCAACCGCTCGACTTCAAATTTGGTGTGTACCTTCAGTGTATACTCTTTCGAAGCCCCCGACTTTCGAAATTGTAAAATCATTGTTTTTACTATTTTTGAAACATAAAAAATTATGAAACAAAAAAAACAAATAATTAATTTTTTCATCGGACGGCGACCATTTGATAAATTTTTTGGCACCTGTCATAATGACATACTTGATGAACAAAAAACTTGGTTGAATTTTGGTTCCGGATGAACGAGATCTTTGGAATTACGACGACCACAACAGAATTTTTTTTCGTCTCAGAATTCACTGAATTTGAATTTTTTTTTTTTTACAAAAATTTTTGTATCAGTTTTTGAAATATAAATAAAGAGACATTAAGAAAATGGATGGTAAAAATATTGTTCGTTGTTTTTTATTTTTTATTCATTTCTTAAAAATTCCTTAAATTTATTTCTCTGTACTAGAATACCTCCTTAACTTGACTAGAATTCTTTCTTCCGTTTTGTTTCTGTTTATCCCATTTACTCACCACCTCGTCGCTTATTCCTTTCATTTCCTTTATGTATATATAGACTCGTATACAAAAGCTCATGTTGCACTCAATAGCTTGTACATCCATGAGCACTGTATGGTCTGTACTCTTTGTATATATGGATGAACACTCTTGTCCCCCGTCTTTTTTACTGACCTGCATTTTTTTATTTCTATCTAGCTCTGGATGCGACCGCCTGCCGATCGTTACCGTCGCGCGCGAGATGCATGTCAATAGATTTCATGCGCGCACAGGGTACATCAGTCACATTTCGTTGCGTGTATGCGAATGAGTTTCGTTTGCTCTTCAAAACATAACAAAATAATATAGAAACAAAAAAATGACATGGAATTTGTATTCATATTCATATTGCAATAATTTCGTTAATTATTATCGTCTGGATTTGTGAATTGAAAATTTTTATCAATTCTTTCTAGTGAATCGATATTTCAAAAAAGTTTGAATGAATTTGTTAGGGATCGCTGAACAAGCACTGTGAGATGGCAATGGTGGAGATGAAGAAAAAAAAAAAGGAGGGGGCTATATTTTTGCCCCCTTCATTCTCTCGCTTCTCTTTATATATATATATAGTTAGTATTATTAATGCAGCTCAATTCCACAGGGAGCTCTGAACAAATTGCTGCCATAAAGTATAATTTTCAAACGAGTTTCTCGCTGTAAATTTTGGATACGATAGCACCAGGGAAATTTCGATTTCATGGGACGTAGCCCTCAAGTGCACTTTAAACATTGCATTCTTTTCATTTTACTACATTATATGCGTGTATGTAAGCATATACAGTGTGAACGATAATAACCCTATTTTCGGTGGATGATAAATAGCTGAATTTATTTTGGATTGAAAAGTTTATCTATCGAGTAGAATAAAAATTGCAGGTTCAAATCAGAGCCAGTGTGAATATGCTCGCGTGTAATACCAAGACTGTAGAAAAATATTTCACATGGAATGAACGTTTGAATAAATATTATATAACTAACCCTAATTACATTTAGTTTCTGCATGATATCATTATTATAGTTTCATTGGCAATAATGAATATTGGAAAACAGAAGTTTGAACACCATCACGTTATTAATCAATATTAATAGTTTATAAATCTTATTGACATATAATAAATTCATTTTAAGCGTAAACTACGAATGGCGGCTTCGTGTCTAATAAGTACTTATCAATAGCTGAAAATTCGCTGCTTTTTGATAATTAATGTACATGAACTTTAGTAAGCTACATAAAAATTCAAGATTATTTTTTATAAGCCATAATTATGATAAAAATTAATTAATATCTATTCAAAAGTGTTTTAGAGCAAAACTTATAACGAAGATAATACAATAACTCATTACTTGTGGTCGAACCTCCAAAGTTCAATTGAAACTCCACGGCGCTGATGCATAAATCACGCTAAACCAGAACATATTAGCTCCAAATAAGGTTTATGGAATATTAATAAATCCTCAGTTCTCGTGAATAAACAATATATTGACGACAAATAAAAACATATATTGCAAATAATCTATGTATTTCTTAATATACACAAGATGTCATTAACTATCAGTGAGTATATTGAAAAAAGCTTTAATAAATGTATCTATTTATATGAAATAAATCCGTCTCTCAGTGCTCCTGATTGTGATAGATATCTGAAATTTTTTGACTTCGAATTCTTATATCCCCATTAAAAAGAAAAATAATAAATTTCATATTTACCGTGACTTTATTCAATACATAAATTGCATGCACCATGATGGAATAAAAGATGAAGAATGTATGATAAGAAAAAGCGGTTGGTCGATAAGAAAAAAAAACAAAAAAAATAGCAAACGATGAAAAAAGGGTGGGAGAGTGTGGGTGAAAGATCACTCTTTGTACATAACAGTTAAATAAGGAGAAGGAACGTAGTCGAGTTCGCCTCAAGCCATTGAAATACCTTTCTCTTACTACACATAGAAATCTCCGATCTACCTTCACATATAGTTCTATATATTGTATACGCCTTTCACCTCTCCGCACTCTATCTTGGGGTGGACGTGATACGATTGAATTGAGGGCAAAGAGAGTGAGAGATTATAAAAGAACGTGCGCTGCTGCTTAGGGCGGTTGGGGGTGTGGTCCCTCCAGGTTTCTTACCCCCCCCCCCCCCCCCCCCCCCCTTACGTCACCACCATTTCTCGATACATTTTTCTACCCTCGCTGCATATATTTTTTTCACTCGCTTGACTTGACCAACGTCTCGTGAAAATGAAAACGTGCATTCTGTGTTTTACAAAGTATTTGATTAAATATTTGTTTTCTATATTCGATTTTTATTCACAGTGGAGCAAAAAATCTCCTATACATTTACAATGAGAGAGGAGTTTATTTATATGTTAATAGTTAACAAATATAGTGTTGTATCAAGTTAGATACAAAATTAGGCGAAGTATTGGGCTAAGAGATCCCTTGTGGCCGTTTGAACATTATTAAATATATTAAATACATTTTGAGTATAAATTTTAAATATTTATACAACATATTGTAAAAAGTTAAATATAGATTATAATGGTTTACATATCGGTTTACATAGGGACACTTGATACCATGGATGCGTGTGAAATGCATCTAACAAAAATTAGGTTGGATTCACATACAGTTGACTACACTGTGGTGTCGCGCATGCACTTAGTCGAACACCGCGCATATTAATCTCAAATACGATGTGTTAACTATTAATAAATGTAGGGTTGAATTAATTATAATTTTTCAAAAGCGATTAAACATTCATATTTATCTGATCCTACTGAACTCTGCTCTGAGTGCAATGAGTGTATTCGGTGAGAGATGGATAGATTCTTCATATACCTATACAAATATCAAGAGAGATGTGTATAAATCTATTATGTTGAGGCAAAAAGGTTAGTGTGAAGAAGTTTCTCTAATTCTTGATTGCGAATTTTATGCCCCCAAGACAGAAATAAATAACGTTCTTCTTTGAAATGTAATTTAGATAGCGAGATGGTGGTATATATACATGTATATAGTAATAATGTAGCATTGCATGAACGTGCGCGAGGGTGGAAATCGCGGGTGAGTGAGAGAGTAAAAGAGGTCAAGAAAGAGACGAGAGGGCACAAAAAGCGATGGAAAATGGATGGTAAGATCAGGTTTGGGGGCGCACATTTATTTTGCTTAACACTATTTGTAGAAAACTCATTTTCTCAATACGAAAGAGACGCATGTACTATATATATATATATATATATATATTCTCTGCTTTACTTCAAATTTCCCCCATTGCTGGATATAAAGACCTTTTCGACGCTCAACCACACCTTCCTCCTGTTCCCACACTCCCATCAAATGTATTAATATTTTTCATTCAGACAACTTTATTTCATATTTATTATCGTTTTACGTGGAGAAATTAATTTGTATGAAAGACCTTTTATATATATATATATATAGGGTGGAATTAAGTAGCAGCCATCATTACACAAGCTGTGGAGTGTTCATAACATTGATCCAAAAGGAATAACTGTCGTTAGTGATGGAAATTACGCCGCGATAATTTGAGAAAAATAAATGCAACTAAATAGGAAGTAATATAACAAGATTTTTGTTTAGCGTGATCAACACCCGAATAAATGAAGATTCTATCCACACGGGATAAAAATATATGGCGAATATACATTTACAAAATATATGATTTAAATATATTCCGATACACTGGAAGGGGCAAAAATTTAAATATGTTAAGGTAGTTGTAGCCCGACTTCATAGTGTTTTTGAGTTTATAATTAGTGTAAATAAATTATCATCGTTGTTAAAGTAATGATAATAGTATGAACAACAATAATATTCAAAACTAATATCTGAGCATGAATTATAAATAGTTTTATCAAGAAATAACATTTTTTTATGATTTTATTGTTACTCGCCTGATTTATATTCTGTAAATTTTCACACAGTTAACGTTTAAAGCTAACATTTAACAATTATTTGCAGACGAAAAACCGTGCGATGAAACTCATCTCAATTTGTTTTGCAACATTCTCTAAGCTGCTTACCTATAAACAGATCCAGTTTTTTATGTGCTGGACTTTTGTTTAAAAAGATACAATTATTTTTTTAGGCGGAAATCCAGAGCCATTACTGCATTCGCCCTCTACTGTACATGTTAAATTCATCGATTTAAATTCCAATTTTCTCGGAATCCACTTGGTGTACACCGTTTATAAATTATTGTGATGGAGGTTATTTTGCGCAAAAAAATTAGACTCATTTACTCGGCGCAAGTGAAAATCGTTCATCCTTAATTTGCTTTGTATATATCTAAATGAAGAAACGGAGAATGAAAAAAAAAAAAAAGAAAAGAAAAAACTCGATAAAGTCTCGAGAGTGTCTTCTGGCAGTTTACCCTTTCTTTTTTTCTTCCATCCCCTTCAATTTCTTTCGTACAGCATCACTTCACACGCGTTCCTCGTTTTCCCCCAACCAATAGAATTCGTTTGACGTCCCGACCTAAACTATTCGCGTTCATTCCCGTTTTATTCAATTATTCCACGCGATTTTTCATTTTTTAATTTCATCGTCGAGTTTTTCCGTAATTAATTATAATTGTAAATGAAGTTACCACCATCACTAATTGGTATATACATAAGTGTACCTATACAATACATATTTACCTTTTGTTGATTGTAGAGTCGATTAAATATTCACCATCATACCATGTAGTATATAAATAATTGAGTATTCACTCACCTGTAACAGAAATAGAAATAGAATATTAGAAAAATAAAGTTGTGAATTTCTGTAATGATATTTTTTATGTCTTTTCAAAATTGTTTACTCGTCGCAATGGAACATGAACGTTTCTGAGAATTTCAAATTGATCAATGTGAGAGATTGGATCGATAAAAGTTTTCATGAAAAGGGTGTGCTTCATAAGACTCAGAACTTTCTTTCCCAATTCATGATCAGGTATCATGTCTACGGGGGATATCCCATAAACTAAATCTTCATCCATGTATTTGAATTATACAATAAAGAAAAGTGTGACATTTGAAACCACCCAAGATATTACTTGTGATGAATTTTAAGTTAAAATGAAAAACATGATACTAAAGATTTAATTTTCATTATTGACATCCTTCCGAGAATATGTATAAATGAAACATAAAATGATTCAAGTTTAGGTTTAATTTGCAAGGAATCATTGGTTTTGATATATGTTTTCATGGATATTTTGGGTGACTTTTTTGTATTTATAGAGTTATTGGCAATTCGTTTATTAGTGGTGGGGAGAACCCTGATTTGTCATTTATGAATACCGATAGGTTTTATACTTGCTTTGAGATGCTACCGCGTCTCTTTATAGTTCACGGCATAATTCTTGTTAATATGAAATTACTGACTAAAATTTAGCATTCTTTGTGGTTGACTAGTCAATACTAGTTGTCTGGATATGAATCCATGGCACCCTGCGAATCACTGAGAACTAAATTACATTAAAACGCATGACAGCGTTATTTCTTTTTTTCACCATGCAAAATCAAGTGCTTCAGTTTGAAACGTTAAAACATACTATTCCCTATCTTCAACATTATAGTTATTGTTAAAACATTTATAAAGTTTTAAAAGTATCAACAATGTCTACAGTGGTAAAGTTCGGGAATACCATACTCATGTGTGTAAAAATAACGCACTCTAGTTTTCAGTGATTTGTAGTGTTGTGAGAAATAACAGAATGTATTTTTGGATTTGCAATAGTAGCTGGTCATGTTAACCGTTTTGAGTTTCATTCGTAAATATTATTGAAACAGTGATGTTATTCAGTTAGGTACTGTAACTCAACTAAATAAAATTTCTTCAGTCATACAAATTGACAGTTGTGAAAAAAGATAATAAAATTTCACCATATAAAGACCTGATAACAACTATATAGTACCCGTATCCTGGTCCAGTATTTTCTCTTCGATTTCTTGGGTGAATATCAAGATTTTCTCCTCATCCACCCCTCACTCATCCCTCATATTTCCCGCAGTGATCAAAGTTGTAAAACGCTTCACTACAATTCTTCTCCCCTGAAAAAAAATGGCATTTTTCTTCACGGAAAATTGCTTACTTTCGCATAAATACTGGTATTCCTATAGTACGAATACCAAAGTTTTTTTAATCAAGGGATGTAAGCTATGACGACATCAAAACATATGCTATTGTCACATAAGTTGGAGTTTTAGCTTTATAAGTAAACTCGGTATTCGCGATGGAGTTATACCAGTATTCTTGCAGTGAGGATGCGTATTCTTACCATAGGATTCCAAGAGCTATAATACTATTTTTTCAGTGTAGCTAGCGATTAGTATAGGCTAGTACAAAATGTTGATTGAAAGAATTTTATACGTGAGTCACTTGATAAAATCGAAATATATTTTTGTTTCTATCGACTAAAAAAAAACAGTTCTCTATAGTCGCAATCGAAAAGATCCGGATAGAAAATAACGTTACCAAGTTTTTCCGTCAACAATGCGATTGGTGTTATTACAAAGGATCGAATACGTTTTCCGAATTACGAGTTGGGAGAAACAAATAATTGAAAGGCAGAATTGCATAGTGGTGACATGGATGTGTTTGTGCGGGTGGTGATGGACCCAGGACGAAAGTGAGGACCACGGTGCCAAGTGCAAATTGAGCCACAACGCTGTCAATGTAAAAAAAAAAAAATAGTCTCCAGTGCGCCCCGTATGCCCTTCGCGCCCTTTCCGCGTCAACCACCCCAGTCTTTCCTGTTCTCTTTCACCTCATCCAATGCCACCAACTGAATAGACTACGAGTTTGTTTGCAGAGCTACACAACGGATATGTATATTTATATATACGTATGGGCGTATATACACGGTGCATGCTCGCGCTCATGTATAATACCCGCATGAAAGACGAAACTATTTCACATGCATTGAAATCCAACCATACATATGTACTTGTGTATGTATACAAAAAGGAAAAAGTTTGGTCGTTAGCAAAGAAAAAATTTCAATGTATTATATGCTGAAAGAGAAAGAATTTCATTTTATATAGACAGAAAAATGTGTTAATACATGTATTAAGAGAATATATGTGGTCTCAGAAAATAATATAGTTGTTTTCAATGAAAATTGTTGTTAAAGTTCATGGAATTGTAATCATTGTCAATTTCTTCACAGGGATAAAAATATTCATAACTATGGAGAGTTACCAATTAATTTAAACACTGTTTACAAAACTGGATAATATTTTATACGTTTTTAATAACGAATTTATATGAATCACGATGCGAAAAGTAGAAAATGATAAACACATGAAATTAGTGAATGTCGATTTGTAAACGTTCATTAGAACACAGAGATGATTTGTAGATGCGAAATGCACTTCCCTCTTTTCCGAACATTTTAGGATTTAAAATTGACGATCGATTGACTTGATTGTAAAATGAATAATACAAAATTTGCAATAATGGAATATTTTGATCGAATTACTTTACATAATGGAGAACAATTCAACAGAAGAGAATAGATAATTCAATTCAAAATCTTTGTGTGTAATCTGTTGCAGAATTGGACTTTTATTCCCCTATATTTGACATTTGATAGCAACTATGTTATATGTTCAATAACAATGGGGTTTTCAATTGCCGGAATGCGAATCTCTCTAATAATATTCAAACTCACTGATACCACTCAATGTTTATTGTTTGATCATGAAATTTGCGCATATCAAATGCAACGAAACCACGCGAATAATGCGATATCAAGGTGCATGTTCAGCACATTGTGAGAAAATTTTATCCAACATTTACAAAATTCATAAATATGTAATAAATGATTATTTCAACCGTTAATATAATAAGGCAATATAATAACTCATAATTTGCAGTGTAACCACCAAAATTCAATTGAGACACCATGACGCTAATGCATAAATCACGTTAAATCAGACCATATTAGTTACAAATAAGGTTCAGAGTATAACAAAAATAGCATAGATGGCGCGATTTTGAAGTATATTTAGGGAGGCAGCGTCATCAATGATTGTATTGAACCACGGAAATCTCTACCCCAAAAAACCTCTTCGTAAACCAATGAATATTATTTTTGTAAATAATATTTATTCTTATCCATTCCAAGACGTCACACATTATTTCATTTTAACAGAATGTATATTGCACAATTATGTATACGAGTAAATTGAAGATACAACGGATGCGGATAATGTTTAGTTATTAAATCAAACAAAATTATTCAACATCATTTTCATGCCCGCTAGAAATAAAATTTTATCCATTCAAAATATATTCAATGATTTGAAGTTATGTATTTCAAACAGATGATGAAATATATTTTCATTTATATCCCGAATTCTGTATGCATTCGTAGAGAGTTTTCATCATTGTATGCTTTATAAATCGTTGAAAAATATCATTCAACATCAGAAATGAGTGAATATTTCCAAACATTTGATACCAGTGAATTATTAATTCCGATGTAATAGTATATTATACCTGCATTTTTATATAACTATGAGCTATTTCGACCAAATGTTCATTATCAGAATATTTTATAACATTCAATCAATATTAGCTGTATTAGTTAATATTAGATTAATATAACTTAATTTGAAATATCCGCATTATCTGGAACAATTGAATCATCGATTTCAATAAAATAGTTCTTCATTAATATTTTATGGATCTGTCAATTAGGAAATATCTGGTGCTCGACAGAAATATGTTTGTAAAGGGCATACAATGTGAATCTTCCTCACTTCATGATCATGAATTATTGATTGAGAATGACAAATGCTAAATTTTTATTTGGAAATAAATTGCATAATAATTCCCAGCGTCTGATGAACGTCCCCCATATATGTAGGTAAATGTATGTGCGACAAAAACAATAAATATGATTAAATATATGTTCAAAATACATTTTTGTTTATTGAAAAAAAAAAAAATAGTTTGGATATATGTTGCATTGGACAAATCAAATTCCTTTTTTTTCTTTAACCTGAAAGTATATATCAATATACATACATTATATATTCCATTATATATTTTACTATATATTTCTCGTCATGTATTTTTCAATATAATGGAAGCAGGAAAAGTTCAGATATGTTATCATATATATTTGTGTATATTAAATATATTTTAGGATATATTTTTCACATTTATATTTTTTTTTTCATATAGATTATCTATAGACAGTTCAAAATTAATAATGATATGCTAACTTTCCATAATGCAAAAATATATTCGAGTCCCAGTGCGATAATTATTAAAAATTAATTAGTTCAATAGCTCAATGGAACTCTAAAAAAATTGATATAATTGTACATTATCCTGGGAATTAATTAGCTGGCAGACAAAAATATCAGATATTATAAAGAGATAAAGTAAACAATGGATACTATGTGAAAGCGAACCATAAATGCCATGAATATAATACATTTACCGGGAGCTCTGTCTGGCTGATTTATAGAGATGAAATCTAAATCAGAAAGTCGACTGCGCGCATATCGTGGGGGTCCATTGAAAAGCTCACACACACACATAAACACATTGATATAAAACCTCCCGTGTGTGCCCGGGAGGTTTTTTGACGTTCATTATCGGTCGGGGCAATTAAGTGGAATCTCGCGACCGAGGGAAAAAAAAAAAAAAAAAAGAATCAAGAGAGAAAAAAAAATGTATGTATAAAGAGAGAAAAGGGTGGGACGAATTATACTGCGTGGATGGCATACTCTACGTTATCGTTCCTGAATCCCGCGCGCGCGTTTCCGGTATGGTAACGAGTTCCAGCGGGTAAAACTTTTTTTTTTTTTTTTTTTTTTTCACCATCATTTCTATTTTTATTTTATTTTTTTTCCGTTGCTTTCCTTTTTATCATATTATTTCTGTGAATGTGAACCCGCGCAGTAATTTGCATTCATTATTTTTCTCTTTTTTTTTTTCTCTTTCGATTGAAGTATGTATAATTGTATATATATGATATTATCATCATCATCATTCTTGCTATATCGACAACCGCATAGTCTCGTTGCAAAAATTAACATTAATTATCGACACTTGACCCCTCCTGGGTATGAAGTGTGGAAACAGTATGGAAAAACGAGGGATGCACTGCCCAGTCGTTAACATCACTCGCTCACATTGAAAAAGGAAGTATTTCTGTTCCCGGACTCCAACATATTACCGAGCCAGATTTCCTATGAGAAGAATACGTACTCTTACTGTAAGAATACTGATTGACTCCGAGGAATACCGAGTTTACTTATAATGCTAAAACTTCAACTTATTCAACTACAGCATACGTTCTGATGTCGTCATAGTTTACATTCTCATACTATAGCAAATTGTAACTTTTTCCGCGTATTTTACTGTGTGTATTGCCCAGATATGTATCTACATAAATAAAGTGTTGTTATGCGGTGTTTTTATTTCAATATTGGTATTCTTACTACGGCAATTCCAAATTATGACATGGTAAATATACGTATCCCTCTATCGAGAAAATTTTGGCATTTAGCAAGAAATATCCCGTAAGGAAAAATACTGTTTTTTCAGTCCATGTTCCTTGTACGTCATGAATGCAAAAATATTTGAAAATATTGGAAGCAACGTCTTTATGGAATAAACATATTTGAACAAAACTTGTAATATTTTTTCCCTTAACTTTGTTGGTAATCAACAGTGAATACTTGAAATACTCGTTGGATATTTTTGTCTTCGATAGCTACACCATTAGTTCCACCATAATAATATAAAACGAGATCATAACTGCATTATGTTACAGCAATAAATAATAATTCAAACTAAAAACAATTGAAAAAATGAAAACATACATTAATCTGTATTCATTTTTTTATTCTCCTTTATCTGTATAAATTTTCTCGAATGACTTCGTGTATTTAGCTAGTGTTGGTGATATTTTATGGCAGATTGCAATGAAGAAAAAAGAAAAAATAAAAAATGTGTGGATGAAAATGACATGCACACATTAATGCAGTCAAAAAAATATATACCAAGATTGATTGCAAGCGCCGTTTTACATCACGCGTATACACATGAGAATGTACATGTGCAAGCAATGAATTGAAACGTCAAATTGTAGTTTATATATGTATATAAATATACATATATACAAAGTCAACCAAACAACTGCCCGGAGGCAATAACTCAAACTTGGTGTGCGAATGCGCGAGCGTGGCATTCTACATCAACCAAACGCGAGCGTTGTCCGTCACGACTTTTGATTGGTGTGGTATCGCTTGAGCATTGCGATACATATAATGTTTATATGTAGTGAACTGTAAATGGTCTGATACGTATAAATTTATCTTCTATGTATATGTATATATATATATACGTTACAAGACATTGATTGTACATTAATTATTGATCCATTTCCGCTTCAAATCCACCGTTCAGATACAAACCTATTGTTAGATCGATTATCAACCTATGAATTACATACAAGTGTAATTTTACAATCACTCCCAATTTATAGCGGGAAAACTTACCCAATACAAGACGAGATATTGAAATGTTTTTCATTATTCGTAGAATTTGAAAGGCATCATTGGTAATAGTACATGATCAAGAACAGAAATCCATCTTTCAAGATAACAATTCCTCTCAGCGTTTCGACACTTGATTTTGACTGTCTTCTTAAAAAGCCATAACTTGAATCAAAGAAGGCACTCCTTTACTCTCCACATTCACAAAAAATTGTAGATTCTTTCTATTCAATAGATTCTCTGTCATGATGACGCTAATAGATTTTTCGTTTCATAATACGTTCGGGTTTAGCAACATGGTAAAAACTGTTTAAAATCAATTTTATGCACTGAAGTAAATTGTGATAAATGGTATTGATAGATAATACTTGCGTATATAGCTCCTAATTAATCACAAGTACTTGACACGAAGTATGATATATACGAGCATTAGTGATATATCCTGCTCTCTACCTGGCTGTGGGTGAAACTTGATCCGTAGCCATCAGAAGACCCAACCCAATCGATTCGACTGTTAACCGGGTTAACTGCCCGCACCCCACCCAATAACAGGCGTTAGACGATGTCTACGTGATCTGCCATTGGACCCTATCCCACGAGAAATTATCACTAGGATTGCAGAGAGAACTAAATTTATGACCTGACCATTTTTATTTCCAGCCCCATACTAAGAGTAGGCGGACGCAACGAAAACGAATGGTTCATCAGATTCACGCACATAAGTCAACTAAATAATCTCAATGTGAACTATATCAACTATCAGCACCATCGATCGTGTAGCCCTCGAAGAAAAGAATAATATCGACGTAATAGAAATAATAATATGAATAAATATATGAATTTCCGAATTTATCGTTGAGATGAAGGATAATGATATACCAAGGACTATGTGTACCATGTGTGTACTATGTATCAGGATATTTACTGTGGTCGTTCGTCAGATGTCTCGTAGCTTTGACAGTAGGTAGGTATCGATCTGGAGCATATCGTAATAGCACCATCAACATGTATGCACTCATACTGAAACACACAGACATCGAACAAAGTCACGGATGGGCCGCCACCGCATGAGCGTCCTCGGGATTCAGCCCCAAATCATTAGGGGATCGAAAACTGATTAAGGGGCGAGCGAAGAGTTAAGCCCTACACGCTGCTAGTCTAGTATAGATTCTAACCAAGCCCGGCATATGAAAGAGTCATTGGAGAATCCCTCATTGTCAAAGCTAGGCTATTCATTTGCCGCATTATCCGCTCGGATCACGTGCGGTTGGTATCAATCGATAATTTTGACCGACTGGCGAATATATACTACGGTAAATTAGATGTGTGTGTGTGTGTATGTTTGTGTTCTGCCAGTGTGTATAAATGGAAAACCTCATACCAAATCCTATTCAGTTGATGTCATATTTTTTCTTTTCACGACATTTCGTACATGTCTTATACCAAGCCCTGTCCCGTTAAATCGAAAGAAAACAATTGAAAACGTGTTCTGGATGCTTTGTGACTTATGGAAGAAAAAAGGTGTTTGGTTTGTAGGATACCATCAGTCGCGAGCCATCGTTTCGTCAATGGGGTTTCCAATTCCAGAGTCGATTCAGGAAAGTCACTTGACACCCGTCTATGATGGAACAATAATATTGGAAATTCTACCAAAACACTAAAATTAGATTCAGGGTGTGTTAAGAGGGGACAACATCGTGACGAATAGAAGAATCGATTCATTTTTTTTGTATTTTCTCAAAGTATACATATTCAACGGTATGTGAAAAAATGTTGGAGTTGAAATATTGAAAATTGACCAAGTTATAAACGATTTTTTTACTCCAGGCTAACTACGACTTACGTATACTAAAACTTTCAATCGCATCTCCCAATCGAAACCCTAGCTATAATTCTTCAATTTTTAATGCTATGCACTGAGCATAGCGAATTTTTTCTTTTTTAATTTAGTATGTTTTAAACCCCCAAATATGAGTGGCAGTGTCAAGTTATAGATCCGACCGTTCGACCACATTTTTGATACAGAGGCTCAATACTTCAACAACTTTGCTAATTTACGAGTTCATTTGATAAAAATATATACGAAATTAGTTCAATGTATGCTTATTCGCATATCTATCTTTCAAATATCCAATAAATCATGCATTAAACAAAAAAAATTCGTGGTAAACGACCGTTTTTCAACCCGTCACAGTGTTGTCCCTCTTGAGGACATGAACCTGCAGAACGTTTTTTATAGCACGAATTATTTCGAAAAATAATATGAAAGGTTTGGAACTTTTATAGTTTTTTTTTTTGTCACAAACTGTCTTACAATTGTATGAAGTTTTGACAAAATCGCCTACCCAGAGGCAAAATATATCCAAATATTTGTTGAAATAACCAATGAACCATTGAATTGAATTATTTTTTGCGATATTGAACAATATCGTTAAAACGATTCCGTAACAATGGATCACAATGATCCTATACATGATAATGACGCTCAAGCGCAATTCATTTTCGAATGTTGACGGGGCGACATCGTTGTAGTAGTGGTGGTAGGATTGGGGGTTTTAGAGGGGGGGTTCCGATGGACCAACCGGTATAAATTCATGTTCCGCTCTCCCCGCTGGCATAATTTGATCCCGCGGGGCTTCTCCTGCTGCTACTTCTGGCTCTCATTCTGGTCTATTTCTGTTACTCGCGGTAGATGTCGAGCCATACAATTACGTCCGGTTCAGCATTGACATATAATCCTTCGTTGTCGCATGCGCACACCCAGTCCAGTGAGAATCGAAAATAAAAAAGAAAAAAATGTCACGTTCCCGTAACGGTTGGGAACAATGGATAAACTGGGACGTGCCCCCATTTTCTCCCTTCGATATGACATATGCACGCCCTGTTGTTGACGGTTAACTAGTTGCGATTTGTCAAAACGATAGAGCTACTTTCGAATAATATATATAAGTGTGATCCATTCGTGGCCTGTACATATAATCTTCATTCATGAAAAAAAAATCTATAAAGAGATTTGCACTTCTTACTCCCTACTCGAAAATTCATGATTCTAATTATTTATTTATTCCTTTTTTTCGACCATGTAACATCAAACCAACAAAATTATTCATTGTTGGCGTATGTTCATGTTTCTGGCTCGAATGAATCCTACTTTCTCATTTCATGTTTCCAGTAATTTTTTTATGACGTCAAGACATGAAGAAATTTTGATGTAGAAATGTGAATATTGATAAATCCCATAATATTATTGAATGTTTTCGGGGAATCCGAACGATTGAAATTACGTCGATAATTATTATAATAATATTACTTCATTTATTGATGTTTTTATAGTTATATAAACACTAGAATTACTTTGCGTTTCAAGTGTTTGATTAGATTGGTAATTAGTTACCCGAATCGATCAGATAAATTCATCAGTTCTACGAAGGATATGCGAAGCTTGGGGAAATGATGAAGAACGGACGTCATGGAAATATCAAATTATGAAATTTTTCATGTTGTAGTAATGAGTGACGCAGACGAAATTTGGGTATTTAAAGGCTGTTGGGGCCAGGATGCATCACCACAAGTTTTGAGTACCTTGTAACGACATTACATCTCCATTGGCAGTCACACGATCCATTCATTTAACGCATCTATATTGAAATTATATTGAAGACTCCATCAACGACTTTGTATGTAAGTAAAACTCTCCAGTATAATTATCACATCCTTTGTTCCATAAAAATCTATTTGACACTTACATCCTAATTACGTTTTCCCAGGCTTTGAATTGATCAGTCATCTAAAATCAGTTAGACGTGAATGTTCGAGTTTGAAGATCCAAGAAATTCTTTGCACTAATAATAAATATTCAAGGACTAAAATGAATATTAAGATTGGAGTTATTCTGCTATCATTTGTTTTGATGTTATTTATGGTGAATGCAAATCCTGTAAAAAATAAACCAAATGCTTGGAAACAAGACGAAGCTGCAATAAAATGGAATCGGCTTGGTACATCCTGGGGATGAAGCAGTTGTGCGTACCGATATTCAAAAAAGTATGATATATTATTATGAAATCAAATAGCAAAATGTGTTTTTATGTTATGACGATAGTCAAACTTAATAAATTATAAAGTAGATTAATCAAAATCGTTGTTGTTCAACTGAATATAACTTATTAAGTTAGAATATACACTTCCCATTGAATAGAGAAGCAGAAAACTTATTGTTTTCGTTATTTTATGTTACTCTCATCTCGAACCGTTGATTCATCGCACAATTGTTGGTTGTTTTTGGCTGATCTGATTGACGTACATATAAAAAATAATATTAATTGTAGTCAAGAAATTATTATTCAAGGCATTTTGATAAAAAATTTATTGTTTGTATATTTTTTGTTTTATATTGTCGTGTAATGAGCCACTTGAAATATTAGAAGAAAGCAGATTAGTTATAATGCTCAGTATTTTATTTTATAATATGACAATTCTTACATATGTTAAAAAGAAAATTATTCGATTGATTTGCGCAGAAAATCATAATATATTGAAAACATTCATCGATTTTCATTTTGTATATTTTTTTTTTCAAACTCCCTGTGATTTCAAATTAAACTGATAATAAATCAATTGAATACGTCACAGTAAGCACGCGTCCTCTTATTGACGGATTATCGCTTCAAATTATGTTACCTGAGGACTGGAATCAATTTCGTTATCTATGTAACTAAGTCTTCAATAATTACGATCACTATTTGATTTAATCTTAATGACGCAATAGTAAACTTGTGCCCAGACTAGTTGTGGGAAATGAAGAATATATCAACCATTACTATCGAATTCTTGAGTGTTGAGAATCAACAAATTTCGTCTTGGAAGCTACAGCACGATTCTGATTTGCCACTATATATCTTCATCTAAGTTCACGATGACATGGAATGTGCTGTAACTCTAATGTGTATTCTTGGGTGAAGTGTTATGCGCGTGTCTCTCGATAAGATTTATATTTGATAAGTAAGGTCTCGGCTACCGAAATGACACGATAGAAGAAAAATATGTGCAAAAAAGACAGGGGGGCTTGTAATAGAACGCATATTTGTTTCGAAATTATATTTTTCAAAATTAAATGATAGATTCAGCTAAAACATGTTTCATCTCTCCTTCCTTCTAACCACTAAAGTCCCTACCAGAATCGTTACTACAAATGAAAAACATTGATTTTACTCAGAAAATTAAAATTTGAAAAATCATGTATCCATCAAAATGTTTTTTTACAAAGTCCCTTTTCTTTTTTCAAATCCTGCTGTTTGATAGTTCTAATAATATCCCAATCACATTCTGATCAAAAAACTTGGAGAAACCCCACGTTGCAATTTATTTTTTCCAGCGAGAAAAAAATCCCTAAACATCATTTTTGTTCAAACAAAAGCTCTGAATGGGTATACTCCTTTTAATACGAATGGAAGATTGTCATGCATACATGCATGAACACACACGCACACAAACTCATGAAGGGTTGAGGTATATCAGCAATTTGGACGTGTATTCCCTACGGACCGTAAGGTCGAAGCGGATTTAATTCTTTGCCAGTCGATTCGTTTCGAGAATTATCTGCTATTGAGTTGGAGTATCGGTAGGGGTAACTGCACGGGGACTATGAACGATGCACATAACCTCAGGGATGGGTTATGTCAAAGCAACGCTATCAGTTCGGACTATCTGTCCGGATCTGCGTGTATTTTGGGTGTAGTGGGTTTGGATAGGCTTTATATACATATACAGAATGTATTTCAAGTGGATTCTATGTGTGTATGTGTGTGTGTGTGTATAGTGTCACCTTGGGAATTGTGTGTCTCCGCTATGGGTATTAGCACATAACCCATGTCCATGTGTTTTATTCTGTTTCGTTGTATACAGATATGCATATAACAGCAATATACAATATCGTTCTCGCCTGATTGCAAATACACTGATGTATATATGAATACGCCGATTGTAACTCCCTATGGAATATTCTTTAACAGCGACATTGGCAGTACTATATGTGTCCCACTATCAACCTTTAGTTGCGTATGACCTGCAATCTGTATGAGAGATGTTATTCGTATTCATCACCGCGGAAAAGATGCATCCCCCCAAGTGAAAAAGTTATTTGAAAATTATGTGTAGATTATATCAAGATTATTTTTAATTAATATACATTTTTGGACACTTATAAACAATATATTATTAGTATATCCATATATAAGTTAGGGGAAAACGGGGGCTAAAATTTTGGGGGGGGCAAAATTGTTCGGTGACTTTATTTCCAAAACTAAAGAAGCAAGGAATATGTTTGGTGAGTCTCTCAATATGTGAATTAATGGCGTAACTTTAGCAACCATTCCAGTTGCAAACAAAAGGGTCTGGGCTTTTTATCAAGTAAGTAAATATTTTTTCATTGATATTTTTTCGTTTATTCCCATTACATACAATTATAATCATAAATTGTTTAGTTTCTATAGATCTTATGGCACATATAAAAGAGATACGATACCATTTATTAGTCTATTTCACAGTATAAAATAATTATTAGGTTAAGTAACTTTATCTGTCGATTGGGATTAGTTGTTACAAGAATTTGCGGCATTTTGATTTCTTAACATAATATGCTGATTCAGATGCCAAGTAAAAAAAAAAAGTTCCATGAACAATTATTGTACGTTTTAGATGTATTGATACATTGTATTATGATGTAAAAATGTAAAAATGTCAATGGTCAAAATTCGGAAATTGATAGGTCATTTAATATTATCCACAAGATTCCGAAGAACCAAACGATTGTAGTTTTGTCAATAGCGATTAAAATAATCTCTCGTTTATGGCCCGTTATTAACTGACGCGCTTTTATATTCATAATAATTTGAAGGCAGGGATTATTTTCAATTTCAAGTTTTTTTTTTTTGATTCGTAATTAGTTAGCCGATAAGAATAGATGACATCATTGATTGTATATGGAGGCTTTCGTTTAAAGATTATGTATATTGTTAGTATCATTCGATCATTGTTGTGCCGCTTAATGTATCAATAAATGTGGAAAGCCTGAGGCGATGAAAGAGAAAGCAGGTCGTATGAATATCAAACTATACAATCGTCCATAATGTAGTAATGAATTATTCACACCAGGTTTAGGTATTTAAAAGCTGTTGATGCCAAGATCCATCACCACAAATTTTCAGTTCTGTTTAACGACATAACGTGTCCATTGGAAGTCATACGATTCAGTAATTTCACGCATCTATATTAAAGTTATATTGAAGACTCTATCAATGACTTTGCATGTACGTAAAACTCTCCATTATAATTATCAAATTCTTTATTCCATATAATTACGTTTTCCCAGGCTTTGAATTGATCAATCATCTCAAATCAATTGGACGTGAACGTTTGTGTTTGAAGATCTGAGAAATTCGTTGCACTAAAAATAAATCTTCAAGAATCAAAATGAATATTAAGATTGGACTTATTCTGTTATCATTCGTTTTCATGTTCTTCATGGTGGATGCAAAACCTGTGAAACATGGAGCAGAGAAAAATAGAAGAATTAAACGTTCGGAAAGTGTGAAACAAGTCTCGGGTGTACCGAAATGGATTCAGATAGCTGATAAATCCTGGGGATAAAGAATTTAGATGTAATGACACTAAAAAAAAAGTGTGTGATATATTTTTATAGAATATAGTTGGCAATTCACATATGGAATAACGATTTTGGTTGCATTATGTATCGACGTAATATGCATGATTATTATATCATTGTTTTTGAAATGTTTATTCATGTCATGGTTAACCTTAATAAATTATAATGTTGAATTAATTAAATTTGTGTTTGTTTGAACAATAGTCACTTTTAGCCCAGTCTAATACTCATCCCTCTCGGAACTCTTGAGCATTCGGATTCTCACAAATTCGTTATATCAAAATTCAGACATAATTGTCTTCATTGTTTCATCTTACTTTTATTTCAAACCGTTGGTTCATCGCACAGTTTTTGGGTGTTTCTTAGAAGTCTGATTAACATACATTTCAACAAAGAGTATTAATTATAGTGAAGGAATTTTTCATCAATGCGTCGTGGGAACTGAAATATCCTCTTTAATTTTGTGTTGAGAAGTAGATATTATACATGGAATTGTCTTCGTTGTATACACTGTAGGTACGTCTTCTTATTGATATATTATCGCCTCAAATTATTTTACTTGAGGGCGAGAATCAATCACGTTATCTATGTGACTAACTTTCGAATAATCACAATCATCGATCCATTCAATATTAATGACTAACGATATACGCATTTGCGATAAGTATACTTTTTCAATTGAATAAATACATATTACCACAATGAAGTATCACATCCGCGAGTTCAAATGTGTTACCAAGTGTTTCATTCCATATCTGTAGGATTGTGATAACATTTGACATATTTTCAAGTGTGTCACATCCAGCATGGATAATGTTGGAAATATGTTGGAAAAGACTACAATGCTTTGGATAAAAATTAACACACCTGATAATACACTTGAACTAGCAGTAATTCGTCAATAATATTTATTCAAAACCGTAACCAACAGATTTGTTCACTCTTTTTTTCTAATCGATTTATCAACTGATAATAACAACACTGATTGTACAGTAACTTAATCGGTGATAACAATTGCCTATAAAATAAATATGTATTTGTATATGTGTCCTGAATAACTGTGCGATTCGAAGAATATTTCAAACTTTGCTAATGAATTTTTGAACATTGAGAATCAACAAATTTCATCTTGGAAGCTACAGCACGATTCTGATTTGCGATTTATATCTTCATATAAGTTCACGATGTCATCGATGTGTTAGAACACAAATATATATTCTTGAGGAATTAATATATCTTATACACGTGTCTCGATCATAAAATTTACATTTAATAAATGAGTATGTCGACTGCCAAAATGACAAATGAAATAACACATTCAGAGGTTTACATCGTAATTTTAAATTGAAAATAAATGCCAATGCCATAATTCAACAAATAATCCAAATATTCAACTTTTATTCTTGAACGTTTATTCTTTAGATCTGTAGTACCAACGAGATAAATTTATTTTTGTTTTATGTGATGACAAAAAAAAAGAAAAAAGTATTTTAGATAGGCCTAAGGGCAAATTTCGACATACAAAACCATTTCATCGAGAGTTCTGACAACGATGAAACTTGAAAATCCTAACTTGCACTCATTGCTCTGTCCTTTCCAAATCACCTTTAACCCCGCACCCTCGTATTTCAAGGCTAACTCGTAAAGACTATATCCCTTGAGCATTGGGGACGATTCCCGGGACACTCGTTGATATAGACCGGAGATAAGACGCACGTCGAGAAGAGAAGAGAGGAAAAATTCATGAATTCCCCTTTCCCTTTCATTTCTCGTATCGTTTTTTTTTTCTGATCCATAATATATCTATATATTGTTTGATTTATTCAATTCTGGGAATCGATTTTACGTTCATTGTCGAATCATACCAAAAGGCCTATGGGTTACGTCACCCCATTGTCCTTGTCGCCATATTAGTGACATGCTGCTTTTTTTTTCTGACAAATATTAATATTTATGATTTTGGGTATTGGCGATTGGTTTATTCGAAATTTTATTGTATATTAATAGAATCTATGAGGAATTTTGATATAAATTGTAAGTAACAACTGACGTTCTCACTTAGATAGAAATTTGTATTATAGATGAGATATTTTAGGAGTCACAAGCGCTTTTGTTTTATCCTGAAACATTTCTAATTTATTAAAAATACTCCTCTATAAACAATTATTTCTGTGAATGTGCCCTCACAGGAATAATTGTATTGCATATATTCTTCTAATATCAACATATTACAATGGACACATGAAATTATGTTATCAGTTGTTTGTACCAGCAGAAATCTCTGTGTTTCAATCATCTATTCAAATACAACAATTGCAATTTGACTGAACGATGGTATTGGGTTCTGGTCATGTGGGTAGAATTTTCCCTTATGTGTATTAGCCCGGATTGTTTTTGCATATACAATTCTGGCAACCATACACAGACAAGATTACGTCGAGTTCTCGCATTGACCACCAGATCACAATAGAAGTAGTATATCATCCTTGGTCGTATGGTGATTATGAGCACGGGGAAATAGTGAATTTTCCAGCCATTAACCCCTTAAATGTCAATGGCGACCAAAAATTTCCAAAATTTGACTGATCGGTATGGAATTCTTAGAGTTTTGGGGTCACCGAATTTGAACTACAGATTTAGATTCGACGACCCCGAAAACTAAACGATCTCATGTTTTATACCGATCAGATGAATTTTTTGATTTTCGTTTTTAATTTTGCGACCATATTGGATCAGCTATTCTGCATTAGGAAATTTTTACATCAGAGTTTGAGTCACGAACCCTAAAAACCCTAGAAGCATTATTTGAAAGTACATCGGACGACTCGTTTTCGATATCACTACGAGCCAAAAGACATTATCATCTCCCTTCAGGAGTTGAATTTTGAATGAAATTAAAGCATGCAGTTGTTTGCTTATATTTAGTTGGATGGAAGTTGCAAATGAATCAGAGGGTGCATTTGTGAAACAATAGACTGGGTTCAGATTATTTTGCCCCAGTAATTTTCATCCCGCTTATTTTTAAATCTACTGATTTCCCAATGTCCCGCTGTCCACGGTGAAATGTGTAGTGATACCCTATCAACTCTCATCGATATCCAAGGCATGGCCATAGAATTATCCCACCCTATCTTCGGGCCATATTTTCGCCCGATTTCGTCCAATCGTAACAGGCATTTTTCTCTCACTCCCCTTTTCTTCCCTCTCACAGTCTTCTGCTCTTTTCATACTGGTAAATGCTCTTTTTCTCTCTCATTCTGTCTTTCCCCACTTTTTCTCTCCCAAAAAATCAATTTCAAACTCGTAGCAAGTGTAGGGTTGGCTTATGCATCTTTCTCGTTCTTTCCTTTGCTGTTAGTTCACTTTTTTTTCCTTCTTTCCCTCGATGCCGTAAATTTTCGATCTCACCCGCCCTTCCCTCTCACCGTTTGGACCCACCCCTGTACCCTCTACACACTGCCAACAAATTCATTCCTTCGATGTCGCGCACTTTCGCATTCCAGTCACGTTGGATTTTCCTATTTATTGCGCCGTCTCTCGGATGACCGGGTTTGTTTCAAATTGTTTGGTAGTTTTTTTGCTTTCTTATTTTTTCCTTTTTTATCTACGACGCACCAGTATTGTTTTTTTTTCCCCTCGTCACGATAACGTGAACGTTTATTATTATCATCATTTCTAAAGACAATGTATTGTATTGAATTAAAACTTGGATAGATATTTTTTCGTCTATGTGGAATTGTAACTGGAATTTTACCTGGAGTTTTTTTTTTTTTTTTTTCCCTCGGGCACCACTTTTTCTCTATTCATCATTTCTGTTATAGCCTCCCTCTCACTTTCCCTCGATCGAGTTGCTCCCGAGGCGTTCGTCAAGCCACCGAGTGAATTCTTCTGGAAGACCGCGAGCTATATCGGAAGGGGTTGCCTTCAAAGGAATTTGAGGGGGCTCCTCATGCGCGCGCGCGTGCGTATCGAAGGGTGATGCAGGTGTTAATGAACGCGGTTCAGAGAGCGTGGAGACTATACAATAGATGCCGTTGCACTAAAGAGGGAAGATTGAAAAATATCTGTGATGGTATATTGAATATTAGTAATGGAGCTGTATATATAGAGTATGCGGAATTATGACAATAAATATTGATGTAACAAACACGATGACATTTATTTCCTAAATAAATTTTTCTATTAATTAAAGCATAGATGCCCCGCAGAAAAAAAAATATAGATGTATGTTAACATATCTAAATTTTTTGTCGCACATATATTTACCAACATATGAATTCATTTTAGGATATATCTTCAACATATCTGTTTATTTCTTCGCGGTTGGTGTCCAACACGAGTTACATTCGAAAAATAAAAATTGTGGTCTCCAGAACAATCTCAAGCTCTTCTAAAAATGATTAGTTACATTATAATCAATGAATTTGAAATTATTGAGTGGATAGCAAAATGTTTCTATTTTCATGTAGGAATTATACTGAGGGAGTAATTTATGATAAATAGATTATAAAAATAACATTTGTATCATAACAATGAAATTATTCCAGCATAATTGTTGTGGACAATGTAGTATAAAATCAAAAATCATCACTGACATTTAATTAACAAGTTAACAAGTTTCAAGCGTAAAAACAGTTTCATATAAATCAAATGCTTGTATACCGGATAACTATTTATTTCCAATTGTTTTGTTACTACTACAGAAACAAAGTTATGATGGAATTATATTGCCGTATAGCAAAAGCATCCACTGAATTTTGTCGTTGCTGCCAAAAATATAAAAACTTTTCCATACACTCGATAACTTTTTGGATGTGGTTGCTAATTATCCATCATACTCTCATCAAACTTTTAATTTACTATGTATTCGAAGTTTCAACTGGAGCATCCTGATATTAATTATAAACTCATTCTCCCAGAGTTTTGCCATGTAGATCGTAATATACTATACTTTTCACTCTGATCATGAGATATTGTTGGAACAGTCATACTACTAAACAAAAGCATACAAAAAGTGATCAAAATTATCAATGGTATTGTTTTTATGATTATGTGTATGTAACAGCAGTGCTGCGTCTGACGATGATTGACCAGGGTATTCAACAGGACATGTAATTAAATATTTCGTTCCATGATTCAATGAGGATATTAAAGAACATATGATTCAACTATTTTATTACATATATTCCAATCATAATTCTTGTATCGTTTGTAATATTTTCATTCATTGAAATATGTATCTGTTAACAGAGAAATTATTTTTAGATATTTCAGTTTACTATACTGATGCAGCAAATTATCAATTATACTGTTATATATTATGATTTCATTTTAAAAGAATTATCCAAATATATAATTAATATACAATTGAACGTCATGCAAAATCAAGTGTTTCAATTTAAAATATTGTATTCCCTTCATCATTGTAGTCATTGCAGTCACTTTTAAAATACTCATCAACGTTTTAAAATTAACTACAGTATGAAAGATAGGCAATAAAACGTTGCGACATTTTAAATAAAAATTTTAAATGTTTCTAAATCCGAATGAAGAAAGTTCAAATACCATCGAGAAGAACCGAAAAAAAAAACAAAACAAAAATTAGGACTTTGGTACTATTTATCTTTGTTCACAGTACACTCTTGTTTAGTAAATGATTTAATCTAAACTCTGGAAAAATGATAATTCAGAATTGTGTAAAGACTGTGAAAAATAGAAATAAATGCCAGTTGATAATAATATTATGAGAGCTATACATTTTTTCCATATCCATTTACAATACTTTCCGAAACGTTCAATTATAAAATGTCGATAGCTCATATATTCCGGCTCAGAATTTGCAGTACTTTTCCTGTAAAATAATTATGTATTCAGTTAAGTTTGCACGTTCGCGTCGTGCACGAGAGGACTTTATTTATATGCCTTCTGAAATGATATGCAGAGGTGTGCTAAAAATAGATGTAATAAATAATTCAAGAAGACATATTAGATTCCTTCGATTCAACACTCAGTTGAATTATTTATTTATTTATATTTGTCATTTTCGCATCACACATTTTTACATACGTATATATATCTATAATATTTTTTTCTCATTTCTAATTCTACATAATGTAGGAAGCATGTGGAAAATATAAAGTCTAGTTACTGGTAATGCAATGAACGAACAAAAGTTTCGGATAGTTTCTTCATGCGGGCGGTACGGTACAAAGACTGTTCAAAGAGGTATGTGGTGTAACTTATGACGTAACTTGTATAGTTTATACTTTTATAGGTATATATGATAGTATTATCACTATGTAAGGGGCGCGCAAAAGTAAGTTGAGAACTCGTTGATAATTTAAGATATGTATACATATAGCAGGATACATTGTCGCGATGTTTATAATCAGCTTTTCATGGCGAGAGTATTAAAAATGTCTGATGTATATCGAAAGTAGTTAGATCACGAAGAGAAATTTCATTTTAAATTATGAGATGGTACATTATTATTTGTGAAGAAAATTGTCTTCTCCAATAGGACAAATTAAATATTCATTAATTATTCTGATAAATATAAAAATAGATTCAGTATATTGTCAAGTTCATCAATTATTGAAGAATAACTTTTGTTCAATAAATTGTTTATTGCGTCACGAATGTTCAAACAATGGACTCATATATCATGGAGGAATAAATTGATTCGCTATTATCAGATGATTTTGAATTTTTTATTTATGAAAAGATCCTAACGATGAGGTGAATCGTAAGTGAAATGGATTAATAAAATGTCAGGTGATTCTGTGAAGTTTTTTAAAATTCTAACTCACATCAAAAAATAGTTTGAGTATATGGTAGCATATCTAAATTTTTGTGACTTGCAAGATATATCCAAACTATATCAATGAGTATATACTGATACATATATTCAAGCATATTCATTTTTGTTTAATAATTCAACCGTGCGAGAACCCCATACGAATTAAATACATTTATTATAATTTAGATACTAAAAAAATCATTTCACAGCGTTTTTATTTTTTTATCAGTTATTTTAATGTGATGTATGCCCTGTGTGACAGGAGAATAAGAGACACGTGTGTCCGCCTATACAATTCATTTTATTTTCATCTATTCAGACATTGTATAGACAGCGCAGTTAGGAACATACAGTGTGAAAAAAAAAAAAAAAAGGAAACGTAAAAGAGAAGTGAAACAGGGTGCGAGATACACTTGGTTGAGAGTTTGTATTGGAATAGAGAATAGAACTTAAATGGAGAACGGAAGACCCAACACACGCTCAATCTCCGTATCAATGTCATCGGCCGGCGCTCGATTGGTATATATACAATATATACAGACTCGATGAAATGCATGTCACCGTCCGGTAATAGTATCGCTGGGGTTTCATACATTCAATCGTGATTGGATCGTCGATGCATGCGCTCTCAACACACAGTGCCAGTATATTGTATATTGTATTATGCGGAAATACATGAGCGCGCCCGCTTCATGATTTTCTTTTTTTTTCTCATGAATTATTGAATTGTATTGACTACATAACGCCCCGGAATAAACGAAATTGCATGTTTTCAAACTCTTGACAGTCTTTTTTTTTTTGGTTCAATTCTATTCGAATTCACGTTTTTCAAAGTAATTTCGATGACATATTTGATAAGTTTCTTGAGTGCCAGTGGGATATATTTAATTTTGCAAGTTGGACATTTTATAAATACCACGAAATAATTTGAAATACAATATGGGTAAAAGTCCAAATTAGAATATTGATAACGATACTTTTTAAAAAGTAATTATATATATATTATCAACCACACAATGAACTCGGATGAATTTTGTATTATTTTATAGATGATGAAAAATTCTACCAGTGACAATTATCAATAATCTATTTTATTGTTTCAATTTTTTTCAAATAATCAATCAATAAAAAATAGTGCTACCATTATTTTTTATGTGTACAATTACAACATTTGGTTGTGCTCTAAACTCTCAAATGGTTCGTTGAAATAAACACGTTGACAAAATGATTCGTGATGTTTATATGTTTCACAGAGTTTGAGAATGATTTAACAGATTTTTTTAGTCAAAAAAAAAAAAAAAAAATAATAGTATACAAAGTTCGTGATGTCGAGTTGACCGCAGCATGTATCGATTGTATGCGCACGATCCTGACTGTAGAATGCGGTAAGCCATCTACAAATTTTTCGCATAGAATTTATCTCTTGCTAGTCAAACCCGTATTATCTTTCATCTGCATCGAATGAGTTGAAGTGTCAAGGTAAAACATCATTCTAAATGCCGGCAGGAGGAAAGACACTTATTTAATTCATAAAGATAAAATCACAAGTATTATTCTGATTCCTTCTTTCTTCCTTTGGTTCCAACAAATTGTGCATTGTTAAATGAATATAAAATTCAAATGTGCGAAAATGCAATTGCATCTGTTGGATATCGCTAACCGGAACTCTTTCTTTGACTTAATTAAAAGTGCTGTGGATCAATAAATTCTTCTATAACGATCCAATATAAAGATTAAGAAGTATCTTCGATTAAGAAGTATGACTTCGATTCTACAATATCATATCAGAGACGAAAATATTCACAAAAATGTCACACGTAAAAATATCACAAACAAAATATTACAAATAGTTCGACAATTTTGAATTCTTTGGGAGATGAGGGATGGGTGTGGGGGCTGATTGAGAAGAATCTCGATATTCACCCGAGAAATGGAAGAAAAATGTAATGGATCCTATTTCACTAATAAATTGTTACTGTGATATTTACGGAGCTGATGCAATCTTGTAATATTTAAACTTTATATGCCACTTGTGAACAGTATTGGTCTAATAAAAACTATCTCATCTAAAGTTATTCTATTGTTATCATAAGAGTAATAGAAACACATCACCATTTGTATTATTTCCTACGGTAATACTGTTTCCTGTATACTCTATCTGTGGTTGTATTTGTGTATACATAAATATTTATAATAATCCATATTATTTGAAAATACATTTGACCCCATTTTCATAATTGGCATCCTAAAATATCCCCGTCATCAACGTGAAAGCCCAACGGCCATCAGATTAAATATGCATTTCAACAGCTGAAAAATAATAATAATAATAATAATGTTAATAATAATAATAATAATAATAATAATAATAATAATGATAAAATGCAAATAAAAAAAGGATTCGAATGCAAAACATTTTCTTTCAATTATGGTCTTGGATATTGAAAAACCTTATCTTGTTCAATCTCGATTTCACAAAATTGCTGGTTCGGGTATATAGGGGTGCAAAAACGTTGACGTTTTGGCGTTATTATTTTTTTATATGTTTTTTTTTTTTTTTTCCTATTGCAACCAAGAATTTTTAACGGCCGTCATATAATTATTTTTAAGCGGACATACGCGATACAATTTATACATATATATGATGCGCGCTATAAAAATTGCGCTATGTCGGAGTTTTTAATCTCTACCACGATCAACTTCGTAGTATCACGTTTGCAAACGTGCATTAAACGTTTTGGTATGCTACTGCAAATATACGAGTAAACGGAGGGAAATAACATATCTAGCAATAAAATGGTGGGGATTTACAAAAGAACGAAATAATAATGGTAAATAAAAATAAAAAACAAAAACGTGGAGTGATCCTTCGAAAATGTGTTTTCCATTATCCGCATGGGAAACGGCATTGGAACACGTGGTCGTGCGACAAAATTCGTTGAATATATTTGCGATTTATTTCAGATAGTATATTTATAGACATATATCCGTATATATAGTATATGGATCTATATTGCATTGTAATATTGATAACTGTCCCCTATTCCAACACATACAAATAAACTTGTACATATAGAAACATTCGTACATATATATATATATATATCTATTTCGATCGCAACCTATACCGCCGTGACGAAAGGACAAAACTTTTATATGAATTGGTCGCTTATATTTGAAACACCTCCTAGGATTAGCCTTACTATTGTCCGGATGATGAGACCACCATGGGGGAAGTTTGACAATAACATGACTATACCTTCTACCTACCCCATGCGAACAACTCACCCCAGGTGCTCGTGCGCTTAACGCACCGCCGTTTTGACGCAATACGACGGTGTGTTGTTGTGAAATGTTATTGTGGCGAGAAAGGATTAGATACACTCACTAAATATACAGTCATATTGAATCACTGCATTTAGTCACAAGTTTTGAAAAAAATATTGATAGATATTACAGTACTTTGTAATATCTGAGAGAATATTGAATTAATTTTGGGAAGAGTGCGGGGGGTTGATGTGGAGCAATCCACAATTTTGAGTTCGTTGGGATGGAGGAATAAATGGAGGGGTGAATCATGAATGAAGACAGGGTAAGTTGTTTGAATATTTTACAGGAAGAAATTATTTATTTCACGACAATAATCATAAGTTTTAAATAAATGCAATAAGATATCTCTTCCATTTTTGTAGAAGCTGTCTTTGTGTGAGGTGATACAATGTCAAACAATTTTAATGAAAAGATAATAAATTATATACTAGGAACAAAGTAAGCTACTTTTCGTATGTTAGTGAGTAATGGTTGATGAATCGGACTTCCTCATAAAGAATTGATGTATTTGTTTTTAGAATTTAATCAATTTTATGGTAAATTCACAATGAAAAGTTATAGATCCAAATTGTTCTGCTACATATAGAAAGATGTTGCGAGAGATATTTGATCCCTTTCTTCAACTATTTTTGATGAGTTATACCGCAAAAAAAAAAAGCATCATACATCACCATGTTTTGCAAAATTATGCAGTGTCGTTCTGAGAAAAAAGTTGTATTCGTGATTCATCACGTATTACTTATAAATATACATATTCTATTTCACAAATTCTAAATATATAAATGAGGTTTTTTTCTTTTATGGTACGGTGTTGCTACGTGCACCACATGGTGTATGTATATACGTGTTCTATGGGGGTCAAATCCAGCTGGTCAAGAAATGCTGTTGAAGCGATGGAAATACTTTTAGATTTATAAAAATTGTAAAATCATTAAATATCTATCGATATTCGTTGTTATTTCCGTCAGCTGAATACTATTCACTCATGTTGGTTATTTTTGTGAGCGAAAAGAAATGCAAAGTAGATCTGCAGAACTGCAATAACAATTTGTATTTATTGTTTACTTTTTTCAATCATTTTTTTTTGACATCAACATTTTCTAATTTATTTCTAGATCAATTTTGTGAAATTCTCCACATGATAAACTCATTTTGGAAAATTTTCTCCAGCTGTAACATTCGTTGACACAATATTTGAATACCAACGTTGATGATCGACATCATTCCAAGAATCTCAACAAGTTCACGGAAATTTTGGGGTTCTCATCTCAGACTAATTTTCATGTATCAATATATGAATGTCTGAGCATATACTCATTTACATACTAAAAGACTAATAACTTAATTAGAGATCGATTCAATCTTCGAATTAAGGGAAACGGAACAGTTCAGTAAATTTGAACCTCAAGTCGTTACTAATATATTCTTTCAATAGTTGTGCGGACTGTCCACATTTCTTCATGTCATCTAATACTCTCTCATCATAAAAAATATGAGACTTGCTACCTAGTACAAGTTTCTATCTCAAATATAATGATTCAGCGCAATATTAAAAATTACAATTCATTATAATGTCCATCCACGAAATAGTAAACAACAAGAAAAACTTCAGGCAAAAAATAATAGAAGATTAAAGTAATTCAAACGTAAATCATTAACATTTGGTATGAACCATCCACATATATTTTCGTAAAGTTACCAAATATTATTAAAAGAAAATATTCAATGTGAATTTATTTATTATTATTATAGAATAGTGAAGACAGGGGAGGATGGCGGCCACCGAGAATTGCTCCGACAACGGAGAATATTTTTTTCCCACTCATAAATGCGCTTCCACATTTTTTTTTGTGATGAATATGGGGGGCAATAATAATTTCGGTGAAGTTGGGTCATCTAAATGCTTGAGTGGAGGAAAAGAGGAGAAAGAAGAGAATGAAAGAGCAGACTGACGACAGATAAAGGAGGTCTTACTCACGACCCAAGCACTTAAAAAACTCCACTAAAATGATCGACTTTAGTGGCCCTATGTGAAGTCAACGGAAAAAAAAAAAAAAACAAAAAAGAAAGAGCGATGGGAAAGAGTCTCTTTCAGTAAACGCGATAACGAATATATGTAGAACGACGTAGTGAATATGTCGAAGGTTATATGACGTTTCACCCATAAAACAAACTTAGTCATTTACAACTTGACGATATATACAGTAGTAGACTACAGTGCGGTTAGAATTATGATGAACACATTTACACTCATGTACACAAATAACTCGTTGCCTATCATAAATTGATGTTGTCTTCCGGTAAAGATCAGAAAACACTAGGACACATTAAAATAACAAAAATGACTATTGACATAACCGTACAGAGGATAATTATGTTTTATTTTCCAAATATCGATAAAGTTCAATAAATTGAGCGCATGATCATCATCATAATTATCACGCTGAAGCGTTATTCACGAGCTTCGAATATCAAACTTGCTTTTCCAAAGTTGTTCAACGAAAATGCACCGCAGTATTGGCACAGCCGGTATGCAAAGGATGCAGGATTGGGTGTGGGAGTGTGAGAGTGAGTACGAGAGTTGAACGTGTGCCTGGAAGGATGGGTGTATGGACAAGTATGAGTTAACCTATATGCATTTCAACGTCGTGCCGCGAATTTTCCTCTGGAAGGAAGGATTTAGCATAATTCCGAAGCAAGCGATGGTGGTATACGCTTTGTCAAGAGCGTATACTATGTTAGGTTGCTGCTTGACTCCCGCTGCTTTCTATTCGTCTCTGCCTCGTGTCGACGTTGTCCATACTCTTGGTGTCTTCCTCGCACTTCAATGCACACCGTATTACAATTTACCATCCTCCCGCTCCATGACACCCAACGTTGGTCCATTTGCTTCACAGTTTCACCCCAGGTCGCCATGACAACTCAGTACCCTATTCTTCCCTCATGACGTCCATACAACTCTCTCCCACTCACCCACGTCACCTCTCTCTCTCTCTCTCTCACTCTCTCTAACCATCGACCGTTGCTGTATATACACATACCCTATCTCTCGATATTTCCATCATTCGCCTTTACTCGCTCATTCGCCACATTGCATTTATTGGTCTATCCTCTTTGCCTTTGGTTCTTTTATTTACTGCTCTTGATCTTTACAAGTTGTCAAAAACTAAAATTGCCCCATTACTTGGATTCGATTAACTTTTTTTTGCACTATATTTTTTCTTCACTTCATCTCCATCGCATTACAATTGTTCTACTTGTAGATCTGGTATAGTTGGGTGATTGACATACATTTAAATCGTTGACAGTTTGATTAAAAATAAAGGTGTCAATCATTGTAGTTACGCACTTTACCCTATAAAGGACGTCATTAATGTCCTGTCAATATCGATAAAGTTGATGATAAGTACGTTTTGATGGGAACAAAGAGCTACGATTCAATTACGCATCGTTTAGTACTATCGTGATCAATGCAAGTTGGTGGCAATTACGATGAGAGCAATGGCGACGAAGAGAAACTACAATATGATGGTGTACAACACTATGCAATGCCTAACGTACGAGATTCAGATCTGTACCCTACCACACCTGGATCGCTATGATGAAGCGCACGAACGTGAACAGTGTTATTCAGTCGCTCGACGAATCGCAGTTATGCACATACAGGTTAATATATATATAGAAAGCATATCTGCCCTCTTCTCCAACTAGGGAATTTCTGTGGCTGGGGCTCGCGCATTTGTCGACTAATCGAATTTACGAGCTGTCGTCTGTCTCTCCCTGTTCATCCCATTTCTCCTCTTCGTATTATCCCCTTGCCTCTCATCACGTGGCTGCTTTCTCTCACTATACCGTACTCTTCCATCGGCCAGCATTGTGGCCACTCTGTCGGTCCATTTAGCGCTGAGCGGTCATTCTCGCGCTACGGCTAGTTTCATTCCCCTGAAATCGACTCAAGTTTCACGACAATAGTTTGCCAAATGTTGCGGCCAACCACCACCTATCTAATTGGGAAGTTCCAGCAGAAACAGGATACATCGCGAGTAAAATGAAACAGTTCAGGTAGCATTCCTAGTACTACGAGTTTACCACTTTGCATATGAGACTGAATTACCAATGTCCGTACGAATAGTTTTCGTAAAGATATAATGACATACTATAGGTAATCATATAATAGTACTACGTTGAATTCAAGTGCGCGAATCGCCAACTAAAGTCTCGTAATTACTAATAACATTTTTAGTTTCCAACAGCGGAATAAAGTTTGCATTTGCAATGATGGAGGGAAGGGTCGGCCAACGGAATAGACGCGATCGATATGGGCAAGAGTCGACGGCCGCCGCTCGACGAAGGTGGCTCTGTATAACGTCAGCGTTGAAGAGCCCCAGCAGCAGCAGTAACAGCAGCAGCAGCAGAAGCACCATCACTACCAGTGAGGTAAAGCTTCCGACCGGCAGAGCACTGTATAGAGTCGATGAACGCAGCGTTTGCGCGACGCGCGAAGAAACGCTTTCTCTAACGGGCTATCTCAAAGCAGCCGTCGTCGAGTCTATAGCCCATTGGGAATGGGAGGTGATGGGTAGGATAGTGTTATGTATATGTGTATATGAATGTGTATCGATCTCACATAGAGCATTATCGCCGAAGCAGAGCCCGCGCGCCGCCCTCCAACTCTCGCCAGCTGCGCCGGAGAGAAGCTTTCATATTTCATCGGGGAAAGGGTTGCCATAGCTAATGCACTATATATTCTTTCATTTCTCTTTTTATTCTAGAGTTTGTCGTGTTTTTCACTCTTTACTTCTGCTGCTTCTATATATATACCCATCATTTTATCGCTGGGCTCTGCCGTCGTCATGTTCCAGTTTTATCTATGATAATGTCAGGTATGACGTTACGATGTGCAGGCTACACATCGGGCATATGGATCTATACCATTGATATAGACGTCTTTGGTATATAAGAAAAGTATGTTGATGATGGAGACCTGCTTTTCTTCAGCTTCTGGAACGTACATTGAATGTGGGCTATGTAAACATGCATACATGAAAAACCTCTGCATTATTTATGAATCTATTTGCTGCGAATTTTGATTAGCGTTCGTCAACAAGGTTTTGCGTGTTCGGATAATTTTAAAATAAACTATATAACTTTATCCTGAGGGATAACATGTACCGAGAATCTAAAATCACACAGTTGTGTTAATACAAAGTGTATAGCGTAAGTCTGGAAAGTTTTGCTCTGGGTGATATTTCAGCCTTGAAGAAAACTTCTATTGGATTATATTGGGACGATCTATTTAATATTTCATATTCATTGGTGAATACTCAGTTAAAGTTCCACATTTTCGTCCTATCCCATATATACATATGTATGTATATATTCTTTGGTAATTCATGAATTATTTTCAATTCACGATCTATCCGAGACTCATTCAAGTGTTCTCTCTGTATGAAGCAAAAGTTTTCACGAACGAAATTGTATTTTTTATATCATCATTATTACTCGCACAAAATAAAACTCATCGCACATAGTTTCCCAACAATTCCACGCCCAACTTCTCAATCCCACTATATAAACCAAAAGACAAAGATGAAGTTTTCAACAGCTGCGAGTTAAAGAAGAGAGTTCTATATGTCTTTGTACCAATTGATCACGTGAAAGATATCCTGGTACAGATCATTAATGAAATGATATGAAGAATTAAGCTCTGTATACATTACAAGTCATTTGGAAACATAGAATTCATATGATTATTATTGCATATTTGTGTGCAACGATTAATCGAGCACCAAATATTTGAATATATATATATACGTTTCCGAGAAGAACATAGACAATTAAGCCCCGAAGGCTTACGGAATGCATGAAGATTGGTGGATTCACGACAAGCATTGGCCATACGACAGCTTTTGACTCCGCGGTGAGTTAGGATCGATATATCCTGCAGCTATATTCAACGTGGCCGATGTGATCTTCATCGTATGCCGGAAGCTAGGCGTATATAGTTGCTGAGCGGATCGATAGTCAAAGACTCTACCAACCAGCAGTCGGAGTATTGGTGTACGCCCGGATCGTCGGCAAACCTAATGCCATGCGGGATTCGCTAATCCGGGATTAGCGAGTCGGTCATTATTCGGTGTCGCGTGATCCCAATGCTGGGTGGAAGGGACCTCACAAGCCCTATCCTGGTGATCACGTAACGCGACGCATTTATCCACCGATATGTCACGAACCTGAGCATGCACCCGTACATCTAAATTCTCCGCGGTGATGGCATCAGGGCTGCGCGTTACATGACCCCTGTGTGTAAGTACACTGGGGGCTATATAGGAAATGCCGAGTAATTTAATGCTGAGTTGAAACTAGGTTACTTTGAGTAACTAGAGATCGATGAATTTGATGTTGGGGGAGTATGGATGGACGTACATATACACACGTCTGTGTGCAACTGTGTTGTCTCGGTGCAGATATATGACATTGTATTTTCAACCGCAAAATGACATAAAACACATTTATGCCAATATTCAAGTTAACATTTATTAATGCACTATTTGAGCCGGAAGCCCGGAATAGTTTTGGACAACGCCCAGAACATCAGGAATAATTATGAGCGACCGCATCGGAGCGCACGTGTCATGCATGTATATGCAGTTCCGAGGCAAGTGGCAGGAGGCAAATATGGGGGGTTAGTTGAATTGAAAGACCCATCCAAAGTGGAAATCCACGATTCTCTCGGCCCGATAGGTATCGATCCCACGGTGACTCTATTCAGTTCATGCGACTCTCAATATACAGCAGTGTTATACCCCGCACTGCGAGGGCCGGTGTAGGTTTTGCTGCCCTAGAGTAACTTCTCTCTCTCTGTCTCTTTTCTCTTGTCCTTCTTTCTCTCAGTACATGATGCCACAGGGAGAACGTGTGTGCTTGCGAAAACACCGATATCGTTATTTATGTATCGCGCACCAAGGCAGGCCGGTATATCTCCCGTCATGGGGCGCCAGTGGTGCTCCCCAGCGACAATCTATCGCTAGTCACATACACATACGCACACACACGATTGGATGTATCTACACCCGTGCTGAGCGTTATAGTGCGGAGAATACGCCAGGGGCTCTAGACCGCACCCTCAATGTCATGTCAAGAAGTTCCAGATTTTTGCTCCACTATAGAAAGCTTCTACGAGATCTGTGGCACCTTCAAATCCTCCCATCTTCCAACCCCTCCATCTGAATGCATCTTTCAAGAAATCTACCCTTATTGCTTGCTATTCCAATTCTGCCACGATGGCGAATCACTCGGAAATCCTTTTACGGCCACTTGACTCCGTTTTTGTGACAAACTTCTGGGGGAAAGCACCAGTTGGATCCATAATGTCACGTATATACCTAACTTTGATGCGAATCAAGTTGCATGTTTTATACTCGTATCACCAACACAAAGTTAGGAATTGATGGAAGGCAGACATTAATTTTCCGTCCTTGTGATTAACGACGAAGAAAGTTGATAATTCTTGGAGGATGGAAATGCCAGATGAGAATCAGATGATGAGAGAAAGAAGAATGAACTCTCGTCAAAGATTTTTCAAGCGCGAACTCGGCAACTTTTCTTCACGCTACCTGCTCCTCCCTACCTTAACATCTCTGCTTTGCTGGTATCTTTTCGCTAGCAATTTTTTCTCCTCCTCACGAAGAAATGCTGAGTCGGGGCTTCGGTTTCGCGGGACTGCCTTTCAGCGAGGGCAGTGATTAGAGATGATTCCATTTTGCCAGTTTACCCTCTTCAACCCACCTTACCAACGAGTTCTCATTATTATGAAGTCGCTAACGAACCGACCGGGTAACCCCTAACTGTCCCTTCCTCACCTATATTTTACTCTCTCCCGCTCACTCTTGTTTTATGTACTCTCGTGTAGGATTCAACTGATATACCATGGGACCGCATCAAATCTTTCTTTACCGGCGACAGTGGCAGATTGAAACACTCATCCACAAAACATGATATACAACTTCACATTTTGCAGGAAAATATCTGCGAAAATATAGAAAATGACGTGATGCAATAAAACACATTTACGCGCCTTGGATTTATGTAAATAGTTTCGAATTGATCGTTGGCTAAACTTTCATCACTTCACTGTGCATTACTCTTTGCAAGGCGACGTGTGAACCCTTTTGTACGGATACCATGTGGTTTTATATACAGCATTTCACTTTATATCGACTCGGCCGTGGTGTAGTATATGTATCAGATTGATCGGAAGGCAATTTTGCCAAAGTTGCAAACTCAGCAAATTGAGTGGGAAAATTAATGGTCTTTTTCCATCACGCATGAGCTGAAACATGCATTGTAGTCTTTTTCGTCGATAGATATAAGAGAGACGAAAGGTGAGCACTATATGAGAAGGCGTATGGTATGTATGATGGGAAAACTGAAAGGAGGAAAATATTTGACTATGGTTTTGTGTGTAACGAACGCAGGATTGTTATTGCGAGGGTCTTATGAATATGTAAATCTTCGTTGGTTCTTCAGAGGGGAAAATTCGACGTCACTTCGACAACGAGGGCGAATAGATTGCGAGCGTATATAGACAAACCCCAACGTAATATTTTCTACGCTTGCTTCTACCCACTACCACAATCACACCCATCCCTATCATGCGAATTAGTTCCGCCCGAAAGTAAGATTAGCGAATTCGCAATCCGCCGCGCGGGCCGACGACCGCCCGCGGTTATTTCCGGTTAGTTACGCATTACTCGGTGAAATATTAATTTCCATTCTGAGGGTGAATAAGTCTCGCCACAAAGTTCTATTACACACTCTTGTCATTGATATTTTACCACCCTTGAATAACGCCACGTACAACGACTGTAAAGAAGATCTAAAAATGGTATTAAGATGTCGCATGAAATTTAACTTCATGTTCATAAAATTTCATCCCTGGTTGATCTTATGAACTGGTTCTAAAAATATACTGACTATAGACTACGCTTCTTCGTCATGTAGAACTTCTAGTTAGGATTCAAATGTTGATTAAGTGTATCGTGAGAACGATTCTGCAGGTCGCACTCCGTCCTAAAGAGTAGGGGACCGAAAATTCGTGCATTGTTATTCATATGGACTTATTATATGATTCATATATAAAATTCCGCTTTTTAAGTACCTATAAGGCGTGATAGAGCAAGAATTTGAGGTGAAATATAATTTTCTGAAAGCCAGACATGTGATTATAAAAACAAGTGCAGATGTTTCGACAAGATTCACGTTGGAAACTTAACCACACGACGCAGTATGTATTAGATGCTCTAGCATCATTGATGTTTTCCCAGCATCGGGTTATCGTATATCTCGCTGGGGTGAAAAAGAAATCAGATGCGCACACGCGATAGTGTTTGATCACATAATGCCTAGAGCTTTCAGACACGTTCCCCCATTTTTTCTCGTTCCACTCTTCTCGACGGCTTTTAAAGTCGACCTGAAGTGCGCGAATTCGCGGTTGGTATACGCGTCAATAAATACTGACGTAACAGTTTCCCATCACGATTGCTTGTAATGAAAATAACCGCCTTATTTATCGTTTAACTATCCTAAACACGCCAGTTAAATAGCGGAAGATGAAAAAAGGTATGTATGGGAGAATCGCTGAACACTTGAGATCACGATTTTGGAATAAACGATAAATTTGGATTTAAGAACGCATCTCGCGGGAAAAGATACGACTAATTTCCCTAGCAAACTCCTGCCGCGGGATTAGACTCCGTACTTAGAGTGATTTGTGCCACAGAACCAAGCCCCCCAAGACACAGTTTTCCTTCTCATCCCACTAGCCCGCTTACTCGCTCTATCGTTATCTCCAGATTGTTCCCTTCTCATTTAACTATAGCAATTCACCCTCAAGGAAACAACGGAACAATAAACAAATCGGTGTAACAGGTGAAAGATTTATGTACTTATGCCACAAGGCACAAATATAAATCGGTATTCGATTATACAGAATTATTTTTCCTCCAAACGCCATTCAGATCACAATTATTTGATATTTTTAATTGACGTAAAATACATGATGAATTGAACTCTACACTCAATACGTCGCATGAAGTGTACTTTCACTCGATCCCACTTAATCTCCAATGTTCATCGCTTATTCTCCCGTCTCCTCTCTCTTGTTGATCATAATTATTCAGCAATGGATCGAATTCGTTACGTTAGGTCCATAATACTCAAGAGAGATTGGGGAATTGAAAATAACGAGATGGTGCGTAGCAATACAATTAAAATGGATACAGAGGGTTGCAAGAAGGGACGACATTGGCTTATTTTATGTCGGCTATACAGAACCAAGCTTTAGTAGAGCTCAGTCAATGTAATGCACCGCGTCACAGTCGCCATTTCCATTGAACATTGGACATATGCAGACACAGGTCCAAATCAGGACTCAACCAAGAGCTCGTAACTGCAAGCATGGACTTCATGAACGTGTGTGTGTGTTTATCTACGTGATTGTGGATGACTGTCATTATGGTCTGTGCACTCTAGCGATTACGGTCAAATATTCGTTTATGTATATGTGCATGTGTTTATGTTTAGGTGGAGGATGTACAGACATAGAGGAAGCACTCAAGCACGGACATATAGGGCACGTTTGTCTTCGGTTTTCGCTATCTCCCTCCTGCCCTGTCATGTCTCTGCAATAATGGTGATGTTTCGTTGTGTGCAATCGGCTTGTGTCATAGGTCATGTGTTTATGGTGCGTATACCAAGCGCATGACAGCAATGGCAAGAAGAGCCTCGGGCACTTCAGTCAGAAGCGATGTAGCTTCCATGACACCTAACCTTCCTCTCTACATAGAAGCACCTCAATTATGTCTATCAGCTCTCTGTATCATTCATCCACCCACTGGCCCCCCACACAGACTCGTAGTTTTCACATAATTGGCATCCCCTACCAATACCCATGACTTTGTTATTATCTGAGTTGTCGTTGATGGCTATGATGATATTACGAAGTTGACATGATATGTATTGCATAAGAACATTCTATTTATTGCCTGTGTTGACAAGTTTGTATTGTTGTTACGAAATTCTCGAGATATTGAGCACAGTTACTCACTAAAATAAAATTTGATATTGAGACACATTGGAATTGTTTGAATGATAAAGGCTCATATGTAGAAGAACTCTGGTGATGATTATTGCTCAGACTGTATATAGTTAGTTCATTTTATTATGAATCTATTGTTATGTTCGGGGTTGAAATTTTTCGTTTGTTGTAAATTTATCTCCGACTCACTGAAACAATTGGAGCATGCTGATGATTATGAAAAGATAAAACTATCGAGTGTTATATTGTTACTAATATTGCGAGAAGTTGCTTCATTCTGATCACAATTGAAAGCGCAGTTATTGAGTTTTAATTAATGAAAATTTAATTGGAAACTATCAAAGTAAAGCACGTATATTTGAGTGAGAACATAGAAATGCTCCAACATCAATACCTCGGTGTAATATTAAAACTTGTATATTTGCATCGAATACTGAACCTTATCGTAATCAATATTGTATGTATAATTCCTGATGAAATGAAAGTTTTTGTACAAAATTTTTCTGATTATTGTCAATAATATTTTACTAATATGAAGACAAGTGGTGGGAAGAAGCACGGTAGAAGAAGGAAGGAAATAAGCGTGATACGCAGTGAGCGAAACGAGAGAAAAAAAAAAATCATGGGGTTGAAAGTTACTGAGCTGGAAAGCCCCTGGGGTTGTTTCGCAGAGAATCGTGTTGCAATCGATTTATTAAGTACGACATAAAATATATATATATATATATACATTGACGTCTAAGATGAATTGGTTATGTTTTTTCAAGCGGAAGTTATCGGAGTAACATTTAAAAATCTGCTGATAGATAATATAATGGCGGGCGCCGTGTCTTATTGCTTATCGAATCAGCACTTCGCTTTTATTCATTTTTCTTCGTCGCGTCTATACGATACATCGTTTCATTCCAATACACTCTCCCGGCTTTATTTTCTAACCATTTACAGATGGTGATCGTTAATAATTCATTTGTCAGATCGATAGAAAAAAAAAGGGGAAGGGAAGGACAGAGAAGAGAGGGAGGTAGAGAGAATAAGTACTGTGCAGTAGGCCTAACACCATTACATGATGACAGGCAAGAAGAAAACTCGTTAGTCAATCATCGTTCCAAGCACTATATATGGAATGGCAACGAAATCGATGACGGACATTCAGACACTTTGATTGCTATTCATTTCCTAGCGTTGGTGGATCGTGAGATAGTAACAAAAAAGTAAGGAATGAAGCGGCAAATCACGCTTGCCCTACACGGTTCATCACGTTAAATTGAATATTCAACTATAGAAAACATTTTTAAGTTCGTAAACTTGAATTAAAATGTCAATTGCGATCATAGTTTTCAGAATATAGTGTTTGTTCAAGACATATAGAATGATTTTTCTATGTTAGTGACTCTGAATTACTTAATGAGACTGCTACTGTAAGAACATTTTCATTTTTGATGATTGCATACTCCGTTGGAACATTATCTAATAATTATCCTACCTGCATGCTTTATCAACCGATAGGGAAATTTTTATTTCCTGAAAGATTAATTTATAATTTATATGCGAGTTAGGTATGGATACAACTTAATTTTCAATATTAGTTTCTCTTTTGGACTACCAATATTATTTTGCACGTGATGCATTTCATTAAGAATAGGGTATCTTTCTTCTCACTTGACTACAACTGTGACTTGTCTACAGTATCGGTAATAAATTTGTATTGTTTAGCGATTGTAGTCGAAGTACCAACTACCGAAATAGATAGCTATAAAAGCTATTCGAATTGTTGTTTCGATCATACAAATAGCTGTTACAAACATCTAAATCAGTTATAGTGAGTCAGACGCATATACGTGAAACGCTCATCATAAAAATAATATTATCTCCAGTAAGAATTGTGATTGGAAAACTGCTTTCATAAATGAAGCGTGAGCTTCTACAATATAAAGAGATTCTTCTAAAAAAAAAAAAAAACTAATGGTCACATCCAATGAATTCATTTTGCCAATAGCTGAATTGAACTATATCAAAGAGATTTTAATCCGACTCTCGACATCAATCGATATTATTGAATTATGATCAGAATAATATCAAACAAAACCTGTAGTAATGGTAAGCCTCCAGTTTCGGAGATTTCCATGTTAAATTTAGAACACTGACGTCGCGTTGTTATCTATCCGCATTGATGTAACTCAATATGCAATGAAATTCAATAATTATTATAGTTAATGTTTAACACTCGAGCGAATAATTTTGGAAATATTAGTATGATTGAATGTCGCAAGATGAACGAAGGCGATTAATCAAATCAGTTTTTCAAACTCTGGGACAAATACCCGGACAGCTCAGTAGATAAAGCGACTCTGGAGTCAATATTTTTCCTCGGTCTTGTGAGATTAATTCATAATTTGATGACGTGAACAAAATATAAATTGTCAAAACAGGGTGGCATACCATTACCAAAACTCATTATCGAAAACACGTTATCTTACTATAAAATGTATAATGTAGAAAACAGAATAAATGAGGAAATATATGTAACGATGAGTTGGATGAGAAGAGAAAACTTTCGTTTACCTTCCTTAAATTGATATCTATATTTTCACTATATCAAGTGATGTAAAAACGTTACATTTAATTTTTACATATGAGTACATATATTCAGACTTCTTGTTCTATTTTCTTTTCACACTTTCAACAAATTAATGTTTTTGGCGGAGATAAACAAAAGAATGAGGCGAGTACGGGAGACTATGCGGCACGGGCTCAATATGGTTGAAACACAGGAGTAGTCGGGTATAAAAAGAAAAGGGCGCCCAAGCGAAAGAGGCGCCGGTAGTGTGGCGCGAGAGCATACACCACCACCACCACCACAGGCACCACCACCACCACTGCGACTGGCTGGAGCGTAAAAATAAAAAAAAATCCCCGTCGCAAACGCGGCTCTAGCATCCAGATAAAGAAGCAAAAGAGTGAAAGAAAATGTACAGGGACTTTTACCATCAAGCAAAACCTAGTCCAGAATAACCCCATCCCCTATACATACTATTTCCACTCCAGAGATACATACTCGAATACATACCTTCGCCTATATATGTATTTATGTACATACATGTATATCTTGCTATTATCCTGATTACATTTGCTGACATTCGTCGCGTATACGTCTCATTCGTAATACCCACCAAGTAAAACCGACACTTTCAGCTCTTTTCCTACTCTTTTACAGTACGTTTTTATTCAACTTTATGTCTTGTTGCCTATATTTATTTTTTTTACGTCTCTGTCACGAAGTATAAATGTAAATGTCGAGATTCGAAATAATCCAGCGAAAGAATGTAGATATGTGGAGAACTGGAAAGTAATTTTATGGATAAATATTGATAGAGTCAATGTGGATTTATTAAAAATATATATTTCACGTGTACTTATGTGCAATTAATATTTTTTGCATCACATACACCGACATTGTTCATCTATATCGTATATATCTTTTCGTTAAACTCATGATGAGTCCGAATCCTATTTACATTATAAACAGCCTAACAAAATTGGTGCCAGAATAACACAGTAATTTTTTATTTGCAAAAATTCAGCGTCAAGAAACCTTGTGTGTGTGTGACGTTTCAAGTGTTGAATTATTTGGACTAAGTACAATGCTCCATATACTGGGACAAGCCACTACAGTTTGACGATAGGCAGCAATATTTCAGTAATACTATGTTGAATTTATCCCTCGAACAGTGCAAGGGTTACGATAACCCATTCGAAAAATGTGTGGCATTTTTGAACGAAGGGTCGAAGCTGTGGGGCAAAAAAGTTACACATTCCTACTATACAAATCCCCTCATGACAGCTATAGTATACAAGAAGTAGCCAAGTGAGAACGTCACCAGTTCATTCCACGGAATACTTCAAAGAGGAATTTGAATACCGGGTGACGGAGAAAGTTTCGGTACAAAATTTATCTGAATAAACTAAATATTTCAGAAAAATCAAAGTTTCAGAATGTACAAATAATTGATTAGGATCTACAACAGGATACTTCATCCCTTAATTCGAATTCTGATTTTTCTTAGTTGAATATTGAAGTCTAGTTGATGATATTGATTCTTAATATTATTGTCGCAATCAGTTTTGAAAACTGCTGGGAAAACTTTTTAAATTGTATTCACATAGTTCAATGATGGATACTCAATAGAAAATACATGTATCCTACATTTTCAATGTATTAATAATGTATGAATTTCACTACAAGAAGACGATAATGGAGAATTGTTAAATAATTGACGTCAATTGACCATGAAAAAATTGAAAATTTAATGGCGGTTTCCGCGTAATCATATTTAAGAATTGATCGAAAAATTGTTGACCGTCATTTTCCATCTAAGTGGAAGCAAAGAGAAATGTTTAACTTAGTTTTCTAAATGAGCAATTTGTATGTTGTGCAGAGTGATACAACTCGTGTTGTACTTACAATCATAAATACTTTAAACTTGATATAACCCAAAAAGTTATTTTGTACAAAATCAACTGAAAAGTTGACACGAATAATTTTTGACCTCAATTGACGAGCAATTGTCGCAATTGTTATGCCTAAACCTTATTGAGTTACTTGTCTACTTGAGTATAACATTATCTATTGCCATATAGACATATACCATATTGAAAAAAAAAAATAAAAAAATACATCATATCGAAAATAAAAAACAAGTCTAATATATTTCACATCGCACTTTCAGAAATCACAATGACTCCATCAAGGTAAACAAAAGTGTTATTCTATCTCGGATGATGAATTTAAAATCACCCTCCACTTTTTCTCATGATAGTAACAATAACATGACATCGAATGAAAAATCCGGACTAAAATATTTCGCATCGTTGAATTTAAACTGCGTAAAGGAATGAGAATAGAAAGACACAAGTACAAATGGTTAAAGTCGATGACTGGCATGCGTGTAAATAACTCGTGCACCCGACTTGAGACGTGGATATATATGCGAATGATATATGTGTGTATGATATGTGTATCATAGAGGAAGCCAGAAAGTTGCTAAGAAAGATATGGAAAGAGAAAGAAGAGAAAAAGATATATGAGTCGTTTGCCAGAGGCATTTGCATGTCTCAAAGAGCGATATCGAAGACAACTATGTAGCTTTATGGTCATTGAACCCCTCTTCTTTACCCCACTACCCCTTCCGCTACTTCAGTCTTCTGAGAGTTAAGTATTTTTAATAGGCGGCACAATAGCAAAGGACCATTCGTTGTTGCTATTGTATACGCGGGACATCAAGTGCCATTGATTGGTTGTATTTATTCCACCATTCTTCTACCACTACTACTACTACTATCATCCTATTCGCTTTTGTTAAATGTCGTTTGATGTTCACAATCATCCACAGTACTTAACGTGATTCGAATCAAAACATTTGAACGAAAATGTAAGGAAAGAAAAAAAACAACAAAGAAGAAACGAATGGAAATAAAAACATACTTCAAGAGAATATTTACTGCTGTTATACACGGACATAAATGTTATGTTAACTCAACATGACTGCTCACGTGAACTTGACATGAATGCAATTGTGAAATTTATTTGCAAACAAATCATGATATTTTAAACATTGTGCGGATATGGTGATTATATCGAATATTCCAAGTGTTGCATTGATGAAAAAGAAATAAATTGCGTAAAATACTATCAGCAAATAATATGAAGTGGATGGATTTAGTACCATTAAATATGTAAGAATATTAATTAATAGTATTGGATAAATGAATTTAGTTCGAATGAATATTCAATTAGAGAATGAATGAATAGTTTTCATACTAATGAATATATAATACAGTATATGGGCCATCTGGTGAATAGCATACAGAGTTGAATAATGAAAATGCCGATAATTTCGAAATATTATATGAGAATAGTAACTTTAAAATATTCGATAGTTTTATTCACTATAATCCATAATTATTTATGTCGGAATATTCATTATCTTTTGTATCAGTGAATTAAACACAATTTTCAAAATATTTTCTGTTTTACAACAGCTGACACTGAGAAAAAAAAAACAGAATTTTGCTTCCCGAAGTCCAAAGTATTACCGAGTGAGTTTCTCTATGGTAAGGATCGTCATAGTTTACATTTTCATACTATAGCAAATCGTAACTTTTCCTGCATGTTTCACTGTTGTTATGCGGTGTTTTTATTTCAATGTTGGTATTCTTACTACAGCAATACCAAGTTTCACTGTGGTAAATATACGTATCCCTCTATTAAGAAAACTTGGGTATTCGTACGATATGAATACTTCAAGTATTGATTCAAAGGCAAGAAATATTCTGGGAGGCGAAGTTCATTTTCTTTCAGTGCAATGACATTTGGGTTTTTGATATCGACTTTGTACGCGTGACAATATTCATTAGAACAACTTGTTACAGAGCGTGTTTTATGCTTAATAAATCCCCCGTATTTTCACTGCATCATATTCATTTTTGATGTTGTTACTAAATTATGGGCATACGGAGAACACTCACGCATAAGTAATATTTGGTTCAAATGAAATTGATGACGACACATGAACTGATGTTGCAAATTAGGTGGATAATGTATTTGAATGATTTTATGGTTTTTTTAGATTATCAGAATTGTTAGAAATATTTTCAGCGATATATGCGCGCATTAATGACAAATGATGAATCAAATCTGTTGTTTAAGACGACTGTCGATGTGAACACAAAGTCGTTGATGGAATGTTTAATGTGAATGTGTCTGCGTATGAGTTTGATAAGATACAAGATAGAATAAAAGGTAATGAGATAGTGGTAACAATATATTCAATTCATCACATGTTATTCCATTTTTTGTTCCAATTGATATAACAGCGTTCACGAATCTTCTTTAGTACCGGAAACAGTGACTATCACTAGAACTTCACAAGACTATTGAATTAACTGTGCATTTAATGAACAAAGTTAATTTGTGTTGGATTTCCTGGAACATTTACGTGTGTACTGTTCCCGTATATAACGATGTATTCACGCATTACACATCACTTGAACAATAATCAGCACATAGTATCAAAATTAAGATTGAAATGTTGGCTTTAACAACGGAATTTATCGAATTTTTATGAATTTTTCACTTTTATGACGCATGTTTGTATCATATGCAAACAACAATCAGTCATTTTCCTGAATTGTCACGGATGATACCAATGTTTCTACAGCACATCAATGAAAATTCTCATCACCACATTTTTTCAGTTATTTTACCCTACGTATACATGGACAAGTGCGGGATATAATGGGACTTATGAAAGCAACAAGTTTTTCTTTCCAAAAGTTTTAGAAATGTCAATTTTCCACGCAAGTAATTTATATAAAAATTCATCAACTTATGGAAAAGTGTAACGAATTTTCAATTCATTGATTTGTCTGATATGACAACAATTATATTTGTAGAGTGTAATATTTCAAGCCCTTCGTCTATTATATGGCACGAACAATGCCCTACAGTTTGCACAAGTTTCACACTTCATGAATCTCTGCACTGATCAACAAAAATGTTTCTCATCTTACACTATACATAATGCTTGTTTATCACTCTTTGTGATGTGAGTCTTATCAGAGATGAATCAGTAAAATTTGTCTCTTCAATTCCCATCCCTTCAGTGATAAGAAAAAAAAAAGATCTAATGTTTTTGATGATGCCAACATGTATGAAACGGGTGTGCGAGCACATTTCTGTCAGTCTCTGTGTGTCTGTCTGTCTGTCTGCTCGTCGCTCTGCCTCTCATATGAAACACTTGATCTAACGATAAGACGTCTGATGTGAAACGTTTGAAATCCGATACGTCTCCACCCGGGATGCAAAGAATAAAAAATCGCAATGACTCATGTAAATATCACTCTCAGATTGACCGGAAACAACGTTTCAATGCTCCTTTTGATATTCTAATCAAGTAAACTAGAAAAAGCTTTGAGGGAATGATTTAACGATTAGTCAGCTCTACACGAGATCATCAACTTCAAACATATTCTTATAATAATTTGGATGTCACGTCTGAGGCTACTGGAAGTTAAAGCTCCGGTTTGGAAATTTCTCAAATGACGTTCCATGCGAATCCTATTTTTACGATTATCATTCTGAAACGTCATTAGAACCCTTGAACTAGTTATTACTTGAACTGTGCGACGGAAGGGCTTGATAATTGCTAAGTGCTCATGTAAGAGCTTTCAGTTAAAGACTTCTGAGAGAACAGTTCCGTGATAGTAATGGGAATTTGTTAATACATGAGTAGTCGAACGTGCACATTCTTATGCAACATTCAGATCTGACGCGCGGTTCTCCCGACTAATAGTTCCACCAAGAAAGACACCATAAAATTAACGTAAATAAAGCATTTTGCATATACAAATCAGAAGATTGAAAATATCCGTATGACTTTCAGTTATACTCTCATTCTCATACGGGTTTTGAACGTCTTGCAATATCCATAAAATTCCACGGTTCAATAGCTTGGTTCATCACTTCATCTTGATTATGTTTTATTTAAATGATTATTACAGCCCGGTGAACACTACTATCAGTGGAAAATAGTCATATAGTGCGATGTCGAGTGGGATAATTCCGTAAGGATTCCATCATACCCCTCTTTCCTTATATATATATATATATATATATTAATGAATGTATGTGTGTATAGACCACCCCCGTTGTGAATCCACATATTTTTCTTTTTGCCTCCACCCCACATGGTGCGAGGAGAGGCATGTGTCATTATTTTTCGCGCTGCAACTATTTTCGTATAGCAGTCGCCGCCGGCGCCGGCACGTGCTGTCTTGTACACTCAAACATGTGCACATATCCATATACAAACATGTATATACACGTATAATACACACAATGCCGTCCTTTGCTCCTTCCCCCACTTTTCCTCACTCTCTCCCTCTCGCCCATGGCTCTCACCGACGCAGACTGTGTGCATAACGGCTGAATATGTGCACAGGGGCCACATGAGAGGATACGAGTTGCATTTGTTTTCATTGAAATATCGTAGTGTCGCTGGTTGTCATTTTGTTTTCATTCGAAGTATTATACACCGCATTATTCTTCGTAAACATGTATGTATGTGAAACCACATGAATATCAATACGTAGTGAATGATATTCTGAGGTGTTAATGAAATCTTTGTAAGACTTTCAATCACATTTTCAATGAGTGCTTAATATTTGATTGCAGTTAGCAATTATCTGCGAATTGATAGCGAAAAGACGGCACGAATTGTGGAATCAGTGTTGATTGAGATATTCCAGATAACTATTTTGAACAATTATAAACACGCCATTATTGCAAATACATTGTGTAGATATTCTTATGTCTTCTTAATCTGAATATCAGCTGTATGATGACATTGGAGTTAACAAAATCCCCATACAAAAGAAGTGTCTGTTCTTTTTTTTTAGGAGTAGAAATGATCGGAATTTGAGGCATAATCCCCTAAAAATCCGAGATTTCCTTTTCTGTAATAATACGATATATCTACTGGTCGAGGTGACATTGTCAATTTGATGCAGATTGTTTGTTGTTTGAACCGAGTGCGTTTGCGAATTAATTGTGGCAGTACTGTCCCCTTTCTTTTTTTTTTATTTGATGACATCCGAAAATGTGTCCGGTCTTCGAAAGTTTTTCGCCTTTAACAAAAATGCTTCATTCATCTTAACTCGAAAAATGCAGACTTGTCCATGAAGTTATATGTGTGATTCAAATTTTGTCCTCAGCGTCGCCATGTTTTTTAAGCTCCGCCTACATGACAGATTTCCATTCTTTCATACGAAACTTTACATTGAAGTCTGACCAGCTTCAGAGTTGTGCACTGGCAAACAAATGGAATACTGACTTATGTGTACACCGGGAAAAAATTTATAAGAATATCTGGCGTACATACATATGAAACTTCTGGGATAAATTTGTATAATATGACGCTCAATAAGTCAAGTATATAACTCGGATGAAAAGTCATATTACCATGAACATTTCTCCTATATTTATGTACGTATCACTCACATCAGTCATATACCCCAGCGGTCACGTATCTTCGATCGAATAGGTTCATATGATTTTCTGTGTACACATAATTCAGCTCATCAAAAGAATGGGTTGTGAAAACCGACTTCACCTAACTACGATGAACTTTGTATATTTCCAACCCCATCAACCCAGAATATTTAGATTTTGAATACTGTCAATGACCGTCACTTCTCAATTTTGATTAATAGCTCACTTGTCATATGAGCATTGATAGAGACATTGCGAGCAGAGAGTCAATAAACAGAAAGTGGAGAAGGTCTATATAACTCAGGTCAATCATTGTAGGGGTTTAATGTTGATCCTCGCCCTTCGGAGCTGGAAACAAGATTTCAATAGTCTATTGTGTATTATTGATTTAAATGACCATGCCTCGAGAGGACTACCAGTCTTTCAGGTCTCATGACGTAATATCACTTATGAATTTTAGATTCAACTTCATGTAGTCTTCTTTCTAATTCATTAACGAATTTATTTAATGCCGTAAGATGGACGTTGAATATTTCATGAGAATGCAAATATATATCCGGACACCTTGATGGGTCAAAGCACCCAAACAGTTTTCAAAATAAAGTGTCATCGTTGACACCGTAATTTTGAATAGTTACTGCAGACTATCATGGGATCAAACGTTCAATTTTGAGAAATACATGTACCTTTTTAGATCCAGTGCGCGACACACTTTGTGTTATTAAATTATGGTTTCAGCTATTAAGTCAGGGACAATTCTGTTTGAGTATAAACATCCACTAACAAGAACAGGGAAGAAGATATACTTTTGATATATATATATATATATATCTAGCCAGTGGCAGATGCTTTTTAAATGGATATTCAATTTTGAAACCGAAAAAAACACTGCTCGCACTTCAATCAATTATCTTAACAATGATGAGATGTCAGACTCCACTTTTTTATCCATTCCGGTCGATTGTTCATCCTGTAAGGAATCGGTTGATGTATATACCAGGCCATCTACAGATATTTTTTCAATCAAAATGATTTTGAAACCGACGAGAACACTTCCCGCATTTTAATTAATTATTTAAACAATAGCAAGACATCAAAATCAATTCTTCTGTTAATACTAATCGATAGCTTATCCCATAAGGAATCAATTGATGTGTATATCAAGCCAGCGACTAATAATGTTTTACTGGATGCATGATTTTGATGCGAGGAATACACTCCAACGATTATGGTTTATAAACGTTTATATTTTCGGAAATATCCGGATCATTTCCGTGGATCGTTTCTGAATTCTCGCATATATCTGTTAGAAATTAATTTCCGGTAATAAGCAATCAGTTTGAATAACTTTTCATATAGTGTTGTCTAACCATCACGGTCACATCTACTGCCGGCTAGATGTGACAACTAACTCCAGTCACATGAAATCGATCACTGCCATATTACAATGTGGTTGAATTCAAGGATGCTGCACCACTTCCTTCACGAAATACTCAATCATAATTTTCGTTCTTATTTGGCGCTTGACTGTTTTATTCTCATATTAACCGAGTCATCATGTGAATGAGCGTCAAAAGTTGAACTTTATTGTAATATTTTCTTGCTGACAAAGGAAATATGAGATATCACTATGCTATTCAAATTCGTATTATATTCATATCAATAATATATTATTCATATGAATTATTGCCAATGACGGCCATTGTTCATTTCATATAAGATGAATCATCAAATGCGCCAGTCACATGTAAGAATTATCACATTTATTAATTATTGAGTCAAGGAGAAATTCCACATCAATATTTTCGAAGAAGTGAAATTTGAATTGTGCAAATGCCAAATTTAACAATATACGCTTCGAAATATGATCGGTGCAGTAGTGCAGTGAATATGTAAAGTTTATTCCATTTCTAATAGCAATTGAAATAATCTTACTGTGCCAGCACAGAGGCTACAGAATAAAAATAATAAAATAAAGTAATAAAAAATAAGAAACACGGCCGCGCGCGTACGATATGCTTTGTTTTTTTTTTTTGTGTTCCTACTCTTCGTCTTCCAAAGCACGTGCGTGCTCGGAGAATTCTAAATACACAACACAAAAAATATATCGGTCTTGTGTCATTTTGTTTCTATTTAAAAACAAAAAAAAAAGAAGTGAAGTCAAATAATCGAGTACGGACGATAAAAAAATTAAAAAAAATAAGAACAAAAAGTTAAACAAGATAAATTGCGTAATTTTGCTCACAGTTTGAAGTGAGTGAGGGTGAGGGATTCTTGAGAAAAAAAGAGTTAACCTTTTATCGACATTGAACACGAGCGAGCGACCCCGCGTGATGTGTATTCGACGGACGTTGAAGTCTGTGGGTCTCTGCTCGAGTTCCAATCTGTGCTTGCAAAATCGATAAGACTAGTGCCCCCCCTACATCCCCATCCCTCTTTCTTTCTCTCTCTCTCCCTCTCTTTTCACCCTCCTGCTTCTGGGTCGTCGAACGAAGAACGCGTAATCGAAATAAGAAAATAAAAGAAAAAAAAAGGAGAAAAAAATAAATATCCAAGTCAATTATTATCATTTATTCCATTACATTTTTTCTTTCTTTTCTTATCTTTTCCAATGACCCAATTGAACGAACAATTTTCAATTTTTCTCCGTGGCTATTCTCGAAATTAAAAAATAATGAGAAGAACAGAAACATTCCAATCGGTGAGTACTAAATTATTGAAGATTAATAACGTTATTATATAAATAATTGCGCTATAATTATCGAATAACTCAAAAGTAAATTTTGTATTTTCATTATGCCTGTATATAATTATGTGCATTTCGTGTATGTGTGCATGTTTATTTGTATATGTGTAGGCACGAGCCCTCTGCAACGGATTTCCCGCAATGACGGTGCCGAATAGTGAGGGCGCGGCAGAGGGTGGAGGTGCGGGACGGTGACTGCCGCGCACGCGAAAGAGGGGAAGTAGAAGAGCGAAAGAGAGCACAGTGAAAGGAGGAGAGAACGAGGAATGAACGAACAGAGTTTAGGTTAGGGCGGGGTGGGTCCTCGCTCGCGCGCACACCAACGACAGCTAGAAAATAGTTGTGAGGAAAACTAAATAATATATAGATGAAGACAGAACGAAAAAGAAAGGGGGAAACAGAAATTGAAACGAAAGCACAAATCCTCACCTGCTTGGTACATTGGTCCTCTAAATCTATCGTTGACACAGTTGTCGTAGCTTCTACCATTGCACAATACAATTCACTTATTATAAATGCACAAATCTTAATCACATAATTTAATCACACAAATATCATCTATTACTTATTCAACCATTCATTATTTATTAATCACCCAAAAAATGGTATATCCCTTTTTTCGATATATCACGATTATTATTATTACTATTATTATTGCATTATTATTTAATATATTAAAGATTGAAAAGTTTGACAGTAGGAGAGAAAAAGAAAATGAAAAATAAATATAAGAAAAAGAAGAGAGGGTATCAAAGTAAAATATAATAAAAATAATTAAAATACCTATCAAACATTTGAAAAAAAAAAAAGAAAGAAATCACTGTTAATCCTTCGGATTATTTCACTTTCACATAAAATAAATATTCAATCCGTCAGCAGATATACTGTTAATTAAACATCAACATTGGTGGTTGTTCAATAATAGTTCATCTGACATAAATTTGCCATTCAAACATTATATATTTGTATTATTTCTTCATTGACATATTAATCAAAATGAAAATGAATGATATTAATTCTCAATGCGATATATTTCGCGTGTCTATTACATTACCGTGATGGTAATACACATATATGTATATGTGCGTATATATATACAATATATAGATGTGTAGATATATATACACAGATATACACTCACACACGTTAATGAAGCGAATGATCGCGACGCGACAGCAGCAGACAGTGCACTGCGAGCTTCGTCTCGTTTCGCGTTCGACCCGAGTGGCGGCGGCGGCGACGATGACAACTTCTCTAGACTTCCGCACGCGCATGCGCGGGACTATGAAGGCATGATCCTGCGCCGTGTCCCAGGGATGCAAACACACATATACACATATTTAACATTTAGTCTATATCACAGATATATATACGTGTTAGTATTTTGTGTGTATATATTGTGGGACATGTTCCCTTGCGTCTCTTGCCATCATCCCTTAAATCGGTATACCCAGCAAAACCTCCCCTCGTGCCCACTTTCACCGAGAGACTATATAGTTGTGCTCTATACCCCTATGAAGCGACGAGTGCGCGAATAAGAAAAATGATGTGAAAGATAAACGACAGAGAAAAAAAAATGGGATTAATATCAAGTATCGATGATGGACATTGAGAAATCAAATTTTGTATAAATGGGTGCATTATTTTATCGTCACTACTTTATTTATTGATAATCAACGTATATTATGGTGGATTAAATTGTAATTGATAGGTAAACAACATTTTGAGACGGGTAGATATTCGATTTGGGAAATTTCGTGTCCTCAGTGGTTTTTTTGATAACAGAAAGAAATTTGATGTTCCGGCAAGTTATTTTCATAGCGATAATATTAATAATGTAGTTACGATAGAATTTAGAACATCTTTTCACGCGATATAAATACTGCAATAGCTACATCACAATTTTCTCTGTCGATAAATAGTTCAAGACGAGAAAAGAGTGAAGATTTGAGAAATTACGAACCGAAACAATACTTAGTGGTGCATTTTTTGGTAATTTTGTTTCAAAGTTGCCATGACAAGTGGTGTTTTTCACTGTCCGGGAATAGTAAATTAATGCGCAAAAATTGTACAGAAATATTTTTGGCGAGTATGAAACTACGATTCAAAAGTTTCAAAGTCAGATCACGAAGTTTAAAACTTCCAGGAAAAAATCATTGTTTGGAGTTCATTGGTCATAATTCAATCATCACAAATCGCGTGATGTAATTTCATATGGAAGAACCTTGAGTGTCATTGACGAAACGGAATATATAAGTGAGATTTAGGTCAACAACTATAAGGGCTAGTAATAAAAAATGTCACTGATTGATTCACACTACTTGTACGAAAAAAAAAAAAAAAATATATGTATAGAACATACACCCCAAATATATTCATGTTTACGTAAATATATGTGCCGCAAATAAATAGATATACTTGAATCAATTCAATATGCATTAATTATATATTTCATTATATATTTTTCGTTATACTGAAAGCGGAAAACATTTAGATGTGTTAACATATATATTTATAAAAGTTCAATATATTCTATAGTATATTTTTTACGTATATGTTTTTTCCCTGCGGATATACACACATTAGAATGCACAGTTTTTTTTTCATAAAAATTCGCTTCCATTTCCCAGTATGTGATAGAACAATTTATCAAAAGTCAATGAGTATTGTTAAATAAATTGAAATAATATTCACAGCGCATATTTTTTTTATAAATTAGATCCATAATTCAAACATTTTCATGAATATTACACAACAATAATTTCTTCTTTCAATTATTATTGTTTCAATCTTCAACTCATTAATATAACAGGGTTCTTTAATTGAGCGTAGCTATGATGTATTCGAGGCCATTCATCGTGTGACTTAAATGGCTACCAGTGGGCATCATTCGAACACTTGTAAGTATACATGTGAGAAAAGAGATGGAAAGTGTCCGAGAAAGGGAGGGCGACACAGAGTTAAACAGTCAGACAGATGGAATGTTTATGAGGCGGTAGCGTATATACATTTCTTCTTCGTTATATTACGACTTGGCATCTGATAAAATAACATGGTATATTGTATGGACGCGTCGTGGTTTGACATAATCGGCTGATTCAGGTGTGACATCCTTGGCCATGATTGTCACCATATAAACGTGACCTGTCGAGATGAAGAATCACGATATATCGAAGGAAACGTCATCCATTCCCGATATAAATATATTATCATAAATAATAGTGATAATTTTATTCATTGAATTATTTCAAGATAAAAATTGGATTTATTATTTATATGAAACCAGTTATTCGAAAACTATGAGAAACATTTTGTTTCTATGTTCATTGTTTTCAGATAAATTCATTTGCGATATTATTTAATATTGTTAGGAAGTTTATTTCATAATTGATTTTAGATATTTATCGGCCACGTGATTGAATACTTCAATTAATTAATTAATTGGAAAGCATCGCTTGGAAATACTTAAAGGAATAAATCAGTTGTCATTTCTTTAAAGCGTGTCGAATCAACTTCTCACTTTTGGTGTCGTTTTTTGTAGATGCTGTTCCTTAAGCTATAATTTGAATTCGTGGATGCCAAGTACTCGATCGTGATATATAAATATAAACGTGAATTAATTTTATTGATGAACTTGTGAACTTTCTGTGAATTTTTCATTCAATCTATTTTACCTGAAAATTGTTTTTTCGGTTGAAAATATTTCTCCAATAATTTGGGAATAAAAGATGAGGAAGGAAATCATTACTGTTTCCATATTTATATCAAGTTTACGAGATTCCTTGTACTGTCACTCGTTACACCATGAAAAGCCCATGTGATTATTATAACCACTTACAATATGAATTGTATAAACTATTTCTGAATGAATGTAACATAAATGTATACAAATTTTCATTGCCGGAAATTAATTGTCTACAGTAACAAATGAAACAACAAATTGTCTCTTCGATCAATTTCGCAAGAAGAGAATCTTCCATTGTTTACCGAAATTGTGAAATTCATAGAGCATAATTTTACATAGTTATAAAATATATTTAAACACACTATATTCCATTGAGTGATAAATTTAATATAAATGATTCTACACGTGTACTTTTCATCTTCATCTGTTGAATAGATTAATGATATTTTCTCGAATACATAAATACAGGATTGAGGATATAGCATGTCAAACTGACACGAATCCATTATGTTATAACTCTCACAGATCGTGTGTCATGTATTTCAAACTGAGAGATTACCAGAATATTCAAAAGAGTCATTTGAATAAATTTACTTGAACTGTATATGGGATTATAAAAATTTCGAGATTCCAAATATTAAAATATTTATGCGTATAAAAAGTTTTCATCGTAATAAACAATAAGAATGGAAAGGCAGAGAGTGTATAAGAGTTTTTTTTTTTTTAGAGATCTACACAAATATATACATATATACAAATATGAAGAGGATTTGCAGTCACGTTTTTGTCGAACGTTGACGTCTCACTCACATGAAAATTTTATCACCTCATATATAACACCGCGAGTGGTGAGTAAGTCTCGTCGTCAAGCGCAAGTCAGGGGAAAATAAAATGAAGAAAGTGAAGGAAGAATAAGAAGAAAACGAAGCCATTGAAGAGAGAAGAGGAAGTGAAATCGGCTCCGATATGCGCGAGAAACGAAATGCCAACGTGATCCAGAATGAGATGTGTGGAAATTGGAGTGTGCAAAAAAAGTAAAAAAATTATTTAGACATACGTATATTTATGAGTTATGTATGTGGAAGCAAAGTGAATAGGGTTCACCCCAATATATTTCGGAAATTCATGAAGTCCTTGATGATGATATTGAATCGAGTGCCAGAGTTTTATTAATCTTATGATATTGAATGTACTCTAAAGGACGAACTTGAGTAAAGCAAATGATATTTGAATATCTCAGTTTTAAAAACATTCAAAAATTAGTGGAGTGAAACTAGGATGAGGTGACACTCTCAACATTTTCAAAATTGAATGAAGAATATAAATCTTTACTATAACCTCAGTCATTTTCTGTATCCAGATGATAATTATTCATCAAACAAGGATAGTTGCCATGTTTCAAGGGGGTACATCTAGCTGGCGGCTGGAAATAAGATAAATTTTTGAGAATGTTTTCTGTAAAAACGTGCACAGGTTTCTGAATTTTTTTTTTTTTTTCACACTATGAACTAAGTTTTCAAGTTTCTGTTACGATTTTTTGATTGGAAAATTTTAATAAATGTAATAGATTTAATGGTTTATGCAGACCGGTGTTTGAAAAGCGTCCTTCGCCGTGACCACTCCTGCACGAAAACAATTCATTTTCAATGAAAAATTCGAATGGATTTAGTTTCCACATTAAATTATCTAGTGTTCGGACAAACAATTTAATAGAATGAAAAGGTATTGATTTTCGTTGATAGGTAAAAAAGTTTGTATCGAAAAAAAAAAATTCCTTCATTCAAACACCGTAGTCATGTTTGAAATATCGTGATAACCAATTTTGATAAAGGAATTTTGAGATAAACTCGTTCAAATTTTTAGCTCCGGGCGGACCTAATCTGCAAATTCAAATGTGTTAAAAATGAGTACAGGGTTAGGGTTATATATAGAAAATTACCACATCCTCGAAGTGTGATAGAAATGACTACAATGCTTTAAGATGAAGAACAACACATTTACGTAGGTTAAAATAATACACTACAATTCGCAGTGTATCTATAATTGCCCAACTCTTTCAACATTTAACGGATCGTATTGAAATTTTCAGACAAAATTTTTGAAATGTTATATTTTGCGAATCTGCCAAAAACCAAAAAATCATTATTCTCAAAAATTACTCCTAGATGTACCCTTTTAACAGTGGTTTTATACTTTTTTGGACTGCCAACTTACTCAAATTGGTATATTATGTCCTTCACTTATAATTTATGTTTGACATTCATGCATAAATGTTCGAGCGCACAGTTCCCCTCTACAAACACTAAAAAGGGGGACGCAATATAAGACACTCGATTTACCCCTAGCTATAGTTCCTTATCATATTTCCACAACCGATTAAAATGCGAAGAGTTCATCAGGCAAGGTCCATTCTCGGCAGCTAGATTATTTTTACGAATGAATTTTAATATTGTTATGAAAAATCTTTGATGATAGAATATTCACCATCGACAATATCTTCATTCATTAAATCACTACAATGAAGAAGAGCGATAAAATTACAGCTCACTTCCTCCATGTTGCGTCAGTTAATCGATTTGACGTTGTCAATATCCCCTGCTGTATTGCGGCACATTCTCGCATATGTCGACAAAATGGAATTGAAGTATACTAGATCATTTGAATAAATATATTATTACAATAATATGAAATTTTCTTGTATAAAATTCGTTTCAAGGATAAGTGCGTAGAACATAAGATTCCAGATAGAATTATTGTTTCTTATTACAGTTGTTTAGCTGCAATGCAAACTCGCATTAGATATGATTTTCAATTTACAATAATTATTTATAACTGCATTGTCAATTCGTTTATTACAAAGAAAGTCTCTGGAATTATTGTTTAAGGGCCTATAAAAAGACCAGTTAATGATCAGCGGAAGTCTTCGCATTACTGTGAAACAGACTCCATTATGTATCAGCTGGGGGCTATATATAATCTCTTCCAACGACAGCGCAGCGATCTAAATTTTCGGAAAATATCGACAAGAAGTATCTGTGTTGGATGAAAGTGATAACGAGACAGATTCAAATCTTCCACGATAAATTATTTTATCCACATATATATGACTCGTTATAGACCCCTATGAAATATAGAGAACTGTATGGGATCCGACGGAAGATATATATATATGGAATAGATGAAAGAATAAACGCGTTCCAAAGGAAGCAAATATATGTATAGAGACATTGGAGCTTTCGTATATGTAACATTTATATATCCATACATGAAGCAAAAGAAATGATCTAAGATCCTGCGAAGAGTTCGCGGAAGGGTGAATAATAACGTTTGAAATTCGAGACGCGGAATAAAACGATGTCGCGGACGGAAGCCATGAGAGAGAGAAAGAGAGAGAGAGGTGGAAGGACGAGTTGAATCAAGGAGAAGAAAGTGAGTCTCGTAAAGAAGGAGAAAATGAAAACGACGATGAAGCAGAAGATGAAGGCGAAAGACGAAAGAGTATTCAGTGATATATATGGTGGCGCAAAAGGGGTCGTTTCTGTACGAAGGTACGTTCAATAAAATGGAATATCTAATAAGGGACAAATGCAATGGAAAGAGAAATAAGAATGGTGGTGGAAAAGAGAGAAAGAAAGAAAAGAACCTCACCCACGTTCCGATATTCTGACTATGGCTCCTTTTGTGTGCGCGCATACACAAACACACACCCTTTTTTCCTCCTTCCCTTTCACTGTGTCTTCATATAAATGTGTGTATAGGGGCTGAACGATAAAGGGTGTGAGTAAAGGCAGAGAGACTTGAAAAGGAGCGACTGATCCATGGAGTTAGAAAGAAGCGGCTGATATATATAACCATCGCGGCGGATGGAAAGAAGGAAGCCAGTGAGCGGATATGCGGACACCCAAATTGAAGGAGAAAAGAGGGATGATTTTTGCTGCACACACAATCTCATCTTCGAGTATATACGCTGTCAAGAGCTCTCGGGTGCTGTAACTAACGATGGATTTAGTTTATATCAATATTCAATAAATGTAAGACTCTGGGAAAATATTGAAAATATTTTTGGCACGTAGTACACTTGCCCTCCATTTTTCATCATGTTGCTGTAGTCGTATGAGTAATTTTAGAAATTAATGGATGTCATCTTTGGTAAAACAGACACTCGGATTTAAATGTGATGTAGCAATATACTGTCCATTTTATCCTGTCTTGAGTTGTATTAGTTCCATGTCTCTGTCTACTTACAACTATTGAGTTAAAAACAAAAGATTAGCAACGAAAATTGGGTAGTAAAAAGGACAAAATATCCTCGTCATGATTCCAATTCAATATACCTATATAGCAGAAGATAATGTTGCATTTTAGTAGACAAGTGACTCAGTGAAGTTTGGTCGACAACAAATGGCGGACAATAAATTTTCAACTTCACACGTATGCCAATATTAGAGTCGTGTTTTTCACGTCACAATTTGATCAGTCATGGACGTCACGTTGCATCAACAATGTTGTAACTCAAGATCAATAATGAATTGAATAATTATTGTAATTATTTATATAATACTTTTGTTTAATTTTTGAATGGTCGGATGATAAAAATCAACGGTATGTGGTTTTTTGGACGTAAGCATATGTCATTCTAAACAAAGCATCAATTGATTTTCAAGTTCAGAGACAAGTACCCGGATAGCTTAGTGAATAAAGCGCCTGATTGGATTTTTATGGACGTTATCGGTGGCTCAAATCCAGCCTGGGGTCAACATTTCTCTTTGGACTTTTGTATAATTAATTCATAAATATATGTAATGAAGTATCGAATATGTGAATGGTAATGAAAATAATAACGGTGTCGAAAATTGAACAGCAGACATCTGTGTGAATGGGGTTACATAGAAGAGAACTAAAGTTGACCTCATTGGCGAGTCAAAGTTTCAATATTTTGTCATTTAATTGTTTGGATATACTCCTCTTGGAATTAGAATATATCTCGATGGAATCAGATAGAATATATTCATTTTTGTAGGAAACAATGAAATGAATTAGTTAATAGTAAATATTCATGAATTATAAACGAAAGTGTAATTGCACTTTCATATAACAATCTTGATATTCTTCTTGGATCAATTAAGAGAAAAGTAGATGTCTATCAAAAGCTGTTTTACTGAGGTTGAATAACTTTTCACATTAGATACATCGTAGTTAATGGACGCGATAATAGCCTTACTGATTAGCCTTACGTAGTAGAGCTTTTTAGCGAGATAAACTTTTCGACCCTCATAGTTCTCCAAACTGTGTTTTGTAGTCAAATGAACCATGAATAAATTTATCAGAATAGGATAGATATTTTAATCCCACCAATTGTACTGTGTATTCAAGCTTGAGGTAACAATATGACAATAACAATCGCACTCATTTATATCTCGATACATGAATGTTTTGCGTAATGGATTGTGGAACAAATGTGAATGACAAAAATAATTGAAACAAATTAAGATTGAATTTATATTTGTTTTATACGAATAAACTGATTAGAATCTTTAAAAAAAGAAATATTTATTTGTTATGAATATTAACTAAAGCATGAAGTTGTGAATTGTCATGAATTAAATATTGTTTCCGGTTGTTGATAAAAATGTGGATACAATCTCAGAATTTATTACCAAATCAAATTTACATTCTTGAGCATGATGAAAATTATGATCCTGATTACTGGGATACACTGTTAGACATTTATCTTTTCATAACAAATATCTTGAAGCGTTGTGGTTATTGCTAACACAATCAGAAGTATGTTAATTTTCCACACATAACATTGTAGTCATTTTTAACACACTTAAATTCGCAGTGCTGACGTTCACATGACAATAGGATCGTCCTTCATTAATCCCAAACAAATTTTGTTGGAAGTAAGAATAAAAGTATTTCAGCTATGATTCGGAAAGATTCTATACTATATTCATCATCAACATATATGGGAATCATTATCGAAGCTGAGCTGATCATCCACAACAAGAATAATATAACATTTTTCTGATGCGATTATGAAGCACTGGACAGACGGATCATGACTTCAATGACAGGATCTACCAACCACCACTAATGAAAGTGCAGAGAAGGATTACAGTGTTTCTGAATGCACATATTCAATATACCTTTATGTCAATGCTTGACTTTGCATTCATTATGTTCTCAATGGGATTTAAGCTCACAACCATGATTCTAACATTTGCGAGATAAGTCCGAAGAAAAACCTCCAGCATAAAGATGAAAAAATCGGGTGAAACGAAGGGTTGAAAAATAATCCGTCAATTAAAATAAGATCATTAGTTGGTAACAAGTTCTCACCCGTCGTTTATTTGATCATCCGAAAAATCGGAAACGTATTTTAGGAAGATGACGCCCATGAACGTGTCCAATGAATCGCTTTCTATATTGGACTTTTCTTCACGAATGATCAATTATGCCAGATACTTCACCAGTTCAAAGCTTGATTGGGTGCAATATGTGTATAATAGCGATATGCAATGAAATTGTTTGCGATTATCAGGAAAAAGGGACGAACAATTCTAATAAACATGTTGGTTATGCAATTATATATTACTGATAATTCATTCCATTATGAGAAATAATTTTCATTATCCCTAATACATAGTTGTTCTCAGTGCAGTTGCTAGATCAAATTTGTTTCCAGAAATATTGCATAAATGATAACGAGAAGACGTAAGAGGCATGGATTATGTTAAAATAGATATCGATTTTCGCATACATAAAGCTCTGGAAAAATATAATCGGTTTCTTTATCCAAGGACATTTTAGCAATATGGCGTGTGTTATTCGAACTGGTGAAGAAACTAGTGCGAATAAAATATTAATATATCTCATTATTGTGGCTCTTTATTTTATTTATCATTCCAGATTTGGTTTTCCCTTTTTTCGTGGAAGGGTGAGGATAATTGTAGTGAAGCATTCCACCATTTTGAATGCTTTGAGAATAGAGGGATAGGTGAGGGGTGGACGAGGAAAGAATTCCATATTCGTCCAAGAAATTAAAGAAAAAATAATGAATATTATTGCTGACCTATGTTTCCCGATTACATCAATTTTCAGTGAAAGTATCGGAAATCTCAATCTCATCTTTGCGTAGATGTCCATACAAATGAAATTCGTAAGTACCATGTGAAATCATCATGATTCATTCGGAAACGCAACGTAGTTCTCAGCAATTCTAAAGTATTGGAATCTATGTAGGTGTCAAGACTATTCCTATTTCTCTGAGTGATTCGAGCGAATGATACTCATGGATACTTTTTTTCTTCGATTCTTTGTACTCAAGTTCACTATATGTATATATATATAACCAAAAATATATGACGCACCCTCCTATTCGATTCGACAGTAGACAGTGTCTTCCGCTCTTGCATCGTGTTTGATAAAAATCCCTGGAGCCGCAGTCAGAAGCGACCCCAGTATATAGTGCTTCGTTTGATACCGTACGCGAATCCCGTAGATGATCTGGAGTGAGGTTATATGAAGGGATGTGAGAGGGTTAGTGGATGGAGACGAGAGTTCGAAGAGGGAAAGGATAAAAGAGACATGGGATCCCTCTTACAATCAGTCGCGAGGCTGCGGCGTTATCGGTAGAACGGGAATGGATCGAGATGGTTGGAGCGAATGGCAGATGGGGAGGAATGGATGCCGAGTAGTAGCGCTAGTAATAGTAGTAGTACTAGTGATGGTAGTAGTAGTAGTAATAGTATAGGTGCAGTAGTAGAGGGTGAGAATGGCTTGTGGAATAAAATCTTCGCCAGGAGGATCGCGTGTGCGTCAAGATGGATGACTTGAGATCGGTGAAATATATCTGGCGAGACTCTTGCGTGAGTGTGACGTATGCACTCTCAAATATGTTTAGCTCGTGACGGTAAGAGCGCCATCTCTTTCTCTTTCCACATCCCATTCGTGTTGCGAATCACATTGAATGAAAGAAAGACGAGCGCGCGCGCGACCTGTCGGACGCGTCAGTGAATTATCCACATTTGTACCAGCCATTGACTTATCTCCTGCTTCTATTTAATATATGTATATAAGATTATTCAATTTCTGGAGTCAATCTGAGAAGGTTAATAGGATTATTTCAGTACTCTGAAGAAGAATATAAGTTAATTTATAAATATAATGATAAGATTCTGCGTATCGGGCTTTTATCAGGAAATCACTTCATTCATCATTGTAGGGATGTACAGTATATCACTTACTATTTCTATACTATTCATCGTCATTGACTCAATGTAGCAGGATGTTCTGTGTGATTTGACGTGGGATAAAAGGGAAGAAGAAAAGGGAAAGAGAAGAGTGGTGAACGAAAGTCACTTAACCTGCAAGTCACGTTCTCTGTGATACTGTTCAAATGGTGAATAAATGCAGTGAAGCGACGAACGTTGAATTAAGGCCGGGTTCGCACAATAAGTAAGTAACGTACTATATGGATTTATTGATCTTTTGCTTTTTTTGTTCATACCAATATTTAGATAACTATCGTAATGAATTTTCTGAAACAAATGTTGAATTTAAAGAGAATTCGATTCACATATATATAATGAATTTAGGAAATTATTATAAATATTTGTGTAGAGGAAAATGTAATAAAATCCTAGATTATTGAAACAGTCATGCACGTGTTTGTTTTGTTATCTGAATCAGTATCAGGATTTGGATTCAAAGACCACGAAAACTCCCAGACACTAAGTTCTATTGAAATCGCAAAGTTTGAAATTGATCTGTATCGGATTTTTTTATGATGACACACATATATGTGTCAGCCGCTGTTGAAGAGTTAACGCAATCAGGAATTAATAGGGAAAGATACTGTTCTAAAACTCCTGTTATTAGGAATAAATACGATTTAGTGAGCTAAATTGAAAACAATAGAAAGAAGAATCAATGAAAAGTATATAGATCAGTAAGGTTTTGATTGGCACCTTCTCAATTGAAACCTAACATTCGATAGTAGAAAGGATGATAAAAAATAAAGCCTAGACAGTTTTTGAAACAACTTTTCTTCAATCAGTTCGTCTGATAGGTTTCTTTCTTGTGTTTTGTCTTGTTTTTTCATGTGTCCAGACTGAATTTCGAAGACATTCGAACAGTTGAGACATCCTCACGGTCCAAGAGGTATGAGGGGGAGTGAGCGTTTGTGCATGAAAGTTTCGAAAAGGAAAAGACAAAAAGAGGCGCAATCGAGGCATAGAGAAGCATGGGAAGTAAGCGTGTGTAGAATTGTGGCAGTTGTATTAGTAGTAGTGATAGTAGTAGTAGTAGTGGTAGTTGTTGTATAGTCGTCGTCGTCGCAGCAGTGGTAGTAGCGATAGTAGAAAAGACTGTTTGGAACTTCGAAGAACTCGAATGTTTATTGGCGTTTGGTACAAATCGACTCCATTTCATTCGCACAACCCTCCTCATTTTATTCCTATTCTATCCATACCTCTGCATTTCCTTTTACTGCAGCACCGAGACCGTTGAAATTACACAAATACAGGCTAATTGAAAAACTGCCAACACCATATACTCGATATACATAGGTATGTATTTATTTGTGAGTCTTGGAACTGCTTTTAATCTCGCTCACCGTCAATATCCGTATATCCACCCCTATAACATTTTCCCGCTGTGAGAGTCAATATTTTTATTAATGAGCTGACGACGGTAGTGCTAATTAAAATTGTATTTCATCCTAACTAATTTTTTTTAATTATTAGATTACTTCAAAGAATGTTACTATTGAGATGAACATCAAATTGGAAATATTGTCGGGATTCGAATTGAATTTTCTAATAGGGAAACGCATTATAACAAAACATTTATGAGAAATTGTTGGTGAATATGTTTTTTTGTTTTAAGGCATTTATCATGTTTCAATTGTCGATGCAATATTATTTCTACATCGATTTATATTTTAATTATATTTTATCGACAACTGATTTTCTTCCTTGAGGTCTTTTTTGTACATAACTTCTCTTTCTGTGACTGCAGCCATGTTGTTATCATTAGTTTGTCTTTCATAAAACACTTTTTTTAAATTAAAAAGTGTTCTATATAACAGAAAATTCATACATATGTACGTATCAATCCTAATTCACATTTTAATGTGCATTATCTGTTACAAATCAATTGTAATTTATGGAAAATTTCATTTTATCATTCTGTTCCCATCATCTTTAGGCTTATATATATATATATACGTTCTATAAATAATGATGAAAATCAACATTTTAGCCTTCATTGAATGGAAATAAGAAGCGAACGCAGTTAATAGTTATTAATTTTCATATTTTCTTGACATCTGCATCATTACTACGGTCTAGAGACCTGGATATGCGAAAAAGATTGGTGCAGTTGCCACAAGTATGATACGAAAGACTACACCGCCAAAATTATCCGGAGATCGAGTATCCAAATTTGGTATGGCGATAAAAGATAAGGTGGACTCGCAACAATAGTTGCAACTGTCAACCATCAAACATGAAAATTGATTCTGAGTTGCATTACTAAGGGTTGAAAGTTATCACATGGTACTTGAGTTCACTGTACTAATTTTATATAAACAAAAGTATGACTTTATAAATTGATCAAATGGGGAAATGAGAGCATAGTGAACCGACAATTCATCTTCCATTATGGTGATTGAAACGATTTACTGACATGATAAAAAGTACCGGGTAACCCTCACCAAAAGTAATGAAATCTGTCGATACAATCCGAAGAAATGATTACTTGATGTATATATATATATGTAAAAAGATTGAGTGTGAAGTAGAGCGGGGAAGTTAGTTTAGGTTAATACATATCGCGAGTACTTACAAACTTGGTTGCACCGAAACGCAGCCAGCAGAGAGATGAAACAAGGATTGTGGTATGGATGTGTCTCGGTTGAGTTAGGGTAGTGTAGTTGAATAATGCATGTGTCAAGTTACTTCTAGAGAGCGCGTTGTGCTTTCTCACTTTATTGTCGTCTTCACTACAACCCTCGTGCATATACACATCAATTCCTTTCCCTTTTCCACGTGCGTGCATTCTTGTTTCTGTTTGCTCAGTAATCTCGGATACCAGCGTTCGCTTTTTGTTACCGTTGCGACTCCCTATCAACGTCTCCACTTTTTATTCATCTGTGTACGCATGTTGGGAATGATGATTGTGGAAATTTTAGTCCACCCTGTAGCTTTTATATTCCCAACATTGTTTTATTTTTATCACGTGTTTTATTATTGTTCGTTTGTTTTTGTCATGTTTAAATTTTTTCTATTTTTTTTTATTAGAAACGGGTAAACGTTTGATCAAGTCAATCCTTATCACTGGAAATAGATGAAGGATCTACTTTAGAGAAGTGTGGAAATTTGTGATACGGAGTATGGGATGGGGTTGAAATCTGTCAATAATTCCGATAACGAACGTCACTCACCATCACCCGGCAAATCATACGATTGATGGCATCCCAATCGATTTACTCACCTGAAACAGAGATTTAATTTTTCGTTTTATTTTCATTTATTTGAACAACTATTTCTATCATTTGCATTTAGACATTTATGTTTGTTCTATTACGATATGATGGAAATTGCACGGTGGAATATGACAAATTAACTTGAGAAAATATTAGTGTGAAAGTTAGAGGAGTATTACTGAAATATGATTCTTTGATGAATATTGTTTTTCAATTTGACCTTCTGTTTATTTACAGTATCTTTGATTTGATCAAATATCAGTCGGACAATTATTAACCCCTCAACTGTGTGTGACACAAATATGTTTTACCATAAAAGAATCCGATAAAGACCGATTCCAAATGTTGCCATTTCCATAGAACTCAGTATTTGAGGGTTTTTGGGGTCCCTGAATTCAATTTTAATATTAAAATCATAGAACTAAACATGGCGGATCTGATATAGCTGTCATGAATTTTCCAAATCTCCGATTTTATTAAAAATTGTCACATCTTTTTTACACAACTTAATTCATTCTGTAATTACTAAGTTCGAGATAATATTTATAAGTCGGCATTAGCTAGTGAAACTAACTTAATTGAGACAAAGAAAAAAAAAAATAATTCTCGGCCCCACCAAAAAGTTACTCGACGAAACACTCCATATTAAAATTTTTTTATATTTTTACAATTTTATCTTCAGATTTGAATTGAGCGACCCCAAACACTCCTGACGAATATTTTTTATGAAAATTGAAAAACTTTCTTGTCATCACACTAATGGCACAGATACATTTTTTTCCGTACACTGTTCATGGGGGGTTAATGTCCCAAGTAGCTTCCATGACTTTTTTTCTGAATATTCTCAGTAACTTTCTACACTGAATTTTTTAAATTTAGAAAATTGCATAAATTAGGAATTGTTAGAAAGTAATTCCAGGGAGATTCTCCGAAAGTAACTTAGTTCACAATGGAATGAACCAAAATCAATTGAATTAAAAATACAATGGCTGTCATCAAAAGTTGCGCGACAAAAGATCTACATAAACTTGGAAAAAAAAAAAAAGCAGATATTTTGTGCTTATATTTTTACAACCATGACACAAATTTTCAGCCACAAGTATTTGAATATTATTAACAATTGTATATCAGCCGGCTTTTCACAGAGTAAATTTTTCATTTCCTCCATTGTGTTTTATCCGTGAGACGAAACAAATGGGTAAAAATAGAAAGAATGTGAGTGCCAAAGTCGGTTCAAAAGTACACCGGGGGAGTGGCCAGATTGCCAAACTTTTTTGCCAACCACTCGAAGTCGGCGTTTCGTGGAGAGGCTTTAGCAGTTTCACTGCGTATATCGCGCAATATAGTAGAAGTCTTGCGTAGTGATCCACCCAGCCGTCTTCAACCTTCTTTCTGCCTTGCAGTCGCGTATATCGATTCCATTTGCAATAATTTTTCCATTCTAACCGATCCCAAGGATTTTCTTCACAAGTCCAAAAGTACTTATTTTAAAAGTTTCACATATATTTTTTTTTTTTTCTCGTCGTTCGTTCTTTCCAGTCGCCATTTACGACTTGCTGCGTGAAGTATTTTCAGTGATAAAAAAAGCCCAGACGCAAGACATATACGTAAAGAAGATTCAACGGTTGTTATAGACAATTGAATTAACTCTCTAACAGTGTATACCACATATATGTTCAAAAATATCAGTGACCACCGTTGTGTGTGATACATTTATGTGTCATCATAAAAACATACGATAAAAATCAAATCAAACTTTGCGATTCCAATAAAACTTAGTCTGGGGGTTTTTGGGGTCGCTGTATACAAAGCTGAAGTAAAAATTGCAAAATTTTGAATAGCTGATTCAATATGTCCATGAGAAATATAATAAAAAAGTCTGATTGATATAAAATTGTGTTTTACGTCACATCATGGGCTTTTGGGGTCCACGGAATTCGAATTTAATATTAAAATTTTCAAATTAAAAACGGCTGATTCAATATGGCTGCTGTGAATTTTCAAAATCTGACAACACGAAAAACAATTGTCATCGCAAACAGATTATTTTTCAGATTTCTGGCAGCCGTATTGGGTCAGATATGCAAAACTTTGTATTTTTATCACCAGATTTGAATTAGGTGACCCCAAAAACCCTCAACAAATATTTTTTTTTTTAAATTGAGAAACTCTCTTGTCTACAAACTAATCACACAGAAACATTTTTTTCTCGACACTGTTAAGAAATTAAATATATCATGAAAACATTCTCAGATAATCGATAGCATCAACATCAAATCTAATGATGGGGGTTAAATTTTTAATTGACGTCTGTGATAATGTCATTACACGCACATTGACATGAAATTATTGATACGACTAGATGAAAAATAAAAACATACCAACAATAATAGCGTTTGTATAAATTGTTGAGCAGTGAAAAATAAAATCAAAACCATATACGACAGTGTCTACGAGCGTGTATACATATATCTCATTGAAATATAACGATACGCAACCTTTTCATAGAGTAGAAAAGCAATAAATAGGAGTAAGATAGTGTGAGCGTTATTCAGAGGAAGAGAGAATACAGAACGGTTACTAGGTTTCCCTGTTAATTATCAGTAACGAGTGGTATTATTCTCATAAAACTATCTGTTCATTCAGTTCTGTTAACGACTAACAGCGCTTGCTCATTTATCGTTCACGTTCGGAGTAATATCGTTACTATGCATGCTTTGTTCCATCGTAACAATATCTGCACTCCTGTCATAGTCTGCTACTGTATTCATTCAAGAAATAACTATTATTTACAATTCACTTACATAAAAAGTTGAAGTAAAATATAATTAATTTGCTCACATAACAACGATAAAAAAATTCGCAAATCAATAGATGAGAGACAAGAAATAAATGAAACGAAAAATTGGAATAAAATAACAAGTGAATATGGAATAAAAAAAATTTATATGAATGAAGGAAAATATGAAGAGCTTTCAGGATAGTCAATATGAAATTATATTTCATCACTGTTTTATTTTTTTACGTTGCGTGCACACGATTTAACTCTGCTCAACTATATATTCAATGGACATTCATTTTAAATTGCATATATCTCAGTGATTGTAAATAATCAGCAATCAGCGTGCGGCAACAATTTAGGAAGAATAAATAAAAACATGGACATATTTACACACATCATTGTGAACGTTATAAATGCTTTGGGTTTCTATTTGTTTTTTTTTTATTTCCATGAATGAAGACAAAATAACGTATATAGAGTGTATTGACATTATATCTGCATTTTCACTAACAATTCGAGAACGAATAATATTGTGGTTTACATGGGAAATATTGAAAAAATTTGTATCAATGGGAATAAATATTTGTTCAATACAAAAATATTTCTCATCGACTCATCATCAATTCATTTTGATTTAATATTTTTTTATTTTTATTTCACTTTTGCCTCACATCCACTTTGGATCTCGTTAAAAATTTTGATTTATTTACTGTGTTCATGTTTATTTACGCCATTTCACTATTTGATCAAGCACTATAGCTGTTTTCAATTATTTCTTTTCACTGTGATTGCGGTACTATGCAACAAAATTTATTTTCATCCATGCGAATGCACTCTCTTCCTTTTACACTTCTCCGCGCTCGCTCATTCCTCTCGCTCTCATCAGCTTTGATGACATTGACGCGAGCGAAGCTTTTGATTTTGTAGGTTCACCGTAATTCACCACGGCTAACATGATGATAAAATAGAGGGAGCGAAAATGGCAAACGCGACGAAGGGATATATGAACAGGGCAGGGGTATGGTGCGCAATCGAGAAGACACACATACATGAAGTATACGCGGAGTATGTAAACAGTAAAGCCAGTAGCGTGCACAGACGTTAATTCACAGACTTCACTTGGCCAAATTGTCGGAGCGTATATTTTTGGTCGAGGGTCCACGTTACCGTGACGACTCGCAGTCATGTGATAGGAGATAATGACAAGTGCAAACGTTTGACTGCATCATCTCTGAAACACGACGTGTTCAGGATATGAAATTCTTCATATATATCATGCGTATTTTTGAAAAAAAAAAAAAGCGCTTTTTACGTTCATTTTTCACGTCTATCTTAAGTGCTTTTGTGGAATAATATTAATGTAATCTAATTCAATTAATCTGTCACCGGGATTTCTGAGCGTATGAAATTCTAAATTTTTCATTGACACCGAGAACTAGAAGTCCATTAGATTGGTACACTATATTTCTCCAATTAGAATTATTTGGGAGTTCAAGAATGCGTGAAATTTAAACATCATTTGATATAAAAATGAAAATTAATTCTGTCAACATCAACAACTATACTGTCGAATGTTCGTCTCACTGGGACTGATTCTTGTAGAGATCTTCATTAAGACATTTCGTTTTACACATTTGAATAATACACTGAAAAAATCATATCATTCCTCCCTGAATATTCTTTGCACTTGTAGCAATACTGCTAACAATAGAGATACCAATTCCTATAGTACAAATACCAAATTTGTCTCAATAGAGGGATACATATATTTACTACGTCGAAATTTGGTATTGCTGCAGTAAGAATACCAACATTGAAATGAAATCACCTCTTAACCTCTCTTTATTTATGTAAATATATACAGTATAACCAGCGGTTATGATTTGCTATAGTATGTAGCTGTGAGCTATGACGACATCAGAATGTATGATATAGTAACATAAATTGAAGTATTGTCATTATAACTGAAGTGGGTATTATTGCAGTAAGGATATGTGTCCTTACCATAGGCAAAACTGGCTCGGTAATCCTTTGGATTTCTGAAGCAAAAATACTTTTTTTTAGCTTATCTATCAAATAGAAATACAAACATATCCGGAGTATCAATTGCAGCGTATAACATCCAATTATTTAAGGAAATAAAATAGTGTGTGTATCGAAAAAGAATAAAGAATGACAATATCCTTGAACATTATATTCTTTGATGTAGAACAAATAATTTTAAATCAAGGATATGATTCAAATATATGTATATAACATTCGTTTCCCATGTATATGGGCATTATGGTGAATCAGACAATCTACACAGACCAATGGTGGTGAATGTGTTGACGACACGGGGCCTGCTGCCATTCAAGTATATATTATATACGTGTCGTCGTATATTTTTCGGTTGTGTTCCACGTTTCGTGTCCGGTCCCAGAGCACGACTGATAGCATCACCAATTATTCGAGTGAGGATGGGTTCTGTGTAGTACTGCACAAGACTGTCAATTATCGACCTGGCTCATGAACTCACGACCATGAGAAACGATCAGGGCATAACTGTGTTTGGGTGGAGCAATGTCCGTGAGTTTTTGCGCAGTTTCAACTTGCGTCTGATTGGGTCTTGTTTATTGGTGCAACAGAAGAACGACAAGTAAAAAAATGGCAAGGGAGAAAAAAAAAGAAGAAGAGAGTGTAAGAGAGATGAAGAATTGATGGATTCATTGGGTGGTTGATTGTGTGGCGTGCACAATCAAGTGACCTCAGTAATTGTTCGATTGTCCAGGATCATTATCGAAAATTTTGTCAATATTTTACAAATAGATATGGGTGATAGATGATATGGAAATTGTGATAAACATTAATACAATATGAAAAGATTTCTCCTGTAAAGGTATATCGTTGATTCGATAGAAATAACACAGGCTAAGCTTATTCTATTTGCTAATATTAATATAATTAGAATAATATCAATATAGTCAGTGAAAAATCGGTAACTTTTAACAGAAATATAGCAAGGAACAAAGAAACTCTGTAGAAAACAGTGGGAGGTCTTATAACTCTAGCAAGACACCTTGAGAAAAAAGAAACACTTGAGATTAACTGACTGGATCTGTAAAACCCAGCTGTCTTCAAGTTGTAATATCTTTACGAATAATCAATATTCTTTTATGTTTATTTTTGTTTGTAGATTGTTGAGTGGAAATGACAAACTTATACACGATAAATAATAATATTGGAATATTGTGCCTTTGACGAGATGTATAATTTTTTAATATAGAACATCCATTACTGTGAATGATTGCTTCAACAAGTAATGATCTTTCATGTCAACACTTTCTAATAACCAATAATCAAATCCGAATGTCTCAATCCATCTTTATAAGATGCAGCTTTAAGAGTAAAAAGTATTTTTGCTTTTGGAATCCAAAGTATTATCCAGCAAGTTTTGATATGGTAAGAATGCGTATCCTCACTGCAGAAATCCTAGTATATTTTTAGCAAGAATATCCAGTTTATCTATAATGCTAAATGCCACAAAAATTGAACACATTCTATCGTGGAAATTGATTGAGAATAATTGTATTTTTCGTACAATATTTTTCATTGCGATGAATCCACGACTCGAATGAATCATATTGAATTTCGATATCTCTTTGTTAGATGGAACTGACTGGTCATTAGTACTTCCCGAAAACATTGATGTTGTCTGTAATAAAAATACAAGTGAGTTCAAGTGAAATATTGGTGGGTTCGACTGTAATCAAACACTTATTTTTTGATCGCGATCATGGTGAAATTTTATTTTAAACTGGAAAAATAAACTGCTTGTTGGATTTATACTTAATAATAATTCCTTATTTTATGAATAATAATCACATATATCAATAAAAAATTCGGAATAAAATTTCTCACTGTATGTGTATTGACGGACAATTATTTTGTTATATAAGAACTCTATATATGGAATTTAATACCATTTTAGCAATTATCATAGTCGAGTTCACACAGTGTTCTCTCTCTGAATTCTCGCTTACAGTTGAAAATTATTTTCCACAATAAATGATGGAAAAATTCAGCCAATTTGTCGTTCGTTATTGAAAACAATACTCCAGTAATTGCTTAATGATCCATTTTTTATTATTTTTCCGAAGCAACAGTAAATTGTAATCCAATATCAATTTCATAAAAATAACAATTAAATCAATAAATTTAATCTATGTTTGTTGTGAAAAAAAAAAAAAAAACTTCGAATAACTCATCGATATATTAAAAATTCCTTTATATTATCTAGAAATAAAATTCATTTTCTTACAAAAGATCATGAAAAATAATATATCCACTTACATCGCTGGAAAAAAAATTGTAATTTTTTATAGCAATATATGTACATTGTACGTAAACAAAGAATCAGTCAAGAAGACTTCTCTATTTTCAGTGAATTCCTTTACCAGCAGTTTTATATTCTCGAGGAAGTAAATGGCACATATACAGGTTCCGGTAGCAATCCTTGCGTGAACTTTTGATGTACTCGGTTAGAAGTACGAGAGCGCGGGCGCGTCAATACTTGCTAGTCGGTGTGTATCTAGGTGTTTATACATGTGTATGAGAGTGTATAGTGCAGCTGGTGCGCGCATGGAATTATTTCGCTTCTCTTCTTGTTCTACCTTACCATATACTATTGGTCGTTTTGCTGGCGCGCAAATGCACTCAAGTCAAAATACGCTATGTATACTACGATTACCACTGCTATTACTACCACTCCGCAAGAGCATACCAATATATATATATGGATGCATTCAGTTCACTCTACCACTTTTGTACTAGCGTAAACTCAACTGCTTTATCGCTTTTTACCTGTCGCATTTCATGGATACTGAGGTATGTGGGCAATTACTGTTTTATGATGAAAGTGATGCAGTGGCGGTGCCAATGATCACTGAGCATTGGAAGATCAAGTATAAGATATTAAAGGTAAAATATATATATTTTCCATTACTTCTTGAGGATTTTAAAATTATTTTTCTCGACATAATGTAATATTACGGTAAACTTGGAATGTGGGGTTAAAAATTGACACGATTTGATGAAACTTGAAGTTATTCTGTTTTATATTTTCAGATGAAAATATGTAGACAATTTCAATACCAATATTTATATCAAAAAATGACGATATTTTTGCGAATTTCCGCTGCCAAAATTCTTGGAAAAATTTTGTAAACAAAAGGTAAACAAAAGTTCAGCTGAAATTATTTCTCAGTTTTGAAAAAGTGCCTGCACGAAAAGAAGCATGTATGGAAAAACAATATTTTGAAATATATTTAACATACATAAATATATATGTTGACATATCTAAATTTTTTATCACTATCAGTATATCAAGAAATATTTGATGAAAAATATTTAGTGGAGTATATATAATGGAATGTATAATGTATGTATATTTACAATATATACTTTCAGGTTAAGCAAAAAAGAAACTCGATTTAGTTGAATGATATATTTCGTAAATGTATATTAGATATATATTCAAGCATATCTATTTTTTCAACCGCAAATATATTTACTTATGTGTGAATATATTTTAGGGTATACCTTCGACATATATTTTTATATAAAGTCAGTTGGTTGCTCTATGCAGGAATAATACAATTGTTCGATTTATTCAATGTAGGAATTAATTGAAGCCAATTGGCATCCCAATAGAAATTGAAATCAGGTATTGTTTGAAGAGTCCTGTTGACGCTCAACCAGTTCAATTAGTCGTTCTTCCGTTAAGACTAATAGACCATTGAATTTACAGTTTCAACTAAAATGTATTCTAGAAAATATGAATTTTTTAAAAAACGGTTATTGAAGTTAGAAAACAGATGATAAAAAGTGTTCTCCACTTGAAACGGTGGAGGAATTGCGAGTGGAACTGTATAGAAACTTTTTTGTAAAGCATCGCATTTTCTGTAAAGAATTCTCTGCAGGCATTTATATTTAATAATTAGTTGGAGCGCGAACAAGCATCAAAATCAATGCGCTGAATAACATTTCCCTAGTGTGTTATTTCAATTACTTGAGCACTCGGTGTGCGCGCAAACTAACGTTTAGAATTTTAATCAAAAACTTTTTATGATAATTGTTCTTTACAATAGACAAATTTCCCCTTCGTCAATACCACACTAGAAATTCACAGGGCTAATAATTTCCCTTCATTATACACTCCGCTATGTATTCCATGTGTGCTAGTGTCATGTCACATGAATTGATATCCAAATAATTTGTTCTTCTCGTGTATCAATTTATGGCGTATTTGTGTGCGGAGTATTGTAACCGAGGAACTCATTTTATAATGATCATTATTGAGTGTGTTCAACCTTCATACAATACAAATTTGATAGTTTGAAAATTATACTTAGTTGGAGTACGAAACCCTCTTAGGGTTGGGCATTTTAATCCAAGCTAGCTAATTTCCAATAAAGGAACATGTTAAAATCATATTATAACTTTGTTCAGGTCGGAATCCGGACCAGTCAACATACAACGGCATAGTCACTCGTAATTTATTTTGGAAATGCAGCATGATCAGGATGAAGCTAAGCGTATCTCACGGGATCAACTACAGCCGGTGCTACTCACGGCCTTGATAGCTAACCTGATCTAACACGTCGGATTAAGCAATGATGGAGGCCAGATGTAACTTCATCATTTGGGCATACAACACTGGAGAAAATAATACGCCGGATATTTATCATACATTAGCAGGATTTTCAATATGCGAATTTTCTCCATATGAAATATTATATTGTCGATGCACTGTATACTAATATAATTCATACGAATGAATAAATACAGATATTATAAATTTATTATACATCTACCAATTATCCTCGACATTTTTTTATTTTCCAACTCGGACGTTCTCAATGGTAGAAATGTTTTTTATTTCGTCAACCAGGTCACATAAACAACGACTCTCAATTTTTCTACCACGATGGGGATGCACTTGAGACGATGGTCAAGGGGCGGGATACAAGGGAGGGAAAAGACCGGAGAGAAAAAAAGTATGCAAAAGTCAAAGACGCAGATGCTTTGAGGACAAAAAACTACGGAAAAAAATGAAAAAGAAAATACGCCACGAGGAGGCGCTCATTAAAAGGAACTTTTACGTTCTGGTTATGCCACTTGGCGGTTTGATATGTAGGGGTTGATGGTACTTCTGTTCTTTGCAAACGGGTCTTCGTAATTTCCGCTTTGTATATAAATAAATTTAATATTATATATATACATATATATTTTTATTTAAGTTGACTTTAATGAGTTCCAACCGCAGATATATATACGCGCGTTACATTTACACGCAGCCACAATTCATGACTGACGATCTTTTCAACTTTACTTTTTTCAGATGACGTATCACCATAGTGTAGATTCATCCATCCAACTATGTGCACATACTAACAGGAATCGCTGTTAGTATATGAACGTAGCCATACAAAATTTTTCCTTCTTCCTGGTAAATGTCGTTTCGTATAACGATGAGTTGAAGAGAAAGTGGTATATGAAGCAGAAGAAGATGGAAAAGGGGGGTGAAAGTTGTAGTGGTGGCGGTGGTAAAAAACGAGAGAAGAGCAAAAGTGAAAAGGGTAAAAAGATAGAAGAGGGGGAAAAAAAAAGTATAACATAGAAAAAAATGTCTGACCAACCAACTCGCTCGACTCTTATGCAATTTTTTTTTTTTTGTCTCCTTCACACCAGACTATTCAAGTTCTATACACATATATTGTATGCACTTGGGATACACGCGCAAGTGGTGACATTTTGCAAAAATATATATAAAAAAATGGTTTACAAAATATATTGTTTATGTATATAAAAAAAAAATACATGTGTACTTTAGTAATTTTTTAGTTTATTATTTAGGCAAACAAATGTGTATGTTATGAGACATCGCATAGAGAATAATCACGGGATTTATGAACGCGTTGACAGAGTGTGGGTTACACATGCCTTACGGGCTGTTTACTTCATTTTGCGTTCACATACCTACCACACGCGTCAAGCATACATTAACACCTATGCCAGGATATGTGTACATATACATCAAGACAGTAAATGTTAGCGCTGTAAATAGTAGTATAATGCGATATAAATACTTCTTACTAATATGATATATCTTTTTGTTCAATTGTATCAAACACAAACATCGTGTACGATAATTTATACTCCATGATTTGCTCATTTGTGTCTTAATATTCAGATTTTGGAATGAATGAAAACTAACTGTCCTGAATAATCAATACCTGGTGGCAATTGCTACTGGGGATATAGATAACAGTTCGTATAAAATATAGAACATGTTTTCCGGTTATTAAAAAATTATTTGTTCGAAAAGAAAATTCTTTTATTGTCATGGGTAATCGTGATATCATTGTGGCATATTTTAAAAGATTATTAGTTAATTGAGACGATGCATTATGGAACCATTGCGAAGAATAATAGTAATAAATTATACTGATTAGAAATTATTGGAAATGTTATTTCTCTTCATTTACAGACAAATGAATGAACTTATAGAAATTACTGGGCGAATTTGGGAAGAATTATGTGAAGTTTGGGGTACGAGTAAAGCACTGGTAGAAATGGCATCGGTTCTTTTTTTTTTTTTTTTTAAAGAATTTAAATTTAACATATATCCTAAAATATATTTATATGTAGATAAATATATGTGCGGGAAAAAAATAGATATGCTTGATTATATGTGCAATATACACTTACAGAATATATAATTTAAATATATCCCGATATATATGTATCAGTATACTCATTAATATAATTCGAATATATGTAGCAATATACATACTTTATATATTCTATTATGTATTTTACTATATATTCCTCATCGTATATTTTCCGATATACTGAAAGCGACAAAATTTAGATATGTTAACATATATATTTATGTATGTTCAATATATTTTAGGATATATTTATGACATGTATATTTTTTTCGTGCGATCATCCTCACCAGTCCACTCACTCAACACATATTTTGCTAATTCAGACTACTTCGTAGTGTCAACACGTCAGAATTATCAAGTCGTAAATTGGTCACTAAATTTTTTAATTTTCCTTATCGCTGCGTGATGAAAAGTAAAAATATAATAATAAAAATGATAAAAATAAATTATTACTCCACCTAAAAGGATATCCATCATCTAATATAATCTGATTTGTATCGTTGATGTTGGGTGGATTGTATTTAAGCAGAAAATAACGTGAAAATAGATTAAAATAAAATACTTTTAAGTGTCTCCATATTTATATACATACATATTTGTATACAAATGTGCATGAATGAATAAAGGAGAAAGGGAAAGGGCACTTTCTCACGCACTCCATAGATAACCATTATCAACTCTCAGGAGCTTTATAGTTATATATCGTGTGTATACGTTGTATATATTATGTATGTATGCTTGGTCATGCGCCGCATGTACAATCGTATAGTTGCATTGCGTGACCATTGGTGCTTTTATAAATGCCACCCTTAGTAATTTTACCGATTGAGAAGGGAGAGCAAAAGTGAAGAGTGGAAAAACGTCTGTGATTTTACGTAGGAATGCCTTCGACCTAATTTTATTATTATCAACAATTAATTTCATTGCACAATTGTTTTCTTTTTCTCTTGTTGTTTTCTTATTTTTTATACACATAACTTGAATGAAATTCACAATGAAAATAATATAAACAATAATATTTCATTTGATTTTTTTCTTTTGTATTGAATTTAGTTTTATTATCTTGACTTCTGTTTAGATATTGTGAAAGATATCACTTTGACATTATTATCGTGAGTCATGAGGGCGAGACAAGTTCGTATGCAGAGAATAGGTATGGATGGAATCGGGGGGACGAAGAAGGGAGAGTTTGGCTTTGAAGTTGCCGTCGTAAATAGGTGGTTAAAGTAAATGATGACGGCGTGGTATATCGTGTCTCTCATATATCTATGTATGAGTACACAGAGACAATATATAAATATATATATATATGGACTAGTTCCAAGCGTTTGCTGCTGTTTCAGATACGTTGACACGCAGAGTTTACTCTTTGAGATAGAAATAATAAAGAGGAAAGGAGAGAGAGATTGATTGTTTCGTCACGTGTTTTTATTGAGCATGATTATATGTTGAATAACCTTCAGAGAATTCACATGAAAATTCAACGATTGTTGTGAACAATTAATTATAAAATTGTTTAAATAATTGAAAATGTGTGGAAGTAAACTATTCATTTCGTGGCTAGCATAATGTTGAATCTAAATCGGAAATAAAAATTGCGAAGTTTAGCAAAATAGATAATACAATGTGGTCATCAGAATTAATGAAAAGTCTGATTGAAATAAAATTGTTTTTCACGTCACGTCGTGGGTTCTTGGAGCCACTGAATTCAAATTTGATATTGGAATAATGTAATTAAAAATGGTGGATGCGGCATTAGGTACTGAAACTTAATTTGGACAAAGAAAAAAAGATAATTCACGACCCCAGAATGCACCACGAGAAGGTCGCCTGACAAAATACTCCATATCAATTTTGTTTTTATATGTTTTCATTTTTATCTTCCGATTTGGATTCAGCGACCCCAAAAACCCCAAAGGAATATTTTTCAATAAATTTGAAAATCATTTTTGGCAACACACTTATGGCACAGAAACATTTTTTTCTGTACACTGTTAAGGGGTTATAATTATCGGAGAAATGTCTGTGAGGAATTTCATAAAAATAAACTTTGTACATAAATTATTTAGTCCTGGTTTCTTCTATGATATTAAATGATACGTGCACTCGCATTCTTCATTTTTGGAAAAATCACACACGAGAGTCGTGAGATAAAAAAAAATAGAATTCAACTGGAACAAAGTATTTAGTTATCAAGGTCCACATGACTTATGCTTGAATTGATATGGATAAATAATTGTTCGATTACTTTATAGCACGTTCCCACGGATGTGCGCACACGTGTGAATGAGAATTACTCGCAAACCTTCGAGATCCATGTTAGTCCCATAGCCGCGACACAGCCTTCATGTGCGGTTTACAAGGAATTAAAGTGTCTCACAAAATATCTCGACTCAATTCTACTTCAAATTATTTCATCAGTCTTCTCCCTTTATTTTTCTTCCTCACATTCACCGTCACTCCACCTCTTCACAATATTTGTACTTATAAAGAATATTACACATATCCATATAAGAACATTGCGACTGTTGTGGTTTTGCGTTGCGAGGTTATACAGAATCATTCCTTAATATTTTCCTTTTTTGGCTACGTTGTGTTATTTGTCATTCGCCTGTGAATGAGCATGATAATAAATGGGTAATAAACAAAAGTACTATTGCAATGTGCCAGACAGAAATATTCCGATATTTATCGGAATTATTTTTACGTGCAACAAATATACGAGTTTTATATGGTTCGAATAACAACCGAACTACAATTTTATCTTCACACAAAAAAGAGAATAAAGATTTTGATATATTGCTGAGGATATTGTTCCGTTCAATGCGTTTTGTAGATAACTTTTTTTCTTTTTTTTTCTGAAACATTTGAAAGGTATATAAGTATAAACTATTTGGATGATATTATTTTTCATGACATGCGGAGGAAAAAAAAATCCAAGCGAAGTTTTTTCGAGAAGAACGGCAGATAAGTGAAAATGTTTTTGGGATTGAATTTTTCATGTATTTGATTCTGAACTTAAACTGCAATAACACATATTTTTATCAGAATTACAATTCTAATAATTGGGATACTAAGTAATTGATTATGTTGTCGTCATACTATTTTGGTCATAAACATTCGATTGAAAATGCGGACCCGCTTTTACACTTTGTACATCTCCAATTTCATGATTTTCCTATTGTTCATTCTTCTCCGCAGACACCTTTTTTTCCGTGAACTATTTTTTTCCGACATTTTGGCTCTGAAAATATTCTACCTAACATCATTTCCTCATATAGGAACATGTGAGCTGTATGTAAAATCCTCCATATTATTTGTGAATCCCCTCAAATTGTTTTAATTACACCGCCATTCTGGAATCAATTGTTTTTCTTATGGGACACAACTGAATACCCGCGATTAGAATTAATGGTCTAGTAATATCGTTTCCCAATAAACTATAAGTTTATAAGTGTTTCAAAAGTAACTACAATAGTAAAAATAGGGATAAAACGTTTCGACGTTATAACATAAACATGCAATGATTCTGTGTAATTTTATAATTTCTATATCAAAATTGTACACAAATTAAAATCATCAGGACTGTGTAAGTGACTCAAGTGATTCCAAAGTGTATTTATTAGTATATGAATGACGTTCCTAAAATAACAACTGCAATAATTCAATAACAATTAATATAACTATAATAACAGAATCGTTAATTAGATTGATTTGATTTAGATTGGTTTGAACTGATTTCAAAATGATCGTGAGATTTCAGTGCAAGATAGTCCATTGAATGCTCGTGAGGGCAGCACCTCCAAGATAGTGTTGTTGATCGTTGCGGTTCTTTTGTCATATATAAACAACTGTGATGAAAATGATTCAAAAAAAAAAAATACAAAAAGAAACGAATACGTTTCTCTTTGTGCTAATATTGAGATGCGTCGATGTGATTTATTTTCTTTATCTATTTCACTATTTGGGCAATTTTCTATTATTTCATTATTTGTTCGCCGAGTTTTTTCATCGCGAGAAAGAGATATAGAGTGAACGACGACAAGTGCGGAGGAAGGCAAACAGACACGTGCGCGCTGGAGCGACAACGCAGCGGCTGCGCCATCTGCGCCAGTCAAGGCTACGCGCACAACTTTCAATAACATCAGAATCATACACACACGTGCTTCACTCACTGTGGCCCAATATGTATAAGGGGAACAAAGAAATATACATGAATCAACATCGACCAGAAAAAAAACACAGTCACCCTACCGATGTATATTGCAAATTGAAAGAATCACTGTATCAAATTTGTTGTATGAACTTATATATACAAAATTCGGTTGTAATTAATTTTTTATATAAAAGGTTATGGCTATTGATAGATAATTTGACCCTATGACCCTTTTAATATTTATGTAGCAATCGTGAGATATTCATTTTGACGACATTTCAATTGTCAAACGTCGAACAAGATAGAATATTCTTTACCTCAACTACCCATGTCACTTACCTGGCTGAAGGATCGAAATAATCTTCAAACTTTTCTTCAAATAAACTAAAATTCACGAGGAATATTGGAAGGATTTTTTCACCATTACACAAATATCATTATATATTTAGTAAAGTTCAGATATTTTTGTGGAAGTACTGCAAGATTCTGAGAACAGGAATTAATAATAATTCTACGAAGCCAAAGTTGTATTTCTATCTAAATACGTTCTCCAATGATACAAAACTCAAAAAGATCTTCTCCAATGTTTGTTAAATTTTTCAGTGACTCATCAAGTGACTAGTAATGTTACTGCCATCTTAACACTTTAATTGACATTAGTACAACAGTACGCACATTTTTTCACGTTTGTATTTAATTTTTACTTATTATAATTATAACTTAAATGTTACTTCGGAATTTTTTGGTTCCTTGAGTTAAATTTGAAATTTAAATCGTCAACCTCAAAAGTGTTAACACAATGGGAAGCATTAAAACACCAGACATGAAACGATAACAATATATAATACTTTGATATTTTGTGCTGAGAAATATCCCCCTTTTGAACAGTCCTTGACGTTCAACAGTTGAGTAAAAATTGTCATCACCTATTTCTCTTATTTAATCAGTGGTAAATACTACTAGTGCCGCTTCCCCATGATGCACTTTTGTCGTAACCACATTCATCAACCGATTCTGATGTTTACACGAAGTATTTCCTAAAGGATGCATATTAAATTCAGTATTGAATACTCGTCGACGTAAAAAATATCCCATCACTTCAAATACACTCGCAATTTACCATAGAACAGAACAATTTATTTTCACCATGAATATATGTGTGAATCTAAATTCAACAATAACTTTTAATATGGTAAAAATTCATGAGCTCATCGTTTCAGATATTACACATTTTTTATGTATTTGCTTTTAATGACCCGGTACCTTTTTTTTTGTAGCAGAGAGGGCACAAGTGGGTATAAATGTTTGTGAGATTGTTGTTATTCCCTCTTCACGCAGTGCCCTGCGGGTGGTACTCCCCTACGGGCGTCACAACATCAGACCTCACAACATGTTCAAAAGAAAACACCGGCCTCAGTGGCGACGATGCCAACAAACTGAATATATACCTTCTACTGTCTTCATATTTCATATTTCATTTTACTATAAGCGCGCTTATATTCATATATGTCTATATCTTTTGCCTTATATATTACTTTCGCATTAGACACGTCATGGATTGAGTATTAATAGTTACCAGCAAACTTCAAATCGATTAATGTTTATATGAATTTTTAATTCATTTGAGTTGAGTTTGGGTTCATGTATGAAGACAGTTTTTAGCTGTTTGAGAATTAGCAGATCGTTGATGATTATATGTGAGTGTCTTAGAGCGTTATAAATCATCTAAGCATTATATGGACAACATAACGATGGGCGTAAGTGCCTTACAATATATCATTTCGAATAAACGCGAGCGGGAACAGAAAGAACTAGTATATGTGCATGAATATATGAGATATTTTAATTCATCTCACTAACCTATTATTCGAAGAATGCCATTTTTTTTTGTTCTCGTTTAAACTTAACCCCTTCAACAGTGTACAGAAAAAAATATTCCTACGCCATTGCTGTGTTGACAAAAAAGTTTTTCAATTTTCATAAAAAATATTCCTCGGGGATTTTTGGGGTCGCTGAATTCAAATTTGAAGATAAAATTGTAACGAATTGCGAGTAAATTATTATTATGAAGTTTAAACTCGTTACAATAACTTCTAAAATTTGTTCAGTTGTTTATCTTCAGACTAATAACTTCTTAATGTATTCGACTCATGCGGAGATTTTTATTTCTAAACGAAATGTAGAGTTGTTGTGTTTGTTACGTTAACTTTCATTACAGTGTGATAAAATTATGAAAACTGTATGGAAGAAATGGAATTAGCTAAAGCTAGCCAGAAAATTAAATCTAATCACTTCAATATTTGACTTCTTTGACTGTTATTGATAACTATTTAATTATGTATAATTTCTTGTATTATTTTATTGTTGAGATATATTTTTGTTTTGGTATATAAATACTTCATTCCGAATCTGAAATATTAAAAATTGAATGTTTTACGCTTCATGTATACTTCATACGTATATGCATTTACTCGAATTTACATTGGCGATTCATTGACACACAATAATCATCCTGAATAATGCAGTATGAATGTAATTAAAATATATATTTTATATCAATACTCAAAATTCACATTAGTAAAATGTAAAATTAGCTCTTTAACATATTCTCAATGTTCATGTAGAATTATGTATTTTTATCTACCGCAAATGAATATATATATATTAAATTTGTAACAAAAATTAGAAATGAGAATAAAATTAGTTGATAAAATTAACTGCCAATCGTAGTCTTGAACAAACAACAGTGAAAGAAATCTTTGAGTTCGAAATATCAAGATAATCTCTCTGTCAAGTCGGAACATAAATCAGTTTTTCAATTGGTAATTAATTTCAAACTCCGTTCAAGAAATTGATACTGATGCAAACGAATTAGACTGAACGTATCAACAACACCACATCATCATGGAAAACTCAAGTGTGTTATTTCAACAGACATAAGAGTGTAACAATAACACACTTTAGTTTTCAGTGCAATAAGAATTCGAATAGCAACAACAATACAGATGATCCCACGAATAACATCTGCGTTTAAATGTTCAATAATACTTTAGCCTTCATGTGTAAATAATTACTACATATTCGTGTTCGAAATACATTAATTTTATATGAGAACATTCCCAGATGCATATACCTACACAATGGCAAATAAATTTTGAAAAATAATCTATGACTAATTTTCATGGAAATTCTCAATGTATATCTCCATGTATATAGCAGCAGTAACGCCAATTACAATTATCGATTTCACGTATCCCACACCATAGTCGATGATGATCTGATGAGTCCCCTCAGGTATCTATATATATATGTACGTTAGACAGATGGGTCGAGACGCCGAGAATCCATTATCCCTCTAACGCCCTATCTCTCGTCACAGTTGACAGAATGTAGGCGTAATGACATTCAACCGCGATTCATGCTCCCTTTCACTCACACTCACCTAGCGATCGACTTCGCGCCATACAATACTGCAGTGAGGACAGCACCGATCGCAATGTAATTCTCAACACACACACATGCATCCATGAATCCACTTCTATGTACATGAGTTCGAATATACGTCTGTTTGTGGATATGTGAACGTAGATAGATAAGTGTAAGGAGACAGGACCACATGTGCGCGTGTCCGTGACGACTGTCAGGACCAGGTATCATTTGGTAAATTTGGCTGACATATATGTATAACCATTACGTCAAATCTTGTTGCCATTATTTGATACTATTGTGTTCAATATGAACATTATTGATTAGATTTTTAAAAAATATTGATTCAATAGTTGATGGAAATATATTTGTGAATAGAAAACAATTTTGAACTAGTTTCGTTGAAGTGCACTGACAAATTCTATCGCTTCTGGTGAACTCGAAAGTCATATTCAAGCATTATATTCATGAACTTTAGGTGCGAATATAGAAATTCATAAATCTTCAAGTATTTCTATGGAACAATACGGTCGAAAACTATTACTCCCGTTGAAACTGAATTATACATCAGGAGTCATGTCCCAAATTCACATAAATATTTGCTCACCTCAGTTTTCCCTACGTGAATTTATCAATCTTTGAATTATTTCTATGAAGTTGCTGTTTCAGAAACTTTCACTTTCGGTAAACTGAGGATTCACTTCGGATATAGAAATATTTGGACTTGCAATTCTCGTGTAGCAGAGTATATTGATGTCACTTGACGTGTTGTCATTCCAATACATTTATAAGAATGCGTGCAGATATTGTTGAACTTATTATTTTGTTGCACGTTCGTGATGTGAATTAAATCGATTGGGAACGATATTCTCATCACAATGTGATGAAAGGTTAATGAATTTGTTCATTATTGCCAATTATGTTTGTGAAATCAAATGGTATTTATTTCGAAATGTTACATCGCTGGATAATTTGGTTTATTCGTATAGATCATGCAATGCTACACTGAGAAAAAAAAATGTTGATTCAATAAAATTGATGTTATTTGAATATATTTCATTAATTCAACTGTAATATTTTCAGCTTAAGTAAATATATGCGTAGTTCAACAATACTGTCATTGTTTTCAAAAGCATAATAATTTTGGTTTTTTTATTCAATTGAACTATATATTTCATTGACTGAAGAATATATGCTATTGAGCCCATACAATATTTTATTCTCAAAAAAATAATTCCGTCTTGAATCTACGTACTCAATATGAATTAATATTTTATTAGAAAGACTACGTCTAGATGATTGAATTAACTGAATTGCTGCGGTAAGATTTCATTGCGACTTTTGTTAGTCCCAAGTAATGCTTTTATTGGATTAATCATTTATTCCGTTAATTTGATAACTTTAGCCATTGATTGTTTAAGCACACTTCTTATTGTTATGAAAGTATAAACTTTTGATCGAAAAAATTCAAATTCTTGATCAAATTGATTGGCGGAGTTGTTCCGAGTAATTATGTGATTTCGGCAAGTAAACGAAGCAGTTGAACGAAAGTGATTTTTTATTGTTGTACGTATGCAGTTCAATCATAGATACGATTACATTAACAAAATATGGAATTAAAAAAAAATTTTTTAGTCTTCGATCTTCTCACTCGATGGAAGTTAATATTCTATTAGAAATTCTAATTATACATGGTTGAACTAAATACATTGCTGCAGTCAGATTGCATCGCGACTTTTGTTAGACTCAAGTAAAATATTTTCATCGGATTAATCCGTTATTTAGTTCATTTGACAACTTTGATTATTGACTGTTCGCGCTCATTTTTTATTACTATAAAAGTATAAACACTCTATTGAAAAAATTCAAATTCCTGATCAAATTGATTGGCGGAGCTGTTCAGAGTAATTATGTGATTTTGTCAAAGAAATGAAGCAGTTGAACGAAAGTTATTTTTTATCGTTGTATGTAGGCAGTTGAATTTTAAATACGATTGTTTCAACGAAATATTGAATTAAAAAAAAATATTTAGTCTTAAATTCGTATAGTTGATGCAACATATTATGTTATAAAAACGGCACCATGTGTACAATTGATCGAAGTAAACTGTTGAAGCAAGATTTGAATTGATTCGTTTCCTAGGTTCAAGGGATGTTTACATCAAGACCATTTATTATGTTTCATTCATCCAATGAAATTGGTTGCTAAGTTTAGGATGAGATTTTTATTTGTCCTGAAGAAATGCATTCATTATGAAAAGATAGTCACTGGTTGAATCGAATTACCAAGTTATTCAAAGCATGTACATAATGTATGTGCAAATGCATGAAGCAGTTCGACCAACGTTCTTTTCATTGAATCACGTACGTGGTTGTATTCAATGAAAAATATAATGGCTTGTTCTGAATGAATATTGATTTGAGAAAATCTGATTTCTTAATTCATATACAGTTGGTGCAAAATAATATCCCTATCAAATTTCACTTGTGCATGATTCGACCAAACAAGCCGCTACCGCTGGATACTTTCGTATGTTGACGGATCAAATAACATTTGAAGTTCAAACAATCATTGGATCATTTCTTGATAAAGATTTGGAGTCACTAAATGGTATACCAATCAAACATTCTTCAATTATCAACACATAGCATTGTTTTGTAGTATGACTACTTCCGTTCCCATTCATTTCATTCATTGCACCGCTATTTATTTTATTCTATGGGCATATCATATACAGAATTATAACCAAACATTTGACATGTTTCTGTAATAATTAAACGTTTGTAAGACTGAATGAATTTGAATTGATTTCCAGTCATACATTAGTCACAAAATATGTATGAAAATATGTAAAGCAATAAGATATGAACAAAAAAATCTGTAACTTTTGGCTTCATGTAATCTCATCCCCACATTTCTTTCACAAGAATATATAAACACATATCGAGGGGTGGTGCTTAGTTGACGTGCACGCGATTCTCATTCTCCCGCGTCTGATACATGGACAATTTGCGAAATAGTAGCAGTTGAGTCATGGTAAGAGTTAGGCACTCGCATGATATCAGCACATATTGTATATTATACATGTATATATTCTTATACAGTAGAGAAGTTGGGAAAAAGGGGCGGCAAATACTAAAGCGAGGGAGCTATACACAACTGACGACAGTGACTTCCTGTTCCGGCTTTTGCACGAGCATCATGCTTTGAGTCTTCAATAATTAACAAAGTCCAAATTCGAATCCAACTTTGTATGCATGTGTTTATAGTGTATGTATAAACCAATCCACTTTTCATTGGTGTATATACTTGCAAATTGTATGTGTGTATTCGTTGATGTGGGTGATGGGTCGATGCATGTTTGGATAGGAATAATGTTGACTTGATCGTTTGATTTACCACACAGCTGTTGTTGAAACATGAATGAAAATATTTTCGACCACCTAAAAGACGAACATCCCACACGAAAAAAAATATATATGTGAAAAATGTATCCTCAAATATATTGAAGAAACAAAAGTATATATGTTGACATGAAATAAATTGAAGCAAAACCTTGTCAATTCAAATTTGTTTGTGTCACAGTTCATAATTTATTTTGATCTCTCAACCAAGTCAATTGAGCTAACAGTTTGACTATAGTATCATTTTTTCTCGGAGTATCCCAACTTAGCCTACTTTATCCTACCTTATCGGATCCAGTTTACCAAATTTCGTAGATATAAATTGATTGTTTTTCGGTGAAAACCATAGAAGCAGTGAGGAAATGGTAACATTTTGATAATTCACCATTTTCAGACCTTAAAATTGATCAGAAATTTGTGGTAGTGTTGTGAATTTGCCATACCAACTTATAATCTATGATCTTCCATTAGAATTTTGGTACCGTTACTATAGAATTAAAATCTAATTAAAATTGAATAAAAATAAAGATGTTATGGTTCTTTAGAATTATTTAATTACATCATATAAATTGTGGGATATAGTTGAATTATTTATTTTGTAAATGTATATTGGATATATATTCAAGCATATCTATTTTCTTGCCCCTGTAGGATTGTTGATTTGATAATAATTAAGTGCAATATAATATAGATATTCGAGGAGAAATGATTGAATATAATCATGGCCATATACAAACAATTACCAAGTAAGGTTATATCACATCTGGTACGATGATGTATGACCATATGTGTTGATACAAGCTCAATTGTGGCCTCGTTGTCTATATCTGTATACGCTTTAATCAATCATATTCTCTTGAACATGTAAAGTATATGTCCTGAATGAATATTCTATTTTTTGTAACAAGATTGTTACGCTACAATGACGGATTCACGTAACTCCATCCACTTGCACACTATATTAAAACAGAATGATTATTGAACGATTCTCAAGATTATTGTTTAAATTTAAAATATGTTGTTGTGACAATCATGATTATCGACAACTAGCCTCAACTCGTCCATTTGAAAAGTATCTGAGTTATAATTAATGAAACATTAAATTATATAAATGTATCCTAAACTATGCTAAATATGCATGAGGTTTTTTGAGATACAGACATGCACGAAAATTCCGAATCAATCTGATTATCATGTCTTATGTATAAAATATTGTTATGATATGAAAATACACGCAATGAAATGAATAAAGTGACACACATTGGATAATCATCAGCTGTTCCACACAAGAGACAAAGAAACAGATTGCGTGGAAAATTCTTACAATACAAATCGAATTCATGTTGCATAATGAATTGTTTTAGCCAATCCCTCTTTCTGAAATTAATTGTTATCACGTGTCATATGAAGCTGCAATCAACTTTCGAACTTACATATTACACATCATCTATATTTTTCCGCACTATAGTTATCTACCATAATGTAACATTACGTTGTGAGTAAATCATGATCATTTTATTCAGCACAATATGATATTAAATAGTGATATCGAATTGTGATATTAAATAGATATTCGGCATAAATGTAGAAATACATTTAACAATCCTACTTTAGAAATCGATGTCACAGCGTTATTATCATTTTACTTCATCACTACTACATATTTTTTGATATTCAAAGGTTTATTCGTTTAATTATATGCCGACTGAAAATGTTTCTCTGAAGCGTGAGCACTATTATTTAATACACATATGTATATTTTCATGCCAAGGTTATTCAATGAGCAAGGGAGTGAGGGCCAACGTGATCACCAGAGAGAGAGAGAGAGAGAGAGAGAGAGAGAGAGAGAGAGAGAGAGAAGTCGAAAGCTTTACGGGTGTACATCAGGTAACGAGGATCCATTTATTCCGGCCAGATGGAAATGTAAATTTCAACCAGCCCAATTTATCTCGACTGCAGAATTCTACGACGAATTCCATATATCTACCCACGCAGTAGTGGCGTAACGCCTCCTCGTTTGCTATAGTGCTATATATATATATATTCAATTGTACAACGCGCTCGCGGTTATGGTAATAGTGCTGCCTTATTTATCTTAATAGATTTGGAATACACACGATGTGTGCCATTTCTATAACGTCATTTGTCTGCGAGCTAATGGCGAGACTGCATGTTTAATTTTTAAACTTTTTCATGTGATATTTTTTCCGTTTTCAGTTTGAGGAGGTCGTGAAGAATTTAATGGTAACTGGAATTATCAACTCTGAGGTTTGAAATGATAGTGTGTTATCGGAAAATATATCATTCATCTATCTTTGAAGTTATTCATGGATATATTGTCTAGTTATTGAGAAAACAAATTAATAGAAATCCCATTCCTTTAGATTGTTATACATAGACTCTCATGTATCGCTCACTGATTCGCCCAACTTAATTCATTTTGTGAATAGTGAATTTGCGATAATATTTATAGGTTAGCAGCACTTGGTGAAACTTAATTTGAACGTGAAAAAGAAAATAATTCAGGTCCCCGGAGTACACCACGAAAGGATTGCTTGACAAAACACGCCATGATAATATTTTTTTTATATATTCCCGCTATTTTATCTCCTGATTTGAATTCAACGCCCCCCCCCCCCCCCCCCCCCCGGGGGGGGGAATACTGTTTATGAAGATTCCAAAGCTTTCTAGTTAATACACTTGTGAAACAGATGCATTTTTTGTTCTGTACACTGTTGGGAATTTAATTGAGATATGAATAGATGTTACACTGAGAGCTACACCCTTTTACTTTTTAAATTTGTTAATTTTGCAATCAATTATTGAGTGTTATCCCCAGTTCAATAAATACTCTGCATAAATTAAAGTTATTTCTCACGAATTCACACTGTGATATAGATTAAATATCAAACATGTTATTATACAATCATCTTACTGCTTTGTGAACGGCAGTGAGTTATTTTGTGTTATACGAGTACACAGGAAGTTCGGAACGGTAACGATTATACAAAATACGTGAAAAATATAGTGAATCAGTGGACAAATGGATCAATTTTTCATTTATAGTTTGTTGTTATTGAGTATCTGCGACTGCATATCAAACCACATTCTCGACATATCAATCGGACTCAAGAACATCATCGATCATTGGAAGCTAAGCAGCAGTGAGTGCGGTTATTATTTGGTAAAAATTTCATATACACTCTGTAGTACGTAGAATGCAATCGAATTATTCTGGTTGATTATTTAACATTGGATGAAATGGATTTTCCATATAAAGCCAGATCTACAAATAAAAGCCAATTTTCATTTCAGGCCTGATGTGGAAATTCATATACGGCCATGTAGGGGCTTATAAGGAAATGTTTTCATGGAATTATTTACTTTTATTTGAAATTATCTCATAAATTACATTCTGTCGAAATTAAATTTTTGTTTATATTCATAGCTGAATTCAAACATACTTTGAATTCAGTTGATATTTTTCGGGAAGATATCCCGAGGACAAACAATAAGTTTAGAATCTTTAAGCACGGCGAAATTTTCCGCCAGTTTTTTGAATTGTACCATTGTTTCTTCCGAAACTTCAGGGTTACGAGACGCCAAAATGTAATGTTGTAAGCCATGGATGTGCCAGAGTAATTCAGTACCATTATTGCAAGTGATTGCAGAAGCTGCTACTGATGCGACTGAAAAAAAATAAAAATAAATATGAAAGTACAAGCTGGCATATATGTCTTTCCATTTTTTCTACCGGTCAAAGTTCAAATAAAGGCATGAATATAAATATTGGTATTGACATAGGTGTCACTACGACTTGTTTTGGTAATTGATCTGGTGAATGAAGTTAACAAATTTTTATACCTATTTGATAAACAAAATGGAATTTTTAATTATTTTTCATCGTGTTATCTACTTACCATCAGTACTGTTACTATCAACTGACACTTCGTTAATATGCAGCACAGATTCAATCATTCTTCCCTCCCATGTTTTTCCATCGATGCTTCCATTTTTAATGGAATATTCCGTTATATTAAAAGTTTGGTGTTCATAGTTTACCGTTACATTCATCATAGAACAGTTCTCGCTATCAGGATCTCCATAGGGTACCATAGCTATAGAATACCACAGACCCTCGAACTGTAATACGAAGTTGATTCGATTGTTATATTGATTGAATTACCGCACCGATAAAGAAATAAACTATTTTGAATTGTTATTATTTCCAATGAATCCGAAGATGTCAAAATGTTTAACACCTTATTTATCAGGTATTTGTGCACGTGAAAATGTTTTTGAATTATTTTTAGATTTTCCCACTCAAAATAATACACAACGTAAGTCCCGAGAGATAATGACAACTATTCCAATATGGAATGATTCGAATGTCATTGAGCGAGAATAGATAGAAATTGCATTAAAAGTGATTGCAAAAGCCAAATTAATAAGGTGTTCAAGCGAAAACAAATAACTGTATAGAGTATGTTTCATACGCTATGCGGTAGGTGTGATATTTTTTTCAATATATAATGAAATTAAATGGTTACGAAATGTTGTTTTACCTGTTCAACTGTGAACTTATCGTCTGTTTCACTACGCAACTTCGGACAATTTTCCCAAGCATAATATCGAACAGTTGCATTTCCGGCTAGTTTTTTAAATTCAGCTTTTGTTTCCTCCGAAATTCCTCGATTCCGAGACCACAATCTATATGATAAGCTCCCACATTTTTTATCACTTGCGTCGGCGAAAATTAGTTCTGTGTCGTTATTATAAAACATATAAGTGGCCGATGAGAATTTCTGAAAAAAAAAAAAAGTTCTACATTCGCAAACTCATACATATCCTCACGTTTCCATATATTATGATGAATTCATAGAGTAATGGAAGCATTGTCGCAAATGCCACATTGAATGTAATAAAAAACCGACAAATAGCCGAGCGAAAGTTTCTGTTCTACATTCGGTTATTAATGAGATACGTATTATAATTTTATGTCATATAAAGAACTTACGTTAGTGAACCCTGCCTCTAAGATGGATGTGTTCTTGACGAAGTGTATAATATCAGATTCATCATAGATCGGGGCTCCATGTGAACAACCGGGTACATACTTAATCGGAACATAACTGTAGAATGAAAATCCACGATCGCCATATGATTCTATTTCATACGTACTGCATGAGTGGGCATTATCATCACAGGTTGATATTTTACCTATTTCAAACCATCGTCCTTCAAACTACGATGTAAATATAGATGAATTTGAAATTAGTAAATATGCGCATTTTCCGCTCGTCTTTATCTCATTCTTAATATTTTTCTAGCGTGCGAAAACCTTCATATCTTCTTGTTTTACCTGATCGCGGGCGAACTCAACATTATTGGTGACTAGTTGAACATTGCCACATACAACAACACTGGCGACGATTGAGAACAGAATGATTTGATTAATTATCATCGTGACTGGAGAAAACGAAAAATAGCTCTGCACTACACTTATAGTGGAAAAAAGATTTCTGATGTAGTTGGAGGAATTCGTTGAGCTTTTATACCCACAATCCGATAACTTATCTCCGAAACTGGTGACGACAATGCTGATATTGTGAAACTATTGGACATGAGCAGTACATGGAGTTATACACAAAGTACGTAAATTTGCTTGGAAATATTCTTTTAGTATAATTAATATCTTATTACTTATCACACGAACGCACTTTGCTGCAGCAAAGTTCTGGAATTTCGTGTCAAGTACTGACTTACTTCGCTTGAGGTTCCATCTAATTGCGAAAACGAAACTATATTCGTTAATAATCAACATATATGGTATTTATAAAGAATATATTACTCAAATATACGTATATTTGATAGGGTATTTGGTAAAAATATAACTTCGAAAAATATCAGGAAAGAAATACAATTTTGAGGAATGTAAGTGGAAGAAATATACAATTGGCATTAATTGTTGGTCCCCTTGACTATTTCTCGCAGAATACAATTTTGAGCACCAGATCTTCCATGAATAATGTTCACTCCACTATTCAATTTTCTCGCGGAATCTCGCGCTTTACTAGTTTGTGCGCAAATAATGACAATGACAAATGATGAACAAAGCCTTAACTTTTACAATACATGTATTTTTTGTAATTTTTCCCATCTGGATTTTCGCCGGTGATATTTTTTCCTAAATTGTTTTAGTAATATTTCTCAGATTTTGTCTTCAGTTAAATTCTCACCAGTCATATTCTTCTTCGAATTATATTTCATCCTTGAATCATTTGATGGAAGTAAATATCTATTAGCTCGTGTCCAAATATATGAGTCATTTGTCACAAATATTTATCATTTGGTGCAAATAAACTCTTCTTACAGTGCACGAGTACATTAATTCTCACACATTCATAAATCTATATTCTTGTTATTTATTGGAACCATGTCAATAATTCCGAATGAAATGAAATTTATATCAACTCCAGCGTCAGACACATCTATGTGTTATCTTGTACAAAGTTCATTTTTCATTTAAATTGTATGTATATTACTATTTTCCGCATCCTTTTTCAGATCCTCATATATAGACTCTCATGGCAGAAACACACCAGCGGCGACGATTCGTTTTTTTTTTCTACATCGATCTTTCCAACTTTGAATAACCACAAAACGAATATAAGAATATAGAATATTTATAGATTATAACGATATATTTGCATAACCCTTGTTAACGTTGCAAATAACTCAAAAATAAAAGTTGAACATCTTTTTTTTTCGATGTTGACAATAATGTTGAGATATGTCGGAAGTATTTCGTATACTTCTCTTGTTTTAAACATGAATTGATTTAAATAAATAAGCTCGACAGAATTTCAATAATTAAAATGATAAATTCATAATCAAATTAATAATAAAAAGTGCAAGTAAATTCAGTTGCTTTTTCAAGTCATAAACTTACGAAAATTCTTATTTTTAATTTATATTTATATATCAAGCTTAAAAATTAATAATTGATTTTTATATATCAAGCTTGAAAATTAATAATTGATTTTTATTTATCAACAAAAATTAAACTTTCAGCAAACGTGTTTCGCTTTTATTAATGGAGGATTAAAAGAAAAGTTCAACTTCAATGATTCAATTAATTTCAATGATAACGATATATTATAGAAGTCTAATAATATTCAATCACTGTCCTACTTTATCATTCTCTATGTTTTCTTTTGTCAAGCTGGGGGATTAATGGTGAAACCAATAAAAAAAGTCAAGACGTAAATTTAGTACTACAAAGATCAATGTATAAGAACTCTCAATAACGTCATTTTCAGAAGCATTTTTTAACGAAAATAGACCGTGGACCATTTTTTAATTTCCCGGATAAATCAATAGAATATTCTCTGTGACAATTACTAAGTTTGGAATGTGTCGAGTCTACACAAAAAATACATTACAGATTTGTCCTTGACATTGATTCAAAACTCATCGATTTAAAAATGCGTCGAGAATTGTAAAATTTCTTGTCAAACAGGAATGTACTGTTTAAATAAATACCATATCGAACATACATTTCTAAATCTATATAAAGTTTATATATCATCTATCTCGATATTATTGTCAACCTTGGAAAAAAAAGATGTTTAACTTTTATTTTTGAGTTATTCGCAACGTTAACAAGGGTTATGCAAATATATCGTTATAATCTATAAATATTCTGTATTCTTATATTCGTTTTGTGGTTATTCAAAGTTACATTCAATTTAAATGAAAAATGAACCTTGTACAAGATAACACATAGATGTATCTGACGCTGGAGTTAACATGAATTTCATTTCATTCCGAATTATTGACATGGTTTCAATAAATAACAAGAATATAGATTTATGAATGTGTGAGAATTAATGTACTCGTGCACTGTAAGAAGAGTTTATATGCACCAAATGATAGATATTTGTGACAAATGACTCATATATTTGGACACGAGCTAATAGATATTTACTTCCATCAAATGATTCACGGATGAAATATAATTCGAAGAAAAATATGACCGGCACGAATTTAACTGAAGACAAAATCTGAGAAATATTACTGAAACAATTCAGGAAAAAATCTCACCGGAGAACATCCCCGATGGGAAAAATGACAAAAAATACATGTATTGTAAAAGTCAAGGCTTTGTTCCTCATTTGTCATTGTCATTATTTGCGCACAAACTCCAAATTGATGCCAATTGTATACTTCTTCCACTTACATTCCTCAAAATTGTATTTCTTTCCTTATATTTTCCGAAGTTATATTTTCACCGGATACCCCATCGAATATACGTATATTTGAGTGATATATTCTTTATAAATACCATATATGTTGATGATTAACGAATATAGTTTCGTTTTGCAATTAGATGCAACCTCAAGCAAAGTAAGTTAGTACTTGACACGAAATTCCAGAACAATCGAATATTTAACATGATTCAATATAACTTATGTATAGGAATATTTGATAATGTGTACGTGAAGGCAATGCATCGAACATGAAATAAACATTAAGAATTGAGGATATCTGATAACCAGCAAAGTGCGTACGTGTGATGCGTAATGAGATATCAATTATACTAAAAGAATATTTCCAAGACAATTTACGTACTTTGTGTACAACTCCACATACTGCTTATATCCAATAGTTTCACAATATCAGTATTGTCGTCATCAGTTTCGGAGATAAGTTAACGGATTGTGGATATAAAAGCTCAACGAATTCTTCCAACTACATCAGAAATCTTTTTTCCACTATAAGTGTAGTGCAGAGATATTTTTCTTTTTCTACAGTCACGATGATAATTAATCAAATCATTCTATTCTCAATCGTCGCCAGTGTTGTTGCATGTCGCATGGTTCAAGTGGTCACCAATGATGTTGAGTCCACCCGCGATCAGGTAAAACAAGAAGATATGAAGGTTTTCGCACGCTAGAAAAATATTAAGAATGAGATAAAGACGAGTGGAAAATGCGCATATTTTCTAATTTCAAATTCATCTATATTTACATCGTAGTTTGAAGGACGATGGTTTGAAATAGGTAAAATATCAACCTGTGATGATAATGCCCACTCATGCAGTACGTATGAAATAGAATCATATGGCGATCGTGGATTTTCATTCTACAGTCATGTTCCGATTAAGTATGTACCCGGTTGTTCACATGGAGCCCCGATCTATGATGAATCTGATATTATACACTTCGTCAAGAACACATCCATCTTAGAGGCAGGGTTCACTAATGTAAGTCCTTTATATGACATAAAATTATAATACGTATCTCATTAATAACCGAATGTAGAACAGAAACTTTCGCTCGGCTATTCGTCGGTTTTTTGTAACATTCAATGTGGCATTTGCGACAATGCTTTCATAACTATATGAATTCATCATAATATGTGGAAACGTGAGGACATTTATGAGTTTGCAAGTGTAAAACTTTCTTTTTTTTCAGCAATCCTCATGGCCCACTTATATGTTTTATAATAACCGCACAGAACTAATTTTCGCCGACGCAAGTGATAAAAAATGTGGGAGCTTATCATATAGATTGTGGTCTCGGAATCGAGGAATTTCGGAGGAAATAAAAGCTGAATTTGAAAAACTAGCCGGAAATGCAACTGTTCGATATTATGCTTGGGAAAATTGTCCGAAGTTGCGTATTGAAACAGACGATGAGTTCACAGTTGAACAGGTAAAACAACATTTCGTAACCATTTAATTTCATTATATATTGAAAAAAATATTCCACCTACCGCATAGCGTATGAAACATTCTCTATACAGTTATTTTTTTTCGCTTGAACACCTTATTAATTTGGCTTTCGCCATCACTTTTAATGCAATTTCTATCTATTCTCGCTCAATGACATTCTAATCATTCCATATTGGAATAGTTGTCATTATCTCTCGGGACTCACGTTGTGTATTATTTTGTGTGGGAAAATGTAAAAATGATTCAAAAACATTTTCACGTACACAAATACCTGATAGAGAAGGTGTTAAACATTTTGACATCTTCGGATTCATTGGAAATAATAACAATTCAAAATAGTTTATTTCTTTATTGGTGCGGTAATTCAATCAATATAACAATCGAATCAACTTCGTATTACAGTTCGAGGGACTGTGGTATTCTATAGCTCTAGTACACTATGGTAGCCAGACCTGTTCTATGGTCAATGTAACGGTAAACTATGAACACCAAACTTTTAATCTTACGGAATATTCCATTAAAAATGGAAGCGTCGATGAAAGACTACCATATGAGGGACGAATTATTGAATCTGTGGTGCATTGGACCGAATTGTCAGTTGATAGTAACAGTACTGATGGTAAGTAGATAACACGAGGAAAAATAATTAAAAATTCCACTCTGTTTATCAAATAGGTACAAAAATTTGTTAACATCATTTACCAGATCAATTACCAAAACAAGTCGTAGTGACACCTATGTCAATACCAATATTTATATTCATGCCTTTATTTGAACTTTGACCGGTAGAAAAAATATGCCAGCTTGTACTTTCATATTCATTTTTATTTCTTTTCAGTCCAATCAGGAAAAGATTTTGCAATCAGTTGCAATAATGGTACTGAATTACTCTGGCGCATCTATGGCTCACAACATTACATTTTGATCTCTCGTAACCCTGAAGTTTCGGAAGAAACAATGGTACAATTCAAAAAACTGACGGAGAATTTCGCCGTGCACAAAGATTTTAACCTTCTTGTTTGTCCTCGGAATATCTTCCCGAAAAATATCAACTGAATTCAAAGTATGTTTGAATTCAGCTATGGATATAAACAAAAATTTAATTTCGACAGAATGTAATTTATGAGATAATTTCAAATAAAAGCAAATAGTTCCATGAAAACATTTTCTGACAAGTCTCTATATAGCCGTATATGAATTTCCACAACAGGCCTGATATAAAAATTGGCTCTTGTTTGTAGATCTGGCTTTATATGAAAAATCCATTTCATTCAATGTTAAATAATCAACCAGAATAATTCGATTGCATTCTACGTACTACAGAGAGTATATGAAATTTTTACCAAATAATAACCGCACTCACTGCTGCTTAGCTTCCATGATCGATGATATTCTTGAGTCCGATTGATATGTCGAAAATGTGGTTTGATATGCAGTCGCAGATACTCAATAACAACAAACTATAAATGAAAAATTGATCCATTTGTCCACTGATTCACTCTATTTTTCATGTATTTTGTATAATCGTTACCGTTCTGAACTTCCTGTGCACTCGTATGACACAGAATAGCTCACTGCCGTTCACAAAGCAGTAAGATGATAGTATAATAACATGTTTGATATTTAATCTATATCACAGTGTGAATTCGTGAGAAATAACTCTAAATCTATGTTAATTTTATCATCACAGGACGAATGCATCTAGAGATAAAATGGCGCAAATATGAAAAAAAAATTATCATTGCGTGTTTTGTTAAGCAATCTTTTCGTGGTGTACTCCGGAGCCGTGAATTTATTTTTTCTTCGTTCAAATTAAATATCATCAGCGGATGCTGAGTGATTTTGGCAATTCATGACAGCCATATTAGATCTGCCATTTTTCATTTGATGATTTTAATATTGAATTTGAATTCAGTGGTCCCAGACACTAAGTTATATTGAAATCGAAATGCTGTGAATCAGTCTTTACCCATTTTTATGATGACATATATTTGTAACGCACACTGTTGAGGGATTAACGATATATTCATGACTATTTTGTTTCCACTATGTGAACGAAGCTGCGATAGAATCATCATGTGACTCCAGTCAAGTGTGTTCATAAATATTGTCTGTATATGATTCGAGTCTACACAAAAAATACATTACAGATTTGTCCTTGACATTGATTCAAAACTTATCGGTTTAAAGATGCGTCGAGAATTGTAAAACTTGTTGTCAAACAGAAATGTACTGTTTAAATAAATACCATATCGAACATACATTTCTAAATCTATATGAAGTTTATATATCATTATATGAAAGGTATATCATTTATATATCCATGCATCCAGACATATTTCAAATATAGAAATTTTCATGCGGGCTCTCATCTGCACGTAGAATACCATCGATTTATTCGACAAAAAACACAACTTTTCCACCTCAATCAGTTGTTTTTGAATTATCAGTTAATGTTTATATCAAATTTTCATATCTAAAAAATGAATAAAAAAGTTCTTCAATCATTGTATTATCACTGGTACACTATTGTCGTCACTTTCGTCTCCGATCATCGAGAAACAATATTGGTTTTGATGCAGATTGTTTCTCTTAGCCCCTAAGATAAACGCGCGGTATTCTCCGATAACTAAATGCTCGTCGTAAACGGCTTGTACACATACCTATCGATTAGTATTTGATAAATTAGAGAACATGGATACAACGTACTTCTATATATATATATATATATATACATGACCATCTATATATATTTGTTTAAACACAAATATGTATATGTGGCGGTTGCCCACACACACATACACGCACCGCGTTCGATTTCGCTCGATAATCATCGGCGATCTCCCGAACCGCGGAACGCACTTATCGCATATATAATATTACTTATCTACAATAATACGCCGGGCCTATTTCGCCCTAATCGCGTATTCCTTTGCCTATCATTCGCAGGCGCTCCCTCACGCGCAGGTACGACAGCAGTCTGGAATGTCCTATCGAAGCGACCATATAGATATATTCCTGTATGAAAACCACGCGTTCACGTGTTACTAAATAAATGTAATAATATAATAATGACTATTGATTCATGTGCCGGATCCGATCCTTATAGATAATCCCGTCCGCTACATTGGTGACCCCAACGTGATCCACGAAGTTTTTTTATTATATTATCAATTCATTGCACAAGCAAGCAGTAAGAACACGCGTCCTACGCCGCATGGCGGTTTTCTGAATTTTCATCGCTCGACTTTATCAACGAACATCCGCGCTGGGAACATTAAATATTTGCAAATCCAATTGTTTTCTCGTTCCTCAGGCGATAGTTAACATTACCGCGTAAAACGTTTTGCACATTTTTGCGCATTGCACGACACAAACTTCCTCAAGTTTTTCTCAGCCTCATGCCCCGGCGTTTCCTCACCACGTGGCAAACCTGGCATCGTGCAATCACCGCGTGCTAAATTCGTCGGCTAACATCCGCGTCGTGTGTAGTGCAAAGTGCATTGTTTCAGTGATTTTGTGCCGCCCGAACGCCCCGCCGAACTATATTATTTTTTTTTCTCTTTCTTTCCTTTTTTTTTTCTGTGTTTCGTTTTTCCCATTCTTGTGTATCACCAATAGCGCATTGCCGAGCGCCCATAGACTTTGCGTTGCGCTATTGTATCTATAGACACAACCAGTGCACAGTGATTTTGTGATATCCTTTTTGTTTTGTTACACGTTAGAAAATAATTCGTTTCGAAATGGGAGACGAAGACAAAAAACCAGTGATCGCCGATAGCGTTCCCAGTGGAAGTTCAAGTGCATCGAACGTCACAATCGTGAACACTGCAGTGCGTGTGGCAGATTTTTGCGCCGAATGCCCCGAGTTGTGGTTCGCGCAATTGGAATCACAATTTTTTATCAAAAACATTGTCGAAGAAAACACACGATTCCACCATGCGGTTTCACTTATCGACACACGCAACGCGCGTGAAGTGCAGGATCTCATTCTGAGACCACACGCCGAACAACCGTACACGACATTGAAGAACGCGCTTATTGAACGCCTCACCAAATCAAAAGAAGCGAGGATACAACAATTACTCGCGGGTGAGAAAATTGGCGACCGAACACCGTCGGCTTTCCTGAGACACTTAACTAACCTCGCACCACAAGTCTCGGAAGATATTCTCATGTCAATCTGGAAGTCGAACCTACCGACACACATGAGAGGAATTTTAGCTGCGCAACCCAAAGCATCGCTCGATGAATTATGCGCTATCGCCAACAGAATCGCCGAAGAGGTGCCTGCCAGTCACACAGCCGCGGTGTCGACGAGCCCCACCGACATTTTGGCAGCACAAATCGCTGAATTGACCAAACAGGTAGCCGCGTTGTCGAACGAACGACGTCGCGAACAAGGCCCGAGCCGATTACGCTCTCGCGCTCGCAGCTCATCGAGATTGCAACTTATAAACGGTATTTGTTTCTTCCACCGCGTATACGGCGACGACGCACGCAGTTGCGTAAACGGTTGTAAATTTTCGGGAAACGAAAAAGAGAGTCGTTAACGGCGGAAAACGATTCTCACGCGTCTTCAAGCCGCCTGTTCATCAGAGATCGAGCAACAAATACAAATTTTCTCGTCGACACAGGCTCAGATCTCTCGGTTTATCCATATTCGCGGCTCAAAGGGAACTCGCCCCCGATAGGTTTTCAATTATACGCGGCAAACGGTTCGCAAATCAATACCTACGGGACCCAGACGTTATCACTCGACCTCGGCCTACGCCGAGACTTGACGTGGCGATTCATCATCGCAGATGTGACTAAGCCTATCATCGGCGCAGATTTTCTGAGCCATTTCGGTTTAATAGTCGATCTCAAAAAGCGACAGCTACGTGACGAAATCACAGGTATCACAACTCCGGCCAGAATAATTCAGCCAGCTGATATCTCCTCGGTGAAAGTAGTATATGGTGAATCAATCTATCACCAGCTACTACGAGAGTTTCCCGCGATTACTAAGCCCGACGGTGCGATTAAGTTAACTAAGCACTCAACAGCGCATCACATCAAAACAACGAGTGGACCACCCATCTCCAGCAAAGCTCGGCGTCTCGCGCCTGACAAACTGAAAATAGCACGCGACGAATTCGATAAGATGATCAAACTCAGCATCGCAAGACCATCCGACAGTCCGTGGTCATCTCCACTTCATCTCGTCCCCAAAAAATCTGGTGACTGGAGACCATGCGGAGATTATCGCCGATTAAACAGCCGGACAGTCCCCGATAAATATCCAATTCGATACCTCGAGGATTTTGGCGCGGCTCTATACAACAAAAAGATATTTGGCGTGGTCGATTTCACGCGAGCGTTCAACCAAATACCGGTTGCCAACGAAGACGTGCCCAAAACAGCGATCATCACGCCTTTCGGATTGTTCGAATTTCCATTTATGACATTCGGCCTTCGAAACGCGGCACAAACGTTCCAACGATTTATCGACCAGGTAACGCGCGATCTACCTTTCGTTTTCCCCTACATGGACGACATCCTCATCGCCTCCGACGACGAGACACAACACTTGCAACACTTGAAAACACTTTTTCAAAAATTGCAAGATCACGGGCTTGTCATTAACCCGTCGAAATGCCAATTTGGTCAGAGTGAAGTCAAGTTTCTTGGCCACTCTATCACTCAAGACGGCATCACACCGCCGGCCGACAAAGTTCAAGCGATATTAGAGCTCGACCCGCCCAAAACGATAACGATGTTACGCGGTTTCTTCGGCACAATCGGGTTTTATCGCAGGTTCGTCAGAGGTCTCGCTGAGATCCTCGCTCCGCTCAATAAATCGCTCGAAGGACCCGACGTCAAAGGCACGCACCCGGTAATTTGGACCGCCGAGCTCATGGAATCGTTCGAAAATGCCAAAAAGGCTCTCGCGTCATACACACAGCTCGTGCACCCTAATACTAACGCGGAGTGGGCAATTTTTACTGACGCATCCGGTTACGGCATAGGCGCGGTTCTGAATCAACGAATAAATAATCACTGGCAACCTTTAGGCTTCTTCAGTAAAAAGTTACAGCCCTCAATTCAAAAATTATCCGCGTACGACCGCGAACTTCACGCCATCTACGAAGCTGTGAAGTACTTCAGACATATTTTTGAAGGGCGACACGTGTCTATCTACACAGACCACAAGCCTCTCTGCCACGCGTTCGAACAACGGACCGAAAAAGTTGAACCTTGGCGTTTTCGTCGACTCAATTTCATCGGTCAATACACGGCAGATATCCGACACATTTCCGGCAAAGATAATATCGTCGCGGACACTCTATCTCGCGTCGAAGCCGTCTCAACACCTACCACAACACAAGAGCTGGCGCGAGCCCAGGAAGTAGACCCTGAATTGCAACAGCTGATCCGTCGGCCTAATAACGCGCTCGAACTGAGGAAAATGAATTTCCCAGAACACGATGTTACGCTGTATTGTGACGTCTCAACGGGTGCAGTACGCCCTTTCGTCCCTACGCCGCTCAGAAAAAAAATTTTCGATACACTCCACTCGCTCGCACATCCAGGCATCCGACTCTCTAAAAGACTCGTCAGCAGCAAATACGTCTGGCCAGCCATGCAGAAAGACTGCGGAAAATGGGCAAGAGTTTGTCTCCCATGCCAGAAAAACAAAGTGACAAGGCATGTGTCGGCGCCAATCGCCAATTTCCAACCGCCTTCGCGTCGTTTTGAGCACATTCACGTCGACTTGGTTAGTCTACCCGCGTCTAAAGGATTTCCAATATGCCTCACGATAATCGACCGTTTCACTCGATTTCCCGAGGTTATACCATTAGAAAACGGTACAATAGCGACAGTCGCATACGCGTTAGTCCTACATTGGATCGCGAGATACGGCGTACCACTACGCATCACAACCGATCAAAGACGCCAATTCGAGTCTGACCTGTTTCGCGGCATCGCGCAGCTTCTCGGTGTCAAACATCTGAGAACAACCGCATACCACCCGCAGTCAAATGGCCTAGTGGAGCGCCTCCACAGACAACTCAAAGCATGCCTGCTCTGCCACAGTGATACTTGGTACGACGCACTACCAGCCGTGATGATAGGTCTGCGAGCGGCCTGGAAAGAAGATATCGCCTCAACTCCGGCAGAGCTTGTTTACGGAGAGCTGATAAGAATACCAGGCGAATTTCTCGCTCCGTCAAACAAATGTTCGCCAAACCAGCTGGTCAAACTTTGAAAAATCATTTCAAAATTCGGCACCGGCCGAAATGTCGCGTCATGGTACCCGCTCAGTTTTTTGTTTCAGACAGCTGGATACGTGCTCACACGTCCTAGTACGTCACAGCCACATCGAGGCACATTTCACGCCACCGTACGACGGACCATACAAAGTACTCGCGCGCAGCGAGCGATATTTTACTCTCAAGATGCGTCATCCAACAAACGTATCAATCAATCGACTGATCCCAGTCTATTCGTTAACAGACGACATCGACAACCCGGTAGACGAACCGGACGAACGGAGTGACCCTGACGAGCCAATGCCTGGCCCGAGCGGTCAACAACAAAAACAACAACGTCGTCAACATAGCTCGAATGAGAGCGACTCTGACGGCGACGGTCAAAGGCGACCACAGCCGAAACACCGGCGTGTACACTTCGCTATTTAATTTCAACCAATTCTATATCTTTTCAATTTTCTTTCATTTCTGACTCAATCCGCGAATATTTTACAATATCGGTTCTTTTTGAGCGCGCATTATTTATATCATCGTATTCTCTTCATTGTATTATACTCATTCAATCTCATCGCGATGTGTAAATAACCCATCAATATACTATATTTATTTGGCGCGTAAGTCTACACAACAATATCTCAGCGGATAATTTAAAGCACCTTCTCTCTACCTTTTTTTTGTTAATTTGTTCCAAATTCAAAAAAGGGGGAGTAATGTGGCGGTTGCCCACACACACACATACACGCACCGCGTTCGATTTCGCTCGATAATCATCGGCGATCTCCCGAACCGCGGAACGCACTTATCGCATATATAATATTACTTATCTACAATAATACGCCGGGCCTATTTCGCCCTAATCGCGTATTCCTTCGCCTATCATTCGCAGGCGCTCCCTCACGCGCAGGTACGACAGCAGTCTGGAATGTCCTATCGAAGCGACCATATAGATATATTCCTGTATGAAAACCACGCGTTCACGTGTTACTAAATAAATGTGATAATATAATAATGACTATTGATTCATGTGCCGGACTCGATCCTTATAGATAATCCCGTCTGCTACATATACATACAAATATACAGTCGTATTGAAATTAGGTATTATTGCCACCCATGAGCGACGAGATGTTTCTACATGTTCAGTATCCATTCACTCTTCTTTCGAGCCCTCCTACTCACATGTTTTCGTGTACCGGAAAGAGAGGAAAAAAAAAAAACATGGATAAAAAACAGAGAGAGAAAAAAAAACAAATTATTGCAGTGAAATATAAACCTACATTCAAAGCAACTCGGAGAGACTAAAAATAGCCAACATGGTCGTGAGTGTTTACATGTGTATACAATAATATATGTCGTGTATCGATTCGTATTTATACGTTGAAGAAATTGAAGGAAACATATATTTGCATATTATGTATCACTCATACATTTGTTCTGTGTTGATCACTATTTTATACATAATTTATTCTTATTTTTTATCTAGTAATTATAAGAATTTTTTGGTAGTACTTTGGATTTTTTTAATTGGATTGTGTAGTCGACCTGATTTGGACTGGGGGGAACAATTAATTAATACGGAGATCTCTTTATAAATTGAGTTAGATAGCGAAATTATCTAATATTCAATTATTTCTTTGATTTGATACAAAACCACTTGGACCATCAAAATCCCTGCCATGGAATAATTCAATAGTAATATATCAAATATTTCGACGCTCGAGTGTCACTATGACAATATCGGTGAACACTTGTAAGAACAATATCATAAGAATTTAATTATTATTCTCGTCCATAGGAAAACAAAAGTGTGAATTATGTTGATTTTTTTCTTATGTTCACCGAATAAAAACAGTATTTTTACTGCCAGAATTTTCTTAATAGAGAGATACGTATATTTACCATAGCAAAATTTGGTATTGCTGTATTGAGAATATCAACATTAAAATAAAAAGACCGCATGACCTCACTTTATTTATGTAGATATATGTATATGGAAAATACGCACAGTAAGACACGTGGGAAAAGTTACGATTTGCTATGGTATGGGAGTGTAACCTATGACGACATCAGAATACATCAAGAGACGCGGCCGCGTCTTGAGACAAGTACATTTGAATAAATTTCCCGCCATCCCACCATCGTGACAAGACACGGCCGCTCTCTTTTACTCTAAGAGACGAGGTTTTAACCTCACTTTTGAGAAACATACTATTATATCTAAATGATTAAGAGTTTTGCGGTTTTTGTTTCGATTCCACTCTTGTTTATTTTTTTTTAACTTTCGATTGCGACAAAAATCAATCCTGTAAGTACAGGCAAACTGAGGATATAATTTTTTCGTTTTCGAGAAAGTCCAAAATCATTCCATCTACTTTCTTCAGTCGCTAGTTTCTTCAGTCACTAGTTTCTTTTGTTTACCGGACAATAAATATTTCGTTACTTAATTTGGTCAGATAATGAATATGGAAGCTTCGTATGAGTTCTATTGTAAATTCCTATGGTAAATATTGTAAATATATTGTAAAAAATATTCTATCCAAGCTATCTATATAGCGATTTAATGGGTAACTAATTGAAATAATATATAATACAAAAAGTCATCAAATCTGCAAAAAAAACACCAAAAATGATGTACAAAAAGGGAGACAAGTACATTAATCCCTACCACAAAGCTGTTAAATATAATCTTGACAAAAAATCGTCAAATCAATCAAGTGTGCCAACTACATATACTATGCGTACTGTTCATTATTGAAATGAGAACTTGAAGAAAAAAAAAGGAAAAAGAAAATCGATAGAATTTTTTTTTCCGGTAAAAAAAAAATAAGTTAACAAAAATTCATCGATAAAATTAAAAGAAAAATATATGTATATGTAGCGGACGGGATTATTTATAAGGATTTCGGTCCGGCACATAAATTCATAATTATTATTATATTTACACATTTATTTATTAGCACGTGAACGCGTGGTTTTTGTACATGAATATAATTATAATACCGTGTCTTGGATAGTACATCTCGACTCGACTCGACTGTGTCATACCTGCGCGTGAGTGAGCGCATGCGAATGATAGGCGAAGTAATACGCGATTAGGGTGAAATAGGCCCGGCGTGTTATTGTAGGTAAATTATATTATATATGTAATGCGTGCGTTCTGCGATTCGGGAGATCGCCGATGATTATCGAGCGAAATCGAACGCGGTGCGTGTATGTGTGTGTGGTCAACCGCCACATATACTTGGCGCGAAATAATCGGATATGGGTGATTCTCAGATAACTGTGATTTTTATAACTTAAATTTTTCCAAAATCAAAAATGTTTCAAAACCCATGTTTTGGGTGTTATTGTTTTCTAATTATACACAGAATCAAGCCTGTAATGTAGTTCTACTACAACTACAACATAACAAAAACTATAACCAAAATTGAAAATTTCAATGCCACGGTACTGACGTCATTTCCACGGTACTGACATATAAATGAAATATTCAAATTACTTACCTGAATCTTTTCGAAATTTTAAAATAGCAAAAAGAATTAGAAGATCTTTAATTTTAACAATCTTTGAAATTTATTAATTATGGAATTAGAATAACAATTTTTTTGCAACATTAGAATAAAACCAAATTTACAATAAGTTGACAAATCAAATCTACTACAGTTTTCAACAGTTATGAACGTAGAAAACCATAATACAAATTTTTTTAAAAATTGAATATAAAATAATATAAAATAATAATATAAAATAATAACTTAAAGTATTTTATCACGATATTTGGTAAATCATTTTTTATTTCATAAACTCCGCCGAAGGGTTACATTCAGAGTCATTTTTGGTTTTTTAATTTCACTACCGACTTCGATGTCTTTTTGAGATCTTTTCAACATTTTATTATTCTGTACTTTCGGAGAAACTAATGGCAATCGATAATCACCGTAATTTATTTGTCCCATCCAGAAATGTTTACATATTGCACCAGGTAGACAATCAAGACAACTTAATGAGTTAAATAATATTAGATCAGGGTTTTTCATACTCCAAGTGTATTGGTGCATTTTCATTGTACCAATAAAAGGACGAAATTTTTCCAGCAGTAAGGTATCAACAGTTTCGATTTGTGGAGTAGTTACAACATCAATATGAATTTTTTTAACGGAACAACGCAAAGTTGACACCAACATGTCAAAATTAGGTATGTCGTTGCCAAATTTCACTTTATCATCAGCTAATCGTTTAACGGCGCCTCAAATGCCATCAGCTGCACTTTTTCCGTGTGCAGCTTCACAAAAATTGTACGATATTGATTCAATTTGAGGATAACAAAGCGGGAAATGTTGGGTAATAATGTAAAACATTTTACGATTCCGATACTGAGTTGTCGGGCCATCACTCATAAAATGTATTTTTTTTTTTGTATGGAAACCGTGAGAGGAAATAGTCAAGGACTGGTCTTAAATGAACAGTAATCGCAGCAGGATCATGCCGTAATGATTGAGAGAGAGTAGCGAGTCTCTGAGAAAAATTTTGGCCATAAAGCATTCCAGTGTGCAACGTACATTGGGTTCTGCTGGCCCCAAAATGGACAGAGTGGACTTCAGTTCCGTATTTACATGAATAGTTTTCACTAAAGTCGATGAGAACAACAAATTCATCTGCATTCAAGTTATTTAACAATGTTTTCGCGAATAGTTTTTGATGAAAATTTCTGAATTCATGAGCCATAAAGCGAATTATTTCCCGTTTTATTAATTTTATGGCCTCCTCTATGGTACATGTCATCTTATTCTTAGTTGTTATTTTGACCGTAATTAATTTCTTCGTTTTTTCACTGATTCTGTCTTCTGACGATAATACCCATTTCATGAAATGCATTTGATTTTTGATATTTGCGTTATCAATTTCGATTTCTTTATGCTTACAAGAATCACAGCTTCGGGAAAGACCTTTTTCTGAACGATAATCACAGACTAGGCCCTTAATTATTTTTTCTGGAGTATTTTCTGTAATTATCCTCATACGATAAAGAGCGCTGACCAATAGAGAAAAATTCTCATGGGTAATACATGCACATGTATTGCGTTGTGTTACTTGTGGTTCAACACAATAAGGAGGACGATATTTAGCAAATGTAGAGTATGGCACACGATAAGAACTTTGGGCACAAAACTTGGCGTGCATATCAATTATATTACAATTCATGTATCGTTTTGCAACTTTTTCACCATTCAACTTATCGATTTGGATATTATCTTCAAAAAAATCTTTGATTTACGATTGAATAAATGTTTTACCTGCTTTTTGATTTTTTATATATTTTAAAGAGTCTTGACTTTGGAGAATTCTTGAAGAGACAGATGGAATAATATCTTTCCTGACACGTGATAACTGTCGATATTTTTTGATGATCTTGTTACTCATGACGCGACTCAAAATCTGTTTCAACTTATTGCTTCGACTGTCTTTATACGCACATTTTAATTGTTGTACAACATCTTCATGAAATATTAATTTTTTTTTTACTTCATTATCAACACGTTTTTCTTTTAAAAATCTATCAACAGTTGACTTTGGAGAAGAAGAAGAAGACGGGTTTTTCATTGATAACCTGTGCATTTTTTTTTGAAGACTGCAAACTTTTTTCCTTAACTGATCATTTGTTGTTTTCAATTTTTCATTATTTCTAAAACATTTTCGCAAATTTGTTTAAATCTTTTTCTTACCCACCAAAGCTTGTTTAGAAATATTATTATTAATATCATTGTTATTCTCATTTATCTCACTGCTGTTTTCGTCTTGAGCATTTTTTTGAAGCCCTTTCTTCTTGAGCCGAGATGTTTTTCGCCACAAATTTTGTATTGTGCGGCGAGATCGCTTTTCTCGCTCCGTTAATTGGTCGATAGATTTTAATTTATTGTCAAGTTTTCTCTGTACGTTTCTCTCTTGTTCTTTTTGACAATATTCGTCATGAGCTTCGGGATCTTCTCTTATCTTCTGCCCTCGTAATCTTTCTGCTTCTCTTTTTTTTCTCAATTTTTTATCCTGCTGAAGTTGAGTAATTTTTTTTCTTTGTATTAATGCACGCCTTTTAGTTTTTGTAGATGGCATATTATTACACAAGTTTTGGAGCCCAGGTATGTTCTTGAGTCTTGTCCGGGTTATTGGAGCCATTTTTGATTATACTAGAACAACTATGATAGTAATAAATTAAAATATTAAGGAAAATTAGATTAAAAAACAATTCGTTCTTTTTACCATCGTACTGACACCCACGGTACTGGCATTTGAATTTATACTTGACCTAACTTTCTTTCTGCAGATAATTAAAATAATTTACTCAGAAATTTTATTTGTTCACGTAAAATTAAATAAAAATTTAGTATAATAAATTCAACAATCGTATTAATACTCGTAAATTTCAATACCATGGTGCTGACATGTAATTTTATGACTTACCTTTTTCAGAACAAAACATATTATTCTTCTCATAATGTTGTCACTACAAAATAAACAAACAGCTGTAAACATTACACAAATAGTACTTCTTCCAAATGCCGCCATCGGGTGCGCATGAAACTGAATTAAAAATGGAGTTTGGGCGGCAAATATTTTAAATTTTAAAATTGAATAAAATTTCCGGACATAAGTCAACTATGATTATTTCTTTTTACCAATCAATATTTTGGTATAATTGTATTATAATTTAATGGACTATGCATCAGATTTTTGTTATAAAAGGTAAACTTTAAATTACCAAACGAATCTTAATAAAAATTTATACATTTAGTTTAAAAAATGAGAATCGGACATGGCACGGTACTGACATTTGGAGTGAATTTTCGTAAGTTGTATGTGATCCGTGACCACTGTTGTCTTAATTCTTGACGTCGATCGTAGAATACTATCAAATTTATCATATTTATAATTTTTTGATGAAAAAAAGTTATGTTCAATGATAAATAAAGTACTGGACATAAAAAATCACAGTTATCTGAAAATCACCCATATACGTTTTTCTTCTCTGACCACTCGCGCCAAGTATACATATATTTTTCTTTTAATTTTATCAATGAATTTTTGTTAACTTATTTTTTTTAACAGCAAAAAAAATTCTATCGATTTTCTTTTTCCTTTTTTTTTTTCTTCAAGTTCTCATCTCAATAATGAACAGTACGCATAATATATGTAGTTGGCACACTTGATTGATTTGACGACTTTTTGTCGATTGTATTTAACAGCTTTGTGGTAGGGATAAATGTACTTGTCTCCCTTTTTGTACACCATTTTTGGCGTTTTTTTGGCAGATTTGATGACTTTTTGTATTATATATTATTTCAATTAGTTACCCATTAAATCGCTATATAGATAGCTTGTATAGAATATTTTTTACAATATATTTACAATATTTACCATAGGAATTTACAACACAATATTTACAATAGAACTCATACGAAGCTTCCATATTTATTATCTGACCAAGTTAAGTAACGAAATATTTATTGTCCGATAAACAAGAGAAACTAGCGACTGAAGAAAGTAGATGGAATGATTTTAGACTTTCTCGAAAACGAAAAAATTATATCCTCAGTTTGCCTGTACTTACAGGATTGATTTTTGTCGCAATCGAAAGTTAAAAAAAATAAACAATAGTGGAATCGAAACAAAAACCGCAAAACTCTTAATCATTTAGATATAATAGTATGTTTCTCAAAAGTGAGGTTAAAACCTCGTCTCTTAGAGTAAAAGAGAGCGGCCGTGTCTTGTCACAATGGTGGGATGGCGGGAAATTTATTCAAATGTACTTGTCTCAAGACGCGGCCGCGTCTCTTGATGTATTCTGATGCCGTCATAGGTTACACTCCCATACCATAGCAAATCGTAACTTTTTCCACGTGTCTTACTGTGCGTATTTTCCATATACATATATCTACATAAATAAAGTGAGGTCATGCGGTCTTTTTATTTTAATGTTGATATTCTCAATACAGCAATACCAAGTTTTGATATGGTAAATATACGTATCTCTCTATTAAAAAAATTCTGGAAGTAAAAATACTGTTTTTATTCGGTGAACTTAAGAAAAAAATCAACATAATTTACAGTTTTTTTGTTCCTATGGACGAGAATAATAATTAAATTTTTATGAGATTGTTCTTACAAGTGTTCACCAATATTGTCATAGTGACACTCGAGCGTCGAAATATTTGATATATTACTTATGAATTATGCCATGGCAGTGATTTTGATGGTCAAAGTGGTTTTGTATCAAATCAAAGAAATAATTGAATATTAGATAATTCCGCTATCTAACACAATTTATAAAGAGATCTCCGTATTAATTAATTGTACCCCTCAGTCCAAATCAGGTCGACTACACAATCCAATTAAAAAATTCCAAAGTACTGCCAAAAAATTCTTATAATTACTAGATAAAAAATAAGAATAAATTATGTATAAAATAGTGATCAACACAGAACAAATGTATGAGTGATACATAATATGCAAATATATGTTTCCTTCAATTTCTTCAACGTATAAATACGAATCGATACACGACATATATTATTGTATACACATGTAAACACTCACGACCATGTTGGCTATTTTTAGTCTCTCCGAGTTGCTTTGAATGTAGGTTTATATTTCACTGCAATAATTTGTTTTTTTTCTCTCTGTTTTTTATCCATGTTTTTTTTTTTTCCTCTCTTTCCGGTACACGAAAACGAGTGAGTAGGAGGGCTCGAGAGAAGAGTGAATAAATACTGAACATGTAGAAACATCTCGTCGCTCATGGGTGGCAACAATACTTAATTCCAATACGACTGTATATTTGTATGTATGTATATTTGTGTTTAAACAAATATATTTAGATGGTCATGTATATATATATATATATATATATATAGAAGTACGTTGTATCCATGTTCTCTAATTTATCCAATACTAATCGATAGGTATGTGTACAAGCCGTTTACGACGAGCATTTAGTTATCGGAGAATACCGCGCGTTTATTTTAGGGGCTAAGAGAAACAATCTGCATCAAAACCAATATTGTTTCTCGATGATCGGAGACGAAAGTGACGACAATAGTGTACCAGTGATAATACAATGATTGAAGAACTTTTTTATTCATTTTTTAGATATGAAAATTTGATATAAACATTAACTGATAATTCAAAAACAACTGATTGAGGTGGAAAAGTTGTGTTTTTTGTCGAATAAATCGATGGCATTCTACGTGCAGATGAGAGCCCGCATGAAGATTTCTATATTTAAAATATGTCTGGATGCATGGATATATAAATGATATACCTTTCATATAATGATATATAAACTTTATATAGATTTAGAAATGTATGTTCGATATGGTATTTATTTAAACAGTACATTTCTGTTTGACAACAAGTTTTACAAGTCTCGACGCATTTTTAAATCGATAAGTTTTGAATCAATGTCAAGGACAAATCTGTAATGTATTTTTTGTGTAGACTCGACACATATACAGACAATATTTATGAACACACTTGACTGGAGTCACATGATGATTCTATCGCAGCTTCGTTCACATAGTGGAAACAAAATAATCATGAATATATCGTTAATCCCTCAACAGTGTGCGTTACAAATATGTGTCATCATAAAAATGGGTAAAGACTGATTCAAAGCATTTCGATTTCAATATAACTTAGTGTCTGGGACCACTGAATTCAAATTCAATATTAAAATCATCAAATGAAAAATGGCAGATCTAATATGGCTGTCATGAATTGCCAAAATCACTCAGCATCCGCTGATGATATTTAATTTGAACGAAGAAAAAATAAATTCACGGCTCCGGAGTACACCACGAACAGATTGCTTGACAAAACACGCAATGATAATTTTTTTTTCATATTTGCGCCATTTTATCTCTAGATGCATTCGTCCTGTGATGATAAAATTAACATAGATTTAGAGTTATTTCTCACGAATTCACACTGTGATATAGATTAAATTTCAAACATGTTATTATACTATCATCTTACTGCTTTGTGAACGGCAGTGAGCTATTCTGTGTCATACGAGTGCACAGGAAGTTCAGAACGGTAACGATTATACAAAATACATGAAAAATAGAGTGAATCAGTGGATAAATGGATCAATTTTTCATTTATAGTTTGTTGTTATTGAGTATCTGCGACTGCATATCAAACCACATTCTCGACATATCAATCGGACTCAAGAATATCATCGATCATGGAAGCTAAGCAGCAGTGAGTGCGGTTATTATTTGGTAAAAATTTGATATACTCTCTGTAGTACGTAGAATGCAATCGAATTATTTTAGTTGATTATTTAACATTGGATGAAATGGATTTTCCATATAAAGCCAGATCTACAAATAAAAGCCAATTTTCATTTCAGGCCTGATGTGGAAATTCATATACGGCCATGTAGGGGCTTATAAGGAAATGTTTTCATGGAATTATTTACTTTTATTTGAAATTATCTCATAAATTACATTCTGCCGAAATTAAATTTTTGTTTATATTCATAGCTGAATTCAAACATACTTTGAATTCAATTGATATTTTTCGGGAAGATATCCCGAGGACAAACAAGAAGTTTAGAATTTTTAAGCACGGCGAAATTTTCCGCCAGTTTTTTGAATTGTACCATTGTTTCTTCCGAAACTTCAGGGTTACGAGAGAGCAAAATGTAATGTTGTAAGCCATGGATGCGCCAGAGTAATTCAGTACCATTATTGCAACTGATTGCAGAAACTGCTCCTGATGCGACTGAAAAAAAATAGAAATAAATATGAAAGTACAAGCTGGCGTATGTCTTCCCATTTTTTCTACCGGTCAAAGTTCAAATAAAGGCATGAATATAAATATTGGTATTGACATAGGTGTCACTACGACTTGTTTTGGTAATTGATCTGGTGAATGAAGTTAACAAATTTTTATACCTATTTGATAAACAAAATGGAATTTTTAATTATTTTTCATCGTGTTATCTACTTACCATCAGTACTGTTACTATCAACTGACACTTCGTTAACATGCAGCACAGATTCAATCATTCTTCCCTCCCATGTTTTTCCATCGATGCTTCCATTGTTAATGGAATATTCCGTTATATTAAGAGTTTGGTGTTCATAGTTTACCGTTACATTGACCATAGAACAGTTCTCGGTAACAGGACCTCCATAGGGTACTATAGCTATAGAATACCACAGTCCCTCGACCTGTAATACGAAGTTGATTCGATTGTTATATTGATTGAATTACCGCACCGATAAAGAAATAAACTATTTTGAATTGTTATTATTTCCAATGAATCCGAAGATGTCAAAATGTTTAACACCTTATCTATCAGGTATTTGTGCACGTGAAAATGTTTTTGAATTATTTTTAGATTTTCCCACTCAAAATAATACACAACGTAAGTCCCGAGAGATAATGACAACTATTCCAATATGGAATGATTCGAATGTCATTGAGCGAGAATAGATAGAAATTGCATTAAAAGTGATTGCAAAAGCCAAATTAATAAGGTGTTCGAGCGAAAACAAATAACTGTATAGAGTATGTTTCATACGCTATGCGGTAGGTGTGATATTTTTTTCAATATATAATGAAATTAAATGGTTACGAAATGTTGTTTTACCTGTTCAACCGTGAACTTATCGTCTGTTTCACTACGCAACTTCGGACAATTTTCCCAAGCATAATATCGAACAGTTGCATTTCCGGCTAGTTTTTCAAATTCAGCTTTTGTTTCCTCCGAAATTCCACGATTCCGAGACCACAATCTATATGATAAGCTCCCACATTTTTTATCACTTGCGTCGGCGAAAATTAGTTCTGTGTCGTTATTATAAAACATATAAGTGGCCGATGAGAATTTCTGAAAAAAAAAAAGTTCTACATTCGCAAACTCATACATATCCTCACGTTTCCATATATTATGATGAATTCATAGAGTAATGGAAGCATTGTCGCAAATGCCACATTGAATGTAATAAAAAACCGACAAATAGCCGAGCGAAAGTTTCTGTTCTACATTCGGTTATTAATGAGATACGTATTATAATTTTATGTCATATAAAGTACTTACGTTAGTGAACCCTGCCTCCAAGATGGATGTGTTCTTGACGAAGTATATATATTCAGCTCCATCATAAATCGGGGCTCCATGTGAACAATTGGGTACTTTCTTAATCGGAATATAACTGCTGATTGATATTTCGCCATATGTTTTTATTTCATACGTACTGCATGAGTGGGCATTATCATCACAGGCTGATATTTTACCTATTTCAAACCATCGTCCTTCAAACTACGATGTAAATATAGATGAATTTGAAATTAGTAAATATGCGCATTTTCCGCTCGTCTTTATCTCATTCTTAATATTTTTCTAGCGTGCGAAAACCTTCATATCTTCTTGTTTTACCTGATCGCGGGCGAACTCAACATTATTGGTGACTAGTTGAACATTGCCACATACAACAACACTGGCGACGATTGAGAACAGAATGATTTGATTAATTATCATCGTGACTGGAGAAAACGAAAAATATCTCTGCACTACACTTATAGTGGAAAAAAGATTTCTGATGTAGTTGGAGGAATTCGTTGAGCTTTTATACCCACAATCCGATAACTTATCTCCGAAACTGGTGACGACAATGCTGATATTGTGAAACTATTGGACATGAGCAGTACATGGAGTTATACACAAAGTACGTAAATTTGCTTGGAAATATTCTTTTAGTATAATTAATATCTTATTACTTATCACACGAACGCACTTTGCTGGTTATCAGATATCTTCAATGCTTAATGTTTATTTCATGTTCGATGTATTGCCTTCACGTACATATTATCAAATATTCCTATGCATAAGTTATATTCAATCATGTTAAATATTCAATTGTTCTGGAATTTCGTGTCAAGTACTGACTTACTTCGCTTGAGGTTCCATCTAATTGCGAAAACGAAACTATATTCGTTAATAATCAACATATATGGTATTTATAAAGAATATATTACTCAAATATACGTATATTTGATAGGGTATTTGGTAAAAATATAACTTCGAAAAATATCAGGAAAGAAATACAATTTTGAGGAATGTAAGTGGAAGAAATATACAATTGGCATTAATTGTTGGTCCCCTTGACTATTTCTCGCAGAATACAATTTTGAGCACCAGATCTTCCATGAATAATGTTCACTCCACTATTCAATTTTCTCGCGGAATCTCGCGCTTTACTAGTTTGTGCGCAAATAATGACAATGACAAATGATGAACAAAGCCTTAACTTTTACAATACATGTATTTTTTGTAATTTTTCCCATCTGGATTTTCGCCGGTGATATTTTTTCCTAAATTGTTTTAATAATATTTCTCAGATTTTGTCTTCAGTTAAATTCTCACCAGTCATATTCTTCTTCGAATTATATTTCATCCTTGAATCATTTGATGGAAGTAAATATCTATTAGCTCGTGTCCAAATATATGAGTCATTTGTCACAAATATTTATCATTTGGTGCAAATAAACTCTTCTTACAGTGCACGAGTACATTAATTCTCACACATTCATAAATCTATATTCTTGTTATTTATTGGAACCATGTCAATAATTCCGAATGAAATGAAATTTATATCAACTCCAGCGTCAGACACATCTATGTGTTATCTTGTACAAAGTTCATTTTTCATTCAAATTGTATGTATATTACTATTTTCCGCATCCATTTTCAGATCCTCATATATAGACTCTCATGGTAGAAACACACCAGCGGCGACGATTCGTTTTTTTTTTCTACATCGATCTTTCCAACTTTGAATAACCACAAAACGAATATAAGAACATAGAATATTTATAGATTATAACGATATATTTGCATAACCCTTGTTAACGTTGCAAATAACTCAAAAATAAAAGTTGAACATCTTTTTTTTTCGATGTTGACAATAATGTTGAGATATGTCGGAAGTATTTCGTATACTTCTCTTGTTTTAAACATGAATTGATTTAAATAAATAAGCTCGACAGAATTTCAATAATTAAAATGATAAATTCATAATCAAATTAATAATAAAAAGTGCAAGTAAATTCAGTTGCTTTTTCAAGTCATAAACTTACGAAAATTCTTATTTTTAATTTATATTTATATATCAAGCTTAAAAATTAATAATTGATTTTTATTTATCAACAAAAATTAAACTTTCAGCAAACGTGTTTCGTTTTTATTAATGGAGGATTAAGAGAAAAGTTCAACTTCAATGATTCAATTAATTTCAATGATAACGATATATTATAGAAGTCTAATAATATTCAATCACTGTCCTACTTTATCATTCTCTATGTTTTCTTTTCTCAAGCTGGGGGATTAATGGTGAAACCAATAAAAAAAGTCAAGACGTAAATTTAGTACTACAAAGATCAATGTATAAGAACTCTCAATAACGTCATTTTCAGAAGCATTTTTTAACGAAAATAGACCGTGGACCATTTTTTAATTTCCCGGATAAATCAATAGAATATTCTCTGTGACAATTACTAAGTTTGGAATGTGTCGAGTCTACACAAAAAATACATTACAGATTTGTCCTTGACATTGATTCAAAACTCATCGATTTAAAAATGCGTCGAGAATTGTAAAATTTCTTGTCAAACAGGAATGTACTGTTTAAATAAATACCATATCGAACATACATTTCTAAATCTATATAAAGTTTATATATCATCTATCTCGATATTATTGTCAACCTTGGAAAAAAAAGATGTTTAACTTTTATTTTTGAGTTATTCGCAACGTTAACAAGGGTTATGCAAATATATCGTTATAATCTATAAATATTCTGTATTCTTATATTCGTTTTGTGGTTATTCAAAGTTACATTCAATTTAAATGAAAAATGAACCTTGTACAAGATAACACATAGATGTATCTGACGCTGGAGTTAATATGAATTTCATTTCATTCCGAATTATTGACATGGTTTCAATAAATAACAAGAATATAGATTTATGAATGTGTGAGAATTAATGTACTCGTGCACTGTAAGAAGAGTTTATTTGCACCAAATGATAAATATTTGTGACAAATGAATCATATATTTGGATACGAGCTAATAAATATTTACTTCCATCAAATCATTCATGGAAGAAATATAATTTGAAGAAGAATATGACCGGCACGAATTTAACTGAAGACAAAATCTGAGAAATATTACTGAAACAATTCAGGAAAAAATCTCACCGGAGAACATCCCCGATGGGAAAAATGACAAAAAATACATGTATTGTAAAAGTCAAGGCTTTGTTCATCATTTGTCATTGTCATTATTTGCGCACAAACTCCAAATTGATGCCAATTGTATACTTCTTCCACTTACATTCCTCAAAATTGTATTTCTTTCCTTATATTTTTCGAAGTTATATTTTCACCGGATACCCCATCGAATATACGTATATTTGAGTGATATATTCTTTATAAATACCATATATGTTGATGATTAACGAATATAGTTTCGTTTTGCAATTAGATGCAACCTCAAGCAAAGTAAGTTAGTACTTGACACGAAATTCCAGAACAATCGAATATTTAACATGATTCAATATAACTTATGTATAGGAATATTTGATAATGTGTACGTGAAGGCAATGCATCGAACATGAAATAAACATTAAGAATTGAGGATATCTGATAACCAGCAAAGTGCGTACGTGTGATGCGTAATGAGATATCAATTATACTAAAAGAATATTTCCAAGACAATTTACGTACTTTGTGTACAACTCCACATACTGCTTATATCCAATAGTTTCACAATATCAGTATTGTCGTCATCGGTTTCGGAGATAAGTTAACGGATTGTGGATATAAAAGCTCAACGAATTCTTCCAACTACATCAGAAATCTTTTTTCCACTATAAGTGTAGTGCAGAGATATTTTTCTTTTTCTACAGTCACGATGATAATTAATCAAATCATTCTATTCTCAATCGTCGCCAGTGTTGTTGTATGTCGCATGGTTCAAGTGGTCACCAATGATGTTGAGTCCACCCGCGATCAGGTAAAACAAGAAGATATGAAGGTTTTCGCACGCTAGAAAAATATTAAGAATGAGATAAAGACGAGTGGAAAATGCGCATATTTTCTAATTTCAAATTCATCTATATTTACATCGTAGTTTGAAGGACGATGGTTTGAAATAGGTAAAATATCAACCTGTGATGATAATGCCCACTCATGCAGTACGTATGAAATAGAATCATATGGCGATCGTGGATTTTCATTCTACAGTTATGTTCCGATTAAGTATGTACCCGGTTGTTCACATGGAGCCCCGATCTATAATCAAGATGATACTCTATACTTCGTCAAGAACACATCCATCTTAGAGGCAGGGTTCACCAACGTAAGTACGTTATATGACATAAAATTATAATACGTATCTCATTAATAACCGAATGTAGAACAGAAACTTTCGCTCGGCTATTCGTCGGTTTTTTGTAACATTCAATGTGGCATTTGCGACAATGCTTTCATTACTATATGAATTCATCATAATATATGGAAACGTGAAGACATTTATGAGTTTGCAAGTGTAAAACTTTCTTTTTTTTCAGCAATCCTCATGGCCCACTTATATGTTTTATAATAACCGCACAGAACTAATTTTCGCCGACGCAAGTGATAAAAAATGTGGGAGCTTATCATATAGATTGTGGTCTCGGAATCGAGGAATTTCGGAGGAAATAAAAGCTGAATTTGAAAAACTAGCCGGAAATGCAACTGTTCGATATTATGCTTGGGAAAATTGTCCGAAGTTGCGTATTGAAACAGACGATGAGTTCACAGTTGAACAGGTAAAACAACATTTCGTAACCATTTAATTTCATTATATATTGAAAAAAATATTCCACCTACCGCATAGCGTATGAAACATTCTCTATACAGTTATTTTTTTTCGCTTGAACACCTTATTAATTTGGCTTTCGCCATCACTTTTAATGCAATTTCTATCTATTCTCGCTCAATGACATTCTAATCATTCCATATTGGAATAGTTGTCATTATCTCTCGGGACTCACGTTGTGTATTATTTTGTGTGGGAAAATCTGAAAATAATTCAAAAACATTTTCACATGCACAAATACCTGATAGAGAAGGTGTTAAACATTTTGACATCTTCGGATTCATTGTAAATAATAACAATTCAAAATAGTTTATTTCTTTATCGATGCGGTAATTCAATCAATATAATAATCGAATCAACTTCGTATTACAGTTCGAGGGACTGTGGTATTCTATAGCTATAGTACACTATGGACGTCCTGGTAGCCAGACCTGTTCTATGGTCAATGTAACGGTGAACTATGAACACCAAACTTTTAATCTTACGGAATATTCCATTAAAAATGGAAGCGTCGATGAAAGAATATCATATGAGGGAAGAATGATTGAATCTGTGGTGCATTGGACCGAATTGTTAGTTGATAGTAACAGTACTGATGGTAAGTAGACAACACGATGAAAAATAATTACAAATTCCACTCTGTTTATCAAATAGGTACAAAAATTTGTTAACATCATTGACCAGATCAATTACCAAAACAAGTCGTAGTGACACCTATGTCAATACCAATATTTATATTCATGCATTTATTTGAACTTTGACCGGTAGAAAAAATATGCCAGCTTGTACTTTCATATTTATTTTTATTTTTTTTTCAGTCCAATCAGGAGAAGATTTCGCAATCAGTTGCAATAATGGTACTGAATTACTCTGGCGCATCCTTGGCGCCAAACATTACATTTTGCTCTCTCGTAACCCTGAAGTTTCGGAAGAAACAATGGTACAATTCAAAAAACTGACGGAGGATTTCACCATGTACGAAGATTTCAACCTCCTTGTTTGTCCTCGGGATATCTTCCCGAAAAATATGAATTGAATTCAAAGTATGTTTGAATTCAGCTATGGATATAAACAAAAATTTAATTTCGACAGAATGTAATCTATGAGATAATTTCAAATAAAAGCAAATAGTTCCATGAAAACATTTTCTGACAAGTCTCTATATAGCCGTATATGAATTTCCACAACAGGCCTGATATAAAAATTGGCTCTTGTTTGTAGATCTGGCTTTATATAGAAAATCCATTTCATTCAATGTTAAATAATCAACCAGAATAATTCGATTGCATTCTACGTACTACAGAGAGTATATGAAATTTTTACCAAATAATAACCGCACTCACTGCTGCTTAGCTTCCATGATCGATGATATTCTTGAGTCCGATTGATATGTCGAGAATGTAGTTTGATATGCAGTCGCAGATACTCGATAACAACAAACTATAAATGAAAAATTGACCCATTTATCCACTGATTCACTCTATTTTTCATGTATTTTGTATAATCGTTACCGTTCTGAACTTCCTGTGCACTCGTATGACACAGAATAGCTCACTGCCGTTCACAAAGCAGTAAGATGATACTATAATAACATGTTTGAAATTTAATCTATATCACAGTGTGAATTCATGAGAAATAACTCTAAATCTATGTTAATTTTATCATCACAGGACGAATGCATCTAGAGATAAAATGGCGCAAATATGAAAAAAAAATTATCATTGCGTGTTTTGTCAAGCAATCTTTTCGTGGTGTACTCCGGAGCCATGAATTTATTTTTTCTTCGTTCAAATTAAATATCATCAGCGGATGCTGAGTGATTTTGGCAATTCATGACAGCCATATTAGATCTGCCATTTTTCATTTGATGATTTTAATATTGAATTTGAATTCAGTGGTCCCAGACACTAAGTTATATTGAAATCGAAATGCTGTGAATCAGTCTTTACCCATTTTTATGATGACACATATTTGTAACGCACACTGTTGAGGGATTAACGATATATTCATGATTATTTTGTTTCCACTATGTGAACGAAGCTGCGATAGAATCATCATGTGACTCCAGTCAAGTGTGTTTATAAATATTGTCTGTATATGTGTCGAGTCTACACAAAAAATACATTACAGATTTGTCCTTAACATTGATTCAAAACTTATCGGTTTGAAGATGCGTCGAGAATTGTAAAACTTGTTGTCAAACAGAAATGTACTGTTTAAATAAATACCATATCGAACATACATTTCTAAATCTATATGAAGTTTATATATCATTATATGAAAGGTATATCATTTATATATCCATGCATCCAGACATATTTCAAATATAGAAATCTTCATGCGGGCTCTCATCTGCACGTAGAATACCATCGATTTATTCGACAAAAAACACAACTTTTCCACCTCAATCAGTTGTTTTTGAATTATCAGTTAATGTTTATATCAAATTTTCATATCTAAAAAATAAATAAAAAAGTTCTTCAATCATTGTATTATCACTGGTACACTATTGTCGTCACTTTCGTCTCCGATCATCGAGAAACAATATTGGTTTTGATGCAGATTGTTTCTCTTAGCCCCTAAGATAAACGCGCGGTATTCTCCGATAACGAAATGCTCGTCGTAAACGGCTTGTACACATACCTATCGATTAGTATTGGATAAATTAGAGAACATGGATACAACGTACTTCTATATATATATATATATATATATATATACATGACCATCTATATATATTTGTTTAAACACAAATATGTATACATACAAATATACAGTCGTATTGAAATTAGGTATTATTGCGACCCATGAGCGACGAGATGTTTCTACATGTTCAGTATCCATTCACTCTTCTCTCGAGCCCTCCTACTCACTTGTTTTCGTGTACCGGAAAGAGAGGAAAAAAAAGAAACATGGATAAAAAACAGAGAGAGAAAAAAAACAAATTATTGCAGTGAAATATAAACCTACATTCAAAGCAACTCGGAGAGACTAAAAATAGCCAACATGGTCGTGAGTGTTTACATGTGTATATAATAATATATGTCGTGTATCGATTCGTATTTATACGTTGAAGAAATTGAAGGAAACATATATTTGCATATTATGTATCACTCATACATTTGTTCTGTGTTAATCACTATTTTATACATAATTTATTCTTATTTTTTATCTAGTAATTATAAGAATTTTTTGGTAGTACTTTGGATTTTTTTAATTGGATTGTGTAGTCGACCTGATTTGGACTGAGGGGTATAATTAATTAATACGGAGATCTCTTTATAAATTGAGTTTGATAGCGAAATTATCTAATATTCAATTATTTCTTTGATTTGATACAAAACCACTTTGACCATCAAAATCACTGCCATGGAATAATTCAATAGTAATATATCAAATATTTCGACGCTCGAGTGTCACTATGACAATATCGGTGAACACTTGTAAGAACAATATCATAAGAATTTAATTATTATTCTCGTCCATAGGAAAACAAAAGTGTGAATTATGTTGATTTTTTTCTTATGTTCACCGAATAAAAACAGTATTTTTACTGCCAGAATTTTCTTAATAGAGAGATTCGTATATTTACCATAGCAAAACTTGGTATTGCTGTATTAAGAATATCAACATTAAAATAAAAAAACCGCATGACCTCACTTTATTTATGTAGATATATTTATATGAAAAATACGCACAGTAAGACACGCGGGAAAAATTACGATTTGCTATGGTATGGGAGTGTAACCTATGACGACATCAGAACACATCAAGAGACGCGGCCGCGTCTTGAGACAAGTACATTTGAATAAATTTCCCGCCATCCCACTATCGTGACAAGACACGGCCGCTCTCTTTTACTCTAAGAGACGAGGTTTTAACCTCACTTTTGAGAAACATACTATTATATCTAAATGATTAAGAGTTTTGCGGTTTTTGTTTCGATTCCACTATTTTTTAATTATTTTTTAACTTTCGATTGCGACAAAAATCAATCCTGTAAGTACAGGCAAACTGAGGATATAATTTTTTCGTTTTCGAGAAAGTCTAAAATCATTCCATCTACTTTCTTCAGTCGCTAGTTTCTCTTGTTTATCGGACAATAAATATTTCGTTACTTAATTTGGTCAGATAATAAATATGGAAGCTTCGTATGAGTTCTATTGTAAATATTGTGTTGTAAATTCCTATGGTAAATATTATAAATATATTGTAAAAAATATTCTATACAAGTTATCTATATAGCGATTTAATGGGTAACTAATTGAAATAATATATAATACAAAAAGTCATAAAATTACATGTCAGCACCATGGTATTGAAATTTACGAGTATTAATACGATTGTTGAATTTATTATACTAAATTTTTATTTAATTTTACGTGAACAAATAAAATTTCTGAGTAAAATATTTTAATTATCTGCAAAAAGAAAGTTAGGTCAAGTATAAATTCAAATGCCAGTACCGTGGGTGTCAGTACGATGGTAAAAATAACGAATTATTTTTTAATCTAATTTTCCTTAATATTTTAATTTATTACTATCATAGTTGTTCTAGTATAATCAAAAATGGCTCCAATAACCCGGACAAGACTCAAGAACATACCTGGGCTCCAAAACTTGTGTAATAATATGCCATCTACAAAAACTAAAAGGCGTGCATTAATACAAAGAAAAACAATTACTCAACTTCAGCAGGATCAAAAATTAAGAAAAAAAAGAGAAGCAGAAAGATTACGAGGGCAGAAGATAAGAGAAGATCCCGAAGCTCATGACGAATATTGTCAAAAAGAACAAGAGAGAAACGTACAGAGAAAACTTGACAATAAATTAAAATCTATCGACCAATTAACGGAGCGAGAAAAGCGATCTCGCCGCAAAATACAAAATTTGTGGCAAAAAACATCTCGGCTCAAGAAGAAAGGGCTTCAAAAAAATACTCAAGACGAAAACAGCAGTGAGATAAATGAGAATAACAATGATATTAATAATAATATTTCTAAACAAGCTTTGGTGGGTAAGAAAAAGATTTAAAAAAATTTGCGAAAATGTTTTAGAAATAATGAAAAATTGAAAACAACAAATGATCAGTTAAGGAAAAAAGTTTGCAGTCTTCAAAAACAAATGCACAGGTTATTAATGAAAAACCCGTCTTCTTCTTCTTCTCCAAAGTCAACTGTTGATAGATTTTTAAAAGAAAAACGTGTTGATAATGAAGTAAAAAAAAAATTAATATTTCATGAAGATGTTGTACAACAATTAAAATGTGCGTATAGAGACAGTCGAAGCAATAAGTTGAAACAGATTTTGAGTCGCGTCATGAGTAACAAGATCATCAAAAAATATCGACAGTTATCACGTGTCAGGAAAGATATTATTCCATCTGTCTCTTCAAGAATTCTCCAAAGTCAAGACTCTTTAAAATATATAAAAAATCAAAAAGCAGGTAAAGCATTTATTCAATCGTAAATCAAAGATTTTTTTGAAGATAATATCCAAATCGATAAGTTGAATGGTGAAAAAGTTGCAAAACGATACATGAATTGTAATATAATTGATATGCACGCCAAGTTTTGTGCCCAAAGTTCTTATCGTGTGCCATACTCTACATTTGCTAAATATCGTCCTCCTTATTGTGTTGAACCACAAGTAACACAACGCAATACATGTGCATGTATTACCCATGAGAATTTTTCTCTATTGGTCAGCGCTCTTTATCGTATGAGGATAATTACAGAAAATACTCCAGAAAAAATAATTAAGAGCCTAGTCTGTGATTATCGTTCAGAAAAAGGTCTTTCCCGAAGCTGTGATTCTTGTAAGCATAAAGAAATCGAAATTGATAACGCAAATATCAAAAATCAAATGCATTTCATGAAATGGGTATTATCGTCAGAAGACAGAATCAGTGAAAAAACGAAGAAATTAATTACGGTCAAAATAACAACTAAGAATAAGATGACATGTACCATAGAGGAGGCCATAAAATTAATAAAACGGGAAATAATTCGCTTTATGGCTCATGAATTCAGAAATTTTCATCAAAAACTATTCGCGAAAACATTGTTAAATAACTTGAATGCAGATGAATTTGTTGTTCTCATCGACTTTAGTGAAAACTATTCATGTAAATATGGAACTGAAGTCCACTCTGTCCATTTTGGGGCCAGCAGAACCCAATGTACGTTGCACACTGGAATGCTTTATGGCCAAAATTTTTCTCAGAGACTCGCTACTCTCTCTCAATCATTACGGCATGATCCTGCTGCGATTACTGTTCATTTAAGACCAGTCCTTGACTATTTCCTCTCACGGTTTCCATACAAAAAAAAAATACATTTTATGAGTGATGGCCCGACAACTCAGTATCGGAATCGTAAAATGTTTTACATTATTACCCAACATTTCCCGCTTTGTTATCCTCAAATTGAATCAATATCGTACAATTTTTGTGAAGCTGCACACGGAAAAAGTGCAGCTGATGGCATTTGAGGCGCTCTTAAACGATTAGCTGATGATAAAGTGAAATTTGGCAACGACATACCTAATTTTGTCATGTTGGTGTCAACTTTGCGTTGTTCCGTCAAAAAAATTCATATTGATATTGTAACTACGTCACAAATCGAAACTGTTGATACCTTACTGCCGGAAAAATTTCGTTCTTTTATTGGTACAATGAAAATGCACCAATACACTTGGAGTAAGAAAAACCCTGATCTAATATTATTTAACTCATTAAGTTATCTTGATTGTCTATACCTGGTGCAATATGTGAACATTTCTTGATGGGACAAATAAATTACGGTGATTATCGATTGCCATTAGCTTCTCCGAAAGTACAGAATAATAAAATGTTGAAAAGATCTCAAAAAGACATCGAAGTCAGTAGTGAAATTGAAAAACCAAAAATGACTCTGAATGTAACCCTTCGGCGGAGTTTACGAAATAAAAAATGATTTACCAAATATCGTGATAAAATACTCCAAGTTATTATTTTATATTATTATTTTATATTATTTTATATTCAATTATAAAAAAAAAATTGTATTATTGTTTTCTACGTTCATAATTGTTGAAAACTGTAGTAGATTTAATTAGTCAACTTATTGTAAATTTGGTTTTATTCTAATGTTGCAAAAAAAATTGTTATTCTAATTCCATAATTAATAAATTTTAAAGATTGTTAAAATTAAAGATCTTCTAATTCATTTTGCTATTTTAAAATTTCGAAAAGATTCAGGTAAGTAATTTGAATATTTCATTTATATGTCAGTACCGTGGAAATGATGTCAGTACCGTGGCATTGAAATTTTCAATTTTGGTCATAGTTTTTGTTATGTTGTAGTTGTAGTAGAACTACATTACAGGCTTGATTCTGTATATAATTAGAAAACCATAACACCCAAAACATGGGTTTTGAAACATTTTTGATTTTGGAAAAATTCAAGTTATAAAAATCATAGTTATCTGAGAATCACCCATATCCGATTATTTCGCGCCAAGTATATGTGGCGGTTGACCACACACACATACACGCACCGCGTTCGATTTCGCTCGATAATCATCGGTGATCTCCCGAATCGCAGAACGCACGCATTACATATATAATATAATTTACCTACAATAACACGCCGGGCCTATTTCACCCTAATCGCGTATTACTTCGCCTATCATTCGCATGCGCTCACTCACGCGCAGGTACGACACAGTCGAGTCGAGTCGAGATGTACTATCCAAGACACGGTATTATACTTATATTCATGTACAAAAACCACGCGTTCACGTGCTAATAAATAAATGTGTAAATATAATAATAATTATGAATTTATGTGCCGGACCGAAATCCTTATAAATAATCCCGTCCGCTACATATACATATATTTTTCTTTTAATTTTATCGATGAATTTCTGTTAACTTATTTTTTTTTTACCGGAATAAAAATTCTATCGATTTTCTTTTTCCTTTTTTTTTCTTCAAGTTCTCATTTCAATAATGAACAGTACGCATAGTATATGTAGTTGGCACACTTGATTGATTTGACGATTTTTTGTCGAGATTATATTTGACAGCTTTGTGGTAGGGATTAATGTACTTGTCTCCCTTTTTGTACATCATTTTTGGTGTTTTTTTGGCAGATTTGATGACTTTTTGCATTATATATTATTTCAATTAGTTACCCATTAAATCGCTATATAGATAGCTTGGATAGAATATTGTTCACAATATATTTACAATATTTACCATAGGAATTTACAACACAATATTTACAATAGAACTCATACGAAGCTTCCATATTCATTATCTGACCAAATTAAGTAACGAAATATTTATTGTCCGGTAAACAAAAGAAACTAGCGACTGAAGAAAGTAGATGGAATGATTTTAGACTTTCTCGAAAACGAAAAAATTATATCCTCAGTTTGCCTGTACTTACAGGATTGATTTTTGTCGCAATCGATAGTTAAAAAATAATTAAAAAATAATGGAATCGAAACATTAACCGCAAAACTCTTAATCATTTAGATATAATAGTATGTTTCTCAAAAGTGAGGTTAAAACCTCGTCTCTTAGAGTAAAAGAGAGCGGCCGTGTCTTGTCACGATGGTGGGATGGCGGGAAATTTATTCAAATGTACTTGTCTCAAGACGCGGCCGCGTCTCTTGATGTATTCTGATGTCGTCATAGGTTACACTCCCATACCATAGCAAATCGTAACTTTTCCCACGTGTCTTACTGTGCGTATTTTCCATATACATATATCTACATAAATAAAGTGAGGTCATGCGGTCTTTTTATTTTAATGTTGATATTCTCAATACAGCAATACCAAATTTTGCTATGGTAAATATACGTATCTCTCTATTAAGAAAATTCTGGCAGTAAAAATACTGTTTTTATTCGGTGAACATAAGAAAAAAATCAACATAATTCACACTTTTGTTTTCCTATGGACGAGAATAATAATTAAATTCTTATGATATTGTTCTTACAAGTGTTCACCGATATTGTCATAGTGACACTCGAGCGTCGAAATATTTGATATATTACTATTGAATTATTCCATGGCAGTGATTTTGATGGTCCAAGTGGTTTTGTATCAAATCAAAGAAATAATTGAATATTAGATAATTTCGCTATCTAACTCAATTTATAAAGAGATCTCCGTATTAATTAATTGTTCCCCCCAGTCCATATCAGGTCGACCACACAATCCAATTAAAAAAATCCAAAGTACTACCAAAAAATTCTTATAATTACTAGATAAAAAATGAGAATAAATTATGTATAAAATAGTGATCAACACAGAACAAATGTATGAGTGATACATAATATGCAAATATATGTTTCCTTCAATTTCTTCAACGTATAAATACGAATCGATACACGACATATATTATTATATACACATGTAAACACTCACGACCATGTTGGCTATTTTTAGTCTCTCCGAGTTGCTTTGAATGTAGGTTTATACTTCACTGCAATACTTTGTTTTTTTTTCTCTCTCTGTTTTTTATCCATGTTTCTTTTTTTTCCTCTCTTTCCGGTACACGAAAACAAGTGAGTAGGAGGGCTCGAAAGAAGAGTGAATGGATACTAAACATGTAGAAACATCTCGTCGCTCATGGGTCGCAATAATACCTAATTTCAATACGACTGTATATTTGTATGTATACATATTTGTGTTTAAACAAATATATATAGATGGCCATGTATATATATATATATATATATAGAAGTATGTTGTATCCATGTTCTCTAATTTATCCAATACTAATCGATAGGTATGTCTACAAGCCGTTTACGACGAGCATTTAGTTATCGGAGAATACCGCGCGTTTATCTTAGGGGCTAAGAGAAACAATCTGCATCAAAACCAATATTGTTTCTCGATGATCGGAGACGAAAGTGACGACAATAGTGTACCAGTGATAATACAATGATTGAAGAACTTTTTTATTCATTTTTTAGATATGAAAATTTGATATAAACATTAACTGATAATTCAAAAACAACTGATTGAGGTGGAAAAGTTGTGTTTTTTGTCGAATGAAGATGTCTATATTTGAAATATGTCTGGATGCATGGATATATAAATGATATACCTTTCATATAATGATATGTAAACTTTATATAGATTTAGAAATGTATGTTTGATATGGTATTTATTTAAACAGTACATTTCTGTTTGATAACCAATTTTACAATTCTGGACGCATTTTTGAATCGATAATTTTTGAATCAATGTCAAGGCCAAATCTGAGAAGTGATGTATTTTTTGTGTAGACTCGACACATATACAGACAATATTTGTGAACACACTTGACTGGAGTCACATGATGTTTCTATCGGAGCTTTGTTCACATAGTGGAAACAAAATAATCATGAATATATAGTTAATCCCTAAACAGTGTTCGTTACAAATATGTGTCATCATAAAAATGGGTAAAGACTGATTCCAAGCATCTCGATTTCAATATAACTTAGTGTCTGGGCCCACTGAATTCAAATTCAATATTAAAATCATCAAATAAAAAATGGCAGATCTAATATGGCTGTCATGAATCGTCAAAATCTCTCAGCATCAGCTGACGACACTTAATTTGAACGAAGAAAAAATAAATTCACGGCTTCGGAGTACACCACGAAAAGATTGCTTGACAAAACACGCAATGATAATTTTTTTTCATATTTGCACCATTTTATCTCTAGATGGATTCGTCCTGTGATGATGAAATTAGCATAAATTTAGAGTTATTTCTCACGAATTCACACTGTGATATAGATTAAATACCGAACATGTTATTATACTATCATCTTACTGCTTTGTGAACGGCAGTGAGTTATTTTGTGTTATACGAGTACACAGGAATCAGTAGACAAATGAATCAATTTTTCATTTATAGTTTGTTGTTATTGAGTATCTGCGACTGCATATCAAGCCACATTCTCGAGATATCAATCGGACAAGAATATCATCGATCATGGAAACTAAGTAGCTGTAAGTGCGGTTATTATTTGGTAACAATTTCATATAGTCTCTGTAGTACGTGGAATGCAATCAAATTATTCTGGTTGATTATTTAACATTGAATGAAATGGATTTTCCATATAAAGCCAGATCTACAAACAAAAGCCAATTTTTATATCAGGCCTGTTGTGGAAATTCATATACGGCCATGTAGAGACTTGTCAGAAAATGTTTTCATGGAACTATTTGCTTTTATTTGAAATTATCTCATAAATTACATTCTGTCGAAATTATATTTTCGTTTATATCCATAGCTGAATTCAAACATACTTTGAATTCAGTTGATATTTTTCGGAAAGATATCCCGAGGACAAACAATAAGGTTAAAATCTTCGTATATGGCGAAATTCTCCGTCAGTTTTTTGAATTGTACCATTGTTTCTTCCGAAACTTCAGGGTTACGAGAGAGCAAAAAATAATATGGTAAGTCATTGACGCGCCAAAGTAATTCAGTACCATTATTGCAACTGATTGCAAAACCTGCTACTGATTCGACTGAAAAAAATGAAAAATAAATATGAAAGTACAAGTTGGCATATATGTCTTTCCATTTTTTCTACCGATCAAAGTTCAGATAAAGGCATGAATATAAATATTGGTATTGACAAGGTGTCGCTACGACTTGTTTTGGTAATTGATCTGGTAAATGATGTTAACAAATTTTTGTACCTAATTGGTAAACAGAGTGGAATTTCTAATTATTTTTCATCGTGTTATCTTCTTACCATCAGTACTGTTGCTATCAATTGACATTTCGTTCCAATGCAGCACAGATTCAATAATTCTTCCCTCGGCTGTTTCTCTAACGATGCCTCCATTTTTAATGGAATTTTCCGTCAAATTAAAAGTTTGGTTCTCATAATCTACCGTTGCACTGAGCATAGAACAGATCTGGATACCAGGAGGTCCATAGTGTACTAGAGCTATAGAATACCACAGTCCCTCGACCTGTAATACGAAGTTGATTCGATTGTTATATTGATTGAATTACCGCACCGATAAAGAAATGAACTATTTTGAATTGTTATTATTTCCAATGAATCCGAAGATGTCAAAATGTTTAACACTTTCTCTATTAGATATTTGTGTACGTGAAAATATTTTTGAATCATTTTTAGATTTTCCCACACAAAATAATACACAACGTGAGTCCCGAGAGATAATGACAACTATTCCAATATGGAATGATTAGAATGTCATTGAGCGAGAATAGATAGAAATTGCATTAAAAGTGATTGTAAAAGCTAAATTAATAAGGTGTTCAAGCAAAAAAAAAATAACTGTATAGAGTATGTTTCATACGCTATGCGGTAGGTGGAATATTTTTTTCAATATATAGTGAAATTAAATGGTTACGGAATGTTTTACCTGTTCAACAGTGAACTCATCGTCTGTTTCAATACGCAACTTTGGACAATTTTCCCAAGCATAATATCGAACAGTTGCATTTCCGGCCAGTTTTTCAAATTCAGCTTTTGTTTCCTCCGAAACTTCTCGTTTCCGAGACCACAATCTATATGATAGGCTCCTACATTTTCTATTTCTTGCGCCGACGAAAATGAGTTCTGTGCCGTTATTATAAAACATATAAGTGGACGATGAGGATTGCTGAAAAAAAAGAAAGTTCTACACTTGCAAATTCATAATTGTCCTCACGTTTCCATATATTATGATGAATTCATAGAGTGATGAAAGCATTGTCGCAAATGCCACATTGAGTGTTACAAAAAACCGACGAATAGCCGAGCGAAAGTTTCTGTTCTACATTCGGTTATTACAGAGATAGGTATAATAATTTTATGTCATATAAAGTACTTACGTTAGTGAACCCTGCATTCAAGATGGATCTGTTCCTGATGAAGTCACTAGTATCACTATGATAGATCGGGGCTCCATGGGAACAATTGGGTACATTCTCAATCGGAACATAACTGCACATCAACTTCCCATCGTCATATGATCCTATTTCATACGTACTGCATGAGCGGGCATCGTCAACACAGGTTGATATTTTACCCATTTCAAACCATCGTCCTTTAAACTACGATGTAAATATACATGAATTTGAAATTAGTAAATATGCGCATTTTCTACTCGTCTTTATCTCATTCTAAATATTTTTCTAGCGTGCGAAAACCTTCATATTTTCTTGTCTTACCTGATCGCTGTTGAACTCAACATCATTGGTGACCATTTGAACATCGTAACATGCAAAAACACTGGCGACGATTGAGAGTAGAATGATTTGATTAATCATCATCGTGACTGTAGAAAAAGAAAAATATCTCTGCACTACACTTTTGTTTACACTTATAGTGGAAAAAAGATTTCTGATGAAGTTGGAGGAATTCGTTGAGCTTTTATACCCACAATCCGATAACTTATCTCCGAAACTGGTGACGACAATGCTGATATTGTGAAACTATTGGATATGAGCAGTACATGGAGTTGTACTCAAAGTACGTAAATTGTCTTGGAAATGTTCTTTTAGCATAATTGATATCTCATTACTCATCACACGTACGCACTTTGCTGGTTATCAGATATCCTCAATTCTTAATGTTTATTTCATGTTCGATGCATTGCCTTCACGTACACATTATGAAATATTCCTATACATAAGTTATATTGAATCATGTTAAATATTCGATTGTTCTGGAATTTCGTGTCAAGTACTAACTTACTTTGCTTAAGGTTGCATCTAATTGCAAAACGAAACTATATTCGTTAATCATCAACATATATGGTATTTATAAAGAATATATCACTCAAATATACGTATATTTGATGGGGTATCCGCTAAAAATATAACTTCGAAAAATATAAGGAAAGAAATACAATTCTGAGGCATCAATTGTTGGTCCCCTTTAATATTTCTCGCACAATACAATTTTGAGCACCGGACCTTCGATGAATAATGTTCACTCCACTATTTAATTTTCTCGAGAAATCTCGCGCTTCACTTGTTTGTGCGCAAATAATGACAATGACAAATGATGAACAAAGCCTTAACTTACAATACATGTATTTTTTGCAATTTTTCCCATCGGGATTTTCGCCGGTGATATTTTTTCCTAAATTGTTTTAGTAATATTTCTCAGATTTTGTCGTCAGTTAAATTCTCACCAGTCATATTTTTCTTCGAATTATATTTCATCCGTGAATCATTTGATGGAAGTAAATATCTATTAGCTCGTGTCCAAATATATGAGTCATTTGTCACAAATATCTATCATTTGGTCCATATAAACTCTTCTTACAGTGCACGAGTACATTAATTCTCACACATTCATAAATCTATATTCTTGTTATTTATTGAAACCATGTCAATAATTCCGAATGAAATATAATTCATATTAACTCCAGCATCAGATACATCTATGTGTTATCTTGTACAAGGTTCATTTTTCATTCAAATTGTATGTAACTTTGAATAACCACAAAACGAATATAAGAATACAGAATATTTATAGATTATAACGATATATTTGCATAACCCTTGTTAACGTTGCAAATAACTAAAAAATAGAAGTTAAACATCTTTTTTTTTCGAGGTTGACAATAATATCGAGATAGATGATACAAGGTTTGGCAACGCTGTATCGAACAGCTGATTTACTTCGAACCCAAATGATATTGTACGGATGTTTGTAACCATTGTCGCTTATAGACACAGATGTATATAAATGGAAGGGCGCTGTTGCCACATTTTAAATTACGATTCCACTACGGAAGTATTTTGAATACTTTCCTTGTTTTAAACATGAATTTATTCAAATAAATAAACTAGACATAATTTCAATGATTAAAATGATAAATTTATAATCAAATTAATAATCAAAAGTGCAAGTAAATTCAGTTGCTTTTTCAAGTCATAAACTTACGAAAATTCTTATTTTTAATTTATATTAATATATTAAGCTTAAAAATTAATAATTGATTTTTATTTATCAACGAAAATTAAATTTTCAGCAAACGTGTTTGGCTTTCATTAATGGAGGATTAAAAGAAAAGTTCAACTTCAATGGTTCAATTAATTTCAATGATAACGATATATTATAGAAGTCTAATAATATTCAATCACTGTCCTACTTTATCAGTCTCTATGTTTTCTTCTGTCAAGTTGGGGGATCAATGGTGAAACCAATAAAAAAAGTCAAGACGTAAATTTAGCACTATAAAGATCAATGTATGACAACTCTCAATAACGTCATTTTCAGAAGTATTTTTTAACGAAAATAGATAGTGGACCATTTTTTAATTTCCCGAAAATTCAATAGAATATCCTCTGTGACAATTACTAAGTTTGAAATGTCAAAGTTGAGAAATTATTTTTTTCCATATACAATTCGCTCGAACATCCTTACATGATAATTCATGAGTATAATTCTGCGGAATATAGCAGCATTTTGCATATAATATGAAAGGAAATCGTAACGCTTCGATTAGGGTACACAGGGGACGTGTACCGCGAAAAATGAGGTTGTGATGTCAATTTTTTTTTAATATAGTACAGAGTCGTCTTCGTTTTCATCACACATTAATTTACTTGCATTTATCATGAAGTCCAAGTAGTTCTTGGTCTTTTTTTTTTTCTTTCAGTGAACGACAGGAGGGTTGATTAATTATTTATATGGATTTTGTTTAGCAACTGGAGATTTATGATTGATGTAGCCACCTTGGATGTGGCTAACTTGATAAAATATGAAGCATGGTTGTGGGAGTTTCATTTTTTACTGATTCACATTCACCATTTTTCTCACGTTTCGACATGTATACGTTCATGCTATAACAAACTTCAGCTTCTAAATCATACTTGATTCAATTTGATCATAATGTGTATTTCCGTTCACGTTGCCACATTAATAAAGAATACCTTAGTTCCAATAGATGGAAATAATCAATTTCTCACTGTTCGATTGCTCTGTTTCTAGCGCGCTTTCAGTTTCCTTCCATCCTCTATCTTCACGCTCACGTATATACACTCACGGTCTAGCTAATCGGATGGTATTCAACGTTTCATTATCCTCACGTGAGATCTATGGAGTTTGGTATACCGTGAAAGACTGGGCCATAAAGTTAAGCGATAGATGTGCATCTTCATACAAGAATAGAATAGATAAATCCATGTGATGAATAATATACGTGAGTGACTAATGAATTCATTAAATGAAATAAATTACATTAGGTACTAAAAGTAGAATATATTTGTAGTTCAAAGCTGAAGATAACTTTTTCTGTCGGTAACGTGACACCACATAACATGACTGTAATATTATTAGCAAAAAACCACAATATTTTATCACTTTCGAAAATATCATAATAAAAAATATTATACATTGGTTTCATTTTGTTTGCTACTTATTGTTGTGTATCTATTCTGAATCATCAGTGTATGACATTAATTTTAGTCGTATTTTTATTTATGACATTTATTTATCTTTTGTGAATATTTTTGTCTGTGATATGGTTTAGTGGAACCATTTTGTCGATTTCGTTCTGGATCTTGGTCCAAGATGTAATACTAGATCTCAGGTATTGTGAATAAAATCGAGTGAACTGTCAATGAAAAGAACAATTATTAAACAAACAAATGAGCTGATTTTCGAATGCTCATGTGTCAGTTTTTGATTTTATTATCTACAATCTTAATACGTGACGTAGTTTTTACTATTTTGTGTAAACTTCAAAAATCTTTGAATGCATTAAATCGGATGAAGAACAATTTATAGAGAATAATGTATTGGATACGAACAACATAAACTCTGCAAACACTAATAACAAGATATTGTGTGTATTCAATACATAGATCCAATCCATGCATGTTCTTCAATGATCAAATGAACTTTGAAATCGCGTAGAATGGTCAACTGTTACAGTATGGAATTAATTTCCTCAGGAAACAACAGCTTGGTATTCACCACCCTTTTCCGGTTATGAGTGAAGAGGACTTTCGAAACTGCGCTCAAGTCGATAGAAAAGTGGAGATTCATGGTCAGCAGGGAGAAGATTGAGGGGGGATGTGATCGGCAGTGTCGGAAATTTAATTTTATTTCTTCTGCTTCAATAGAGAGTATAGCATCATCGTACGATATACAGTGAATTTCTGAATCTTCTTATATTAACAAGTCCAAAAATGATGTATATTATAATATACAAGTACACGGACTAATAAATGATATTAAAGTTTGCTTAAAAACATTGCATTATTATTATAATGTGATGATAAAATTAGCATAAATTTAGAGTTATTTCTCACGAATTCACACTGTGATATAGATTAAATACCAAATATGTTGTTATACTATCATCTTACCGCTTTGTGAACGTCAGGGAGTTATTTTGTGTTATACGAGTACACAGGAAGTTCGGAACGGTAACGATTATACAAAATATGTGAAAAATAGAGTGAATCAGTGGACAAATGGATCAATTTTCCATTTATAGTTTGTTGTTATTGAGTATCTGCGACTGCTAATCAAACCACATTCTCGAGATATCAATCGGACTCAAGAACATCATCGATCATGGAAGCTAAGCAGCAGTGAATGCGGTTATTGTTTGTTAACAATTTCATATACTCTCTGTAGTACGTAGAATGCAATCAAATTATTCTGGTTGAATATTTAACATTGAATGAATTGGATTTTCAATATAAAGCCAGATCTACAAATAAAAGCCAATTTTCATTTCAGGCCTGTTGTGAAAATTCATATACGGCCATGTAGAGACTTATCAGGAAATGTTTTCATGGAATTATTTACTTTTATTTGAAATTATCTCATAAATTACATTCTGTCGAAATTATATTTTTGTTTATATCCATAGCTGAATTCAAACATACTTTGAATTCATTTGATATTTTTCGGAAAGATATCCCGAGGACAAACAAGAAGGTTATAATCTTCGTACACGACGTAAGTTTTTGTCAGTTTTTTGAATTGTACCATTGTTTCTTCTGAAACTTCAGGGTTACGAGAGAACAAGATATAATGTGGTATGTGATAGTTGCGCCAGAGTAATTCAGTACCTTTATTGCAACTGATTACAGATGTTATTAGTTCAACTGAAAAAAATCAAAAACAAATATGAAAGTACAACCTGGTATATGTATTTCCATTTTTTCTACCGGTTTTGGTAATTGATCTGGTGAATAATGTTAATAAATTTTTTTCCCCATTCGATAAACAAAAGGGAAGTTTTAATTATTTTTCATCATGTTATCTACTTACCATCAGTACTGTTACTATCAACTGACACTTCGTGCCTATTCAGCGCAGATTTAATAATTCTTCCCTCATATGTTTTTCTAACGATGCCTCCATTTCCAATGGAATTTTCCGTAAGATTAAAAGTTTGGTTCTCATAGTTTACCGTTACACTGACCGTAGAACAGCTCTCGCTACCAGGACGTCCATAGTATACTCCAGCTATAGAATACCACAGTCCCTCGAGCTGTAATACGAAGTTGACTCGATTGTTATATTGATTGAATTACCGCACCGATAAAGAAATAAACTACTTTGAATTGTTATTATTTCCAATGAATCCGAAGATGTCAAAATATTTAACACCTTCTCTATAAGGTATTTGTGCACGTGAAAATGTTTTTGAATTATTTCTAAATTTCCCCACAGAAAATAATACACAACGTGAGTCCTGAGAGATAATGACAACTATTTCAATATGAAATGATTAGAATGTCATTGAGCGAGAATATATAGAAATTGCATTAAAAGTGATTGCAAAAGCCAAATTAATAAGGTGTTCAAGCGAAAAAAAATAACTGTATAGAGTATGTTTCATACGCTATGCGGTAGATGGAATATTTTTTTCAATATATAATGAAATTAAATGGTTACGAAATGTTGTTTTACCTGTTCAACAGTGAACTCATCGTCTGTTTCAATACGCAACTTTGGACAATTTTCCCAAGCATAATATCGAACAGTTGCATTTCTGGCCAGTTTTTCAAATTCAGCTTTTGTTTCCTCCGAAACTTCTCGTTTCTGAGACCACAATCTATATGATAGGCTCCTACATTTTTTATTTCTTGCGCCGACGAAAATTAGTTCTGTGCCGTTATTATAAAACATATAAGTGGGCGATGAGGATTGCTGAAAAAAAAGAAATTTCTACACTTGCAAATTCATATACGTCCTCACGTTTCCATATATTATGATAAATTCATAGAGTGATGCATTGTCGCAAATGCCACATTGAGTGTTACAAAAAACCGACGAATAGCCGAGCGAAAGTTTCTGTTCTACATTCGGTTATTAGTGAGATACGTATTATAATTTTATGTCATATAAAGTACTTACGTTAGTGAACCCTGCGTTCAAGATGGATCTGTTCCTGATGAAATCACTAGTATCACTATCATAGATCGGGGCTCCATGGGAACAATTGGGTACATTCTCAATCGGAACATAACTGCACATCAACTTCCCATCGTCATATGATCCTATTTCATACGTACTGCATGAGCGGGCATCATCAACACAGGTTGATATTTTACCCATTTCAAACCATCGTCCTTTAAACTACGATGTGAATATACATGAATTTGAAATTAGTAAATATGCGCATTTTCTACTCGTCTTTATCTCATTCTAAATATTTTTCTAGCGTGCGAAAACCTTCATATTTTCTTGTCTTACCTGATCGCTGTTGAACTCAACATCATTGGTGACCATTTGAACATCGTAACATGCAAAAACACTGGCGACGATTGAGAGTAGAATGATTTGATTAATCATCATCGTGACTGTAGAAAAAGATAAATACGTCTGCACGTCACTTAGAGTGGAAAAAAGATTTCTGATGTAGTTGGAGGAATTCGTTGAGCTTTTATACCCACAATCCGATAATTTATCTCCGAAACTGGTGACGACAATGCTGATATTGTGAACCTATTGGATATTATCGGTACGTAGTGTCGTGCGCAAAGATCGTTAAATTCCTAGAAAATATTCTTTTGTTATAATTAATATCTCATTACTTATCACACGGACGCACTGCTGATTACTAGATATTCTCAATTCGTAATATTTATTTCATGTTCGATGCATTGCCTTCACATACATATTATCAAATATTCCTATGCATAAGTTATATTGATTCATGTTAAATATTCAATTGTTCGGGAATTTTGTGTCAAGTACTGACTTACTTCGCTTGAGGTTGCATCTAATTGCGAAAACGAAACTATATTCGTTAATAATCAACATATATATGGTATTTATGAAAGATATATCACACAAATATACGTTTATTGGATGGTGTATTCGGTAAAAATATAACTTCAAAAAATATAAGGATCTATACATCTATTTTTTTTAATTTGTCCCCGCCGAGATTTTCTCCGGTGGGATTTTTTCCAGATAGTTCTAGTAATATCTCTCTGATTATTTTCCTTCCTGTTGAATCCTCGCCGGTTATATTTTTCTTCAAGTTATATTTTTTCAGTAAATCATTCGATGAAAATAAATATTTATTAAGTTGTATCCAAATATGTGATTTATTCGTCACAAATATATATCATGTGCTGAAAATAAACTCTTTTCTCCGTGCACGAGTACATTAATTCTCGCACATTTATGAAACTATATTCTTGTTTTGTATTGGATCCAAGAGAATAATACTGAATAAAATGGAATTCATATTAAATCCAGTGTCAAACACATCTATATGTTATCGCATAAAATATTACTATCTAAATTGTATGTATATTACCTTTTTCCGCTTTTAGAAAATTATTACAACGATATAATTGACGGAACGTAGAATGTTTTTACGACTCTTTCCATCCGTACTTTTAGTTATGAATCCATATACTATAATACAGCATTATATTTTTCGTCTCATTTATTCTAATTTGCATCATCTCCAAAATAATTATTTATGTAGTTATGTTCTCATTTTATATAATGACTGCAGTGGAATCGATTCAGTCTCAGTTCGTATAAATGCACGTCTTCATTTAAATTACTCCGGTAGCGCGCAGGAGTAAAACAATAAACCTCGACGAAGTTTATGTAGCGTTGGTAGTGTACAGACGCTCAAAAGATGGAGGAAAACGACGGTGAATATGTCTGCTTCAATCTTGCTTGTATAAACGAAAATGTATGTATTGGCATTGGGTTATAGTAATTTGTGATTAATTATGTATTGTAATGTATATTGTAATGAATCATTAAAATAGATATATAAGTATAAGTGAAAAACTTGTGTTATATCTGGTGACGAATTAATTTTCCGTGTTTATTGTTTTAAAAATTACGAAGTTTTTATTCACTTCAAATCAATCACCGAATCAAGAGAACATGACAAATACAGAAATATTGTGTTGCTTGTGGTGATGTAGCCGAAGATTTCTGTTCAAAATATAGTGAGTAGAGAATGGCGACGTTGACAATCTTCAAGTATATAATGAGAAAAACGTATTTCTGCTCGCGAAATTCAAAGTATTACTGAGCCAGTTTTTTTATGGCAAGGATACGTGTGTTTACTGTAAGAATACTGGTACAATATTATAGAGATTTAGTCAGGCTTCTTCAGAATTTTGCTGTTCATTTTTCATAGGTCAATGAATTTTATACAGAGATATATTATCTCTTTGGGTTAATTCAGCAATATTCATTCGAGTTTTGGGAGAACTGAAAGCCAACTACTTCGATAGAGTGCAATTACTTTTCAGTATTCCAAGAAAAATTCTAAACCATTTTGTGGAAATTATTATGTCACTTATGATAGAATGATACTATTTACAAGATCATGTATTGTTTGATGAAGTCCACCATGAATTTAGTGAACACCCTATAGTTCATATAAATAATCGTCAGAAATCAGAAAAATCTACCAATTTTTCAATGATCATGTTGATATCTCATATGAATTTATCAAACAAAAGTTAGTAACAATTGAAACTTATTTTCTGGAACAATTAATCTCACTTAATTAAGCAATGATTTTAGCAGTTTTCTCTAAAAAAATATTACTTTAGAAAGACATATACCAGACATGCTACAGACTTGACATATCGACGTTTTTATAATTTCTTAGACTTGGAAAATAAGTTCAATAAATACCAAACTCTGCAAACATATACAATATAGATTAATCTTTGACAAAAAAAAAAATGATCATGGTATCCGCTGATGAAACATGAAAGCGAAAAGAAATAATTTTATCACTGTACGTAATAGAAAAATTTTGAGGCAACAGACGACCCCTATGCTGTGTTTGTACAGTATCAATTAAATTGTTTTTCATGCAAGGTCTTTTATTGACGCTTAAGTAACAGTTTAAAGATTGCAATGAAGATTCCAGATACATTATAAAAATAATAATCGTATCATAGATGACATAGACTAGTGAAATTGGCTATCTCAACCCTCTTTTTACATTCGTTTCTTCTTTTTTATATTTGCCTTTGCCTTGCAAATGGCATCCTTTCCTTTTTCGAATGCCGTTGGGCATATACTCCCACTCTTCACTCAGCTTATGTAAATTGACATTTCCGTCTGGTTTACGTAATAAATGCATGTTAGGAGGAGAACCTTCTTCGCCAGTAGATGGAAAATTTTTCAGCGAAATGGGGGAATATTAGAGGGAAACCGCCCTCGACAACATTATGCTATTCTGCACAAGAGCAACAATTGTCATATTGTAATCAATGATATTGGATATGTATTGTACATATTTTATATAAACATCACAAACAGAGTGTTCTATTTCAATTGAAGCATTCAGGGAAGTTGATACTATTTTTGTCTTGAATTTTTTTTATACAATATTTGTTGAATTGCTCACCTGCATAAACAAAAGAAAAGTAACAAATTACGGAAATATAAAGAAATGGCGGATTTATTAGCTGGTGAGTAAACGGATTTTTTGACGACGTGGAGGTTCTAATTCACGAACCGAGGTTCCGATCGCTTCTAAATTTTCACAGCATACTCTGTTTATCAATACTTGCAGTTGTGAACCTTGAAAAATGAAGAATTAATAACCCAATTTTTTTTTCAAATATATAATTTGTCAGTAAAAAATTGAGTGAAGAAGTTTAAGTGATGCCATTGTTACATTTTTTCGTTCTAAATATTTTCATAAGTTCACACGGAGACATTTATTATTTAATTGAGAATATGTCCATTTTTTTTGAGACACTGCTCGACGTCGAGGACTGTCACCGTCTATGCATACGTTGGAAATAGCCGTTCATTTACCGGTTAATAAATCTGACATTTTTTAATATTTCCGTAATTTTCGTTTGGTTTATTATGCAGTTGAAAGCTTGAATGAATATTGTATGCAGAAAAGCTTGGCAATATATGCGTCACTTTTTTTCACCGTTTCTGTAAATGTACCGCCGACAATCGTGTATATAAGGACTCAATAGTCAATTGTAATCGATGATATATTTATTAGTTCGAACAAAAGAATTCTCATAAAGCTTATTACGAACGTAAAACAGTTAACAAATAAATCTCTGTATAACTTGAGATTTTTATTAACAGTGTCTATTATTCACAATTTTTGATGGCATGAATTAATTGTATCAAAACATATTGGAATATGATTAATTCCAATTAATAAGACTACTTCCTGGTTTACTAGTTTGTTTATGTGATGAAAAGATTCATTTCATACCTCATGTGATATTCATAGCAATGCTAATTTTTATTGGACCGAATAATTTTAACATACAATGTATGATTATGCAAGTAATTCTGTCAATTGATGAAGTATTTTTCATTGGTCACAACAGTACTTGACCCAAATAATTGCGAATGGTTCATTAAGTATCAATGAAGAGGAGATATCAGTTTCAATGCAACGAAACTCGCAGAACCTGGACGTCCTTTGAGATAAATTCCAAAACCACCCAGAGCTGTTGGTGGATCAGTTATAACTGACTGAACATCCAAAAATGGTACTGTCGTTTGACCCGCATCATTTTTTATGTCACTCGGTTGGAATTGGACGTAATGTACATTCTGTATACCCATTGGTTCATTGTTCAAGTTCATCATGTACAGTGGTATATTAGTGTTATCAATTTTCAATTCCGATCGGCTACGATAGAAAACATAATTTTATGACTGAATAATTTTGTAGATAAAAATGAAATTACAGATGATTAAATAAATTCAATTATATTACTCGACATCTCTGTTCCTCAACATTATCGATTGTTGCTGTGGCACCAAATTCAAACCATCATGTGGCGTGAATTTAGCTGCTATGCGTATTCCATCCAATGCCCTTATAAATCTCACTCCTATTGATTTTTAATTAATACAATTTTCAATAAATATATGCATACAATGTGTCACGTTAATTGTTCATATTAATTTTCATGTAATCGCAAACCTGTGAGATAAGACCCTTTAGGCCCGAGCAAATCATCCAAGTATAAAGATCTTTTGTTATAGTCGAGTTTGACATATTCAGCATCAGGTGAATGCTCTGCAACAGTTATGTTCACTGGATGTATTTCCTTCCATAAAATAGTTGCCGGATCTACAACTCCGAGACCAATCAATTTTCCAGTTTGGATTTGGAAGTATACTACGCGATCTTGTACCTTCAATCGGAGTCCAGTAATTACTCTGTCGAAAAATAAAATCGGTATTTAAATCAATTCGTGGGTAGTACTTTGTTAACATACTTATTTCCTGTGTTTCGATAACGTTATACGAATAATGATTAGCTTCTAATATTTTCTATTCAATTTTGTTTTTAGCGTTTCATTAGGGACAAGCGTTGTAGTATTAACGACACAGCGACGTAACCCCCCGTCCCTCTAACTATAATATGATTCCAAAATGTGTGAATAATTTCTTTAGTCCAATTTAATTTATGGCTATGCCGCAACGTGAATTTTACTTTTGAGTAAATGACGTTTTCATATTTCATTGTATTCATGTACTGACCTATCAAAATTCACAGCTGATGTAACTAGTCGCGTACTAAAATAGCGAACACTCCTTGGAGAATCATGATTATCACAGTAACATCCATAAATGGAACAATGTTTCATATCCTTCAATTCAGTTGAGTTCATATCCATGTTTAAACCATTTGGTGAATTTTCTCCAATACCATTCAAATCATCTTTGGTATGCGCAATGGTTGCGTCCCCAATATTGCCATAAAGTATTTCTTCATTAGGAGATTGTGGATTAGCAATGGAAAAAGCATGATAGCGTCGATTGGTTCTATCATTACCCTGTAATACAATGTTATCAATGAAAAAAGATGCACAGAATTTATTCAATAAGTATCTTTTGCAAACAGCACACTATGGCAATTATTCACGCACGTAAAGGTAAAGATGTTTAAGATCCACTTTGTCACATTGATATAAAGTACCTTGGCACTTTATTGATTCATCAATATGCTTATGGATTTCAGAATTATGCTTTACTCCGTCATAATTTTTGGGGATTGCAGAACATTGATTATTTTCATTTAAAAATCGTTCACTTGTTAGATAATACTCGACCAAATCATATAATCTGTCGTATGTTTTTCCTATAGAATGGGTAAAGTGTGAAAACAGTGAAAGATTGTGAATTGGATTTGTACTCCAAATTACCAAAGTTATTATATTCATTAACATTAATATTATACCATGTTCATGTTCTTGCGGATCACATCGATGAATTTCTCGTGATACACCCTCTACAGCACGGGTTATTTTATTCATTGCCTGCGTTGTATACTGAGCGTACATGTCTAGGAGGAGTTGCAACGTCTCTTCAGGTGCTGAATGAGATGAATCATTGGATCAAATTATACTTAAATAATTGTGATGTATATAAGTGATTATTAGTCTATTTCTTTTTTATCATACATAATTTTATGTCCTGTTCCGTCTTATGGGCCTGCTTGGATAGATAGATTATTGTTGAGAAGCCCATGATTAAATTCATAAGTGCCCGATTATGAAGTCCAACAATTTTTTGATAGAGTGATAAAGTACTCTTGCAGTGATATTCATGCGATTGCTTGAACATAATTCATGATATAGTATTATTTCAATTACAATATAATATGTTCTGTTTTATCATTTAAAAATTGTCTTACTGCATCAAGTGTCTTGATTATTCTTCGTGTATTCATTGGTGTTCGAAATAATCCACGCAATAATGTGAGGCTGTTTTTCATTATATATGAAACATTGTATTGTGTCGAAGCAGCATTGAAAGCTTGGACATCGTAATTATTGAATGGTGTTAACAATGAAAATACATTATTGAAATAATCTTCAATTGTTTCAGTAGCATCCAAAATATATTTTTCTTTCTTATCAAGTTTTGTTAATTTTGCTATTTCACGAACTGTCTCTGGTGAAGCGACAACTGAAGACTTTATGGCAAATTCTATCGACTTTTTGAAATCTTCAATTGCTTCATAATCAGTGAATTGTGTTTTGTCGAGATTCGTCAGCAATATCTTTCCTAATTCAGCTAAATCGCTTGAATAAATGCAACATTTTGCAGATGCAATTAGAAAAATTAATATTGTACTCAATGATACATTAAAATTTTGGAACTTCATTGTTCCCCGTTAATAAAATTTTCAACTGCACGAATTTAATTGCGACAATGGTATTTATAGATGACGTCTGTCATATCAAGTGTTCGTGGAACCAGAAAAAATGGATTCCCAGTGCTAGTTTGCATGTGTACACTTGATAACGAAACGCCTGTAATATAAACCTTGATGATTATGGAGATGTGTGGTTAAAGTGAGAACGTGAACTAAAAAATTTCGGCGAATTGTTTGCTCAATATGTTTCAACCGTTAATTATTTAAATATTAATCCAGATGTGGCATATACATACATAAATTTTCTGATATTTCATAGTTAATTTATCTAATGATCAAGGTTTACATGGATACATCAGCATTTTCATACAAATACATATGACTATTGATGGTTCATCATGAAAAGTTTCCATTATAGTATCTGTTCATATTTTTCATCTCTTCGGCGTTATTTTTCGAATTGAATTTCAAGCATGAGTCACAAACTAGAAATAAGGTATTGCTGGCAATTTAGAATGAACACCATTCAGCCCAAAGTGCCGAATTTTATTACAACTACCAAAGCTATTTCACAGCTTGGTTATTCGCAATATGGACAAAAAATTTGTGAGATTGACGATGTCTTCAGTATTTATCCATATTCAAAGATTATTAATTTATGTAAACACACACTGATGTACTGAGCGGTAACACGCCACATGTTCACAAATATTGCATGAGTTCTACGTCTTGAATTTTTATGTAACTATCGACGATCAATTACCCAAAACTCCTTTTATACCATCTGTCTAAATATTTTTCAACTCTATTTAGTTCTTCAAGTATATCTCACTGATGTTATAGAAATGATACGGATTCTAAGTTGTAGATAGTGGAGCGTTCCATGTCAAATTACTGATATATTCCATGTAAATTTTAATAGAAACAGATGTAATGCGATACCGCATAAAATTTAATCGAACACCAATGTTACAGATCCGAATATGCCATTTTTTGGGTTTTCCATATCTTTATGAATTTTCTAAGAAAAAAAAAAGCGGGAGAATTTACATGCAATGTATTTTTATTAAAAATTGTAACTTTCATATTATTTTTTGTTCTCAAATTCTTCGGAGAGTTTAGATTTCCTGAAATATGTCATTTTTTCATCCAAGTCAGCTAATTTCAAATGATCATTACCGCCACCTTTAATGAACATCAAATACATTGTACCATTTATGACTCAATTCTCCAAGTTTCTCGATAAAACTGGTTTACAAGTATACACTGGAAAGACAGTATTTATCCACCCGGAATATTTCGTGGTCTTGTAGCAATACATGGTATTCCTGTAGTACGAGTACCAAAGTTTTTTCAATAGAGGGATACATATATTTACCAAAATAAATTTTGATATTGCTGTAGTAAGAATACAAACATTGAAATAAAAACACCGCATAACCTCACCTTATTCATGCAGATATCTATATATCTGGGTAAGACAGTTTTGTGAAAAAAAAAAAGACACCGTAGATCACACGGGAAAAGTGTAAGCTATGACGATACCATAACGTATGCTACAGTCACATAAATTGAAGTTTTAGCATTATAAGTAAACTCGGTATTCTAGCTGGAGTTATACCTGTATTCGTGCAGTAAAGATACGTGTTTTTACCATAGAAAAACAGGCTTGGCAATACTGTGGATTCCGGAAGCAAAGACACTATTATTTTTATGTACTTCTATGTTGTCATGCAATCCTTATTCGTAATTTGATTCTGTAAACGAAATGTTAAGAATGACACTCGCAAATAAAGGTATTGTTCGGACCATGGCAATAATGTTCCTCGTGAACAAAAATAAAAATGTGTCATTATTTTTCCCTGTTGATTCCACATTCTATTACGACCTCGGACATACGACCACAGTATACCGGACGTTCCTTCTTTCGTGTTTAATCATGTAAATATTTATTCGGATTAGCGGATACACGAGGTAACGTGGTCAGCATTTTAAACGATGAATTCACAATAGCCAATCTATATGTGTGCGAAGGTGTCCGAGTGTGTGACTAAATAAAATTATCGAAGCGTCGACACTGTGTAGATGAGTCAGTGGAGTTTATTCTCATGTTTGGTGGTTACACCGTGTGACGAATGAGTAATTGATGCACATTCATATACAATTGCCGCAAGCCGATCAACTGATGCTATGTTTCAATATAGCTTCATAATTTCCGAGTAGAATTGAAAATCAGAATCAGCATTGCACTTTTAGTTTGTTAAAACCGTGTTTGCAGATTGACAGGATATAAAATGTAGATGTTACACAAAAAACGAAGGATTTCATGAAATGTAACTAATGTCATATAAGTAGAAATAAATGTTTATCGAACTTTAAATTTTAGTTCCTATGATTAATTGGGTATTGGTCGCACATAATAGTGCATCAAGGTTGATCGTATGAATGCACAGGATGTAACTGCTCATTTCAAGATTAATAGAATAACCCATGACTTTTCAGTAGCTATAATTATCATGGTGCTGGTGATACTACTTTCAAGGTGAGAATAGAAGTTCAATATCTCCATCAATTGTAATTAAACGCATGCAAAAAAAAATATATGTCGAAGGTATATTCTAAAATATATTCATATGCAAGTAAATATATGTGCGGTAAAAAAATAGATATGCATCAATATATATCCGATATACTCATTAATATCGTTTGGATATATGATGCACTGAGTGAATCGAGTTTCTCTATTCTATAACCTGAAAGTATATATCAGTATACTTACATTATATATTACATTATATATTTTACTATATATTCCTCATCATATATTTTTCAATATTTGAATTTCAATTAGTAGAACGTCATTTTTAATAACGTTTCCTGATGAATTAACTCAGTTCAGACATTGATGTTCATATTTTTTTCTTCACAGTGCAATTTTTATTGAACGGAATGTTATACATGGTTTATAACTTTATCAAAAATTCGGTCAATTAATGAATGTGAAGTATCAACATTTACCGTTGATATCAATAGAATTTATATATGTTAATAATATTCTCCATGATTGTTTACAGAAGTTTCTTCTCGTGTTAATATTTAGGAGTCAAGAGTTTCAAGCCAACAAAAGTACCGGAATTTGTATTTCCCTTGAGATAAATTCCGAAACCACCAAGGGCTGTTGGTGGAACAGTCTCAACTGACTGAATATCCAAAAATGGTACTGTCGTTTGACCTGCATCATTTTCTATGTCACTCGGTTGGAACTTGACGTAATCTCGGTTTTGCACACTTATCGGTTTACTGTTTATTTCCAACAAGTACTGTGGTACCGCACTGTTATCAAGCTTCAATTCCGTTCGGCTGTGATTGAACCAAAAATAAAGGTTAATTATTAAATAATATTATAACAATCAAAGTACGGAATCATGAATGGGGAGACAATTGTAAATGTTATTACTTGACATCGCTTATCTGTAACTGCGTAGATTCTAAGTAGGTTACCAAGTTGACACCCTCATATGGTGTAAATTGTGCCGCAATTCGTACTCCTCCATTTGCACGTACAAATTGTACTCCTAATTATTTATAATGTAGATCCGAATAATTAGATGTGCCAATTTTTCTTCTTTCTCAATTGTTTATGTTGAAGTAAATGAAATTACGAACCTGTGAGATATAAGTCTTTAGCACTGGATACATCATCCAAGTACACTGATCGAGTGTTATAATCGAGTTTGATGAATTCTGCATCAGCTGACGTCTCATCAACCCCAGTTACGACTACTGGTTCAATTTTTTTCCATTTAACACTTGTTGGATCAACAACTCCCAAGCCAATTAATTTTCCTGTCTGAATTTGAATGTATACTACTCGATCTCGTACCACGAATTTGAGACCAGTGATCACTCTGTAAACATTTTACTTTTGAATTGAATTGCATAGAGCAGACAAATATTCAAGATATATATTCTGTCCACATGAAAATGAAACTAGTACTTTTTATGTCTCATAAATTGACGTGTTCACTAGATGTATTCAAAGCAATGGCGTAAACACGCGGAATATTGTTTAAACAATGATCATCACTTGATGTTTTACAATGAGTTTTATGTTTGAATATTATCTAGCAATAATAATCGCGATTATAATTGCATAATTCGATGTGAAAATTAAATAGATTCTATGCAAAAGAAATGATGTTGTTTAATGATAAAACAAAATTTTCAGGAATGAGATCAGAAGGAATAACATATATAGATTGGGATGAGACTTGAAACTTCTGTTTGTATGGCATTAATCGAAATTATGATTTAGCTTTATGAAATATACAATCATGAACGAAATGCCTAGAGATGAAAGAAAAATGCAAGAAAGATGTGGACATAAATCCATGAAAGAAAAGAAAAAATGAACTTGTGCCTTATTTTTGCAATAAGCATAATAAACCGAGGCAGTGTGTCTCGTCAATAGTTTCGTATTCTCGCTCGATATTTAATGCATAAGTGAAAAGCAAAAATAGCTTCTGATTTCAGGGGTCGTTTTCGTCTCTCAAACATGCGTTTGAACTGTTGCTTTGTTGATTAAATGCATGCTCGGGAATATGAATGAATTGATTTTGGTTTCAGAATTACCCTCCCAATTGATGATTGACTGATACATTACACCCTAATGGTCAACTACAGCACATGAAATTCTTATGATACAAAAATATCAGTGTGTGAATGATTAACTCAATTCGAATAAGTCTTCGCATCAATACAACCATATTTGTCTTGAATAGCTAATTTTTTTCATACGGAACCGTATTCGTATACTAACCTATTGTACTTCACAGTAGATGTGATTAGTTTCGTACTGAAATATCGGACAGTCCTTGGTGAATTATAATTATCACAATAGCATCCATAAATTGGACAATTTTTCACGCTCTCCAATTCGGTCGCTGTCATATTCAAGTTTGAATCACTTGGTGAATTTTCACCGACACCATTCAAATCATCTTTGGTATATGCAACAGTTGCGTCACCAATAAAGCCGTAGAGTGTTTCACCTTCCGAAGCTTCTGGATTTGCGACGGAGAAACCATGATAACGTCTATAAATATTATCGTTCCCCTATGATTTATCGAATCAACAAGGAAAAAATTGCATACATTAATTAGTACTGTTTCCTCTATCAAGAAGTTCTTTATACACATTTATTAACTCACATAAAGATAAAGATGCTTGAGATCGACGGTGTTACATTTATACAGAGTTCCAAGGCACAACACTGTTTCATCAATATATTTATTGACTTCTGTATTGTGCTTTACACCGTCATAATTTTTGGGGGTGGCAGAACATGTACTATTTTCACTTAAAAATCGTTCGCTTGTTAGATAATACTCAACAAAGTCATACAATCTGTCATATGTCTTCCCTGTAGAATAAAATGTTTAATGAAAAAATTTTAGCGATAAATGATAATATCAGATTTTTATACACTGAAAAAAAAGTAGTATTTTCACTTCCGAAATCGAAAGCATTACCCCGCCAGTTTTTCTGTGTTATAAAAACGAGTCCTTTCGGAAAGAATATTGATATAACTCCAGCGGGAATACCGAGTTTACTTATAATGCTGAAACTTCAACTTATGTGACTATAGCAGACGTTCTAATGTCGTCGTAGCCCACAGTCTCATAACAGCAAATCGTAATTTTTCCCGCGTGTTTAACTGTGTGTATTACTCAGATATATATCTACATAAATAAAGTGAGGTTATGCGGAGTTTTTTTATTTCAATGTTGGTATTTTTACTACAGCAATACCGAATTTCGCAGTGGTAAATATACGTATTCCTTTAATAAGAAAACTTTAGTATTCGTACTATAGAAATGCCAGTATACCTACAAGAGACACAAATATTCTGGGAGCAGAAATACTCTTTTTTTAAGGATAATAACGCTCAGGTTGATGTTTTGATTAGTAGAAATATCATACCGTGTTCATGTTCAGCTGGATCACATCGATGAACATCTCGTGATACATTTTCCGTAAGATGGCTCAATCTATTCAACGTTTTTACTGTAAACTGATCATACACCTCTCTTAGACGTGTCGCCGCATCTCTATTCCCTGGATTAAATAAATAAGTGAATCAAGTTGTGGTTGGATTAATCTATGATTTATATGTTTTTTATTTTTTCATACCGAATGCGGTGACTTCTTCGGTTCGGTGATGGAACTGCTTCGATAGATAGAGTATTGTGGAGAAGCCCATGATTAAATTTAAAATCCCCCGATTATGAAGCCCAACAATTTTATGATGAAGTGACTTGGTACTTCTGCAATGGTACTCATGGGGTTGCTTGAATAAAAATTGATGATTTAGTATTATCTAAATGAAAATATATTATATTTGATTTTTCATCAATAAATTGTCTTACTGCCTCAAATTTCCTGATTACTCTTCGCGTCTTCGCTGCCGATTCGAATAATCCTCGGTATAATGAGACACTGTTCTTCAACAGAACGGGGATGTTGATATTGTCCAAAACATTTTTCAACTCTCGAACATTGTAATTATTATAAGGTGTTAATAATGAAAATACGGTGTTGAAATTATCTAAAACCGTAGCAGTTGCAACGCGAATGGTTTTTTCTCTTCTATAAACTCGTGTGAAATTGGCTGCCTCGCTAACTTCCTCTGGTGTAGCAACGATTGAAGAATTGATGGCAAAATTTACAGACCTTTTAAAATCTTCGATTGCATTATAGTCAGTAAATTCAGTTTCATTGAGATTCTTCAGCAGCGTCTGGCCTAATTCGGCTAAATCTGATGAATATATGCAACATTTTGCTGATGCAATAAGTAAAATAAATGTTGTACTCAACAGTAATTTGAGATTTAGGAAATTCATGATTTCCCGTCGATAAAAAATCCAACTGTGAGAATCGAAAGGCGACAATCCTATTTATAGGCAATGTCTGCTGATCTAGACATTCATTTGTGTTATTAGAACGCTTCTTATTCGATGCCACGTTACCGTACCTGTTTGTGCATGTTAATTTTTGTGACAACGTAACGCCTCAGAAAATCTATTCATACTACTTTATAATAGGTCGTTACAGTGAGCGCAAACAAAAAAAGGTGGCTATAAGTAAATAATATTTGGTTCTTGCCAGAATATTAAATATTATCGAAGAATTATTGACCAATTCTGTTTCATATTCGAATTATTGCCTATCAATTTGGAGTCTATCGTATCTGACAAAAATACGTCTTTATAGTTTCATAGAATAATTCCACTTATTGACACAATTGTGTGAAAAATTCAATGCCATTGGTATGCACGTCGAAACTTTAACATTGAAGTGGCCGGAGCAAGCATACAGATAGATGCAGCTAAAACTTTGAACGCGTTTCTCGCGACATGACTTTTTCAAAATCTATGACCACGCTATTTAAAAAATTACTGCACCAATCCACTTCGAATCTTGCAAGCTTCTTTAACATATGGAGAAGCCGTGAGTGAAGGAAGGAATTTTTTTTTCGAAGTAAACTTTTTTTCTATCAAATCTTTCGAACAAGCACCAAATACCAGAAACTCGCAACCATACTCTTTAATATTGAAAAGACACGTTTGAAATTCTGTACTTGTTTACTTAGAACAAATTCATATAAATTTAGACGTACGCCCTAAATTGTAATATCATGATAGTATTAATATGTTACATGAGAATATATTCGAATATCATGTATTTCAATTGGAGTAAGTACAACCTCATTTTCAATAACGTTTCATGATGAATTAACTCAGTTCAAACACTAATATTCATATTTTTGTGATTGCAATGTAATCTTTATTGGACAGAATATTATATATGGTTTGTAAATTTATGTATAATTCTATCAATAGAATTTATATATGTTAACAATATTCTACACATATATTTGTAGAAGGTTTATCTCGTGTTAATATTTAGGAGTCAAGAGTTTCAAGCCAACAAAAGTACCGGAATTTGTATTTCCCTTGAGATAAATTCCGAAACCACCAAGGGCTGTTGGTGGAACAGTCTCAACTGACTGAATATCCAAAAATGGTACTGTCGTTTGACCTGCATCATTTTTTATGTCACTCGGTTGGAACTTGACGTAATCTCGGTTTTGCACACTTATCGGTTGACTGTTTATTTCCAACAAGTACTGTGGTACCGCACTGTTATCAAGCTTCAATTCCGTTCGGCTGTGATTGAACCAAAAATAAAGGTTAATTATTAAATAATATTATAACAATCAAAGTACGGAATCATGATTGAATAGACAATTTTGGGTGTTATTACTCGACATCGCTTATCTCCAACTTCGACGGTTCCTGGTGCGTTACCAAGTTGACACCCTCATATGGTGTAAGTTGTGCCGCAATGCGTACTCCTCCGTTTGCACGTACAAATTGTACTCCTAATTATTTATGATGTAGATCCAAAAAATTAGATATGCGAATTTCATTTTTTTCTCAATTGTTTATGTTGAAATAAATGAAATTACGAACCTGTAAGATATAAGCCTTCAGCACTGGATACATCATCTAAGTACAATCTTCGAGTGTTATAATCGAGTTTGATGAATTCAGCATCAGCTGACTTTTCATCAACCCCAGTTACGATTACTGGTTCAATTTCTTTCCATTCAACACTTGTTGGATCAACAACTCCCAAGCCAATTAATTTTCCTGTCTGAATTTGAATGTATACTACTCGATCGCGTACCACGAATTTGAGACCAGTGATCACTCTGCGGACATTTTACTTTTGAATTAAATTGAATGGAGAAGAAAAATAATACTGTAGTTGGAATGAACAATTCTCTGTCAGATTGCAGACAAGATATATATTTTGTCCACATGTAAATGAACCTCGAGCTATTCATCTCTCATGAATTGACGTATTCAAGTTGGAATGTATTTAAACTGTGATATGAACTGAATATCTCATGATCATCACTCGATACTCAGCATTGAGTTATATGATGCGTTTCACTTCGCACAAATAATCGCGATCGAAATTTCATGACTCGATGCGGAACTCAAATTGATTCTACGCAAAAGGAATAATTTGATGTAATGATAGGACGCAATATTTAGGAATTACATCAGAAAAAATAACATACATGAATTGCGATGAAACTTAAAAAATTAGTTTGCATGGGATTACGCATTTTTTCCATCAAGCATAGAAGTATTCTAGAGGGAATTACGATTTAATTATATGAAATATGTAATTATGAAGACATGATGTTGATGAAAACTGTTTCAAACATATTATAAAAAATATAAAAAAAGAGGATTTTAATACATGATTTAAAAATAATGAGAACCATTGTTTCACATCAAACATAATTCTAGGGATGAAAAAAAAGAAATGATTCATCTGCAAGAAGCAAAAAAACTGTGGACATAAATCCATAGAAGAAAGAAGAAGGTGAACTAGTGACTCATTATCCAATTCATAATTGACCGATAGATTACAACCTAATAATCAACTTCGGCACATCAAGCTCTTATGACACAAAAATATAAGTGTGTGAATGCTTGACTCAGTCCGAATAAGTCTCCAAGTCAACACAAGCATATTTGTCTTGAATAGCCAATCTTTTTTATACAGAATCGTATTCGTATACTAACCTATTGTATTTCACATTGGATGTGACTAATTTCGTACTGAAATATCGAACGGTCCTTGATGAATTATAATTATCACAATAGCATCCATAAATTGGACAATTTTTCACGCTCTCCAATTCGGCCGCTGTCATATTCAATTTTGAATCACTTGGTGAATTTTCACCGACACCATTCAAATCATCTTTGGTATATGCAACAGTTGCGTCACCAATAAAGCCGTATACAGTTTCACCTTCCGAAGATTGTGGATTTGCGACAGAGAAACCATGATAACGTCTATAAATGTCATCTTCTCCCTGTAATTAAATTGAGTCAATAAAAAAAAAACGCATGCATTAATAATTGCTATTTTCTCCGTAAAGTGCTTTCACCGCATCCAACAACTCACATAAAGGAAAAGATGTTTAAGATCAACGCTTTCACATTTATACAGAGTTCCATAGCACAACAGTGTTGCATCAATATACTTATGAACTTCAGAATTATGCTTTACACCATCGTAATGTTTGGGGGTTGTAGAACATGTACTATTTTCACTTAAAAATCGTTCGCTTGTTAGATAATACTCAACCAAGTCATACAATCTGTCGTATGTCTTCTCTGTATAATAAATTGTGCAGAAAGTAGAATTATCGTGATAAATAGTTGCAATATTTTCATATAATATCATTGAGGTTGATGTTTCGCGTTGGTAAAAATATTATACCGTGTTCATGTTCGGCTGGATCACATCGATGAATATCTCGTGATACATCTTCCGTAAGTTGGCTCAATCTATTCGTCGTTTCTTCCGTATAACGATCAAACAACTCAATCAGACGTGTAGCTGTATCATTTGTTCCTGGATTGAATTAATAAGTGAATCGAGTGGTATTTGGATGACAGCAATATAAGAAAACAATCATTAATCTTTTGTTTTTGTTTTTGTTTTTTTTTCATACTTATGTTTTTGTCGGTTCGATGAATCTGTTTAGATAGATAGAGTATTGTGGAGAAGCCCATGATTAAATTTAAAAGCGCCCGATTGTGGAGCCCAACAATTTTATGATGAAGTGACTTGGTATTTTTGCAATGGTACTCATGGGGTTGCTTGAAAAAAAATTGATGATTTAGTATTATCTATATGAAAATATATTATATTCCATTTTTCATCAATAAATTGTCTTACTTCCTCAAATTTATTGATTACTCTCTGCGTTCGCTGTGGTCCTAAGAATAATCCACGATATACTGAGACACTGCTCTCCAATAGAACCGATAGGTTGACATTGTCCCAAACATTTTTCAACTCTCGAACATTGTAATTATTATAAGGTGTTAATAATGAAAATACAGTGTTGAAATGATCTAAAACCGTAGCAGTTGCACCGCGAATGGTTCTTTCTCTTCTATAAATTCGCGTGAAATTGGCTGCCTCGCTTACTTCCTCTGGTGTAGCAACAATTGAGGAATTGATGGCAAAATTTACAGATGTTTTAAAATCTTCGATTGCATCATAGTCGGTAAATTCAGTTTCATTGAGATTCTTCAGCAGCATCTGGCCTAATTCGGCTAAATCTGTTGAATATATGCAACATTTTGCTGATGTAATAAGTAAAATGAATGTTGTACTTAACAGTAATTTAAGATTTAGGAAATTCATGATTCCCCGTCGAAAAAAATCCAACTGTGAGAATCAAATGGCGACAATGGTATTTATAGACAATGTCCGCCGCATACAGACATTCGTTTGTGCTATTATATAGAACTCTTTTTATCTGATGCCACGTTACCATTCTGTTTGTGCATGTTGATTGGTGTGATAATGAAACGCCTCTCACATAAAATCTATTTATAATACTTTATAATACGTCGCTACAGTGAGAGCAAACAAAAAAAGCTGGCTATAAGTAAAGAATAGATAGCTTTCGCATGGACATTTAATATTATCGAAAAATTATAAAGCAATTCTGTTCCATATTTGAATTATTGCCTTTCTATTCGGACTCTATCGCATCTGCAAACAACATGTTTCGATAATTTTTCGTGTATTCATTGGTTTCTCATATAATTATTGTACGGTGTTTGTCTCATGAAAAAGATATTGCATCGATAAGTCAGTATTCTTATATACATTCATATGACTGTTGATGGATCATCATGGATAGTTTCCATTGTAGTATCTAATCAAATTTTTTATCTGCCTTTTCTTATTATTCCAATGAAATTTTGAATACGTCTCAGACGTTAAAACTAGAAACAGATTATTGCTAGTAATTTAGAATAAACACCATGTAAACAAATTTATGAGTTTTATTGCAATTATTAAAGCTTCTTCACAATTTGGTTTTTTGCAATATGCAAAAAATTGTGGGAGATTCACGATGTCTTTTAGGTTTATATAAATTTGAGATTATTAATTTATATAAACACACACCAATGTACTTAACGGTAAGACGTCACAAATATTGGTTTCTACGTCTTAATTTTTATCACTATATGTAACTATCGACGATCAGTTTCATAAAACGTCTTTTATACCATCTGTTCAAATATTTTCCAAACATTTCGTCTTTCAAGTATATCTAAATGATATTCTTGACTCTAAGTTGTAGATAGTGGATGGGTTTCATATCAACTTATTGGTAGTTTCCATATTAATTCTAATAGAAGAAAAGCAACGCAATACTGCGTGGGAGTTAATCGAACACCAATGTCACAGATCCAAAAGTTTATTTTTTATGTGTTTAATTTCTCTACACTGATAAAATAGATTTTTTTCTCTAGAAATATTTGTTGCTCTTGTACCAATACTGATATTCCTATAGCATTAATACCGGAGTTTCCTTAAAACAGGGATACGTAAATTTACCACAGCAAAACTTGGCATTGCTGTAGAAAGGATACCACCATTGAAATAAAAACACTGCATAACCCCACTTCATTTATGTAGATATATATCTGTGTAATACATTGCTTTAGTACGATTCCATTCTCAATGACGTTTCATGGTGAATTAACAAATTTCTGACATTGATATTCATATTTTTCTTCACCACAATGTAATTCTTATTGGACTGAATGCTTTTAAATGGTTTACAACTTCATGAAATATTCGGCCAATTAATAAATGAAAAGTATCAACATTTACGTTCATATCTATAGAATTTATATGTTTTAACAGTATTTTACGCACATGTTTATGTAACGTACATTTTGCCTTATTATTTAGGAGTCAAGAGTTTCAAGGCAACGAAGTTACCGAACTTTCGTCTTCCCTTAAGAAAGATTCCAAAACCACCAAGGGCTGTTGGTGGAATTGTCTGAACTGACTGAACATCCAAAAATGGTACTGTCGTTTGACCTGCATCATTTTCGATGTCACTGGGTTGGAACTTGACATAATCTCGGTTTTGAACACTTATTGGTTGACTATGCACTTGCGATAAGTCCTGTGACAACACACTACCAAGCTTCAGTTCCTTTCGGCTGTGATTGAACCAATAATAAAGATTTATTATTAAATATTATTGAAAAAAATCGAAGTACGAAATCATGAATGAATAGATAGTTGTAAATGTTATTACTTGACATCGCTTATATTCAACTTCATCGGCTCTTTGTTGAGTACCAAGCTGAGATCATTATATGGCGTAAATTGTGCCGCAATGCGTACTCCTCCGTTTGCACGTACAAATTGTACTCCTAATTATTTATAATGTATATTCGAATAATTAGATGTGCGAATTTCATTTTTTTCTCAATTGTTTATGTTGAAGTAAAGGAAATTACGAACCTGTGAGATAAAAGCCTTTATCACTGGATACATCATCTAAATACAATGTTCGAGTGTTATAATCGAGCTTGATGAATTCAGCATCAGCTGACTTTTCATCAACCCCAGTTACGACCACTGGTTCAATTTTTTTCCATTTAACAGTTATTGGTTCAACAACTGTCACGCCAATTAATGTTCCTGTCTGAATTTGAATGTATACTACTCGATCTTGTACGACCAATCTGAGACCAGTGATCACTCTGTCGAGATTTTACATTCGCATTAATTTGAATAGAGCAGAAAAATATCTCTGCGGTTGGAATGGACATTTTTTTGTCAAATGTGAGGCAAAATATATATTTTGTCCACATGAAGATGGAATATTATTTAAACAATCTATCGAATTGATTGACATTGTTTAGTTACATAATATCTATTTAAACTGTGGTATGAACTGAACATAACATGATCATCACTTGATGTTCTAAAATGAGTTATATGTTGGAGGTTTATCTGGCATTTATAATCCCGATCGGAATCACATGACTTGATGTGAAAATTAAATTGATTTAATGCAAAAAGAATAATGTAATTCAATGATAGAACGAAATTTTTGGAAATCAGATCAAAAGCAATAACATATTTAAATTAGGATCACACTTAATAAATGTGTTTGCATTGCATTACGTATGTTTTACATCAAGTATGAAAGTTTAACAGAGAATTAGGATTTTACTATTTGAATTATGCAATTATGCAGTTATTATATTAATGAAAACTGTTTCGAACCAATTGAAAGATATGAACAATTGTTACAAATCAAAAATAGTTTTGGACACAAAAGAAGAATAATTATGATGCAAAAAGGAAAAAAGCTGTGAGAGTAAAAAAAAAATGAACTTGTGACACAGTTTCGCCATAAACATAATAAATCAAGAAAGTGTGTCACAATTGTTCTGTGTTATATCTTCTCAGTCCCCAATGTATAAGTGGAAAACAAAAACTGCTCCTAATTTCAGGAGGTGTTTTCGTCTCTCCAACATACGTTTGAACTGTTGCTTTGTTAATGAAATTCATGCTCCCAATTTATGATTGACTGATAGATTACAACCTATTGGTCAACTATATCACATCAAGCTCTTATGACACAGAAATATTAGCGTATCAATGGTTGACTCAGATCGAATAAGTGTCCGAGTCAACACAAGCAAATTTGTCTTGAATAGCCAATTTTTTTTATACGAAATGATATCTGCATACTAACTTATCATTCTCCACATTGGCTGTAACTAGTTTCGTACTGAAGTATCGAATGGTTCTTGGTGAATCATAATTATCACAATAGCATCCATAAATTGGACAATTTTTCACGCTCTCCAATTCGGCCGCAGTCATATTCAATGTTGAAACACTTGGTGAATTTACACCGACACCATTCAAATCATCTTTGGTATATGCAACAATTGCGTCACCAATAAAGCCGTAGAGTGTTTCACCTTCAGAAGCTTCTGGATCGGCAATGGTGAAACCATGATAACGTCTATAAATAATATCGTTTCCCTTTGATTTATCGAATCAACAAGGAAAAAATTGCATACATTATATACATTAATTAGTACTGTTTCCTCTATTAAGAAGTTCTTTATACACATCTATTAACTCACATAAAGGTAAAGATGTTTAAGATCAACGGTATTACATTTATACAGAGTTCCAAGGCACAACACTGTTTCATCAATATATTTATTGACTTCAGAATTATGCTTTACACCGTCATAATTTTTGGGGGCTGCAGAACATGTACCATTTTCACTCAGAAATCGTTCGCTTGTTAAATAATACTCGACCAAATCATCCAGTTTGATGTATGTCTTCACTGTAGCATTAATCATGCAGAAAAGAAAATTATAGTGATAAATGATAATTTCATATTTTTATATAATAATGCTGTGGTTGATGTTTCTGATTAGCAGGAATATCATACCGTGTTCATGTTCGGCTGGATCACATCGATGAATATCTCGTGATACATTTTCCGTGAATTGGTTCAATCTGTTCGTCGTCCCTTCTATATAAGCATCATACGAATTTCTAAGAATTCGAGATGGATCTGCCGTCCCTGGATTATATTAATAAGTGAACCCAGTTGTGTTTGGACCGATGGACATGTACGAAATTAATCATTAATATAATTTTTTCTATTCTTTTGTTCCATACCAAATATGGTTTTGTTGTTGCTGTGGAACTGCTTGGATAAATAGAGTACTGTGGAGAAGCCCATGATTAAATTCAAAAGCGCCCGATTATGAAGCCGAACGATTCTCTGATGAACTGAAGTGGTACGCTTGCAATGGTACACATGGTGTTGCTTAACAAAAATTGATGATTTGGTATTATTTCAATTACAATATATTATATCGCATTTTTTATTAATAAATTGTCTTACATTCTGCAGTATCTTGATTATTCTTTGCGTTCTCAGTGGTGCTTGGAAAAATACTCGGTGTAATGCGTTACTGTGCATCAATAGAACGGGAAGATTGATATTGTCTAAAGCATTTTTCAACTCTTGAGCATCGTAATTATTGTAAGGTGTTAACAATGAAAATACATCATTGAAATGTTTTGAAATAGATTCAGTAGCACCCGCAATAAATTGTGGTTCTTCTTCAATTCCTGTCAACATGGCTGCCTCGTGAATTTCTTCCGGTGTGGCAACAATTGAAGAATCGACAGCAAATTCTACAGACATTTTAAAATCTTCGATTGCATCGTAGTCAGTAAAGTCAATCTCATCTAGACTCTCCAACAACATCTGACCTAATTCGGCTAAATCGGTTGAATATATGCAACATTTTGCCGATGCGATCAGTAAAATAAATGTTGTACTCAACAGTAGTTCACGATTACCGAAATTCATTATTCCCCGTCGATAAAAAGTGTAACTGAGGGAATCGACTGGCGACGATGGGTATTTATAGGCAATGTCTATCTTATCTAGACGTTCGCTTGTGCCATTAAAACTATTGTTATCTGTTGATAAGGAAATATCACTCAGAAAAACTATTCATACTACTTTATAATGCATCGTTACAGACAGGGCTAACAAAAACAAAGATGGCTATGAGTAGACAATAGTTAACTCTTGCCTGAATATTTAATATTATTGAAGGATTGTTGAGCAATTCTGTTTCATATTCGAATTATTGCCTCACCATTTCGACACTATCGTATCTAAAAAAATACGTCTCTATATTTTCATGACGTTTATTGACACAATTGTATAAAAAACTCAATGGCATTGGTATGTATGTCAAAATTTTAATGTTGAGTGTGGAGAATTACATATAAAATTTTTTTCATAGAGATACTTTGTAACCCAATAATTTGACCGGGTTTGTGCTATAAATTGTTTTTAAAGTAGTTATACTGCAAAAGTCACACTCACAAGTTTATTCTTATGTATAAGGAAAGGCACGGGTATACTTGTGATGTATTCTTTTCCCCCAAAGTGAATACTTTCGTTGGGATACGACCACACGGTTCACCCATGCCTATAGATTATTCATTTGAATAGAATCATATGTCATCGTTTTAATAGAAACGATGTAACTATAGATGAGAAAACATTAAAAACTGTTTTTACAACACATTTTGGTTGTGATGACATAGAAAAAAAAATTTACAAGATATGAAAATTCGAAACATACGACCAAGAGAAGCTCAGAATAGATGACATAAAAAAAGCTTAGAGTTTTATTGAAATTACCGAACATGTGGAGCAGTAATTCTTCTATTAACTGTAGAGCGTCAAGAAACTTTCATTATTCCTCTGACATGTATTTTATTCATAATAATCTATCATTGAGTAATTGATTAATTGGATATTATAAAACTGATTTTATGCAAAGGATTGTAGTACGAAAATTGAGTGTAAATTCATTTAGCTTTTAATGAAGAATATCATCCTGGTAAGAGAACTCTTCCATTGCAGTGGATCATTTTTCATAAAATTTTATATCTAATTTTGAGGATGTTGTGTAAGAAAGATCACATGAGGCAGTCGCAATGATATTGAACTTCTTAAACACGCTTGTTCTTCTGAGATAAAAGAACAATTCGTGCAATGTGATAATATACCCAAATATTATTTTTGTTCGGTAATATAACAAAAGTTACCGTGTCAACACCAAAGTTAGAGAGCATACAGATGGAGACAAGTAAGAAGAGAAATATTCTTGCACAGAATTATTTAGTGCAATTCTATCAGGGCGCATATTCCACAGGATTACCAATGAACAAAATGAAATGTTCCATTTAGCTTCAAATATTATCAAAGGGAATCAAAAATTGATCATCAACACCGTACTAACATCCCATTGGTATCACTGCAGACAGTTATGCAAAAATATCAATCGGTTGAGTGCACACAAGTGGACACCATATATTTCAAGTTTGATAAAAATGGCGGATGAGTTGGTAAATGGAATGAGAAGAGAGAGCATTTCACTCAAACGAATTGCCAACGGCAACGCGGCGTCTTTAGCCCTGGAAGAAAGTCTCTCGCGTACGAGCAAGGAATGCGTAGGTAACCTTAAAAAAACTTCAAAGCAACGGGAAAAACGATTGAAATTGTTTCCTAACCGCGAAAAGACCCGTTGGATTATCTCGCTCTCTGTCGCTCCCTCACTCCTGCTCTTCCTTTTCGTCTTTTATTCTTTGTCCTCTCTGCTACAAATGATTCGTCTCTGCTTTTAGAGGAATTCCCTTTTTTTCCTCCCGAGTACTCTTAAATGATCTATCTCTTTCGTAAACAATTGCACCAATGTGAAAACCTAACCTTTACGTCAGTCAACACACGACCAATTGCATTCCGATATCAGTATTTCCGTCTCTCTTATCTTTTCTTGTCTTCATCTCTCATTCTATTTCCGATAGAAAAAAAATTGAATCAAATTAAAGTAGATCAAAAAAAAAAAAAAAACAGGGGGGAAAGAAAAAACAGAAGAAAAATTTATTATTACATCCCGGTTGTAGGAAGTAGAAATTTTATTCTTCAGACTCAATGACAAAAGAATGGAAATGAGGGGAGCAAAAGCAGAGGGGTAATTCGTAAGCAAGTGGAAAAGATCAACGAGATAGGGAGATGAGGCAGTGGAACAAAAAGTGCTCGATCTCTCGAGTCAAACGAGTAAAAAGCGAAATTTTTTCTCCTTGTTAAGGGGATAAAAATCAAACGCAATGGACGAGTCGCATCCCAAGAGGATGAAACTTCATCTAAATATAAAGTGTGAAATTTCTCAAAGCTACTCCTTTCCACTGCCTATGAAAAGGAAATGAATTTAATCACTAAACAGGAGAAACAGTATTTTTTCACCCGGAATATTTCTTTGTCTTGTAGCAATACTGGTATTCCTATAGTACGAATACCAAAGTTTTCTTAATTGAGGTATACGTATATCTACCACAGCGCAACTGTGTATTGCTGCAGTAACAATACCAATATTACAATAGAAATACCGCATAACCCCACTTTATTTATGTAGGCATATGTGTATATATATCTGGGTAATACATATAGTAAACCACACTATTCTTGCTGGAGTTATATCAGTATTCTCGCAGTAAGGATACATATTCTTACCACAGGAAAACTCGCTCGGTAATTTTTTGGATTCCAGGAGTAAAAATACTTTGTTTTCAGTGTACATTCAGTACATCCGCATAATTTCGCATTATTTTATTAATAAAAATATGTGAATCGATACGAATGTTTGACTTTATATCAACTGCAAAACGTCACTCTCCCATTGTCCTTCCATCATTCTAGTATACAAATTTATATGTTGGTGTAGATGCGGGTGACTGTGTGCGCGCGTGTGTGGAGGGTTAATGCCCTGTTATAGTGTTACGTGAGCTTGGCCGCGCCTGACACTATATTCCCCTTCTCTTTCTTTCTCTTTCCTGCAATAGAGGTCTAATGAACACCAACGCTTGTGACCCGGAGGGCTTTAAAACGTCTACAACCTCTTATGACTTGCCTCGCGAATCCCTCTTTTAGAGCACGCGTTAACCTACAACCCACTATTAGCAGCACGAAAACCCTATATAACATATGGATTCATATATACATAGGCAAGAACGTTACCAACTTAGGAATATAACCCTCCTGCATATGAAAAACTGAATTCCTCAAGTATTGAAAGAGAACCTAGTTACGTTGTAGTAAATTGAAAACACGCGGTCAAGACTTATCTTCACCATCTTTATATTTTCGATACTGAGAGGAATTCAATCTGGGAAAATTAGGGCTTGGTTAGATTTTCAAATTCCATTTCCAGTATTCAGATGGGAATCCCTCGTGGAAATTCGATCTATACCGTGACGATTTCCCGAATCTGACTATACTGGAACGTTCGGATGTACAATTTGTCAGTTTTGAACTATTCCATTGGATCATAAGTCGTCATACTGTGGAGAAAATTGGATAACACTACTTATAGCATAGACGATGTGTTTATGGCCGGGAGGAAACGAGAGGTTGGTGCAAGCCGAACTGTACCAATAGGTTGACATCAGAGGGAATTTCTTCCAGTACAATGACACGCTTCAATCCTGAAGGTCCCAATTGAGTCAGTCCTGTATATTTCCTCATTTTTTCGCAGTCTATATGTAACAATCTTATATTAAATAAAATTTCAAAAAACCGTATTCCTCCCTCAGGAATATTTCTGGCTCTTGTAGGAATACCTGGTATTCCTATAGTACGTATACCGAAGTTCTCCTGATAGAGGAACAAGTACATTTACCACAGCTATACTTGGTCATGCTGTAGCGACAATACCAACATAACAATAGAAATACCGCATAACCTCACTTTATTTATGTAGATATATGTGTATATATATCTGGGTAATACATATAGCATACCACACGGGAAAAGTTAAGATTTGCTATAGTATGCGAATGTAAGCCATGACGACATCAGAACGTATACTATAGACACATAAGTTGAAGTTTCAGCATTATAAGTAAACTCGGTATTTTGGCTGGAGTAATACCAGTATTCTTGCAGGAATGATACGTATTCTTCCAATAGAAACACGGGCTAAGTATTACTTTGGATTCCAGGAGACAAAAAACTAGTTTTTCCGTGTGTAATAAATTTTATTTTCTAATGAGTAATGATTTATATTATATATTCACAATTGCGTTGCATATTTTGCATACTTGAAGGAGGTTTAATTGAGGACAACCAGAATTCCCTTTTGGTGGGCCCGGGAATATCACACCAATGCTAACGACAATCGTGACCGGAATCCCTAAGTTAGGAGAACTCTCAAAATGATGTTGGAAAAATAGCTAAACACGCAGTTAAATTTCTATTATGAATAGTAGAGAAATTTCTGGCTTTTCGGATGCTGTTTACTCTCTCATACCATCATTTCCGATTAGACGTTTGTGTAAGTACATCAAAACTAAAGAATACCCCTCCAGACATAACTAGCACGTCAGTCAAAAGATGATCGGTTTCAGTTTAATTACATGAAGGCAAGCCGGTTCTTCATCAAACTCCTTAGAATGTATTCAATTAAATTTTCAAATCATTGATTGCCAAAGTTTTGTTCGCGATCAAAGAAGATTATCCTACACATAATACCTTCTCTGTATCCACTCATCGGTTCTATATCCTATATCCTATTTCACTTGGGTACAGCATCGCAGACTTTGCCTTAATTGTTGGTAGCCCAATGCAATCATGAACGCTCGTGTTCTTGTCCATCACGAAACGACCATATTAATTGGGCTAATCGACAGGAAAAGCGCTTCTCATTGGCAGAGATCCCGAAATTGAGGTAAAACGAGACGCGCACGAACGTGACGATCCATATATATGCCGTGCGTGACAGGATGGTAATGGCTCAGACTAAGGTACAGACAGCAGACACATTTGAGAATACTCCTCTACGACTCATGGGTGTGCATGTGAGGACGAAGAGACTATACGCTGCTTGCCAGAAACATTTGCGGCACTCCTTGTTGAGTTGCATGGATATAGGTATATAGAAAGTATATACGGACGTATAGGTATAGACGAGAAATGTTGATCGGGCGCAGAAGCGAGAGGGAGTTTCATTTAAGTTAGAAATTGCTTCTTCCGTTGCGATGATGGGCCGCAAATTGGGCGCGAAACAGAATGCAGAGCAGAAGCAACGTGCGCGTGGGAGGGTTGAACTGAAAGGTGAGGTGGTGGTAGTGGAGACGGTGATGATGGTAGGTGGTGGAAGTAGATGGAGATAGGACAAGGCTGTTTGGTTATATATGTATAAAATGCAAGAGAGGATAGACGTCATGTAAGCGTGTATTGATTTTTATTTACCCTTACCTGCCTCTCTCGCTGATGTTGTGTGTTGAACGCACGGGGAAAAAAAAGGACGCGCATCCTATCTGTGTACATACACAATGTATAGGCAATGAATGATGAGGATATAGTCTGCAACCTTTATTCCTTCACCTTGGTGCTTTCACCGTTGCTGTGGCCGCTGCATTCACCTGTCTCACTAGCTATGAAACGACTTCTTTCCTCAGGGAAATTCTCGTTGTCGATCGACGAAACACAAATAAAGTAACTCGACCTATACAAACGAGAATTTTTTTTATTCTCGTGTTCTATCGTAACTTCTTTGTCAATTGTCTTCGTCAACGTGATTCAAACATAACGATGTTTCTTATTTGAGTGACGATGCTTTAACGTGACAATCTTTCGGGAGAATGGAAAATGTTTATTCACGTAGATGAAATATCTCGATCAAAACGTATATCATATTTCTTATTATTTACTTGAGTTTATATCTCTCTGGGATATTCAAATACTAACATATTCATGAATATCTGCAACCTAAGACATAAAGTTAGTAATGGTGCTGTAACTTTATTCCTGTTGGATGATTTTTCCTAAAAGGAATACTTTTTTTTTCCGGTATGAATAAATATTCTCCATAATATGTGTTTGAATTCGTCGTGAACATACGGTTATACTTCGGAGTCGATCACGAGCAGTTTGAACATTTGCATTTGAGACCTTTGATGCTCAGTTCACGCCATAGTAAACGTGTATACGCGCAATTTAAGCCGCTTATACTGATATCATTCGGCTGTCGTATGTAGTAGGAGTAGTAGTTATAGTAGTAGTAGTAGCAAAGAGGTGAGATATGACGACGCTATCGTGGATTTTGTGTCATACTATTCTGTTGATGTGTATTCACATTTAAGAACGTATTTACATCGTATCGTGACGGTAAGTCTTGATGAATGGCCCGTTTCTGTGAAAAGGCATCATTAATCCTTTCAGAATTGTCTACTTGCTTTCTTAGCAACACATTCCAAAGTGATAGATATCTACTTTTTTATGTATTCATTTTTCTATTTTCGTCATGTGACGCAGGTCCAAACAGTTGACAACAAAAGTACAACTGTTGGTACTTTGCAATTCAAGCAAAAAAATCGGGGGACGAGCGCATCATATATTCCATCCACACCAGTATGCATCACCAATTCGGAACATTGATCGTAACGTCAAATGAATTCTCGAAATAGCTTCCAATTCATTAGAGAGAGTTTGAGTTTTAGATACGGGGGATGTGAACAGTTATATAATGCATTCGTCATGTCTAATGACACGTACACTCTAACCGCATAGCGCTGAAAAGGCACCCCATTATTTACTGAAAGCTTTGAAAAAAATTAATATCAACCTGTATATGTAATGAAGAGAAGGAAGGGGCGCTGCATGATTGGCCATTATATTTATTGAGCCATGTGTTGGACTAAATGGTACCTAATTTATACTAGCATAGACCCCTATGTTAGGATAAATTGGACTAAGGTAATCGTCCAATGTTCTGAACTCCGGATGACACCTATGATGTCCCAGGCACTGTCATGCTAATCGGACGCAGAAGGTAATTGTGCGGTTACGTCGTACGTTCTGAAACAACGCCCCTTCGAACATTGTTATCCGTGGTAGGAGAGTTTGGGATGGGGTAGTGTATATTGCTACCACCCCATCTACTCATGAAAAGGGAACACTGCTATTTGCTTAGTGAAGAATAGATCTCAGTGATGATCGATGGCATCTCAGAATCTGGTGTAGTCATTGTACAACCAAACCACTCACAGTGTACTCTCCTCATGTTTCTCGCGAATTTATTCACCCGGAAGTCTCTGTATATATCATCACCCACCCAGTCAACCCCATGTCAAGACAAAGTGCCGGATATGTTTTGGCAATGGACGCCGCTCTAATGCCTCAACAGAGTCACCGCGCCACTGTGATTCTCTATAGTGAAATATTAATTCATCATCTTGGATGAGATGACGCTTTTCTTTTATGTACCATAACGAATTGTTGCTACTAATGTTCGTTACTCCTATGACGCTATCAATTTCATTGTTGGAAGTATTATACTTCTACAAAAATTTTTGGTTTGGATAAATAATAAGAAATGTTATGGTGATGTGTCATGAAACTATATTATATGAATTCCAAGTGGACTAGATATGAATTTTTTTAGTTTAAATCATATCTCACTGGAGGTGAATCCAAGTGTCAGTGTAATTGTAGGACAGAACACTCAATTCAACATGCGCTACACGGCTACGACCTAGTCTACCCACTTTTAGCCCCTGTAATACGTCATATTTTTTGACATTCTCTCGCGCGCGTACGTCGACAATCCCCTCTTTTCGGTTGAAACGGCTGCCATCGAATCTCTGGTGAAGGGCGCGCGCGTGTGCGACCCAATACCAAACTCGTTTATCATATTTGAGTAATGCACAGACACGAATTTTCACGTTATTGGTGCATTGAGGAACGATCATTTCAATTTATTTCTGATATTCATGATCGTCCAATAAATTTTGTATTATATGTTCGTATATTAATATATGGAGATACTCCCATGTTTATTTTTTTTTTATATTGTATTCAATTCAATATTTTTTATAGACAGGCGATTATTTAATATATTTCTTACCGTTCCACTCTCGTGCTAGATGTGTCAATTCACAGTCGGTGAGTGTCTCGTCTGAAGCGTTGCCTGATGTTGGTGTATCACTAAGTCCTGCACCACTTCCAGTCACGTGATACAATGGATGTTGTTGTTGTTGTTGTTGCTGCTGCTGCTGCTGCTGCTGATTGCTACTCCCACGCTGTTTGTGCTGACTCGTGTTATAATGATTGTGCTGCGACTGACCGGCCGGATGATTATTTTGTGAATAGCCAATGCGGCCACCGCGTGGACCCACTGAATTATCCTCGCCCTCGCTGCCGCTCAGGCTGTAGGCCGGATAGAGCCGTCCCTTTCCTGCAAAATGGAACGCACCATGTTTAGTGTATACGATAATGAAAGCAATGGAGATCAATATAGTATGGATGCGATGTGATTTTGTGGTTTAGACAATTAATCATGATGGGGTATTGTTTTGAGAATGATTTTATCAGAATACTCCAGACGGAAATAATGGAAAATAGATTCAAAAAGGACAAGGTTTTAAGTTTGAATTTGCATCGAATGAATTCCCAATTTCATTGAATATGAAAATAACTATGATTGATATTGAAACATGATTCTCGATACCAACAAACTATCACCGAATGTTGATGCAGTATACTAAATTTACATAATCCCGAACGGGGAAAAAATATATGTTCAACATATATCCAAAAATATATTTATATGTAACATGGAAAAAAAAGTATTTGTGCTGCCAGAATCCAGAGTATTACCATACCAGTTTTCTATGGTAATAACACGTATCCTTACTGCAAAAATATTGATATAAGTCCGGCAAGAATACCAAGTTTACTTATAATGATAAAACTTCAATTTATATGACTATAGCATACGTTTTGATGTTGTCATAGGTCACACTCTCATACTATAGCTGATCGTAACTCTTCCGCTTGTTGACTGTGTGTATTACTCAGATATATAAATATTCACATGAATAGGAATACCAAGTTTTTCTGTGATATACGTATTGATTCAATAATGGAGGTAGTTCAGTAAATGAAGTGGATTTTACTGCTATTGATAAATATTATTGATCTTGTAAGCTTCAATAACTTCAATGTCACCAGTAAATCTTGAAGGTTTAAATAAATCTGTTGACAAATTATTATCTCGGATTCAGCTCATTCCACAGTGTAAAATTTATTTGAAGGGCATATGTTGAACGTGCAAGGTGTGCAACAACTTATCTGCATCCAGTTGACAAGGTTACTTGGAAGACACAGTTGAAGTCAGTATAACCGGTTTGTGACTGATTATGTGAGAGAAGAAGGAACAGATGTGTTATCTGAGAATATAAGGGCCACTGTTTGCAGTGGAGAGTGCTTGATTGACGCTACTATATTTACGACAGTGTGGCGGAAGAGTTCATGGTAATTGCGTCTGATGGGTATTCAATTGGCGGATGACGAAATTGGCTGGTTTTCAGAAGATATATCTCTGAATAGATCGTGTTGGGTGGCCCTCGCGCACCGGTACTAGTGGATCCTTCAGATTATGTCTCACGGCCAAACCAATGGAAAAGTCATTCATTAAATATAGACATGGAATAATGAGACAACGATGAGTTGGAAGCGAGAAAGAGGTGGTGCGAGTGAAAACAATAGCGATCGTGTTGGCGTATTTGAATTGTTAATTGCCTACGAGCTACTGATTAAAAGATTCGATGAGGAAGAACTTGAGCAAGACTTTGTCGGACGTTTGTGCTTTAGTTTCGTATTTACGTCGAACTATTTTATCTCGAATAAGAATGGATGCAATTATGATTCATTCACACTGTAATTGCTCAGGAAGAAGTGTAAATTATCGGCGGATTAAATTCATCCGCAACCCAATGAATAGAACATTCAACGAACGTTTCTTTTCTTTTTTGTTTAATGTAGGAATAACTATTAATGTCCAATCATGATTTCAGAAATGGGAGCAGTGTACTCCAACAAGGAATTCATATGTCTTCACCGTTCATCATTCCAGCATCAGCTCTTCGAATTTCATCTTTTAGTTGAACCCTGTCGAAAGTCATTCCGTACTAAGATTGATAGTCACAGCCTTATTCGTGTTTTCCTTCGCACCTAATCAACCAATTTAAAACGTAAAAATTGACAAAGCCGATAGTAATATGAGGTAAGTGAAAATTCCAATTTAATGAGAGATTCTGCAGTACAAAATGGTTTCATTTTTTCACAATTTGTCCAATGACGTAGAGAGTGATCGCCGTTATTTAATAGAAAAAAATTACGTCAGACATCAATCTGTCTTATACTGCAAGCGGTTTCAATAGATCAATCAATTGAAGAAGAAAAAGTGGATAATGCATTCCTCTTCTGGAGAATTGATATTTTGTTCGAAACCCATATCTAATTAAAATCGGAATTATAATTCATTACCAATATCAAAATGATAAATTAATCACATAATTCCGAAGAAAAATATTGACCCCAGACTCGGTTCGAGCCAGCAATAACCTTCATGAAAATCCGTTTCGGCGCTTTACTCATTAAGCTATCCGGGTACTTGTCTCAGAACGTGAAAATTTCTAAATCTTTTGTTTAGAATGATGTCTAATCACGTCCCAATTGGTTCATAATCAAGATATTGTCGTGCCTCGAATTAAGTGATGATGCAGAATCCATTGGCAGTGTTTGTATATATACCAATGAAATGAGATGGTGTACATGCGTATATACGATGGAGTAGATCCGTTATAATTAGGTTTGATCGTGCATGCCGTTAATGGACGCGATATATCGACCGGGGGCTACAATTCGACTTGCAGTTAACCAAATTATCATCTCTGTCCCACACACTCTTGTCCTACTCTCACACTTGTGTAGATATCGTCCCCCAATGCTTTTGCGTCCCAACCCTCTATCACTGTTTACTCTCATCCACGTCCATATAATCCAATCTCGGGCTATGTTTAACAACCTCGTGGGATTTTAACGCTCACAACCTCTCGCTGGGTGCTTTGTGATTTTCCAATTGAGTTAACGCAGTCAACCCATAATACTGTTGATGAAAAAATTTTTCAGACAAAGAGCAGAAAAAAAATAAAATAAAAAATGTCAACAGTTGGTGAAGATGTTATGACTGCAGTCTTTCATGTGCATCGTTATGAGAATATTTTTTAGCGAATTATATTTGGAATGTATACATCTCCTGATCCATCATATGCATATAAGAATTCATTTGTCTAGACAGATGAAAATGACATTGAACAAATATATATCGAGTACGGAGCAAGTATACATGTGAATTTATTGGTTAGTATGGAAGTGATGATTGGTATATTTCGAAAAATAAAATGATGAAAATGCAAGCATCCGCAAGTTAGATTGATCAGTTTTTTATCAGAATCACTTTATTGGAGCTATTTGTTATACTATGTTATGTCAAATTATGTAATATTCTTATTGATCGAACATTGTTATATTCCTTGTTGAGCTAATACCGTTTGAGTGATGATTTATTTCTTATCTTTGCCTGCTCAAACAAAAAATGATGGGGAAATCACAGAGAAATTTGTGTAATACTATTCAACAGATGCATCTATCACTCACATTCTGAAGTACATGTTGATACACCTGTGATTATTTCTAGAAGAAGTTTTAATAGAGAATTCAAAATGATTCTACTTGTCTGACGGTCTTGGAGATGAACCCCAAATGGTGTTGTTATTGACAGTTTCAACAAAAATTGAAAAACTTTTTTGTCAGCATACAAACGATACTGAAACAATTTTTTCTGTACACTCTTAACGGGATAAAGTACTCATATTGTGCTACCAATTTTTTTCCATCAAAGAAATCATACTATAATTATATTATTGTATCTATCTTCTGAGATTTCTCCTCTATCAATGACGCGATTCAATATCTAAGCCTTCATTGAACAAAATAAAATAAATCTCTCCATTCACTTCTAAAAATAATATTCCACTTCAGTTATAGATACAACCCGACTCAAATTTTCATTCACGCTCTCCGTTATCATCGGAATACAATCATTCTCGAAATAATCCCATCTATCATGAAAGTCACTGGATGAAATGAATTGGTTTTTTCGTAAACATCATTGATACACTCCACAAAACAAAACAAAAAACAATTCCAATTCTATACTTGTGTGCGGATATTCCTTTATAATTGAACCAATGTGTCGCAAACGAGAATTCCAGTAAGCAGGTGTATGAACTTGTGTCAATGAAATTTATTCTCAACATATAAAAAAAGCCTTACGTTCCAAAGGACACATATAATTATGTGGCTAAATGAGAGGAGCAGCGGCATCGGACAAGGTCTCATTGTGAATTCCTTGATGCAGCTGCCACTGTATATTACTGATAAAGCAAAATAAAAAGACTATAAAGAGAAAGAAATGTGAAATAGTGGGGTGCACTTAATAGTGGTCGTCATCAGAGTATTGTGATGTGTTTGGAATATATCGATTCTGAGAATCATAATAATATTTGATAATAATAATAATAATAATAATAATAATAATAAAATTGTCGATACATTTGTGGGCATGCGGGTACAATCGACGACGCAATGAGAAAGATTGGAGGACTGAGTAGGCGGGAGGACGAGGAGAGAAAGAGAGAGACAAGAAGAAAGAATTAGAGGGAGTGAGGGTGAGATGGAAAAAAAGAGAGACAAACTTTTCAACTCGACTTCTTCGTTAGTTCTTGGAATGACGCGGGTCGCTCGGAATAACTCCAGTCGCCTTGTCAGGAGGAGCCCTCTTCCGTTCAATGCCCACACACAAACACACAGAAAAGAAGTGTGTGTGTGTGTGTGTGGGTGTGAGCGCGAAAGCGGGCTCGTTACGCTCGCAGAAAACTTGCTATAACGGGGGGGGGGGGGGGGGGGGGGTGTCTGAATAGTTGAAGAAAAAATAAGCGAAGAACTAAATAAGTGTGAAAGTGTCGATGTATATGTGTACCAATTGTGGAGGATTGAACGAAAAAAATTCACGTTTTTTATGATGAAGAATATGACTGCTGAGGAAATAATAGGATTTTTTAATCATTTCATAGTGCAATTTAATGAAGTGTTCATCAACTGTAATTAGGACTATGAACGCTTATATAGAAGGGAAAAATGATTTTAATCACATTCATATAATTTTAGTTTGGAATTAGAAAAAAACGTACAATTGTAGACTTTCTTTACTATTAAGGAGTTTCGGTAGAGTAAACTAAAATGCTTCAATTATTTTCAAAATTTTTCTATATGTTCCCCGATAATGTCAATGCTGCAAGAATTAAGATTGATTCACAACATATTTTCTGACAAATGAATTTTTTCAATTAAGCCATTAAACACAGGATAATGGTTACAAATTAAAAAGAAAAATACGGATCAAAAAAGAAATTTCAGGAAACTTTTCCATTTTAAAATGTCAACATTTTTTAAATTATGACAAAATTAAATATGATGTGTGACATCTGATAATCCCATGTTGAAACGCTTAATTGAAAAAATTTATTCGTCAGAAAATATGTTGTGATTCAATCTTTATTCTTGCAGCATTGACATTATCGGGGAACATATGGAAAAATTTTGAAAATAATTGACGCATTTTCGTTTACTGTACTCAAACTCCTTAAATTGAAAAACATTGGAAGAGAATAAAATTTTGATATGATGCTACCAAGGAGTTTGTTTGGTTTTACGTATGATTATTTTTATTCTTCGGTTCTGTTTTTTTACAGAACGTTTCTCTCATAACTGTCAACAAGTCACCGGGTATTATAACATCTATTTATATCTCGATCAAGTATGTATTCTTGATTATTTTGTTTCCACTATGTGAACGAACCAGCGACGGAATTATCATTTGTCTTCAATTATCGGTACGTGTGTCAAGCATATAAAAAAAATTACATTACTGCTTAGATTTCACATTGGTGTCTAATCTAAAATTCTTAATGTACGAATGCATCGAGAATTGAGATTATCTAGTCGAAACAAATAGCGTCCGTGCGATAAGTAATGTAATATTAATGACATCAAATTAATGTTTCCAGGAAAACAAATATACAGTGCGTACAATTCCACATATCTTTAATGTCCAATAGTTTCACAATATCAGCACTATCGTTTCCCAGCCCGGCGAGAACTGAATTGTGAGTATAAATGACCAACAAATTACTCCAACTGTATCACAAGTTGTTTTTTCAATTACAAGTGTAGTACAGTAATATTTTAATTTCTCTACAGCGGCGATGATAATTAAACATATCATTGTATTCGGAATTGTCGCCAGTATTTCTCTGGGCACTCTCGTTCAAGGAGGTATCAGTGATGATGAGCTCACACTCGACCAGGTAAAACAAAAAGGAAAAATGTGGGTTATCACCCGCTAAAAAGATATATTATACATTCATATATTACATTCATATATTATACATTACAATAATTCAACTAACTTGAATTTCATCTATATTCACATCGTAGTTGGAAGGACGATGGTTTGAAGTGGGTAAAATATCAAAGTGTGTCGCTTATGTCCGTGCATGCAGTACATATGAAATAGATCGAATTGGCGATAGTGAACAGGAGTTACTATACACTTTTGTTCCGATTGACAATCTTCGCAATTGTGCACATGGAGTCCCGATTTATACTGAATCTGCGTTTGGGACACTTGTCAATTCCACATTACATATCGAAGGCACTGCTCAATATGGTAAGTGCTGTATACGAAATAAAATCATCAAACGTATTCCATTAGCAACCGAATGTAGAAAAAGAAATCGTCAGTTTTTTTTAATAATCTATTACATTATGAATTTTACCTTTTTCAGAAACATTTTCGTCAACTGTTGAGAGTTATAATAATGGCACAGAACTAATTTTCTTCGTCGCAAAAAATAAAGACTGTGACAGCCCATCATATAGATTGTGGTCACGAAAGCGTGAAGTTTCAGAGGAAACGAAAATTCAATTTGAAAAACTAACCGAAGATGCAGATTTGGAATATTATTCTTGGGATGACTGTCCGAAGTTGCGTAGCGAAACTGACGATGAATTCACATATAAGCAGGTGAAAAAATGAGTGAAATTACATTTTCTGACTACTTGAATTCATTATATATTGAAAATGATATTCCACCCAATACATAACGTATGGGATATATTCTATTCTATTATATTTCTTCTCTTAACCGCTTAATCAATTTGGCTTCTGCTACAACCCGTAATGCATTTTTAATCTATTCCCACTTCACGACATTCTATAGTTATTACTTATTGGAAGCGATGATTATTATCTCTCTGAATTGATGTTGTATATTATTTGCTGTGGAAGAATCTGGAAACAATTTCAAATTATGTTCATGCAGACAATTACCTGATAAAGGAAGTGTTGCATATTTTTACATTCACTGATCCATTAAGAATAATAATAGTTTATAATAGTTTAGTTCTTTGTCGTTACGGTAACTCAATCAATATAAAAATCGAATCAACTTCATATTACAGATCGATGGTCTATGGTATGATATAGCAGGAATATGCAATAGAGATTTTGATAACAACGCATGTACTGAGAGTAATATAACGGTAAACTATGAGAATGAAACTCTAAATATGACGACAAACTCGATAACAAATGGAACCCTCACTGTTGCAAAACGTGTAGGAACAATTGTTGGATCCGTGGTGCAGTGGCAAAAAGTGTTAGCTGATAACAACATTGATAGTGGTAAGTAGATGAATAAATGAAAAACAATTCAGAATACTTTTGTGTTAATCAAATGGCTCAATGCCTTTATCTGAACTTATACTAGTAGAAAAAATAGCAAGACGTCCGTCTGTTTGTACTTTCATATTAATTTTTTTATTTTTTTTAGAAATGGTTTCTTCTCATGCTATCAGTTGCAATAATGGTACAGAATTGCTCTGGCGCAACTATGAGACGCCAAATTATGGATTGTTATCTCGTTACCCTAGAGTTCCGGAAGACAGAATAGTCGAATTTAGAAGACTAGCGAAAAATTACATCATGGATACAGATTTGCAGTTTAGGATTTTTCCTCAGGATAACTGCCCAAATAGGGCAATTTAATTCAAAGTTTGTATGGATTCAGCTGTGTATTGAGAGAAAAAATTTCTTTCGAGACGAAAAATAATTGATGAGATACGTTCTAATAAAAATGAATGATGTCACAACTAAGAATTGTGTCAGTAAATATGCGAGATATCTCGAAAAGTGTGGTTTAATAGTCGATCACAGATGCTGAAATACAACAAACTATAAATAAAAAATAGATCCATTTGTCAACTGATTCACTCGATTTTTCACGTATCTTTTGTTAATCCATACGGTAAAGGAGTTAAATGTAAAAATAATAATAATAATAATAATAATCAAACGAATACCGTGTATTTTAAACAAATTTACCGGTGAAATTGAAAACAATCTCTGGTTGACTATGACCCTCAATATACATATATGTATGTATAGGGAATACGGAGATTTTTACTCCCCTACTCAAAGGCCAGTGTAAATGTTGACATATTGGCTTGTAAATAAATCATTTTTACGTTAATATTCACTGAGTATATACCTACACTTATCGTCACTTAGTTGGTATCCTACGTAAACTGTTTGGTAGGTGTCAGTGGCATGCAACACGCGACGTATACACAATTGACGCATTTCCGCTATGAAAATAATACTACGCTAAATGTCATGTTAAATCTATGATTGTTATCAGTGGTAGGAAAAAAGAAATAAACACTCCTAAAATTTTGTCGTAATTTTATTTTCTCCTTTACTTCAATTCTATGTCCATTGACATAATTTTCTGAACATAATTACAACTAGTAATTTTACACCAACATAATTCATATATATTTATTTCATTTCATCTGCATTTTGTTTTTATTGGAATTATTTGGATAAATGAAAATTTATTGCAGATTAAATTACAGACATTCCTGCTATCGAGTGAGTGTAATAATCATCGTAAAAGTATCACGATATATCATTACTAATGGTATTTGAAGCAAAAATCATTGCTATAAAGCTATTACAATATTTAGTAATTAAAATTGAACACAAACATGCCGGAAAATGCACGGGGAATTAAATCATTATTCGTTAAATTAATTTACAAAACTTGATGCTGTTATTTACGCACACATATGTATTTCAGTACTACTGCTGCAACAGATATTGAATGTGTTGGATAGATCAAAACTATTTGATATTGCAAATGAGAGATTATAATTGACACAGCGAAAATTTGAACATTCTCGAATGTATATTGTATTTTGTCACGCGCTAAAATTCAACTTTATAAAATTAAATACAAGTATTGACATATTTATTATTATATGTTCCATATTACGATAATTTAATTGTCATTAATTTGTATCAAATTGATGAATATATACACTATAAAATATCAATTGTGATAAATATTTATGAAATTACGAACGAGATAACATTCCGAGGTGGCATTCTGGATCACTGCTGTCCAAAACTACGATATTCTGTATTCTTTGTTTAGCATGCTTTTGTTTATTAAGTCATTAAGTTTAAATTGCATGGTGTTTTTTTTTTACTATAGTACACAAATTTTCTTTAATGCAAATAGACGTTATAATCGTTTGCGTATGGTAAGTGCTAACGTTCTAAATTAGAAGATTTGTTTGTATGATGATGACTATCATTCATTTCTACTTTTTATCCAATTGAAAATGCAGTACAAACTCTCGCTAGGTTTTTGTCTTTCCAAACAATGAGGAAATTGTTACTAAATCTATTCCGAAGCTCTAATGCAAATTTTGCGCGTAATTAATTTCTAAAAAGTCCAGAATATAAGAAACATGGTTATCTATGAGAATTTGGCAAACAAGTTGATGGTAGAAAAAATCTAAAACGAAATAAATCACTGGGACTCATTCAAAGTATTTACAATTGTGGAACGCTTCACTACAATTCCCTTCAATCTTCCAAAATATAAATGAGAAAAAAAATTAATATAAACAGTGAAAAATGAATACTTAATAGAAAAGATTGATGGCAATTCACAATCACGTAATTGAACTGATTCCACCAGAGGGTGGAGAAATCCGTGAACTGACACGTGATACTCAGCTCACAGACCTTTGTCAAGTTACGCAGTAGATGCGAATCAATACTCGATGTAAAAGGAAAGAGAGAGTCCCGTACAATGTGAAAAAGATATAAATCGGATGAAAGATTGAGCAGAACAGTAAATGTCAGGTGAATAAAGTGAAGATGGAAACGGTGAGATGACAAGAATGTTATATTAATCAAGAGTAACTAATTCGGCCAGTGGAGAACTTATGTGAAATTGAAAATCAACATTCATGCCTTCGATAAGATGAGGAGTAGGTAATCCTTCAAAAAGGTCGCGTTCACGTGCACAGTTGCCAACCTCCCTTTAACACCCGATCTCGTCTTTTGGCCTTAAGCATTAAAGCTACTTAAACGGAGTTAACGCGTGTCCTCTATCGGATAAGTATTAGGTAAACTGTACCATCCCTTATCTATGATACAAGTTCACTCATATCGTTGGTGACATCGATTATCGAGAATATTTCATGACAGATGTAAATTAAATTATGCAATTTAGCGGAAGAATTATATCCTTTTCTCATCTATCGCAATGAAATACAAGGGCCCAGTTTTTTTAAGGATAAACCTAGTTAGTCAACTGGCAAGGTTTAAGTTAAGTTCCCCCACCTAGATCCCGAAACTAGTGCCGCATAGTAGCGTTAATCAGAAGTTCGAAACCTGTTTCAAGTCCAGCGTATTCCTCAAATATTCCAATTCAAAGTGTTAAATATTTTATGCAGTGATATCAAGTTATTAACAAAGAGTGATTTTTGTGTAATTGCCTCTAAACTTGTGAAGTTTGCAACGTTATTGACACGTGTACAGTGCTTAGCACGTAATTGGATTAACTGAATAATAACAAAGATTATTATTTAAATAATAATTATCAACTAAATATCTTAGATCACAATATTCTCAATACAGAGTTTAAATCAGACAGCCGCCAATCGCACAAACATCACGCGGTTAGGGGAAAATATATAGGGGAAGGGACTCAAAGTGGGGGAACTTAACTTAAACCGCGCCAGTTAACTAACTAGGTTTATCCTTAAAAAAACTGGGACAAGAAGTATTAAAAGCATTTCCGGGCGAGTTTTTCTATGGTAAGAATAGCTATCTTTACTGCAAGAATACTGATGTTACTCCAGCCAAAATACCGAGTTTACTTATAATGCTAAAACTTCAAATTATATGACTATAGCATACGTAACTATAGCTAATCGTAACTTTCTCGTGCGTTTACTGTGTGTATTACCCAGTTTTTATTTCAATGTTGGTATTGTTAGTACAGCAATACTCAATTTTGCTTTGGTAAATATACTAATTCCTCTATTAAAAAAACTTTGGTGTTCGTACTATAGGAATATTAGTACTGCTACAAAAGTGAGGGATCTAGGAAAAAATAGATCAGAATTTAGTTGTGGGAAATAGTAAAAAAAAAAAGTGTTCTGAAAAATAGACAACTGGCATAATTATTAAAATTTTTTTTATCATTTAATTGAATCTCTTTCTGCTAATAAACAATAATCTATGATTCGACATTGAAATATGAACAATATTATGTCCCCTGAGCAAATTCAAAAACATTATTCGTCTGCCACATTTTTTAAATAAACGAAATGCAATTACAATATATTATCCTTCGTTTTCGTGAATGAACATTGTGGAGATGAAATCGGAGACGCGGACAATTCATACGATTGTGGGGTGCGTGCAATTATTTTCGACGATGGAAATAATGTTTGGGAATTAAATAGTTAAAAATCGTGGAAAGTACAACACGGAGAGTCGACAATATATGAAATTTTGGTGTGCATGAAATTATTTCAGCGTCCATTCTTCCCATGGTTTTTCCACACATATTTAGTTCAAGATTTTCTAATTGAAACTCTCGAGTTGGCATCGATAATGGACATTTTATTTGTCTCTATACACATCGAGGCATCACTTATATTTCTCACATCTTTGAATGAAACAATGCAAATAATAATTATAATAATGGTAAAAATTGAAAAAAATAAGTACGCTTCCATCAAAGTATAACTGTTATTCGTGGGATACGCAAGGTTGACAAGTGACGTGTCAGCAAAATAAGTGTGACGCTTGCTATTCACGAAGAAAGTTGCAAATCACAACGACAACGACGACGAGAACGAGGACAGCGACGATCGTCGACAACTTCACATTCTAGACAAGAAGACATGAAAAGTCGTCGACAGTAAGAGATAAAAAAAGAGAAGTAATAGTTGAGAGAGAGAGAGAGAGAGAGAGTGAGCCTAGTTGGCGAGGGGAAAGTGGAGAACAAGAAAACCCTCAGAAATTCATCTTGGATCATCTACAAATGAATAATTCAAAAATAGATCAGAGTTGACAAGTTATTTCAAGCTGTGAGAATTAGCGCTGATCGATCATCATTTTCTTTCCTGTCAATTGTCTAACTTACACATTATGTGATATTATAATTCATTCCGATATTATTATTAGAGGCACCTATGAAAGCACAGAATAAATTCAAATATTAAATGATAATATAAATTGTGACGGTTGCCTTTTCTATGGCGGTTTCCAGCGGGTCGGGATGCCACCTTATTTATGATAACCTGAAAATAAGGAAAACAGGGGGATTCGGAAAATAATGGGGGGAGTGAATAACGGGGTAACGCGCAGAATTTACTCGTAACAATAGGACTCGATTCATTAAAATGGAGCACACAATTAATCCGCTTGATTTAATGAGTTATAACGACTCGCTAATAGCGTTTCGATGTTTGCGCTCATCAGCAGCAATGTTTATTCTCTTCCAATACAAATTAGTAATAATATGACGTGCGTCTCTAGCGTTCGATATTTGAGACTGTATACAATGAAAGAATTTGAAGATACAATATAACTTATTGACGATAGTAATAATATAACTAATACGGCGATCGACCAGGGAAAAATAATGAATACAATGTAAAATATACGCGCGGAAAGGGGAATAACAGAGAATAAGTAATTCGGCACAATAGGGGAGATGCGCGGGGGGGAATACGTAGCACGCGGTCGGACAATAGAAATGCTACTGTCCGCGCGGCCTAAGAATGCGTGTTTCGGTACGCGTGCACTTGTTGCACTTAAGGGGACGCGTGGAAAGTTCGATAAATTATTACGGCGTAACACGCCGAAAACCTGGGTAGGGATTGGATAAACACTGTTCGGAATAATTCAAATAATAGGAAATATGATTTGCCGTTGTTGCTGCCGCACTGCTTGTTCGGTAAAATAATACGATGAATGCGATGAATATAATACTTGACTACGCCAGCAAGTGTGTGACCACGCGGTCCGAATGCACATGTGAAAAGACAGGCTACTTACTGCGTGTAGGATGGCACTTGTTCACACACCCTAAAACGCACAATATCACTCGCGACTAATTAAACTCAGTTTCCTATTCACAATCCGTTCAATATAGCCGTTCTTTCTCAATTCGATACACTTAGACCAATAGCTTGATTCAGTTCCTTGATTTCTCAATACAATTTCTTTTCACTTTTCTTCTACACACATGCGTCCGTACGGGTTAGTAGCCACTGACGAAGTGCCGGAAGATGGCTGTTTCTTCCTCTTCACCCTTTTGCTGTCACCCCTCGCCTATGTCATCTCCATTTCTTCCGGGTTCATTGGCCGATAGCGCCGCCGGTGTCATCAATGGTTATTGATTATCCTTATCGACCGCTTTCCGTATGGTAATCCCGTTCGATTACCGGCGAGTCCTTACCGCGCTAACCACTGGGTGACGGTTGAGGTTACGTCGCCCATGGTCGCGATATAATTCGGCAGTGTTGTGCACGCGGCTTCGGTACATTCGGTACTTAATTGTTTTTATGGTCTTTTTCCAAGGTATTATTTCACCATGGTACTTGTTCGGTAGTTTCTTCTCCATTTCCATATCATTTGTTTATGGTTTTGTTCGGGAAGCATCGGTGTTCGTTGTTATTTCGATACATTTAGGACAGATTGACGAGGCGAGGGTGACTTCGGGATCTTCTTGTCATTCGGTACTTTGGTGCCAGGTAGGCCATCACGTCTCTCTTCTTCCATTCACTCCCACATTCATACCTGTACTCTCATTCACTCTTCTTATTCCTAATTGCAGGCGGCAGCAGCATTTAACATGTGAATAATAGGCAAAGGTGGGGTGAATTTATGCCTCAATTTGGGCTGAGCCAACGATTACTCGTGGCTACCGTGGCGTGGGTCGCCACCAAGTCACAAAATACAGACATTCAAATGTTGATATACTACCCTAATATTTTCAGTGTTTTTATTAACAATGTTAATCCCTGATTGCAGTATGCGAAACAGATATGTATTATCATAAAAAAATCTGAAAAAAATCGATTTTTAACATTGTGATTTTAATAAAATCTAAAAATGGTTGTTCACGTGACATCATGAGTTTTTGGGGCCTGCGAATTCAAATTCAATACGAAAAACCAACAAATTGAAAGTGTTAGATTCAATATAGTTGCCATGCATTTTCAAAATCTTGTAACGTAAAAAAATATTTTTTCCATTTCACACAAATTATTTTTGAGATTTCTGGCTGCTATATTGAATCAGATTTTCTAAAATTTTGCAACCTGATTGTCAAATGTGAACTCGAAAACCCCAAAAACCCCCGAGGAATATATTTTATGAAAATGGAAAAACTTTTTTGTCAACTAACTTATTATGACACTGAAACATCTTCTGTACATTATTAAGAAATCAGTGAATAAATATCAGCATCAATAGAAATAAAATAATCAACAAATACATTCCACAATAAATTTAATTCAGTTCGAAAGTGTTGAGCGACTTTTATGAATTAACTGATTGCTCTGAAACTCTAGGGGACTTGCTCAAATATGACAAGCTATCAAAATCTCGGATAAGACCTAAAATCAAAAACATTCAGTCAAAAAGATATCAACTACTATATATACATATACTATGAGGGGTTGACGTGCACCACAGTACTAACACAGCGTATAGCGTGAGCTGTTCAAACTTTGCTCGGCTTTTCTTGCACTCTTATTTGCCGCCGTAATATCATGATATTAAGTGGCTTTCCCCTAGTTCTCTCTCGCTGCAAGGATTTTTTTTTTTTTCACCTCCTTTTTTTCTCTTCCATCCCATTCTCACTTACACATTCTATCTGCGGTAACTCCACTCTCTACTCGCCGCACGTGTGTGAACAGAAAGATAAACTCTCTTTCACTGTCTGTGTTCCGCACTCCTGACTGTCTGTTACTCCACCCTTAGACTGTCTATCAAGCCAAATGGGTGCATACACTATGGGCCTATGGTAGCTTGCTTTATGTTTGTGGAGCGTTATGAGACCGCAGTTTTTCACCACGTAAACAACACTCTGGGAATTCGTTTGTATGGCAAGTCATTATATTGGATCGCAGACGTCGTTCGATATTATATTCGTTGTATGCAGTAGTAAAATAGAGTGAGCGACAGAGAGGAACTAACACTGGAGAGTTTTGGTAATTACTTTAATTGTTTACAAAAACTTTGGTTATTTCTTTGATAAAAGAATATATCATTCATAATATTTTGTGCAAAGTATTAGAGTCAATGTTGTAATTATAATAACTTATATTTTTTTTCTACTGAACTCGTGTTACCAATTGTGTGATTTTTGAGTTTATTGCAATTGTATTCGAATACTTCGGGATTGTAAAACTTCAAAGATTGTTTTATGGAAATTCATGTTGGGATGAATATTATATTCACCAATTGATTGAACATTTGAAAAATGTGAAAAGTAGAAGTGTGCGGTTCTCAACATCTATTTATATCTCGATCAAGTATGTATTCTTGATTATTTTGTTATCACTATGTGTACGAACCAGCGACGGAATTATCATTTGCCTTCAATTGTCTGTACGTGTATCGAGCATATAGAAAAAATTACATTACTGCTTAGATTTCACATTGGTGTTTAATCTAAAAATTTTAATGTACGAATGCATCGAGAATTGAGATTATCTAGTCGAAACAAATAGCGTCCGTGCGATAAGTAATGTAATATTAATGACATCAAATTAATGTTTCCAGGAAAACAAATATACAGTGCGTACAATTCCACATATCTTTAATGTCCAATAGTTTCACAATATCAGCACTATCGTTTCCCAGCCCGGCGAGGACTGAATTGTGAGTATAAATGACCAACAAATTACTCCAACTGTATCACAAGTTGTTTTTTCAACTACAAGTGTAGTACAGTAATATTTTAATTTCTCTACAGCGGCGATGATAATTAAACATATCATTGTATTCGGGATTGTCGCCAGTATTTCTCTGGGCACTCTCGTTCAAGGAGGTATCAGTGATGATGAGCTCACACTCGACCAGGTAAACCAAAAAGAAAAAATGTGGGTTATCACCCGCTAAAAAGATATTTCATATATTATACATTACAATAATTCAACTAACTTGAATTTCATCTATATTTACATCGTAGTTGAAAGGACGATGGTTTGAAGTGGGTAAAATATCAAAGTGTGTCGCTTATGCCCGTGCATGCAGTACATATGAAATAGATCGATTCGGCTATAGTAGACAGGAGTTAATATACAGTTTTGTTCCGATTGACAATCTTCGCAGTTGTGCACATGGTGTCCCGATTTATACTTATGCTACGCTTGGGACACTTGTCAATTCCACATTACATATCGAAAGCTCTGGTCAATATGGTAAGTGCTGTATACGAAATAAAATCATCAAATGTATTCCATTAGCAACCGAATGTAGAAAAAGAAATCGTCAGTTTTTTGTAATAATCTATTACATTATGAATTTTACCTATTCCAGAAGCATTTTCGGCAACTGTTGAGAGTTATAATAATGGCACAGAACTAATTTTCTTCGTCGCAAAAAATAAAGACTGTGACAGCCCATCATATAGATTGTGGTCACGAAAACGTGAAGTTTCAGAGGAAACAAAAATTCAATTTGAAAAACTAACCGAAGATGCAGATTTGGAATATTATTCTTGGGATGACTGTCCGAAGTTGCATAGCGAAACTGACGATGAGTCCACATTTAAGCAGGTGAAAAAATGAAAGAAATTACATTTTCTGACTACTTGAATTCATTATATATTGAAAAGGATATTCCACCCAATACATAACGTATGGGATATATTCTATTCTATTATATTTCTTCTCTTAACCACTTAATCAATTTGGCTTCTGCTACAACCCGTAATGCATTTTCAATCTATTCCCACTTCACGACATTCTAGTTATTACTTATTGGAAGCGATGATTATTATCTCTCTGAATTGATGTTGTATATTTTTGTTGTGGGAGAATCTGGAAACAATTTTAAATTATTTTCATGCAGACAATTACCTCATAAAGGAAGTGTTGCATATGTTTACATTCACTGATCCATTAAGAATAATAATAGTTTATAATAGTTTAGTTCTTTATCGTTGCGATAACTCAATCAATATAAAAATCGAATCAACTTCATATTACAGATCGCTGGTCCATGGTATGAAATAGCTAATATATACGCAGGAGATGTTGATAACGACACATGTGGTGAGCATAATATAACAGTAAACTATGAGAATGAAACTCTAAATATGACGTCAAACTGGATAAGAAATGGAACCCTCACTGTTGAAAAAAGTGTAGGAAGAATTGTTGGATCCTTGGTGCATTTGCAAAAAGTGTCAGCTGATAACAACATTGACAGTGGTAAGTAGATGAATAGATGAAAAACAATTCAGAATACTTTTGTATTAATCAAATGGCTCAATGCCTTTATCTGAACTTATACTAGTAGAAAAAATAGCAATACATTCGTCTGTTTGTACTTTCATATTAGTTTTTTTTATTTTTTTTCAGGAATAATTCATTTTTCTCATATCAGTTGCAATAATGGTACCGAATTTCTCTGGAACAGCGGTATGTCGGCAATGTATGGGTTGTTATCTCGTTACCCTAAAGTTCCGAAAGAAAGAATAGCCGAATTTGAAAGACTAGCGGAAAATTACATCATGGATCCAGATTTGCATTTTACTATTTATCCTCAGGATAACTGCCCAAATAGGGCAATTTAATTCAAAGTTTGTATGGATTCAGCTGTGGATTGGGAGAAAAAATTTCTTTCGAGACGAAAAATAATTGATGAGATACGTTCTAATAAAAATGAATGATGTCACAACTGAAAATTGTATTAGTAAGTATGCGAGATATCTCGAAAAGTGTGGTTTAATAGTCGATCACAGATGCTGAAATACAACAAACTATAAATAAAAAATAGATCCATTTGTCAACTGATTCACACGATTTTTCACGTATCTTTTGTTAATCCATACTGTAAAGGAGTTAAATGTAAAAAAATAATAATAATAATAATCAATCAAATACCGTGTATTTTAAACAAATTTACCGATGAAATTGAAAACAATCTCTGGTTGACTATGACCCTCAATATACATATATGTATGTATAGGTAATACGAAGATTTTTACTCCCCTACTCAAAGGCCAGTGTAAATGTTGACATATTGGTTTATAAATAAATAATTTTCACGTTAATATTCACTGAGTATATACCTACACTTATCGTCACTTAGTTGGTATCGTACGTAAACTGTTTGCTAGGTGTCAATGGCATGCAACACGCAACGTATACACAATTGACACATTTCCGCTATGAAAATAATACTACGCTAAATGTCATGTTGAATCTATGATTATTATCAGTGGTAGAAAAAAAAAATACACACTACTACAATTTTGTCGTAGTTTCATTTTCTCCTTTACTTTAATTCTATGTTCATTGACACAATTTTCTGAACATAATTACAATTAGTAATTTTACACCAACATAATTCATATATATTTATTTCTGTAGCGTGAGAGCTCGAAGTAAATTATTGCCTGGATCTTTGGGAAGGTCTTAATAACAGAATTGTTTGGATAACAAAAATATAGTTTATTCAAAATGTGAGATGATGATGATATTGACAAATGTATTAATGAGAATGAGTGAATTGAGTTTAATCTATTTGATTGTATGTGAATTGAGTGCAGCCTACAATTATCCTAATGATAGGCGAGTATGAGTATGACAGTGTGTGAGATATATAACCTCGCTCGACCAGCAAGTGGTTGTAAGGCACTTGGAGAGCAATAAGTGATCGTAAGGAGTGTTCACAAAAATTAATAATGATGAGTGAATTACTGAGTGAATGATTGTTGATATATATTGAGTGTAGAAATGATTGTGTAGAGTGTTGAATAATAACAATGAGAGAAATGTTTGTGCAGGAGGCTGCAAGCCACGTGTGGATAATTAAACCTAAGTTAATTGAGTGTTTGAATTTAATGTCTCGATAAATATGTACTGATTGCACTTCACTGAGTGTTGCACTTCACTTGTCACTAATTGTTTATCATTTAACTTCACTGATGGTGGAGAATTTAGCCGAATACTTTTCTAACAACGGCCCGAGTGTGCACGCGCTGTGAGTGTTGATTCATTAATGGCTGCCGTTCCGGTCGATAGCGTGATCGAATGCCGCCGGCGACAAGACAGCGTCAGCGACGCTGCTGATTGGTTAATTTTCAAACTGGTTGTTTGCCCGATTGCCAGGCGGCGCTTGAGTGCATGCTGAGTGAGGCCGCGGTCCGAATTGCGCTCACATTGCTTACGACGTACAAACCAGAGATGAGTACACACAAGGCTTGAATTTGCCCCTTTTCGTCGCCCACCCATTAATTATCTAGACTTAGAACCGCTGCCGCTTGCAAATAAATATAAGAAGAATGAATGAATAGAAGGTATGAATGGATGGAAGAATGCAAAAACGAAGATGATACCTGGCACCCCTGCAATTACCGAAGGAGAACCATGAAGACCCCGAAGTCACCCTCGCCACATGGACCTGTCTTCCACACAGCGAATACAACAACTATCACCGACGCTTCCCGAATAAATTAACTATTGCATAAGATGTAATAAGGCGCGCTATTGCCGAATAAGTAGCGTGGTGAATTAATACCATTGAATAAACCACAAAACCACATAACCGTACCGAGCTATCGAAACACTATGATCAACAATACCGAATGATACTGGACCATGGGCGACATAACCCTAAACGTCACCCAGTGGCCAGTGCGGGAACAGATCGCCGGTTACTGCCCTCGGGCGCCGTGCGAATTACCATAAGGGAAGCGGTCGATAACGGTAATCGATATTCATTGAAGACACCGGCGGCGCTATCGGCCAATGATCCCGGAAGAGATGATGGAGACATAGGCGAGGGGTGCCGGCAGACGGGTGAAGAGGAGGAAACGGCTATTTTCCGGCACTTCGCCTGTGGATTGTGCCGTAAACGGTCGCATTAGTGCATTCCAAAATGAAACTAAAATAATTAATTGTCCATACGGAACGGACTTGGCTACTGAACATTGTGTAATATTGATTTATGACGATGTGGCTATTCATCAAATTGACTGTGAATTGGATTTATATATTTAGCTAGTCGGGGGTAGAGCATTGTGCGTAATAGGATATGAATAAGTGCCATCCTACACGCAGTAAGTAGCCTGCCTTTTCTGATGTGCATGCGGACCGCGTGGTCTTACACTAGCCGGCGTAGTCGCTTATTTTGTTACAATTATTGCATCTATTATATCTCGTTACCGGAAAAGCAGTGCGGCAGCAACGATAGTTTATTACCTTTTGCATCATTTTAATTAATAAGAACAGCGTATACCCGATCCCTACCCGGGTTTTAGGCATTATAAGCCGCATCCACGTCTCGAACTTTCCACGCGTCCCCATAAGTGCAACAAGTGCACGTGTACCGAAACCAGCATTCCTGTACCGCGCGGACAATAGCGTTTCTATTGTCCAGCCGCGTGTTACCTACTACCCCCCGCGCATTGCCCCTATTACACCGAGTTCTTTCTTTTCTTTTGTTCCCCTTTTCTCGTGTATAGATTGTATTATCGTCGTTATTTTTCTTATATCGATCGCCGCATTAATTATATTATTACCTTTGTCGACAAGCTTTAATTGATTCAATCAAAATTATTCATTATTTACGGTCTCTTTTATATAACGCTGGAAGCGCAAGGTTTGTTATTACTGTTTATTATTGGATGAGGAAAAACATTGCTGCCAAATAGTGCAAACATCGATAATCTAAAAGCGAACAATTATAAAATATTGAAACAAAGAGATTAATTGTGTGATCTGCTCTAATAAATCGAGACTAATTATTACAATTAAATTCATCGCGTTACCCCTTTATTTTCTCCCCTCGTTACTTTCCGAAATCCCCTGTTTTCCTTGTTCTTCAGGTTACAATAAATAAGGTGGCATCCCGACCCGCTGACAGCTGCCATAGAAAAGGCGAACGTCACAATATTATCCTTTGTTTTCGTGAATGAACATTGTGGAGATGAAATCGGAGACGCGGACAATTCATGCGATTGTGGGGTGCGTCCAATTATTTTCGACGATGGAAATAATTTTTGGGAATTAAATAGTTAAAAATCGTGGAAAGTACAACACGGAGTGTCGACAATATATGAAATTTTGGTGTGCATGAAATTATTTCAGCGTCCATTCTTCCCATGGTTTTTCCACACATATTTAGTCCAAGATTTTCTAATTAAAACTCTCGAGTTGGCATCGATAATGGACATTTTATTTGTCTCCATAAACATCGAGGCATCACTTATATTTCTCACATCTTTGAATGAAACAATGCAAATAATAATTATAATAATGGTAAAAATTGAAAAAAATAAGTACGCTTCCATCAAAGTATAACTGTTATTCGTGGGATACGCAAGGTTGACAAGTGACGTGTCAGCAAAATAAGTGTGACGCTTGCTATTCACGAAGAAAGTTGCAAATCACAACGACAACGACGACGAGAACGAGGACAGCGACGATCGTCGACAACTTCACATTCTAGACAAGAAGACATGAAAAGTCGTCGACAGTAAGAGATAAAAAAAGAGAAGTAATAGTTGAGAGAGAGAGAGAGAGAGAGAGAGTGAGCCTAGTTGGCGAGGGGAAAGTGGAGAACAAGAAAACCCTCAGAAATTCATCTTGGATCATCTACAAATGAATAATTCAAAAATAGATCAGAGTTGACAAGTTATTTCAAGCTGTGAGAATTAGCGCTGATCGATCATCATTTTCTTTCCTGTCAATTGTCTAACTTACACATTATGTGATATTATAATTCATTCCGATATTATTATTAGAGGCACCTATGAAAGCACAGAATAAATTCAAATATTAAATGATAATATAAATTGTGACGGTTGCCTTTTCTATGGCGGTTTCCAGCGGGTCGGGATGCCACCTTATTTATGATAACCTGAAAATAAGGAAAACAGGGGGATTCGGAAAATAATGGGGGGAGTGAATAACGGGGTAACGCGCAGAATTTACTCGTAACAATAGGACTCGATTCATTAAAATGGAGCACACAATTAATCCGCTTGATTTAATGAGTTATAACGACTCGCTAATAGCGTTTCGATGTTTGCGCTCATCAGCAGCAATGTTTATTCTCTTCCAATACAAATTAGTAATAATATGACGTGCGTCTCTAGCGTTCGATATTTGAGACTGTATACAATGAAAGAATTTGAAGATACAATATAACTTATTGACGATAGTAATAATATAACTAATACGGCGATCGACCAGGGAAAAATAATGAATACAATGTAAAATATACGCGCGGAAAGGGGAATAACAGAGAATAAGTAATTCGGCACAATAGGGGAGATGCGCGGGGGGGAATACGTAGCACGCGGTCGGACAATAGAAATGCTACTGTCCGCGCGGCCTAAGAATGCGTGTTTCGGTACGCGTGCACTTGTTGCACTTAAGGGGACGCGTGGAAAGTTCGATAAATTATTACGGCGTAACACGCCGAAAACCTGGGTAGGGATTGGATAAACACTGTTCGGAATAATTCAAATAATAGGAAATATGATTTGCCGTTGTTGCTGCCGCACTGCTTGTTCGGTAAAATAATACGATGAATGCGATGAATATAATACTTGACTACGCCAGCAAGTGTGTGACCACGCGGTCCGAATGCACATGTGAAAAGACAGGCTACTTACTGCGTGTAGGATGGCACTTGTTCACACACCCTAAAACGCACAATATCACTCGCGACTAATTAAACTCAGTTTCCTATTCACAATCCGTTCAATATAGCCGTTCTTTCTCAATTCGATACACTTAGACCAATAGCTTGATTCAGTTCCTTGATTTCTCAATACAATTTCTTTTCACTTTTCTTCTACACACATGCGTCCGTACGGGTTAGTAGCCACTGACGAAGTGCCGGAAGATGGCTGTTTCTTCCTCTTCACCCTTTTGCTGTCACCCCTCGCCTATGTCATCTCCATTTCTTCCGGGTTCATTGGCCGATAGCGCCGCCGGTGTCATCAATGGTTATTGATTATCCTTATCGACCGCTTTCCGTATGGTAATCCCGTTCGATTACCGGCGAGTCCTTACCGCGCTAACCACTGGGTGACGGTTGAGGTTACGTCGCCCATGGTCGCGATATAATTCGGCAGTGTTGTGCACGCGGCTTCGGTACATTCGGTACTTAATTGTTTTTATGGTCTTTTTCCAAGGTATTATTTCACCATGGTACTTGTTCGGTAGTTTCTTCTCCATTTCCATATCATTTGTTTATGGTTTTGTTCGGGAAGCATCGGTGTTCGTTGTTATTTCGATACATTTAGGACAGATTGACGAGGCGAGGGTGACTTCGGGATCTTCTTGTCATTCGGTACTTTGGTGCCAGGTAGGCCATCACGTCTCTCTTCTTCCATTCACTCCCACATTCATACCTGTACTCTCATTCACTCTTCTTATTCCTAATTGCAGGCGGCAGCAGCATTTAACATGTGAATAATAGGCAAAGGTGGGGTGAATTTATGCCTCAATTTGGGCTGAGCCAACGATTACTCGTGGCTACCGTGGCGTGGGTCGCCACCAAGTCACAAAATACAGACATTCAAATGTTGATATACTACCCTAATATTTTCAGTGTTTTTATTAACAATGTTAATCCCTGATTGCAGTATGCGAAACAGATATGTATTATCATAAAAAAATCTGAAAAAAATCGATTTTTAACATTGTGATTTTAATAAAATCTAAAAATGGTTGTTCACGTGACATCATGAGTTTTTGGGGCCTGCGAATTCAAATTCAATACGAAAAACCAACAAATTGAAAGTGTTAGATTCAATATAGTTGCCATGCATTTTCAAAATCTTGTAACGTAAAAAAATATTTTTTCCATTTCACACAAATTATTTTTGAGATTTCTGGCTGCTATATTGAATCAGATTTTCTAAAATTTTGCAACCTGATTGTCAAATGTGAACTCGAAAACCCCAAAAACCCCCGAGGAATATATTTTATGAAAATGGAAAAACTTTTTTGTCAACTAACTTATTATGACACTGAAACATCTTCTGTACATTATTAAGAAATCAGTGAATAAATATCAGCATCAATAGAAATAAAATAATCAACAAATACATTCCACAATAAATTTAATTCAGTTCGAAAGTGTTGAGCGACTTTTATGAATTAACTGATTGCTCTGAAACTCTAGGGGACTTGCTCAAATATGACAAGCTATCAAAATCTCGGATAAGACCTAAAATCAAAAACATTCAGTCAAAAAGATATCAACTACTATATATACATATACTATGAGGGGTTGACGTGCACCACAGTACTAACACAGCGTATAGCGTGAGCTGTTCAAACTTTGCTCGGCTTTTCTTGCACTCTTATTTGCCGCCGTAATATCATGATATTAAGTGGCTTTCCCCTAGTTCTCTCTCGCTGCAAGGATTTTTTTTTTTTTCACCTCCTTTTTTTCTCTTCCATCCCATTCTCACTTACACATTCTATCTGCGGTAACTCCACTCTCTACTCGCCGCACGTGTGTGAACAGAAAGATAAACTCTCTTTCACTGTCTGTGTTCCGCACTCCTGACTGTCTGTTACTCCACCCTTAGACTGTCTATCAAGCCAAATGGGTGCATACACTATGGGCCTATGGTAGCTTGCTTTATGTTTGTGGAGCGTTATGAGACCGCAGTTTTTCACCACGTAAACAACACTCTGGGAATTCGTTTGTATGGCAAGTCATTATATTGGATCGCAGACGTCGTTCGATATTATATTCGTTGTATGCAGTAGTAAAATAGAGTGAGCGACAGAGAGGAACTAACACTGGAGAGTTTTGGTAATTACTTTAATTGTTTACAAAAACTTTGGTTATTTCTTTGATAAAAGAATATATCATTCATAATATTTTGTGCAAAGTATTAGAGTCAATGTTGTAATTATAATAACTTATATTTTTTTTCTACTGAACTCGTGTTACCAATTGTGTGATTTTTGAGTTTATTGCAATTGTATTCGAATACTTCGGGATTGTAAAACTTCAAAGATTGTTTTATGGAAATTCATGTTGGGATGAATATTATATTCACCAATTGATTGAACATTTGAAAAATGTGAAAAGTAGAAGTGTGCGGTTCTCAACATCTATTTATATCTCGATCAAGTATGTATTCTTGATTATTTTGTTATCACTATGTGTACGAACCAGCGACGGAATTATCATTTGCCTTCAATTGTCTGTACGTGTATCGAGCATATAGAAAAAATTACATTACTGCTTAGATTTCACATTGGTGTTTAATCTAAAAATTTTAATGTACGAATGCATCGAGAATTGAGATTATCTAGTCGAAACAAATAGCGTCCGTGCGATAAGTAATGTAATATTAATGACATCAAATTAATGTTTCCAGGAAAACAAATATACAGTGCGTACAATTCCACATATCTTTAATGTCCAATAGTTTCACAATATCAGCACTATCGTTTCCCAGCCCGGCGAGGACTGAATTGTGAGTATAAATGACCAACAAATTACTCCAACTGTATCACAAGTTGTTTTTTCAACTACAAGTGTAGTACAGTAATATTTTAATTTCTCTACAGCGGCGATGATAATTAAACATATCATTGTATTCGGGATTGTCGCCAGTATTTCTCTGGGCACTCTCGTTCAAGGAGGTATCAGTGATGATGAGCTCACACTCGACCAGGTAAACCAAAAAGAAAAAATGTGGGTTATCACCCGCTAAAAAGATATTTCATATATTATACATTACAATAATTCAACTAACTTGAATTTCATCTATATTTACATCGTAGTTGAAAGGACGATGGTTTGAAGTGGGTAAAATATCAAAGTGTGTCGCTTATGCCCGTGCATGCAGTACATATGAAATAGATCGATTCGGCTATAGTAGACAGGAGTTAATATACAGTTTTGTTCCGATTGACAATCTTCGCAGTTGTGCACATGGTGTCCCGATTTATACTTATGCTACGCTTGGGACACTTGTCAATTCCACATTACATATCGAAAGCTCTGGTCAATATGGTAAGTGCTGTATACGAAATAAAATCATCAAATGTATTCCATTAGCAACCGAATGTAGAAAAAGAAATCGTCAGTTTTTTGTAATAATCTATTACATTATGAATTTTACCTATTCCAGAAGCATTTTCGGCAACTGTTGAGAGTTATAATAATGGCACAGAACTAATTTTCTTCGTCGCAAAAAATAAAGACTGTGACAGCCCATCATATAGATTGTGGTCACGAAAACGTGAAGTTTCAGAGGAAACAAAAATTCAATTTGAAAAACTAACCGAAGATGCAGATTTGGAATATTATTCTTGGGATGACTGTCCGAAGTTGCATAGCGAAACTGACGATGAGTCCACATTTAAGCAGGTGAAAAAATGAAAGAAATTACATTTTCTGACTACTTGAATTCATTATATATTGAAAAGGATATTCCACCCAATACATAACGTATGGGATATATTCTATTCTATTATATTTCTTCTCTTAACCACTTAATCAATTTGGCTTCTGCTACAACCCGTAATGCATTTTCAATCTATTCCCACTTCACGACATTCTAGTTATTACTTATTGGAAGCGATGATTATTATCTCTCTGAATTGATGTTGTATATTTTTGTTGTGGGAGAATCTGGAAACAATTTTAAATTATTTTCATGCAGACAATTACCTCATAAAGGAAGTGTTGCATATGTTTACATTCACTGATCCATTAAGAATAATAATAGTTTATAATAGTTTAGTTCTTTATCGTTGCGATAACTCAATCAATATAAAAATCGAATCAACTTCATATTACAGATCGCTGGTCCATGGTATGAAATAGCTAATATATACGCAGGAGATGTTGATAACGACACATGTGGTGAGCATAATATAACAGTAAACTATGAGAATGAAACTCTAAATATGACGTCAAACTGGATAAGAAATGGAACCCTCACTGTTGAAAAAAGTGTAGGAAGAATTGTTGGATCCTTGGTGCATTTGCAAAAAGTGTCAGCTGATAACAACATTGACAGTGGTAAGTAGATGAATAGATGAAAAACAATTCAGAATACTTTTGTATTAATCAAATGGCTCAATGCCTTTATCTGAACTTATACTAGTAGAAAAAATAGCAATACATTCGTCTGTTTGTACTTTCATATTAGTTTTTTTTATTTTTTTTCAGGAATAATTTATTTTTCTCATATCAGTTGCAATAATGGTACCGAATTTCTCTGGAACAGCGGTATGTCGGCAATGTATGGGTTGTTATCTCGTTACCCTAAAGTTCCGAAAGAAAGAATAGCCGAATTTGAAAGACTAGCGGAAAATTACATCATGGATCCAGATTTGCATTTTACTATTTATCCTCAGGATAACTGCCCAAATAGGGCAATTTAATTCAAAGTTTGTATGGATTCAGCTGTGGATTGGGAGAAAAAATTTCTTTCGAGACGAAAAATAATTGATGAGATACGTTCTAATAAAAATGAATGATGTCACAACTGAAAATTGTATTAGTAAGTATGCGAGATATCTCGAAAAGTGTGGTTTAATAGTCGATCACAGATGCTGAAATACAACAAACTATAAATAAAAAATAGATCCATTTGTCAACTGATTCACACGATTTTTCACGTATCTTTTGTTAATCCATACTGTAAAGGAGTTAAATGTAAAAAAATAATAATAATAATAATCAATCAAATACCGTGTATTTTAAACAAATTTACCGATGAAATTGAAAACAATCTCTGGTTGACTATGACCCTCAATATACATATATGTATGTATAGGTAATACGAAGATTTTTACTCCCCTACTCAAAGGCCAGTGTAAATGTTGACATATTGGTTTATAAATAAATAATTTTCACGTTAATATTCACTGAGTATATACCTACACTTATCGTCACTTAGTTGGTATCGTACGTAAACTGTTTGCTAGGTGTCAATGGCATGCAACACGCAACGTATACACAATTGACACATTTCCGCTATGAAAATAATACTACGCTAAATGTCATGTTGAATCTATGATTATTATCAGTGGTAGAAAAAAAAAATACACACTACTACAATTTTGTCGTAGTTTCATTTTCTCCTTTACTTTAATTCTATGTTCATTGACACAATTTTCTGAACATAATTACAATTAGTAATTTTACACCAACATAATTCATATATATTTATTTCTGTAGCGTGAGAGCTCGAAGTAAATTATTGCCTGGATCTTTGGGAAGGTCTTAATAACAGAATTGTTTGGATAACAAAAATATAGTTTATTCAAAATGTGAGATGATGATGATATTGACAAATGTATTAATGAGAATGAGTGAATTGAGTTTAATCTATTTGATTGTATGTGAATTGAGTGCAGCCTACAATTATCCTAATGATAGGCGAGTATGAGTATGACAGTGTGTGAGATATATAACCTCGCTCGACCAGCAAGTGGTTGTAAGGCACTTGGAGAGCAATAAGTGATCGTAAGGAGTGTTCACAAAAATTAATAATGATGAGTGAATTACTGAGTGAATGATTGTTGATATATATTGAGTGTAGAAATGATTGTGTAGAGTGTTGAATAATAACAATGAGAGAAATGTTTGTGCAGGAGGCTGCAAGCCACGTGTGGATAATTAAACCTAAGTTAATTGAGTGTTTGAATTTAATGTCTCGATAAATATGTACTGATTGCACTTCACTGAGTGTTGCACTTCACTTGTCACTAATTGTTTATCATTTAACTTCACTGATGGTGGAGAATTTAGCCGAATACTTTTCTAACAACGGCCCGAGTGTGCACGCGCTGTGAGTGTTGATTCATTAATGGCTGCCGTTCCGGTCGATAGCGTGATCGAATGCCGCCGGCGACAAGACAGCGTCAGCGACGCTGCTGATTGGTTAATTTTCAAACTGGTTGTTTGCCCGATTGCCAGGCGGCGCTTGAGTGCATGCTGAGTGAGGCCGCGGTCCGAATTGCGCTCACATTGCTTACGACGTACAAACCAGAGATGAGTACACACAAGGCTTGAATTTGCCCCTTTTCGTCGCCCACCCATTAATTATCTAGACTTAGAACCGCTGCCGCTTGCAAATAAATATAAGAAGAATGAATGAATAGAAGGTATGAATGGATGGAAGAATGCAAAAACGAAGATGATACCTGGCACCCCTGCAATTACCGAAGGAGAACCATGAAGACCCCGAAGTCACCCTCGCCACATGGACCTGTCTTCCACACAGCGAATACAACAACTATCACCGACGCTTCCCGAATAAATTAACTATTGCATAAGATGTAATAAGGCGCGCTATTGCCGAATAAGTAGCGTGGTGAATTAATACCATTGAATAAACCACAAAACCACATAACCGTACCGAGCTATCGAAACACTATGATCAACAATACCGAATGATACTGGACCATGGGCGACATAACCCTAAACGTCACCCAGTGGCCAGTGCGGGAACAGATCGCCGGTTACTGCCCTCGGGCGCCGTGCGAATTACCATAAGGGAAGCGGTCGATAACGGTAATCGATATTCATTGAAGACACCGGCGGCGCTATCGGCCAATGATCCCGGAAGAGATGATGGAGACATAGGCGAGGGGTGCCGGCAGACGGGTGAAGAGGAGGAAACGGCTATTTTCCGGCACTTCGCCTGTGGATTGTGCCGTAAACGGTCGCATTAGTGCATTCCAAAATGAAACTAAAATAATTAATTGTCCATACGGAACGGACTTGGCTACTGAACATTGTGTAATATTGATTTATGACGATGTGGCTATTCATCAAATTGACTGTGAATTGGATTTATATATTTAGCTAGTCGGGGGTAGAGCATTGTGCGTAATAGGATATGAATAAGTGCCATCCTACACGCAGTAAGTAGCCTGCCTTTTCTGATGTGCATGCGGACCGCGTGGTCTTACACTAGCCGGCGTAGTCGCTTATTTTGTTACAATTATTGCATCTATTATATCTCGTTACCGGAAAAGCAGTGCGGCAGCAACGATAGTTTATTACCTTTTGCATCATTTTAATTAATAAGAACAGCGTATACCCGATCCCTACCCGGGTTTTAGGCATTATAAGCCGCATCCACGTCTCGAACTTTCCACGCGTCCCCATAAGTGCAACAAGTGCACGTGTACCGAAACCAGCATTCCTGTACCGCGCGGACAATAGCGTTTCTATTGTCCAGCCGCGTGTTACCTACTACCCCCCGCGCATTGCCCCTATTACACCGAGTTCTTTCTTTTCTTTTGTTCCCCTTTTCTCGTGTATAGATTGTATTATCGTCGTTATTTTTCTTATATCGATCGCCGCATTAATTATATTATTACCTTTGTCGACAAGCTTTAATTGATTCAATCAAAATTATTCATTATTTACGGTCTCTTTTATATAACGCTGGAAGCGCAAGGTTTGTTATTACTGTTTATTATTGGATGAGGAAAAACATTGCTGCCAAATAGTGCAAACATCGATAATCTAAAAGCGAACAATTATAAAATATTGAAACAAAGAGATTAATTGTGTGATCTGCTCTAATAAATCGAGACTAATTATTACAATTAAATTCATCGCGTTACCCCTTTATTTTCTCCCCTCGTTACTTTCCGAAATCCCCTGTTTTCCTTGTTCTTCAGGTTACAATAAATAAGGTGGCATCCCGACCCGCTGACAGCTGCCATAGAAAAGGCGAACGTCACAATATTATCCTTTGTTTTCGTGAATGAACATTGTGGAGATGAAATCGGAGACGCGGACAATTCATGCGATTGTGGGGTGCGTCCAATTATTTTCGACGATGGAAATAATTTTTGGGAATTAAATAGTTAAAAATCGTGGAAAGTACAACACGGAGTGTCGACAATATATGAAATTTTGGTGTGCATGAAATTATTTCAGCGTCCATTCTTCCCATGGTTTTTCCACACATATTTAGTCCAAGATTTTCTAATTAAAACTCTCGAGTTGGCATCGATAATGGACATTTTATTTGTCTCCATAAACATCGAGGCATCACTTATATTTCTCACATCTTTGAATGAAACAATGCAAATAATAGTAATAGTAATGGTAAAAATGAAAGAAAATAAGTACGCTTCCATCAAAGTATAACTGCCAATCGTGGGATACGCAAGATTGACAAGTGACGTGTCAGCAAAATAAGTGTGACGCTTGCTATTCACGAAGAAAGTTGCAAAGCACAACGACAATGACGACGAGAACAAGGACAGCGACGATCGTCGACAACTTTACATTTTAGACAAGAAGACATGAAAAGTTGTCGACAGTAAATGATAAAAAAAGAAAAGAAATAGTTGAGAGAGAGAAAGAGAGAGGGAACCTAGTTGGTGGGAAGAAAGTGGAGAATAAGAAAACCCTCAGAAATCCATCTTGGATCATCTACAGATGAATAATTAAAAAATAGATCAGAGTTGACAAGTTATTTCAAGCTGTGAGAATTAGCACTGATCGATCATCATTTTCTTTCCTGTCAATTGTCGAACTTACACATTATGTGATATTTTACTGAGAAAGCGATATTATATTATCAAGGTATATGATAAATACTGAGACATTGAATGTATTATAATTCATTCCGATATTATTATTAGAGGCACCTATGAAAGCACAGAATAAATTCAAATATTAAATGATAATATAAATACAGACATTCAAATGTTATTATAGTACCCTAATATTCTCAGTGTTTTTATTAACAATATTAACCCCCGATTGTAGTGTGCGGAACAGATATGTGTTATCATGAAAAAATTCGAAAAAAATCGATTTTGAACATTGTGATTCTAATAAAACTCTAGAAATTGTTGTGCACGTGACATCATGGATTTTTGGGGGCCTGCGAATTCATATGTAATATGAAAAACCAACAAATCGAAAGTGTTAGATTCAATATCGTTGCTATGCACTTTCAAAATCTTGTGATGTAAAAAAATATTTTTTTCATTCCACACAAATTATTTTTGAGATTTCTGGCTGCTATATTGGATCAGATTTTCTAAAATTTTGCAACTTAATTGTCAAATGTGAATTCGAAAACCCCAAAAACTCCCGAGGAATATATTTTATGAAAATTGAAACACTCTCTTGTCAACTAACTTATTATGACACTGAAACATCTTCTTCTGTACATTGTTATGAAATCAGCGAATAAATATGAGCATCAATGGAAATAAAATAATCAACAAATACATTCCACAATAAATTTAATTCAGTTCGAAAGTGTTAAGCGACTTTTATGAATTAACTGATTGCTCTGAAACTCTAGGGGACTTGCTCAAATATGACAAGCTATCAAAATCTCGGATGAGACCTAAAATCCAAAACATTCAGTCAAAAAGTTGTCAACTACTATATATATACTATGAGGGGTTGACGTGCACCCCAGTACTAACACAGCGTATAGCGTGAACTGTTCAAACTTTGCTCGGCTTTTCTTGCACTCTTATTTGCCGCGGTAATATCATGATATTAAGTGGCTTTCCCCTAGTTCTCTCTCGCTACAAGGATTTTTTTTTTCCCCCTTCTTTTTTTCTCTTCCATCCCATTCTTACTTACACATTCTATCTGCGGTAACTTCAGTCTCTACTCGCCGCACGTGGGTAAACACAAAGATAAACTCTCTTTCACTGTCTGTGTTCCACACTCCTGACTGTCTGCTACGCCACCCTTAGACTCTCTATCAAGCAAAATGGGTGCATACACTATGGGCCTATGGTAGCTTGCTTTATGTTTGTGGAGCGTTATAAGACCACAGTTTTTCACCACGTAAACAAACTCTGGGGATTCGTTTGTATGGCAAGTCATTATGTTGGATCGTAGACGTCGTTCGATATTATATTCGTTGTATGCAGTAGTAAAATAGAGTGAGCGACAGAGAGGAACTAACACTGGAGAGTTTTGGTAATTACTTTAATTGTTTACAAGAACTTTGGTTGTTTCTTTGATAAAAGAATATATCATTCATAATATTTTGTGCAAAGTATTAGAGTCAATAATTTCTACTGAACTCGTGGGACCAAATGTGTGTTTTTTGAGTTTATTGCAATTGTATTCGAATACTTTGGAATTGTAAAACTTCAAAGATGGTTTTATGGAAACTCATGTTAGGATGAATATTATATTCATCAATTGATTGAACAGTTAAAAAATGTGAAGAGTAGAAGTGTGTGGTTCTCAATATCTATTTATATCTCGATCAAGTATGTATTCTTGATTATTTTGTTTCCACTATGTGGATGAATCAGCGACGGAATTATCATTTGCCTTCAATTGTATGTACGTGTGTCGAGCATATAGAAAAAATTACATTACTGCTTAGATTTCACATTGGTGTCTAATCTAAAATTTTTAATGTACGAATGCGTCAACAATTGAGGTTATCTAGTCGAAACAAAGAGCGTCCGTGCGATAAGTAACGTAATATTAATGACATCAAATTAATGTGTCCAGGAAAACAAATATACAGTGCGTACAATTCCACATATCTTTAATGTCCAATAGTTTCACAATATCAGCACTATCGTTTCCCAGCCCGGCGAGGACTGAATTGTGAGTATAAATGACCAACAAATTACTCCAACTGTATCACAAGTTGTTTTTTCAACTACAAGTGTAGTACAGTAATATTTTATCTTCTCTACAGTCGCGATGATAATTAAACATATCATTGTATTCGCAATTGCTGCCAGTATTTCTCTGGGCACTCTCGTTCAAGGAGGTATCAGTGATGATGAGCTCACACTCGACCAGGTAAAACAAAAAGGAAAAATGTGGGTTATCACCCGCTAAAAAGATATTTCATATATTATACATAACAATAATTCAACTAACTTGAATTTCATCTATATTTAAATCGTAGTTCGAAGGACAATGGTTTGAAATGGGTAAAATATCGAAATGTGTCGCTCATGTCCGTCCATGCAGTACATATCAAATAGATCGAATGGACGATAGTAAGCAACAGTTTCTATACAGTTATGTTCCGATTGACAATGTTCGGAATTGTGCACATGGAGTCCCGATTTATACTTATGCTACGTTTGGGTCACTTGTCAATTCCAAATTACATATCAAAGGCGCTGGTAAATACGGTAAGTGCTGTATACGAAACAAAATCATCATACGTATTCCATTAGCAACCGAATGTAGAAAAAGAAATCGTCAGTTTTTTGTAATAATCTATTACATTATGAATTTTATCTTTTTCAGCAACATTGTCGTCAACTGTTAAGACTTATAATAATGGCACAGAATTAATTTTCTTCGACGCAAAAAATAAAGACTGTGACAGCCCATCATATAGATTGTGGTCACGAAAACGTGAAGTTTCAGCGGAAACAAAAATTGAATTTGAAAAACTAACCAAAAATGCAGATTTGAAATATTATTCTTGGGATGACTGTCCGAAGTTGCGCAGCGAAACTGACGATGAGTTCACATATAAGCAGGTAAAAAAACGAAAGAAATTATATTTTCTGACTACTTGAATTCATTATATATTAGAAATGATATTCCACCCAATACATAACGTATAGGATATATTCTATTTTATTATATTTCTTCTCTTAACCACTTAATTAATTTGGCTTCTGCTACAACCCGTAATGCATTTTCAATCTATTCCCACTTCATGACATTGTAGTTATTACTTATTGGAAGGCATGATTATTATCTCTCTGAATTGATGTTGTATATTATTTGCTGTGAAAGAATCTGGAAACAATTTTAAATTATTTTCATGCAGACAATTACCTGATAAAGGAAGTGTTGCATATTTTTACATTCACTGATCCATTAAGAATAATGATAGTTTATAATAGTTTAGTTTTTTATCGTTGCGGTAACTCAATCAATATAAAAATCGAATCAACTTCATATTACAGTTCGAGGGTCCATGGTATGATATAGCTAATGTATACCATGGAGATGTTGATAACGACACATGTACTGAGTATAATGTAACGGTGAACTATGAGAATGAAACTCTAAATATGACGTCAAACTTGATACGAAATGGAACCCGCACTGTTGTAAAACGTGTTGGAACAATTGTTGGATCCGTGGTGCAGTGGAAAGAAGTGTCAGCTGATAACAACATTGACAGTGGTAAGTAGATGAATAGAGGAATTCATTTCAGAATTCATTCAGAAACAATTCAGAATACTTTTGTATTAATTAAATGGCTCGATACCTTTATCTGAACTTATACTAGTAGAAAAAATAGAAAGGCAATCGTCTATTTGTACTTTCATATTAATTTTTTAATTTTTTTTAGAAATGGTTTCTTCTTATGTTATCAGTTGCAATAATGGTACAGAGTTGCTCTGGCGCAACTATTATAGGCCAAATTATGCATTGTTATCTCGTTACCCTAAAATTCCGGAAGAAAGAATAGTCGAATTTAAAAGACTAGCGGAAAATTACAACATGGATCCAGATTTGCAGTTTACTATTTATCCTCAGGATAACTGCCCAAATAGGGCAATTTAATTCAAAGTTTATATGGATTCAGCTGTGGATTGGGAGAAAAAATTTCTTTCTAGACGAAAAATAATTGATGAGATACATTCGAATAAAAATGAATGATGTCGTAACTAAAAATTGTGTTAGTAAATATACGAGATATCTCGAGAAGTGTGTGGTTTAATAGTCGATCACAGATGCTGAAATACAACAAACTATAAATAAATAATAGATCCATTTGTCAACTGATTCACTCTATTTTTCACGTACCTTTTTTAATGACGACCATTTTTGAATCTCCTGTGTACTCATATGACACAAAATAAGTTATCACCATCCACTAAGCAGTATGATGATAGTATAACAACTTGTTTGTTATGCAATCTAAATCAAAATGTCAATGCGTGAGAAAAAATTTTCAATTCATGGTGATTATATTATCACAAAAAGAATCCATGCGAGCGACATTATGATTCGAATATCGGTTCCACCAACAATTGATTGAAAAACTAACAAATTCGGTCAACAAAAATATTCAATTCTCAATATAACAACTATTAATATTTTCTTCTAGTGATGTTGTTCGCGGATATGTTTTTCGACGATTAAAAATGATGGGTAATTCCCAGTGGTGCGTTCCACAATTTTGAATTCTCTGGATAAGAAAGAGCTGTGTGAGTGCATTGAGAATTTCGCTACACACACAAGAAATTGGAGGAGAAAAAAATGAAAACGGATTGTCATAAACATCGAAATTCTTTGGAAATGTTTAATCACTTCTGCATATGTCGGAGAACTTCCTGTCGACTTTTTTAATTGAGTTATTATAGGTAAAATTTCTTGTGTGTGCTAAATTCTATCATTGCATAATAATAATCGTGCAATCTTTGCTCAAACAATAGTCGCTAATATTGCAATCTAATTTCTTGCCAAAATTTCACTTGAATATTCTACAATTTTACACACTCAATCCCAACATATTCATACTCCACAGTGAAAACTTATCGCCTTCCCAATATATCTAAACCAAGCAACATATTAAATCTATCGCCATCTTATTCTCTGCTTCTCCATCAGCGATTTGGGTTATATAAGCATCTTGGCATCTCTCGCACGCAAACTTTGAACCGAGTGAAGCTCTCAAGTGCAATTTCCAGCAAACCGGCTTGAACCGTTCGTTGTTCAACGTTCCTCACAGCCGCGTACACCAATAGTTAGTGCTCTACAGGGGTTCCAACGTAATATGCGACGAAAGAATATATATCTGAAGCGCAGCAACGGTGGCCGGGCGTTGTAATCGGTCTTCTTACTAATTAATTAAACGATTTCTCGTCGGGAGGGGTCGAGTAGTAGTAGTGGTGGTAGTAGGACTAGCAGCAGTATTAGTAAATTCCAGGCAGACGTTATTCGCACTCGGGTTTATTGAGACTCTCATGAGAGTGCACATGAAAGACGATATGGGAGAATATTCTACGTTAGTACTACACATGTATATATATTTCAATGCGAAGATTGATTATACCTATGCAATAACCGAATTTGTTTAAATTTCACAAACTTGTACGTCGGATATCTCCTGGTTTGGGTTTTGTAAAATTTGATTCAATCAATTTGTATTATTCATCGCCATAGAATTACTTCGAATTGTTTTTGACTTGTTAATATGTTTACTAAATGTTTATGGAGTTTCATTCTATTACTTTTCTTCTGTTTCATTCAATGCGATTACAGAAAAGTATCGAAATAATTTCTCGCATTTCCACGTTGTGGAATGTTGTATTTAAAGTTAGGTACATTTGGGGATTGTTGATCAATTGGAAGATGATAAAAATATTGGATGATATGGTTTATTGGGAACCTATGTATATTTTGCATTTCAAAACAACTGGAACATTGCAAAATGTATTGTGTTATTTTAGCACACGTATTTGTGTTGTTCCCTATCTTAAAGCATTGTAGTCATTTTTGTTTACAATTCACTTGAATTTGCAGTAAATTGATTTTCTCAGGTTCTCCTGTCTCATTCAGAAAAATGGGTATGTTTGTTGAATGCAAAAGAATTGAGATTATGTTGGTTGCGGGTTCGGTACTACTAGAAATTATCTAGACTATATCATTTTGTCATCTTCCATTTGGTGCATGTGCGGTGAGCGTTGGGTACGAATTGAAGAAACGGATATTAACCTTTTGATATAGTGTACAGAAACAAAATGTTTTCGTGCCATGAATGTATTCACAAAAAAGTTTTTTGATTTGAAAAAAAAAAAAAAATTCCTCGAAGGTTTTTTGGGTCATTGATTTCAAATTTGAAGATTAAATTGCAAAATTTTGAATATGTGATACTATGTGCCTGCCGGAAATCTAAAAACTAGTCTATTGGGAATGAAAATTGTTTGTTGCGTTCCAAGATTTCCAAAATTCATGGCAGCCATATTAAATCTGTCGTTTTGACTTTGATGATTTTAATATTAAATTTGAATTTAGTAACTCCAAAACCCCATGATGTGCTGTAAAAATCAATTTTATTTCAATCGGGCTTTTTTTTCATATTTCTAGTGATCATATTTGATCAGTTATTCTAAATTCTGCAATTGTTATACCAGATTTGGATTCAACGACCCCACAATCGCCCGAGACACTAAGTTTCATTGCAATCGCAATGTTTAAAATCGGTCTTAATCGGATTTTTTTATGATGACACATACGTGTGTCACACACTGTCAAGGGGTTCATCGAATGACGACCAAAACAAAAACACCAGCGAATCGCGCATCCATTATTTGTCTGTCGTTCCCCCGCATTTAAAAAAAATGTGTGAAAAGGTGCACAAGAAAGCGCGAATTATCACGGATCCAAATTGCGGGGACATATATTTTCAGATCTAGGTAATCTTCAGTGAAGTTCGAATGCGTATGTTCAAGAGAAAAAAAGTGGAAGGTCAATTATTCAGAGCTCGTCAATGTTCACCCACCAACTTTTCTTTACTAATATTCTATCATGCCTCTTTCTTTCTCCGCATTTCATCTCTTGTTACTTGAATTCAATAAATGATAGCACCAATAATGATACACAAATAAAATTGTAAATGAATGTAAACGTAATTATTGTACAAATTTATTTCATGTACTATGAAAACCGAAGTAAAAAATGACAATGAAACATAATAATAATAAAATAAACAAAAATAAGTTTTAAAGACATGATAAAACTTTGTAGAACTCTAATAAATTTACATCAAGCTTTTGTGGATTTGATAATGAAATGCAGCGTATAGTAGGCAATAGTATAAAAAGTTTCTATATAAATCCGATCGGTAACCTACTTTTGTTTCGAAGCGCAAGCTCAGCTGCATTCGCTCTAGAGTAGTTGCAATGTATGAAGAAATATATAGGCGCGAGCCTATATATGCTAGAAGTTTGAAATATATTTCAAGATACATTTGAAACTATGGAATAAAATGTATCGTGCGAAAGTTTGAAAAAGAAAAACAAAAAGAATTGAAACATAGTGATGTCGGAGCGATGCAATATGTGAAATCTCGTTGTCGAGTGCATCATATACGTGAAACAGAGTGAATCAAAAACTCAACTTTATTTCATCAAATATAATTACTTAAATCTTTGAAGAATTATGAAAACAAATGTATGATAAAATTGAAGGGAGTGTTTTATCATCCTGAACGGGAATAAAATATATGTTGAAGATATATCCTAAAAGATATTCATATGTAATACTTCAAACCAAAATTATATTGTATAGACACAGACATATAAATGTAAGTGGGCTTTCGCCACATTTTATTTCACGATTCTAATACGAAATTGATTCAAATATGTCTGTGTAGCTCATTCACTTTGAACATTAATTAATCTAAACAAATAAAGTACACATGAATTCAATTATCAAAATAATTAATTCTCATCATTTTTTCGACGATCGAAAAGCCAAATAAATTCAGCTGTTACTTCGAATCATAAATTACTCATGACCCTCCTTAATATAGTTTGAATATATGTTGTCATGGGCAAATCAATTCTCTTTTCTATTCAACCTGAAAACATATATTAATATATATATATATATACATTATATATTCCATTATATGTTTTACTATCCATATACATTCTTCATCATATATATTTCGATATACTGGAAAGGACAAAAATTTAGATATGTTAACATATATATTTATGTATGTTCAATATATTTTAGTATCAAATATTCTTCACAAATACATTTTTTTCGTTCGGGTTGTTAGGTCACACATTGCTTAGTTGGTCATGAATTCTTATCGGAAACACTGTCGAAGGTAATATAATAATATCTGGTATACATAAGAATAGATTGGACGAAAAAAATCCGTCACTTTTCCAACCTGTAGACATGAGTATATTGTCGACAGCTTGATGAAGAAGAATAAAATAATATAAGTGTGTGTGTGTGTGTGTGTGTGTGTGGGTGTGTGTGTGTGTGTGTGTGTGTGTGTGTATGAAATCAAACTAAACAATTTTTTTTTCACCTGTAAAATTTCATAACTTTTTATTTATAAAAAAAATAGTTCTCAATAATTATTTCCACCTTCAACTAACCACAACAAATACGAGTTTGAAGCAAATTACAAAACCACGAAAATGAAAATGGCTCAATTAGCGTGTCATGAATAACTCCCAGCAACTAAAAAAACCAAGTTCGAGGTAAACAAGTTTGAAGTTGCAGCTGTGTATTGAATTCTTAAATGACTGCACTGGTTCAACGGCTTGTAACGCTGTTATTCTAATGAATCACGATTTGAAATACCCATGGTGTTTTTAAGAATACGTTTTGTCAAAAAATACGGAAAAAAATCAGTTTTTCGAATCCAAAAAGTGGGATTCGTTTTTTTATAAAAATTGAATTATAGTTAGTGAGGAATTCGTTCTACTTTATCATAATAATTCGTTTTATAATGCCGCTATAACTATATTATTTCATTGCAGTGACTTTATAAATAAAAAGGGGGTCTTTACTGATTAAGTATAACAATTTGTACCTCCTGAACAACTAAAGAGACATCAAATTTCCAAATCTTATATTATTGACAATTTCTCATTGTTTCTGTTGTCAGTTAGGATTAGTCCAGTGAACTATAAATATTGTGCGCTATCTTTATATGTCATTGAATCTCACATGTTGATGAACACTTTCTTCTGGTAATTTATGAGAGATCAATCGGCGAAAACGTGAGAAGATGGTGTCATCTGTTGGACAATTTGAATGTAACGATTTGAAAACAAAAATTTATTGATTAAGAAGAGCGATATATGCATGTTTATTATTGGACGATCGTTTTCTGGATAAAAATGTTTGCAGTTGTAGCGTTGATCACACGCTAAGATCAATATCATGTCTTCTTGTCATTAAAAAGAGAATGTTGGGTGGTCTGTGTACCAAACCTAAAACTAGCTATTACTGCGGACAATTTATTTTCTGTCGCCTCCAATTAACAAGCAACGCCCGCAGGGTAAGAAAAATATGTTGTATATCCTAAAATATATTCATAAGTAGGTAAATATATGTGCGATTGAAGAAGAGATATGCATGAATATATATCCAATACATAATTAAACTATATCCCGACATATATGTATCAGTGTACTCATTAATATAGTTTGGATATTAGACTGGGCCAAAAAAATTGACTATTTTTTTTTTCTTAAAGTATATCGAAAATATTATATGGAATGACGAAAAAAAATTATTGCGAAAATTTGAGCCCTTAATATTAATATTAAGATGTCTATCATCGTAATTTTTTATTTTTTTTTACTGAGCGGGTTTTTGTCCCATAAGTCCCAAACCATCGAGATAAAGGAAATTGACTTGAATACATATTTTGAAGAAAACTGAATTGTCTACAGAAAAGGTCTAATTGAAATTTTTTGTCTGATGAACCGTTTCCTTATAATCAAGAACATTCTTGAACATTCGTACGATTTTACAATTTGAGTTTTCAACTTTGGAATTTTGTAATTCATGTAAAAGTCAGGTTCCGGAACAATGCCAATGAATATTCTTGAAGGAAATTAAATTCTTTGCAAAAAAGGTCTCTCAACAATTTAGGCTAAATTCACTCCTTCGAAAACGAATCTCCAGCGAAAAAAACAAGAATTTCGTTTTGACTTCAACTTTAACCTTGAATAACTTTTGAACGAGTAAATTTTAAAAATATTTTTTTTTCGTCATCCCAAACAATATATTCGATATACTTTGAAAAAAAAAATAGTCGATTTTTTTGGCCCAGTCTATTGGATATATGTTGCATTGGGCAAATCGCATTTCTTTTTTCTTTAACATGAACGTATGTATCAATATACAGACGTTATATATTCCATTATATATTCCACTATATATCTCTCATCATATATTTTTTGAAATACTGGAAGCGGCAAAAATGATAAAATGTTAAAATATATATTTGCGTGTGTTCAATATATTTTAAGATATATTTTCTACGTATATGTTTTTTTCATGTGGGCGACTACTATAATTTATTATGAAAGCAGTGAATATGAAATCAATTTAATTACGAGTATTGAACTGCATTATTATTCCGTGAGATTCGCCGAAACATGATGATTGAACGAGTCAGAGTGCCGAAATAATCATTAAGATAAAAATATTATTTCTGAGAAATAAAATTATTTGGAAGTCGTTAATTAAAAAAAGATTTATTATCTAAATCGCAGGATGATTTATGGATATTGGCTGTAGGTCAGTTTGTGCGAGATAGAATTAATGGATTTATTGTGTGGCATATATGATAACGGATATATTAAAAAAAAAATCCGTTTACGGAAGAGAACTGTGGAACGAGTAGATAAAAATAATAAAAATGAAATTCCACTTGCATCAGTTGGAAGAAATTTACGATCACCTTTTTGTTGGACGCGGCATTAAATTCATAATGATGGATCTATATACAAAACGGAAATTATTAAAATTTTTCCCACTGATTCAAACTAACGATAAAAATTTTGTTTCGCTACATGCAAAAGGAGATTGACAGCATTTCGTTGCGAAATAATACATAATATTCTCGGAATGGGAATAAAAAAATAAGAAGTGATGAGAAAATAAATAAAAGGAAAAAATTCAACGTCGTAATAATACACGATGGCTTTCAGAATGAAGTGATCTGATGTGACTCACACGTTCCAAAATGATGGATGATGTACGATGAAAATAAATGAGATTCCAATGACAACACGTTGGGCGAAAGAACAAGAAACGGCTGTGAAAGGGGGAAAAAAAAAACCTGATGAAGAAAGGGAAGAATAGTGAAGCCCATAAAAAAAATATATAAAAATTGATCTGTCTGAGGAATCGCGAAAGATGTCGTCTTACAACACGAAAAATTGAAGAAGGATGTTCAGACTTACATCAGCCCACACGACTTTGTGTAACTTTCAGTGTTTAATTGCTAACATGATAAATGGAATGATGAGTAATATCTATATCAGCTTCAAGATTGTTTATCAAAGACGAGTGCGTCTTTTATTAAGTATTGTGACAAAGCAACGACATACTTTCATTTGAACAGGTATAACAATATTGCTTGCGGCTACATCAACCTTGTGTTTTCGGAGCAATCATTACCAATTTACACGAAATCTATATGGGCTGATTACACTATATTTTCTACGGTAAAGATAACTATGAAATCGAAAATAATTGACGCTCGAACGTCCATAGTGGATTCCTGTTTCGATATCATTGTTGCTTCACACAATGATAAAATTCCGAATCATCGCTATATAAACCGACAAAATTTTGACCATAGCATCAGAAAGTTTTCCACGATTCACTCGTGTGTATTCAAGAATATTTTTCGTTTCACGAAAATAATCATGTTCATCAATAAAATTCTTCTATGTGCCATTGTAGCAAATTTCGTGATGTTCGATCACGTTGAAGCAAGAGCTGATGAAGAAAAATTTACCCTCGACCAGGTAAGCAATAATGAAAGATTAGAGTTTTCAGGCCAAAAAGAATAGTGATATGAAGGAACAAACTTTTCATACTTATAGAGTGATTTTTGTACAAGCAATTCATTTGTCACGAATGAATCTCACTCAATACACATAAACTCATCTTTCATTATGCATAATGTACTGAGACATATTTTGTGTTTTGTTTTTATTAAATACAATAATAAGGCTTATTTGATCGTTATGTCAATTTTTATTGCAGTATCGGGGACGATGGTATGATATGGGTAGAATATCATCCTGTGTCAACGATATCTATTCATGCAGTATGTATGAAGTCAAAAAATTTGTTGGTAATCGATTTGCTCAGACACGTGTTCCTATTCAAAATGTTTCCAATTGTGAATATGGAATTCCACTCTATTGTAATTATGCGGTCGTAGATTTGGTTGATTCGGAAATCAGAGTGAATGGGAGAACTAAACTTAATCGTAAGTGGAGAAAACTGAATAAAATTAATCAATATAGTTTCTAACGTCAAATGTATCAGTTAACGTGACATTTGAGCTAATACCAATACTTGTTTCGTCATTCTTTGTGACGAAATCATGAAGTATTTCTGTTTATACTTTTCATATTCATATCCGCAGCACCCATGGCGTTCACTGTCAAGAGTTATAATAATGGTTCAGAACTGATTCTTACGGAACCGGAAAACGAATTATGTGCAAGCACAACATACAGATTGTGGTCTCGGAATCAAAATGTTTCGGCTGAAACAAAAGCTGAATTTGAAAAACTAGATGGAAATAGAAACGCAACATATTATTCCTGGGAACAATGCCCGAAGCTTCGCAGTAAAACTGACGATGCCTTTATTGTCGAGCACGTGAGAAAACCAAAAAAAAGTATCAGTTCACAATGAATTGAGTATCATTTATTCAATAGGGGGGGTTAATATGTATTTTCTATTACATCAAAAATAACAGTAGCCGGAAATATTGTTCCTTCCATATCAATTCTCTAATTCAAAAAAACGTAAAATTGATTAAGTCTTGTGTTACAGTTAAAAGGATTGTGGTATGGTATAGCGAAAATAAACAAGAAAGGTAACGATAACAGCACATGCGATACGAATAATTTTGTCGTAAACAACCGGAATCAAACTTTCCATTTAAGTCAATTTTCAATTACAAATGGAATTCCGTCGAACAGTAACCGCAGCGGCAACATTGTTGAATCGGAGATGTTCATCAAATTTCCAACTGGTATCGACGGTAGCAATGGTGAGTAAATAGCACAAGAATAATGAATTAGAACTCTTTGGAGATCAACAACAAGACGAAAAATAAAAATATTGGTGACCGATTGTTTCTTTTAACATTAGTCATAGTGACGTTGACGCTGTTGAGAATTCTCGATTTTATCATACTTTTGCAATCCATAATGATAGAAAATGACTGGGAGCACGTGATAGTTTGTTTTTATATTTTTTACTTTTCATTTTCTCAGAAAACTATAGATTCCTTCCTGTCAGTTGTAATGAGGGTAGAGAACTGATTATCTATACGGAAAATGACCTGTTGTTGGCATTGCTATCTCGTAATCCCACAGTTTCGCCCGAAACAATGGAAGAATTCGCAAAATTATTTAAGAATTTCGACGATGCCCATTATACGATCTTTCCGCAGAAGGACTGTCCGAACAGAAAGCATTAAATCACTTGGACTGTATTGACCCATGTTTTTCCATAGTTATCCTGTATCCACGTTTCTTCCTTCCTTTTTCATGTATGTTCTTCATATTCAGTTATGCATGGAAACAAAAACCAGAGTTGAACTTCAAATAATTTGTGAATGAAATTCATATGCAAATAAATAAAACCACTCATTCCTCAAACACATGTTTGATATTTATTCTGGCATGTCCTTCTTGAAGCAGGTCGAAATCCTATTCCTGTGTCTTCATATCATGGTTATATACCTGCATGAATGATTGGGTTAATTGTGAGAATATGAAGTATAGAGGGGAAGAGAGGTAACGTAATTATTGAAATACTCGACCCCGCTAATGTTTTGTGTTCAATAGTGACTGTTGTTCGTCAACTTTCCCTATGTATGCGATGAACGTTATGGTAGTATTTGACTTCGTCATTGGGGCAGTGATCGGCTGATCAGTCCATCTACATATACATATCGTGTGACTAAAGGTAAAAGGGCGTGTAGCATATTGTAGTACCAAGCACATATACGGTTTCGTGATTTTATATAGTGATGCGATGCAGTCACATCGCATCCACGTTCCGAATTACAAAGCACGTATCTCTTGCTATTCGTTGCTTATCTGCAACGGTCTAAGGCGCATCTTGTACACCTTGGATTTAGTGGATCTCCGCAGTTGCAATGTCCGTTAGTTACGCGGCATGGTGTCTACACATAAATTTCAGTATCGGACAATGGGTAATTGTACGATCGGTTCGACGTGAGCGCAAGTCGCCGTTGGTCACGAAACCCACATCTAAACATACATATGTATGAATTCATATATGTTATACGCCTTTTCGATGAGCATATAATCGTTTATAGTTACACTTGCCATAGAGCCCGTGTGAAAAAGATGGTGGGCGGTCATTCAAAGTCCGTCCTGCTTTTTGTTGCTCAAAGACAAGTGTAATATTCTGCATTCATACGTACACGCGGGGGCGTAGACTATGCAATGTTTTATTCACTGCGTGAGTAATCTTGGCAATGATGAATGATACTGAATGAGGAGATGTAATATCGGTGAGCCTTGACGTTTGTTATGTTGCCAAATGAAGACTAGACAATGTTGATCATTGATTGTACAAATGATCTAGTGAGGAAGCCTTGACGCATCTTGTAAATCGGACGCCTCACTTATGCTTGCATTTGATCACCACTGGATCTAGGTTGCATGTAAAAATTTCCACCAAGTCCCATCAGATAGTTAATATTCAAATAATAGTTTTACGTGCGGGGAAACGATGCTTTTTTTTACAGTGTCGCTGGATTAGTTGTTCAATTTTCGTAAGACTATTGGTGCCCTTGTGTTCAATGACCAGTCGTTAAGCCAAATGGTCCTATCAAAGCCGTCAAAGGTAGTAGACGACATTTCACCCAGTAGTTAACTAGAGAACTGCGTGACCTGGTACTTATTGATTGCTTATTGAAAATCGCTAGTCTGGCTCACTTCTCATCCACGTCGTCCAACACATAGTGAATTTTCAAGAATATATCGGGAACTACACTGCATATTGAAGTGTGCTATTTTGGGAAACGTATATGTATTGTTCTCTATCTTGAAGCATTGTAGTAACTTCTAGTACACTCAGAGGTGTGTTAATTTCCCATACATAACCCAAACCCTGTGGACATTTTTGACATACTCGAATTGCCAGTGCAGAAGGTTCGGACCAGTGATGATTACAGAATATGCAAGGAAACTTGAGTGAATCAGTGAACAAATGGATCAATTTCTTATTTATATTCTGTTGTATCTCAGCATTCACGACCGCATATTTGATCACGTTTTCGGAATGTCACATGTATTCACTAACGCAATTTCACATTTATGAGCCATATATGAATGTGTATTAATCATGTCTGTATGTGAATCGAAGTGAAGGAAAATATTATTTCATTATTCATTTTTATTTGAATGGATCTCATCAACAATTTTTCCTCCCGAAGAAATTTTTTTTTATATCCATAGCAGAATCCAAACAAACTTTGTATTCATTTGATCCTGTTTGGGCAGTTAACCTGACTATGAATAATGAAGTTGGGATTTTCGAAATGTTTCTCTATTGTTTTGAATGCTTCTATTGTTTCTTTCGAAACTTCCGAGCTACGAGATAACAATCCATAGTTTCCCACTTTCCCGAGGCTAAAAATCAATTCCGTACCATTATTGCAACTGAAAACATCAGCAGGTATTATTCCTGAAACAAAATAAAGAATGACTATGAGGTCGCAAGCTGACGTTTGCCTTGCCATTTTCTTTACTGGTATGAATTCAAATCGACGTATTTTGGTATAATTATGACAACAAATTTTTTTGTGCATTTGATTAAGACGGAGGAATTTCCAATTATTTTTCATCATGTTATCTACTTACCAGTGATACTGTTGCCATCAGGTGACACTCCTCTCAAATGCAACTTGGATTCAACAATTTTTCCTATACAATTTACTTCGATTCGGCTTCCACGTTCAATTGTGATTGAGGTTATGTTGAAAGTTTCGTTCTCATAGTCTACGCTTACATTATTCGTAGTGCATCTGCTGATATCAAGTTTTCCAAAGTATATTTTAGCTATATCATACCATAGTCCCTCAAACTGTAATACGAAGTTGATTTAATTACAATGATTAAATTACACCAACATTAAGAAAGAACTATTTCCAATTATCGATTTATGCGTGGAAATAGTTCAGAATTATTTTCAGATTTTCCCACATAAAATAATATGTAACGTCAATTCTGAGAGGTGATAATCATTTATCCCATCATGGCATAACTACAATGTCATTAGGTGAGATTAGACAAAATGGCATGAAGAGTGATAGCAGAAGCAAAATAAATGAGGTGTTTGAGAAACAGAATATATCAAATCCGTTATTTATTGAGTCGAATATTTTTTCGAATATATAATGGAATTAAATGGTTACTAAATATATGTTTTGTTATTTTGTCACCTGATCAAGAGTGAACTCATCGTCAGTTTCACTACGCAACTTTGGTCAGTCATCCCAACAATTATATTGAACAGTTGCATTTTCGGCCAGTTTTTCGAATTCAGCTTTTGTTTCCTCCGAAACTTCTCGTTTCTGAGACCACAATCTATGAAATGGTTTACCACATTTTCCACGTGGTGGGTAGGAGAGAATTAGTTCTGTGCCGTTATTATAACTCTTTACAGTAGCCCAAACGAATGCTGAAAAAAAAAAATTTCTGCAGTTGCAAATTTATATATGTCTCTACACTTCCATAGTATGATGAGTTCATAGAGTCATGGAAGGAATTAGCATTTGATTAAATGCCACATTGACTGTGTTACAAGAAACCGATAGATAAACTCCCAAAATTCTTTCTGCTACATTCGATCATAAATGGGACACATTTAATAATTTATTTTATATACAACACTCACAGTATTGATCACTGTTTCCGATAAGTAATGTAGAATTGTCAAGGCTTATGCCCATATGAATACGATAAATCGGGACTCCATATGTACAACCCTGAATATTTTCAATCACAAGACGGTCCAAGAAAAAGTTTCGTTCACTAGCGCCCCCTCGGAATACCTCAATCATTGTGCATGAGCGGGCTGTATAATGAGAGTGTATTATGTTGCCCATATAATACCATCGCCCTTCAAACTACGATGTAAATAGAGATGAATTCTAAATCAATTGATTTATTGTAACGAAAGATATAAAAAATGGGGATAAGCATATTCTACAGATGTTATCAGCGTCCGCAAACCCTGATTTCTTCCTGCTATTGTTTCACCTGCTCGAGAGTAAACTCATCATCACTAATGCCTCTTTGAACTTGGCTGCCCGCAAAAACACTTGTGACAATTAAGAATAGAATGATCGAATTAATTGTCATCGTGACTGCAGAGAAAGGAAAATATCTCTGTAAAACACTTTTGTTTGAAACAAGATTTAATGGCGGAGTTGTGAACGGTAACGCTGATATAGTAAAACTGTTGGATATAAGAGATATGAGGAATTGTACACGCAGTACTTAAATTTTCTTAGAAGCATTTTTTCCATATCATTAATATCCCATTACTTATTGTACGTACGAATATTAATCACCACCTAAACTTTCAATTCTCGATGCATTTGTACATTGAAGATTTAAGAATTCACGTCATGGTGAAATGTACGGAGAATGTATTTTTTTGGTCAACGGTCATTCGGGTCCGACGATAATTGATCTGCGACTTTTAATTTGGGACAATCGATTTTCGCGACAATTCATCCGCCGAGAACTTATCGAATAACTTATTCTCCTTTGAAATTTTATCCGCCGATAATGTATCCGGAATAAATAAATTGGTGACAATAATTACCCCCATCAGGATATTGATTCAATCGTGCGTGTTTGGATGAAACACAGCCTCAAATGATGCTTAGATGAAATCGACATGTTTTCTTGAACATGATAGATTAAAATGTATAGATTCCGGAAGAGGTGCCGAATTATTGTTCATGAGTGGTATGTTTATGAATTGAAAACCATTAACAAATCAAATGTCACATGACAATATGAAGTGTATAAGAAATGTAGTTGTAATGTAATCACGCATGCGAACGTCAAACAAGCGGACCAGTACGATATCTAAGATATGAAAAGCCGTCAACAGTAGTCATCTTGTTCGTAATTGATTGAACATGGTTTGAAGGTGAAATTGTGGATGAAACACCTAAACATGATCACACCGCTGTATAATTATAAAATATAGTGGGAAATAACGGAGGATATGTGAATTCGTGTGTGATATATATTTATATGCCTTCATTATGAAATGTGATGTGAAAGAAATGGAAGGATACTAAATAGAAATTATTGGTGATTTTCACATTTATAAGTTCATGATTATCACGCCTACATTATGCGAATAAATCCTCTAATAATTGTGGGTTAGTTATTGTCTGGATAAATTGTCGTTGGATTGAAACGCATGGAATTATTTTTTTTGTGTAGGCATGTTTGAATCATCATATCCCACGCTTTAGCGGATTCAGGTACCTAAGTTTCATGCTTGAAAATTGGTATCTTTGCACTAAATCTATGGGAGCTACAGGGAAATGATGATTTTGTTACATTATATGAGTCGTGGAATATAGTTATCGTGAATCATCAACAAATATCCACAATATTCGATCAAATCAACTCATTGTAAAAGTATTTTATTATTCACATAATTGTAATAACTTTGAATTGCAATGTGATGAATTAGCGACGATACCAAATTTCCATGCCAATGGTGATAATTTTTTGGTGACGCTCATTAGAAATTCAGGGCCTAGAAACTATTGGAGTTCGACTGTATAAACTTAGAATTATTTCGCATGCATTCACATTTTCATATCGATATATACCATCATACTATAATACTATAATTTTACTGCATAGCGAACGGTGATGAGTTACTTTGTGTCATATGAGTACACAGAAGATTCGAAACGAGCATTATTACAGAAGATATGTGAAGAATAGAGTAAATCAGTTCACAAATGGATCATTTTTTCATCCATTATTTGTTGTTTTCCAGCATCTGCGACTGCCTATTGAACAATATTTTCGAAATATCACCTGTACTGACTGAAACAGTTTTTCATTGATGAGCCGTACCACAAAAGTGTATCAATCATATGTGTATGTGAAGCGGAAGAGAACAAACTTCGAATTCAATTTGTCCTATTCGGGCAGTGATCTTGACGATAAATAGTGAACTTCGACTTTGGAAAATATTCCACTAGTTTTTTGAATTCTTCAATTGTTTTTTTCGAAACTTTAGAGTTACGAGATAACAATCCATAGTATGGCATTCCACCGAGGTTAAAAATCAGTTCAGTACCATTATTGCAACTGACAACAGGAGCAACCCGTATTTCTGAAACAAAATAAAGAATGAATATGAGATCGCAAGTCGACGTATGCCTTTCCATTTTTTCTACTGGTATGAATTCAGATAATGGCATGAAATTTAATATTTATATTGGTACAATTGTCACAGCGACACGTTCTGGTAAAATGTTGGCAACTAACTATTCTTCATTTGAATTAGGTGAAGGAATTGCAAATTATTCTTCATCATGTTATCTACTTGCCAGAGATACTGTTGCCATCATCTGACACTCCTCTCAAATGCAACTCGGATCCAACAATTTTTCCTATACATTTCGCTTTGATTGAGCGTCCATGTTGAATTGCAATCGAGGTTATGTTGAAACTTTCGTTCTCATAGTCGACTCTTATATTATTCGTAGTGCATGTGTGTTCATCAACAGCTCCATAGTATATATTTGCTATATCATACCATAGTCCCTCGAACTGTAATACGAAGTTAATTCTGTTTTTATACTGATTGAATATTCGCAACCAAGAAGAATAAAAATATTTCGAATTATTATTATTTTCATTGGTTCAGTGGTTCAAAAAAAAAAATTTTAACATCTACTGCATCAGGAAATTGTACGCGTGAAACTGATTAAAATTTTTGTCCAGATTTTCCTACACGGAATAATATACAACGTTAATTCCGGGAGACAATAGTCGTCCATTTCAACATAGAATAGTTAGAATGTCTTCATGTGATGATAGATTGAGATTGTAATAAGGACGATAGCACAAGTCAAATCAAATCAAAATATTTCTTTTCGCTCTTTTACCTGTTCAAGAGTGAATTTATCATCAGTTTCACGAGCCAACTTCGGACAATTATCCCAAGCATAATATTCAACAGTTGCATTTTCGGCCAGTTTTTCGAATTCAGCTTGGGTTTCTTCCGAAACTTTACGGTTCCGAGACCACAATCTATATTGGCGTCCACATGTTCCAAATGGTGCGTCTGAGAGAATTAGTTCTGTGCCGTTATTATAATACTCAACAGTGGACACTAGGTAAGCTAAAAAAAGATGAAAGTTCTGCAAATTTATACGTGTCCTCATTTTTTTATAGTACGAGGAATTTATAAAGTAATGGAAGCATTGGCACAAATGCCACATTTACTATTACAAAAACTGACGAATAGTCATTCGGTGGAACACGTTCAGTAATTATATTCATGAACAGTACTAACGGTAACTCCTAATTCCCCTTGTACGCAATGTTGAATTGACAAGAGTTATTATTGAACCACCACTGGACAACGGGACTCCATGTGAACAAATACTGATATTTTTAATCGATACACGCTTGCAGTACAATATTGGGGCGTGAGAGCGAAGTCGTATTATTTCATACAATCTGCACGAGTAGTGCTTATGAACACAACTTGATATTCGACCCATATCAAACCATAGTCCTTCAAACTACGACATAAATATAGATCAATTAGAAATAAGTTAAATTATTGTAATGTAGGATATAAAGAATGAGGATAAGCGGATATCTCATTTTGTACTCTTATTCTACCTGATCGGCAGTAAACTCATAACCGCTGCATTCTTGAATGCTGCCGCCAACAAAAACACTGGCGACAATCGAGAATAGAATGATTTGATTAATTTTCATCGTGACTTCAGGAAGAGAAAAACATCACTTCTGTAATACACTTATAGTTGATAAAAAATTTCACGCCCGAGTTGTTGACAGTAACACTGATATAATAAAACTATTGAATATCAGAGATACGTAGAAGTACACACGCGATTCTAAAATTTTCATGTGAACATTTTTTTCATTGTATTTCATGTCATTATTATCCCATTACTTATCGGATATTTCTATTCGAATTCTTCAATTCTGCGTTCACATAAAAGACACGATATTATCAGGAATATATCATTAGTTGAGGTGTAAATAGTAATGACACTGAGAAGTACATACTTTGTCCATTGAATTTGTTATTTTTGGGATCAACTATTGAGTTCAATTTTCAATTTCATATTCTCAGATGACAAAACACAGATAATATATGTGTTTGAGGTGAAAAATTGTTCGTCTATATGTACATACATATATCTCTTTGTGTAAATAATTATTTCACTACGGAGAACCGTTGATATTTCTTCAGATTTATCTCGATAACATTCACGAACCTATTAGTTGAATGAAACTATTCAAGATTCTATAAAATCTATTAAGTACGCCATAGAATTTATCACCACCCAGTTAATGTATTGTCAAATTTTCTGTTTGCATTCCAATTAATTTTTCAAGTAGACCTTACTAAATATCATGCAACATTTCTTTTTTTGCTCATTTTCAGACTTTTCCATTCCAAGTGCTTTGAATTAATTACATCTACTTGCTGCCTCTAAAATTAGTGGCTTTATTCAGTGATGTATAATGTTCCTTTAATTTAATTAGTCTATGTACCAGTGTAAATAGAGATATAAACTCTGAAGTACCGAACCTGGTATATATAACTATTCTTAGATGCTCTACTCTTTACACGACTTTTTCCTCAAACACAGCCGAAATGCATTGCTATTGTCCTGACTATTAGAGAGCATTTACGGTAGAGAACAGACGCTCAGGACGAAGTTGAGAGATATATCTTCATATGTGATGGATAGAACTTGACCGTTTGGTTTCCTGGGAGCTCATTTTGTTGGAACACTGAGGAGAACTTCAAAAAGAAAAAACTGTCAATCAGATTCTTCATAACATCAATTTATAAATCATAATTAGTTCTCGTTGTAAACTACCATAATGTAATCATTGATGAATTGTATTGCCACATTTATTTTCATGAGAATGAAGTGCAGTGCCCCTTAACGAACTCTACACAGTATTGAAGTTATATTTAAGTTGTGAGCAGATTTTTAGGTAAGTTTTACTTATTGGATAGCATACGTATTTGGAGTATAGTACTTGTGGTCATATACCTGGGTTTGACCAGGTATACAACCTAGATTTTCGGCTGGGGCCATCCGCTGAAATCTGAGTGGACACTGAGTGAACAAAGTGGACACTTTGCCCATCTCTGCTCGACTGCCATATCAATGCCTTTCTACTTACATGTAATGACCACTGCAACCAGTGACACATTGCACGACGGCCAGATAGTGACGAGCAGTTACCAGAGCCTGCCAAGTAGAGGAAGAGAACAGATTTCATCTTGCTGTATCGTGGCAGAGGCGTGGCACTCGTTTCATTCACAGGTTCCCATAAGCACATTATTGCAAATGCGTCGAATGAATCGACTACATTCTGTTAGGGACATTAAGTTAATATTTACTAAATTATCCTAGTTTCTGATTGTTCCGAGTGAGTGTATATTTTTCATGTGCGTCATTGAGCAATTCCAAATATAGTCTTATAGTGTTAATGTGTTAAGTTATGTATTTTGTAAATGTATATTGAACATATGAATATATAAACAAAAGCATATCTATTTTTCTGTCGCACATATATTTGCCAGCATATGAATTTATTTTAGGATATGTCTTCAATATATATTTTTTTTCCGTGCGGGTATACTACACGCAGATGTGAGGTTCTACGTAATACAATTTATAGCGACATTGTATAGCATTCATTTTTTCTTAGTTAAAGGTTGCATAACATTGAAAATAGAATGAAGTGCGAAAACTGACTGAACTGATCTCATTTTGCATTTTTTTTCTCTCTATCTTTCAATTGAGCGAGCAAACGGTTGACTTTTGTATCTCACTCGGTGTGACTCATGGCCTCACTGTTTGTTCGAATCGATAAGCGTGGCCATGGTCACTCCACCCTCATAGTCACCCCGTCCACCTTTCAAACGTTAGGGTCTACTGAAAGAGACTGGGAGAGAGAATTTGATTAAAGGATTGGATTAATGTTTACTGTCGAATTTTTGTTCTCTTTTCTTTTTTGTAAACTTCAAAGGCCACCTGATCCTATATAGAAGCTTGGATCGTTTTCTGGTTATTTATTCCCAGGTGATTTCCTTTTTCTCCCTGAAAGTTGTGTTTACATAGCGTCATGCACTCGTGGTTGACTGTTCAACATCACTATATAAAATGACCGATTGTTATTTATTTATCAATTAAACATGAAATATCTGTTATGAATGTCATGTGCATTTAAATTAAGCAGATTAATACCTAATGGCCCTTTCCATGAATAGTCTGCTACATGTTCTTCCACGAAGAAACTCCTTTCTATATATCCCAAAAATATTTGATCAATGGAATAATCTTCCCTCTCTCTCTCTCTCTCTCTGAGTATCTAAGACCAACAACATAGATTTCAAGAGACTTCTTCAATTTTGTAGGAACTATCAACAAACTCCAACTCCAACAGTGAACAGTGACTGAAAACAGCCCATACATTCACAATCAGGACAAACATTCATTCAGTCCACTTTTCATCAACTCAATCACTTCAATGAATAATTAGAATAATTAAATTTATTTTAATGAGAGGAAAATGAATTTTGTTATCAATAACATTTTAAACATCCGCTCTCCAATAAATGTAATAAGGAATGTAAAAGATCACCAGTGGGCCTGCAACAAAGACAGTGAAGAATTGGGTGAGTTTTGTAGTGAAAATGTCGTACGACATCGCTGGTGTATGATGACGACAGGTTGAAATAAAAGTCGTCGGGGCGAGAGGTGGTAGTTACGTGCCAGGATGACTCTGAGAGTTGGATCCCCATGGGTGTCGTTGACGTAACTAACGGCTCCCCAGAAGGTGTATATGTATCCCGTGATACACATTCCAAAGTGTTAGTCTCTGTCTCCAACTCTTGCAAACACTTTCCCCCATAAACATACACACCTTTCCATAAGTTCATATAATTTCACTATAGATAGATACAATAGTTTGACGTTCGATAATAAACTCAAACGATTCTGCAAAACTATAATATTAATTTCATGTTAAATTCGTATTATGGTGTTACGATATACAAGCAAAACTGTCTGCTTTAACATGCTATTTTAATGCGCAGGTTTCTATTTTGCGGTTTTAGATATGGATAATCCGATAAGGAAGAGAATGAAACTTGGCTGGCAATAGAATTTAGTGTGGGCGCAATTCGTGGAAAAATCTCATTTCTCGATCTATAGAACCGTGGTGAAAAGGTATGATGGTTTCGATCTCATTCTACGTCGAGATTATAACGCCCTACTACACCGATGAATTGGAATTTCGAATTGGTCACCATTCATTCTACGCTGGCGTCCAAGTTTCATGAATACGAGTATTTGGTGAATCCACACTCATTTGTACAATAATTGGACTCACATTGACCCGATATGTGTACATTATACAATCAATTGAAGTGGTTGATGAATATATGTGAACGTGTGTATGTACCAATGAAATAAAAATGTACATATTTCAAAGATGATCAAACGTATAATGCGCTTTTTTGTTCTTAAGAGGGTAAAGATCTGTTTATAGACAGACATAAATTAACGAATTTCCGAGATTTTTCTGTATCGAAACAATTTATTCTACACAATTGCAATTCTATCTACACATTATTACAGTTTTTAATTCCCAGAAAAGCTTAGTACCTTGTACAAGATCGTTTTTAAATTTTGCATACTTTTACATAACATAATTATCTTCTATGTGAGCTTAAAATTCCTGGCAAATTATTGGAAAAAAAAAAATACTTCGTCATTAGTAAATAGTAGTCAAAATTTCATGAAAAAATAGAACTGTTTTTCAAACACGTACTATTTCTCGAACTAGCAATTCTCTTCGAATTATTTAGGTTCACATATTGCGTGTGGGCATGAGAAATCTAAAACCTCTTGACTCTTATGTTTCAGATCAATGCAACCAGACGCTAGGCCGTACTTAATATCATACAAGTATCATACAGCTACCATTTTTTAACATAAAAAAAATATATTGTTCAGAAAATTAAAAGGTGTACTAATATATAAATAAAATTTTGATTATGTAGAGTGAAATAGTTTCTTGGAATAATATAATAATAGTATTTATTGGAATAATTGAAGGAAAAGGACTAGCAGAGATAGAAAATAATATTTAAAACAATCAAGGAATAGTGTGACGATATTGATAGATGTTGTTGAAGCGAAGCGCGCGTGGCTCTGCGCTCACGTGAAAATCGACAGCGCGCCCCCTATGAAATTCCATTCCGCGCGTCGTTGCAATCGGACAATGGAGCGATTAACTCGCGCGTGGGTGGGTACATTGTTTATAGTACGAGGTATTATTTGCCTGGTGGTTGTTCGCCTAAATTATTCGTCGCGTTACTGACCGTAGTCGTCCACCATCCCTCTTCCTACATACACTCGTATTCCCATATCCCTTTTTCATACATTTGGATTACAAATACGCCATGCACTAGACTTTACACTGCACCCTGTAATCGTTCAATGGTGCAGTATTATTTTTATAATTGAACACGAATATATATATATATATATATATATATATATATATATATACAGATAAAAATAATTATTTTCATGGGAATTGGATAATTTCTTTCCCTTCTTTTTTTTTTTTCAATAAATGAGGGAATTGCATATGCACAATGAAGGACATGAGTTATATTCACAAAATATATGATTCAACTGTAGTTTCAATATATGTTACATTTGGCAAATCGAGTTTCTTTTCTCTTTAACCTGAAAGTATATATCAATATACATACATTATTTATTTTATAATTTATTTAATTGTATGTTCCTCATCATATATTTTCCACATATCTGGAAAGCGGCAAAAGTTTCGATATATTAACATATATATTCTTCACATACATGTTTTTTTTTTTTTTTTTCGTTCGGGACGACTGTACAACACGATAAGAGCAACGTCCTATTCCATTGAGAATCACATGAAATACGATGAGAGATGCATGAGTGAATGTGTGATCAGTGCAACAACTCATGTATATTTCGCATGTCAATACAGTTTACTGCGTATAAAAAAATTGCAAACCAAACTACATTATCCATTTGTTCCATCACATTATTCCACGAATAATATGTCAGGAATATTGTGAATAAGTGTTCGGTAAAATCTTAATTTCCAGTTATATTTCCTGTTCGAAACAATGAATAGAGAAAAAAAAAAAAAAACCAGAACAATAAATGATTTTCAAAGTTCCAAATGCAAACTTTTTACCAATGTTCTAAGCAGTTCCATTCCTGGGAAGTTTTTTTTTTCTCTTTGCCTAGTGACATTTCTACCACACATCGATGTGTGTATGGATATATACATGTGTGGCATTGATCATTCACGTTTCAATGCAATCAGCAAGAGACGATTCCCTTTGATCGTTCGTACGCAAGGTTTGGTCCTCTCGTTCCGCTTGATCCCAACCTTCCACTATACACACAAGACTCTACGTTAATAATTCTTTTTATCGTCCCAATGGGCAAGGGCTCTCACATTACGACGCTTGGTGGTCCGCGCGACAGAGCGTCGTGATGATTAAACATTTATAGGGTCGCTAGTATATGCGCGAAAGCGAAACTATAGATTCTTCGTCTCATTAGTTCAGTTTGTGTTTGTGCTCGTTTTTTTTTTTCTCTTCAACGTATCAATATTTAATGAGACTCACTAGCAACCCATTCTATAAGCTCATTGCTTTCTTTCATCGCTTTGTGCTACTTGGCACATTGCACAGTGGTACAAAATTACATCCGCATTCCCTGAAATTTTATTACAACCACCATACTTATACTGTTTCAGTTTTTGGTTTATTTATTTTTGTTTTTTCATTAAGCTTTTCCAAACATTCCAGGATGAAAAGATCTACGACGCCACACATCCTCTGCAGTGTGTTTCGTATGCAAAGTTTTGTCGAAACAAATAAGTGAATCAAAAAAAAAAAAAAAAAAAAAAAAAAGAGAGGAAAAAGAAACATAAAACGAAGTGAAAAGAAAATAGGGTATGCGAGATATATAAACAAGCTAGTTGTACGCAGTAGTGTTGGTAGAGTGAAAAGTATATGCTACCTGTATGTATACAGATATATATATATATATATATATATATATATATATACTGTAAGGGAAATGAGGAGAATGAGAGTCACAAGAGTTTGCTAATTCGTCGCAACGAAGCGCCAATGATAAATTCGTAAAATAAACAGCTTGGCTTTGGCGACGCAGCAGTCGTTGCGACGACGACGATGACGGTAGCAGCAATGCCGCGCGCGGGTTGCATAATTGGAGTCGTTCGTTTAACTTTCGTGCAATCGGCGCTCGCGCGGTGTGTCAAACTTTTGCGATGTTGTCTATATGCCTGTGGAGTATGGGGTATATGCCTGCCGCGTCCACCATCGACGTGTCGTTAAGAGTTTTCACAGCAATATGCAAATACCGCCGTACATCAACGTACGCCCAATTTTCAACTTTACGTCACCGCATACAGTATATATCTGTAGGGATTTAAATATATATATGTATATATATATATATATCTACACTGTTTTTCTTAATAATTATCGTACAAGTTCAACCCTTTGGAGCACATATTTTTCCCAACTTCGAGAACTGTGCTCACCGAAGAAAATTATTCTTTCTTATTTGATTAATAACTGTAGAACTTTTATAAAATTTCCTACAATTCAGAAATATTCGTTTTTTTTTTTCTATGACGTTTAACTAAAATTAATTTACTAGACTGACCGCCACTTTTTACAGCTTTGATGAATTAGGGGAGAATAATATAATCAATTTTTTACTACATGTACTGAGAGCAGAGTTTAGTAGGGTCAAATAAATATGAACGTTCGATAGCTTTTGAAAAATGATGATTGACTCAACCGTATGTTTATCAATAGTTAACATATTGTATTTGAGGTTAATGTGGCGGTATCCGACTACGCGCATGCGCGACGCTACTGTGAGGTTAACCATGTGCAATCTAACCTATTTCTTGTTAGGTGCATTTCACTCGCGTACATGGTATCAAGTATTGTTATGCATAGGTTATGTTGCATTATGTTGAATATTCAATCGTACAGAAATTTTGAGTCAAGTCGTGATTTACTTCGCCCGAATTTTGTATTTTATTCGATGCGAATAAATATTTATTAGCTCGTATCCAAATGTATGATTTATTTGTCACACACATTGATTATTTTCTACTAAATTTGCTGGATACTCAAGGACCAAATAAATATATGTTGTGTTGGGTTAGTGGCATCAGATAGTCATATTATTAGTCCTCCATTTCGATGTTATCTACTGGTAGAACAGCCATCGGTAATGGTATGTATCCTGGTTTCGAAGACATACATGTCAGATTTCGACGAATCATGGACGTTGTGTTTCGTCCACCAGCATTGCTGTGACTCATTTGCAGTGAAATTGAATAATCATTGTAGATATTGTGATGAATTAAGTAAACGGTATTTATAACAGCTGAACGACATTTTTTATCTGCGCAATACTTTTTTTTTCGTGTAAATAAAATATAGAAACTGAAATGGAATTGACAGTCACATTCATGAACCCGGTCCGTTGATGTAAATCAATTTCGACATCAGACTTGGGATCTATTACATGTATGTCGTGAAATTATGCAACAAAGATGGAGTGTACGTGTGTGTCTACGTTGTGTTGGGTGAAGGGTCGAAGTGGAATGATCAAGAGGGTAATTCTCGCTACGTAAGAGCTCGTTACGATGGCGTACGTGTAAGTAGCCTAGGGGTTTGTGTGTGCGCCTCGGGACCGTATTCATCACGGCGGTTATCCACCGCGCGGAAAAGGGTTTGTTAAAGTCCAGATAAGAAAAGGCATATACCTACATGAGCTTCTATCGCAAATAGAATGCGTATATGAGGTATATGAGGTTAGAAGTAATAGGGCACGGTATATGCTAATGACACAAGGTCCAACCGTGTGGTATATGTACTGTAACATCAAGCAGGTAATAGCAAGCAACTATGAGCGACCTAGACTCATATACTCTTTGTTATTGTAATGCCCTCGAAAGATATCACATTGCACGAAATTGCGCTGTGCTTAAGTCACCTCCGGGCTTTCTGCTCAACGTTTACCTTTTGAATATGCGTATATGTTTATATAGGTTTGTTATACATCCGGGTATGTAGCATTGTGAAATCTCAAGATTCATGCACTTGACACTAAGATTCACCGTTCGTTTCACTAAATAATACTACATAATTTGACTCTGGAAACCATGATGATGATTCTGGTAGTTTGATAGTAGCGTAAATATTGTATGAAGAGGCTGAGTTACATCAGTGGAACTTGGAAAAAAATATTAAGTGTAGATCAACGATGATTCCCAAATTCTCCGCGATTGGAAATAAATATTGGTAGGAATTAATTAACTCTCATCATAATTCGTAGGTTCTGCCCATTAATGTTACATTAATATATTAAAAATAAATTAAAAAGGCGGAAGTCGAGTGATAGTAGAAGTATTTTTGCTCCCCGAATCGAAAGTATATCGTGCTAGTTTTCTCTTGGTGAAAATACGATTCCAAACTGTAAGAATACTGCTCTAACTACTACCGGAATACCGAGTCTACTTATAATGCTGAAATTTAACCTCATGCGACTATAGCATACGTACTGATGTCGTCATAGATTATATTCCCCTACTATAGCAAATCGTAACTTTCCCTGTGTCTTCTACTTTATGTATTACCCAGATACATATCTACCAAATTGAAGTGAGGTTATGTGGTGTTTTCAACTATGATGACAGAGGTCTTGTAAAATTCTTTGAAATTGTTTCCCTCAAAAGTGCACCATTGTATTTGATAGATTTCCATCCATTCTATATCTTAAATTACCAATGCATAACAAAAAATATGTATTCCTTTCTAATTGTCCTATAACCCATTGTCCTCGGAATTAAACAAATGTAGAAGTTGAATGAATCACAAGTTTAAAATATTCCGTATATCCGAAGACAATTCAATATTACGTGCCAGATATGGAGTTGATTTAATGGAAACTTTTGTACATGTGTGCATTATATAATTAACCATTGAATAGCTAAACAACGTACTATGGTGGCAAAGGGCTCTCCAATTGGTGAACATTGAGCTTTGATCCACTGCGAGGATTATTCATGAATGGTGAGGTTTATTAGTTTAGTTCAGATATTGTTCCTATTAACTTTCAGAAAGATGATTAACCAGAAACTAATGTGGCGCACATTAAATTCCCAACTATGAATTTCGTTTCAAAGTACATAATGATTATTACAACGTTACACAGTATTCAACGCAGCACTCAGAGGTTTAGTGATGCTTTTATACGTGAATTCTATATCTACTGAATGTGTCAGCGATGTTTAATGCATCCTCATAACACCGCTGAAATTTACGTCTATACCATAACCAAAACTCACCACCTCTATTTCTACCTCAATGAGCATGTTAACGTTGGATGTAATGGGTATTTGCTTAAGCATGTACTCCAATAGTGTTTGATGATATTTTCAAAGGCTCTGTCAATCCCAAATGCGGTTAGTCATATAGGCGAATGCGAGAGAAGGTATAACGTGAGGTTTCGGTCAGTGCGATGAGTATAGTGAGTGACACTCGATCGATTGAATGCTGGAAAGCATCTCCAATACCTCCATTGCTCTGTATGTAAGCGTTGAACAGGGAAGCGGACGGGAAAAGCCGCAATGACGTTCGGCCAATGCCAATCCGCCAAGGCAAGCGGAAAACTCACGTTTCAAGCTGAGTGAGAACCTGTGTTCACCCACATTTACTATGGACTTCGGTAGAAGTGTTGACCTACAGCAGTGTTCAAATTGAGTTGCACTCTCTCAACGCTACTGAGATTCAATGTCGAGTGGTTTGGTTTTCCGATGGGAATAAATGCTGTTTCCATTTTTTTTATGTCTTCATCCAGGTAATGTGTATTTATTTTACAGTTTTTATCATAGGGTGATGAAAACCTCATTGATCATGATATCAACATATTATTGTATTCACTTTGGTCCGTTCATCACTGTCTAAAATTGTGAGAAATTACGATAAGTATCATTTGAGTTTGATATTTTAGATTGCCAGTGCCAAACATAAAAGGTGCAATCAAATTGTGTATTTACAATCATACCTGATCACGGTCATCGGTCATGATTTTCCTTACTCTCATCTACCGCTTTCACGTATTTCTCAATCCTAACTTCCCCAAAAATTAGTCACGTTGACAACCCATTTAATTAATGCCTTCTACACCTCTTTCACAATCCTCTTTACGCCGAATTTCAGGATTTCGCAAATAGATGTTTTCTTGTGACGTCAATAGTTACTACTCCTTTCTTTCATCCTTGAATTAGAAGGACAACACCCACACTTCTTCGGCTTCATTTGACCAATGACCGTGCCTAGCAACTTTTGTAACATCTTTGCTTACCCTGACCAGTTTCTAGCTAGATTCTAAGAAATTTATGCAGTGACAATCTTCCGACAACCACTCAACGACCACTATGATTGTAAATGATGAAACAATAAACGAAAGATATTCAAATTGAAATTCATTGTGCATGATGCCTTTCATATATAGTTTCGATTATGGATGTTGATTGAAGAATAACTAATTCCACAAATTCGAATCCGACACATAATCCTCTTTGTATTCCTTATGAAAAGTGTACCAGCCAAATTGAAGTTAATCAGAGTGACTGCTCTTCAAATAATAATTGTGATACGTACATCGCATACAGGAATTAGACAATTGATGATGACTGTGAAATGTTCCATGAAAATTAATAATCTCTTTAAAAAATTTACTCGTCGGGGAAATGGTACAAGAGCTGAAGCACATAGCTGCTCGCGTTAGTTCACAGGTAGGGGTTGGCTGCTGATATTACCGAAAAAGGAAAGAGGCCGGATGAAGAAAGCCCTCAGAATGGCACCAGTCGCACGGAGATCTACCACTCGCCTGTCGGATAATCCTCAAAACCCAATTATATTTTGCTGCGACTCAAACTATACCGACTTCCATCTATTCTCGCGGGTATGGCGTTTCTCCGTCGAAGGAATGAAGATGAGGCGAATGCGCCGTTTAGGCGATGAAATACGGATTAACTGTATAACTGGGAATTGCCATCGGACCATCTCTCTACCGCTCCCCCTAACTTTGTTCTTTGCTTTTCCACTGATTCCGTCTATCTTTTGCACACTGTGTTCCTCCTTCTCTTGCCACACACTGCAACTTTGTCTTCTAATACCTACATAACACTTCCAACTATATGTAGACCGGCATCAGGACATGAAAATTCAGCCTGCAGACGAATCCATATAAATGTTCGTTCAATTCAATGTCCCCTAAAATAATACCCACGAATTTGGCTTTGATGTCCTGCAGATGTTGATTTCAAGCGCTACTGTTATTTCAGCAGTACTCAATGATGACTAAGTAATGCTATGGTTTATTCAAGACTGGGATTTTGTAATTAGTTTCATGTACCATTGTCTTTGGATGGGTTGAATACGACTACTTCCATATTTAACTGGATTTTTATTCATTATCGTGTGAGAGATACTTCGGTTTCAAATCCGATCACAATTTCGGATCAAACTGAACGAGGCTTTTGTTTACTGATTGATGCTTACACAGAACTGATAAATCATTAGGAAGAAAAGCACGCCGAACATTAGAATGTTACGATAATTTGTCATTGTTAAGAAATTTCGAGCTAAAATTGACATTTTGAAAACATTGTACCCTGAAGTGAAATAGATGTATTGGTTAGACTTGGGGACATTGGAACCATACATTTCTTTATAGCTGATATTATCTGGAGCACCTTGTATATAGATATATACAGGGTGGATCCAACATCCACTAGATTTCACAATACATTCCTATTTTATTTTAGTACCAAAGCGTTTGAATTCTCCTCACAGCTAAATGTGAATCAAACTTAATCATTTTGATGACGATATCGGTCTCAGATACGAATTCCACATCGATCCTCTACTATAGTAGCATCTAAAAACAATTGATGTTGTACATTTTTCTTCTCACAATCTAAACCCAGGAGTTACTCAAAGTTTAATGTTAATTATATGTTGTTCATTCAAATTGCATGTTATGAATACCAAATGAATGTAATTCATTAATTCTAGTCCACACTGTAGATCTATGCAGATATGTATATACATATTCGTCTATATGGGGAGAATAACTAGGTTAAAGACATCTAAATGAAAAGAGAGGTGTCGGTGAAATTTTTTTAGCGACAATTGCCTGGGCATTGGGCGTGGTTATTAAAAAATTCTTCTCGTGTGCTATTATAACATGGAGATTGCGTGTTATTTTCCACCGCGCAAAAACCTCACGTATTTCCTCGCGGACATTTTTATAATCCACCTCTAGGTATGGTGCATTCTGAATATATATCTATATATTATATGTATTCGTATATACTTTCATCCATTTTTTTTATGCGCGAAAACGTTTTTATATTTACACCATTTATAGTCATTTTTTTTCAGGTTGTTGGAACTAAATTAAACTGACAATTTTTTTGGTGAGTAGTATTTGCATTTTAGTCCTTATTACATGAAAAAATTGCATGAATCGATCGAGAAATATATTAAATTAATTTCCCATACGATCGGAAGTAGATTCTCATTGAATATTTTCAGATATACTGGAAGCGGCTAAAATTTAGATGTTAACATATATATTGATATATGTTCAAGTCTATGTCATGGGTGATATTTTCTTTAGAAAATAAACAAATAAATATGTCGGAATGGTAATTGATTAATTGTATAATGAATTATATGAAATCAACGTCGGACGGTGGATTAATTTACAATTCTAAATATATTATAATTATTTTTTTTTATATCAGTAGCACCAACGCGTTTATATTGACTCAAAATAAAGACGCGCGACATTCGAGAATGGATCGTGTGTGGCTGCTCAACTTTCGTCGACAGTGAATAGAAAAAAAACTACAAAAATTAGCATGAAGATGCGCCTAGACACAATTTCTACGTGGATATACGTGTCGAATAATAAAATAAAATAAAAACAAATATTGCTCTTGAACACGGTTCTAGATATCGCATATCCTACATGTTCATCGTTTCCTCGCTTTTGAAATTGATGAAGATACAAAGAAGAAAAGAAAATGTAAATATGCGGAAAAGAGAAAAATATCTTGGCAGTCACTTTCGTCGTATGTTGAAGTTGAGAAAGTATATGTGACTCTGTATGTATGTATATATGTATATTGCTGCGATATATAGTGCAATATAGCGTAGTCCGACTATTGCCTTCTCTTCCGCTGCTTTAAAATTCAAATTCAGCTCGATTCTGCGAATCGATCGTGCGCGCAATGTCTCAGCCGATTCACGTTTATTCGCCGCGCGCCACCATACATTCACTTTATATCCATCTATGCATGTATGTGCATATGTATATGTGTGTGTGTGAGTGCATATATATTCTCAACGACCCTTTGCGAATTGCCAGTGCGATTATACATTATAAACCAGAAGCAAAAGGGGAAAGGACTTTGGCGGCTTGCATGGCTTTGCTTCGAATTTCTTGCCCTCCACCCGAAAAACCCAGGGAACGTAATTAATAGCCTATCTGGGGACGAAATCGAGGGACGCTATCGCGTTTTCTCTTTCATTCTCATCCCGTTGATATAATATATAGTAGTGGTAGTCATACAATGTCGTAGTAACAATTGCCAAATCTTCTTCATCGATTTGAATTGAGTTGAATTTTCCGTTGAATACTTTTTTTTCTCATCTTTACTTTCACTGCCTCTTCTCAGCACTTTTATTGTCAGTTCAATTCTAAATGAAGTGATATCATGGATGTATTAGATGTAATTAAAATTTTTGTTTAAATTTGGAAATAATTTCAATTGTCAATTATATATTTAGAGAAATTATGTTTCTATTCTTACACTGTTGCTTTCATTCATCTTGATGAAACTTATTCCAGTTACATATTTCAAATTAAAAATCTTGGAATGCATTTATATATTGTCTAATTGCCAAAAGCATGTATGAATAATTACAAGTCTGTGTAATTTTCAATTCGTTTTGAATTGGAAAAATATCTTAATGTATTGGAAATAATTCTCTTTTTTAATTTATCTATAATTATATGATTGGAATTCAAACTACTTCTCTTCAATCAATGTAATGTGGTATTAAGTATGAAAAACTAGAAAAAAGTTGCGGAGATAATATATGTTGAAAGACAAATTGACATTTTCGTTCGATAATCTCGGATTCTGTTCGAGCGAATATATTTTTAGTCAAAGAAAAACTAAAAGGATTTCGGGGAATTTTTCACATACTATAATACAATGAATAAAATCGAAAACGTATTCCATATGGTTCATATAGTTCTTTATTGCTTGAAAGAATTTTTTTGCCAATAATAATAATTATCATAACGATAAAAAATTCATCAGATTTGCAAGAAAAAGAGTGAATTTTTCCTGTGAGAAATCTTGTTCTTTAAATGTTCATAAAATTTTTATCTCATAAAAATTAGAAAGAACTGGCACGACAAACCACTACGAAAAGCATTTTGAATAATTCAAGAACGCTTAAAGGCAAAAAAAAAAAAACAATCGTGCAAGCAAACGAAAAATAACACGATTCGGAAAAAGATGGAATTAAATTTCTCAAATTAATGAATTCATGAATATCATTATTTCTTATTGTGCTTTAGAGGGCAATTGATCATGTGCGATATGTATTTAATCCATTCATCTAATTACTATCCCCAAAAACATTTTTACAAAATCATTCTCTCCTGGGTTTAAAATATATAATCCCTATATCATCAACATAATTCTTCATGTTTTTTTTTTGTATTGTGATAATTTTTTGGTTTTCATTAATTTGTCGATAAAAACGCGATGTATTTGCCGCGCAATATTCCGCGGTGTATTATGATAGTGGTCCGGCATCGTATTGATCCCTATAGTTGGCACGCGCGCGCAACGCATTGCTCTGTATTCGTGCATCTCCGTCGATCTTCGGTGAACATAACCTTACCCTTTCACCCATGACGGCAGTAACCTCTACAACATGGTTCTACTATCTATCCCACTTGCATTCCTCTCTTTCCCGCATTTTCCCACCCACAATATTTCCCCTGTCTTCTCACCACTCTGCAATAATCCAGGCTAACCTCTATCATTCGGCTTTTCACCTTCTACAACGGCAGTCGATGAACGGGCGTCCGGCAAACCGCGAGTCCTCCAACCATTGTTTTTGGAGGCGTCGCGTTTCTGGGTCGCTTTTATCAATAGCGAAAATAATGAAAAAAAAAAAAAAGGCACTGGGATGTTATTGACAATACGAATACAAATATTTTGTGAATATTACTGCTGACGGTTTCAATATAGGAAGAATATGAAATAGTTGCGTTGAGTCTTGCAATGTACTGATATATGGAAAGTGTCTGGAGAATACTGAATGAATCTACTTTTGGCGGGAGCTGAGTTAATCTTTTTTATTTTGTATCAATTTATCAGTATCTTTTGGAGAGATATTGCTTTTTTATTGATAAGATGGAATTTCATCACTGGAAGTATTTCTAATAGTTTCGCTTCTCTTTCAATCACAATTTCGAAACATGAGTATCTTCGTATATTTGTGATGGTAAATAAAGAATACGACACTGAAAGAAAAGTATTTTTTTTTTCCCGGAATCCAAAGTATTACTAAGTCAGTTTTTCTATTATAAGAATACGTATTCTTACTGGAAGAATGCGGTATAACTTGAGAAAAAATACCAAGTTTACGTATTATGTTAAAACTTCAACTTATTTGACTATAGCATACGTTCTGATGTCGTCATAGCTTAAATTCCCATACTATAGCAAATCGTAACTTTTCCCACGTGTTTATTCTGTGTATTACCCAGGTATATATATATATATCTACATAAGTAAAGTGAGGTTGTGCGGTGTTTTTGTTTCAATGTTGGTATTCTTACTACAGCAATACCAAGTTTCACCGTGGTAATTATACGAATCCCTTTATTGAGAAAACTTTGGTATTCGAATCATAGGAATACCATTACAAGAGCAAGAAATATTCTGGGAGGAAAAATAATGTTTTTTCAGAGTAGATAGAATTTAAAAATTGCTGATAGACTATCCAATCAACTATTGAAGGACATTGAGTAAGAATTCCGCACCACGACTATTTTATTCTCTTTTTATTCGACGCTGATTGTCAAAAAAAATTTGTAGAAGTTATTTACCGTCTTGATATTTCTTATCTACGTCAATCTAATTCTGCAAACATGACACTATCGACTCATATTAAGTATAAAGATGATTTAGTTGTTCGACTGAGACGTTTAAAAACTTAGAAAAGTGTTATTTTCAGTGGAATTGAAAATGGAACGATAATAAACAATCACAATGTCTCATGCTCTTTATCAGATATATCAACGCGACAAGTTTGATGCTATCTGCGTTATTTTGCTACAGTATTACTCGAATAAAACGTCCAAGAACGTATAAAAACGCTATTTCCGGTCAAACCGGAAGTTGAACTTTGTATGAGGTACAGTAATTTCTCATCCTTGGCATCTGTGTACATTTCAAGTTTCTCTCTCCTGGCACCATCCGCTTCGAGTATCCCTCGATTACAGAGTCGGCTGGTATATTGAAAGGATTGTTCCGGTTCAGCCGGAAATAGAGCATTAATGAGTGAGAGCAACTTGTCATCCGCACCATTTCGTATAAATACGTGCCTTGTTTCGAATGGTAATTTTCGCGATTTCACTAAACAACTTCTATCAATGCAGTTCTCAGAACTGAACAATGATAAATAAATTAATAACTACTTTACTATACCACTGTAGAAACTGCTCGTATTCAATTCCATTCTTTCAAATTATTACAGAAATGCTATATTTTCATCAAATTCGCGTGGAATTCTCGAGGATTGGGTGTTCAGATTTCATTCTGATGTTACTTCTAGTTTAAAGAACCGCGCTTGAGATAATTAATTCGTTGAAAATATTATTGTCCCTAATAAATAATATCTCTTTTATAAATATCACAAATTATCATCCATCAGTATCTCCATGGTGTGAAATATTCATTCATCATTTCTATATAAATTATTCGGAATTCATTGTTCAATAACGTAAAACTATTTTTCATAGTTACATCGCAACTTTGTCTTTAGTTAGTCACCATGAATACAGTCACAAATCTATATTACTTATCGCTGTATATATACGATCGTCTTTGAGCCATTCTGACTCACGTACAAACCGTTACCGCCAACGCCGCTTTCAATCAACCAGCCACGACTTAATGGCTGGTTTATGTAAATTTTTATCCTCACCATCGTCACACACCACTATTCAATACCTCAACCAGAAGCACTGCTTCACGACCTTGACGAGGTACTATATATCCATTACGGATTATAAGTTTCAACTTTTTTTGCGCTCTTTTCAGCTCGAACGCTTCTTTATTCACCACCAAAATGACAAAAAAAAGAAAAAAAAAAAAGAAAGAAGCTTCGTTGCATTCAGTAATGGTTTTATGAACAATCGATGAATTACAAGAGAGAAGAAATTAGAGCTTCGCGTCAAATATCAAATACTTTTAGCAATATATACCGCACAGAAGGTGATTAAAAAATTATTCGTCATCTCCAATCTGCCACAATATATAAAGTGAAATCACTATTGTTGAATAATAATAATATAACAAATGCAAACGAGAACACTCATCAGATGATTCGTAGATTTTTGTTCCTTAGCTCCTCATTCTATCATTTGAGCTCTAACTGTGAGGAAATCTTTTTCACTCCCCTAACATCATCATTACGCGATGATGTTTCCTTACCCTCAATTACACAAAGTTCAAAAGAAACAAAAGTGTATTCAAACTAAAAATGTGTAGTCATTTATACTCAATCAACAGTCCCATTATATGTTCGACTTACTTTTTTTTCACATATAATTTTCGCAGTTCTACAATGTGCAGTCTGGTTACACCATCCACATTTTCGTACATTACCATATATATAAATGAATTTCTATATATATAATAAAGAAAAGGCAGAATAAATATATACATACATTCAAGTTTTTGCATATTGTGTTGAATTGCATAGCAGTGCTTTTGGTTACCATGTCGAGCCAACGTTATTTTATTTGCGTTTAATGAAAGCTACGGAGCTCACTTGCGAGAAAAAGAGGAGAAGGAGGAGAGATATACAGTGCAGAAAATGAGAGCAACTGCGATGGAATGAGTGAAAAAAAGTCAGATAGAGTGTGAGTGCATCGAAGCATAAGTGGGAACGATGCAATGAGAATACAGAAGGGAATAGGGTGTGAGAAGAGTGCAGCATGAACGATGTGAGGCACGAAGATGAAAGGGTGGTACAGGAGGTAGGAGAGTAAACGAAGGGTAGAGAAAGTGGGAGAGTCGGAATGCCAAGCGAGTAAAACGCAACCGAAAGCCAGCAATTTACGTTAATTAAAGGCAGCTTTGCGCGCAAGACTATGCAGCAGCGCGCGATGTTTTAGAACTGAAAACGGCTGCTGGATACATATATACATATACTATTGCGAGCATATATATATCAATACTTGAAGTGGTGTAGGCATAGGTATACAGGTAACATGTAAAGGCGCGTAATGTGGCAATGATTTCTACATTTTATTTGCATGTATACGTAATTTTTTTTTATGAAATTTACGTTTGAAGTGAAGAGGTGTACAAATTATTTTTGCTTGCAATAAATTTAATTGAGTCGATGAATGGTTTCTCATTATGTTTGTTTATTCATTTCCACGCGCAATATTTTATTTTTAATTGGTTTCTGTGAATTTATATCACAATGATTTTATTAGTTCTCTCTCATTAACAATCTTTGTTTTTCATTTTTTTATTTATTCATGTAATTTATTTTTGCTTCCTTTTATTCTCTCGCCTTGTTGTTTAGTAGATCTTTTAGATGTAAATGTGTGAGGAGATCGGAGAAAAAGAGATCGCGTATACAGAATTCTCAATGAGATTCTTGGATTTCACGTGGAAAAAGGAAAGGGCGAAAAAAAAGTGAAATGTAAGAAAAAAAAAAATAAACACTATGAAAAAAGAAGAACGCGGAGAGCATCAAAGCGTCTTCCGCCCTCTTACTTCACGGGCTTCTCTCTTTCTGCTATTTCTTCCTCTCTTTTCATATATATGCACTGGTTCACCGTTGAGAGCGGCTGTGGTGCGTATAAAGTTTCAGGAGCAAGCAGCAAGCAAATTTTGTTGGCGTGCTGGAAAAAAATATAGCTGAGAGAAAAATTTATATCTGTATTTGGATGAGGGAAAATATACGTGTATATTCCAATGAAATCAGCATCACTGTAAAGAGTATTACTGAGTTTGTTGTTATTTTATTAACTGAAAGCAAAATTATATTTTACTTTTGTATATACAGTAGGAGAATTTGTATTATTCTTACAAATTTGTGAGGATATCAAATAAAACTCTGTACAAATATGTTCAATTGCTTTCATTACAATATACGAATATTTATAGATGTCTCAATACAATTTTTTTAATTCATGTATGGAGATGTATAATGTAAATTATTCTAGCCATTCTTTTCGCAATCACTTCACCTCAATCGCGGAAATGGAAAGAATCATTATGTAAGCAGTTAATTGAAGGAGTTTGATTGATGTTCGTAATGGAATTCTGATAGAAAAAAAATTTGAGCTAGGTCAAAAACTAATTCTTATCCAACGAAACCAATTTTCTTGAACGAAAATTAATTGATCCCAACTGTCAATCGATAATAAATTGACTATAGCCCAATCGAGGTCAAGAATCATGATTATTTTGTTCTACTAGGATGATCAGGTAAACAAAACTATCGTATCATTACTCAACAAAAATCGAACAATTAAAAAACATTTATTTTTACGCTACACTGAAGAAACAATATTTTTCTTCACGGAATATTTCTTGCTCTTTCAGCAATACTTGGTATTCCTATGGTACGAATACAAAAGTTTACTCAATAGACGGATACATATATTTAGCACAGCAAAAGTAAGTATTGTCGTAGTAAGAATACCAACATTGAAATAAAAACACTGCATAAACTTACTTTATTTATGTAGATAAATATATATCTGTGTAATACACACACTAAACACGTAAGAAAACTTACGCTTTGCTATAGTATGTGGATGCAAACTATAATAACATCACAGCATATACTATAGTCATAGACTAGGTATTCTTGCTGGAGTTATACCAGAATTTTTGCAGCAAGAATACGTATTTTCACTATAGGAAAACTGGCCCAATAATATTTTTAATTCCAGGATTAAAAATACTTTTTTTTACAATTTATGTTCAAATGGGTAATGTGATAATATTCATAATAACAATAGCACATTAAAAATTATTTTCATGCGATTTGAACCATATGACAGACTCTGAAACCAGAATTCACGAGTGGTTTTCATATAACAAACCATCATATACGGATCACTTCCATATATATTTTCTATAGTACTATTGAATCGAATATTGTTTATAAAAACATAAAAAAAAAAAAAGACAATTGAAAGAAAAATAAAAATGGCTCGTTACGATTAATCGCCAATTATTGAAGTGATGCGTGTGAATGGTTCCATAAACGAGGGCCAATTTTTCGCATACGTATCATTAGTGCACGCCTGGAGTAGCGGAAATAATGCTAGGTTGTTGTTGCGTTAAATTACGAGCCATCGAACAGTTTTATATTTGCAACACGATATCCAATGTCGATGTAAATACCCATGCATGTTGAAACGTCCCAGCAAATGCCATAACCGAACACTTTGTTGCAGTCATGAAATAAAACACGATTGTCAAGCGCCACTTGATCTTGTCAGAAAATAAATATCTGTTGAACCAAATCCACATAAAAAATTCTATTGATATAAATACTCCTGTACTCTCGTTTCGCTCTAATATTCTCGGTATTTCTACTTTAATTGATTGTTCTCTTGGAGTATTTCTCAAGTGCTTGATGTGTTCACAGAACAGGATTCATAATTGACTAAGCACCGACTCAACTGTGGCAATAATTCTATCTAACTGAGTTTAGATACACTGCAAAATGTAGTGTGTTATTTTAACACACGTATATGAGCTGTTCCTTATCTTAAAGCATTGTAGTCATTTCTAACACACTTGAATTTGTAGCGTGGTGATATCAGTTCAACAGTTGGGCTTTCATAGCAATCTTAAAAATCCCCACCGAAGAAAATACGTATGGGAAAAATGCATCCTCAATTAAACATATGCATAAATATATATGTTAATATTTTGAAATATATGTTCAACATATATTTTTCCTCTGTTAAGGTTAACACGATTTTTGTACAAAATTTCTTGTACGTACCGCTGCTATAGCACAATATATCACTGCAGATCATTTTCCCTTGGGAATTTGACGAATTATAGTAATGTCTATAGTTACCAATGCTGATTAATTATAACAAACGTTCACTCATAATATCCCAGTAGCTATCCAAAAATTGTCTTGAAATATGTCATTGATTGTGTGTCAATATTTTCTGGATATAGGTCAAGAAAATATCTTCTCCTTCTCTAAAACAGCGTTTCCACCTTCATGATTATTTCTATTGCAATATAATTATTCTCATCCTGGATAAATGAATAAATAAAGAAGTATTAATATTCACTCACTTCAATTAACTGCATACACAGAAAGAAATTCTTCTCATCGCCCTCTGATGAAATAGTACACTCAATTGATTGTATAGTTGTGGATCGATATCTAAAGGGGGCAAAGTCGAAGGCTGATGCTGCTGAAAAAATGACTGAATAAAAAAAACCAATTACATCTCAATGTAAATTTTCATTTAACTCCATCCAATATAAACATTTTTTTTTTTGTTTTTTGATACAATAAAACGCATAGACGATATTGATATGATATGTTAGTTCTGTTCGTAAAACATACATCCGATTTTTGGCCTTACACGTATATATTATATATAAAATGGATATATGCTAACATATTTATAAATGTGTGGATGCATATGTATATGTATATGTGGACATGGCTGACGGCTATCGGATTTTACGGGAAAACAAATGAGCCGCTTGGGTAATCACGAATCCGTCCTGTACCATCCTCTACCTCGATTTATTTTACAGCGTTTTTATGTTCAATTCCTACTAGTACTCGAACCACCGTCGTCGCGCAATCGCCCGTAGAACAGACGGACTTTTACTGTCCACTAGTCGAGCATTTGGACACGTGCATTTCCCAGCCCGTAATTCGACATCTTTATATCGCTCAATTGCTCGGACGCTTTTCTTTTTCGTTTTCCTATTTTTATATATTCCAATATTTCAGCAATATTATTGCGTTCAATATACTATTTTCATTGGTGATTTTATCAAAAATTACCACGATAGTCAAATTTTATCGACCATAAATGTTGAATCCATTTTAAAAACAAATAAAGACAATTTTATAAATGTGGAATATTGTTCCTTTATTTTATTGCTCATGTTCCTAAAATTACTAACATATCTGTATATGGATTGGAATCACGATTGTTGTTACAATATTTTTAGAGAAAATCTTTGACATTGAAATTGTGATAAATCAAATCGATGAAGATTAATAATTGTCAACAAAAATTGTTCTCAACCGTTTTTTTTTCTTCGTGACCAAACAAACAATGAATCAAATTTAATGTTTATTCGATGCAATTCATAAACTTCCTCGTGAACGAGACCTTTGGGAACTTTTTCAAGGGGGCACTTTTTACTCAAAGACATTGAAAAAATATTCCAACCTCAATTCTTCATCCATCAATTCTCCTTCGAAGAATGAAAGAAACAATGAAAAACGAAAAATAAGAGAAGAACCAATATGATTATTTACTACTTTTCTAAACTGTTTCAATTTTATTAATAATATATTTGATAGTCAATGTCCTCTCCGTAGCGAATCATCGAAGATGGTAAATTCTCCTGCAATCCCCCCAGGGCACTCATACGACTTGACTGAGAGCACAAGAAGCAATGGAGAAAGCTCTCCGCCTCGAGCTTATTGAATTGAAGAATGAAAATTGATGGAAATCATCTCGTTTTCCATCGTCACAGCCAAAATGCCATTTCCCCATGTGCGGAAGTAAATTTATGGTTTGACTTGAACATGAATAAGTAAAAGTCGTTCAATAAAGCGAAATGTCACAGGCGACCAACGTACCAATATCCTGTTTAAAAGTCAGCGATATAACGTAGTATTCAACACAGCGATTATAACAATTATCTGAACTCTAAACTGTGTAAAGTTGATGTCAACTCCAAGCTCAACATTCAATCACAAAAAGCACCAAAGGGCTCCGAGTTTGAGACGAGTTATTCTATTCATTATATTATGGTTTATTAATCGTCCTACGGCGTCTAATCAGAAGTAATGAATTTTATTGCTGCACCAGTGCCATCGCAATATAACCTATTGTAACATAATTTCACAACTTTCATTTCCAATGAAAAAGACCTACTACTATATAATCGATCCGACAAGCAATGAATTGAGAGATATATTTATAAATCAAGGCAATGTGCTCTTTTCTGAATCATCAATAGCATCAAACAATTACATGGAACATTGTGCGAAACAGTAATTCATGTGTGCAAAACGCCATGATTTGAATGTATTATTAACAGGCTTTTCCCACTTTTGACAGGCAAGAGTTCAGCTTGGTTCATAATGAACAATCTTAATGTCCTTCTGGTTTTCAAAAAGTTGGGAATTTAGGGCAAGTATTTATCAATGTCTTTGATGAGGACGAATAGCAATTATCATGGTCCAGTCGCATCAAAGTTTTGATGCGACTGGATAAATTACTGTTTTTTCATGGTGATCAATAATTAGAAGAACAATACTTAATCAAAATGTATAGTGAAAATTTAACTAATAAAGTAGTTCCAGCATTCATTCAACAGAGACAAAGGATTTGAACGTGAAAATTGAATGTATACAATGGAAAATTGCTATCTTTGAATAATTTTTACATAGAAATTGAAATATTTCACCGTACGCTCGGTAACTCTGCGTGTTGAAACTGACTATCCATTTTTCACTTATCCTAGTTCCACTCTACTAAACGTCATTTTTTAATTGACCATAATAATTTAGAACACATTTGCAGCAGCGCAATCATATCAGTGTGAAGTTAGCAAACAATGTAAGCTGCCAATCAAGACCTCAATGCAGAGATAATAATGAGTTGTGCTACTTTCATGTGAATCAGAAACTTTTTTGATGTTTTAATCCACCTCACGGTTCCATCCTTGTGTATGTATACGATCAACTGATTGCGGGTTTATCAAAATGTATTCTCAGACCAATCGTACAGTTCATTTACCATAGTCTCATTACAAAAAGTTCGTTTAATTATCAAAATGGACAGCTGTAAGACTCCAATGTCAGCTTACAAATGTCATAGGGAATGAGAAAGATAAACACAGGTAAGAGAATCAAACTATATTCATATCATTGGATGGAAATACTCCTCAGAAGCTCTGTTTCATCGTGAGCAGTTAAAAAAAAAAAGATGATGTTATATTTTTCATTTTATTCCAGTTAGTAAACACTCAGTCTATTAAAAGCCATTCATTTCACTACTTTCTATTTGTTTTATCTTTCTTGCAATAATCCTTTCTATCTTCACGTGTTTTTTTTTTTTCCAGCACAATGTGATGTAGTGGAGATGCACCGGTAGCAGTAGGTGCTACGTTAAGATTTACGACCTCGTAATCATCTGCTGATCCACGACCGGCGGTCCACCACCACCACCAACCACTACTTCTATCCAACGTTCCACACACAGTATTCCAACCCCCAACCACCCCCGTCAACCGCCCATATTTTCAGTCTCGAGTATTCCAACAGCGTTCATTGTTCATTGGGGCGCGTGTTCAACCTTGCGTTTAATTAGTTTCACGCCTTTTTGAACCTACGAATCATGTGACACAAACGACAATGCACATTGGAGCCTCATGTGCAACCGATTTTCCACTTTACATATGCATAAATATATTTGGAGATGTCATAATTCGAATTACAATCCATGGAATGGGAGAATGAAATATCAACCTTCTACCAAGTGTATTGAAGTTGATTACGCCAACAGACTGGATTGAGAAGTGGAAAAAGGATGACAATAATATGTAGAATTTCCTACACCAAAGTTCTTTATGAAAATCTAGAAAAAGCTACTCAAGTACATGTTCATCTAGGTCCAACCAATCATTCCGATGAAGCGAAAATCCTCTTTCATTGCATTTCGTTCTTGTACAAGTTTATGTTTTGATAACGTTATCAGGTAAATGCATTTCTATGACACGACTATCCTTGGCAATTCATGTAACTCAATGTCAAGATAAATTCAGAGTAATGTCTAGACGAAGATTAGTAACCATCACATCCCTTACAAACCTCTATTTCTACCTAACTTGAATCCAGGATGAATATATTAGCTGATATAGACCCAGTGTGACGCTACAATACAGATTCTTACGTTGCAACATTATTCGGGTTTTGAAATGAAATTATTATAATTGTTCGTTGAATTGCAATTTTCATCGACGAAATATGCTCGTTTTAATTTTATCCTGAACTACCATTCGTTCCGACGACAGTGTCTCCAGTATTCCAAACTCTAATGTACCTGCTGCAAACTTAGGAAATAAAAAATGATCCAGAAGTGCAAATCAGCGAATCATCCAATTCGAAGAATTCCATCGATCATTATAGAGAGATAGCGCTTTTCACATGAGATCTTGAGAGCTAAATTTCGGGAAAGGATAGAAACCATAAAAATGGATAATAAAAGAGTAAGAGAGAAAAAATATTACGGAATGGAAAAAGTTTTATAAGTGGCAATGTAATAAACTAGCAGTGATGCGAGTGCAAATCGAAGCGATGGCCGGGACTTTGGTGTTTACGCATCCGTGAAAGCCAACGAAAGAGCATCCTTAGTTCGTTACACGGCCAATGGAGTTTATGATATCGCTCTGGATACTCGCTATATGGAATCATTGCCGCGCGCGTCCAGTATACTATAGTACGTTGTTGTCATGGTAACGCAAGCTGTCGGCTGATGGAGCAGAGTGGGATAGAAGTGAACGTCTATGCCATTACATACATATACACGGTACGAATTCAAACAAATACATATATACATGCATACCAACCCTTCTATTTAGTCAGACCCCGTCCCATCATCCATCGCATTTAAACCACTATGTGTCTCTTTATTCTGTTCCATTCACACTTGCCTACGACCACCCGCTTCGCTGGACCTTGTTATCCCACATGAACGGACGTCTACGCATACGTATACACAACGAACTATACGACACATTGTCCTGGATAGCAATGACGACAGTGGCAGGAGCTGAAGTCCCCATGTTCAATAGCCCGTGCGCGTATTTTCTGTAAATGGAATGGCGAAACCCATTATATTCGTTGTCGGTTATTAGCTCATCTTCAAAATCGTATCTTTCCAACGTGATATGCGTATATTCCTATCATCATTAATTGCAAAGTTTTAGTATTATCTTCCTACTCATCTTTCTATTTGTTAACAACATACTTAATGGGGAAGCACTTGGAACGATTACATGTCGGCAACATCGAGGAGTCTCCGGTTGAAGGAATAAAAATTGAAGACCCACTGGTGATCTTCTTCATTTTCCACTACATTTATTGGGGAGGGGATGTTTGTTAATAACAAAATTGATGCTCCTTCAACTAAAATAAATTTATTTATTTTGATCATTGATTGACGAGATTGAGTTGATGAAAAGTAGACTGTATAATTGTATGTCTTGATTGTGAATGTATGTGCTGTTTTTGGGCAATGTTCACTATTGGAGTTTTCATTTGTTAATACTTTCCCACATTTGACACATCTGCTTTTCACATGTGTCGAGAACAATAAATTAAAATGAATAACTAATTTTGATAAAGTCTTATGTGTAGGCACACAACATATTGTGATTGAATGCACATAATATACAGTGAAAACAGCAAGTAAGTTTGTGAATAGTATCATCATATAAATAGCTTGCCTGTACCAATTTATTTTGAAATTAAATCCATGACCTACTCCACATCATTGACCGAATTGATTGCCAATCATTGGTAAAGGAATGGCTTCAGATTTCTTCTTATCTAATTATCGATTCACGGTATCAATACACACGTTGATTCATATTGAGTATTGATTTGAGTATACATGTGAATTTGAAGCAGGATATAAAAATATCAGATTTAAAAATGAAGGAAAAGGAAGTGAAAAATAAAAGAGAGTGATGGAAGGAGAGGATGGGAGAAAGTGAGAAGCTGGTGCACACAGTGAAAGTGGATAAAATACCTGGCGAGGATCAGAACGTGACATGGCGGAAGGATTGCTGGATAAATCTTTGCTAAATGTGCAGAAGCGAGACAGGATGATGGCAGGACCCATACACTCAACGAAAGTAATAGTAGCAGTGCTTGTCATCTGCAGATTCATGCGTTTGCGTAAGTAAATGAATATGTATATATGTACTTGAGGAATATATATACTATGCATATACATAGCGTTTGCATCGCATATTTTATATATCATATACGAATTCTCCATAATTTTATTTCATCATTCTGCGGCATCTCTTCCACTTAGGGTCTAGCTTAAAGCTCTTCATCGTGGGAATTAAATATAAGAAAACAAAGAGATCCTTATTGCTTCTTCTTATTCAATTCTTAACGAGGTGGAAGGAAAACTCATGAAGAAAAACAAAGTTACAATGAATAATATATTTGATTCGCATAATTATCACCGAAATGTACTTGGATTTCTACAGCGAAGCTGTTTTTTTTTTTCAGATACTTTTCATAGATGAAAAACCACCTGGTCACCGTATTGACAGAATGTAGAAGAAAAGTATGTATCTAATTATTCATTAGCACTTATGATTCATGAGTATTTGCAGTCACTTTTGTACAACTTCATTCTATTTTAGCTATTCAATGAAAATATTTATCATAACAAAAACGTACGATATGGATTCACGTTTTTCACTCAGCAAACGAGCCAGATTATTCATTGTAAACTATTTGCACATACATAATTCATCACGGCAATGCATAAACAAAAATATATACCAAGATATAATTACGTAAAACGGAGGAATAAACTGAGTGGTCTCACTAGTTGATGAGTAATTAATTATATTCATTCACCTGTAAAATAGTGTACAGATATGAATTCATCGCTGTTGGTGTTAATGATTTGAAATTTATTTTCATAAGAGTACATAGACAAAGTTGAATTTGGACGGGAATATATTTTTGAAGTAAAATTGCATCAGTTCTGAATGAGCTTCATGTCATAAAGCTTCAGCAACCCTTCACAGTCGACCGTTGAACCCCACCAACCGTCCTTCATCCCTCTCCACAACTCACACCTTCTTTACCCAGTGGGGGCGTCAGTTTAGTAGCATTAAAGGCGAAATAACGTTCTCTGTCATAAATTTGCCTTAACTTCGTGTCGGCGGATGCCGCTTTTACCCCTGTTGAAAATTTGGCCAATCAGCACTAACGAGAAACCTAAAATGTCACAGAAATATAAGTCTATATGAAAGTGGAATGAAACACATTAAGTTTCTATAATGAAAAAAAGAGGAAAGCATATAGTTAGGTTTAAGATTGAGGTAATGTATGGAGATCGATAGGGGTTATATTTCCATTTATACTGGAAAATTAGAGTAGGGAAGACCCAATGATTTTGGATTAGTTTGAGCGAATAAATAGCAAATTTCAATTCAGGCGAACATTTTTTCTAACAATCGTTCATGCTTTATCATTGGACTCTATCGGAAACTAATACTAGCAAGTGCCCTAATCATACCAGCCGAAATTACTTGAATACACTGAATAACTAGTATTTTTCCTCCCAGAAAATTTCTTGCCCTTGTAGCAATACTGGTATTCCTACAATACGAATACCAAAGTTTCCTCAATAAGGGGATACGTATATTTACCACGGTCTAAGTTAGTATTCCTGTAGCGAGAATTAAATGATTATCCATTACAACTCCAACAAACAGAGCTTTGCATATGACTTTCAAAAATACATAGAAGAACGCTCATAGTATTTGTGAACACCACAACGAATTACAATTATGAAGAACAATCGTCAATACAACTTGGCAGTATTAATTCACCTTGGATGAAATCAGTCGTTTCATACTACTTATTGCCGGGAGTTTATTAAGATTTAATCAAATGTTATCAACATTGATTCAATACATTCTAGCGGTGGACTTTGGCATATATCAAAATCCACTCTCAAACATCGAAAACAATTACACGTGCCAGGACAATCTTCAAATTACAGCATTTCCATCAACATTACCATCGAATGATGTTGCAATATGTTCTGGCAATTACATATATATGTATTTGTGTGGTCAACTGAAATTGCTTCTCAAACCATTCTACGACATTGGTATACACAGCCATGCACAAATTTATCCGGGAAGATTACTGCGCACGTGTTGACGTTGAGGGTCAGTGAATATCCATTAATTTTTCTTTTCCACTATGTCTCTGTATTACTTTTGGTTCATTGACCGAAACTTAATTATCCCTCTTGACATTTTAATTAACTTACACACGTATGATTTATGATTTTTCGTTAGTTAACTTGATTGATTTCGATAAATATTTGACAACCGAGTATTAATAATTGAAATTGCCTTTCATAATAACAATATTAAATTTGGTTACAATACAAGTAATTTTTATGGTAAAAAGGAAAGGAAAGATGCTCTCTCGTGTGGATTTCATGTATTATAAGTAGTATTGTGGAGCGTTTAGACGTGGCGATCTATTTAAAACCCTCACGTTTCTTCGGCAGAGGCGTGATACAACCGGCATGTTTCCTTAAAGTACGTGAGTTGAATGTTTATGTCGTTACGCAAACAATAGCAGATTGTATTCTTGGTGTAAATATTTTATATTTATACATAGAATAATGATTTCGTAGAATTTCATAGGTGGGGGATTAATAGATGCTTTGAATTTTTTTTGTTATTGATTTTCAACGTCAGTTGATGATAATGAATATTGTTAGTGGATTTGGAATACTTGGCCTTTTATGAATCAGATTTAATGCAGTGTACAGAAAAAATGTTTCTTCGCCATTAGTGTGTTGATAAGAAAGTATTTTTATTTTTATAAAAAATATTCGTCGGGGGTTTTTGGGGTTTGCAGATTTTTAATTTGATGATTTTAATATTGAATTTGAAGTCTATGGCCCCAAAAACCTAATATGTGACGTGAAGAACAATTTTATTCCAATCGGACTTTTATTTATATTTCTGGTGGTCTTTTTGGATCAGCTATGCAGATTTTCGCAATTTATACTTCAAATTTGGATTCAACGACCCCAGCAAACTCCCAGTCACGAAGTTCCATTGAAATCGTAATATTTAGAATAGTTCCCCATAGGATTTTCTCATGACACATATGTATGTGATACACTGTTAAATTAACTGTTAGGTTAAATATGTTCTGAATGGATCTCATTCTCTTTTCTCTTATGCATAAAATAATAATCCCCGGGAGGAAAAAATTTTCTCTGTTTATCCCCAATCAAAAACAATTTGAAAAGCAGATTATTTTACCTCACTATACTAATGTATTATACGAAAGAAATGAGTCAGAAAGCTTTCCATTGTTTTGTGAATAATGAATGGTTTATCAACAAGAAAGTTCAACAATTAGAAAATGTTGTTGAAACCCTCAATACTGCTCATAGAAATCTGACGCGATATGACGGAATTCGAACGCAATCAATATATATTCGTTGTTAGTGAACCAAAAAATTTCATCCACACAAATTGGAAAAATGTTTTCGAACAAACAATTGAAATATTCTGCATGAAAAAAAAAAAAAAGGATTTTCCCTATGAATTCTCATTGTTTGCATCCTAAGCATATTCTACAGAGTCAAATTTCATTTCATTGTACAAAATTGCCTGAAGCGTTTATCGGTTAATCAAAATTATTGAAAAATTCCAATATCCACCTACTTGCGGTTCTAATTGGCAAACACAATTGCAATGTAGTTTTACTGATGCAAAAGCTCGGAATACCATGTTATCTGCGTAACATACTATATATCTATATACTTTTAATATTAATGAACATATGATGACGCCGGATTTTATAACAATGTTGTAACAAATGAATAATGCATTTTATATAGAGTTGAAATTAAGTAATATCGTCTAAGAATGATAGGATATTCATGATATTTCTCAGTAAATCACCTAAAGGAAATATTGTAATTGTTAAAAATGTTGAAGTTTTAGATAAATATTATATGTTTTTTCCGTCCGGGTGTGTACTTGATATCTATAAATTCAATTGAAGTCGAGAATTTTCTCACAACCATTTGTTGGTATCCCAAAATAGAATAATCCCTCAAAACCTTTAAACAGCATCAGATCATATCTTTCATATAAATATACATATCCAGTAATATCACTAATTATCATTCGAAATTTCATCGGATTATTATCTGAACAATTAGAACCTCCAATGTTTGACAATAAAACAATGCGCAGTTTATAATTTATCATCATATTGATATCAATCAAATTATTAACAGGTAATTAAATAAATAATGAATTGTACTGATCAATGATACATCTCGTGCGAGACGAACATGAATTTTGCTCGTGCACATATTATATAGTTATATTTATGTATATACAATTTGTATATGTGTTTCATGTATATGAAAATTCGCGTCAGCGGCATTTCATTATCGTTCGCATTTCATTGGCTCGTTAATAATTCGAATCACAGTGAGTAACAAGTTGTATTCGATGTAGAGGTTGCAGCTACTACCACTACTATACTATAGGATGACAAGGACGACGACGACGATGATGACAACGCACGTAGTCATATAATATGCACGATATATTCGGTCCCACCTTGTTTCACGTCTTCACGATCAGTTCTGATATTGTACGTTCGTTTTCTAGATGCGATATGACAATGGCCACACCCTCGTACCAACATGACATTTCATATTTTCTTGTCACGAAATAAACACATTCTATCATCGCCCACATTCATTTTTATAGTATGAAAAAGTAAAAACAATGCGTGAATATGTGAACGAACATTCAGTTGCAATTCTTCAATTTTTCATTGTTCAAAATTATATTTTATGATGGTTCAAATAATTATATTATACTTGTGAATATATAATGAAAGGAACATTACAATTTTCAAATTATTATGACGCAGTATATTTATCACCAGACATTCATTTTATGGTATTCAAAGGGGACTGTTATTTGTTGAGGGAGAATTTGTGATCAAATATATGATCAGAATACGGATTCAAATTTGATGATTTAAAAAAATGAAGTAAACTGAAAAAACAGTATTTTTTCCCACGAAATATTTCTTGCTCTTGTAGCAAAACTGATATTCCTATAGGACGAATACCAAAGTTTTCCAAATATTGGGATACGTATATTTACCACGGTAAAATTTTACATTGAAATAAAAACACCGCGTAATCTATTATTTATGTAGATATATATTTGGGTAATAGACACAATAGAAAACGGAGGAAAAGTTACCGTTTGCTATAGTATGAGAATGTAAGCTATGACGACATCAGAACGTATATGATATAGTTACATAAGTTGAAGTTTTAGCATCGTAAATAAACCCGGTATTCAATTTTTTACCCAGTCAATATTTTCCCAAGAAGTATCATTAGGAAATAGTAATTTACATTCGGTGATGAATATCTGTACGATTCCTGATGATAGAGTCATTGCATTCAGGAAAAGGTAGAATTTTTTAATAGAAACTTCTATTCGATATGAAACTTCGTACAAATTTTGTTGTTGTTGAAGTCTCTACGACAATCGAATTGGAATTATGATGTAGCACAATTAAATGCAAATGTCGTAGATGTCTTCGGAAAATAAATTTCATCAGTCTTCTAGTTGTAATTTGATAACTAGAAAAATCAGATGGTCCTGATAAATAGGAGAACTTGACATCGTGAAACAGAGGAATTAAAATAAGTAATCTTCCAATTTTATACCATGATAATAAGTCAAAAAACTGACATATAATTCAACAATTAAAAAAGCAGAATGGAAATACATCATCGAAGTTTACTGCAACTATTTTTGTGTAACATTTATAAATACAATTGTTATTCTGACGACACTATAATCAAAACTCCATCATTCCATATCAGCGCCAATAAGAACAAAGTCACCAAGTCGCCAATTGAACAAATACTTGGCCAAAGTCATGAACTAATCTCAGTTACAGCGCCAATCAAGTCGGAAATGACTTCAACATCTGAACCAGCTTGATTTAGTCTTTAAACAAAATTTATCATTCCATAATTGAAAAAACCGTAGAATAAATTCGTGATTTTTCCTAATTCCTTCCTCCATGATGAAAAGGACTAAAGTAAATTCATCTAAAATAGCACTATCAAAGTAAAATAGCGTCACGCACAGTTACTACTACGAGAGATTGGGAAATATGAGCTTATAAAACACATAGATATATATATATAACAAAAGTATACATAGATGTATACAGTAAAGGACTCTATGGGGCGCTGTAAAAGGGAGAATAACGCACACGGCCGTTTCACACCCCGGGTATACCCGACGAATCGTCGCACTGGGAGGCACATACACGATGACAACCGCATTCACTCTATCCCCTGTACCTTGACTCACCCCTTGTCTCTCCAGGGCCAAAGTGACTTATAGCCAACGTAAATCAAGCCATTGGAATTTCACGCTGATACTTGGTTTCAGAGTGACTATGTTACCTCACTTGCTCCCGTCCCCATCACCACCATAACCAATCCCTATGGGACCACTCACCCACTCACCAATAGAGGGACAAGTGTTCACAATGTCTTCAAACAATTTCCGAACAATAAAAAAATCAAAATACATTTATTCTCATTTATACAGTAATGATCTCTGTTCATTTACACATTAGAGTATGTCTACTTCAAACAAATGAATTTATTTACCCTACACTCACATATATTTCTCTATATTCCACACTTTTTTTTGGTTTACTAATTGACATCGTCAATCTTCCACCACAATAGGATCGTGATAATCTGAAATGAAGAATTTTTTTACTGCAAGAATACCGAGTTTACTTATAATGCTAAAATTTGAACTTGTGTGACTAGCAAATCGTAATACGTAATATATTTTTATATTTACACGAATAAAGTCAGGTTATGTTGTGTTTTTATTTCAATGTTGGTATTCTTACTGCAGCAATACCAAATTTTTGCTGTGGTATATTTACGTATCTCTTTATCAATAAAGCTTTGGTATTCATACTGTACGAATACCAGTATTGCTACAAGTACAAGCAATTTTCGAGAAGGAAAAATACTGTTTTTCAGCGTACTATTGAGAACGAGAATACATCTATTTTACACTGTTCTTCTTTGTTACAAAATTTTAATTAATGCAAAATGGTAAAGAAGTCAATACTCAAAAAGATACTCACAAAATGCGAATTTGGTAATAGATGACAATTCTCTGTTGAGTCAAGAGTTGTGCAGTAACCCAACTTTTGTTTATCACACTCCCAACTCTACATTACGAACAAATAATTTGCAACATTGAAAGTAATTACTAAGATAAATATTAAAAGTTGAAAATGACGCATTGTGTGACGTTCAAATGCGAGTGGAAAAAAATAGAGACTACAAAGCTACGAAATCTTTGGTAGTGATTATTCGAATTAACCGGACTTTATTCTTTATTCCTTTCCACTGTTCATGTCGATTTCAAAAATGATGGAAAAATATTTACCAGTGAACTAAATAAGTGCAAATCTGAAAAGTATTTGAATATATGACAAGCAAAGGGTCAAAAGTTTCTTTGACAGTTGATATATCATTGAACGTGAATCTTTCGCATACACACGTGATATTTGTGTCGTTTTTTCTATCAGGTAACTTGAGAGTAGATCGAAAAATGCGAAACAGGCCACAAGTATACATACAAATACAGTGAGAGTACAAATATACACAGGGTATATTTATAGCAAAGGCAAGAGTGAAGATAACCACAAGCCGGAAGCTGTTTCTTCAAGCTCTCCATTCACCCTCTCTTGCCACCTCTGCAACCTCTATCCACAAGCTTTCCTTATTTCGGAAGATTTCCCTTGATGCTCATTGCTTTTTCTCGTCCCGTTTGTCTTCTCCCTTGTGCCATACTGCCTCACTTTATTCTCACTCGTTCTTGCTCTCCTTCGACCTCGATACACATCGACGTATTTTGTTATGTCTTAGATGTACATATATATATATATATATATATGTAGTTAATGAAACTCGACTACATGGAGGTTGGCTGCAAGCTCGATCGACCATTCAGTACTTTATGGACGGGCGTAGATTTTCTTTCTTTTCTCTGGAGCAAGTGAACTATTATTTCTTTTCATCCATCATATGACTGGGGTACTTCTAGTTATGTGTTCGTATGAATGTATATATGTATACACATACATATTTATACTATAGATAAAGTTGACAATGAAATATTATTGGAACCATTGCTGGGAAAATGAATGGGCGGAAAATTATTGTAAATGTTCAACTAAGCTTATTAAGGTTATCCTTTCAGGAAATCGATTTTCACCATGACAAATTGTGTATTTATTGTCAAATATACGCCAACTTTTTATTTATCTACATCAGCCAAAATACAATGTTTATATTAGCCCACTGGGAAACAAAAAAAAAATGGAAGTATATCCGAATTATTTATGGTTATATTTTCGTGCGTAGAAAAACAGAAGCTCCGTCAGAGATTATAAAAAGACTGGAGTCAATTGGTTGCATTCATGTTACGAATATTCTTTATAGAAATGGCTGATTGATTTTGTTGGATAATTATTAGATGAGACTGGAGTGTCTATATTTGACTGATGTTAGGATTAACTTTGAGTCAATAGAGTTGTGATGGTCTAGGAAATTGTTATCGAAAAATAACTGGATCCATATTCAACCTTTTATTAATTAGTGAGAAAAAATTCGATTTTTCAGTAGCTGCCTCTTTATTCATTCGCAATAAGACTTTCCTTGTCGTTCTAGTCTATTTCTAAATAAAAATACTCGAAAATAGAATGTTGACATCATTTTTTTTTCCAAAATTGACAATTAAAGGCGACATATATGATAGCAGGTTTGGCAACGATACTTGGGACAAGTAATTTACTTAAATCCAAAATTATATTGTAAATAGATGTTAGTAACTATTTTCGCTCATAGACACAAACAGTGTGCAGTGTTTCGGTGCAGTTTATTGGTTTCAAACATAAAAAAAACCAAACAAATAAGCTACATATAATTTTAATAATTAAAATAATTAATTCTCCTCAGCTTTTCGAGAACAATACAGCTCTATATTCATTCTTTACGATACATGAAACACATTTTTTCCAGTAAAACATATACATCAGAAAAAATATTTGAGGCACTTTATTTTTGTTATATTATAATTGAGTTTTCAAACAATATATGCAATCAAACAATGATAATAACTGTCTCCAGTACGTGATACAAATAATGTTCTCATGAATAAAATTCAAATTATACACACAAAACAATACTCATGTAGAGTAAGACTAAAGAGATTCTTATTAGTTTCGCCAGTTACATCTACTGCAATAATAAAAGTATTGAACGAAATCATGCAATATTAATTTTTTCAATTGAATATATGAATTATTTAAGAGCTAATTCATTATATCCTTGCATCTTGAAGTTAATTCCTGAAGCTGTGAATAGAAATGAATAAGACAGTTTATATATCATTTGTAATATTAATTCATCATTCTGTTTGAAACCTTCTAAAGTAACATGAACTTTAGTCTTAACTTTGGCTGCGCCAACCCAAATTGATTCGTCAAATATTTTCTGTTTGTATGTATCAAACGGTAAATCTCTAACTGGCATCACCATCGCTTTCTTGGTACTTACTGGATTCGGATGTACAAAGAATACTGGATTGTTATCGTAATATTTTTCAACATCTTTATCGGACGTTCTTATTTTACTTAATTTAATTCGATCTGGGGTTACACGTACATCAACTATTCTTCCTTTTTTGTCAGGACGTGAAAATTCTATATGTATTTTCTCATTGAAATCAGCCCATTTGTAAATAGAAAACAATTCATCCCATGACGTGAAGTTCAGATCTCGCGTTACTTTGTATTTATTGTAATGATAAGTTGGTTCAGGGTTGAAAACTGTAGCGAGGATAAATATTTTAGAATCAGGTAGATTGTCGGTGAATGAATATTGGTCGCCAATGAGGATGGCTCTGGGACTGGTAAAACGTTTTGTCCTGTTCAAGTTTTCCGAGTCACTTCCAGAATGATTATTAAAATTGAAATTTAATTCCAGTGATTTTTCATTCGCAGTCACTACAATCCCACTGATTGTTATTATCAATAAAGTGATGACAATCATTTTTTCACTGCTCTTTTAACTGCTTTTTTCTTTTTGTTCCGGGCAAGAAACTCACGTTTGCATCACTGGAAATAAAAACAATTGGTTTATTTAGGTGTTTTAAACAGAAAATTGAAACTAATTATAATGATTTTTTGAGAATCTAAATTATAGATCAAGTTAGTTGAGGACTTATATACTCGATTTTGTCGATTTTCGGAGATACATTTACAAAAGTGAGGGGAATAAAAAAAAGTGACACATATATTGCGAAATTTACTTAAATACAATATCTGTTCAATCTCTTAAATGCATAACAAAAAAGAAAAAATTCCGTAGATTTTTAATAATAACGAATTTATAAGCCAGTAAGTAAATCATGTTTTTTTTTTATCTCTTGGAAATTCGAATTCACGAATCGAGGTTTCCATCGCTTTCAAATTTTCCTAGCATACTCGGTGCATCAAACTACCTAACGTATAAATCTTGAACAATGAAAAATCAATGACCCAATTTTTTTTTGAATAAATAATTTATTAATAAAAAATTGAGTCTAAAAGTTTGACTAACCCCATTTTTACAATCTTATTTTTTTAGTATTCTCGTTGATTCACACGGAAGGAACATGTATTATTTTTTTGTCATAAAGTTAAGATGTTGAATAAATATTAGATACAAGAAAAATTTTGTGATATTTGTGTCAAATTTTTTTTTTTCATCACGTATTTATGGTATTAATATAAATTTATATTTACAGAATTGTTGTATATCTTTGTGACGTCTTCTCCAAACTGACTGATGAGCCAAACGATGCAATAATGATCAGTTCGATGGTCATTATATACTCCTTTTTATCTATAATAGCACTGAAGAGCTATCAGTGATAATTATATAATTATATAAGTGATTAATTGTTGTTTTGATGTGTAAAATATTATCAGACTTACGTAACTGACATGGATAACTGGCATCCATATTGTTAATAACTATAACAATACAAAAACTTGATATGTTAATATCGGATCATCAGCTTCATATTGAATATGATGACAGATATCTAATGCTGAATTCAATCACAGTTTTTTCATTATTTTCTTCAACATTCAAATATTTCTCTGTAATATTTCATGTAAAACACTTAATGTAAATCTAATAAATGATTTCGATTAACAATTCAAATTATAAATATGCTTTTCAGTCAATATGACAAATTATTTACATTTCCTGGCACAACCTAGTTAGCATTTATTTCAAAAATAAAGTCGACGAAATTCTCTATCTAAAATGACATCAATCATTTTTCAAAAACTAAGAACTAAGATAATTGTTGATACGTATTTTTTGGCGATAACACTTTCCATCGAATGCTACATCTATAAACACTGGAGTCAAAAACAGATAAAAAAACTACATCGATGTGGGTATTACAGATTTATATCAGTATAAACATTAAAACTAATTGAATTATCACTTGTATCTATGTCAAAGTGTTTGTACGAGTTATAATATGGCAAAAATAGTATTATTCGAAAATATCAAAAACAATATCAACGAAATGAACAAAAAAGATATGCAATAATATTTATCATTCAATAAGAATTTATTAAAAGAATGAAAGAAATATCTTTTGCCAAGATAAATAATTCCAAACTCATATTCAAATTTTTTATTCCGAACATATTTTAATAATTATTTTTCACTTCATTAAAATCTCCACAAGTTATTTCAACTCGTTATCAATCTATCCTACAAATCCAATATAACTTATGCATGATTGTAAAAGTACAAACGTTAATTTAATATATTGATTATTGTCTATGTCACCATTGTAATACAAAACAAATATGTATAAGCGGAGGTATGATGAGCGCTTAATTACTGGCTTTTAACAGCCATTCGAATGCAACGAGCCGCTTCATTATTTCAGCATTAAAATAAGTGCCAAACGTATGGGTACATGAGCCTACGTTTCACGTTTATATATGTATACCGCAAACCATTATGCAGCAGTTTAATGTATAGCTTCACCTTCGTATTCCTCTACCAAACAATTTTATAGTGTCATTATTGCCTGTTTTGTATGACCGTGATTACTGCCAATTTAGTACACGTACACTCACATACATATATGTATATATATATATGCATGGTAAATGACAAGAGAAATATTGTACTCACAGGGGTTGATCGAGTTACATATAATATATGAATATATATTTGTTTACAAGTATACCATGTACGTATAAGCTTCGGTCGAGTAATCCTTTGAGAGAAATTTAATTATAAATTTTTACTGTTAAATTAAATTTAATAAAATAAATTAATTCACACGCGCGGAATGAAGAATTAAATTTATTATAATGGAATTATGTTGGTGAAACGAGGTGGTTTTAACGTTCACTCACGTGTTCAGAAAAAGGGGAAATGGAGAAATCTAAAAATAAAAATAAACGCTGTGATATTCATCATAAAAGTTACATAGTAATTAAAGATTCGAATTTGTAGGCTTTCTTTTATCGACAGATGAAATACTTAAGACTCGAATGTAATCCTATTCTTTATGAAATAAAGTCATCAACGAAAGTGTTCATGATAGAGTAGAATTTATAGATTCCACTCTAAATTTTCGATTCTTTTAGATTGTTTTGCGTTATCAAACCCAATAAGCAAAGCATTGCTAACATATTTTGATATGTATATTATTGTTATATTTAAGAAGAAAACTGTTACATTTCTATTCGAATTACTGAGAAAAAATATAAAGCATGCAATGCATTATCATATAGAATTCTGTTTGATTCGATGATTAAAAAGTTGAACCCCTGTATGTATCTTTGTGTAAAACATTAAATAGAAAAATGACAATTCGTAACACAGCAAATCCAATTATATGAAAAATAACTTCATAATTATTATTATGTATGATTAATGAACACAATACTAAATTATCATCTGCATATAAATTAAGTTTCATAATAAAAAAGGAGAACAAGAAGCAAAATTTCCGCCTCTGACAATAATAGTTAGCCAGCAATTGTTCGCATTTAATTTTCCGTATATATTCAGAATTGAAACACATTAAAAAAAAAGAGGGTTGACGACGGAAGAGAGTAAAAATAAGAGGGTGAAGAGTAGTGAGAAGCAGGTTAGTTGATGAGAGCAATGTCAGCAAAGTCGATTTCACTAGTCTACGAAAGTGCCGAGCGTTTGTCGCGCTCATAATTCGTTTTCTCTACAACGCTTTTCAACCCCTGTGAACATCTTATATACATATATACAATTCACCCTCTGTTACTTGACGCGCGCGGCCGGATTTTCTCACGCTCAAAAAGATAGAAACAAAAAAACTCTGGATTTTGTTGGGTAAGAAGAAGGGTGCGATGGCTCATAGTTTCCACAAACGAAAGTGAAACAAAAAAAAAGATTAAAGATGATGAGGATGAAGCGAAGAGGATATGGAATAATAGAATATAAAAATTAGCAATAGGCTGTATTATCTATCATAACTCTGTTGCAAAAAGATATGATCACAGAATTATATCGCCAACAACTGAGTTCATACTTTGAACGTTATTCATAACAGCTTCGAACTGTCGACGGAAATTAAGTTAAAATGGTCCAAGAAGTAGTTTACGTCGTGGGCAATTTCCCTCTTTAACTCTTCGTGCGCATGTGTGTATACCCGTTTATGTATAACTCATCCCCAACGAACCTGTGGAGATCCAACTTACCGACAAAGTTATGACGAGCAATCTTCTTCGAGAGTAGTATAAAGTTAAGTAGGCCACGGGCCGTTGGCTCAGAGTGATGATGATGGTTGGGTATTAATGTTGTGGAGCCACTGAGGAAATGTGTAAGAAAAAGGAAAAAATACGTAAATAAAAGTATTCTTTACCGTGTGCCTGAGTATGTGTATGTTGTTTCAGCTTTAATCGAGGTGCAATTTAATCCAAGAAGCCAGAGAATTACGGAAAGGGCAACGCGCATCTAGGTCAAAAGAAATGTAGGATGAAAATTATTCTAAATAGAGATCTTTTTTATCGATTACAAAAATATCGTGCACATTTTGAACCCATTAGCTCATAGTATCCGACTTCATTGAGACAGTGCTTCATCTAGGGTAACAATTACGTATTATATGAATTCCTGTTCTAAGTAATCGCTATGTGTTGATTCACAGTCTCCAGAACGAGTGGGTCATATTTGATAAATGACGACACCACAAGTCAACAGGTTACACCATCGATAAGCCTGATTCTTTTAACTCATGAAGTGCGTGAGCTATCAATCTTTTCGCAAGGATAACGCAACAGCAATAGACTTTATTAATATACAAAACAAAAATAACCAAACAATGTAGGAATATAATGTTGCCAACCACCAGTTATATTCCATGAATGCAAATATTACACATCATGCTTCTCATGCTGTTTACAGTTTTGTGATGCTCTTTGTTACTTTATTGTGGCTTATTATTGCTGCTCTAAACTCTGATATAAGATAGTAATACAAACTCTAGGTAGACCCAAGAGAGATCATGAAGGAGAAAGAGGACAAAAAAATAGCAGCATTCATCGCTTCATTGCGCTCATCACTCTAATTTCTAGCATTCATTGTTGACAGATACTGCGATTCTCTTTGTCCTAATGGCTCTTCGGGGAGTGACACATAACATTCACCATCGAGTTTTCGCAATCGTTGAAATACATCTCCATCCGGATGCAGGTAATGTGAGGATGAATATGTCAGTCATTTATATTTGAAAAATTATATCAGTTTACCTTACTTTTCTTTGTTTTCAAACTTGGGAAAATTCGACTATATATTCTTGCTACAATATTTTAATGGCGTTTCATTCTTGAATAAATCATTATGATTGAGAATCTACCAACAGGACCATGCATCGATGGATTTTCTTCAAATAATTCAACGTCGGCTCGTCCGATACAGTTGAAATTCGATAGGAACCTGTTCGAACAATGAGCAAATCATGTGAGCAGAGTTTGAAGTTGATTTGTCATCTTAGCTCATTATTATTCATAGGTCCAAACAAATTTTCATGTGAAATATCTTTCCATGATTCCTCACTGGATAACTGTGGCGGTAATTTATAGACATGTAATGCAAATAACAATTACATGAATCAAAAACAGACGAGTGTTTACACGAGATAATGGAATGTTAAATTTCTGTTATGAATGACCGCATCAAACATTTCAATAATCGCCCTTCCAGAGAATGGTTGGCATGAAGTCGCGTGGTCGGGTTCAGTCACGTGTCAGTATTTTCATTGCATTATATATTGTTTGGCATTAGTCAAAGGGATTCAGAATCAGCCCATATATATATTAGCTGCTGAAGAGAACGGAATTCATTCGCTTTATATACACATAAACTGGAGCTTAACTTGCTTTATATCTATAATGTTTGTTAGATACTCATACCGTTTGCGCGAGAAAGCAGACTATGCACGCCAACAGCCGGCCGCCGCCACAAACTACCCATTATTGCAAGAGTTAAGGGTCGTAGTGAGGGGAAAGAGACGATAGTAGTCGTCGGCGGTGCGCGCGTTCGCCCGCTTGCTAGTGAAATTATGCGCTTCGCGGGTGCATCCTTTGCGACTGCAACTCACCGCTAATGGCCTTGGGCACGCTTCAAGCATTTAATAATAGCGTTAATAACGATAATTCCGGCGTATATATTGTTATGTGTACATGTATACCACTGCACCATCATCGATCGTTGAAACCAAGAACTCTTCGTCTTTGTTTACGGTCGCCCGTATAACACCTAATGTCAGGATCTTTGTACAAATTTGCCAGGTGATTAAGCGTGCATTACCAAGTATATAAATTGCACAGTTAGAAAGATATTGCTGCAATGATTAAACCTGACATTTACAAAAAGGAAACACAATACATTCAGTTCAGTTCATATTGTTGATGGAATACGTACAACAGTGAAAACAAAATCGAGAGAAATTGCAACGAATTAAACTGAGTATTCAATGAGTAACCTTAGCGGATGTTGAATTACTAAAATATCACCGGTTGTATTGTAAGTTGTCCTTACCAAAAGATAACCGCTTTTGCATCTTTCAAACGTCAACAAAAATTACCATCATTGGTGAGAAAAATTTGGTATCGTTACTACTTCATCACATTGTAATTTAAAGTTACTACAATTAAGTGAATAGTAAAATACTTTCACCATAAGTTGATTTGGTCACTTATTGTGGATAGTTGTATGTGATTCACAATAACTATATTCCACAACGTATATAATGTAACGGAATAATTATACAAGACCATGACATTTTTATTTTTATTCAATTTATCATTCGTTCAAATTGTTGCAACTTTTCCGAAATATAACCCTGTGATTATCAACTATTTGAATTGCTTTGGTTTTGGCAATCCTATGGAAAGGGTATCAAAATTCGGATGAAAGGTCATTAGTTATAAGTTGGTATGAAGAATTCACAATACTATTGGAAATTTCGTGTATCAGTAGCTGAAACGGCTCCAGTAGTCGAAAATGTTAATTGCAGAACTCAGTTAAAAGGTTTCGATAAAATGGTTACACGTAATCCTGTGTTTACCATGTCAAACATAATTTTAAAGAATAATCTGATTCCAAAAGTCAATTTGTACTTACAATAGTCACGCGCTGTTGATAGGACAAAAATCTGCACTCACCTGGAACATAGGAAAAGAAAATCAAACATTATTGTGTTGTACACTAACATTGCCCTTACCCTTCTCGAAATGAATTTGGAAATGTGGCCGTACAATCGACTTGATATTTACAAAGAATAAGAATGGAATGTGGCATAGGTTTGGATATCTTAAAGGATTTAGTGTCCGGGGTGAATTCGGGAGGTCTGAGTTCAAATCGCGATCTAATACTTTCAATTATTTCTTCTATAATTTCTTGGGCGAATAAAGAAATCCACTCCTACCCAAACCTCCTTTCCCGATGACCTAAAAAATTGTGTAACGCTTCACATTGATTATCCTCACCCTTCTCAAAATTAATTCAAATTTCCGATCACTTTAGAGGTATGAGAACGGTAAAAAACAACCGATTTTGATCCATGAAACTTGATAAATTAAATGTGCTTGGGATCTATTTGTAGTTTTTTATTGTTGACATCAATTGCATCTGGCATTGCTAATTGATCAATACGAATCGACACCTATGGAAAATTCATGAGCATTGACGTGAAGAAACATTCTTGTCGAATGCTGTTCAAACAGCTCGAAAGCCAAGTGCACCATCAATGGACTATTGAGTGTCACGAGCAGTACGAGACGAATGGCTCTCCAGTTAGTACAGTAGTGTACCTGGATTGCTTCTGCTTCTGCTACTGACTTGCCAGGCTGTTTCTAGTTTGGTTGGATCAGTAGAACAAATATATGCTTCGCCAGTTAGTAACGCTCGCAAACATCAATGCTTGGATGCTTATACGTGCTGGTTAACTGTGCAGTTGATACACGCGTACCAGTCTCTTCGTTGAACGTTTATTCAAACGCAGATTCGTGCCGGAATGCCAAAGCATTGAAGAGAGAGTTTGATGATGCTTCAAACGATTTGAGGTGTCGTTGCCAGACAAGTAAACTCAATCCGTATATTTTCAATTTGGGTGATACTCCGCCTAGTCAAAATCAGGCGAAAATATTGCTTACAACTATATTCATTCCACCGTACATGAAAGTTTACTGAATTTTACTTTTTAACATTATTCTAAATCATCAATGATATGATTTTGGATGAATTTCTAAAATCATATCAATCCAAATGAAGTGAAAAATAAATTTGTCTCGTATGAAGTTGATAGGTGATTCCAAATGAAGTTGAAACATGTGGATTCCACACATTATATCATTATTCATTAAATACCCATCACAGGTATTTAATCAGCTTGCAGCAATCGATTTAATATACTATACCATATGGCGAATGTATCCTCAGATTTTGATTCTGTGACTCGGGAAATTGCTGAATGCCACACGATCGTAAAATTAGAACAAGTTGTAGCCGAAAAAGAAGAACGCTTAGCCGCAAAAATACGTCAATTTTATGCAAGGCCTTTTTGCGTTTGTGTCAATGAAGGGGTTCATTGAATTCCTATTTCTATATCACTCAATAATGATTTGGGATATTAAGAACCAAATATCATTCCATATATACAACTGAATACTACTCCATGAACCCGACTACAGATCGGCTGCCATATTCCACCAGAATATTATAAATAATACACAAAGCCTACGTCGTTTGCTCAGAGCAAACGGTGTATTCTTATAGTTGACCTCACTACTGTAATTATTCCATGCAGACTCGTGAATATCTATATCACCACGAATGGAATAGTGGCGATATCACTGAAATAGCTTTTGCTCAAATAAACATGAAACCATGCCTTTGACAATTTGGAATTTACAATTTATTCTCTTGTTCATTCTTCGTATAAAAATTTACACTTCCAAATAATTCAACTGTGACAATTTTATGTTCCCTTTTCACGATCGTTGTCGTGATCTTTGGTGATACAATAACATCTCTCGATATACCAGAAGTCACAATTCCAACCTAGAACAATCGGAAGTCCCGGGGATTCGCCTGAAACCGAAATACGGCCAACGACGTGATCTCATGGCTCGCTACTGCGGGATTACAAGTGCGGCAAGCGTTTGCTTACGTTTAGCACCCGAAACTCATAAACTATTCGAGGTAGCGGACAGAATGGCGAAGAAGGTAGAGATGACAGAGAAGCAGTAGCAGGACGAGGAGGTCGAGTCACATCCGGCGCATAAATCTCACGAGGGGGTTAGCCGGCAGGCCTTGACGACGTTGGCGGCAGTAAGCGACTGTAGATGGCGCTGGTGTGCGGTCTGACAAGCGGCGCGGCACGCCATGACGCGTCGCACTGATGGTGGCGCTCTGTTGCTTTGAATATATATAGTATATACTGACAAAGCAACGGCGAAACACAAGAGAGAGGAGTTGCACGACAACCAGTTAATGGTGATTAGCGTCGCGCGGCAATTTTAAATCTTTGTTGACATTTAGATGTGAAGAGGAAAAAATAGCCCGGCTTTTGGGGACATTCAGAAAAGGAAGGGGGTTGATTTAGGATCGAGCAATATGCGTCCGAAACATGACATTCCTCTGCCCGCTTAGCCAAAGTAACCTCACGTGCGCGCCACTTTCTTTTATCAAGAATGCAAGTCTATGAACTTGTTCATTTGCGCACGCGAAAATTTCTCGTGAATATGAGATCGTGTATAAATTGGCGGAAAAGGAAATGAGAATATTTCAAAATGAGAGGGAAAAGATATCATCATGGAACTGAGTGGGAAATATTTGGAAATCATGCATATTATATTTGATGCAAATAGTGTTTGTACTCAGATATAGATGAATTCTACGCCAAATTCCAAGATTCTATGCGACATTCAAATATTTATATACATCGATGCATGAAATGTAGGGAATTGAATAATTTTTTGGAGAAATTTCCGAAGTTTCTATTTCGTAGTGAAAACTATGGACAACTATTGAATGTTGAATTATTCTGTCCATATGTCCTTTTTTATCTTTTGGCTTGTACTATTTTTTTATTAGGTCTACATGTTGTGGTCCAGTTTCCTGTGTATATTTTGATTATGGCGCACTTACTTTCGATAGTATCGCTTAATGAATAAAATATCATCTTCTTAAATTATAAATAATAAATGCATCCTATAACCCCGATAACAGTGAACATATCATCCGGAATATATATTGGTTCGGAGATATCTTCTTTATTATGTAGTTATATTTCATGTCGCGAACAGCACGTTTGATTTATGTTTCATTCATTTTTCACACTGAATTGATCATGGGAGAATCCATAAGTTCGGAAACATTGTGAAAAATATTAACCAAGAAGAGAAGAGACTTACTTTCAATATCCACGAAAGTATAAATCGCGAATGCAACTCATCGACTAGTCGAACATTCAATTAATGTGACTATAGCATACGTTTTGATGTCGTCATAGCTCACATTCTCATACTGTAGCAAATCGTAACTTTTCCCGCGTGTTTTATTGTGTATATTACCCGGACATATATTTATATATCTACATCAATAAAGTGAGGTTGTACGGTGTTTTCATTTCAATGTTGGTATTCTTACTACAGTTAATATACAAATTCCCATATTAAGGAAATTGTGGTATTCGCACTATAGGAATACCAGTATTGCTGTAAGAGCAAGAAATATTCCGGAATGAAAAATACTGTTTTTTCAATGTACATATTACCGAGGTCGGAAATGTAGTCTGTGTAGGAGCACACGCGCCTGGAATTTTTGCATTGGTACTCGGTTTGTCGGCAATAACAGTAGATCTGGTTAACGAGCCTCTAAATAAGGAAAAGTAATTTCATGTATTTATGCGTAAATTACGTACAGCGCAGTACAAGTGGTAGGGCGACGTAAATATAAGGGTGAAAGTGAGCCAAAACACCAACAGGGGAAGGGGAGGAAGTGAATGAGAGAAAGGAAAAGGGGGAAGGTATATCTCCGGAGGCAATTAACGCCGACTTGATAAAACCGACGGAGACTCTCGTACCATTTGCTTGTTGTTAGGCAACCTCTCTCTCTCTCCTCTTCCATTTTCTCTCACACTCTCCATTTCTATAGCAAAGTACGTACACATAACATATGTGTATACATTCATATATGTAGCTATGAATACACACATTGGACCTCTCGTGTGTCACATAATCCCGACCTTTTGTTCCGTGGTGAAACGAACTAATTATAGAATGGCATACAGCCCTAAAAACACCACCTGCGAATATATGGAACGTTGTTCCGAATATGTACGTTGATAAATCATTCAATAAATTAGTTTCCATCAAGTAGTGATGTGAAAAGAGTTTTTGTAATTGTTTACGTCTTGGAAACTTTTGAAATCGAAAAGTACGGTTCCAAAGTGATGATATGTCATCATGTGTTGCATTGAAGCTGAGTTATCTGTGAAATTCACCAACCTGAATAATGATGAATGAATATAGAATATTTTTAGTGTCATCAAGGGTGAAATGAAAAAATGTTCTGTGCGCTTCAAAAATCAATTTTGAGTTCTGTCAATTGTTGCGTCCGCAATGTTGGTAGATTTGAAAATGAAATGAAAACTCGGGGGCTTAATAAATTCATCTGTGAATTTTCCATCTTACTTTTGATTCTACCAGAAGTCATGTTTATCTTAAAAATAGGTTCATAGATGAAGATGAGAAATGGAAAAATTTTCATATGAGAACCGAAAGTTGTCAGATCTACCGACGAAATTCGATGCTGATTCCTACTTTAAACCGAAACTATGGCTTCCGATGGAAGACACCATAGAGGAATATCTATTAATCTTTATGTTCTGATGTGATATTGTGAGGTTTGATTAATAATTGATTGTTTAACGTGATGAAAAGTACTGGGAAGCGGAAGAGAAAAATGAATATTTAGAAATTCACTTTCAAAAAATAATAGTGCACGCAAATTTCATAAATGTAATGAGATAATTAATTCTGATACGTTGAAACAAAGCCTCTGAGTTATTCTGAAACAATGATTTATGTACAAATATATATATATATATATATATCTACTTCACTTTAATTTCCTACAGCTGAGTAGGTGCGGGATTGGAGAATTGATTGTCGGAAACGTGAGATTCGCGTTAACATCAACCGCACATGGCTTATAGGGATTTCCATCCGCGTGAGGCAATTACCCGTTAGAACATTTATTGCTTGATCAATCACAAACACTTCAGCTTATCTGAATTAATTCGAAATTAATTGGATTATCATTATTATCACTTTTATCTTTGGGAATGTCTTAATGGCTATGAAATGATGTATCAACAACAACAAATATTTATTGAAAGCATATACATCAGAATTTCAATTCACAATTCACGTGATAGTGGGTAAATACAATGTGTGGCAATACTATATATATATATATGAAATCGTATACACCAATTAGTAACTAAATGAATGAATGTGTGATAGATACTATGTCGATAAAGAATCAAATACTTAGTGCAAGGCCATAGAGATAAGTTTACCTTCAGGCGTACATATATGTTTCATCACGTTCACTATAATCGTTGTGGTATTCATATATGTATGTAAGTATGTGTACAAATTATTTCAATGGCAATTATGTACGGAATAATTTATCTTAATTACATGAATGCATATATGGATACATATTTTTTTGTTTATCAGTAAATACAAAGTCGGTTTTATAATTATATGTGGATTTCTATCAGTTGTGTATCGCATGTCCGATGTGTATAACGTGCCTCAATTTGTGTCATGTGAATTATGTTCACTAAAAGTGCTAGAAATTAAATATGAGGATGCTGTATTGGTTTTATCAATTGAAAATAAAGAATATATATAGAATTCACTAATCTCCGGATACTGATAACTGTATCAACCCCTTAACAGTGTACAGTGAAAAACATTTCTGTCCCACAAGTGTGCTGACAAAAAAGTATTTCAATTGCCATAAAAAATATTCCTGGGGTTTTTTTTTTTTGGGGTCACCGAATTTGAATCTGGAAATAGAATTGCAGAAGTATAAAAAAAATTAATGAGAAGTGTTTTGTCAGGCAATCTTCTCGTAGTGCATTCCGGGGTCGTGAATTCATTTTTTTTTCCTCACTTCAAATTCAGTTCCACCAGCTAATGCCGATCTATAAATATCATTTCAAATTTAATTATCACGAAATGAATTAAGTTGAGCGAAACAGAGGTGGAAGACAATTTTCAATGTGATCAGAATCTGTTTAATTTCATGACAACCATTTTAGATCTGTCATTTTCAATTTGATAATTTTAATATTAAATCTGAATTCAGTGTCTCCATAAACTCATTACGTGACTTAACAAACAATTTTATTTCAATCGCACGCTATTTTCAATTTCTGGTGGTCATATTAGATCAGGTATTAAACATTTTGCAATTTTGATTTTACATTTGAATTCTGCAACCCAAAACACCCCCAGACACTAAATTTTATTGAAATCGCAATGCGTGAAATGGCCCTTGATCGAAATTTTTTATAATCACACATATGAGTGTCACACACTATTAAGAGGTTAAGAAATGACATAAATTTAATGAACATTATACCCATAATTGGGGTGAGCTTCTCTTCATAAGTCTGTTCTACTGAATAAAATAAACATGATTTTATCATATCTTTATGTTTTCATAGTTTTCCCACTCTCGATAAACCATGAGATAGAAATCCAACCGAATCTAACACCGAACACTTGTATACACACAGTCCAAACTTTTTCCTACGTTATGCACATGGTCTTTCTACTTACATAGTTGAAATGGAAGAGAAATATGAATCAGAAGAGCTCTTTTGACGAAATATACACACTCACTGACTGAGACAGCTGAAAAACCTTTCATACTTGACGTGCGACCACTCAGATTTTGACATCTGTACACGTTCTTTGCACATGATAAAAAGAGATATACCATTTAGCGATAACATATGCATATACCCACCACTGTAGTGTGACATACTTCGTCACATAATATAGCGTGAGTGGAAAATATAAGCCATTAACTTCTGTCAATACGATAACCTCAAAACTAAATCATTAATTTTGAATACTGGAATTTTTGCTGTAAAAAAATCTGTTCATGTATGTTTTATATATTCAAATAAAACCAGATGATTTCATTTTATATTGCAGTTGAATTAATTCTCCTCTCGACACAGTTTATCTATAACATTTGAAAAGTTATGGTAATTTCTATGATGAACAAAAATTTTGTTATTAATAGAAATACTGAATATAGATTGTTCAATGAAAATCAAATGAATTGTAATGAGTTGTGGGTTTTTTTGTCATTACGATTTCGAGACATGAATTGAACGATTTATTTTAGATGTGAATAGTAATTGTACATTTCTAGATTCTATTCCAATATTTTATGAAAGCCCTGTGGTTGATGTGAATAAACGTAACGATTCATTTCCTTGTATTAATTGACATATATGTATCAATAGAACTTATTAATATAGTTTAGATATATGTTGCATTGGGCAAACCGCAATTCTTTTTTCTTTAACCTGAAAGTATATATCAATATATATTCCGTTATATATTTTACAATATACTGGAAGCGGCAAAAATTCAGATACCGTAACATATGTATTTATCTATGTTCAATATATTTTAAGATATGTGTTCCTCGTGCAGATAAGTAGAAACATAATTCACGAATAATCACTGCTCATTTCAATACCAATGGTGACACAATAATATTCGAATGTGCCTAGTCAGTTCTCCACATGTGAAAGCTTCCAGAAATTCACCCTACAAACAAATTCCAAAATCAAATTACTCAACTACCCTATAACATTTATTTAATATCAAAGAAGAACACCAAACTAAAGCCGATTTCCAAAAAGGTTGACAACGCAATAAAATTACACAAGCAAACAAACCAATGCCCAGTCCTACCGAGTTGGATGTGAAGGGTCACTAATTAATAACGATAAGTACAAATGTGTCTACACCACAGCGGATAAACCGGTGGTTGGCCAGAACTGTGTGCCAGAGAGCATACAAACACATACAGAATACACATCAACAACTATCTCGGTCTTTTCTACTTATCTTCCACTTCTCCTCATTCTCTTTTCTTCTCTTTCACTCTTGTTCTGCCCCGTCCGCCCTCATTTCCTGACTTTTGCTGTGCATTCAGTCGATAATGTAGAAAACTTTTAGTTTTAATTTCCGTTGGAATATTCTCGTCGGGCTTTTGTTTACATTATCCATACACAGATCTCATTGTTTATTTTTGCTTCAGTTTCTATTGTGATATCATTATATTTTTTGTATCAACATTTTGTTTGTTCATTTCATTATTCATTCTTCATTCTTTTTTATTTTTCATCCTCTTTTGTTTGCCCTCTGGCGGAGGATTGTACAAAGGAAAATAGAGAAGAGACAACAGAGTTAGAGAAAGGGAAATATGTATATGATACTGGCGCGAAGAGTTACAACTATATATGGCTGGGAAACAATCCCAGTGACTTTTGATGGCGTTGGATATTAAATTTGGTCTGTGTTTCTCCCGCGCGTTTTATTGGATTATGGATAACCAGCACGGACGCGCTTGAGAGACAGCCACCCTTGTTTCATTCTTGAGTACCCTATCCGATCCGCATTGGCACGTAACCACCCCTCTCTTATAGTTATAGTTGAGGTGGATGAGCTAAAGCTATCACTCCCTCTTTCACTTCAGACAATGGAGGAGAAAAAAAAATTAAAAAAGCATGAGACGGGAGAAAGAGTAAACTCAAATAGCGACACAAACAGCGTACCGTCGCGCGCGAGTGGTTGCTGGTTGTTTGTATGAAAATTAAATTCATGACGATAAAATTCTTTACGACTGCTGCACACCGTTTACGATCCCCGCGTATACTTGAAATCGCACACGGGAGGCAATGAGTAATATAAATAGGACTGTGAAATTCATTAGTTGAGTAACAAATATATTGTTCTGTAATTGTTGAAGACTTGTGTATTATATACCACAGTTGATGTTCAATTTCTGATTTATTGATAATTTTGTTGAATCCCCGCACAAAAAAACATATGTGCGAAAAATATATCGTAAAATACATTGAGCATACATAAATATATATGCTAACATATCTAAATTTTTGCCGTTTACTGAATATTGAAAAATATATGATGAGGAATATATAATTAAATATATTATGAAATAAATAATGTATGTATATTGATATATACTTTCAGGTTAAACAAAATATATTAAAGAGTATACAGATACTCTCTAGAGTGTATCCATTTTTTTGCTGCACATATATTTACCTATATATGAATATATTTTAGGATATATGTTCGACATACATGTTTTTTTCGTGCGCGTCTGGTTTTTTTAAATGTGTGCTAAATGTGTAAGACCCAAACTGCTGCCCTAGTGTTAGCGTTGATCTACTTCCTGTTGTTCACTTTCATTTCCATTCCTGTCAGCATTAATCTGATTCATACATTATTGCTGAATATAATATATTCTTCTTATTTCATTGAAATTAGATTGCCGATCGCATCATCGGACTCTGTTGATCGATCGATGACCTTCACTAGCACCTTTTGTTTCAAAGTTACATCCTGGTATTCTGTAGAATGCAAATTAACTCGTCAACACAATTTAAGATGGACCACAACTTCGGACAATGGCTTAGCAGACTGTAGAAAGCCAATATGAATCCAAAGTTATGGTTATTAATAAAATGTTTGAAATTGTGAATTATTTTCATGTCGTAGAATGGATGGTGGAGGTTCCAAATTGATTTTGAAAGTATAATAAATATTGTCCTCGGTAATATTTGCGTCCGGTGGACATTTAATAAAACTTTGTTGGTTTGTAAATTCTTCATAATCAATTAATAAATTTGAAGACGCTTTGACTAACACTTAGTGTGGTTAGTTGTTCAATTTTCTGAAGTCATTGGTGAACTGAATGTTAGTAAACTGTTAACTTTTCAGAATTTTCTATCTATACTATTCCCATTTCTTTTTCTTCTTCTTTAACAATCTGTTTTATCCACTTACATGATGAATAATACTATTCAAGTTAAATGTTTGTGTCACAAACAAGTTCATTCTCGTTTTCGATAGTAATTTTTTTTTTCATCGTCAATTGAATATGGTCACATGTACGTTGCGATTGAATACCGAAAATAGAACACGACGTAAACGATGATGAAGTTACAAGTAAATAGTGAGTCGTCGTTTGCACTATTGACGAGATCGTTATACTACGAGAACAGAAGAATGACACAGAAGTATTACATAGTGAAATGAACGAAATGCAAGAGAGACAAACTCAGTTGAGCGATCGAGAGAATGAAACGGGTCAGATGGATCGAGTGTAAAGCAAACGTTCTTTATAAACAGAGTCAGAGCGATGAGAGGGATAAAAAAAAACTATATATTGCGACAGTAATAGCGAGTGATCTAGTGAGGTTTTATTTTTTTTTTTTTCTATCATTTCTTTCTTTTTTGTTACGAACGAGCGTGCGCTCGACATCACTAGATTCTTGCGTCCGTAAACATTACAGTGTTGCCGTTATGCTCTGGTAAATCCAAGCTGCACACGATTGCACCCGCTTTAAAATGGTGATAATACCTGTATATCATCCCATTTACTTGTTCACTATATTGTTACTACTACTACTACTATTAATCGTCGCACCGAGTGTACTTTCGTATGCCAAACGGTCACATATTTTCATTTCCACCAGAGTAAAAGAGAATTGAAAATGATGACAAAAAGGAAGAAATGTTTGTACTCTGAAGGGCTCTCGATGTCGATTACGTCCACGTTTTGCAAACTCGTTTTTCTTTACATCTCTCATTTTCTCCATCTCATCCTCTACTTTCTCTGTATACAGGATATATTATTGTCAATTCGATGCATATAACTTTTAATTCATATATGTCCTCTTTTCAATATGAAAAATACGTCATGTTTTTTTTGTTCCCTTCAACAAAATATTTCATTTACATTTTGTCTATTATATTTATTTCCCCGCTGTTCATTCATGTTGGTATGAAAGCATGGAAAAAATGTTGAAACGACATGAAAAGTATACATGAAAATAGAAGAAATTTTTTTTTTCAATTCATCACAAGAATTTTTTTAAATAAAATGATAAATTGAAATGAAAAAAAAAAACAAAAAACAAAAAAAAAGTATTTAGCTCGACAGAAAGGTTATTTCTCTTTCAATATCTATTGGTGTATGTATATGTGCGTGTGTGTATGACATAAAATGAAAATTCCATGGTGAATATTTTGCAGCTTCCAGATGGGGTATGAGGTCATTTGCACTCACTGTCACTCATTTTTTTTTTGCTCGCCTTTTTTTTTTTCATACACACCTTTTTACTCCTCCACTCTTGCCGGGTTTCATTGTGAATATTTATATATATATATATATATATTCACTGTACATCATTTGCTTCGTCATAATTGCTAGCAGGTCATTTTTCATAGGCCATTTCGTTGTGCCCAACGCACACACATCAACGGTTATGAAAAAAAAAAAAAAAAATACGTACGTGATGATTGATGACTTTGAAATTTATTTTTTTGTTCGTATAGCTGTATAAATCTGTTGGGATCTCAACTATATATAAAGGCATCAATGTACTTATATATATATCTTATTTATAGAACAAAGAAAGAGGGGTGGAAATGGGGTGTCTCAGCGAATAAATTTCGAATACCCCCAAGCTATTGTTTCCCATTGAAGAATATGATTTATTATTTTGAAATACCAGTATATTTTCTCAACAATATTGGAGAGTGGTATTTTTGTATTTTCAATTCGTTGATTTTTAGTTATATTACAACAACTCATGTCTATAAATATATCAATCGGGTTGTAAATTGGATTTTGGAAATATATTTGATCAGATATTAAAAATTTTGCAATTTCACCTTCAGATTTGAATTTATAGTGACCCCGAAAAAACCCCAGAGGAATATTTTTTATAATAAATTGAAAAACTTTTTCGTCTACATACTGATGGCACATAAACATTTTTCCTTTTTTTGTACACTGTTTAGGGGGTTAATGTGAATATAATTTTTCACGAACTTTTTATTAAGAAACAATTATTTTTCATTCAAATATTATCGTAACAATTTCAGATTGTGATTTGATTCAAGCTGACGATATTCCCAGTTTTGGTTTTTTAAGAGAGTTCCCTGAGAACTACCGTCATCGAAGATGTAATGAAACCATTAAATTTTTCTTCTCTATTGGATTAAAAAAAATAATAAAATAAGGATTAATATAAACCAATTGTACGAAAAAAAAAATCATTCATGGATTCTTCGTACATAACCAAATTCTATAAATAATTCAATTCGACTGAATATTGAATAAAAGTTGAGAAACAATATACAAACAATTAAGTAACATAATTAAAAAATAAAGTTCACAGTTTTATTATCACAAAACCTTTAACAAAAAATATGAAATCATATAAATTTTATGCGTCACACGAAACGAGGACCAATTCAATATCAGTTAGTGAGTTACTATATACGATAACTAATTGAACATAAGGTGAAAAAAAATTGAACACAGAATTTAATTTGACTTCTAAATCTATCCTGCTGATATGTAATGCTGCGTCAGACAGATCGACAGACAGATGTCCGAAATCATAATCGTCATAATCACGTTGACGTTGGAGAAGAGTAGGAAGACTTGAAAATATGGGAAATGAGAAAAAATTGACAAAAGAAATTGTGCTTCACGGCAAAATCAATATTTTCTATTTCGGCATCACATAAATGCAACTAGAATAATTTATCTTTCATGACATAAATTTTCTACTCACTGTCACTAGTCGCATGTATAATGAATATTCAAACTCACTTGGAACAAAAAATAATGAAGATAAAAAAATTCGTACACTTGTCAACAAATAGAAAATTGAATTATTAATTATTGACAGTTGATATCATATTTAATATAATTACAAACATGGTTAAAAATATTTCAAGTATGATTCAATATTTTTGCCACTCTTTCGTCGAGAGACAATCGATAAGTTTGTCACAGCATATATAAATGAAGGAATATTTTTGTAGGTTGGCTAAAAGAGGAATCGATTTTGCTCCAAGTGACATTTCCACAAGTTTCTTCAAGCAAAGAATTGAGATAAATGTCAAGTATAGTGCATCAGTTGATAATATTCTAGTACAATCAAGAGGACAGATAGTTTAATTCTCAAATTACGAATAAAACAATGTTTGAAAATGATCTATATGCTGTTTTGTTTTCCAGATCAACTTGGTGATATAAAATTATTGATACTGAATTATCCACCCCTTGACAATGTACAGAAAAAAAGGTTTCTGTGACGAATAAGTTTTTCAATTTTCATAAAAAATATTCCTCAGCGGGGGTTTTGGGGTCGCTGATCTCAAATCTGAAGATAAAATGGCGAAAATATGAAAATGAGTAATCACAAGGAAAATTAAGTTGAGCGGAACAGATGCGGAAGACAATTTTCAATAAAATTAGAGATTTTGTACATTAATGGCAGCTATGTTGAATCTGTGATTTTTAATTTGATTATTTTGACAGATTTTTCTCTGATCACACACATGTATGTCAAACACACTGGTTGTCACTAAAATTGTCGCACATATATGTGTCACACACTGTTGAGGAAGTTAATAATACTGTAGTAGAATAGTAAGTAACTTTTTGCATGAATTTTCTATATCAAAAGCGTTCACTTCATATAATTAGTCTTTTCTCATTCAAAACCTTTGCTCAATTTTTCCTTACTTGAACATTCTAATCATCATAAATTCTTATTTCAGATCCATCTATTGTTATTGTAAATTGAAATTTCATATAAATAATTAAAGAAGGTACTGTTCGTCTTACAGATAAGTAATTGGGAAAACTTGAAACCGTAACAGCATTTGTTAGATTAATTTCTATCATTTATATCAACCACTCACGTTCATACCCAATTTTTCTCTCATAGTTATTCCACATTCGTCGTCTTTTTTCTACATATATATGTCATGAAATTCATGTCTGAAAACTGAAGTGAGAGAAGGTGGGTATTGAAGCCACACTACTTTATACGATTCAATCGTAAAAAAAACGAATGAATAATGCAATGGCGATAAAGGCCACTAATAAAGTTTTCCAATGTGAAACTTATTACTTACTCGCACCAGTGGGTTTTTATGATTTTTATTCAACTAAAATTCACTCACACCACTGACAATAAATTCCATTTTTATGTTTCTACATACTTTCCGTATTCTTTTTTAGTTATCAGATAAAAATAAAGGAAATTTCATGGATTTCAAGTGGTTTATTATTCCTACATGCAATGTGATGACATGAGTAGCTGATAGTATAAGGGGAAACTAACGTTGAATAAATGGAACAAATAAGCAGTTATCAATAATTCATTTATTCACTTGAGATCTCATTGGATTAGTTAACAAATGGGTTTTTGCAAAATATAATACTGACATGAATACTTTTTTTTCTATATGTATTTTTTGTGACAATGAAATGTTTATTGTTTCATGTATACACACGACTTTGCAAATGTTAGCTATTTATTTCCATCTATTATCCCTGACACATCTGGAAAGCAGATGTGTCAAATGAGAGAAAGGTCTTAGACATTAAGAAGCTATAAAACTTCATATTTTTTCTAAATTTCTTATTATCTAAATCTTTTTCATTACTTTTTTTTTTTTACCCAATTTTTTTTAATAATAGTACACGTCTTCGGATCCCTTCTAACTGATCTCAAATTTTACAACACACAAAAAATAAAGCTATTTAGAGTCTTAAGTTTAATTTTCATTTATTTAAACTGTAATCTTTTTTCTTCATGTGTATTCCCCCAACAGTAAGCACTGACTAAAAACAGCAAACACATTCACAATCAAAATATTCAATTTTACAGTTTACTTTACATCTAATGTGAACATAAAATTCATATGGAAATTGTAGGATATCAAAACGCATAAATTCTAAACAGTTTTGTTGATTGCGATTGAGGAATAATTGTTAGAGGTAAGTTACTTTGAGTTCAGCGAATATCTCTACAGTGAACTGATTGCTGTTTGTTACAATATCATAATAATAAATACCCCGAAGGCTCAATCCTATTTATCTTAGCCCCTAAAGTTATTCTAGTATCAAACTGACGCAGAGGAATATTTGTATTTATAATTCAACGGCGTTTCAGTATTGTTAATGATATGTGCTTGCGAAAGCAGAACGTATAAGGATGGATATTAATGTAATCGAGCAAAATTTCATCGAGTCTTATTAATGATTTTTCGATAAAAAATGTGATCCACTAAGTTCAATTTGATGTTCAATTTTGTTACCAGGGGATTTTTAGTTTTCACTCGAAAACTAAATATAGATTCTCCTATCCGCATCAAAATATGAATCTGTACAAGTGTACTCACTTATACAGTGATGAAAATTCCCACGGAAACTTACATTCACGGAAATGATTTTCGTTTTTTTGTTCCCCTTTCTTTTCAAGAACTTTCTGAAAATGACAATGGTTGCCCACGGGACTTTAGAAGCTACAAGACGTCATCTCATCGTGCTGTATACATGTACACGCCTATATAAATATATACATATATATTCATAATGAACAATTAATATGCAAACAATGATGACATAATTTCAAGTTCGGAGCAGCAATTTCAAATAGTCTTTATCCGTTGTATAGTCTTCCAGAATAATGTTTCATGATCACATGCAATTCTCTCGTCTATATTCTTTGCAATTAACTTTTATCAATTTTATATTCCTCAACATAATTTATTTTCATCGATGCAAAATATATACAATGGATTGATGACTATTAATCTTAGTAGAAAACCATTCAAGAGCAATCAATTCGATACACTAAACTGGATATGAAAAAATTGTGATCTTCAGAGAATTATTTTCTGCACTACACTGAAAAAGAAGTACTTTTGCTTCCGCAATTCACAGTATTACCGAGCCAGTTTTTCTATGGTAAGGATATGTATTATTACTACCAGAATATTGGAATAACTCCAACAAGAATACCGAGTTTACTTATAATGCTAAATCTTCAACTTATATGACTATAGCATACGTTCTGATGTCGTCATAGCTTACATTCTCATACTATAACAAATCGTAACTTTTCCCGCGTGTTTCACAATGTGTGTTATCCAGATATATATATCTACATAAATAAAGTGAGGTTATGCAGTGTTTTTATTTCAATGTTGGTATTCTTACTACAGCAACGCCAAAACTTCGGTATTCGTACTATAGAAATAACTGTGTTGCTACAAGAACAATACTCCAAATATTGCTACCATAAAAGTTATTTGCAATCCACCCTCTCTAGATAACAAAAAAAAAAAAAAAAAACCCGATAAAAATTGACGAACCAAAAAAGAGTAGGGAACGTTTCATTCTGTGCAAGCCAACTTATTTACAATTTAGTTTTGCAAGCATTTGTCTCGTCAAGATATAACCCGAGGGTGGAAAGAAAAAAAATCACACAAATGCAATGGCACCCATCGTATTAAAATCGAAACAGGCGTCAACGGCGCGTGAAATAGGTTAGGGCACGATGAACTCAATGGCAACAGAGAGATGGGTAATTATTAGCCGTGTCGATTCATTCGACGTGGAATTATTGTAGCGTATATACCAAGAGAGGGTTGGTTGTATCAAATTCTCCCTGATTCAAGCTCTAGGCACTAGCTTTACATGCACATATCTATATACAATTATATATATATATGTATATACAGATAGTAAGGAGTAGTTGTGTAAATATATGTACAAGTGGCGACACCGCTGACGTGGAAAAATACTGGTACTGAATGAAATATAAAAATGATTTACTACTAAATTGAATTATTTCGTTGAGATTGCGATGAAGGATATTGTTGTGAATGCAATCAAAATCATTCTCACCATAGTCTAAAATTGGCACAGCATTCTACGTGACATGAGCAATTCTTTATAAGTGCGAAAAATTTTGAATTTTATGTATCAAACTACGTTTTTAGATTGTAAGGGTGGGATTTCAGGTAGAAGAAAAATTATGGTGGCACTCTCATTACTTGACGATACACTTGCATCTTGGGCTGCGTGATTTTGTTCCATTGGAGAACCTGGGGTCAACTGAGCAGTAGGAGTTTGAGATGGGTTAGCTAATGTCATTAATTGTGGCAGTACGCTTGAAACTACAGTTCCAGCATCGATCCTTTCGCCACTCATCACTAATTAAATCAATCTTGATATAATGTTTATCATACCACCCAAAAAATCAGGAGATCGTTTGTGCAAGTTATGTAACGTCTAAATGATTGCATTTGGATCAACATCTGCACTTGTTTCGAATGGTATTTCTTCGTTTAACGGTGAAATATTTCTTCTGGTCTTCACCGAAAGATCTTCATGGTTTACACTTGGTTCAGAGTTTGGTTTATTTATAGGACTTCGATACGCTGTGAACGATGTGAGTACAATTGTCCAGAGAATAATTGATGGTTTGCTGTTCATTTTGAATTTGTAGTTTTTAATAATTTGCGTTCGTACAGTTTGACGTTTAACGAACGTTATTTATAACTTTTTTTAGTTCTTCGAATGGCACGGATGCTATATGACGTTCTACGTGTGAAATAGGTTTATACTGATTATGTAAACTGTGTGAATAAATGAAAAGAAATGGAAAAGAAGCCGCCAAAAATTATGATAATCATTGCTTAGAGTCACCGAATGATTAAACTTGGATGGTGTATGAATCAGGCGATATTAAATATTGCTTAACCCTTAACATTCGCTGATAATCCCTCACGACCACGGAGTGTGAAACAAGGCGACTAAACAGTATGATGCGAAAATGATCCTTGTCATCAAAAATTCTTCGTGTCCCTTTAATTTTATATATTTTCAAATGTATATTGGACATATATTCAAGAATATCTATTTTTTCCATGCCTGTATACCACAATTATTATGAATCATTCACTAATACGATAAGAACTACAAAGCCATTCTTATACATTCAGAAATTTTTCCACTATTCACTTTATTGTTAGATAAATGAAACATTATGGAAGGTTATAATTGAAATCAAATTATAAAGGGTGGTGATGTACAAGTGATGAGAAAAGAGGTGTGAGGATGAGAAACATGTTGCCCCAAGGGACAGGAACATAGAATAGAACAAAGTTGTCGTTGAAAATTAACCGTAGTGTTGGTCAAACGAACGTGCACACTAGTTTATCTCCTTTCGTCTCCACCAACGGACTGAATTTGTAATCACATTTAGAACTTTTGTACTGTTTGGTGGATTACATGAACGTGTAGACACACATGTATTCTGGATACATTCAACTATGTGAAGAAGTTTTGTATGTTAGCGCGTGTATGTACTTGGATGTCGTAACCGTTTTCAGATGATACATGTACATTCATTCACTTGTATGTCTGTGTAAATGTCGAGCATACATAGTACTATCGTTGGAAGTTGAGTGTTCCTCCTTGTTCATTTCTGCATGACCATGTAATAGTATGGTAATCACATGGTCGTGATAATCAAGGTAATTGAGGGATGAACCGACGCTAATTCAAACTGTTTTGACCTGCGATGCTACATTTGCTAGCACGTGCAAGTTCATACTTGTTATTAGCGTTTGATGATACTACTTATATTGATATTACTATAACTTATTGCTTACTGAAAAAGAAAACTGGAGATATTCTGATAACATTATGAATGAAAACATGGACGTAATATTGATTGTTGATGACATTGATTGGATACAATGAGAAAATAAGATATGAACAATTATGTAATAAATTTTCTTCAGTTACATTAGGCAGTTCTTCATCATTATTATTTACTTTTTATTATGTAGTAAAGATTCAGTGTTTCTATTTCATTGATTACTATACTTATCTATTTTCCAATGTACTTTGAATCATAAAAATATATACTGGGTGACAAATGGAGAGGGACCAAAATTAAATCATTATATTTTATCAATAAATAAAAGTAAACAAAAATTTGACACTGTTATGAATTTAAGAAAGTTGACAAATTTATTCATAGCTAATCGCTTTGAAATCAAACAATTTTTAATGATAATAATGAATATATTTTGAAATTAATAAAAATTTAATTGTACTAAAGTATTGACAGTAAATATTTTCCAAATGTCTCCCATTGGACTTTGCATAATAATAATGACATTTTCGAAAACTATGAAATACATGCATCTTCAATATTAAATGAGGAAATATACTGGTAATAAAGAAGATTTTGTAAATATTTATTATTAACATTTTATCTGGAGTTAATTTTTATTAATTTTGAAATGTTTGATTTCAATGCGATTTGTTTCAGATAAATTTGTCAACATTGGTGAATTCTGAATTGCGTTTAATTCCTTTGTTCATTCATTTATTAAAAAAAAAATATAATGATTCAATTCTGATCACTTCCTATTGGTCACCCTGTATATTTCATTTATTCTGTTGAAAAATTTTACAAGCAAGACACTACCATATAACTACTCATGTATAGAATGGTTTGAATCTAATTGGATTTACATACTAAATTTAAACGGAGAAAAGGGAATTGATAATGGCAATAACCTCAAAACATTTCCATTGTACTGTACTATAACTTCACCTTCATTTTGTGCCCCTGCTTTTTAGTACACTCCTATCCTATACTAACACCCTTCATCAGTATACTATAATTTATATATATATATAGCTGGCTAAGCTCTCCTTCAACTCGAATTAATTCAATAATATCGCGTGAATCTATTAAGCCCATACGATTGCACATGAGAAATAAATAACCTGAAGGGAGAATTCTAATATAATCTTCACAATATTCACTTTTTTCCTTTACTAAAACGTGAGAGGTATTTAACTGGAAAAATGTAACAATAAAAAAAAATAATGCATAATAGAATTTACTATTGTTTATTGAGTGACTCATTCACATAATTTTTTTATTATGAAACACAAATTAACACTGTAACAGTGTATGACACACATTTGTGTCATCATAAACAAAATGCGATAAAGACAAATTTTCAACATTACGATTTCGATAAAACTTAGTGTCTGGAGGGTTTTCGGAGTTGCTGAATCCAAATTTGAAGTGAAAATTGCAAACTTTTTGAATAGCAAATCCAATATGGCCGCTAGAAATGTTTGGAAAAAGTCCGGTTGAATTAAAAATGTTTCTTCACGTCACATCATGGGTTGGGGGGGGGGGGGGGGGGGGGGGGGGCACTGAATTTCAATTTAACATTAAAATCATCAGATAAAAAATGGCAGATTTGATTTTTTTCTTTTTTATACACTGATAAGAGGTTGGATAGACGGAGTTAATTTGATTCTACGATGAAAAGCAATAACTGCAAGTGTAAATTTGTAAAAATATCAGGTAAAAACAAGTTTCATTATGCGGTCTCATCAGTTGTGTATATGAATAAATATGTCTACCGACACACACACACACACACACACACACACACATTGAGTCACTCTTACGTGAGACAACCTGATAAATTGTCCTGCAGTGGCATTGTGGACGTTCCTTGTCTCCTGTCTTTCGGCATTACCATTCTCAAAAGTATAACAAATGATGCCGCGTATATACCAACACTATACAAAGAATATATAAGAGACCTAAAATAAGAGAAAAGGGGTTTTCAAAATGAACGCTTCGCGTGTTATCGCCTTTGGCGTTATATATATATCCTCCTCATCCCGACTCATTCCTGAAGTGAACGTATGTTTACGACCCATATGTTGAGAACGAGAAAAAAAAAATTGAAATGTGAGAATGAAAAATAAGAACACTCATCTTCTTCTTTACATTCTTCTTATTCATATACCGTCTATTTGAAGGGTTATTTTTAAAAATATCTCTAGTGTTAGTATAATTATAAAAAATTTTCGCGTATCATCAAAACTATTTAATTGAGTTTTGTATAATATTCATTATCATTTGAATCAACAGCTATCATTTAATAATGTTTATCGTGAATAAAATTTTCGATTTAAATTAAATTCGCGTATAGTTGACATTGCACTTCAAACATAGTTTTAATATCAATCTATATACAATGGAGGAGTTTCCGATCATTAAAGCTTTTGTGCACGCTTGTGTCTATCTCCCATTTAATTTACAATTGTATTGTGACGAGAATCGCGCTTGTTGACCCTTGATATACGTGTATATGTGTTTGCTATGTCTGCTGTATAATATATTGACGATAAACACTTCTGATGTGAAGTTTATACGTATATGAATATACAATGCTGCTATTTGTAAACATTCAATAAAATCGTGCATTTATAAACCTGAATATTCAATATCACTTATTCATAGAAGTAGATTGCTTTAGATACAATTCGAATCAATGGAGTTCATATACAGTACAAATGTAATTAAAATCATCTCATTATTGAATGTAAAATATAATGATCCTTTTGCAATGTCTGCAGCTCATTATCAGTTTGATATGTTATGGAATAGCTTATATTTTAATTCTTGACAAAAGTAATGTCATCAATTCTACTGGTATCTACATTAAATGATTAATTTTATGGAGCTAAAGTACATGTATGATAGAACACATGTGCAATCAAGTCTCCTGAACAATTCGTGGAAATAGATGTGCTATTCGCTGAAAAAAAAAGTATTGTTGCTTCTGGCATCCAAAATATTACCGAGCCAGTTTGCTTATTGTGAAAATTACGTATCCTTGCTGCAAGACTACTGCTTCAACTCCAGCGAGAATACCAGATTTCCCAGACAGAAGCTAGTTTACCAGTCTCTTCAACTGTAATTCTCATTTTTAAGCCATTTTCTATCATAATTGAACTATTCGCTCTCTATATTTCACACGTGGTTCATCTTTCTGCCACCAGGCGGCTAAACATTATACAACGCATCCACTCCAGTTTCCACTAGAATAGTATATAACTACCATGGTTAGTGACACGAACATTATCAGGTTCAATACAATATTGTACTTCCTAACGAATGATTCCATGATGAATATGATCATCAGAACTTTGCATATTGATACACAACAAAAGCAGTATTTTTTCTCCCGGAATATTTCTTGCTCTTGTAGCAATATTGGTATTCCTATGGTACGAATACCAAAGTTTTCTTAATACAGGAATACATATGTTTACCACAGCTAAAGATAAAAATACCGCATAAGTTGAAATTTTGGCATTATCAGTAAACTCAGTATTCGCGCTAGAGTTTTACCAGTATTCTTACCATGGAAAAAGTGGCTGGGTAATACTTGGCATTCCGGGAGCAACAATACTTTTTTTTTCTGTGTATAATCCATTTAAAAATTTCTATGAAAAATGCTTGGAAAAAATATTCTTTTTGTGATTCGAAAGTAATCCTCAACAGTGTAACATAAAATTGGTATTCTAACATATAACTATCTATATAATACTAGTAAAATAACTATATGACACCACATTTATTAGCAATGCGTCGGTAATACAACATAATACAAGAGCAATTTGTCTGAATGGAGTTAATTCAATGGAAGCCTTCAAGCCCGTGACTTCGAGCCTTCCTGTTGTGTGTCTGCCCAGACAGACGATGAAGATACTCAACGGCATCAAGGATTCTATATACCATGGTATTCAACCAAACGGAATCGTGATGGCACTTGTGCAAGGTATAATTTCATGCATATTGTTTGACAGTTAAGTAAATTTCATACATATAAACTGATCAATGCGACGATTTATATGCTACAGCATACTTTAGAATAGCAATCAATCTTAAACTGTACACTTTAGCGAATTTAATAATAATATCAATTCATTTTCATATTCATATTACACTCCTATTAACATCACAAAATTTTTCGTTGATTTGAATGTATATTTGTAATAATACAAAGTTTGTGTCACTCATCAATGGTGTTGAAAGAGCTAATAGTTCAGGTACGATCACATTTCTTCCTTAGAGGACCCAAGTGATCAACTTTACCTTAAGAAATCTGGTGAAAGATAAACTTTTACTAATCATGTTCTGAATATTTTTTACTCTATGCAAACTGCTAATTGATTATTACGTTCTATGATTTTGTTAATTTAATATTGGATGCGTCAACATGACGGATGGTCTGCTATGATCCCAATCAAACGTTGAAGAATAATATGGTTGAGATATTGATGTCAATTAACAGCTAAGTAACGAGTAGAACCGCGAATCATACACGACGATAATCGTTGAAAATTCCAGGTGAATTCACATTACCAAATTAACCAATTGTTTTTCTACCACTATGTGATGAATTTACTTTAGGATATAAATAGAAAAGAACTGAAGTCATTCGATATCATGAAATAGAAAGTGGTGTTATGGATTGATGACAGTATGTTTTGTCAACTAGTATGTGTTTTCAATCAAAGGTAAATGATCCAAGTATATATAATATATGATAAGGTGTATGACAAGATGATGTTGACTTTACATATTCTCTTTCAGTACGAATTGATATAATTAAAAATTAAATGTGTCTGAAAAGGACTTGATATAAAATATGACATTATTGTTTCAGGTTAAATTATGAATTGGATTCCAATGTAGTGCAACAATTTATCATTCACCACGTACGGGGAAAAAGAAAGTACATGTTGAACATGTATCCTGAAATATATTCATATGTAAGTAAATATGTATGTAAAAAAAGATAGATATGCTTGAATATATGTCCAATATACATTTACAAAATATATAAATTCACTATATCCCGACATATACGTATCAGTATACTTATTAATATAGTTCCTGTAAATATTTTTATGAGATACAAAACTACAAGGTTCCATAATTATTCATAACACTTGAATACAATTTCTGAAATAATTTGATGATTAACTAGCACTTGATGTGATAGTCTAGATACACACATTAACATGGTCGTCAATAAGGTCTCTCACAAATGGATGCTCGTGTACCAGACGAAATCTTTATGTTCACCACACTGTGCATCATCATTCGCAACGTTGCATACATATACGTTAGTGTATATCACCATTAGAGGATTGCAAGTTGTTATGACGCAGACGCGACGGATGGTTAAAGCTGGCATATACAATCAATATAATGCCATCACTTGCAGTTTGTGTGGCAGTTATGTCTCACCACGATTGTTATTGACAAATTGTAATGTTACAGGTCATTGATCATGACAATCATGACGCAAACATACAACAATGCCATTTTGAACATATCCCATGAGTGTTCATGCATGTATTTCACAATCACGCTCAATAATTAAACGCATAATTTATGTTTACACTTTTATTCGCATTTTAATTCGCTCATTTGTTATAGAATTAATTTTCAAGTATTTATACACTTAAAAAAAACGATATTATTCATCCCGGAATATTTCTACGAATACCAAAGTTGTCTTAAAAGAGGGATTCGTATATTTACTATATCAGTACTTGGTATTATTGAAGTAAGAATATCAACATTGAAAAAAAAACACGGCCTAACCTCACTCTATTTATATAAATATATATGTATGTATCTTTTATCTTCATCTCCTCTTTTTTTACTTACAGTGACGTTGCAGTTTCATTATAAAATTTAGTAAATTGATACAACCAAAAATGGCTCCAACTTTTCAATGTGTCAGACCAAATCGAAAGAGGTTGCACTCTAAAACAACGAACCATCTAAGCAAGTCATACTATTATTTATACATACTCACAAATATATTGATATTACGACGAAGCATTTCTTAAAGAAGAAAGAATGCTGTTTACGTTGCGACGACATCGTAAACACTGGCCCGTAAATATAGTATAGCCATATTGCTGATAGTGGCTTTTGCAAAGAGTGCACAGGTCTGAAATAATGCAACAAAAAAAAAAAAAAAAGATGCTTCTATGTGTTTTCTAACGTTAATTACCTGCACGCACAAGGTGCATTATTATTCATGGCCGCAGGAAGAACATTGTTAGTAAGGGTAGCTGGTGAGATGGAGGTCGATGGCGAGAATGGTGCAAAGAAGAAACAGAGGGTAGGTGGAAAGAAGAAAAAAGGGTGGAAATAATTGACTCGTTGCCATTGGGCAATCGGTTGTTAAAGTGATGTTTGTTTTTTCCCTTCTCTCTTGTTCCGTTATTGTCATTATTATTTCTATTTCATCTCCCTCGGTCGGTTTTTTTTTTTTTTTTTTACAATTGTGCTCGTTAACCGATATGTAAATTTTATTCTACCCTTTCGCTGTTTAGTCTGTGTGACGTACGGGCAGGGCAAAAAATAGACTCAGTCTCTATATTTTTTTTTTTTATTATAAAACGGAATCTTCTTTACATTTATCACACATTCACGTGTTACCAATTGTGGAACAATTGCACGTTCTTCGACCATTTTTCTTTAATTTTGTTCACAGCAAATTGGTTGATTTCAATAAAAATATTACAGAATAACAAATTACATGGAGAGTAAGATGAATTCGATATTCATGAAGGTATTATCCTTCTAGTGATCATTGAAATGGCAGTAGAAATTACGGGGATTTTTTGCAGTGAAAAAAAAAACAACTCAAAATATTTTTGGTTTTCGTTTCATCCAGTTCTAAAAAACGACTTGAATTTACCCCTTTAGATTAGTGTACCCCTTCAATATAACAACTTGAGATGTTTCTAATGTGGGTTCTAAGAAGTAATACTCGTATAGTTTGGCAGGGTTTCGATTCATGCTACGTAGATTGCTAACTTAATTTATTTGGTGGTTTCAGCGGTAACTGAATGGTTTGAATGAGTTTGTAGGAGCATATCATAGAGTATATAAACACCAATATACAGAATTGTATTTCAAAATCCAGTGATTTACTATCAATATATTTTGTAATCGATCTAACAAATTGCACTTTGATAATATCAAATAAAAAATAACTTCATATGCGTATTTACCTTGAGCGTAGTTCATGTCCACCTGTCATTCACTTCTTGCATTACTCCTTATCGGAGTTCAGCGATTGAACAATGCACTATCTCATTCTGAAACAACAAAATTCAACGAATTATTTAAAATGTGAATCTAAATAAATGTGCAAGAAAAAAGTTGAAACAATTGAGTAAAATAAAATCAATATCAATGATTTTTTGCATGTGGTGTATTGCAAAAATTTGTGTCTAACAAAAACAATTACACTAGGACTTTGTAAAAGTGTAGATAAAATAAATGGAAAGATACTTTATATTATACCGTGGAATGGTGGCAATGATACTCGCATGCGGAGTAAATTAGTTTCGGAAACTATTTCGATGCTGCATTTAACGTCCGGCTTTATAATCTACGAGTTCATATATCTATATACTAATATAAAGTCACACTTCTACTATATTGCCAAGAGAACATAGCACGTAATTGGGTCTATAGTCGCATTCTGCGGTTTGTGAACTTTCGATGACGATTGGAGTGTCAATTTAATTAAAATCGAGTTATCGCTTCCAATAATCGACATATTAATGAAAATTGTTTTTACACTTTTCTTTTTTTCCATGTTCCACAAATTTATATGCAGTTTTATTGTACACAGTTAGGCTCGTCAATTATTCTTCTTTACCACAGTCAGTTTACAAACGAGCTCACAAAAATAATGACGATGCGTGTAATTTTTCATTGCGTAATTTAATGATTTGCTGTAGTTGAAATTCGGTCAGATAGTATGTGAATTTTTGGGTAACATTATTTGAATATTATGTTCTTGTTAAGGTTCATATCACAAAGATATTCCCAGGTAGGATGCCAAAAAAAAAAAAAAAAGATTTCCTGTGCCATTAGTCTGTAGAGTTTTTTAATTTTCTTAAATAATATTTTTCGGGGGTTTTTAGGGTCGCTGAATTCAAATCTGAAGATGAATTAGCAAAAATATGGAGAATGATTCAATATAGTGAACTCAGGGCATGTAAATTTTTTGTTTTCGAATTGAGTTGAGTGAAATAGATGTGAAAGACAATTTTCAATAAAATCAGAGATTTGGAAAATTCATCGTAGCCATACTGAATCTGCCTTTTTTAATTAGATGATTTTGATATTAAATTTGAATTCAGTGGCCCCTAGAAACCCCAGGATGTGATGTAATGAACAACTTTATTTCAATCAGACTTTTTCTATATTTCTGGTTGACATATTGAAGCTATTCAATATTTTTCAATTTCAACGTCAGATTTGGATTCAGCGACCCCAAAAACCCCACAGTCACTGATTTTTATTGAAATCGGTCTCTATCAGGATTTTTTATGATTACACATATTCTTCATTCTTCAAAATTTCACATTGCTATACATGAAACAAAATTACAAATCTTTCTTTTCATCGATCATATAGTATAATAAATATTGTGAGAACTTTCAATACTTTTGGCATAATTTTTTCATTCACAATTCTGAAGTAATATGAGTGAATGGTATTTACGCCTGAGCGGTAAATGTCTCCATCGCATTTTAATTTTATTTTCCTCTTTCAATTTAGTTGGAATTCAGAATGACAATGAAAAAGTTCTGGGTCCATACAATTCGTCGCGTAGAAGATTACCTCTGAAAACTCTCATCATTTCGAGCACGCACAGTAAAATAAGCGAATAAAAAAAAAAAGAGGAATAGAAAATTTATATGTCCCACATTCAAATCCATTGTCATCTCAGTTATGTGAGCACGAAGAAATTGAATTATCATACTGAAATAGATGTGTGCCATGTATGTATTATCAACTTCATGGAATACCAATGTTGGATCAATGACGGTATGAATGGTCAATATTGCACGAGTACAATAGACCGTGGTCGTATGGAATTTTTATCATAAGAATGTTCGTTCCGGTCTAATGCAAACCCATGCTTCTACACTTCCTTCTGTGAATTTTTTGAAAAATCCTATTATATCAAAAATTAATTCACAATTTATTATACACAGTGTCATCGAATATTCAGATATAATTTTCGAATGAGAGTTTAAATATAGAAAAATATTTGTGGTTTACAAAATACAACGTTTCTACAAGTCAAATAATAATTTTACCATCGAATATAAAATTTTAATTTGTACATATTGGTCTGATTCTATATAAGCTGTTTCGAAATAAGGTTTTCAGTTAGTGGTTACAAACATAGGCCACGAAATTCATGGATTCTCCATTCAATAGGTAATTCTTTTACATCAATTAGAATTTTCTAAACTGACAAATAAAATACTTATTTGCTATTATTCCGGGTATCTAAATTGCTCTTCTAACTTCACTCATTCTATTTATACAAATTTCGATTAAAAATTGACTCTAATGTTCGCAGAAATATCGAAGCGACGGCTAAGTGAAATCCAAAGAGTTATTTCCAACTGGAATATCGAATTTTTCTATTAGTAAAAAAAAAATACTTATAAACATTTCCAAAGTGACTACATGTTAAAATGAAATCCTTTAACACTTGATTTTATAGTGTAAATACCAATTTCCAGAATATATTCCGAACCGTTGAAACAAACAGAATATAAAGCTCACCAGAGACGTGAAACCATTGAAGTTAACATTAAAATCAAATTCGTAAAGTAATATATCTTTCGGAAGTTTAAACTGTTCAGCTCAAAATAAATATATTATAAGCACATATTAGATACTAGGCACATGACCAACTATATATATACACAAACTTCCAGCGTGTCTTGAAACTTTATATACTCGATATGTTCATATTTTTTTTTATGCAAAGCATGAAGCTCAACAACAAAGCCAATAGCCGTAGCGATACACCGCCAATATCGTAATTTTAACGACACTCTGAAGGGAGATAATGTAAACTCAATATTCCACATGCTGCATCTATGGTTATATACATGTAAATATATATATATATGATGTCGTGATATCACCACTAACATCAATGCACTGAGAAGCTAACGATCATATGAACATTTTCCAAACGGTTAATACATAGTTGATGGTTTCAAACATTGACGTAACCATCAACTGTAGACAATACGAAATAAATTGGAAATTGTGTCAACAAAATGGGCGCAACATTCATCTCCAAACAATATTTTTGTTGTAAAAAAGGGAAATAAAAAAAGAAAAAACGAAATATAAACACAATAGCTTTCTGAATGGTGCAATATTTCGTATTGCCACATGTGTGACATTGAATAATAAGGGATGAGAAATAAATCATGTCACCACACAAAAAGTCATGTCGTTAAACGGTCATCGACGATTTGTGTGCGCGGTCAATATGTCACGTGTTCAAAATGGAATAGTGAACCGCTGCACTTCGTAAAATCAGCCAACTCACACAAACTCTCTATAATTTACGAAAAAAAAATAAAAAAAAAAAAGAAAACGTTTTTATTTTATTCGTGTCATGTTCACGAACACCAGGTCGGATATTTGTAAATTGATGTCGAATTTTCGATGGAAAAATCCTACAGAGTTTTTCATTTTTTTATTCTTTCAAAATTTTATCATTTCATAATTTACAAATTTAATGAGTTGTCATGGGATGAATTCATTGCATACTTCCCATCACGGAAATTATTTTATGGATGATGAAAATATGCAAGGACAATTATATTCATTACTGATAACAACGACAATTTGTAAAAAATACTTTCCATTTGAATGATGAATGGGTCGCGGACTTAATTAGTTCTTTCATTTTTACGAATGTGTTATTGACTGATATGCTATGCAAAGGGCTATATATAGGAATTCACATAATACTGCAAAATTAAATTACGTAAGACAATAAAACGATAAGCCTGATGTGGAACGAACCGACGTTATATTCCATAAGACCTCGAATGTGTCTAAATTATCAAGATAACAATACTTTCCAATTGTATATTAGAATAGTGGGATTGGTATACTGAAAATAAAGTATATTTGCTACTGAAATCCAAAGTATTAACAAGTGAGTTTTCTTATTGTAAGATTACGTATCTTCACTGCAAGAATACTGGTATAACTCCAGCGCGAATACCGAGTCTACTTTTAATGCTTAAACTTCAACTTATGCAGTGTTTTTATTTCAATATTGGTATGCTTACTAGAGCAATACCCAGTTTTATTTCTCTATTAGGAACACTTTGGTATTCATTCTAAAGGAATACCAGTATTGCTACAAGAACGAGAAATAATCCGGGAGGAAAAATACTGTTTTTCCAGTATGCGTGTCCATGCAAAGACGATTACCCCATATTAAATGTGGAGAATGGAAGGCAGTGAGTTTTTGTAAAGTGAAATTGTTAGAATTAAATGTGAATGTAATATAAAATGTAAACTGTTTTTGTATTGCGATCTGGTACCGATGCAAATTCTACGTGCACAAGTAGAGGATCATGCTCCGTCAGGCGTTCTAATTAATAGCTCATAAGTATGATATATAACGAAATGTGTTATAATAAACCTTTGCGTGCGTGATAATTAATAAATTTACGTTATTTCCCAAACTCTATTACTGTTGGTGTTGATAATCATATACTGTCGTTACTAGTGACGATCAACGATCACAAAACATGAGTACAGTAATAATGCTGGATATTATCAAATTTTCCGGAACGTTTTCCCAAATGAACTGAATTACATTTCATTCAATTATGAAATGATTAATTTCATATATAAAATAGTCATGATTTTTAGATTGCCGATTTTCGCTAAATGTCTCACTATAAATATTGTTTAACATTATTTGAATAACTCAAAGTGGCATCCAAATAGTAGTCCTATTATTAATATTATTCCAAAAAACATGTTCAAACCTGTGATAGTTGACTACCTCAAACGTGATCAATATTAACTACAAATGTATTTGTCAAATTCGTCACATGAACTCCACGTCCGCAGAAGATTTTATGACACCATTGACAGCGAGACTTTCGAAAAAGCAACCGTATAGAGCTCAAAATTCAATATATACACCGTGGACTAAATTGTAAAACCGTATCAGGGAATTTTCACTTTTCAATTTAACCACACTTCCGTGATAATCAACATTAATAACCTCTGATTCAATGAGCATTAAATCAAGGGGTTTAAAATGGAATTAAATTGGAAATCAAATAACTATTTAATGAATTATGTTGTTATATCCACAGACGAGGCAAATTGGTAATGACGGGCGGTGAGCACATCAATGATAAATTGAAATGAATCTTTGAAAAGCCAAATTGTCAAGGCAGGTCTTCACTATGATGTATAATAACGTAGCGTGTCTCTATATTACGAATTGTGTGAAGCTCCATCATATTCACATTCAATTGGGGTATATATACTAGGGGAGATTCCGTAAAATGCGTCTGATTAAGAATGCACCCTTGTTCAGGGTGTCATTGGTCGGGGATTTGTCGACATTAATAGCCAACCGTCGCGATGATCCCACCGCTGTTGCCACCCGATCTTACTATAACCTCTTTCACCCCTCCTGTCGCCCACCATTCCCTCTTCTCGCCCTTATATTTAATTCAACAGCAACGATAATTCGGACCACGTCCGATATTCAATCTTAGAAAAGGGGGCGCGCACTCCCGTCTACCATGTCGGAGGCTTTATGGCGGCTGTCCAACAACTTCCCTCACTATTCACTCGCTCATTCACCCACTCCAGCCACCCATCTAACGGTCACGTGCAGTAATGAGAAAAAAGCAAACACCCCCGTAAAAGCATCTGAAGAGAGCACCAAGTTTGACTCGAAGAAAAATACTGGCGATAATTCACGAGTCAAGACCAACATACATAAACATACATTTCGTCTATGCTATTTTATCAATGTGTCTCCGAGAATAATGTTATGTTTGAATGTACCGAGTGGTTAATTTTGGATCCACAATGTTGGCTTCATCTTGAAAAAGGCGAAATGACACTTCGCTTCACAGTAAAATCCACCGATCTGCTGTTTCACGAAAACCATCGTTAACACCATGTCTCGCCTCACTTTATATATAATCAAAGAAAGAGAGGACAACCACTACTAGCGCAGATCCGACCTCATTCAGGATCCCACACTGCACTTGTTAGTGCTGGGCTTAAGGTCCCTTCCATGTTCCCCATATCTTTTAGGTACCTGGTTTCAGTACTCTCACCTATTCGGGATATAAACTGAGAAGTCGATGTGTAAAAATTTCGTCAATCTTATGTATTTTAGAGAGAATTGTCGAGATCTGAAAGATTCTAATTTCACTAACAATTCCCAACTCTAAAAGGGTTAAAGGAGGACAATGTACACTTTCGCTTCCTTCCTTATTCAACTTTGTGTAATCACCTAGGGTCCAATTTACCCGTTGTCAAACTTTGAAGCGATATATCTGTGAGCTTGTGGCTTATAATGCGGTTCAACAGGACACCTACCGGAAGTTTGAAGTATCCTCTGAAGGTGAAGATAGTGGTTATATGTAATAGAACGTCAGTGTATGTGCAGCAGCTGGTTACCTCCAAAGTGGATCTTCTCCAGATGTCAGACGGAGTACCTTTTTTTGCAATGCACTATACAGCACTATTTTTTGTCTTGAATTGTAACTTCTCATGAGCTTCGTACATAGTCCCCGTCACAGAATTCTGATGAATCATTGAGTCTCGTTTTCTGTCAATGGCTACTTCATTCTCCTCAAATTTAGGTCAATGAAATTTTTTCTGGCATGTTGTCATTTGATTTGTTACGTAACCATGTTTATAATATATTTCACAATGCTTAAAGTGTGTTCCATGATTTTGTAGCAGTAATCAGATAGATATTTTCAACAATCTGTCGAACATTTTGAGACGACCGATCCTTTAATTATTTTTTCATGCTGATTATTAAATGGATCATGGTTTTTTTTTATTCTTCATGTGAATTCTTGGTTTGTTCTACTCTTTCTATCACAATTCCCTCAAACTGGAAAACACACTTTCAGCACGTTATTGATCTTTCCCATGCGAACCACAAGTTCGTATATCCCCGCACGACGTTTTGAACCTGACTTCCGGTTTTGCCGGAAGTCATCAGTTCTGGAGGACTATTTCATTGAAATAATGAGAATTTGGTAGATATTTGAATGAAAACTGAATGTCATTAACTTCTATAACAAAATTTAAATCTGACGTTCGATTTCACTGGAGTTCATTCCCTATAACAATGATGAATATCCGTATAAAATATTCATCTTCAAATTCAAAGGTTTTCCAGAATAATGTCACATTTGGTATTCATCCGGAATAGAATACAATATATTTTTGAGGGTCTAAGGAATTTTCATGCTGAAGTATCCTCCTGTCCTTAAACCCGACTGTTATGACGTACATAATATTGTTATTTATATTCTTAGAAATATATAAATACGTATGTGGAGTCACGCACGCCTTTTATATTTAGCACCCATGATGATACCAATTGCATTTGATCTATAAGATGATCCTGAAATATCCAAGTACGTGTGAGACAATTCAGCTTTTATCTCATTCATTCCTTCCTTTTTTCTTTCGGCTGTGAAATAGTCCAAATGACACGTTAGATAGGGTCATACTCACTGATTACACACGTCCAACACCCTTATTTATTTCCCGTTTTTTATTTGCTTTTATTTATTTCTTTACTTTTTTTTTCGTCACGCATCTTCACTTCCCAAGAAAAGATACTCGACCATTATTTGTGCAGTCAAGATACTTCTTTCGTTTTTTCCTCTCTTATTGTCCCAACACACCCCTAATTCGTTAGCATTTCGTTTCCGCATTTTGCGCCCGGGGGCGAGGCAAAGGTACAGTAAAAGGAGGGAAAAAGCGAACCAAGTGGCAATTGCGATAGGCATGGAATACTAATATCACCATGAAATCGTGTACTGCCCGATTTACAAGTTCTTCATTTTGCCACCCATCTAGCTATAGCAAAATGCCCATCCCCAGGTCTATGAGTGTCGAAGCTGTAAAACCTCCGGCTGGAATACTAATTGAACGAATTTTTTTTTTCACTCTTCCTTTTTTTCGATTATTTATTCCTTTTTTTTTCTACGCTTTGGAGTAATGAACGAGATACGCAGAGAGGAAAGGGAAAGAAGAAGTTTGCTACGTTATATTGCAAAAGTATACAATCACAATTGCATTTTTTTTTATCTCCAATTGGAAACGAAGACAAGAAAAAATAAAGTAAATGAATACCACCAGCACAAATCGAAACGAATAAACGAATGCAATTCATTTAATTAGAACGAATTATATTTGAAAGTCGTAGAAAAATTACTCTTGTTGCGTTTATTTATTTATTTTTTTTTTTTTTCTACCTTCTATTTTCTTTTTACTTTAATTTTTTTCTTCACTACAAAAGTTAGTCCAACAAAGGCGTTACTCTCAACGATCGACGAAGAAAATCCCATGACAATGTCGTCGACCAAATTTATCCATAAACGTTACTTTCCCTTGGCCCGTAGAAAACTTTCCCAATTTCGTTCTATGTATTCAGAGAATTGAGGATGGGTATATAAAGTAGTATATACTTCTTCACCTACAGCCCACACTCTCTCACACATTTTCACCCTCACTCTCTGTTTCTATCTGCTACGTCATCCCAGACTTTAGTACGAGATCGAGTTACCTCGTTAAATTGGAAACAGTTCGTGATGCTACGTTATGTAATATACCATTCTCAAAAACTTACACGCTTATTACTACACAACATTATGCCTATGATGATGATGTAGTAAGTGATCATATCTTTACATAAATAACGATGGTAGAATCGGTGGTTAGTTTAGTATATTTTTATTTGTTTACACAATGTGAAAAAGTATAAAAATCTATGTAATTATAACTCTTGAACTCATGAGAGTGATGTTTAATTTCGTATTGAGATAAACAACTGTTTGGTGATGGCGGATGGCTCGATCATAATACAGTTCACCAATGTTTTCTTGTAAACCGTATTCGAGAAGAACTAATACAATAAATTTTGTAAGCAAAATTTACATCAAAAAATGGAAATTACGAATATAAATTTGTGTCTTTTCCTGATGTCTCATGATGAAATAGTAAAAGCTGAAATAAGACTCCATTCTTAGAGTGATTGAGGATATCCCACGCAAAATATTTGATGATCTAATTATCAGATCATTGACCTATAATAGGATCCAAAAATTTTGCATTCATTGCTCAATCTTCGGAAACAAATTTATGTTTTCCATGTACACGTTGTGGCTGATAACTGGATTAAACAATAATTTTTTGTAGTACCAGAATGATAAATGAGGAAGATAATTCAGTAATGCAATAAACAGAGAATGAAATATGTTCTCAATTCAAGAATAATTATACCCTGGAGCATTATTCTCTTAAAAAAAGAATTAAAATTCCTGGTCTAGACATAGGGTACATTCCCAATAATTTCTCAAGTCTGGTGGCACCATTATCAATTCCATATTGAAAATACTTACTTTTTAATCAACGAATCGTAAAATTAAAAAGCGCACAGTAAACCTCTTGAATCAGAAAGATTAATAATTGAATGCTGTTCACATGAAGAAATTGGCATTGCTGATATAAATGAATACAGACGGCAGACCGCAATATTTGCGAACCGCTATAATTCGCTTTTGCGCCACCATCTGCTTGGTTTTCCAGTATACGTACATGTGTACGTATGTATAACGAAAACGAGCCAACATTTCTCCACGTGCTCAATTATCCGCGGATATTCATCCACTACCAGCGCACCTCGGTACATACCTATGTTCTCTACCGAATGATGTATGACGTGGTGCTGGTGGAGAGCCCAGAGCCAAAGCGTACATATATTCCATCCTACACTTGCCCACCTACATCTTCTCTTTCGCACTGTTGTATATCCATATAACTATATCTCCCTTTTACTCCATGTTTTCTCATTCCACGTAACCTTCCAACAGCGCAACCGTAGGATGCCACTTGAATAATTACCCCCCACGGGTGCGCGCACTAAACTCCCGAACGGGTTTGCGTGAAATCCGACCACTAAATTTACCGAAAACCACCTCCCCTGTATTTGGTACTTTAAGGCAAACCTCGTCAGGTGCTTCAAGGGTAGAAGAGTCCCTCTAATTAATACGGTCTTGCATTGCATCCTTTATATACACGTACAGTAACCCTTTTCGTCCATTTTCGTCCATTCTCGCCCATCGCTTTATGAATGCTTCATCTCTTGTATGTGGCTGAGGCCAAACAACAAAAATTCATGCCACAAAATTCAAACCACGCTGTGAAACCATAATTTTCAATTTGGATTTTGGGAAACCCAAAAAATTTATAATATATACTGTTAAATTCTCAAGGGTACTTTGAATCATTATATATATCGACAGATGTTGAGGATCTTATGGTGAGATATTTATAATCAAGCGAAAATTGTTTTGAGTTTAAATTTTATTCATTTAAACTAAACCCTCTCTTCTTCAAGTGAATTTCTTCGTCCCAAAAATATTTAACCAATGAAATAATCTTCTCACCCTCTTCTGAGCAACTAAAACCAACAACATACTTTTCAAGAGGCTTCTTCCATTTCGAAGAAATTATTAACAAACTAGAACTCCAACAGTGAACACTGACCAAAAACAGCACACACATTTATAATCAAGAAATACAATTATACAGTCCACTTTTTATCAACTCAATGACTTCGATCGGTAATAAAAATAAATGAATATATTTTAATCGATGGAGGATCGATTTTGTTATTAATAAAATTACAAACATTCCCTCTGCAATAAATGTATTGAGACATTATTGAGGGTTATTCTAGAATAAAATTTCCGTGAAATGGATTTTTTTTTCTTGATAAAAATATTATTATTTTCGTCTTCCAAATGCACAACGCACCCCTGAGAGCTCTCTTGCTCGACTTCCTGAATACTCAACATCATTCGTAGAGCATAATATTTCATGAAAAAATTAAAAAAAGTATTTTTGAGGAGTTGCAAGTTGATACTTATTTTTCTATAAAATCGCTAAGTAGAGAGTTGATGTTCTTTTGCAGCTATTGAAACATATAAGAAATATTTCATATCTGTATATGAGTTTTGAATGTTTCAAAGGTGCTGCACAAATAAAAACATAGGGCAATGGAAAAGGTCACGAGACACCCTACTTACCAGTCAAGTCACGTTGTCGATGAATGGTCTGACGAGAGACCTTGTGTGAGACAATCGCTGGGGAAATCTGGGCCAGTTTGTACCCACACACACACACACACATACACACACACACACTCACACTCCTAGTGTGACATTTTCTTCTTTATCATCGTCACTCCAGAAAACGAAGGTCGAATCTAGAATTTTTTCTTTCATGTTTGTTTTTGTTTTCCATTATTGTTCAGTGTACTTGTTTCATCAACTATTCAAAATTAGTGAAATGTGATACATTTCATTCCATTGGGACAACACCAGGTACTTCGAATTTTTTATCAATGTGCATTTAGGTTGATCTTCAATTTGTTATTAATATACGGAATGATTCTCTTGCTTCCTTTTATCCTTTTTCTTCTTGTATTTTTTATTTTTCCATTACCAATATCATCACGTTGCTTTTCGCAATATTAACTGAATATGTATATGTTAGTTTCCAATATTTATTGTAATACAATGTTTTTCATTATTTAATATTAATCAGAATGTAACTATTTCTATTATCACAAATAAATAAACGATGTTGAGATGTAGAGGAGTATTTAATCCATCTATTTGAAGCACTCATTGCAAGAGATTTACGAAATATAATATGCGAAACGGAAGATGAAACTTGGTACTCAAATTACGCGGTGCTCGATTACGAGTACGTAACACTTCATGTTAATGGTGAAGCTTGAATAGTATATACTTTTACTTCCATGTAAGAATCCACAAGCATCTTGTGTTTTGCGAAAACTATCGCTCTGTTGGCTCGTCGAAGACGTTGTTGTGCAAGGTTGTATCAAATTACATTTCCAACCACCCCAAGAGTATTCTGTGCAGTTTCAAACTCAATTTCTATCAGATAAACTGATGGAAGTAAAATATAATGTTGAATTAGAGAAAATTGTAACAGGATTCTTACCAACTTTCAAAGTTTGCCGAGATAACATTATTTCAATGAATATTGAGCTGACTCGTGATAAAAATATTCCTCAATCACTTTTGATTGTCAGGAATATTCCCAAATTTGTAGTATTATTATTCTCGAAGATCCTACATAGTTATGAAATTCTTCGGTTTTCCGGACTCTTGATTGGTAGGATTTTTTTACATTCATCTGCAGTATTTATAATTATCTCAAATCCATGATGTATTTTTATAGTGTTTCCAGTTATCATGATCGTTCAGTGTTTCAAATCCATGAAAAGTTTTACATTTAGAACGATTGATAGTGATTCGATGGAAGAGCCATACACGAATCTGTTAGACCAACAGTTTTTCGTTATCATTTCCGTCAACTACACTGCAAAGTGTATTGTGTTAGTTCAACAAACGTATATGTCTTAATTTCTCATACATAACCCTCACCCCGTAATCATTTTTAACACACTTCAATTTGCAGTGTATAAAGGACTTATATGAAATAAGACTCATTAGATTTTTATATTAACTGTCGGTACGAAAACATATTCCTATTTCTAACACTATTCAACATATAGGATAAATAAAAAATAAAAAGTATGTTGGGAACTTTAAAAGATAAATAAAACTTGACGCATCACTGTTTGTAAAATATAACTTAACAGCTTCGATAAGCAGTTTATTACAGCATGGTAAGATAGACATTGCATTGTAAACTGTTCTTATGATAAATACCGATGTGTATTCACGCTATTGGCTAATATTTACTCATGGTCTTATTGGCCGGTTGCGTATTATTGGCTTGCCACTTATCGAAAAACGCGTTCACGTCGTCACGTACTATCACAAACATCTGCTACGAATGTAAGTCTTTTTTTTTGTAGAACATTCATTGGTGAGTCGAAAGCAAAAGAAAGTTGACGTAGTTAAAGAAACAGTAATGACACGATACAATACAATCAGCTGTGCCTCATTCGTCCTAATTCAAGTGTTTATCACCGTGACCAGCAAAGGTAACTATGAAAATTATTTGAATATTATGTAGGGTGATTTTGGAAGTACGAGTCTGAAACAAGAAGCTGTTATTTGAATGCTGTTGTAGCAATATACTTTTCATTATAGTATAGTCATGTATAGTTTCATGAATAGAATTTAATTAGAGTTCATTGTTCTATATATGGATATGTAGTTTTACATTTATTCCATAAGGTAATATCAAAAATCATTCGTACTTCTAGCAAAACAGTAAATTAATTTCAAACTTGTTATAAATACTTCCGTACCTTGAAACATATTGATGTCAATCGAAAATGTATAGATGGGGTATACATGTGGTGCATAGTGTGTAAATGAGGGGTAGGGACAGTGTCTGGAAGTCAACGGGTGTAATTAAGCGGTTTCTTTCCTTCTTTGCTCATTCAAATAGAAATAACTATACCGTTGTCCCAGTGAACACCACATGCCACGTTGCATGTAATCAGAAATCCGACATTTTTCAATTGGAAATCCAATATATCATCTGCATGAATTTCTTGCGTGTTGAATCGGTGCAAGAAATTGAAGATGAATTACTGAATTACCAAAATAACTGAAAATTGTAACTAGTGTTTAAGATTTCTCGAAACTTACAGTCTTCCCCACAACACTGACAACTAAAATATGGATTGATGATGAATTAGTTGAACTGAATTGGATTCGCACACACAATTATCTGGCCAATCAAAATTTACCGTTATGGTATGCTCGAAAGGATCGTGAACCTGTATTGATTGAAAATGTTTGTATACATTTTGCAGTTTGGAATGATTTCGTTCAATTCATGTAATACATTTTCCCTAGATCAGTCATTCATAATTATTTGTAATAGGTGATGAATAACCTCGGCCAATTCGCAATGTATCATGATGTTGATAAATCTTCTGCTGTTGTGTACTTTCATGAGACAGCATGTCTTGTAAGTAAAACTTGACTTTTTATAGTGTACGAAATCTGGAATTGACTTTTGTAATTCAATTTGTAGTCTGGTACCATTGATACAAGATTTCTCATCAACTGTCTTCCATTGAGTGAATTAGATCGATACAAGTATCTTATTGTGGATGGAAAATATGTGAAACGTCGTGATCGTAGTATTATTTATCATGATCGTGTTTTTCATCCTTACATGTTTCCTCACCAAACTGCTAATAATGTTATCAAACCGTCAACAACTAATAGTGAACCATCCTCTACATCGGGATCCTCCCACAAGTTGCCATTCCCTTCGGATCGTAATCCGCGCGCCCGTTGTCGAGCTGGCCCGTCCCATACTCACCAAATCATAAAGGACAAGTGTGAGTCCACGTACTCATATAACTATTCTATGTTTTATTGGAAGTAACATTATCTTATTAACGATATTGTTATACAGTTGTTCAAGAACATCGCAGAGAATTCGACCCATTATATCCGGAACTTCTCCTTTACATATCTTACGGTGTAATCAAACAATTGTAACTAAAATATTGTTTTTTTTCACTATGATAGTAAATCATAAATTGCAAATCGACAGCGATATTAATCTATTTTATTTTTATTTATTGTTTCTATTTGATGAAATAATTGCAGCCATACTGTAAGGCAACTTGTGGAATATTATTTGGTACATTTCAACGTCGTCGATATGTTATATGCAAAATTAGCGGGAGATGGTGTGGAAATACACATCAATATTGCTGGATTGGTATTGGAATCCGTACGTATGCAGCAAATACTCAGAAGTAAATGTTCATCTCAGCGTTATTCTTATTATATGCGATTGCTTTTTTCCAGGGATGGAACGTTTTTCCTTATGCTCACGCGGATGAGCAACCGTCCTCATCGTTTCTTCTCCACGGTCCTAAAACAATACAGAATTTCCCGACATATTCAAAAACCTATAGAAAAATATTCACCGACGATTCCTTCGACTTTTTCATCCTCCTAACGGATATGAAAACACAGTATGAAAACATCATAGTAGATGGTATGCATCATGTAATGAGATTACGTGAATGAAATATTCTATCTATACATGTAATATGTGAACTAACGAAACAATTCATTTTTTTACTCTTTCAGGTCTTGCAAGAATGGACACGGATGTTTACAATCAACGAAAGATCTCAGCCCATGATGAAAACATACACGATTTACCGGGAATAATAATTAATCATAAACAAGATCATGGTGACTTTGCTGCATGTGCTCATGAACTTGCGCATGTGTAGGAAAATTTCACTCTACAGCTATGATAATTATATACCTTTTTATCCATAAGTATTAGGTTATTTATATATTATTACAAATATACAAATATTATGACAGCAGCGACGCACAGAATCTGGCCGGGCGATCTTGACACCGAATCGTAAAATAACTAGACCCAGATTGAATATCATAATTACTAGACAATTTTTCTAAAGATATTAGTAATATATCAAAATTGATATTGTTTATTTACGTAGGATGGGGGTTGATCATGATCCAGAAGATGCAGGGCATAGGTGTTACAATACGCAATGTTATGCTATTCTGCAACCGACTGCATCTTACTGTAAGAATTGTATAGTGTGGTCCATTGAAAGTCGACTTCAGTTCCGAACATATGTCAGGTAATAACTTAATAATGAATATATTTCAACGAATAATTGTTCATATCTTAGTAATCGATTCTCTGGATAATTCTATGAATAACTTGTTCTTTAATTCCAGCTCGAATAAAAATCATTGTTTTCTGTTGAATGAACCACGATCACTCCATCCATATAATGCACCGATAAAAACTGTAGGACCACGTCAACAATGTGCCTGCTACGGATATAAATTTCACTGGAAGGTTAGTCATGTTCTGCTTCGTCCTATCATTTCTCTGTCAATCAACGTATGTCATAAAGCAAGATATATTTTCTTCGAATCATAGCTTTCAGATGATATGGATCGTGTTGATGGACATGCATGCAATCAAATGTTGATGTGTGCTGCCATGGGTGCTCTAGTTCCAGATCAAACCCTACTACCTGTTGATGGTACACCATGCGGTACAGATAAGGTATAATACATATATGGTGGGCATACCAAAATACTCAAATTAGTCTGAAGATGGTGGGAAATTGAGCTCATTCAGAATGCTGAACGTGTTTGTACTATGGAGGGTATATCTAATGCCAGTAGTGATTGTAGTTGAAGGAATAAAACCTGTCACAGATGGATCTAGTATTGCAAATGGTCTCCCATGTAACTGATGAGCGCGCTCGGTGATGTTTAGCTTTAGTGATCACTGTACAATTGAATCTTACTTAGAATCAGGGTGGAAAGCCCTCATGTAGCCTATGATCAGAACTCGTTAACTATTCCTATGTAATTTCGACATAAGATGACGTTTTATTTATCGTATTTAGAACATAACAGTTATGCCGGATCAACGCTGAAGTTAGAATGTTTATATAAAATCCCACATGGGATTTTGCTCATTCAATGTCCCTAATACGAATGACATAACTGAAGATTTTTTGATCCTATATAAACTCAAACATCTATCATTTATACAGAATTTAGTAATTCTGATACACATCAAAGATATTTAGTATCTTCTCAACATCATTGACATCTATATGATATGAAACAACTATTTTGATGTTTTCAGGTTTGCTGGAATCGAGAATGTCAAAGTTTGGTGCTTCCATGAAGAGAAAGAAATATAATCAGACATATAATGATAATAGAAAGTGATTAAATTATGATGAAGAAAAAATCGTGATTGTGATATTTTCTCTTGCGTAAATGAAAAATAACGGAAAAAGTTATGAAAAAATAATAGACAAGTATGGTAATGGTTTTTTAGACCTTGCAAATATCCTTTCATCGTGTTCATAGACAGTTACCAGAATCAACTTTATCACCAGATTTTCCACAACGTATAATTCAAATAACAAAAATAGAATGCGAGCGAGTATGAAGAAAAAAAAAAAAATTTATAATGAAAAATGAAAATAATACTTTTTCGAAGTATTTCATGTACACCACCAGTGAAAAAGTATTATAAAAGTTGTTGGCTTCTGCAAGGTCTCGGCACCTACTCGACGAGAATTCGCGGCCATTTCAGTGACTCGAGGTATAAAGCATGAGGAAGAGAGTGCGAGAGAAAGAGAGGCCGTGGGATTTTTAGTTGTATTTTATTCAGCCACTTTATTCTCTTGGGACTTGTCACAGTTTTACATTTCCATCGGCTGGCAACATCTGGCGCTTCCAGTACGTATATATATATATGTATTTATACATATATATGTACAAGCGCACCGACGTGTGCACTACTGACACCACCGCTAGCGGCAGAACCAACCCTTTTAACCATATAGCAATCAACTCTGCTATTTTCCCTTGCCTTCCAACATTTCTCTCTTCGCCTTTTACACTCTCTCTTTCTCTTTATATCTATCTGTCTTCCTTGCTCTTTGTTTTTCTTTTCCCGCGTTTTGGTGTCTGACTTTGTCGCCTCGTCATCCCTTGCCGCCGGCACCCTCTCCACCCTTATTATATCCACAACCTACTGTGTTTCAGTTAAAATCACGATTTATTCAGTAACTCTGTTTTTTTTTTGTTTTTCGTTCTTCTGACATTTATATTATGAATCGAAACTTATATTTTCATGAATGTATTTGGTGCTTTTATTTATGATGTAAGCGATCATAAGATTCGTTAACCATTTTTTGTTTTTTTTTTGTTTTATTTTTTTGGGAGTTGGAACAAAAAATTAATTTGTCTTGAAATTGTAGAGTTCTACTGATACACATATATCGGGATTTAGTTAAATTATATATTTCGTAAATATATATTGGAAATAATTTAAAGTACTAATTTATATTTCCATCATGTTTTGTGCTCAACTATCTGTATTATTTTCGATATCATTTGAATTTCTACCACACTTTGACCTTCTCACAACGACAAGATCTTTATCAATTGTACAACGAAGAGAGTAAGATTATTTTCAACTGTTCGTTTTGTGGAATAACATGTGGAAAAAAATATAACTGATGTTAATGGGGCATTTCAGACTGCAATGTCGTACACATATGTACACTATAGAATACACAAGTGTGGTCTGTGTCGAGTATGGAACACCCAAGCCGATGTAACTTTTTAAAGTAAGAGAACGAATGGAGAACATGTGCTATACCAATTTAGATTTAAAACAAGTATTGGGTCAGAGTTTTTAAACGAGATTCATTTCTGAAGAATTGCAGGTTTATGAAATGGAATTTTACAAACACACCTGTAACATTATTCATAAAATTAATACTGTACTATATTAATGTTCTACGTGATACTCTGTACCTCTGAAGATTAACGAATTCAATTAAGGGACAATATCGTAGTGAATATTTGAAAGAAAGATTTTTTAGTAATTGTAAGCATCCCTGTTTCTAACATTTATATTTAGCTCGGAACATCTATCTAATCAAAGTCGATGATATATTTCATTTCCATTATCAAATTATGAATTGATTACACAAGCCGGGAGAAAAATGTTGAGCTAGATTTGGATCAACGATAACCTCAATTAATATCCCTTCAGTCGCCTCACCTACTAAGCTATCTTAGTACTTGTCTCAAGGCTTGAAAATTTCTAAATCTTGTTTAGAATGACGTCTAATTATGTTCCAAACTCACCACATCGTTGATTTAATTCACCACCACCGTCCATCTTACGGCAATCAGACAGATATTTTGAAAATTATTCATTCAATTGTTAAATAACTACAATAATTATTCAATTTTACTTCAATTGAGTTGCATAGTAATGCTAGTGGATGCAACGCAACCTTATTTACTGATCTAAATTTGACATCGAAATCTTAAAAATGAGGATTCTTACCGATTCATATTTCCGATATTTAGATAACCGATTCTTTTTTCTCCCAAATTAATGGAAAGAAAACTGCCAAAACAATACCAATTTCTTTTTTTTTTTTTTGTTTCCTCAATCGAATTTCGATTTTCATCGTTGGCGTTACTTTCCACAACTGTTTTAGTTGGATAGTAATGAATGCGAACAGATTAATTCTATAACATTTTGGTATACTTGAATTGTGCATGCCGTAGTAACATTACCTCATAATTCCAATTTTCCGAAACATCGATGTTGGCATGTCACATAATATCAAATTAATCCGCGACGTCATTGAAAGGTTTTTCAATTTCTATTGATATCGAGATGGATGAACAAATTTCCGCGCGCTATATAATGTTCCAGGAACATATAATGGCGAAACGTGATATTATAGTTTAATAATTTCCTTTCAATCCATACTACATCCACAAATAGCAAAACAAAAATATCTGTATGACGAAGAAAAAATGTATTCGAATCATTTCTGGTATTCAAGTGCGTCCATTATATTCCATTCTTGCAATCTATTGTATTGCAAAAAAAAAAAAAAAACATAACGTTTCATTTCAAATCTCAATATAACTTCCGTGTCTTTCAACTTTCTGTTTGTAGTAGACAAGGGGAAAAAAAAAAACAAAAAACATATCAATCTTTTCGATCTAAAACGTGAAAAATATTCCCTTGAAAATTTCGTCAATCTTTTTTCAACATTGAGTGTAGTCAGGCATTAAAGATATCCCGAAAATATATATATATATATATGGTAAAGAAAAAAATAATCTGAAAAGATATGGATTGAAACGACTCGAAAATATTTCACTCTCAACGCCTTTCAATGATATAGGTATATATATAACTGCAACTATAGTGCACAGTTTTTTTTTTCTTTTTTTTTTTCGTTACAATTGGGAGAGTCGGAACATACTGCATGAAATAAAAACAAAAAACAAAACGGGAAAGGAAAAAAATTGACGCACACATATCTACTCCACCCCACGTCAGCTTTGTCTCTAAGGACATATACATCTACCTCCGCACTCATTCCATCTTTCACTCGCACTCTTCTATTTTATTTTTGTTTTCTTCTTCCTTTTTCACGAGTATGCGCTGTGGAGCACGATTTCAAAACGCGAGACAACAAAAAAAAAATTGAAACATGAAAAAAAAAAAAAAAGGAAATACAATATTGAGGGGGAGCATCACTAAAAGCAAAAATGACAATGCATTTGTGGTTGAGTAAAAAAAAAAAAAAAGAAGAACGCATTTAATACATGATAATCGTTTTTCTCGCAATTTTCATCATGGACATTTAAATTCAAATTATTCTGTCGCAATTTTATTATTCGAATACGATAACTGATGTGCATTTAGCATGTACGGTTTATAAATTTTTTTTAAAGACAACTTTTTTGTATGAGGGAAATGAGAGCTGAATATTGAATTTTATTTCTTTTGCATGTGTATCGTATGGATGAAATATCATTTACGTTTGTGCGTTGTTATGTTCATTTTGTCCAATTTATTACGCAAATAATGTTGGAGAAGTTTGTATATCAATTTGTATTTCATATACAGAATGACATTGATTTTATGTTTGGAAACTTTTTGTGTGTTTCCGCAGCTGTTTCTCAATTATTCGAATGAAAGGGAACGGAATTGTTCATACCAAATAATTCAGTCAACGTCTGACCAAAATATCAAACAATTTTCTGACTCTGCATATTAGAATACGTGAGGATAATAAAAATTAGTAGCAATGAACATTTATATTTATATTAGTACATGAAGAAAGTAAGTGAAGAAAATTAAATTTCAAATCTTTTGGATACTAAATGAGCTTATTATGCTCAATAATAAACGAGAATCATAGTAATTTATCTGTTGAAGTTTGTACAGAAAAACGAACACGTATTCACATTGAAAAACATTAAATTTGTATAATCTGTGACAGCTAATAAATATATCTTATTCAAAGTGTTTTTATTTCAATGTTGGTATTCTTACTACAGCAATACCAAGTTTTGTACTTAAGTATAGATATTGCGCTTTTGAAAAGATTTTGTTATTCGTACAATTGGAATACCAGTATTGCAATAAGAGTGAGAAATATTCCTGGCGGTAAAATACTGTTCTTTCAGTGTAGTCAAGATAAGAATTATAAAAACTAAAATATTATTTGTATACCTTACGTTGTGCTTCTGTTCTTCACCATAGCTAAACTGCTTTCGGGCGGAAAATCCGACTGCGGATAATGGAAATGTCGCATACGATGCTATATAGCAAAAGAAACGACGCAAGATATTCATTCTCTTTTCATTCCATTTGTCTTTTTCTCTCCTTCACTCTCACTCTCGCTCTGATACATCCTCTTTTCCGCTCGCTGATGTGTACGTCATATGCGTCGTGACCTTTACTGCAATAGACACTTAGAATACACTGACACGCGTGTACACATTCACATTTGGATGAGGGACAATGTCGCAAGGGATTCAAAAAAAAAAAAAAATAATGGCAGGGAAAAACACATATATGCGCCAAGCTTGCAGCATTATTCTTAATACTTTTAACATTTCAAAAATAAATGTGCACATCATGTCACCTCCAAGTCTTTCTCACTTCGTTTTTATTTCGTTCATGATTACATGCTTTTATTTATTTTTTCGCGCTTATATTTTTTTATTATATAAACTGCACCCATCTTTTCTCATTCATCTTCTTGCATTATTAAAACTTGTTGGACGTTCCTGTACCAATAAAATTTTGATTTTCGAAAAAAAAAGGATATGGGATAAATAATATATGAATTGTCTTGGTATCAGTGAATAGACTCTTCTGCTTTTTATATAAGTATAGTGGTGAAAAACGTAAAATTTAAATCACGCAAAATTCAAAACTGATCACGGAAGCATAGAAGCTTCGATGCAGAAGGAAAAAAAAATAAATATGAACGATATCATTAATCGAAGTTGCAATGCTGATAATGTTAATGGTCATATGGAAATATTGTATTGTGAAACTGTAAAGTTGAAAAATGAATCTAAAAAAATATACACACTACAAATACATCGAATTATCATATATCAAATTTCAATTACTGACTTTTCAATTTCGGTTTCATTGTTATCACCTTCCTCATTACACTTTATAATATCTCAAAATGTGAATACGCAGTACCGATCTATACTAATACTGTATCCGAAAGAATCATGTGTGATTATAAAAGAAACCTGATAAATACCGATTTCAATGAAATGCAGAGTCCAGGGGGTTTATGGGGTCTTTGAATCCAAATCTGAGGTAAAAATTGCAAAATTTCCAGAAGTTGATCCAATATTGCCACTAGCAATATAAAAAAAAGTAGGACTGAAATGAAATTGTTTATTACGTCTCTTCATGAGTTATTGGGGCCACTGAATTCAAATTGAATATTGAAATCATTGAATTAAAAATGGCAGATAGAATATCGCTGCCAAAAAGTTTCAATATCTCTGATTTTATTGAAAATTGTTTTCTACATCTGCCTCGTTCAACTTAATTCATTTCGTGATTACTATATTTGATATGACACTTGTGAGTCAGTATCAGCTAGTTAAACTTAATTTGAACAAAGAAAAAAAAATAATTCACGGCTCTGGAGTTGCAATGTTATGTTTAGATCAGAATTCAGCGACCCCAAACACTCCTCTAAACAAAAATGATTTATCCTTTGTTGTTATAGTATTATTTAATTAATTCCAAAATCAATTCAATTATGCATTGTAGTTATTAAGTCTATGGTATGGTGTCAGTCACGTAGCTTATAGAAACGTGAATAGACTACACATTGCTTTGTTTAACTTTGTAAATGCATATTGGAAATATATTCAAGCATATCTATTTATTTACCTGCATATCAATATATTCTAGAATATATGTTTAACATGTATTTTTTTTTTTCAGCGCTGGATCAGCCTATCGAAATAAATAAAAAATCTGAATAAAAGAATCAATAAATCTCATGATATTTCCACATTGTTACTTATTTGCTCTACATTTCTACTGAATCGCAAAAAAAAAAACAAAATGTCGATATGACAGAATATAAATGATGAAAAATGTCATATAATAATTACAGCATAATTATCCTACGTGCAAAATATTTGTTCTCAATTATTTTTGCGTGCTCTGTAGAGACGACGTCAAAAATCTGTTGTCGAACCGGATCCATCTATATTAATTTTTGTATACATGCAACAGTTATTTGTACAATACCATGACGAAAGAAAAGAATAAATACCTATCCATGTGTGTATACACAAAAGATTAATAACACAAATATAATAGATTGCCAAATGACTCTCAAATTTTTCGCCACTAGTCTTCCAAACTCACCGCAACAATGATGTATATTTTTCGTTCAAAGCAACATTATTCTTCATGCCAAACTAAACCGACACACCTGTGTTGTTACATGTACATGTATACACGTTTATGCACCCATCCATACACACACACATTAATATTAGACATAAACGTGCAAGAACACGTGAGCGTGCGCCATCTGTGATGATTCCTATAGAAGCGCAACAGCTCTGTGGTTTTGGATATATATTTTAACAGAATATCAGCAACACATTCTCATACAGGCACACGCTATACACAGCATCGCATAATATATAGTGAGAAGAAGTGAGTGGCAAGAGAGAGAATGAAGTGGCGAAAAAAAAATAAATAAATAAATGGGAAAAAAAAAAAAGGTAATAATGAAATGAGAGAGTGAGAAACGTGGTCGATAGTTTACGCTGTCGACCAGTCTGATGTATGAAGCCTGGCCCCACCACTGTGTACATATATGCCCTGTGGCGCTCTGCTCTCCATAAATTTTACCCCTTTTCGCACACGCGAGGAGTTATAACAGAGAAGAGAGAGTGAATGAAGGGGATAGAGATAGGTGGTGGTGCCGCTTGCATTAATGTCGTTAACGTGCGATTTTCGTAACTCACCATCGTATAAAACTTATTTTTTAATGTGTGTTAATGACATATTAATTGGTGGTGCTATTTCTTGATCGTTTTTTTTTTCTTTTCTTCTTTGCAAAGAGAAAGATGGATACATGACGAAGATGTGATGACATTTGTATCCGAAAATATTTAGTATAGAGTTGAAGGTAATGGAAGAAATAGTTCATAGGAAATGAGACAATGTGAATATTTGTTTGGTTTTGACAGAAATACTTGTGATTTCATGAAAGAGAGATATTTCTACGTTGAATTCTTATGCAGATTTATCCAATATCGTTAATGAACAATTGCAAAAATTGAGAATGATGATAGGAAAAAATTGGATGATGGAATTAATTTTAAAAATTCTCAGGTGACTTTTCAAATTTACTCATAATTAGATTATTGGTAATGAATCTACACTTGATGATCGTTAATTATTCAGATTTCGAATTGAATACGGGAATTAAAAATTTGTAGTTGGACATCAAGATAAAAAGTTTATATACAGAAATAGACAATAGCGAGATAATAGATAGATTTATGGTTTACTTTTTTCCTATTTATTCAGAATCTCCCAACAATAATTATTAACATTGATGAGTCCGAACAAGAAAATAGATGCATATGATTATTATTAATGTCTGTTTTATTTATTTATCCATCATATTTAATAAATATAAATCCACTGTTAGTAATGAAAAAAATTGTGATTTTAAATTAATAAACTTTACTTTGACATTTGAAATGAAATGGATTTGCCCCGTAGTTGGAGCATTTTTTTATCGTAATATTTTCTTTTTTTTTTTTTCCACTCTCAATATGTAGAATTTTTACGGGATTTTTTCAATTTAATTATAGAAATTGGATCTATCTGATGGAAAAATGAAGAGAAGGTAAATAAGGTTTCGTCGTAGTAGCGAGTGAAAATATTCTCAAGGGAGAAGTGAAAACGAAACGATATGTATACGTACATATATCCCTTCGAATTCCCAAGCGTAATTTCATTCTGCTTCGCGTTAATAGAATTATGGGAGGCAAAATGATCTTTCACCTCGTATAAATACATATTTATACAAACTTGTGAGTAAAATAATTCGTGGTCTGTAAAAACTTCAATATTTTTAGTTATTTCACTGACATGAGTGAATATCTTACACGAGCAGAAGTAGCATCAATTTTCAATCGTCGACATTATATTATGTTGTTGATATGTGTAATAGATGTGGTGTGAATAGTGATATTAATTGGATTACAATCGTTGTGAACCACGCTGACCTTTCAACCCTTAACAGTGTACGAAAAAAAAAAGTTACTAAATGTGTGTTGACAAGGAAGTTTTTCGATTTTCATAAAAAATATCCCTTGAGGGTTTTTGGGGTCGCTGAATTCAAATCTGAAGATAAAATTGTGAAAATGTGGGAAAAACTTATTATGAAGAGTTTTGTCAGCCTTCGTGGTGCACTTCGGGGCTGTGAATTATTATTTTTTCTTTATTCAAATTAAGTTTCTTCAGCTAATACCGATCTATAAGTATTATCTCCAATTTAGTAATCACAAAAGAAATTAATTTGAGCCGAACAGAAGTGTGAAAGACAATTTTGAATGAAATTCGAGATTTTTTAAATTTATGGCAACCATATTGAATCTACCATTTTCAATTTGATAATTTTGATATTAAACTTGATTTCAGCGACCCCAAAAACCCTCCAGCCATTAGGTTTCATCGGATTCATATAATTTTGAAATCAGATATTTTTATAATGACATGAGTGTCGCATACACTGATGGTCCCTAAAATTTTCAAACATATATGTGTCAGACATTATCAAAAGGTTAAACCAAATGAAACTCTCATAAAAACAAAAAATCCCTTAATACAATATTTCAACACTATTTGATTCATTAAACAATATAACACAGTAATTCCTCAAACATTTCACCAAATATGTTCACAACAAATATAAACTACTAAAATAAATGTCACTTCTAAAATACACATATAAATAAATTTATCAAGCACTTTATTTAACTTATATATAATAAATAGAATATAAAAAACCACGATGATTATCATGAGGTGAAAACACTTGGTTATGAAGTCTGTATATGGAGAAGAATTGTTCTGTCATATCAATGCAGCAGAGGAACGATATACGTACACATTGTAAGTGGAGATGGGGAGGGAAGAAGGAGTATGAAGTACGATGGAATTTTATCGGCACGAGACCACAAATCCCCAGCGCGTTGGCACCATTTCACACACACACACAGACACACACTCATACATACGGTATAGGACTACGCACTTACATATATGAACACGTGCTGTAGTAGTTTATTCCTCGAACAGGCAACGCAAGACAGAGACAAGCACATATTTTTACAGATATATAGCGTGTACTAGAATTTATATATTTTCGATTAACGATAAAACGAATGATTGTAATTTGAATTTAATTATTTTATTGAATTGAAACGTATTAATTTACCAAGGAAGAGAAAATATTGTCTATTAACATTGTGGAACAGTATAAATAATCAAATAAACAAAGTAATCCAACTGCACTCTAAACATAAAACGACTGAAAAGAGAAATGAAAACATTTAGTACTCTGAAATAATCCAGGATGAATAATTAAATGGATAAGTGCTCTTCTATATTAAATAAACTTTGCAATCTATTATTAACTTGAAATACCAGTAATTCTATAACACCCTGTATATCAAGTGAACGGAGAAGAAAAAGGAGAAATGAAAGAGAACGGAAGAAAGACAAAAGTGCGAGGAAGTGAACTCAGAAGAGACAATGTTCCTCTCTGCTGGACGCCACTGTGAATCTTGATTGCAACACAACGATCAACTTTAAAAAATATATATCTATATATGTTTTGAAAAGAAAAAAAAAGAACGAGAAAAAAAAACATACAAACAAACAAACAATGTAGAAATGAATATTCAACAGTGTCACGATAACGCTGTGAATTTACTTCGTTGAGATTTCATGATTGAAAATTGATATACGACTTTATACTTGGAGAAAAAAAAAATAGTTAGACAAAAAATATTAACGTCAAGAATAGATAAGTATGAAATTAAATGTTGGTGTGAGTAGGAATCTTTGGAATAGGTGAGGTAATATGGTTAATGGCAGTGGTAAACAAGGCAAAGGCGAGACGTGGATTGAATGATCGCGTGTGACATTGAGCCAAAGCTCTATGTAGATGTATATATGTGTGGTATATACGTATATACTGATGATAGATTATAACTGACACCTTTTATATATAGAGGCTTCTTGGCACAATGTCATTTTGCTAGATAGTGAACTTTCTTGATTGAGCTCATTAAGTCGGAATATTTGAGAGGAAAAAAATATGATGAGTGATATATTTGATTAACGCCGCAACAGTGTACAGAAAAAAAAAATATTTCTGTGTCATAATTGTGTTGATAAAAAAGTTTTTTTATATTACTATAATAAATATTTCACGGGGGTTTTTGGGGGGTTTGGGGTTTTTTGGGGGGTTTGGGGGTTTTTGGGGTCATTTGGGGGTCGCCGAATCAAAATCTGATAACAAAATAGATTAAGTTGAGTGAAACAGATGTGGAAGACAATTTTTTATAAAATTAGACATTTTTTCAATTCATGACAGCAATATTGGATCTTTCATTTTTTATTTGATAATTTTAATATTAAATTTGAATTCAGTGGCCTCAAATACCCCAAAAACACTAAGTTTTCTGTTTATTTCCATTGGACATTCTCAAACTAAACGTTGAGTTTGTGAACTAAATAAAGTATACTATACAAACAGTAACATAAATTGAATGTTAATATTTATCTGCATTTCTCATTCATTGTTATTCTAATTATTATCATCGATATTCATATATGATCTATGCAATCTCATCAATATGTATGAATGGTATACGTATATGTCAAGTCGACGGATTGAGAATGGGGCTTCGGTTGCCGTGACGTGTGGCTTACAGCTCGAGTATCATAATACTTGTAAGCTCTCGGACACATTAAGCTGGGTGATATCATTCGTGGTCTGAGCATTACAAGACGGTTCTGGTTTGATCCAAACGCTATTTGTACGTCCCAAGGGGTCGACAACATTCACGAAGTGCTTATTTATATATGGATGTGTATATGATACTCTGATATTTAATTTACATACATTGAATCTGAATTCATTGGTATCATTCTATTATAAAACTACCGTACTAAACGAGAAATTATATTCACGTCAAATATTGATCAATCGCGATATTGATCAGGATATGTATCAATGAAATGATACACTAAAAAATAGTATTTTCAATGCTGGTATTCCATAGTCTGAATACCAAAGTTTTCTCCATGGAGGGATATGTTTATTTACCACAGCAAAAATTGGTATTGCAGTAGTAAGAATACCAACATTGCAATAAAAACACTGCATAACCTCAATTTATTTATGTAGATATATATATCTGGGTAATACACACAGTAAAATACGCCGGTAAGGTTACAGTTTGCTATAGTATGAGAATGTAGGCAATGATGACATTAAAACGTATGTTATAGTTGCATAAGTTGAAGTTTTAGCATTATAAGTTAACTCGGTATTATTTCTGGAGTCATACCAGTATTCTTGCAGTAAGGATACTTATTCTTATACTGCAAATTCAAGTGTGTTAAAAATGACTACAGGGTGGTAGTTATGTATGGGAAATTAACACAATTCTAAATGTGTTAGAAATGACTACAATGCTTTAAGCATATTGTAGAAACAACACATATACGTGTGTTAAAATAACACACTAAAAAAACGGACTCAGTAATACTTTGAATTGTAAATTGTTTTCATTCGATTGCGTTTATTAGTGTTTTTCATTCATTTATCGTAATTTGGAATTAAAATTCTCATATGATAACTTATATTCATTATATCTGTTTGCCTACGTTCAGAAAATTCCATCACGAAAACATATAGTAGAATAATTTGACAGAATACAATGATACTGTATCTAATTGTTTATTTAATAATGTTGCAATAGTGGTGGTTTATCTTAATACTTTGAAATGTGTTTGCCTCATTGCAACGAATAATATTAAACAGTTCGTCGTTGAGCTAGTCAATTCATTAGAATGTAAGTGAGGTTAGAATTTTTGTTACCCGTTAAATTTGTTTAAGACATTTATTGTTGTTTGATATGTTGTATTTGGACTGATAATTAATTAACTAATATCCAATTCATCACAACGGTGATAAATTTATGAAGATTAATTATTTGTTCTTACCAGAATTTCACGACTTCATTTCAATCATTGAACCACATTCACTGTGAACAGAATAAGCAAATAATAAATTAGATTCTTGGAGTTGTTTTCTATTTCAATATAAAGAAGGTAAATAAAAAAATTTATTCTGTCATTATGCCATTCACCTCATTTGCTGATTGCACCGCTCACATATTCAAATATTTATATTTTTGTTATGAATATGTAGTTGATATAAAACATTTACATCTCTGTTCTCTTTTCATTTTTTTTTCTAGACTAATGTCATGAATTATATTATAGCAAATAGTGATAAGTTCTGTAAAGACTATGATCTATATTGTAAATGTGGTGAGTAATATCAGAATTAAGTGTATGCTACTGTGGTTTAAAACACAATCCTTTTTTCATACATTTAGGGACATTAATTTCATTCAAGTCAATATTATTATTCTTGTACCAACAAATGTTCAACACTTCTCTACACGTTACCATAAGGTTTCAGTTTCAAATGATGAAATAAATGTTAAATCTTCAGATCAATATTCTTCTTCACTGATAATAAACAAATTTTGTATCAATTTGATGAAAATGATTTGATACAACTTATCCCTATCATTCACTGTTAAAAAGCAGAACATTTTCATGAAAATATTGTTTCAGGTAAATGTAATTATGCATTTTGATCGTAATATTAAATAAACATTCACACAATGGTTCATGTAAATATATAATTTTACACAAATGTATATTCATTAGAATTGTAGAATAAATTTCATGTCTGATTTGTTTAGATGAGATTGATTAATTCAAATGTAAATTGCAATATGAATTTTAAATAGATTCCCAAACAATTTCATTAATATACATAAAATAACGAATCAAAATTGAAACTAAACAACAACAATTTAATTCATGATATGGGTTTTCAAGTGATGTTATGATAAATGAGACAGTCTATCTAAATATAGAACTGAAGAGTATACTTAATTACAATGACAATAGCTTCGGAAATGTCAAATCAATCTATTTAACCCAGAGCAAGAATAAACATAAAGAGATAATTGAATTCGTATCAACTATGTAACGACTTGGAATTTTCTTCAATCATTTTCCTCACGACGTTTTTCCATCATCGATCACTTTTATATTTCAACTGTTTCGTAGTTGGCAGCACTGGTACAAAGAAGTCGACGTCAATTTATTGCATATTGAGTATCAACAATACATTGAATGCAAATTGATAGATTGAATAAAAATCGCAATTGAAGCAATGATCATTAAAAAAGAAAAAAAGAACTGAAGTTTCCTACTTATTTTATTTCTATATTTATTGCCGGCAAGAAGTCACGATGGAAAATAGGTCACGAGTGCTTGAAGTCGTTGAATATTATATATGTTCACGACGAAGATTTTATCAGGATATATAATGCACATTAGAAAATAAATATAAGTAGAAACGATGACAAATAATAGTAGGAATAAAAATTTTCATATTGTTATTTTAAATATATTCAATTTATCTATTGCATTTTAATGTCATGTCTATCAATTTCTAATTTAATTATTTATCATATTAGAAATATATTTATTGAGAATTATTCATATTTCTTTTCTACACGTGTACGTATACAGAATGTATTAAAGTTTTTGACAACCTCATCTCCGGTCATGTAATGCTCATGACATCTTCAATGAAATGGCACAATTGAATAATGCATATTTGTATAATATTTTTGATTGTGTTGAGTTTGTCGACGAATTTGCATTTGATTCTGACCTCGGAAATGCAAAAATCGAACTGCGATTCGATATTCATGAAGAAGTTTTCAAGCTTACAGCATTAAATAGGTGAAGCCTGATTTTATTTCTCACAAAAGCCTTTCAATGTATTTATTTTGCATATAAATTATACAAAACAATTTTAATGGTTGACAATAATGACTTTAGTATCAAGTATTGTATAAAAAGAAGTTGGAGGCTCGTGATGTCAATTGATAAACGAAATTTGGCATCTGTAATCATTAATTAATTTGTTAACAATGAGTTACACATATATGTGCAGAGATAAATTGAACAGAATTTAAATTTGATATTAAAATCATGAAATTAGAAACAGTCAGTTTAATATGACTGTCATGAATTTTCGAAATTTTCCAACGAAAAAAAAAACAACTTTCATCTCGAACAGATTATTTCTCAGATTTATGGCAGCCATATTGAATCAGATATTAAAAATTCTGCAATTATATTTTCAGATTTGAATTCAGCGACCCCCAAAAACCCCCGAATAAATATTGTTTTGTGAAAATTAGAAACATACCAATGACACAAAAACATTGTTTTTTTCTGTACACTATTAAGGTGTAGAGATAAGAAAGAAGAAAGAAGATTTCGTATTTTCATAAAATTCTTTCGGCAATGAACTCGCAAAAAAAAAAATTTAACACAAAGAAAATGTAACAATTATGGGACTTGTAACAAAAGATTACAATTTTTACACGAAATAATTCAATTCATACTGTCAATTGATATAAGTTTTTGTTTCCCCATTTGGCATATCAATTGTATAAAAAAATAAATGAGACAACGGAAGGAAAAAAAAAATTCCTGTGACTCGTCATCGTTAGAGTTTCATTTAGCCACTCGACAAGAAATTGCAGTCTTCGCTTCACGGATGGGATAAAAGTAACGGATGCTATACTGACACACGCAACAATGAAAGCTGAGCAAACACGACTCGAGTAAACAAACGTTTTACTACCGCTCAATAACGTCATCGTCCCCACGTAATATAACAGTGTATACATATCCATACACACATATATATATATATATATACAGCCACATGTTTGATATTTTACTTATTATTGTGCAATCTCAGTTGTAATATCATTGTCTAACCCTGTAATAAGCTTATTAATATTATTTTTTATTTTTTTGTAATCGTTTGTATAACTTTTTTTGTCTGTGAATGTGATAACCCAATTTCTGTACTCTTGAAACCCGAAAGTTAAATAATTTACTTATTATTCACAGTGTTCTTATTGTAATTTCACATACATATGTATGCTTGCAGTCCATGAGCGTCTGAGAATAATATTTGAGGTGAATGAACCCATCAACGATCATATAATGAAGCTACTCTTTTGTAATAAGAATTTCTGATTCGAATGTTTTAGTTATTCAAAGATAAGTATAGGCAGATAATGAATAGTTATGGATATTATTTTTAAATTAAATTAAGACTTTGGAATAATTGTAGAAGTGTTCTATCCTTCGAGGAGAAAATGGTAATGATTGAGAATAAACAAAAGGTATAGCTAAGTTTTCTAAAACATTTTATAATATGTTTTTTAAGTATCAATAAATAATAATGTATAACTTGAAAAACCTGTGTCTAGTTTTTTTTTTTTTTAGTGGGGAAGAATAATTCTCGTCTTTGGGTCTCCCTCCTGCCAAGAAAAAAAAAAAAAGAAACACATGACGGTTTGATCGCATGCGTGATATGAATGTAGAAACTAGTAGGTAAGAAATGATTTTAATATTCATCGGTTAAAATTTTTGTATGCAATATCGAAATAAAGTCATTTGTTGAAATAATAATTGAAATAAATCGGTATTTATATGTTTAATTTTAATTTCAGTTATGGAAAACTATTGTCAACAGCATGAAAATAGTAGAAATATTTATGTCGACAGTTTGTGGGAAAAAAAAATGGGCAACAGGGCATCTGGTCAATACCAAATAACAAATGCACAGTGCCGAGTGACGAGATTGGCCCAGATGCGTTTTTCTTTTTTCTTTATTTCATATTCATGTTTATCCGGCGTTTTGAAAATTGGTAGTTTTTCAGTAAAATCGTGGAAGCAGTAAAGAAATAGTAACATTTTGATAATTTACCATTTTCATACGCCAAAAGTGACCAGAAATTTTTCGATAGTGTTGTGAATTTTTCATACCAACTTATAACCAATTATTTTCCATCAATATTTTGGTAAAATTTTTCATATAGAATTACCAAAACAAAAATAATTCAAATAGCCGGTCGAAACTCCAACGAATGATAAATCGAATAAAAATAAAAATGTCATCGTTCTTTACAATTATATTGTTACATTATATAATTCGTGGAATATAATTATTGTGATTCATCAATAACTATCCACAATAAGTGACCAAGTCAACTAATTATTGAAGTATTTGATTATCCACATAATTGTAGAAACTTTGAATTGCAATGTAATGAATTAATAATGATACTAAATTTTTCTCGCCAATGATAGTAATTTTTTCACCTGAACTTGGAATATTTTGTTATGCAATTATTAATCAACTAAAAATAAAATATTGATAATATATTTTTTCTTACTTCACAGTTCACCTTTAGCATTTTAAAATATCTATTGAAGTGGCATTAATTATCAATGTCACCTTTGATCAGAGACTCGCCAAATTCCTCAACTTATTAATCCAAAAAAAACATTCTTTGTTCAAACGGAAAAAAAAAAACATTTTAGTTCAAGTTTTCGACAGTACTTGTATTATTACACATTAGTATCATATAATTCTAGGTCGTGACAATTAATAGATAAAAAAAATATTATCTCTGTTATGTCACTGTAAAAATAAATAACAAGTAAAAAACACAAAAAATTAAATTATTATATTATCCACTGATTTGCGTTGTGGTTTGCGTGTATATAAAATATACAGATGTTTTTTTTCGAAACGTCCTTGTAAAAGTTTCCGAGCACATAAACACATTGCACAATAGGTTAAGACCTATGACCTTACATGCCACATTTATAAGCCTTGGCAATATATTTATCACCCCCTGTATCCATAAATAAAGATAAATGAAATTGAGAGAAAGGAGAAAAAAAATAAATAAATAAAGTAATGAATTTCTGCATACAGACTGATAAAACCGATAAAAACAAACGGACGATAAAATGAGATAAAAATAACACTGGAGGAATTAAATAAAGATTCGATTCACATTTATATTGAGCTCTCGTGAGATTGTACCATTTTTTTTGTCCCCAATTTTTCATTATATCCAACAATAAAAAAAATAAGTGAAACATTGTTTTTTGTTTGACTATTTGGTTGATACATTTTAATTGACACTGATATGAAATAATAGATTTGCAATAACATTTTCATCTACCAATCGATTGTGTCGAAAAAATAAATGGATACATCGAAGCTTTAACAATCCTCAAGTTTATTCAATTTGAAACGCGGATCAAAGCTATAAATTTATTCAGAAACTTTCGAAACATTTAAACACAAATTTGTGTCCAGTTGAATTCAGTAGCAAAAATTTTTCGATAGATATAATTTAATATCTGTTTGTTTTCTTTAAAATTTAAATGCTACCAAACTGTTTCAAAATTCTATTAACTAAATATAATTATCAATAATCTCACGTCCCAAATTTTTTCGTTAATTACCAAACAATACATCATCAAATAAGAATTTAAAAAATGTTTCTCTATTAATTATTTTCATGAAAAAGTCATTTATAAAATTTAAAAATATTTCCTAAGATAGTGAATAACATAGCGTGTGTTTAAAAGACGAGCCTCCAGTCTCGAGTCCAAAGTTCAGTATAATACAAACTCGAAAGTAACTATGTGCATAGAAAAATAGAGGACGAGAGATAGGAAAACTGTGTGAGGAAAATAAAGAACAGTGGTAAGGGCACTGCCTGGGGCACTGATAATTTTACGCCCGTCCATGAATGTATATGTGCTTATCTGGCTTCTTATACACACTGACATTCCCAATGTCCATCCGCACACACCCACAGTCTACAGACAGACCACTAGTGACATTCCGATGTCGTGCTCATTAATATTAAACAGTCTGTTTGGTTTCTCGTTTTATTTCTCTCCCTCTTTTCTCTCCCTATAAAATTTTTTTTCGGCCAGTTATATTATGCTGGTTTTTTATTCTCCCATTTTTTCTTTTCCGTGTAGATAGTAACACGAACGCTATATATACCAACTTGTCAGTGAGTATAGATTTGAAACTCAAAAGATATCAGTTGACTTCGTTGCGGTCGAGTCGAAGCACCGCACATCAGTATATAGTAATGTCACAAAGTGTAAAAGTATTTTTTTTTTTGCTTTGTGAAATCTAAAAAAATTCTTTCACATTATTTTTAATTTCATGTGTAGTGTGTGTTTCCTGACGTCATTGAACAACAGTATGTGCAGTGTGTATGTGTATTCAATTGAATAAACGAAATTATAAATAACATTTTTACATCTCATTATAAATTTCTTTAAATTCAATTTTAAAGCTTAAAATAAAGTAGTAAAAATAGTTGATAAATGTGTTAGTAATGAAACTTTTTCGGATGAATTAAAAATCGTGTTTGTGTATAAATAAAAATTAATGCTTCAGATGTTTTTGTTAATATAATTAAGACATTAAAGGATATATTATAACCTCATGTAAGAAGAATTAAAATTTTAATAATATAGTGACACAATTTAATGAAGGTTAAATAAATAAAAAATCGAGTACAATTACGAATCAACTGAATATTCAAACTCATTCGTGTTATATTGTTTATGTATGTGTATACGTAACTATTATTGTGGATGTGTTTATGCATTTAATATTAAATATTCTGCTCCATATTCAGTATCGTGAGATCCACTGTAAACGATTGATCAACTCAGTCGAGAGTTATCTGAATGAATTTCCAATACAATATATACACAGTCACAAATTAAATTTATCATTTATAATTAAACAATTTTACAAATGAAAATGTGTATTGGATCAATGCTTGTATCATGAGAACAAATTCAAATATCATTTGATAAATAATCAATGTTTCTCTATTCTTCTATATAAATAATTTTGAAGTATATAAAAATAATTATTAAAAATAGGCCGATTAGAAATTGCGAAGAAAACAAAAATGGGTAAGTAATTGTCTTTACATACCATGTGATAATATTTCAGGTTATGTCATAATTGATGATGAAAATACATTTTTCATTTGAGAAAATTTTTTTTTTTATTCCAGCCGGTTATGTGAGATTTTTATTTGCAATAATGCTTTGCATTGCCAATATGATTATTTATGGATTGAAAGTAAATATTTCAACGACTATAATTGGTATGGTGAAACCGAAAATAAATACGATTGGTAATGGAACGTCGTCGTTGCAACAGTGTCCACAATTTGAAGATACGAGTTTAGCACAATCTGCTGATATTGTTGGACCATATGAATGGTCAACGACTGAACAAGGGCTCGTTGTCAGTCTTTATTTTGCGGGTTATATGCTTGGAATGTTTCCCGCTGGATATTTTGCTGATAGGTATATGGACATTATATTTATATGATAAACATTATTTTTATCTTATTTTTATTTGGGAGATATGAATATTTGATATGTGGAGAAATTATTGCTTCAATTTTTCTTTTATCGTGGAATTGACGTGAGAATTGGTATGTTTTTTTTTTTTTTTATTGAGAGTCGATACTGAAGGGAATTTATAGAAAAAAATTGTGGGTGAGAGAATGAAAACTGATAATGAAAATAATTGGAATTTTTCCATCATCTTGGGGTTGTTTGATGAAAGAGAATGTTATAAATCTCGAAGAATTTGATGAAATAAATTTTTGATTGGTTGGATAATTGAACGAATTCATTGTGGAATAGAAAATATTTTCGACGTGTTTGAATTTCGAAATTAATATAGATTTCTCTTCATAAATAAACACTGAGGTGAAAAAAAAAAAAAAAAAAACGTAAAGGCAATTCCAAATTTCACTAAATATTTACACAAATTAAAATTTTTTTCTTTCACACCATTTTCTTTAGTTTGAATATAAATCATCTGCTGAGTTCAAATTCTGTCATCTCCAAATGAAAATTGATTAAGAAAAAATCTAATAGTGAATGAAAGAAAAAAAAAAAAAAATTGTGTTCTTCATTTCATTTAAAATATAAGTATCATCAATTGAATCAAATAAAACTGTACACAAAATCTGAATGATAATATAATTAATTATTAATTCTCAGATTCAATACAAAATGGGTTTTAATGACTTCCGTTTTTGCCAATTCAATATTTTCATTATTAGTACCATTGGCAGCTGAACGCATTGGTGTACTATTATTTTTGAGATTTATGGCTGGACTAGTGAGTGCAGCAAATTTACCAGTTGTTAATGTACTCGTTGGAAAATGGGTTGTTTATGAAGAAAAAAGTACATGGGTAGCAATAATTAATTCTGGCACATCAATTGGCACAGTAATTTCTATATTATCATCCGGATTAATAATGAACAGTCTTGGATGGGAAGCAGTATTTTATATCCATGGTGTATTACCATTAATATGGTGTGTAGTGTTTGCAATTTTCTTTGCTGACAATCCAGAAACACAGAAATATATTAGTGAACCAGAACGTGAATTAATTGTCACGTCTTATGGTCATCGACAACCAACGAAAAGTGGAATCGATGTACCATGGAGAGAAATATTCACATCAAAACCATTTTGGGCATTAGTTGTTACCAATTGTTTTGGTAATTTTGTTTGGTATTTCTTGCTAACACAATTGCCACTTTATATGAATAAAATGCTGAGATTCAACATTAAATCGGTGAGTATAGTATTTAAAATTTATCAAGATATATTTGTGTGATAATAATTAAATAATTATAAAGATACAAACTTTTGAGGTTCAATAATTTTATTTTTTGACGAGTACTTTTTTTCGTGGCAAATGAAACTGTGAGTGGACAATATTCAAATTTGAAATTCTCTTTTTTATTATATTTTTTTCTATTGTGACAGTGAACAAAGTTTGAACAGTGGAAGCTGAGGAAGGAGCACTGTAATGATAAATAATGACGGTCCTACTACACTATTATTAAAATTTTTTTTATAATCAATTCGAACACATATCACTTATAATATAACGTTTATGTTGATTCGAATGTCGATTCGATAACGTTCGTGGTTTTTATATATCTTTAAATGACTATCTTTGAACACTTTAGATGTATGATTGAAAACGTCACGAGAGAGCACGTCAAGAGATCCTTTAATTATCAATTTCCAAGTTCAATATTTCACATTGAATTGTACAATTCGTATAAATGTTAAGATTGTTATGATAAAATAGTCCTCACAATTAATTTAAAAAAATAATTAACTGATATAAATCAATTACACAAATGAAAATACATTATCGTAATAATTATTGTGATTATCTGAACCCATAGAAGAATGTGATTGAACAATGAATTAATTACTCATTCTTTAATTGAATACATATTTCATTCTGTTTTTAATTACGTAGATCACGTATGTTTGATAATTATCTTTCATGTATTTTTTTTTCAATTTGTTTTTCTTTAGAATGTATTGATAAGCTGTTCGCCTTATCTTATAAATGCCATAACAAATCCCATATTGGGAAAATTACTTGACATAGGACGTAGACGTGGTTATTGGTCACAAACTAATGGCAGAAAATTGGCAGTTGGCGTTAGTGAGTATAACTATTGAGTTAAAAACCATATAACAATCTATTTATTTGATGAATTTGTAATTATTTTATATTCTTCTTCTCATATTATTTATATAGGTTGTATACCACCGAGTATTATGTTACTCGTAATTGCATATATTGGTTGTGAACGTACTGGAACAACCGTACTATTGATATTAAGTATTGTTATCGGTGGTGCCATATTTGTAGGACATTTAACAAATCAAAATGACCTTGCGCCTAATTATGCTGGAATTTTAATGGGAATAACAAATACACCGGGTACTATATCTGCATTTCTATTGCCAGCACTTGTGGGTGCATTAACTGAAGACGGAGTAAGTTTTCCATTAAGATATAAAGATTATTTTTAATTTCAATCATTTCTCTTCCTTCACTTCATATCGACAATTGCTGATAAATAATTACGTTAATAAAGAATTGAATGATAATGAAAATAGGCAAGAAATAAAAGTGATTGCACATTGAGAATTGATAGTGACGAATTCACGATTTGACGATAAAACTAATAATGATAAAGATGATAATTATTTATCAACATTTGGCATTGATTATCATCAGCACGATTAAATCTTTATACACTGAAAATAAAAGAAGTAATTTTGCTCCCGGAAGAATATATATACAAGAATACTGCTATAACTTCAACTCATCTGACTATAGCATACGTTCTGATGTCGTCATAGTTTACATTATCATACTATAGCAAATCGTAACTTTTCCCGCGTGTTTTACTGTATGTATTTCCCAGATATATATATCTGCATAAATAATGTGAGGTTATGCGGTGTTTTAATTTCAATGTTGGTATTCTTACTACAGGAATACCAAACTTTGTTGTGGTAAATGCACGTATCACTTTATTGAAGAAACTTTGGTATTCGTATTATAAAAATACCAGTATTCCTACGAAAGCAAGAAATATTTCAGGAGGAAAAATAGTTTTTTTTCCAGTGTAAAGTTTGAAAGCTGATGTTTTGAATTAATATTATATTGCAGTGGTTATTATTCATTTAATTGACTTATTCATTTTTCTCATCCATTTTCTCTAGCATACATTCGAACGATGGAGATATGTCATATGGATTAATGTCGTAGCTCAAATGTTTGCATTTATTGTGTTTGTAATATTTGGCTCGGCGAAAATTCAAAGTTGGAATTATCCAGGAGGTCGTGCTCCTACAGAGCAAAAAAATGGTGCTAATAAAACTAACGAAAAGGAAGATGGTGTCACATCACGGATGTTATAGTGTGAGAAAAAATGAAAAGAGTACAAACCAAAAAAAAATAAATTCATTTCAATTATATTTTGTATATCATTTTTTTTTCTTTTTTTCGTCACATTGTGATCTTTATCTTTTTTTTTTTTTTGATACGTACATATGTATATATTGTGTCACCATACGTCCGTAATTAAAATAAAATACTCTTATTATGGTTTTCATAATATTTTTTTTTCACTATTTTTTCGCGTATAATTACGTTCTACATTTTATTTTTGAACATACATAATTTGTATATGTAAATGACACGCTAGTTCCTGCCGGAAATGAATGGAAATACAACAATATGAAGTGTATAAACACTGCAATTAGCAAAAGACCACCCACACTGCGCGGTGGCTAATTAGGCAACCACCTGGAGCGAAGAAAGAAGTGGAAAAAAAAATTATGAAAAAAAGAAGAAGAAGAGGAAAAACAAACAAAAGAAAAAATATTCCGCCTATTCCAATTAGAAACGTCTGTCTGCTTGCGTTTCATATCGTCATATTAACGACTGGGCGGTCGCCTGCTGCTGCCGTTGCTATATAGTACAACATCGTCTCTAATATCCTTTACGCTTTTACAAATGAAGCACAACTCAGATATAATTATTTATAGAATACTTGAGGTATTACGGTTGGTGATGTCTATTTTGTGAAATTATTTATATAACTCAACGGTTCAAATTTAAAATCCAGTAATGAATGAATTTTTGAATTAATTTCACTTGGTGTTATTATATTCTTCAGGTATTATCTAGTATGATTGAAGAAAATCGTCTATGCGTTATTTGGTGAGTAAATTGTTGTAATTTTACGTTTTGTTTTCATTTCTCTGTTTGATAATTGAAATTTAATATGAGACTAATAGTTCTTTATAACGTAATATGTATTCAGTGTCTTATTACGCATTAAATATTTAATTGTTTGTAATGTTTCATCCCGCTGTTGTTATGAAAGGAATTATTATTGTCAGTACTCTCGTTTTTATTGAAACTATTATTATCGGCTATATTTTTTCAAAGCTCACAATTTAAATACAAAATAATTATTTCATTATTTTACAATGTGTAATAAAAAAGTTTTAATTGAAAACTTTGTTTGTAATACATTAAATCTCTTGTAATGTGCGGTTATTATTTTGTTTTGAGTATTTTGTTGTTGAGAATGATTGGAAATTGCAATTTTTTACTTTCATAATTGAACTCGAGCGTTAATTAAATTCTTTCAGTCATTACTACAAAAAAACTATATTAATTAAACAAATTTTCAACAATAAATCTTCATATTATGACACAATTTTGGTAGTTGGTAAAAATATAACTTGACAAAAATAAACAGAACAAATATGAATTGGCATCCGTTGTCGATCCTCTCTACTATTTTTTGCACAATAAAATTTTGCACACCACACCATTGATAAATGATGCTCAACCCACTATTTATTTCTGTTTGTGACGTTCCACTCCCGCTACTATTTTGCGTGTAAATCATAACGATAAAAAATAATGAATAAAGACTTATCGTTAGTAATACATCTATTTTATTTCAAAATTGTTTCCCATTGGGATTTTTTTCCTGATAGATTTTTACCTTGATTCTTCTAGTAATATTTCTCCAGTTATTTTTTTTTTTTCGCATCTATATATTTTACCGGTATTTAACAATGTTTATTGCATTGGCATGTTTCAAAATGTTTCTCCGATAAAAATGAAACATGTAGAAAAAATGGCAATTGTTTAAATGAAATAAAATTAATATCTCTTTGTCGTGAATTCAAGACAATTCATTACACTTTGCTTCTATTTATTTCACCCTTTTTTTTTTTTTTTTTCCAACAGGTGATTGTAAAATTTGGGTGGATATTATGTTCATATATGTACATATGCATTGACACATACGACATTATGAAGAAACAAAAGCAACCTGCCGGGCGCTCGCGGCATTCGTCGATGATCTATAAAAACATTACTCTTATACCGTGGGAAAGCACCTGCCGTTGAGAGCGTGCGCCTCGCTCGTGGCTCGCGCTTCAAAGACTCTTCTCCTTTGTCTTTTATTTCTTTTGCTCTTTCTTCTTTTTTATTTGTCATCCAACATAGGATGTTTCATCGTAAAGCACATAAGAACTGTAACTTATACAAAATGATGAATAAAAAAATAAATCTTCACGGTAAATTCAAAATTGAATTTTATCGGGAAAATTTTGATAGAAAAAAAAAATTAAATGCACCTATTGAATAATATAAGATGACATATATAATTATTAAATTTCATCGAGTTTATCAATAACTCTGTATAACAAAAAAATATATTTTAATTTCTATATATGTTCGAGTTGTACGAGAATAAAAAAAATATATATTTCGCCAGATATTCATTTTCACAATTTATGAATGTTCAAATCGAGTATAAAGATTCAAATCGTTTGCGATAGTCCCGAAGAATAGTCATGAAATTGAGAAAGCGGAAGTAAAAGAGAACGGAGGCGAGAGAAAATGAGACGAGGGTGAATGTGTGAAAGGCAGAAGGAGAATGAGAACGCAAGAGTATAGCAGGCTCCACAGACCGCATCGTTATTACTAGCAATAAATCGCCACATTTAATAAGAGTAAGGTGTACGAGAGTAAGGGGCTTCCACTATCGTGGCTTGCAACGGCTGGAAGCCCATTTCCACCGATGGTGAATATGATCGGTGAACGTTGGTCGAACCTCGGCCTGAATATCTTCAGAAGTCAAGAGCGAGCGATATAATACTTAATAAAAATAAAAAGGTAGTATAGAAATAGGTTGAAAAAATTGAGAAAGATTCTGTAGATTTTTTATACTCTTGGGTGTAACAGTTAAATGAGATCATGATTATTTATATTGTTATTTATTATTTATATGGATAATTATTGATTATCATTCTGATGTAAAAAAAATCCGATTGCATTGAATTAGAAGAAATTAAAATTCATCAAACTTTTGTCTGGGAGATTCACTGTGAATCCAATCGTGTTACCAAATGCATAGTTCTATATCTCAATTATTAAAATAATAAATGAGAATAAATAACTAATTTTGGAAAAATAGTGTGTAGACACGAAACAATGAATGTCATAATTTTTTTCTATCCCGTTAAGTGAAACAAAGTGCACTAATATTTACATAAGCTCGAAAAAAACCAACATATCGTTGTTCATTTATTAATCAATATATTGTCGCACTGAATAAATTTACTGACAAGTACTAATTCAATTTCAAATTGTTTATTTGTCTTCACTGGAGTTCACAGAACAATTCAGGAGTTATTTTATCATTATTGTATTTCGCTTCTCAATAAACTTCCGATGATAACATTCATTGTCACTTACAATAAATGTTATTACATGTAGAATTTCATTTGAACTCTGAACTATCGAAGTGATAAATTCATGCACTCGCAAATTTATTATTGTTCCAATCATATTTATATATGGAATAATATTAACGAACTTGATTATTCAATAATAAAATTATAATTGACATTTTATTGTAGATTATTAATTAGTAGAAACATGACATTGATACGAATTGCAAAGTTTAAAAGCTCTTGGGAATTTCTAATTGACTTGCGCGTGCATCAAGTCGTCTTTCTCGTAGTGGTGCTCTTCGGTTTAATAATTCAATCATATTTTCCACCCCATCACATCGTTTTCGCGCGCGCCCACATCCCCTTCGGGCAATATATATATATATAGCAGTAGCTATAAACGTTTATGTAACTCGCGAGTAATAAAAGAAAAACACTTTGTTCTTTCTGCAAAAGGGCGTGCAAAACGTTGGATAATAAAATAAAAAAATTATTGAACTTGGAATTAGTTTCCTTTCATTTTCTATTTAAACTTTTTCGTTTTATTATTATTATCATCATTGATATTGGAATTATTATTGTAAATATTATTTCAGACAGTTGATCTCACCATTATTCAGAGAGACCAAAAGTCTTCTTATAAAACAGACACGAAATTATCGAATCGAAATATATTTTTGGTCGTTCGATATGTTCCTTTGATAATTGGTCAATTATGAAAAAATCACGTGACACGTTTCAAAAGCAGACGTTGAAATACGAATTGGAGTATGGCATAGTGACAGATCGTTTTCACAATTGTCAATTCACTGTGTGAAAATTGTCGAATTTTTAGATCTGACTGCACTTTGAGTCACGCGGAGACACGTTGGGTATAGATTGACAAGCAGACAGACAATACGATAGCGTGATATTTTAATTTGAACGTAAATTGAGAAAAATATAAAAAAAAAATTACTAGTTTCGGTGAAACCGGAACTCACATGAAGTAAAATAAAAAAAAATATATTTTTGCTTCCGAAATCCATAGTATTACCGTGCTGCGTTATCTATGGTAAGAATACATATCTTTACTGCAAGAATACTGATATAACTCCGGCAAGAATACCAAGTTTACTTATAATTCTAAAAGTTCAATTTATGTCACTATAGCATACGTTTTGATGTCGTCATAGCTTACACTCTCATACTATAGCAAATTGTAACTTGTCCTGCGTTTTTACTGTGTGTATTCCCCAGATATATATATGTACATAAATAGTGAGGTTATAAAGTGTTTTTATTTCAATGTTGGTATTCTTACTACAGCAATGCCAAGTTGGGCTGTGGTAGATATACGTATTCTTCTATTGAGAAAACTGGTATTCGTACTATCGGAATACCAGTATTACTACAAAAGCAAGAAATATTCCGTAAATAACGTTATTATAGAACTATTTCTCGGAATCATACGATCTTGAGATACTAAACCATTTACGAGATCCTACAGTATGGTTAAAGAATCTAGTCCCAGTTATTCAATTTTTTTTCACAGTAAAAAAAATACATATTAATGAAATCACATTTTTTTTTTGAACCCACAATAATAATACTCCGTTAATTATTATAATCTCCATGAGATTTACTAAATTTATCCGAATTATTATTCATATTTGATAATAAATCTCTATAAATTCAAGTAAAATTTAATGAACATAATTGAAAATTAATTTGATATTTATAATGAGGAAAAAAAGAAGGCATTGGTATTTGTTTTGAGAGAAAAAAAAAGGATTCACTATTCATATATGCCAAATCTCAATATAGTTATACTTTCATTCCTCGTATTTCGTGACGTCTGACCTTTACGCGCCAACACCACTATATACCATGAGAAAAGCCAATATTGCGCATGCATAATTTAGCAAGCTCAAACAAATAACAAAGTTTACGCATGGCGATGAGTTTACGCAACACGCCCGCGAGGATGATTTTGGAATGTCGACATTTGCTAGTGACATATTTTCATTCATATGAAAATGTGCACCGCGTGTTTGTATTACTAAAAATTTATACATATATATATATATATATACATATAATATATGTATATTAAAGTAATTCAATTTATTTTGCAATATATTTCAAGTATTATATTAAAATTCTGTGAGATTTAGTTGCAATATGTGTGTGTGTGTGTATGATTTTGTGCATCAGTAGTAAAAAATATATATACAAACAAAATATAATTTTAATACTGCTGGAATTAAGAATTAATAATAAATTAGAACGGATCAATAATTATTATTAAATTATCTATAAATATTTCAGTATGATCCAATTGAAATATATCTTTATGGAAAATATATATAGAGGAAATCAATAGCGAATAAATAACAATTTTGTTGGTGTTTTTATTTAGCAATTGATGAAAGAAGAACCTTTACTATATATTAGTTGATGTTGGTTTGTAAATCGTTGGATATGAATTTCATATACAATTTGTGCATGAGAATTACGAATTCATGGATTTGATCCCAAAGATATTCGTGAATTTGAATTCGTGGTAAACATGTAATTTTTATATTTATATTCGTTACCATATTTACTTTAGTATGTTAGAATCGTTGAGTTAGCTCACATTTCATTATCTCTATTATTGAATGAAAGTACTTTCAATAGTTTGTCAGGAAATATGTGATAAAACTTGAATAGTTAGTTCTATTATTAGTTGGTTAAGCTAACAGTTAATTGAACTAGTAGATCCGTGATTCAATTTACTCATTGAATTCACTGAATTCACTTTGACATCATTCCAACATCTGTATTATGATATAATAAACGATATAATATTTCTCGTGAATAAAAATCTGTTTTCCGAATAATTTAGCCTTTATCCCACTCTATGTGCTCATTGAATCGAGTCAGTAGTTTAGCTGCGACGTTGTGCGTTCTTCAGAGGGTTCAATTCACCCAACTCAACCCTTCAATAACAAATATAGACATATACGATCTTCATATCTATTGGTTTGAATGTGATAAATAGTGCTGAATAAGCAAATTGTCGAAATTGTTCCTTCGAAACCATTATCTGAATTGATGTGCTTGAAAAAATCCTCCATGTCACTTCTGTCTGAAGTATAAGTCGGTTCTTAAAGGAATATAATAATGTCCCGTCCCCTTCATTGTCCTCATAAAAGTCCTGAATGCTTTTTCTATTTAGTAATTCTTAAAGAAAAAAAATACGTTGATGTTTTCCAATTTTTTTGACTCATCAAATGATGAAAATTATGATGAAATGCATTCATTTATTATCAACATATATTTAATGCATCATTCATTATGTAATCGCGTCACGTGTATAATTGCAAGTGCTTAAAAGCCGTTGCCTCATCCGAATATAATTGACGTTACGTGGAAATAATTGAGCGAAAGATAATGCATGAATTCAAGCGCACCATATATAACTTTAAAAGTTTATACGAGTTTACATATGTACACATGTATATGCAGACTATATGTATGAATACATGGATATGAACATTACCATCAGGAAAATCACTGTATTTTCTCTCTCACTTACCCACACACTTGACAATTAAAACATTACGGAAGCGAATATGACACGGACGCGAAATTGCCCAGCATTTATTTCAAGTTGCCCCAGGCCAACCCAAGTTAGCCGACAGTGGGCACTTCAATTCACGTAGAACCTACGGATGTGTGATATGTGTGTGTGTGTGTGTGTGTGTGTGTGTGTGTGTGTGTGTGTGTGTGTGTGTGTGTGTGTGTGTGTGAGTTTGGGGGTGTGTGGAAACAGTACAGGATTTCATTAGTACAGAAATTTGTCGACCGCGGCGCCATTTGACGGATTGTTATTTAACCTAACCTAACTTGTGTAAATTTTCGTAGAAAGTTATGTACGGATTTAATTGTATGAATTAAAATGTTCATATATGCATTTATTTGTGAGACATAATTTTTTCTTCCAATTGGGATATTTAGTTTCGAAAAAGTGGAGATCATTAAATATTAGTAGAATTTTTTAGGAAAGCACTGTGAAACTTTGCATCTTTGTACGTCAATGAAGAACCAAACAAAGTATAAATTCAGAAAGTGATTTTGACATAGAAGAGGGAATACCACGAAAATGTAACTGCTAGCTGCATTGAATTCGAATTCAATATCAAAATCAATAAGTCAAAAATGGTAAATCCAATATGGCTATTATGAATTGTGAAAATCTTGGCTATATCGGAGCGGATAGTTAAAATTTTGCAGTTTTATTTTCAGATTTGAATTCTGCGACTCCAAAAACTCTCCGAGAGATGTTTTTTCATGAAAATTGAAATTCTTCTTTGTCAAAACACTTATGGCACAGAAATATTTTTTTCTGTACACTGTTAAGGGTTAAATTTTCAATTCCCTTCATATTGTGCAGCTCCTAATTCTTTGATACTTCCAACTGGAGTGTTTAGTAACACTGAGTCCAAATATAGTATAACTGAAAATCGTCATATAACCGTAACCTATAACTGCATTCATAATTGTATTTAGGTTAAGGTACTCCAACAATAAGCCACGCGTTACATTCCAATGTGTGAAATAAAAATGCGCTCGAATCAGCACTTCAACCCCTCTACGTTTGTCTGCAGAGATAAAGGGTTGCGTCGACATGTCATCCCCCCAGTCTCCCTACCTCTGTCTATATATAACCTCGAGGATCTTCAATGGTGATTTGTCAAAAACATTCCACAGCAAAATTTATGCTGGTTTTCCGGGCGTGCAAGCAGCTGGCCAACAGTTTGTATATATGCATGCCTTCCACTTGCATGCTCTTCTCATACGACATCTACATATATATCCCAGTATATAAAAATATGTATATGTTCATATATTTTAGAGGATGACGCATGCCAGCAGAAAGGAATGCTCACGGGAGAGATAAAAGAGAAAGAGGTACATATGCAATGACAGACCGCGTTGAAAATTTTGTACATACATGTACCTCATATTTTTTTTTCATTTTGCTCACTTACTGAGACCATGAATCACCAATTTTTTCATTCCATTATACTGCAGAGTTATTTTTTAAAACGACAATTCAAGCATTTAAAATAATATTGATGAATAGATGAAAACATAATGAATATTTTTTTCAACAATTGTTCGATAATAAAAATTTCAGGAGTTTGAAGTATGGCTTTTTTAAGGGATGCGATTATGAATATAAATTTATGTCTTTGGCACTGTTCAGAAATTTATAATTTGGAAAATATGCTCATTAAGTTTGATGAATGAATCCATGAGAATGATGGAGGTGGTGCTAATTTTAGTCCATCAAGTACATGCTCCCACAACGCATTTCCGGAATGGTTATTGCAACCTGAATGTTAATTCAATCGATTTACAATGCACTATACTCGACTGGTCGATTGAAATAGAAAGATAATCAATGTGATAAATTAATCAATTGATTAATTCGAGTTCAGTTCGATGATTGATTGAATTATTCGATTAACATTCAAAGCCGGATTCTCTCGTACCAGGTAATGTAACTACTTTTGAATCGATTAGTTAATATTCAATTGGATGTCTGGAAAAGCAGTGCAATCGTTGTTCATTGCTGCGACTGATTTATTAGATAATCGATTATAATAATTGTTATTCATTTGGATGATTCAGTTGATTGATGTTTGGCTAATTTATATACTCTCATGAATTATTTGATACGATTTGTTGATCTTTAGTCATTGGTAGTTTATTATGTGACACAATTTCACAGTGGTCATTAAAGAAAATGTTATACTGTTGATTAATTGGTTCATTGGTAGATTATATATTTGAATAACCATCCGGGTAATAAATTCAGGTGATGCACAACCCAGTCTGACTCCATAGTGGGCTCAATATAAATAAGAAATGGGGACGATGTTTGTGGTTTCTTTTTCTCTCTGATTATTGGAAACGAATCCGCCTGTATCTGAGCGCAGACTGTCATCCTTTACCTCAATTATAATCCAAAATTCGCTGAAAAAATCATATATGACTTTTAGATAAAATTGTTTTTGATTCCTGGCCAAACTCAGTTCACTTAACTATAAATATTCTCCGAATAAAATTCATTATTCCGACATCAGATTCAATTTGCAATAGTTTCTTCCAATATAAACTTGGAAGTACAACAACAATGTCGTTAAAAATCTTAACTTTCCAGAACATTTATATTTTATCTGTGTATTCATTTATCCACGATACTTTTTTGTTTTCACTTTTCGTTTTTTGTTTACCTTTTTTTTTTCTGGCGATTACTGTTATTTTACTCACTGAAATCCAGTGATTATCGTTAACGACAGATAGACACTTGAATCGAAGTTTCTCCCTGGAGATATGAACCAGGAAGGGATAGGGGTAGTAGCTACAGTTGGCTCAGCCGATACTTGTGTATATACGTATACATTAACCCCGTAGTAGTAGCCTGTTTACCTAATGGCTCAGCTCGTCCATTTTTATGGAGCAATTATGCAAACTGAAGAGCAGTCGCAAAAGGAGGAGCATATATAAATGGTGCGTGTATCTGAGAGTAAGAAAAAATTAGATAGAGGGTCTGGGGATTCACAATCTGAATGAGATTGACGTAGTCTGAGATAATATGGATAGAGATACAATAAGCAATTTCATCATGTAAATGAAATATGAATTGATGAATGGAGATAGGAAATTGTCGTACTTTAAGTAAGTGGAATATTTCTTGGTTTTGGAGCACTGGTATTCTTATAGTACGACTACCAAAGTTCTATTGATAAAAGCATACGTGTAAAAATACCAACATTGAAATGAAAACACTACATAACCTCACTTCATTTATGTAGATATATATTTGGATGATTGGGTATAGTATGAGAATGTAAACTATAACGATATCAGAACTTATGTTATAGTCACATAAGTTGAAATTTCAGCACTATAAGTAACTCGGTATTCTTGCTGGAGTTATACCAGTATTCTTGTAGTAAGAATACGTATTTTTATCATAGATAAACTGGTACGGTAAAACTATGGATTGTGGGAGCTAAAATATGTTTTTTTCAGTGTAGTCATCAGAGTGCCTGCAGAATTATCTTATCTTGACAGAAAACTATCTTTCAATACCTTGATTTGTAAGATAGTCGTTAGCTAAATTTCACTAACATTCGACACACTGCTTCCGGAACTTTTGGAAACGTCAATTTAGTTCATATTTTACCTTCTCTACCATTGAATGGAAGTACATTCAATAGTTTGTGAGAAAACATCCGATGAAACTTGACTAGTTAGTTCCATTATTACTCGGTTAAGCTCATAGTGAATTGGACTACTAGAACCATGGTACAATTTACTCATTGAATGCATTAATATCACTTTAATATCATTCCAACATCTGTATTACAGTATAATAAGTGATATAATATCTCTCGTGAATAAAAATCGGTTTGGGAATAATTCAAACTTTATTCCACTCTTTGTGCTCATTGAATCGAGTCAGTAGTTTAGTTGCTATTTCGTGCGCTTTTCAGCGGGTTCAATTCACCTGAACCAACCCTTCAATAACAAATATGAGCAAATACGATCTCCATATCTATTAGTTTGAATATGATAAATAGAGCGGAGAAGAAAAAATGCCACAATTTTTCCATCAAAATCACATTATATGAATTGACGTGCTTGGAGAACTTCCTACATCACTCCTGTCAAACTTATAAGTAATACAATGATAGATTCATCAAATAATACGGGACACATGACTATTCTTCTCTCGTAATAACTTTTCCTCTCCACCCTTTTTCTCGATCAATGAGAAAAAACATAGAGGACTTCTAACGGATGTTGATTCGATTCACGTCAACACTACCGAATTACCGCAGTTTACAAAAATGCTTTATATTTATTTCAAAGCGATAATTTCATCATTAATTAGTAGAAAACACTCCGAATATTTATTGAATATACATTGACCTCTACTAACTTTCACTTATTCCCACGATAAAGTTTGGTCAAGCGGCAATAGCTCCCTTCTCCTTTACATATTCGGAAATTTTGTGTACGCTGCAAATATATGCACATCTGCACTTCGGAAGCAACGCCGCTCTTATAACGATAGGCATAAACACATATCAGTATATACATAATGAGCCAGATATGCTTTCGTGGTTTAATATCAAGGCAATGTGGTGACCATGCTCTATCTCCCTCTTGTATGTATGTGTTCAGCTTCTGTATAGCTCGCTCAATTGCTAATTGCTTATTAGCTTTGGGATCACAGACATTCCCCGTTATGCATAACTGACATTTACTTCGTACCATTCAAACACGCTGTGGATTAGACGTAACCCAAGTCTATTCTATCAATCCGATATTGTATAATCTATTTTAAGAAAATTGAATTTTTCAAATAAACGGTTTTATTTATCTCCAAATTTATTCATCATGCTCTTGACTTCAATGTCTGAACGTTTGTCATTGTACAATTCTGCACGGAAGAAAAATATATGTTTAAACATTTACAATATATATTATTTCCCTATATCCTGATATGTATGTATCAGTATACTTATTAATATAGTTTGGATATATCGAAATCGTGATGTTATTCATTAAAAATATACTTTTTTATGCATAACCGTGTGAGAAAATGTACATACAATAATCTAATACAATTTCAATCACACTAGTACACATTATGGTTGAGAATCCAAGATGAATAAAGTAAATAAAAGGAAAATTAATTTTCTCGAATATATTAATTGATATTTAATTCCTGATTTCTCACACGTATGCGTCTCAATGAACTAATGTTTCTTGAATTGCTTCAATGTTTTCAATGATCCATCCTTGTCATGATAGCAATGATCATGAGAGATAAATACAACGGGCACACCTACGTCCGCAGCTCGTGCCTGAAATGTTGCTATCGTTTGTGGCGAAGCTGTGGTCAAACGAGATGCTAATGCCTTGTATAAGTTATCGGGATGGGATTCCAAAATGAGTTCATGGCCGCTATTATAACTGGTAACTCTGACAATAGTATTCGCTGGAAACAAAAAATGTTTAGATTAATAACATTTACGTACTTCCACATTGTTTCAACATCATGAATTCGATGAGAACAAACAAGTCTTGGCACAATTGTTCGTTCAACGAATTAATTGACAAAAGATTTCTATGTTTGTCTATCACGAAGGAATATTCATAAAACATATACTTACGATTAGGCCTTGCTTGGTAGTAGCCACAAAAAAAGTCACCAACAAGTTTGTCATGTCCTATTTCAATGTTTTGTACTCCATTAATAATTCGGCGAAATTCAACTTTTATATCAAAATCGTGATCATCACTTCTTGTGACGTTTCCTGTCACGCATCGTGAAACTGGAGTATTTGGGTCGGGTACTGTCTCAGCAATATAATACCACTTTCCAAGCACCTAAAATATGTAGTGGAAGAGATTTTTAAATAAATTAAATCACTATTACAGTAAAGAAGAAAGAAAAGGTTATGTCACAGATTTCAAATTGGATAATTTGGATTAGCGTTGGTACAATTTCCAATTGCTCCTTATGAACATATTATAATTATTTGAAATTAATAAATTTTATAATATTGTCAATTTATTTTCGTCACACATGCGATGATTAATCAAACCTTCTGTGTACTTAATGATTTTTATGAGACCAGACAACCACTACGTCCACATCATTTGCTTTGTTTAACACTGAGAGTGGTAATTTGTTAAATTTTATGAATGTATTGTTAAATGAACTATAGTGATTGGTCTTCTTTTCGGAATATGTGATCTATACCATTACCAGTAGAATAATAGACAGTGGAAGTTCGCTATCAATATGATATGAAAACGTTATTAAGAATTATTGTTTTGTTTACCTGATTGACTGTAACTTGCTGACCAGCGCATGAATGACCATGTTCCAGCACCACGAATATCGCAACGATAGTCAATGCAAAAATTTTATTGATTGACATGGTGATTATTGATGATGAGAAATACTTTTTCAATGCACTAATGGATCGAAAAGAAAACTTCTGATGCCATTGACGATATTTTGTGGGCTTTTATACCTACGATTCAATTATTTTACGTCAAAGAAGATTGAGATATTACAAAAATTGGCCAATCAATAAACATTAATGAAATAATCGGTAGTTGATTGATGTACACGGCGTTATTCATCATTTTTCATGCTCCACAATGAATAAATACGAAATCATTATGACTTTTAGCTTCAACAGATTGAAAATAATTACTAAATATGCATGATAAAATAAATATTGATATCGCTAAAACAACATATTTATAAACGAAAGTATCTACCCTTAGTAATTCATTTTACACTCTCATATATATTCATCAACTTATCAATTTATTAATTCAGTTGAGCGATTATTTGATTCATTTTTAGCTAAATTAAATAGCCTATATGTCCGGATTTCCTTATTATTTGATATATTCGTGGCCTATGTTTTTTTTCTATTTCATCATCTTTATGCTTCAATAAAATAATGATGAAATAGCTGACGAAATAATGCAGTGGCACTAATGCAATTCCAACTGAAATTGCTCTACAATATTTTATATTTGATATTCTTAATTATTGGATATAAAATACTCAACAGCGATGACGGAGTCGAATAATTGCCAAGACATGAATAGCAATAAATACTTGTTTTTTTCTACAGAGCTTAATGCGTAATGAAAAAATATTACATATGGAGAATTGTGAAAAATTTCCAAATTTCATTATTATTTACATAACCATCCACCCATATATTAATCAATTACACATATTTACGAATAATTACACAAGTCTAGAGAAAAAATACTGACCCCGGACTGGATTCGGATGCGCTTTACCCACTTAACTATTCGGGTACTGGTTCCCGGGATGGGAAATCTATTTTTATATTGAGATTTAAGCGACGATGAAGAAACGATATACCCTCGTTTAGAGGAGAAAAAAACCAATAAGTTGCAGAAAAGTAAAAAATTCTCTGATTGATAAGACACATTGGGGAGAGCCACAAAGTTAGTGAAAAAAATGAAAACGAACTTTTGTTAAATATAAACATAGAAAATCGAAAACATTTACGAATTCTTTCCACTTAGTCGTCAAAATTTGTTCATACTGTCTAAATGATACATGAATTATCCAGAATTTTCCCACGTTATTAATATTTATTTTTTTTCCAATTGATTGTTGAGCGCGTTCCGGCCGCCACTCACGAACGCCACCGTTTTGATGCCTACATTTGGGCACCCTTCACACCCCACCTATCGATTTGAGCATAGGGTCGCTGCAGACTTTTTTGTAGGAAATTTTGTGCGCCTGTCTTAATTGCGTTGGATCATATATACTTACTTCCCAAACACTCGCACCATAGATTTTGATATGTCAACACTGTCCATCTTACGGCATCCAAACAAATTGATATTTCGAAAATTTTACTCAAGTATTAACTAAATAATTGTAATTGTTATTAAATTTATTATTGCTCTTGAATTTCAACTATATGAGTGAATATAACGCGACGTTAATAGCTGGTCAAATTAACAAATGCAAAAGATTTGAATCGAATGATTGGCATACATTTGAATTCTGAAAATTTATTGTCTGCCATTGTAGTTATCTAAGCTTTACTGCGTTACTTGTACACCCGAGTACACCATAACCCATTGCTTTATATGCTTATGCCATGGAATCATGGCAGGGAAATCGATTTTATTATTGAAATTATCGATCCTCTACCATGACCGGTGTTATCTATCTTCAAGTGCGTTCGTCATTGTCCGATGTGAATAACGAAGTTTCAAGAGTGACTGGACCAATAAATCTTAAAGTTCGTAGATGAGATGACATATAATTTTTGAATCGCTACGTCACATCTGGAATCGACTTCCATAAGTCAATGTTATGTAAAATATTGCGAAAGTTTATCACTTGCTTAGATTTGTTCATTCCCTTTAGTACGTTCGATTCAAACTTTTGAATTTTTACACTATTTATAGTGTCCAAAGACCCACTTGTGTGTTGGATGTTCATTGTACATTCAATGACTCAATGCTCTCACTGACAATAAACAAATTCATTGACATCGAATTAGGAAAATTACTAACTATTAATGTGTAGAAGTGTTGGAGATATTTAATGCCACGTTCATTCATCGAATTGTCACATTCTCCAAGAATTTATTTATCACAATTGACGAACATATAAATTATGGTTGAGAATCTAAGATGAATAAAGTTAATCAATTGTCATCATTTGACATAAAGCAAGATTAATTTTTTCGAATGTATAAACTGACATATGAATACTAATCTTACATAAATATGTCTTTTGATGCACTAATGTTTCTTGAATTTCCTTTCAAATCTTTTGGATGCAAATTCGCTTTCTACCCCATCTTCGTCATAAAAGCATACATTATGAGGAAAATATACAACAGTTCTACCTATATTTTTTGCTATTCCCTCAAATGCAGCTAGTGCTTCTGCCGAAACTTTGGGTTTACGAGATGCTAATATGTTATATGATTTATCGGTCTTGGATTCGGAAATCATCTCCTTTCCGTCATTATAACTTGTTATTGTATGAATAAACACCGCTGAAATGAAAAAATATACAGATTAGTATCATAGTTCAACATTAATTTTACTTACATATGTGGACACATAAAGACTTAGAAAAAATTGAGGCTGTTACATTCTCATGCATATTATGATTGAAAATTGGAGATAGATAAAGTAAATGAACTGTTATCATTTGAAATGAAGCAAAAATAATATCTTAGTTCATATAAACTGATGCATAATCGGGTGCTCTTTCATATGTATGCTTTTTTTACACCTCAAGTAATATTTCTTCCAATTTCGGTAATATTTTTTGTCCTAGCCCACATGAGAGATAAATACAACAGTCGCATGTACTTTTGTAGCTAGTTTCTCAAATGCTGCTAGAGCTTCATCCGAAATTGATGTTGTACGAGATAATAATATGTTCAATACTTTATTTATCTTTGATTCGAAAATGACTCCCTTGCCATCATTATAAGTCGTAACTGCGTAAATAGATTTCGCTGAAAACAAAAAATGTTCATATTGTTATGAATTCGGTAGGACCATGTATTTATATTGGCTCAAAATGTTCCTTTCTTATGTATTCATGAGGAAAAAATCTTCATTCAATGTATTCACTGTTGTTTTCTTACGGTTAGTTCTGTCTGGGAATGTGACATGCATTATATATTTTTCGATATACAGGAAGCGAAAAAGATTTAGATATGTTAATATATATATTTAATATATTTCAGGATATATTTTTCATTTATATGTTTTTTTTTTGTGCGGGATGTGAGTTGCAGAGTGTAGAGAGTGACTGGACTGATAATTCTAAAAGTTCGTAAATGAGATGACATTGAATTGGGAAAATTCTACACATGAACAATTATCTATGAATAATTTCGATGGCGGATTCTCCACTAATGTGTGGATGTATTTAGAATATTTAGTGCCTTTCGCGTTCATTCAATTGTCATATAACTCGTTGATCGTCTCCTATGAAATGGAACGCGTAAGATACAGATTGCAACTATTTATGATAAATATACATGAAATCATTGTTAAACGTTCATGTCGGATTCGAAATCGTGATGTTATTCATTAAAAACATATTTTATCATTCATAACTGTGTGTGGAAATGTACATACAATAATCTGATTCAATTTGAATCACACTCGTACACATAAATTTCACTTCAATTAGTGGACACAGAAAGACTGTGAAAAAAATCTAGGCTATTATATTCTCAACAATTTATTTATTATTATTGGCAAACATTAAAGTTATGGTTGAGAATCCAAGATGAATAAAGTAAATAAAAGCAAAATTAATTTTCTCGAATACATTAATTGATATTTAATTGCTGATTTCTCATAAGTATGCGTCTCAATGAATTAATGTTTCTTGAATTGCTTTGATGTTTTCAATGATCAACCCTTGTGATGACAGCAACAACCATGAGGGATAAATACAACAGGCACACCTACGTCCGCAGCTAGTGCCCGGAATTTTTCTATCGTTCCTGGCGAAGCTGTGGGCGAACGAGATGCTAATATTCTGTATAAATGATCGGGATGGGATCCCGTAATGAGTTCCTTGCCGTTATTATAACTGGTAGCTTTGGTAATAGTATAGGCTGAAAACAAGAAATGTTCAGATTAATAACATTTAGATATCTCCACATTGTTTTAACATCATGAATTCGATGAGAACACACAAATCTTGGCACAATTGTTTGTTCAATGAACTAATTGACAAAAGGTTTCTATGTTTGTCCATCACGAAGGAATTTTCATTAAACATATATTTAGTGTTCTTCACTTACGATTAGACCTTGTAGGGTAAAAGCCATAAAATAATCCACCAACAAGTTTTTCATGTCCTATTTCAATGGTTTGTCTTCCATTAATAATTCGGTGCAATTCAGCTCTCACGTCAAATTTGTGATCATCACTTCTTGTGACGTTCGCTGTCACGCATCGTGAAAATGGAGTATTTGGGTCGGGTGATGTCTCAGCAATAAAATACCAGTTTCCAAGCACCTAAAATATGTAGTGGAAGAGATTTTTAAATAAATTAAATCACTATTACAGTGAAAAAGAAAGAAAAGGTTATGGCATAGATTTCAAATTTGATGATTTAGATTAGTGTTGGTGCAATTTCCAATTGCTCCTTATGAATATATTATAATTATTTGAAATTAATAAATTTTGTAATATTGTAAATTTATTTTCGTCACACGTGCGCTGATTGATCAAACCTTCTGTGTACTTAATGATTTTTATAAAACCAGACAACCACCACGTCCACGTCATTGGCTTGGTTTAACACTGAGAGTGGTGATTTGTTCAATTTTCTAAATGTATTGTTAAATAAACTATAGTGATTGGTCTACTTTTCGGAATATGCGATCTATTCCATTATCAGTAGAAAATATACATTCGATTGCATTTAATAGACAGTGGAAGTTCGCTATGAATATGATATGAAAACGTTATTAAGAATTATTGTTTTCTCTACCTGATCGACTGTAATATGGTGATCATCACATGAATGACCATGTGCCAGCACCACGAATATCGCAACGATAGTCAATGCAAAAATTTTATTGATTGACATGGTGATTATTGATACAAAGAAATACTTTTTCAATGCACTAATGGATCGAAAAAAAAACTTCTGATGCTATTGACGATATTTTGTGGGCTTTTATACCTACGATTCAATTATTTTACATCAGAGAAGATTGAGGTGTTACGAAAATTGGCCAATCAATAAACATTAATGAAATAATCGGTAGCTGATTGATGTACACGGCGTTATTCATCATTTTTCATGCTCCACAATGAATAAATACGAAATCATTATGACTTTTAGCTCCAACGAATTGAAAATAATTACAAAATATACATGATAAAATAAATGTTGATATCGCTAAAACAACATATTTATAAACGAAAGTATCTACCCTTAGTAATTCATTTTCCACTCTCATATATATTCATCAACTTATCAATTTATCAATTTAGTTAAGCGATTATTTGATTCATTTTTAGCTAAATTAAATAGCCTATATGTCCGGATTTCCTTATTATTTGATATATTCGTGGCCTATGTTTTTTTTTTTCATTTCATCATCTTTATGCTTTAATAAAATAATGATGAAATAGCTGACGAAATAATGCAATGTCACTGATGCAATTCCAACCGAAGTTGCTCTACAATATTTTATATCTAATATTCTTAATTATTGGATATAAAATACTCAGCAGCGATGACGTAGTCGAATAATTGCCAAGACATAATTCGCAATAAATACTCGTTTTTTTCTACAGAGCTTAATGCGTAATAAAAAAATTTCATTATTATTTACATAACCATCCACCCATATATTGATCAATTATACATATTTACGAATAATTACACAAGTCTAGAGAAAAAATACTGGCCTCGGACTGGATTCGGAGGCGCTTTACCCACTAAGCTATTCGGGTACTTGTTTCCGGGATGGGGAATCTATTTTTATATTTACATTTGAGCGACAATGAAGAAACGATATACCTTCGTTTACAGGAGAGAAAAACCAATAAGTTGTAGAAAAGTGAAAAATTCTCTTATTGATAGGACACATTGGGCAGAGCCACAAAGTTAGTGAAAAAATGAAAAAGAACTTTTGTTAAATATAAACATAGAAAATCGAAAACATTTGCGAATTCTTTCCACTTAGTCGTCAAAATTTGTTCATACTGTCTAAATGATACATGAATTATCCAGAATTTTCCCACGTTATTGATATTATTTTTTTTTTCCAATTGATAGTTAAGCCCGTTCCGGCCGCCACTCGCGAACGCCACCATTTTGATGCTTACATTTGGGCACCCTTCACACCCCACCTATCGATTTGAGCATAGGGTCGCTGCAGACTTTTTTGTAGGAAATTTTGTGCGGCTGTCTTAATTGCGTTGAATCATATATACTCACTTCCCAAACACTCGCACCATAGATTTTGATATGCCACCACTGTCCATCTTACGGCATCCAAACAAATTGATATTTCGAAAATTTCATTCGAGTATTAACTAAATCCGCGAAAAAAACACCACATGGTGTAAAAAAACGAAGACAAGTACTTTTATGTAATCTCCCATGGAAAAGTGTCCAAAAATATCCCGTTAAAAAGTTGTCAAACAAATAAAAAATGGTCAAGTACATAAACAGTAAATATTATTAGATATTAAATGAACTTAGAAAAAAATGTTACGTGTAATGTAAGCTTTATTAATATAATTACAAAGAAAACTATGCTCCTTCAATATTTTGAACAAACAACTGTAAAAAGTTAAGAGGAAAAAAATCTAACGAAGTTATCCAAATCTACGAAAGTTTATCATTTCAAAAATCAATACAATTTTCAAACATAGATGAAGCAAACAAGAAAAATTTTTTTTTATATGTATTTAAAAACAGAAGCAATAAGAGTGATCGGTAGGGGTGAAAAAAAATCATACTTGGCGCGACTGGCTAGAGAGAGAAAATATATCTCCAATCATGCGTCGTGCCAGGTATGATTTTTTTTGTGCCAGGTGGTGTTTTTTTCGCGGATTTGATAACTTTTTGCAAAGTATTTATCAGTATTCTATGTTTGCATATGTATTTTATTCATTATGTATAAAATTTCATTTTATATACTTTAGAATTTATGTCTATTTTTGTATTCGATGTAAAGTTCATGTCCTAATTTCTATTAGGTGTAAAAGTGAATCATATGCAGTTTGAAGTTATTACATGCATTGCCAAATATCACACACAAAGATGAAATTCATCAATTATTCCCGATAGGAATCATACTTAACGATGAACACATTTTCATACGATTGAAAATTGCTATATGAACAAACAACAAATAATTCGTAAGAGTGTACAAAACAATCGATTGAAATACAAAAATTGATAGAAATTCATAATTTCTTATAAATCGTGACATATTAGAACCCAGCTCGTTATGCTGATTTTGTCTTTATTAAGAAATGAATATTATTAATCGTAAAACACATTGCATAGAAAATATTTACACCACATCAAAACATCAAATTTTATCATTCTAATATTCTCATATCATATTAATAGTCCACCAAAAATCTAACTGTCATGACGTACTGCACTACAGGTTATATATTATATATATTATATATATTATATATATATACATATATATTATGCGGCGACTAGCAGCAGGGTGTGTATATATATATTTTTTTCAAGATGGCTGCGCCCAGCAGCAGGGTGTTCGTGACGTAGGGGGTGCGAAAGCGAACGAAGGTCGTGAAAAAACCAAATCAACGAAACAATTTAATGCTTATAGCTCAGGGTTCATTTTGGTACGAGTAGAAAGATTTGTAAAAATGACAAATAACCACGTACTCACATTTGCTCTAAAACGCTATAGAATTAGTTAAAATATAAAATATATTTCTAACCCCCTCCTACCGCGATCATATATCGAGTTGGTTCGAGAAAAAGAGTCTGGCGGCCATGTTTTCTCATAGTCGCTCCGTCGGTATAGCACTCGATTACCATCGAATTTTTCGTTTTTTCGTATTATTAAAAGTACTTGTCTCGAGTCGCGGCCGCGACTCTTGATAATTGCAATTGTTATTCAATTTATTATTGCTCTTGAGTTTCAACTATATGAGTGAATATAACGCGACGTTAATAGCTGGTCAAATTAACAAATGCAAAAGATTCGAATCGAATGATTGGCATACATTTGAATTCTGAAAATTTATTGCCTGCCATTGTAGTCGTCTAAGCTTTACTGCGTCACTTGTACACTCGAGTACACCATCACCCATTGCTTTATATGCTTATGACATGGAATCATGGCGGGGAAATCGATTTTATTATTGAAATTATCGATCCTCTACCATGACCGGTGTTATCTATCTTCAAGTGCGTTCGTCATTGTCTGGAGTGAGTAACGAAGTTTCAAGAGTGACTGGACCAATAAATCTGAAAGTTCGCAGATGAGATGACATATAATTTTTGAATTGCTACGTCACATCTGAAATCGACTTCCATAAGTCAATGTTCTGTAAAATATTGCGAAAGTTTATCACTTGCTTAGATTTGTTCATTCCCTTTAGTACGTTCGATTCAAACTTTTGAATTTTTACACTATTTATAGTGTCCAAAGACCCACTTGCGTGTTGGGAGTTCATTGTACATTCAATGACTCAACTCTTTCACTGACAATGAACAAATTCATTGACATTGAATTAGGAAAATTACTAACTATTAATGTGTAGAAGTGTTGAAGATATTTAATGCCACGTTTATTCATCCAATTGTCACATTCTCCAAGAATTTATTTATTATAATTGGCGAACATATAAATTATGGTTGAGAATCTAAGATGAATAAAGTACATGAACTGTTATCATTTGAAATGAAGCAAAAATAATTCCTTTGTTCATATAAACTGATGCATAATCGGGTGCTCTTACATATGCATGCTTTTTTTACACCTCAAGTAATATTTCTTCCAATGTCGGTAACTTTTTTTGTCCTAGCACATGAGAGATAAATACAACAGTCGCATGTACTTTCGTAGCTAATTTCTCAAATACTGCTAGAGCTTCATCCGAAATTGATGTTGTACGAGATAATAATATATTCAATGCTTTATTTGTCTTTGATTCGAAAATGACTTCCTTGCCATCATTATAAGTCGTAACTGCGTAAATAGATTTCGCTGAAAACAAAAAATGTTCATATTGTTAACAATATATGTACATCCAGATTGTTTGAATGTTATGAATTCGGTAGGACCATGTAAATATTGGCTCAATATGTTCCTTTCTTATGTATTTATGAAGAAAGAATCTTCATTCAATGTATTCACTGTTGTTTACTTACGGTTAGTTCTGTCTGGGAATGTGACATGTAATTCGGAACCAACAATTTTCCCGTATCCTTCTTCAGTGTTCGGTTTTCCATCAATAAGTTGGTGATATGTAATTGTGACGACACTTTTATCATGATGACTTCTTCCAACGTTCAATGTCACGTTGGAGAATATCTTGTATTCGGTATTTGCAGCGGGTAATGTCACAGCGATATTATACCACAATGCAAGCGCCTAAAATATGAAGCGAAAGAGGTTTATAAATGAATAAAATAACTGTTACAGTGAAAAGATAAGAAAATATGTATATTAGATTGCGTTCAACCCCAGAAGTGTTAATGTAGGTCTCACATAGTATTGAAGGGTTTTTTGAGTCTTAGAATCCAAACTTTGGGTGAAAATTTTCGAATTCGAAATGGCAGATCCAGTATCACCGCCAAAAATGGGAAAAATTCCAAAAATTACAGATTTGGATTTGACGACCCCAAAAACTTAACGATCGCACAATTTATGCCACTCAGATGGTTTTTTCGTATTCTTTTTTCAGATTCAACAGCTGTATTGAATCGACTATTTGGAATTCTAAAATTTGAAATCAGATTTGATTTCAGAGACATCAAAAACTCAGGAATCATACTTGTAAGTACATCGAATGACTTGTTTTCATTATCACTATGAGTCAAAATAGACAGTGAAAGTATACCACTAATATGTTGTAATCATTTTATTAAGAAATATTGTTTTGTTTACCTGCTTGACTGTGAAATGTTCACCAGCACATAGATGACCATGTTGTAATACCCCGAGAATTGCGACGAAAGTCAATGCGAAGCTATTATTGATTGACATGGTGATTATTGAGGGAGAAAATTATTTTTTTAATGCAGTGACACATTGAAACTGAAATTTGTGATGCTTTTGACGATATTTTGTTGGCTCTTATACCCACGATTGGATTATTTCATGTCGGAGAAGATGAGGGTGCCATAAAAATTAACCAATTGATAGACATTAATACAATAATCGGTAGTTATTTAATGTACACGGCATTATTAATCATTTTCAATGCTACTAATTGGATAAATACGAAATTATCACGACTAAATGCCACGATAGATTAGAAATAATTACGAAATATATATCTATGTGGTATTATTGAGCGAGTAGTAGTTGTATATCCGTATATATGCATGTCAATTCTGCCTTCAAAGAACGAACAAACCAACGAATATTGATTTTGTAAGACAACATATTTGTTGATTTTTCACACTCATATTTTCATCAACTCATCAATTGATTCATTTAGTTATGTATTTATTTGATCCACTTCCACGTAAATTAAATACCCCATATGCTCTGATTTCTGTATTATTTCATATATTCGTTATATATTGTTCTTTGTTTGCCACATTTTTATGCCATGATAAAATAACCCATAAAATAACGCAATGTCACCGAAGTAATTTCAACTGCAATAGCTTTATAATTGTTTATATTTAATATTCCTAATTATTGAATATAAAATACTCAACTGCCATGACGAAGTCGAATAATTTTCAAGAAGTAAACGGAGATAATTACTCGTATTTTCTCCACAGAGCTTAAATACACACTAAAAAAATATTACACTCGAATGATTGTTAAAAATTGCAACATAATTATTATATTCGACTCAATTATATTATACTCGAATGACATTATAAAGTGATAGTTTTGTATGAGAAGTACTCAAGCAATTGCCAATAATATCAGTCGCCAACTTATTTATTTTTCAATCGATTTCGACATTTAACGTGACTATTTTATTTTGTATGCCGAGTGAATAAAATTTGTTGGTGTTTTATTATCATAATTGCTCACTATTCTTCTAAATAATAAAGATGGAGTAGAAGTAACAAAATGGAGGGAAAAGTTTGTTCCAAAATGAAAGATTTTATGGTCATACTAAAGCAGAGAAATTTCCGAATTATAATATGGACCCCATTATTATTATTATTATTCACGATACTATCCACGTATAGATTAATTAAAAATAATGAACATGCTCATGAATATTTTTGCGAGTCCAAATAAAAACAAAAGGCGCTTCATCGACTAAGCTATTCCGATATCTGTCTCCAGACTGGGAAATTAATTCATATATTGTTTAGAATGATACATCTCCACGTTCTAAACAATTGCACTGTCTGTTTTAATATATCACAACCGTCTATTTTACGACATACAAACAAATTAATATTTCGAAAATATCCCGCAAGTGATAACAAAATAATTGCAATTATTATTGAATAGTTATTATTGCTCATAAGTTCTAATTTTGTGAGTGTATGTAACGTGACGTCAGTTACTTATCAAATTATCGAATAGAAAAGACTAGAAATCTAAGAAATCTAATAATTGACATACATATTAATTCAGAAAATTTATTGTCCACTTGAGTACAACATTATCCATTGCTATACAGGCTTATGCCGTGGAATTATAGCGAGGGAATCAATTTTATTATTAAAATTATCTATCCTTTATCATGACCAGTGTTATCTATCTTCAAGTGTATTTATTATGTGCTTGACATCAACTTCTGTGCGTTCGTCATTGTTCAATGTGAGTAACGAAGTTTCAAGAATGACTAGAGCGATAAATTCAAAAGTTCATAGATGAGATGACACAAAAGTTGGGAATCGCTGTGTCACATCTGGAATTGACTTTCATAAGTGAATGTTTCGAAAAATATTGCGCAAGTTTATCTCGCTTGCTTAGATTTGTTTATACTCTTCAACACGTTTAATTCAAACTTTTGAATTTTTATACTATTCACAGTTTCCAAAGACTCTCTTGTCTTTGGTTAAAGATGTATTGTATATTTAATAAATCAATTCTTTGGCTAACAATGAACAAATTCATTGACATCAAAATACGAAAATTCTACACACTATGAATAATTTTACTGGTTGATTTTCCACTAATATGTAAAAGTGTTGGGAATATTTAATGCCTACTTGTTTATTCAATTGTCGTTCATAACATAATCTTTGTTGATCATCTCCGTACATGAAATGGAACGTGAAAGATATAGATTTCAACAATTTATAATGAGAAATATCCTCGAAATGATTATTTAATTATACATACAGAATAAAAGTCAAATTGAATTACACTTGTATACATAAAATCATCTTGAATATGTAGCCACAGAAACACTGAACAAATTTGATCAATTACATTCTCAACAATTTATTTATTATTATTGGCGAAAATATAAATTATGATTGAGGATCCAAGATGAACAAAGTAAATCGACTATTATCATTTAACATAAAGCGAAATTAATTCTCTCGAATATATATATATATATAATTAATATTTCAATGAACTAATGTTTCTTGAATGTCTTCGTCAATGTTTCTGGTAAATAATCTATCCCATTTTCGTCATAAACACAGTCACCATGAGGGGTATACACAACATTCAAACCTAATTCTGTAGCTATTTTCTCAAATACTGCTATCACTTCTGCAGGAGTTTTGGGTTTACGAGATAGTAATATGTTCGATGCTTTATCTGTCTTGGATGTAAGAATTAGTGCTCGGCCTTCATCATAAGTTGTGATTGTGTAAATAGATTTTGCTGAAAACAAAAAAAATGTTCAAATTAGTCAACTGCATTTACTTCCACAGTGTTTTAACATTATGAAATCGATGAGAACAAGTATTTCGGCTCAACTGTTGCATCGCTGAATTAATTGACAGAATGTTCCTTTCTATGTTCAGTTATAAATATGTTAACTGTTCTTTACTTACGAGTAGTCCTTGTTGGGAATGTAACATGCAATTCGGAACCAACAATTTCTCCATATCCCCTTTCAATGTATAATTCTCCATTAATTTCTCGGTGAAATTCAAGTATCATAGAATTTTTATCATGGTGACTTCTTGTAAGGTTCACTGTCACGCATGTAAATAACGGTCCTTCCGTATGTGTGTCAGGTGATGTTACAGCGATATGGAACCACTCATCAAACGGCTGGAATATATGAGGGCGAAAGCGGTTTTTAAATAAATTAAATTACTATTACAGTTAATAGAAAGAAAAAATATATATTCAATTGCATGTAATAGACAGTGAAAGTGTGCTACTAATATGTTATGATCATTTTATTAATAATTATTGTTCTATTTACCTGCTCAACTGTCAAGGGATCACCAACACATGGACGTCCATGTTCTAACACAATGAGAATCGTGACGATAGTGAATGCAAAGATTTTGTTGATTGACATGATGTTTATTGAGGAAGCAAATTATTGTTTTTTAATGCAGTAACGAATCGAAACAGAAATTTGTCATGCTCTTGACGATATTTTGTTGGCTTTTATACCCACGATTGAATTATTTAACGTTGGTGAAGATGGAGATGTTATAAAAATGAGTCAATCAATAGACATTTATGAAATAATTGGTTGTTATTTAATATACACACGGTATTATTCATCATTTTTAATGTTTCTAATTGGATAAATACGAAATCATTACGACTAAATACTACAATAGATTGGAAATAACTGCAAAATATATATAAATCTGGTATTGCTGAGTGTGCAATAGTTGTATATTTCTATATATGCATTTCAATTTAGTATTTAAAGAACGAACATACCAACAAATATTGATTTTGCAAAACGCCATATTTATAAATGAGAATATCTACCCTCAGCAACTGATTCTCCACCCTCATATATTCATCAACTTATCTATGGATTCATTTTCACATAAATCACATACCCGATATGTTTAGATTTCTCTATTATTCCATATTCGTTCGTAACATATTTTTTTTTGTTCACATCATTTTTATGTCTTGTTAAAATAATGATAAAATAACTCATAAAATAATGCAATGTCACCGAAGCAAATTTCAACCGCAATAACTTTATAATATTTATATTTAATATTCCCAATTATTAAATATAATACTTAACTGCTATGACGTAGTCGAATAATTTTCGAGTAATAAATGGGGGATAAATACTTGTTTTTTTCCACAGATTTTAATGAACGCTAATAAAATATTACACACGAACAATTGTTAATAATTTCCACATAATTATTATACTCGTGTGACATTTCGAAGTGATATTCTCGCATTAGAATTGCTGAAGCCATTTCCAATAATATCAATTGCCAAATTGTTTATTTTTTATTCGATTTCGACATTTATTTTATATTCCGAGCAAATAAAATTCTTTAGTATTTTGTTTTCGTATAGTTATTCACTATTCTTCTACACAGCAAGAATAAAATAGAAGTTACGATGTTCAAATCTTTTTTTTTTTTTTCCACTGCACAAAACTGTATTTAGAATTGCAAAGAAAATAGAGTAGAGTATAATATTTTTTGCATCAAATTTATACAAGAAATTAATGACAATAAAAAAAAAAAATAAACTGCCGCGCAAAAGTTCTACAACAGAGTTATAATAAAAGTTTGATTATTCTTATCAAGATTGAAGATTAGATTTAAAGTTGTAATAATTATCGTTGATCAAATATAAATGATTGAGCACCAAAGAATGGTCATGTGATAAAGAAATTTACAGAAAAGAGATGAGAATCGGAGAAAGTTTGGTTGGATAGCGCGGTTGCAAATCGGAATAAGTTGGCCCAACTGAATACTATACAGTAGAGAGAATAGACAAAGAGTATAGGAGGGAAGAAGAAAGATAGAAATACACTGAGATGAAGGACTTTGTATGCTGCGGGCTGTGGTGGCGATAGCGCGCAGTAGTCCCGGGGCAATGTAGCGAAGGATGTCGAGATAAATGTGAAAAGCCTGAAGCGAGTTTAAGGACACATTTGAATACTAGATACACACACAGACGTTTATAATGCTATATAAAATACACAGTTGTCTCCAAAAATATTTTAACGTTTATATTTCATTGTTTAAAAAATCGCTAACTTCAAAGTTGATTCGCAAAATAAATTCTGGAAAATTTCATTTTGATCCAATATCTGTTTTTGACAATAGTTTTTTTCTTTCAAATATTTTCAAGGCGGCATTTTCATGAATATGTAATTGAAATATTTGTAGTTTGTGAAAATTTATTCATTATTCTTTTCTTCAACCCATAGATACTATCTCGATTCAATAATGTAACTTTTAGAATTATGAACAGATCGTTTCGCAATTCCAATTAAAAAATACAGCTCGGAATTTGATATTTATATGTTGGTGAACAATAATTTCAACGAACCAGTAAACTCTGATTTTTCATTCTTTTTCATTCTGTAAACAAATGTCGAACATTTTCTTTCCATCCCGAACATAAATCTCTTCATCTTCCAAGTGACAAAAATACTTCTTGTTTTTTCATTGCACTGAGAGAAGAATCCGTATTGAAAGAAAAATATGTTTCTGACAAATAAATGTCATATATTCGATACAAGATATTTATTTGTCATAAATATATTTCCTTGAATACAAATCAATCTTTCTTTCAATGTGTGATTAATGCCCGCAATTAATTTCATTACTCAAATAATAAAAATGAATGCTAAGCCAATTTTGCGAGGAGAATTTTGACATTAAAACTTTTTCCAATAGTACAATATTTTTTGATTCATTTGAATTTCGTCCTATTGACAACAAAAATATATATAAAATGACTTATTAATGACAACTTCCTCAGTATTAAATGATGGTGATGCCAATAATGGCAAGGAAGCAAAAAGAAAAAATGAAGTGAAAAAAAAAATGAAATAATTGAGTGAATATACGTGGGACATTTGAAAAAAATATCCTTCCGTCCTCCCAGTTTGTTCTCGAAAACGTTTGGTGGTCTGTAATATCCCACCCTTCCTCTGCTATCGAATTCTCATTGAAACATATATGATACTACTGCTACTACTACTACTACTACTACTGAAAAGCGATAAGAAAGTTCATCGTTCAATTTATCCAAGCGGAAGTCAATTGTTTTTTTGTTCTAGCTTCAAATATATTACTACCGTTCTGTTTTTATTCAAATTTTCTTCTTCAATAAAACCAGTAAAAAATCACTTAACTCATTCGAAAACGCGTGAGTATAAACATTATTTTTATCCGCATGAGTGAGGGAAAGTAAATGTAACAAACTAGACACGACCAGAAGTCACTGTAATTCATTACGATTCTTGTTATAATTTTAATCATGGTGATGTATACTATTGTTGCTGAAAATCAGGAGTTGTTCTTCACTCTGGAATTAATAATTAAGTGTTTGTGATTAAGTGAGCAATCATTCGTCAATATTCCTACACTAAAGAAAAAAGTATGTTTGCTCTTGAAATTCAAAGTACTACCGAGTCATTTTTCCTATAGAAAGAATACGTACCCTTCTTGCAAGAATACCGAGTTTAGTTATAATTTGCAAATTTCAACTTATGTCACTATATCATACTTTTGTTTATAAATATATATCTACATAAATAAATTAAAGCTATGTGGTGTTTTTATTTCAATGTTGGTATTCTTATTATAGCAATAGCAAGTTTTGCTCTAGTGAATATCCATACTCTTTATTAAAAAAACTTCGGTATTCGTACTAGACTGTGCCACTGATTCACCAGTAAACTTCACCGGTTAATAAGTGAACATTTCATTCTTATTATTAATTATAGGCTATGGATACAAAATGTTATGAACAAATTGCAATTATTCTAACGTAAAATTTCCTGCGTTAACTCAACCTCTATTACATGATCAGTTTTTTGGTTTCCAAACTTTTATTTGCTATATAGAAAATGTTTTGATTAATGATCAATTTTCACCAACTATTTGAATTTACAATTAGAATAAAAACACTCTTCACCAGTCAGCGAAATCAAAATTTCACTGATTCACCAGAAAAACTCCCCTGGTGCAAATTAAGAGAGTAGGAATACCAGTATTATAAATTGATTATAAAATTCTATTATAAGCATAACAATACGAATAAATTAGAATTATAATTACTTGAAATGACTGATAAATGAAAAGTTGTTCAAATACATTTGTTCACATAGTATATGAAACTATATTAAAGTTGCTAATGAATAACAAAGCGTTGGCCGAAAACTGGCTGACGATTGAGGAAAAGGGGGACAAGAGCAGGCCGGTGGAGGACTACATATTGGTCCGTCCTCTCCCCCTCCTTCTCCTCTTCCACCTTCACCTCATCCACTAACATTTTATTTCACTTTTTGTTTTAGCCTCCACAATTGATGCTTCCACTCGTCCAGGTCCTTCAGCTTTATCCTCTCTCCGTACGTCGTTCTTTCCATAGAAAAGAGAATTCCTTTGTTCCGTTCAGCGAACAGTCGACATTCCACCGGAAACGACACAGCGCGCACCCTTCCGACCTTGTCTCCACACTCGCTGACTTCATTTTCCGATATATACCGTATAAGGTTTTTTTTTTTTTTTTTCATTCTATAATGTTTTCTTTTTTCTTTTTCTCTCCCTTTTATCCAGAGCTTTTGTCTCACTAAACTGACTATCCCATGGCTTTTTCATCATTGCAATGCGATGGAGATCTCTGTCAAGTCGTTTTTTCAAAGTTCTATCTGCATTTAATATTTATTGTATAACTCACGAATTAATTCAATGTATTGATAAATCCAAGAAAGTATCGCCAACATAAATTTGAAAAATATTGGTTCTTTCTAACTCATTGAATTGTTTTTTTGTTCAGAGTTTGGTTTTTTATAGAAATAATGATCAGAACTTGATAATGCTTTTTTGCTGATATGAATAAATATTCGCTATTATTAAATGAATAAGAAAATTTATGGATGAAATAATATGAAGCAACTTGTCTTGAGAATATCGTGAACAATTCAACGATATTGAATATAGCGCTGAATGTGATTTCATCTGGAACATAGTGTGCAGAGTAAGCCGTTCTCTTCTGCATTTTCCATTCGCATTTATTGAACTGTTCGCACCCCATTTCCGACCTCTTTACTATTGAGCACCTGGGCAAAAGAGAATGTAGAATTATATATATATATACATCTCTAGTCAAGCATTTCAGTGAAAAATTCAACAGATTTCACATGAAACACACGTGAAATGATCGTCACTTTTGTCAAAATCTCTGTGAGATATTACATTGTAAACTCAGCAACTTTTTAAATTATGATTCAATAAGAACATTCATGTATTATATATATTTTACGGAATTAAACAAATACGTTTTGTTTGTCCTAATGTGAAAAGAAGATAGGCATTTCTTGTTCTCATAGAGATAGTGGTATTCCTATTCTACAAATACCCAAATTTCCTTAAGCAAGAATACTTTTTTTTTCAATATAGAGTAGAATTCTATTGTTCCTAACCAAAACGGTATGATCCAAGTGGAGACAGATTTGGAATCTGACTCTTCTAAAGTTAGTTAGTTTAGTTAGTTCTAGTTGTGGTATTCAATATATCATCTGGCAGTGTCTCTACCAAATGATCATAATTAACTGCCGGAATATGCTGTCTTCGCAGTGAACTATGACAACATCAAACAATGTCCCTGATACTGTGTATATGTTTAGCAATTGATAAATACACCTCAAAAATCTATGCAATACACTCCATCCTCCTTCACTGTTCTAATTCTGATCCTCACATCATACTTTTCACAATTGATATACCATATGTCAACTAATCCATGTCAATGATGACCTGTTCTTTCAAAAATCCAGAATTCTCTCTTAATTGCAGTTTTACCAGATTTTCCCACTTTTCCACATAAACCACCATTATTTCACTGGGATGCTTGAGGACTTTGGCGAACAGGATGATAAAGTATAAATGATCTCAAATAGTGAAGAGACGAAAGTGAACAAAAGGTGAGAACCTTAGATAGTTGATTGGACAAGGGCAATACGTATGGGTTGTACGTGAAAGCTCCACCGATTTCATTTTCATCGTGTAAATGTGTGAAAAGGTGAACGTACCCAAGTAATAGCTTCGAAGAAAATATATATGTATATATAAATAATATACGTTAGGTGCGGTCTCCCGTTCGCCACAGTAATGGCTCCTTATGATTTAGCGAGAGTGTTTTCTTACTTTTGCACGAAAGTAGCGGCCGCGTAATCGTTTGTCAAGTTGAGGTATATAGAAGTTGGTATACACCCGCAACGAAATATTAGTTAGTTGCCCAGCCCGAAACACCGTGAAAACGCCTTGACGCCTTGGCTATGATGTACATATATATATATATATATATATCTTGGCGTCGCCGATCCCCTCTACTGCCACAGCGACGACGTCTCGCTATATAAGAGAAGACCAGGCCCCTCTGTCGCGATATTTCACCATCATCGCTATTAAAGGCCATTCCACGGATGAAGAGTAACGATGCGTCTTTCGCATGAACGCACGAGGATGCCGTTGTTGCCCAACGAGAGCTAAGTCCTTCATTGTAGATCCTATAACCCAGGGTCGACCTTTTTGATACGGTTAAAAAAGACGAAAATGGTGTAAAAAAAAAAAGTAATAATAAAAAAAAAAATTATGTTCTCATCCGTGTGCGTCCACTTTTTTTGACTGCTCGCACGCCTTTTCATTGCTTTTAGGGGTTGCCTTCTTGAAACTGATGGGACGTGTAAGTCAGCAGGGTGTGTTTCATGAATCATTGGTTGGGACATCTGAATGTGACGTGTGTTCGTTAAGGATTTGCGTTTAGTATGAATTATCGTCAGGGTTTGGTGTCATATAAGAATGGAGAGCACCAATGTAGGGTTTTTTGGGAGGAAGGTCAATTTTGTTTTTATATTTATAAGAAATTTATTTCGAATAATATTTACAGACTTGTGGCGCAACGCAAATGAACAATTTTTAGAATTTGTTTTTGGTTTACGAAACAACTTATAGTGTGGAATGTTTTTTTTGTTTTTCTTACTGTTCCACCTATCAATCAAGGTATGTATAAAGCACAAGAGAAATCCATATGAATAATGTGTAAATTTGAAAATTCATGATCATGCATTAAATTGGTCACTGGGAATCCATCATTTGATAATTAAAAAAATTATATTCATTCATATTTTAAATCTGATTTACTAATGTCGTATGATTGTTGTTATAATGTAACATCACAGTGCTGTTGAACTTTAAGAAGTGAATCTTGAGATATATTTAATATCAATATATGTTTGAAACACTTTCATATGAATCAATAATGGTTGGATAGTGTGGCACCATTATCAGTATTAGAACTATTGAATTTGTATTTTTTGTTTGTTTCATAGCTAGTTTAATTCATACTGTTATGAGTTATAATAACGATACAGAACTTATACTCAACGAGAAGATCAAGAACCGTTACTATTTATTGCTATCTCGAATGCCTCTCATTTCAAAAGAAACTAAAGAGGAATTTGAAAGAATAGCTGAGAACGCTGGTGTACATGCTTCATACATGGTTCAGGATAAATGTTCACATCAGTGATAAATAAATTGATGAAAATGTATGGGACCAAACTATTCGTTAGTTCTCTTATGTCTAATAATTTCAATAACGTATGTGTGAATAGAACACTGATTCTTTGTTTCCATCCTGATGTCCAGCTTTTGATGAATAATAAATTGTCATTGAATTTTAAAAATATATTGTGTAATATAAATATTATTTCCTTGATGTTTCCATATTATCACCAACGTGTCCGGTTATTGCTTCATTCACCCAGACTACCTCAACAAAAATAAATGACTAGAGTCTAATCTAATCTATTGTCGATAAAAATTGTGAGGGTCACAATTTTAGAATAAAACTATTGAACTTGTGGAGGTCATAACTTATTTTTAAATTTTTTGTTTTGAAAAAAAGAATGATTTCCTGTGAGCCTCCAAAAAAAGATTCTTCTGATCATCCATATATTTACATCTATTTATTAAAATTGGAAAACGGTTTTATCCAATATTTCAACTCTTTCATTTTCTTAAATTTCATTTGTGTTGTATATATGATAATGTTCGTTATTATTAACCTACGAAATCACCATGAAAAATTCATAGTTTAAAGAGTCAACAAGGATGACTTTGTGTTGTCCATCAAGACAAACATTCGATATAATATGTATCCAATTTAATAGCACAATTAATCTTTATATTTATCGTTCCCTCAATTCCGATATTCCCACTTCTCCTGACGATAATTGTTATTGGATAATTATTGTCCAACTATAAAAGACGATGATGGTCGGTGAGTAGAATCAGAAAATCATCCACGATTCATTATAACTGTGTTATAAATAATTTTCTCTTTCACAACAATCATCATGTCCATTAATAACATCATTCTAACTACTTTTCTCTCAAGTTTGTTGATGTGTGAACACGTTCAAATGATCATTGCTGATAACTTCACTCTCAATCAGGTAAGACAATGAAAATAAATAACAAATGTTTTAATTTTGATATAGACATAGTTATTATTTTCGTCACCATTCAACAAATTCACTAATTAGTTACACAAGTCTAACAAAAAACATTAGCCCCAAACTGGACTCGAACAAGGGATAACTTCCATTAAAATCCATTCAGGTGCTCTAACACAGTAAACTATCTTTGGATTAAGAAATCCATTCGTGACTTGTGTTGAGGGACATATACTCAGGTTCCAAACACCCCGCACAGTTAATTTGATTTATCACCACCGTCCACTCTACAGCATTTACAGTAATTAATATATGGAAAATTTCAGTCAAGTGTTATACATAAATAATTACAATAAATATTCAATTTATTATTGCTCTTGAGTTACAACATTGCGGTTGATGTTATGTGACATCAATTACTGGTCGAATTATGACACGGAAAAACCCGGATATAACATTGGCATCTATGTGCATTTGAAAACTAATTGTCCATCATTGTTGTCGTCTTAACTTCACTGAGTCACTTGTACACTCAAATACAGCATTATCTAGTTCTACATAAGCACATAAGATGAAACTTATAGCAAAGAAATCAATTCATTGTTGGAAATAAATCAATATAATTTAACCTTTACCATAACCAACAATTATTTATAATATGATTCAATTGTATTAGAAGAAAACATTTCACTGTCTATCCAATGCAACCAGTAATGTCTTTTTTTTTTTTTGTCTTTTCTGTTGATGTCATCCAATTAATTTGAGAATGTCATTGAACTTCACAATGCAGTTTATTGGTGTCTGGTATGATATGGGTATGATATCTGCTGATTATGATGATCAACATAACGTCTTTGCATGCTGTTGGTTTAATATAACCAAAGCAGACAATGGTGACCAGAGTTTCAATGAATTTTATGCTTACAAGTTTAATGGGGATCCAATGAACATGGAAGGACATGGAACAATTATCAATTCTGAAGTACACCTTTCGTTTCCAGGTCTTGGAGAGGGTATGTATTGCATTTAAAATAAAGTGGATGACAATTTCTTCCTGATAATTTAATGTAGAAAAATAATTACATCTAACTTTATCTCGATGTTGCATTTAAGCCAATATCGATATTGATTTTTAACAATTTCTTAGTACATTCGGGATGAGAAAAATAATAGTTGAAACATATCAGAAATTTGAACGTCCTAATTCTGTTTTTTTATTTTTTAATAGAATCTACTCATACCGTTGTTAGTTTCAATAATGGTGAAGAACTGATTTCTCATGACAAGGATGATAAATATTATGGTTTGGTATCACGTAAAACAGAATTGTCAGCCGAAGTAAAAGCAGAATTTGAAAAACTGGCAGAGCATCTAGGCATGACTGCAGTTTATGCAAGTCATGACAATTGCTCGTATAATTGAGCGTTAATTCATAGAATTTGTGTGAAACAATATTGTTTTCATGGTGTTACTTTCTCGCTTGATCGAGATATATAAGCATAGATACAACACTTTTCTTCTTTTATATTTTCCATATTGTAGCAATACTGGTATCCTCATAGTACGAATACCAAAGTTTTTTTAATAGAAGGGCACGTATATTTATCAAACATAACTTGGTATCACTGTAATGAGAATACTAATATTGAAAGAAAAAATTGTTTGTCGTCTGAATTGAAGTAAAAATAAGTAATATGATTATTGTTTAAGCTATGAATATTTATCAACAATACTCAATATCCCCTATTGGTAACGACAACTAACTTTTCACACGTAGAAAACGACGCTTTATAGTATTAAGAAAAATTACAATTATTCAAGAAATGATGCGAACAATTCAAATGCTTGATAATTTTTCTACGATTTACGGAATAATGTATAAGAATTAGAATGTGACCCATCAAAATTATAACATTGATTACTTTATTTATTATATGCTTTCTAAATTCTTATATAAATTTTACCATTTTTACAAATGAGGATAGTAACTTGTCAGTTCTTGGAAAAATTTGACTGGAAAATAAATAACTGGATAAATATTACCAAAAGAGTCTGGGTGAAAATTCCACTAGAAAAAATTCCAATGAAAAAAATTCCAGAAATAGATGTACTGTAAAAGACAAGTATCGATTTATATTTGTAACTGTTATTATTCAAGCGTAAAATAGTAAAGGGGACCAGCAACGGATACCAACTGTATATTCCTCCGGGTTACATTCTTCCAAGTCATATTTTTTCTGTCTAGGATTTTTCAAATTATATTTTTACTGACTACCCTTTAATTGCAATGCTGATACCTATCAGTATTGATTTTAGGTCCTTTAATTGAGAATTAATCATCCATAACGAATCGTCGTCATCAATAGTGTATTTCAAAGATTCTAAATATACGTAACAATCATCATTACTGTAAATAAAATCATGTTAACCACTATTGTCATGTGGTTTTTCATCTGTGGACACATTCATACAGTCGCTGTTGATGAGTTTACTCTGGAGCAGGTAAGAAATGGAAGAAATTAATTGATTGAATCACAGTTTCATTATATTAGAATAAAATATTCGACGATTTATTCAATGTTACCAGTTATGTATTTATTGTTTTTTTGTTGTTTCTTGATTGTGATAATTCAATTAATTCATGAACTCTGTTCAATTTTACATTGCAGTTTATTGGAGTATGGTACGATTTGGGTATTATGGTAGAAGAAATTAACAAATATGATACCAGCACATGCAATTGGTTTAATATAACTAAACAAGACAATCATGATCATCTTTTTCATGAAGTTTAACCATGAGATCATGGACAATGGAAAATCCATAGAACTAAAAGCACATGGGGAAATTGTTGGTTCTACAATACGTGTACTATTCTCAGATTCTCACTTGGGTAAATAAGAGATACTAAATACACAGAAAAAAATTCTTCTTTCTTCCAATTGAATATGGAAAACATAATTTTAGCCAACTTTTTGTTTATATTGATTAATATATATATTTCAATTGGCATCTTTTAATTCAATTTTTATTTTTATTCTCAGGGAAATATACTTACATCATTAAGAGTTTCAATAACGGTGAACTCATGTTCTACGACGCAAATAATACTAGATTCAATGGATTGGTATCACGGAGACCTACATTGTTAACTGAAACCAAAACGAAATTCGAAAAACTAGCGACACCTGCAGGTGTGAGAGTGGTTTATTTCGACCATGATAATTGTGTGTAAGAAATTAATCAAAGATGAGATTGTTATGAATATATCATGAATATGTGATGAAATGCGTGTATGCACATACCAATTTGTTTTTTTTTTCGAGTCATACTAGTATCCTTGTATTAAGAATGCGTATTCCTATCATAGGAAAACATGCTCAGTAATAATTTGAATCCCGGGAGCAAAAATTCTGTTTGTTTCAATTTATAATCATATATGAAATAAAAAAAGTATAATATAGATAAATCAACGTCTCTATTCACTATACAGTATTTATTCCTCTCCATAAACTGGATATTAATTGAATGTTAATTTGAAAAATTGTCTGATTATAAACTATGAGAAAATGTTTTCAACGGTGAAACTGAGACAATTTTTTCTTGAGTATTCGAAGCTTTTTATAAAAGATATTTGAGCATTTTCAGTGGAATCCAAAACGTGGATGTATTGGAAATCTTTTTGTTTACAATGATTAATCTGCTTTCAATTATATTTTTAAAAAATATCACAAAACACTTTAGGAGTATTGCGATTGGTTAGTTGACTGTTCAAAAGCTATTGCCATATACAATAAAACTAGAAAGCGACGAGAAGGCATTTACAGTGGAATGGGAGGCGGAAGGAAACGTTTTGACGTGTCGTCTCACAGCAGTCAAGGGAACTCACTACTGTGAGTTGAACCTCACTGCAACCGACATTGATTGCTCCCTTCAGAGGACCAAGTCAAGTCTCTTGACCACGTCCGTTTTATGTGGGTTAAGACATCGGAATGACAATCTTGCAAGGCAGAGAATTTCCAGGTCACTTCGAACCACTATACCGTAATTACTTCATAACGGATATTGAAATCCTGACAAAAATGAACTTTTATTTGCGAGAAAAAAAAAAATTTATATGTCAATTACACGCTCACTTTATCTTTGATATAGAAAAGAATTGTGCCAAAGCTATCTGAAATTATATAATTAAGAAATACTGTCATGAATCTGACAGAATGTTTTTTTTTGTGAATTGTTTTTACCAAAACTAATCACCACATAAATTTTATTTCTATACCATATAATTCAATATATTTTTAAATACAATTGTTGAATTTCTCACTAGAAACAAGAATGGGGATACTTCGCTCGTTTGAGAAGCTTTCTTTTAAAGAGAATATTTAGAATTATATGAAGTAAAAATAAAATTTATATGATGAATAGTTTCGCTGGAAACAAAATCACAATAAAAATTCCTTCTTCAGCTTCAAAACTATATATATATATATATATATACTATCCCTCAAGGATAAATATAGTTTATTCAATTCGAATAATTAACGAGAATTATTTGTCGCATAATTGTCACGATTCTTCAAATTTTTATAGACCACTCAAGAAATGAGAGAAAAAAGAAAGCGAATCAACCATTCAATACATAGGCATGTGTAACACAGAGATTATTCAGCTGATAGAGAGAAATTTATGTTGAATATAAAAATGGAACATAAAAAAAAAGTCATTAAATTCGCGAATAGTTTTGGTTGACAATCCCTTCTTGTTCATAAATAATGTGTGGTGAAATGCGTAGGTGAAAACGACGTCGTCAATGTCAATTGAGACGATGAAAATGTGAAAATAACAAAAGGACGACAAGAAAAAAAAACATGGTAAATAAATAAATAAAAATAAACAAAGTGTGGGAGAGAATAAAAATACATGAAGAATATGACGATGTTGGAGTAGTATATACGATATACGACACGTGAGGGAAAACGGATGTATTTCATCTTCAGAGTAGGTAAACGGAAGACGCTCTTGGGAAAAGCGGTATAAAAAAAAAAAAAAGAAGCGAAAAAGAAAGGACAAGGTAGCTCACGATTCTTCAGTATCAAGTAGGCACATCTTGAACTATAGACACGGATTTCTTGCATTCGCACGAAAGTCAGATTGTCTTCTTGAAAAATTGAAAAATAATTGAGAGATTTCTCTTCCTCCTTTTTTCTCTTAAGGTTTTTTCGATAATCCTATCAATTCAAATGATATAAATTTTAAATATTTGTTATCGATTTCTCGGAGTAGCAGAATTCCAATTGAAGACTGTTTTAACAATGATAATAAAATTGAAGAAATAAATTGGATAAATCAATGATTTGCTATTATTATTACACTGACATTTTATTGTAATCATTTTATCATAGTCTCTTTTGTAACGGTATCAATAGCTGACAATTAACCGAAAATTATTGGTATATAATTGAAAGGAATGAGTAATAACTTATGGATATTTAAAAAAATAAATGATAATATTTTAAAAGTATTGTTCCATTCAACTCCATCATATTAAACATAGTTAAAATCAATTTATGAGAGTGAATTTTCCGCCTATCGCAATACGTATTTTATAACTACTGTCGTAAAACGTAAAGTGAAAAGAGATTTATATATCTATTAGTAGAAGGAATTAGAATGATCAATTGAGAATCGTCGACGGTGCAGAGAAACGATTTTCACATTGGTGTCCAGAATCCCTTTAGGAAGCTGTAAAGATCGGATTCTCTCTAATTAAAATTTATTGAGTGCCAACCCACTTCTTGCACATCGTTGATCTTGGCTATCAATTACTTTTAACTCGGTGCTTGCTGCAACTGCTGCTGCAACTTGAGAGCAAAAAAAAAAAAAAAGCATCAAAACTATACACCTATAAAATCTTTTTTTTCTTTCTATTTCAGTTCACGATTGAAAAAACAGAGAAAAAAAAAAAGAAAGACGAAATGTGCGATCGAGACTAAAATTGAAATAAATATGTATCGTGGTTTTTTTTTTATAGAATTTCATGGGATTGTTGAGACAATTTTAATAACTGATTGTTGATATCGTGAAGTATATAATCGAGGGGGGGGGGGGGGGGATATTTCTTTGAACGTTTATACTGGATAAATCACTATCTGGCTTTTATCGGGAGCTTTTCAAGATTTCACGACTTGGTGAAGAGCCGGTAGAGATTGAAACCATTATCCTAATTGGTCAACAAACAGCTTTCAATATCTACCAACCAACCATTTCAGAGAGACTGGTATCGATTGGTATCATTTATTTATGTATTTATATATACACAAATGAAAAAGCTTTTCTAATAGAAGGTAAAAGAACTTCAGAGATAGATATGAGTGGTTGGTATGTAATAATGGACTTAATAATCTCTTGTTTTTCGCCTGTCTAATTATTTATATTTGATTTCTTTGTCTAGGAAATATTGTGAATTGGTTGTTCATTGGTGGCAACAACATTGATCTACTCTAAAGAAGAATTCTTGTATAAAGAAACGAATGAAATATGCATTTTTGATGATTGATAAAATGCAATAATACTTGAGATATTCAATGATAAGTATTCACGTTACAAAGTTATTCATATCAGAATTATATCACTAATTGACATTTTTTTCCATTGATCGGCATTGCTGTGACTCAATTGCAATAGAATAGAATAGTTATTGTAGTTATTTAATACCTGTGTGAATAATTTTTGAAATGTTAATATATTTCAATGCTGTATAATAGACGATGGTGTTCGAATTAAATCAACCTTGCGGTATATTTGGGACATAGTTAAACGTTATTCTATACAAGATCTATAAATATCCAAGTCCAAAGACAATGACCCGGATAGCTTTGTGAGCAAAGTACTTGGACTGATTTTAATGGAGGTTATTGCTGGCCCAAATCCAGTCTAGGGTCAATAATTATCTTCATAATTTGATAATGTAAATGGAATATATTGTTAATTTTTAAGGTAAAACACATATGGATATGAACATTGAGTAGTAGCTGAATGTTTCATATGAAAATATGAAGATGTGGTTATATAGCAGACAGCGATAAAAAAAAATATTTGATGATCCCATAACAATTTGTAATCAGAATAATTATTGATGCAGGTAAAAGTATTATGGCTGAAAAAAATGGGTCGACAATGAAAGCTCACAGAAACAATCAGAGAATATGATAATTATCTGAGTGATGGATTAGTGTAGAGTTTGGTTTTTTTATTTTAGAAAAACAAGTGAACAATTGAAGTGATTAAAAAAGACGGAGTATTATTCGTAATGTTTATGTTAATAACAAAATTGATTCTCCCTGAACTGAGATAAATTTATTCATTTTCATGATTGATTGAAGTGATTAGATTGATGAGAAGTGAACTGTAGAATTGTATTTCTTGATTGTGAATGTGTGTGCTGTATATGGTCAGTGTTCACTTTTAGAATTTTCTTTTATTATTAATTTCTATAAATTTAAACAAAAGATCTTACCCTCATTTGACATATTCACTTTCTTGAAGTATCAGGAATAATGGGTGAAAATAACTAATTTTCACAAAGTCGTGTGTAGGCACTTTTGTTTATAATGATTGGGTCGACGTCTCTTGTGATGATAAATGTTGAAGAAGAAAATAATATAAAAAATTGGATCAAATTATACGGCATTATACATAATAACAACAATTCACTTTTATCTACGCATATTGTGAGGAAGTCAGTGTGCTACTGTGTACACTACAAAGATTTAATTTTTCGTTGTATATTTTTTTAATTTTATTTCCTTAAATTTTTTTTTAATTCGCTGTTTTTTTTTTTCTTTTTTTTTCAACCAGCTTGTACGAGTTGAAATTGTACGTTGCACGATACCAGAGAGATACATATAATATATGTATATATAAAGTCCACCGTATTTATCTTCCACAGTCCATTCCACCTTCTCCACCTCATCCACCGCAGTGGAAACTCGGTCGAACAGACCCAACGCTACATTTACTACTCCTTCAGTTTGTAATTAGAATTTTTTTTTCATCATTTTTTTTTTTTTCCTATCGCACACGGTGCACACCAGCCACAATTTTTTTTTTTTTACTTTTTATAATCAGAGATGTCCCAAAGGAGTAAAGAGTTAAACGGGTTTACCAAGCACAAGCTTAAATGACCTCAACCTGAACGCGATAATTTCGACGACTATTATGTTTCTTTTGTCTGTGATTTTCGTCCGAAATAAAAGAACTAACTACTTCCTTCGATATATTCATTTATTATTATCACATATTCAGCGTGACATATAGAAATATTATTACGATAATACGAATTATAGTTATTGTTGTTAAACATAAAGCAATGATGAGTTTCTTTTTGTCATATAAAATGTAAAATTAGTCAGACATAAATAAATTTACTGTATTATACTATTATTTATATTAATACTTACTGTATGATGGTCGCAAGGAGTCCAGACTCCATGTTTAATAAAATAAAATTAATAATAAAAAAAAAATAAAAGTGATTGATATGATGATGAAATTAAATTAAAGAATGATAATCTTTTTCAATTATACAGAATATAAAATCATCCACAACTATATATTCTCTTCAGAAAGTTTTCAATAAATTATTTGAATTATAAGCAATAAAATGAAGAAAGAATAATAGTGGATATAAATATAAAAAATAAATAGAGGAGAATTGCAAATAAGAAAAGTGAACAGGAAGATATTATGACAGCACTTCTTTCCCGATTAATATGGTGATCTTGCTGAAGAGGAAAAAATTCTATATAAAGTAATAAGACGTTCTTTTGTTGTTTTTTTTGTCATTGTTTCTTTTAGTATCTCCAAGTTAATAGCCAACAGCTAGATTATGTCGTTACTCCAGTCGTTTCCATCCGACGTTTTTTATCTAATCACATTCCTTCTCCAACAATTATTAATAGATTGTCAATCATGAGGAAATTGATTGATAATTCGATTTCTTCACAGCACAATATATACAATGTTAGAATAATTAGAGAGACATTATCCGAATTTCGAACTCTACTTGTATTGCTAAATTTTTTATGCAATAAATTTCCATGTCTACAATTAATAAATTGGCTGTTAAATTAATCCAAGTAATTGAATCATTCATAACAATCAACATCCCAGTCTGTAAAAATCGAGTTTTGATCAATTATTACATTTTGAAATTGATTCTCAACCCCTTAACAGTCTACAGAAGAGAACGTTTCTGTGCTTGATGAATGTGTTGATCAAAAAGTTTTTGAATTTCTATAAAAAATATTCTTCGAGTGTTTTTGGGGGGTCGTTGAATACAAATCTGAAGATAAAATTACAAAATGTTGATTAACTCATCCAATATGTCTGCTAGAAATATGAAAAACAGTCTGGGATAAAAATGGTTTTTTTCATTACAAGATTTTGAACTGTCACAAAAGCCATCTTGTATCTGTCATTTTTAATTTGATGATATTGTTATTAAATTTGAATTCAATGGCCCAAGAAACCCACAATGTGACGTAAAAAACAATTTTACAGTTTTTACTTCAGATTTGGCTTCAGTGATCTCAAATATCCCCAGACATTGAGCCTGGTGGTCACCAAAATTTTTGCACATATATGTGTCACAAACAGTTAAGGGGTTGAGCTTTTAATTCTTTTTATAATTGTTGGAAAATTAGGAAAATGAAACTTAAAGAGTACCATTCGTTTCTCAATTTTTTAGATCATCATAATATATATATATGATATATACAGATTCAAATGACCTCATCCACCTTCATTATAATGCTGTGGGTAACGTGTGCACGCCAGACGAAGGAAAGAGTCTTTTTGTAAACACCCACTACACGCCATCCGTGGTGTCGTTTGCAAATGCAACTACCCATATCGTCATATATATTCTCACGGCAGTGTGCGTTTATGAATAAAACCATTCCACTATACTTCACTATATATATACATATTAGTATATGCGAGCAACCACAAGTTATTTGTACATACAGAATGCGCGTTCCACCGGGAGGATTCATACATTAAACTTGGCATATGTTGGACAATTTCATAAATAATAAAAATATACCGTGTGTTTCATTCAAAATAAAATTAAGAATTTACTCCGGTAATTAATAATTAAGAAGTTGAAGTCTGTCAAGCTGAATACTCAAGTTCCAAAGAATCAGAAAATTCATAGCATGTTATGAGTAATTATGTGTTTTACGGAATAATTGAACACTTATTTGTTTTCTAGAATGCATAAATTTAGTTTATATATCATTTCCGGAATATTCACTCTCTCACCAGTTAACCCCTGAACAGAACTTGACATATACAAAAATTATATTAACCGTGACTATGTCTGACACAAATATGTGCCATCACAAAAAATTCGATGAAGATCAATTTCAAAAATTGTAATTTCAATGACACTCAGTGTTTTACGTTTTTTCTGGTCGCTGATTCCAAATTTGGGGTTAATATTGCTAAATTTTGAACGCTCCATATTCATTCTTATTATATTATTGTAACTACATCGAATGTGAATTCAACGACCCCAAGAACCCCTGTGGAATATCTTTTATTATAATTAAAAAACTATTCTGTCAACCCACATATGGCCCACAAACATTGGTTTCTGCACACTGTTAAGATACTCAATAATCTGCCAATGTACACGCCAATAAAACCAGCAGTATCATTTTTACGACAATGATAATTTAAATGGTTTCAACTTAATTTCAATTTGATATCCAGATTCACAAAATCAATTGTTATCATAAATTGGAATTGACCAATTAAATTGCTCATGACAATCTCTCACAAACATTTTTCCAATTTATTTATTGATTCGTTTCTTCTACTTCCTTTTTTCTCTAACAGCCATGACATATATATCACACAAATAATCCATCTATGTATTATCAACATAGACAATAATCATTTCAGTTTAATTACTGCAGTTATGTCCAATGAACAATGCCATTATGGAGTGATTTGAAAAGTCAACTGATCGATATTCAGTAATTACTGATTAAATATGCAAATGCAGTCTTCATGAACACAGTTTATGCCTATATTTATACGTGTGAATGCATCGCCACAGTATACCCATATATGGCTCAAATCACATATTATATAATCTATATATGTTCGATGATAGTATTGGTACCGTTACAGGAAATTTGTAAACACATAAAGTCCAATCGGTTAGATATACATATATAGATAGTAGATTATATTTGAACTGCATATGTGTCACTTCATGAATTTGGAATAACATATATTAAAGAGAGATGGAGATATGAATGAGATTTCAGTTGAGTTGAATTTATTTTCGATTTCATTTCATTTTTTCCAAATGTTTGTATCAAATAAATAATTTATGATACTGCAATACACTTTAAGATACTTTTGTTTATTGGAAAAATTTGGTACCATTACTAATTCATCAATTTGCAAGTCAATGTTACTAATATTATGTTAATAATAAAATTGTTAATGATTTACAACAACTGTATTCCATGACTTTTATACTGTAACAAAATAATTATAAAGAACCATAACATTTTTAATTATTTGTTATTCAAATCCGTTTTGTTTTGGTAATCGTATGCAAAAGGTTCAACATAATTCTAATGGAAGATCATTGGTTATAAGTTGAAAAATTAGTTGTGAATTTCTGCCATTGTTCCAGTAGTAGAAATTTTGATAGCAGAACTAGGTTGTTAAGTTTCAACAGAATTGTTCCTGATTATTCTGTATTTTTCATGTCAAACATCACTTTCAACAATAATCTTTTTCGAAAAGTTATTTTGTACTTACAATAGACACGCGTTGCAGGTAGAACAAAAATCTAGCACTCACCTGAAACATAGAAAGAGAAAATCCAATATTAAAATGAGTTGTCTTCAACTGTCCGCCATTAACAATTTAAAATAAAATAACACCACTAAAGTAGGTCCATAAATAATACATAAACATATCTTAAGTTATGTGTCATTCATATAACTTTATGTCATCAAAAAGAGACATAATCAAAGTCTATCATGAAACATGTTCCTGCACTGGAAAAACATTGTTTTCCCTCACGGAATATTTCTGGCGTTTGTAAAAATACTGGTATTCCCATAATACGATTACCAAAGTTTTCTCAATGGAGGGATATCTACTGCAACCGAATTTGGTATTGCTATAGTGAGAATATAAAAAAAAAATACTTTTATTTTCATAGTTATTAAAATTGCAAAAGAGCAAAAGTAAAGCTGTCAACTGTTAATAAAAAGTGAATCAATTATTTAGAGTTGAATATAAATAATTGAAATAAATAACTCAGAAATAATACTCAAGAGTTACACTTTCGAATAAAAACATTGTGAAATAATAGTGAGAGGAAAAAAAAAAATTGTAAACCGATATGTACAAATAAAATATCAATGATACTGAAAAGAGAACAGACACTGTAAACAAGAGAATACTATACGATTGGAATAAATGCGTGTATATGTGTGTGTGTGTGGATGTGTACATTGTAGGAAACAATCCGGATATATGTCCCGAGTTATAGCAACACCGTGGGACCACACCCGCGCGCTTCAAAACCAGACTATACTCATGCAACGGCATTGCGACCATTTGACCGATATCGCAACAGAGCACCAATGGTAATAAACTATACGTAGATTGGCGGAGATTATCCCTGTCCGCCTACAGTTATATTGGTATATAATATCACGGTATACACAACAGGATTTCATCCTTTTGGTATAGGATACATGAAATTGGATAAAATGTTTAACTTTTTTTTGTGTAGAATTACTATTTTCTGCAACTCGAAGATTGTGTATTAATGATTATTCACTATTATGAGGACATAATGAAGAAAAAAAAAAGATGATGGCAGCTGAATGAATAACTATTGTAGTACTTTACATACTTCAGGAAAACATTCTGTAAAAAAATTATTTACAAATAGTTTTACAATATTGTTTGTCAACAATATTGTTTTCAAATGTTTGGTAATTTAATATTTCCCAATCACATCTGATGAAAACAATATTAAAAGTAACAATGTTGAATTCATATTCGCACAGCGTTTCTTATAAATTATAAATATTGGCAGAATTGTCTGTCAATCTTTTGAATGTAAATTTTGATGTGCAGTCGTCAAATTTGAAATTCCAATTTATAAACAGTGAAGTAGAATTGAATTTCGTTCCAATGTCATTTCAAAGTGAATTAATAATTAGTAAATTTATGAACAATGGAAGGAATGTATTTTGGAACTTTTTCACTGTCAAATTTCATTTTAGAGATCTACAAAATTAATTTATCACAATGAATCCTTGATAAAACATCGTAAATAGATTTGATTAGACATATACAGCAAATTTTTAATTCATATCCAACATATTCCATACTGTAACCAACTTTTATTCACGAATTCAAAATGATGAAATACAGAAATTATATTGCTGAATATAATTCAGTGTCAATATATCTCTATAAAATAATTCCATGCATTCAAATTAATTTATCGCAACGGATGAACAGAAAGTTATTATTATTTGTTGACTCTTTTACGTTGAAATGCTACTATGTATACAAAACTAACTAAATAATATTGAATAAACACCAGAACATAGAGTTGCGGTAATTCCATATCTTTCGTATCAACATAGAATAAAATAAATGATTAAATGAATATATATATATATATATATATGTCGGATGCTGAACTGGAGGCAAGAAGAATCGAAATAAAAAACATAAATATGAACTCTATAGAGCGTGCAAACGGCTTGAATGCCCATCCTGTCATCGTTTTTTTCGTGTCATATTTTCTGGTAGCTCCAGCATTGAGTATAAATATATATAGGAACCTGAAAAATAGTCCTGAAGTCTAACCTCACTGATATTCTATATCTACACTCGACATATACAATATTTGTTTGAGTATGTGAGGTATAGTGAAAGTGTTGGTAGAAGTAATAGTGACTGTTGTCGTCCAGCAAAATCCACAGCCAAGTGCATGAGCATTGCATTTGACAGTTGGAAATAAATATTTGTACATATTTCAACTATTAGTGCATTACAACGTCAAAACGACACGGACATGTATATATACTCAGCAAAATGTATATAGATGAACGTTGCGTTTCACTTGAGAGACGCTGATACCACTGGGAAGATATTCCTTGTGGATCATAACCAAAAGAATTCAACAAATGTGTTCTAATGCATATTTATTGTAGATTGTTATTGGAACGAAGGTTTGTAATTTGATTTATTAGTCATCGGGATAATATTAGTCAATATAAAAATATATTCTTGTGTAGAAACAACCATGATCTTTTGCATTCCCTATACTACATTTATTGGAGACGGAATGTTTGTGATTTTATTAATAACAAAAATTGATTGTCTTTAAACTAGAATATCTTAATTTTATTTGACACATCTACTTTTCAAATATGGTACATTTAATAATAAATCAAAATAAATAACTGATTTCGACAAAGTCCTGTGTAGGCACATCATGGCACTAATTTCCAATGACATTTGTCATGGCTGTAAAATTAATTAATTATCAGTTTGAATTAATTTTACATATGTTCTGTTGCAATATTCATCATGGTATTCACATTGAATACCATGTCTTGATCAATTGTATATAATTATTAGCAATATCATCAGATGGATGATATGAATCAGGCGGTAATACCTTGAACGATTCTCTAGCGGGATACTTCGTATCTCTTCTGACTCATCCACCTCTAAATATAATAATCCAGAGTGATACATCCCCAAGATTATATTGTCATCCAATCAAATAACATCTGGATCAAGTTATAGCGAGACCAACCTATTTCAGGACTCAATGAGAGGATCAGATTCACTATAATTAATTCATCGCTCACTATAATGTTTCCACCTTTTTCTATCATTTTAAATTGATTTAAATTTACTTATTGCACAAACTCATCGCTATACATTTGAAAACACTCCAAAACCGATTAAATAAAACTTGAAACTGTAAAACAAAAAAGAAACAAAGCCAAAGAAAGATTCACTTAAGTGCATAATACATATGTGCGTGTACACGAACACATTGTATATAGGATAGTAGGAATAAGGAAATAGTTGGGAGATATATGTATAAATGATCGGATGTCTCAAGACGCCAAACTTGAAAGTTTCGGTTGCGCATCCCTTATATCCACCCTTTCTCACTCCACCACATCGACAACAAAATAGCAACGACAACGTCGTCGTTTCCCAATAGCAAAGTTTCAAAGTGCAGCCTCTATATATACATACATATATATATATATATTCCATGAGATGCTATTCGGTTGCCTCAGAAGATCGAGGAGACCCAAAAATACAGTCGATACCTTCTAAAGATCTTTGCCAATAATGGAACAACGTACTTTATCCACATGATACTGTATATAACGACAATCAGAGTAAGTTCGTGTTGGCAGTTGAAATAAAATGGAAATATATTCTTATTTATATGCCATGCAATTTGTTTATTTTACACTTCCCTTTTATTTATTCGTTTTATTTCATTCTTGATTTTTAGAATTATCATTAAATTCTGTTTACTTCAGGGGATTAATATTTTCTCTCAGTATGCGATTCTATGACATATGATAATGATACTACACGATGAATGAGAAAGATCCAAGAGTGTTTAAGATGTAATTACAATTTTTTAGATAGAAACATAAGACACTATGTTGACACACGTGGATTTGCAGTGATATTTTATAATCATGATTCAAAAATACAATATGCATACATGATATATTCTATTATATATTTTATTATATATTTTTCACACATATTGTTTGTTCGTGCGGAGAAGGACAATATTATTCAACAACAATATCCCAGTGAAACATATTGTTCTTGACTCAACTCAATGTACACTGTCACTGACAATATCAAAAAAATTTGATATTGTCATTCGCAAATAACGACGTCATGTGCAGGTTCAAACTTGCACAATTCAAATATCTTTCGTCACTGACTTCAATTTTCTACTGTCCAATTTATCTTAGTCCCAAGACACCCCTCCTCTTCTATGTATATATAAATATATTTATATATACACATACACAATGTATACAATCACTATGAACACAAAACAAAACGGATATCATGAATATTTACGTGCCACCATTCAAAGTTACGGGAGAGTTATCCATAGGCCAAACATACACACACTCAAACAAAACTGTCTTAGAACGTTATTCCTCGTGGCTTTTGGCATATCTTTGTCCTACCTCCTCAAATCCCAAGACATATACCTCACACACATATAATAGCCCATATCTAAAAGTCAACCTGTCGCGTTCTTCTTCTTTTCCTTTGGCATTTACGTTTGCAACACGACATTTCCTATTTACGGCGCTTCCTAGCCAGCTAAATTAACAGGGAATGCCAGCGATCCTTATCCTCCTCACCACCACAACTGCACCAACAACACCCCCGTTCTCCCTTTGCACATTCACCCGTCGCATTTTGCATCGTCGCCGTACTACGTGACCGAGCAGATAAGAGACGCGAGGACGTCGTTAGTCTCAGCGTTGCTCCGGAAGTGTCTAGTCGCACGCGAGAACGTCTCTCTTTCTTTCCTCACATTTTCACCATCTTCTTCACCCACTCACTCTCGTTATTCATCTCTCTTTGCTTTGTGCATAAAGCGTTTCTCTTATACTGTAGCAGTTTCGCCTCATGTGCCACTTGGATTATCGGGGCATTTGTCTTCGTTTAAAGCGCGAAAATTCACCTGCACAAAGTCGATGGTATTAAAGATGGCGTTGGTGTGTCGTGTGAAAGAAAGGTGACCAACTTGGTAGCGTTGTGTTGATCAGTGGTGCTGAAGTCAACATCCGGGTTTATAATTTCATATATACTAGGATAGTTTATTTATTTTTACCGTTAAACAATTTCATAGTTCGAATACAGATATGAAAACTTTTACTCTTCAGAATGATTGCATGAACATCGAGTGTCGAGTATAGGATCCAAGCAACTATAAAACTACTTTAACTTTGATTCAATGAATACATTTCAATGTATCCCATCAAATCACATCAATGAATTTTGAGTGCACGATAAATAGTCGCGTATGTTTCCCTTCTATTTGTTTACTTTCGCATCATCCACTGCTTTTTTGTTTTTTGTCTTTTCCTTTTCAGATAACCCTTCCAACCCTTCAGTGAAGGATAATGGATGGGGCCATCATATTGACCCCATATAAATGAGTAAGGAGATGATCACTAGGCACTCTATTGAAGATAGGGACCGAGAGAGTGGCAGTGATGGGATGAGACAAGAGGGGTTGTAGTGGTGCAAACACTACGGGCAATGTCGAAGTTGGATTTCCATTTGCATATTGGAAACTTTTTGGTATAGATATATTACTAAATAGAAACGCGGGTGGAAAGAGAGAAGTGGGAATAAAAGAGAAGTTAGAGTGGATGAGATGTTTTCTTTTTATAGTCAGACTGAATTCGATAAAAATATGACAATGAAAAATAATAAAATTTATATTGATTTATTTTTTTATCGGCTGATTTCATGTCTACATATATTATTTTACACATTCTTTCATCATATTTTATTTATTTAACATGGTTACCATATATTTTCTACGACTACAACTTTATTCTAGGAAGCCGTGGTGTTGATAAGATAATCAAGCGAACATTCGAAAATATTTCGAAACAACAATCGAATAAAAAAAATGTAGGTAGCACCAATCAAATCGTGGCTCATATCTGGAAGCAATAATCACTTTCTCATTATCGGTATTGTCGTCATTCCCCCCGTTATCACATCGAACGATTGCGAGCATAAAAACTCGAGAAATTTTGTCTACACCATCAGAAGTCTTTTTTCAATTCGTTGCTGTACTAAAAAAATAGTTTTTTCTCTCGAGAAACATCATGATTACTAATATAATTATTTTATTCTCGATTGTCGGGACTTTCGTCGAGTATGGGCACGCTCAAATGGAAAATGTATCAACTATAGACGGGGTAAGAAAACAAGATCAATGAATAATAAAAATAAAAAAACGCATTGGATCATTTCTAATCAAAAATTGTCGAGCACGCCATTCTTCTACTCATCATATATCACTTTTTTCCTTCACAATAGTCATAATAACTCACAATACACACAAAAACAAATGTTGAAAAAGTGTTTTAATTTGAAACATCAAAACATTTTATTCCCTATCTTCAACATTGTAATTACTTCTAAAACGTTTTAACGTTTTAGATTAAATCATTTGATCTAGTCGGGATTTGCAGTGTATGCAGTCCTTTATTTTTTCAACACTCAACAAATTCATTGAATCATTTTTATAATGAATGAAAATATATACATTCTCATTAAACTGTCGAAATAACGTCCACCCTGTATATAAATCAATGAGTCCTATTATTTTTTCCTCATGAATTATAACTATGTGATTAATACAACAATTGACTCAATTTTTTTCACGTTACAGTTATTGGGCCGTTGGTATTATATGGGTAAAATATCAATCGAAGAATACAGTGTCGTACAATCATGTAGCTTGATCGACATTAAAACACACTACTCTCGAAATCCCAGACTATTTTTTCGTTATCAGGAAATGTCAGTTATCGATCTCCCTATTTGTGAACATGGAGTGCCATTATGGTCCTCTGAAATAGATGCAGCCTTTGCCAGAAAAAGAATCGTCGCCCTAGATAATGAGAACAAGCGTGAGTGAACAGTCTAACATAAAATAATGGAAAATGTTATTTCGATTCTGACCCTATCTCATTATACAAAAAGAAAAAATCCCACCGACAAATTCTGGATCATAAAATTCCAAAAACAAATGCCTATAAAATATAATCCCAAAATAAGTTATTGTCATACTAGTAAATATACATCACATCTTGTCCTTAACAGACATTCGATATAGCATTTTTCGTGAACAAGAAGAGGGAATAGTTTAATGGTGTGAATGTCCATTAAAAAATATTTCATGAAAGGTACTATAGATAAAGTGGAAAATGATAAACAAAAATAATTGCCTTAGTATTTGTCGATGTAACATTTGAGCCAATATTAATATTAGTTTTCATCAATTCGATTTATTATATAAATTCTTGAAGATGAAAAAACGTGGTGGTATCAGTGAACTTTTGCTCTTAAATGTCTTTTCATTTTTCAGCAACTCTAAAATCTACCATCAAGAAGTATAATAACGGTACGGAATTGATTCTCACCGACAGGCGGTTTAAATCATCTGCGATTATATCATATAGATTGTGGTCTAAAAAACTAGAAGTTTCCGATGCAACAAAAGCAGAATTTGAAAAATTAGCCGGAAATAGCAGTGTTGATTATTACTCTTGGGAACATTGTCGGAAATTACGAGAAGAAACTAACGATAAATATACCCTCGATCAGGTAAGAGAATGATGCATAGAAAATGATTCAAGAGATACCAATGTCATTGTGTCAGGAGTAAATATTCCATTCTGTAATCATAACACAGTGTGATATTTTTATTTATGCTTTTTTGTGACACCTCATGTTTGCACGGTTTCTAAATAAACTTCAGAATTAATTTAATTATGCATTACAGCATGTAGGACAATGGTATCCTATCAATCGTATGACTTACGATGAACTTGATCCCGCTGTCTCGTGCGCAACGATGAATATAACAGCTGTAGATTACAAATTGCAAAAATTTGTGCAAAGTTCATCTATATATAAGTTTGGTGATCGATTCACACTCGACATCTATGGACAAATTGCCAAATCCAATGTATTCATCTTTCCTACATTCCGTACGTCCATCAGTTTTATTATGAATTTATGATGATGAAAAGAAGAAATTGTTTGGCTTTTGGCGAATAAATTGCACTTTCGAATTATTTTTCCAGGGCGTCAGGTGCTTCCTATTGTCAGATGTAATAATGGTACAGAAGTCATCGTCAATTTCAACTACGAACGAGACTATAGTTTGTATTCTCGAAATCCTCAAGTTACAGCAGAAACATTAACGGAATTCGAAAAAATTGTGAAGCATTACCCAGATGCAACCTATGAAACTTGTCCGAATTACAGTTTGAATAGGATGAATTAAATCGTTGAGACTGCATTCGATGAGAATTCTTGTGAATTGAATTAAAAAAAATTGAAATAAATAATATCACTCACTCACAGAATGTAATTTCATCAATAAATGCAAAATCTTCACAACGGACTGTTGAAATCTTACTTTTATTCTGGTTTATTTTATGTCCGGACATAGCGAACACAGACATATTTTGGTAGTTAATATAATAGCCTATCCAAAGTTTCAATATGTGTGTTATGTGTGTAGAGTAAATAAAAAAATTCACCCGAAACTAAGCACTTTTTGAAGCATAAAATTACAATCTTCTTCATTTTTTGATCATAAACAATTTAGGATGCAGATATGTGTCTTGCCACAATCGTGTTATAGACGAAGAATAATTATAAATTTATTTGAAAATGCAATAAAACTTGTGCTCAATTTTTTTCCTACATCGGCAGATTATCATATATTTTCTACGACTACGACTTCATTCTAGAAAGCCATGGTGCTGATAAGATAATCAAGAGAACATTAAAAAATATTTCGAAACAACAATCGAATAAAAAAATGTAGGTAGCACCAATCAAATCGTGGCTCATATCTGGAAGCAATAATCACTCCCTCATTATCGGTATTGTCGTCATTCCCCCCGTTATCACATCGAACGATTGCAAGCATAAAAACTCGAGAAATTTTGTCTACACCATCAGAAGTCTTTTTTCAATTCGTTGCTGTACTAAAAAAATAGTTTTTTCAGTCGAGAAACATCATGATTACTAATATAATAATTTTACTCTCGATTGTCGGGAGTTTCGTCGAGTATGGGCACGCTCAAAGTGAAAATGTATCAACTATAAACGAGGTAAGAAAACAAGATAAATGAATAATAAAAATAAAAAAACGCATTGGATCATTTCTAATAAAAAATTGTCGAGCACGCCATTCTTCTACTCATCATATATCACTTTTTTCCTTTACAATAGTCATAATAACTCACAATGCACACAAAAACCAATGTTGAAAAAGTGTTTTAATTTGAAATGTCAAAACATTTTATTCCCTATCTTCAACATTGTAATTATTTCTAAAACGTTTTAACGTTTTAGATTAAATCATTTGATCTAGTCGGGATTTGCAGTGTATGCAGTCCTTTATTTTTTCAACACTCAACAAATTCATTGAATGATTTTTATAATGAATGAAAATATATACATTCTCATTAAACTGTCAAAATAACGTCCACCCTGTATATAAATCATTGAGTCCTATTATTTTTTCCTCATGAATTATAACTATGTGATTGATACAATTGACTCAATTTTTTTCACGTTACAGTTAGTGGGCTATTGGTATTATATGGGTAAAATATCAATCGAAGAATACAGTGTCGTACAATCATGTAGCTTGATCAAATTTGAAGCTGCCTACTTTAAAAATCCCAAAGTATATTTTCGTTACCAGGAAATCCCAATTCTCGATATCCCTATTTGTGACCATGGAGTGCCATTATGGTCCGGTGGATCAAAGGGAACATTGTTGAAGGAAGGCTTCCATTTCGACAGTAATAATAGCAATCGTAAGTGGACAGTGTAACATATTATAATGGAAAACGTCATTGCGATTCGAACCCTATCTCATTATCCAGCTAGAAAAAATCCCACCGACAAATTCTGGATCATAAAATTCCAAAAACAAATGCCTATAAAATATAATCCCAAAATAAGTTATTATCATACTAGTAAATATACATCACATCTTGTCCTTAACAGACATTCGATATAGCATTTTTCGTGAACAAGAAGAGGAAATAGTTTAACGGTGTGAATGTCCATTAAAAAAATATTTCATGAAAGGTACTATAGATAGAGTGGAAAATGATAAACAAAAATAATTGCCTCAATATTTGTCGATGTAACATTTGAGCCAATATTAATATTAGTTTTCATCAACTCGATTTATAATATGAATTCTTCGAGATGAAAAAACGTGGTCGCATCAGTGAACTTTTGCTCTTAAATGTCTTTTTATTTTTCAGCAACTCTAATATCTACCATCAAGAAGTATAATAACGGTACGGAATTGATTCTCACCGACAGGCGGTTTAACACATCTTCGACTATATCATATAGATTGTGGTCTAAAGGACGAGAAGTTTCCGATGCAACAAAAGCAGAATTCGAAAAATTAGCCGGAAATAGAAGTGTTGATTATTACTCTTGGGAACATTGTCGAAAATTACGAGAAGAAACTAACGATGAATATACCCCCGAACAGGTAAGAGAATGATGCATAGAAAATAGTTCAAGAGATACCAATGTCATTGTATCAGAAGTAAATATTCCATTCTGTAATCATAACACAGTGTGATATTTTTATTTATGCTGTTTTGTGACACCTTATGTTTTTACGGTTTCTAAATAAACTTGAGAATTAATTTAATTATGCATTACAGTATGGAGGACAATGGTATGCTATTAATCTTATGACTTTCGATAAACTTGAACCCGCCGACCCGTGCGAAGCGATGAATATAGCAGTTGTAGATTACAAAACCCAAAATTATATACAAAGTTCATATCAATATAAAGATGGTAATCCATTCAGACTTGACATCAATGGAACAATTGTCAAATCCGATTTAGCTACGTTTTCTTTAGGCTGTACGTCCATCAGTTTTATTATGAATTTACGATGATGAAATGAACAAATTGTTTGGCTTTTGGCGAGTAAATTGCACTTTCGAATTATTTTTCCAGATCGTAAGGTGCTTCCTATTGTCAAATGTAATAATGGTACAGAAATCATCGTCAATTTCTACTATACACGAAACTATAGTCTGTATTCTCGAAATCCTCAAGTTACAGCAGAAACAATAGCGGAATTCGAAAAAATAGTGAAGCATTACCCAGATGCAAACTATGAAACTTATTGTCCGAATTATAGTTTGAATAAGATGAATTAAATCGTTGAGACTGCATTCGATGAGGTTTCTTGTGAATTGAATTAAAAAAAATTGAAATAAATAATATCACTCACTCACAGAATGTAATTTCATCAATAAATGCAAAATCTTCACAACGGACTGTTGAAATCTTACTTTTATTCTGGTTTATTTTATGTCCGGACATAGCGGACACAGACATATTTTGGTAGTTAATATAATAGCCTATCCAAAGTTTCAATATGTGTGTTATGTGTGTAGAGTAAATAAAAAAATTCACCCGAAACTAAGCACTTTTTGAAGCATAAAATTACAATCTTCTTCATTTTTTGATCATAAACAATTTAGGATGCAGATATGTGTCTTGCCACAATCGTGTTATAGACGAAGAATAATTATAAATTTATTTGAAAATGCAATAAAACTTGTGCTCAATTTTTTTCCTACATCGGCAGATTATCATATATTTTCTACGACTACGACTTCATTCTAGAAAGCCATGGTGCTGATAAGATAATCAAGAGAACATTAAAAAATATTTCGAAACAACAATCGAATAAAAAAATGTAGGTAGCACCAATCAAATCGTGGCTCATATCTGGAAGCAATAATCACTCCCTCATTATCGGTATTGTCGTCATTCCCCCCGTTATCACATCGAACGATTGCAAGCATAAAAACTCGAGAAATTTTGTCTACACCATCAGAAGTCTTTTTTCAATTCGTTGCTGTACTAAAAAAATAGTTTTTTCAGTCGAGAAACATCATGATTACTAATATAATAATTTTACTCTCGATTGTCGGGAGTTTCGTCGAGTATGGGCACGCTCAAAGTGAAAATGTATCAACTATAAACGAGGTAAGAAAACAAGATAAATGAATAATAAAAATAAAAAAACGCATTGGATCATTTCTAATAAAAAATTGTCGAGCACGCCATTCTTCTACTCATCATATATCACTTTTTTCCTTTACAATAGTCATAATAACTCACAATGCACACAAAAACCAATGTTGAAAAAGTGTTTTAATTTGAAATGTCAAAACATTTTATTCCCTATCTTCAACATTGTAATTACTTCTAAAACGTTTTAACGTTTTAGATTAAATCATTTGATCTAGTCGGGATTTGCAGTGTATGCAGTCCTTTATTTTTTCAACACTCAACAAATTCATTGAATCATTTTTATAATGAATGAAAATATATACATTCTCATTAAACTGTCGAAATAACGTCCACCCTGTATATAAATCATTGAGTCCTATTATTTTTTCCTCATGAATTATAACTATGTGATTGATACAATTGACTCAATTTTTTTCACGTTACAGTTAGTGGGCCATTGGCATTATATGGGTAAAATATCAATCGAAGAATACAGTGTCGTACAATCATGTAGCTTGATCAAATTTGAAGCTGCCTACTTTAAAAATCCCAAAGTATATTTTCGTTACCAGGAAATCCCAATTCTCGATATCCCTATTTGTGACCATGGAGTGCCATTATGGTCCCGTGGATCAGGTGGAACATTGTTGAAGGAAGGCTTCCATTTCAACAGTAATAGTAGCAATCGTAAGTGGACAGTGTAACATATTATAATGGAAAACGTCATTTCGATTCGAACCCTATCTCATTATCCAGCTAGAAAAAATCCCACCGACAAATTCTGGATCATAAAATTCCAAAAACAAATGCCTATAAAATATAATCCCAAAATAAGTTATTGTCATACTAGTAAATATACATCACATCTTGTCCGCAACAGACATTCGATATAGCATTTTTCGTGAACAAGAAGAGGAAATAGTTTAACGGTGTGAATGTCCATTAAAAAAATATTTCATGAAAGGTACTCTAGATAAAGTGGAAAATGATAAACAAAAATAATTGCCTTAGTATTTGTCCATGTAACATTTGCGCCAATATTAATATTAGTTTTCATCAATTCGATTTATAATATAAATTCTTCGAGATGAAAAAACGTGGTCGCATCAGTGAACTTTTGCTCTTAAATGTCTCTTTATTTTTCAGCAACTCTAATATCTACCATCAAGAAGTATAATAACGGTACGGAATTGATTCTCACCGACAGGCGGTTTAACACATCTTCGACTATATCATATAGATTATGGTCTAAAGGACGAGAAGTTTCCGATGCAACAAAAGAAGAATTCGAAAAATTAGCCGGAAATAGAAGTGTTGATTATTACTCTTGGGAACATTGTCGAAAATTACGAGAAGAAACTAACGATGAATATACCCCCGAAGAGGTAAGAGAATGATGCATAGAAAATAATTCAAGAGATACCAATGTCATTGTATCAGAAGTAAATATTCCATTCTGTAATCATAACACAGTGTGATATTTTTATCTATGCTTTTTTGTGATACCTCATGTTTTCCGGCTTCTGAATAAACTTAAGAATTAATTTAATTATGCATTACAGTATGGAGGACAATGGCATGCTATTAATCTTATGACTTTCGATAAACTTAAACCCGCCGACCCGTGCGAAGCGATGAATATAGCAGTCGTAGATTACAAAACGCAAAGTTATCTGCAAAGTCCATATCAATATAAAGATGGTAATCGAATGAGACTTGACATCAATGGAAAAATTGTCCGATCCGATTTAGCTCCGTTTTCTTCAGGCTGTACGTCCATCAGTTTTATTATGAATTTACGATGATGAAATGAACAAATTGTTTGGCTTTTGGCGAGTAAATTGCACTTTCGAATTATTTTTCCAGATCGTAAGGTGCTTCCTATGGTCAAATGTAATAATGGTACAGAAATCATCGTCAATTTCTACTATACACGAGACTATAGTCTGTATTCTCGAAATCCTCAAGTTACAGCAGAAACAATAGCGGAATTCGAAAAAATAGTGAAGCATTACCCAGATGCAAACTATGAAACTTATTGTCCGAATTATAGTTTGAATAAGATGAATTAAATCGTTGAGACTGCATTCGATGAGGTTTCTTGTGAATTGAATTAAAAAAAATTGAAATAAATAATATCACTCACTCACAGAATGTAATTTCATCAATAAATGCAAAATCTTCACAACGGACTGTTGAAATCTTACTTTTATTCTGGTTTATTTTATGTCTGGACATAGCGAACACAAACATATTTTGGTAGTTAATATAATAGCCTATCCAAAGTTAGAATATGTGTGTTATGTGTGTAGAGTAAATGAAAAAATTCACCCGAAACTAACCATTTCTTGAAGCATAAAATTACAATCTTTTTCATTTTTTAATCATAAACCATTTAGGATGCAGATATGTGTCTTTCCACAATCGTGTTATAGACGAAAAATAATTATAAATCCATTTGAAAATGCAATAAAGCTTGTCCTCAATTTTCTCCTACATCGGCAGATTATCATATATTTTCTACGACTACGACTTCATTCTAGAAAGCCATGGTGCTGATAAGATAATCAAGAGAACATTAAAAAATATTTCGAAACAACAATCGAATAAAAAAATGTAGGTAGCACCAATCAAATCGTGGCTCATATCTGGAAGCAATAATCACTCCCTCATTATCGGTATTGTCGTCATTCCCCCCGTTATCACATCGAACGATTGCAAGCATAAAAACTCGAGAAATTTTGTCTACACCATCAGAAGTCTTTTTTCAATTCGTTGCTGTACTAAAAAAATAGTTTTTTCAGTCGAGAAACATCATGATTACTAATATAATAATTTTACTCTCGATTGTCGGGAGTTTCGTCGAGTATGGGCACGCTCAAAGTGAAAATGTATCAACTATAAACGAGGTAAGAAAACAAGATAAATGAATAATAAAAATAAAAAAACGCATTGGATCATTTCTAATAAAAAATTGTCGAGCACGCCATTCTTCTACTCATCATATATCACTTTTTTCCTTTACAATAGTCATAATAACTCACAATGCACACAAAAACCAATGTTGAAAAAGTGTTTTAATTTGAAATGTCAAAACATTTTATTCCCTATCTTCAACATTGTAATTATTTCTAAAACGTTTTAACGTTTTAGATTAAATCATTTGATCTAGTCGGGATTTGCAGTGTATGCAGTCCTTTATTTTTTCAACACTCAACAAATTCATTGAATGATTTTTATAATGAATGAAAATATATACATTCTCATTAAACTGTCAAAATAACGTCCACCCTGTATATAAATCATTGAGTCCTATTATTTTTTCCTCATGAATTATAACTATGTGATTGATACAATTGACTCAATTTTTTTCACGTTACAGTTAGTGGGCTATTGGTATTATATGGGTAAAATATCAATCGAAGAATACAGTGTCGTACAATCATGTAGCTTGATCAAATTTGAAGCTGCCTACTTTAAAAATCCCAAAGTATATTTTCGTTACCAGGAAATCCCAATTCTCGATATCCCTATTTGTGACCATGGAGTGCCATTATGGTCCGGTGGATCAAAGGGAACATTGTTGAAGGAAGGCTTCCATTTCGACAGTAATAATAGCAATCGTAAGTGGACAGTGTAACATATTATAATGGAAAACGTCATTGCGATTCGAACCCTATCTCATTATCCAACTAGAAAAAATCCCACCGACAAATTCTGGATCATAAAATTCCAAAAACAAATGCCTATAAAATATAATCCCAAAATAAGTTATTATCATACTAGTAAATATACATCACATCTTGTCCTTAACAGACATTCGATATAGCATTTTTCGTGAACAAGAAGAGGAAATAGTTTAACGGTGTGAATGTCCATTAAAAAAATATTTCATGAAAGGTACTATAGATAGAGTGGAAAATGATAAACAAAAATAATTGCCTCAATATTTGTCGATGTAACATTTGAGCCAATATTAATATTAGTTTTCATCAACTCGATTTATAATATGAATTCTTCGAGATGAAAAAACGTGGTCGCATCAGTGAACTTTTGCTCTTAAATGTCTTTTTATTTTTCAGCAACTCTAATATCTACCATCAAGAAGTATAATAACGGTACGGAATTGATTCTCACCGACAGGCGGTTTAACACATCTTCGACTATATCATATAGATTGTGGTCTAAAGGACGAGAAGTTTCCGATGCAACAAAAGCAGAATTCGAAAAATTAGCCGGAAATAGAAGTGTTGATTATTACTCTTGGGAACATTGTCGAAAATTACGAGAAGAAACTAACGATGAATATACCCCCGAACAGGTAAGAGAATGATGCATAGAAAATAGTTCAAGAGATACCAATGTCATTGTATCAGAAGTAAATATTCCATTCTGTAATCATAACACAGTGTGATATTTTTATTTATGCTGTTTTGTGACACCTTATGTTTTTACGGTTTCTAAATAAACTTGAGAATTAATTTAATTATGCATTACAGTATGGAGGACAATGGTATGCTATTAATCTTATGACTTTCGATAAACTTGAACCCGCCGACCCGTGCGAAGCGATGAATATAGCAGTTGTAGATTACAAAACCCAAAATTATATACAAAGTTCATATCAATATAAAGATGGTAATCCATTCAGACTTGACATCAATGGAACAATTGTCAAATCCGATGTAGTCACGTTTTCTTCAGGCTGTACGTCCATCAGTTTTATTATGAATTTACGATGATGAAATGAACAAATTGTTTGGCTTTTGGCGAGTAAATTGCACTTTCGAATTATTTTTCCAGATCGTAAGGTGCTTCCTATGGTCAAATGTAATAATGGTACAGAAATCATCGTCAATTTCTACTATACACGAGACTATAGTCTGTATTCTCGAAATCCTCAAGTTACAGCAGAAACAATAGCGGAATTCGAAAAAATAGTGAAGCATTACCCAGATGCAAACTATGAAACTTATTGTCCGAATTATAGTTTGAATAAGATGAATTAAATCGTTGAGACTGCATTCGATGAGGTTTCTTGTGAATTGAATTAAAAAAAATTGAAATAAATAATATCACTCACTCACAGAATGTAATTTCATCAATAAATGCAAAATCTTCACAACGGACTGTTGAAATCTTACTTTTATTCTGGTTTATTTTATGTCTGGACATAGCGAACACAAACATATTTTGGTAGTTAATATAATAGCCTATCCAAAGTTAGAATATGTGTGTTATGTGTGTAGAGTAAATGAAAAAATTCACCCGAAACTAACCATTTCTTGAAGCATAAAATTACAATCTTTTTCATTTTTTAATCATAAACCATTTAGGATGCAGATATGTGTCTTTCCACAATCGTGTTATAGACGAAAAATAATTATAAATCCATTTGAAAATGCAATAAAGCTTGTCCTCAATTTTCTCCTACATCGGCAGATTATCATATATTTCCTACGACTACGACTTTATTATAGAAAGCCACGGTGCTGATAAGACAATCAAGGGAACATCAAAAAATATTTCGAAACAACAATCGAATAAAAAAAATGCATGTAGCACCAATCAAATCGTGGCTCATATCTGAAAGCAATAATCACTTTCTCATTATCGGTATTGTCGTCATTCCCCCTGTTATCAAATCGAACGTTTGCAAGTATAAAAACTCGAGGAACTTTGTCTACACCATCAGAGGTCTTTGTTCAATTCGTTGCTGTACTAAAAAAATAGTTTTTTTCAGTCGAGAAACATCATGATTACTAATATAATCATTTTACTCTCGATTGTCGGGAGTTTCGTCGAGTATGGGCACGCTCAAAGTGAAAATGTATCAACTGTAGATGAGGTAAGAGAACAAGATAAATGAATAATAATAATAAAAAACGCATCCGATCGATTATAATCAAAAATGGTCGAGCACGCCATTCTTCTACTCATCATATATCACTTTTTTCCCTCCACAATAGTCCCAATAACTCACAATGCACACAAAAACCAATTGTTAGGTCCTGAGCGACCTCGTGTTATTCATAATAATTCCCACCTCCATCAAATCAAGATTACTATACTTTTTTTATCTATATTTGATTCCCCACTCATAAGCTAGCGATGCATCATTTTTTTCCTCTTTCTTTTTACTGTTGTCACGCTCACGCGCAGTGCAACAATCGTGGGAAACAACTCAATGAATAAATCCCATTAAGTTGCAGAATATGAACCCGCTGAGACAACCATTTAAAAAGAAGGAATGTTTAAACTATAAGAATAATTATTATTATCACTAATTTAACCGTCGAAACTAGAAACATCATTGCGACTCCATAACTTCATATCTTTTATAAAATGTAATGCGACACGTATGAGACACCTCTCAGATTCACTCACATTTGCGTGAGAAAAACTAGATTGCTGATTCAGCTTTTTAGACTAGAGTTGAGATTCACCCCACCATTGGACCTTCTGTCCAATGATAGACAGTTAGATAATTAACAGCGAATCAAAACAGCTAGAATAAGTCATTCAATTAGAATAAGTCCGCACGGACCCAAATTGCTGACGCGGATTTTCCGCAGTTCTTAAATACCGAGCTCTCGCTCTTCCACTTCACTTCTATGCCAACGAGCAGACGTAAAACAGCTTCAAGCATTGCAAGTAAAATCATTTCAATCATCTTTCCAATCTTTTGAGAACTGCTCTAGAAGTAAAGCTCACGTTATTTTATCAATTCAAACTCGCCAACGCGATCAGTATAATTCCAGTTCGCTAAGGTTATTATCACCTAACCACAGTTAACGCGTTCGCACTCAAAGAATCAATTCAACTCGACAACTAATAATCAAAGGTTGCGAGACCTCTAAATTGCGAATCAACATTGTGAATAAGTGTATAAATTGTTATATTGATATTATTGTGAGCGAGATAATAAACAACGATAATTGTGATGTTTAGTGAATAATTAATAAACGAGTGATAATCTTAACTGAAAGAACCTTTCATATCATTAAATCATAAATTCAAATCCTTCTTGCTTCAACCGCGGGTCGCGGCATAGCAAGCAACGATCCTAATATCAATTCGGACTATTCTCTAAATTCAATTAAAATAAATAACTGTTTTCATCATTTCCCGAGTAACATTTGGCAATTCAGCCGAATAAGTAACATCGACACTCAGGACGTAACACAATGTTGAAGAAGGGTTTTAATTTGAAACATCAAAACATTTTATTCCATATCTTCAACATTGTAATAACTTCTAAAACGTTTTAACATTTTAGATTAAATCATTTGATCCAGTCGGGATTTGCAGTGTATGCAGTCCTTTATTTTTTCAACACTCAACAAATTCATTGAATCATTTTTATAATGAATGAAAATATATACATTCTCATTAAACTGTCAAAATAACGTCCACCCTGTATATAAATCATTGAGTCCTATTATTTTTTCCTCATAAATTATAACTATGTGATTGATACAATTGACTCAATTTTTTTCACGTTACAGTTAGTGGGCCATTGGCATTATATGGGTAAAATATCAATCGAAGAATACGGTGTCGTACAATCATGTAGCTTGATCAAATTTGAAGCTGCCTACTTTAGAAATCCCAAAGTATATTTTCGTTAACAGGAAATCCCAATTCTCGATATCCCTATTTGTGACCATGGAGTGCCATTATGGTCCGGTGGATCAAAGGGAACATTGTTGAAGGAAGGCTTCCGTTTCAACAGTAAGAATAGCAATCGTAAGTGGACAGTGTAACATATTATAATGGAAAACGTCATTGCGATTCGAACCCTATCTCATTATCCAACTAGAAAAAATCCCACCGACAAATTCTGGATCATAAAATTCCAAAAACAAATGCCTATAAAATATAATCCCAAAATAAGTTATTGTCATACTAGTAAATATACATCACATCTTGTCCTTAACAGACATTCGATATAGCATTTTTCGTGAACAAGAAGAGGAAATAGTTTAACGGTGTGAATGTCCATTAAAAAAATATTTCATGAAAGGTACTATAGATAAAGTGGAAAATGATAAACAAAAATAATTGCCTCAATATTTGTCGATGTAATATTTGAGCCAATATTAATATTAGTTTTCATCAATTCGATTTATAATATAAATTCTTCGAGATGAAAAAACGTGGTCGCATCAGTGAACTTTTGCTCTTAAATGTCTTTTTATTTTTCAGAAACTCTAATATCTACCATCAAGAAGTATAATAACGGTACGGAATTGATTCTCACCGACAGGCGGTTTAACACATCTTCGACTATATCATATAGATTATGGTCTAAAGGACGAGAAGTTTCCGATGCAACAAAAGCAGAATTCGAAAAATTAGCCGGAAATAGAAGTGTTGATTATTACTCTTGGGAACATTGTCGAAAATTACGAGAAGAAACTAACGATGAATATACCCCCGAACAGGTAAGAGAATAATGCATAGAAAATAATTTAAGAGATACCAATGTCATTGTGTCGGAAGTAAATATTCCATTCTGTAATCATAACACAGTGTGATATTTTTATTTATGCTTTTTTGTGACACCTCATGTTTTTACGGTTTCTAAATAAACTTGAGAATTAATTTAATTATGCATTACAGTATGGAGGACAATGGTATGCTATTAATCTTTTGACTTTCGGTAAACTTAAACCCGCCGACCCGTGCCGAGCGATGAATATAGCAGCTGTAGATTACAAAACGCTAAGTTATATGCAAAGTCCACATCAATATAAAATTGGTAATCGATTCAGACTTGACTACAATGGAGCAATTATCGAATACGATTTAGCCACGTTTTCTTCAGGCTGTACGTCCATCAGTTTTATTATGAATTTACGATGATGAAATGAACAAATTGTTTGGCTTTTGGCGAGTAAATTGCACTTTCGAATTATTTTTCCAGATGGTAAGGTGCTTCCTATTGTCAAATGTAATAATGGTACAGAAATCATCGTCAATTTCTACTATACACGAGACTATAGTCTGTATTCTCGAAATCCTCAAGTTACAGCAGGAACAATAGCGGAATTCGGAAAAATAGTGAAGCATTACCCAGATGCAAACTATGAAACTTATTGTCCGAATTATAGTTTGAATAGGATGAATTAAATCGTTGAGACTGCATTCGATGAGGTTTCTTGTGAATTGAATTAAAAAAAATTGAAATAAATAATATCACTCACTCACAGAATGTAATTTCATCAATAAATGCAAAATCTTCACAACGGACTGTTGAAATCTTACTTTTATTCTGGTTTATTTTATGTCCGGACATAGCGAACACAGACATATTTTGGTAGTTAATATAATAGCCTATCCAAAGTTTCAATATGTGTGTTATGTGTGTAGAGTAAATAAAAAAATTCACCCGAAACTAAGCATTTTTTACAGCATAGAATTACAATCTTCTTCATTTTTTAATTATAAACAATTTAGGATTTAAATATGTGACTTTCCACAATCGTGTTATAGACGAAAAATAATTATAAATCCATTTGAAAAGGCAATGAAGCTTGTCCTCAATTTTCTCCTACATTGGCAGATTATCATATATTTCCTACGACTACGACTTTATTTTAGGATGCCATGGTGCTGATAAGATAATCAAGAGAACATTAAAAAATATTTCGAAACAACAATGTCGAAAAAGCAATATCAGTAGCACCAATGACATCATGGCTCATATCTAAAAGTGATAACTTGTTCCTCATTATCGGTATTGTCGTCATTCCCTCCGCTATCAAATCGAACATTTGCAGGTTTAAAAATTCAAGAAATTTTGTCTGCATCATCAGAAGTTTTTCTTTCAATTCATTGCTGTATTATACAAATAGTTTTTTCACTCGACAAACATCATGATTATTAATATAATAAGTTTATTTTCGATGGTCCGGAGTTTCGTCGAGTATGGACACGCTCAAACTGAAGATGTTTGATATATCCTCAGAAGTATAATAACGGTACAGAATTGCTTCTCACCGACAGGCGATTAAACTCATCTGCGATTATATCATATAGATTGTGGTCTAAAGAACGAGAAGTTTCTAATGCAACAAAAGCAGAATTCGAAAAATTAACCAAAAAAACATGTGTTGATTATTACACTTGGGAACATTGTCAAGAATTACGAGAAGAAACTAACGATAAGTTCACCATTGAACAGGTAAATATACAAAATATACCAATTTCATTGTATTGCAAGGAGACATTCAATTCTATAATCATAATCATAAACTTCAAAATTAATTCAATTATGCATCACAGTTTGAAGGACAATGGTGTGGAATCAGTCGCACGTCCATTAGTTACATGATTACCGACGATACCTGTTACTTAATGACTGCAACAAATCCAGGTTACAAAAATAAAAATTTCGAGATTACTTATACTGAAAAGGATGGAAATCTACTGACAAGTCGCGATGGAACAATTGATGAATCCGAAATAATCCTGCATCGTCCAAACGGTACGTCTATCAGTTTTTTTCATGAATTCATGATGACAAGAATAAAATGTTTGGTTTTTTGCCAATAAATAGCAGTTTAAAATTTAGTTTTCCGCTGATGTGCATCATCTCGCTGTTGGATGTAATAATGGTGAAGAACTGATTATGTATTCCACCGACACATTACACCATATGCTGTATTCACGAAATTCTCAAGTTCCGACAAGGATACTAACAGAATTTGAAAACATACGCAGGCAATACCCAATGACATCCTATAATATTTATTGTCCAAGTAACAGCTTGAATTAGATCAATTAAGTTATTGACATTTAAAAAAATTCCAACCATTCTATGAATTACTTGGACAACAAAAAATACAATCAACGTGTAGGTGCTTCATACATTCACTTATAAATACACACTCTCTTCAGTTGCTTTTGGAGGAAACGTTAAAAGGCCTTTTAAGAGAGGATACATTGTCCTGTCCTGTACGGACGACGGTTGGTCACATGGTAAAGTCACGAAGGACATATTTCCTATGTATACAACACATCTATGTATAAACATGTATACATGTATTTATATATACGACGACGCAACTTTGGCAGTAAATTGAAAGTAATTTGCGAGGGCAGCAGCAGGTCAGGCAGTTAGCAAGCCAACAACCCCTTTCATGGGGATCACAAGCTCTTGTCGCTGATAGAAGCACACGAGGGTCAAACCCTTCTTTCATAACGAACCCACGTACCTAGATGCAATTCATGAAAAAAATTACAAAAGGTATGGGAACAAATGAAACGAGAAAAAAAAACACAAACAAACTAAAATTGTGAAAACAAAAATATGAAGATTGGTATGGTTAATGTTAACTAACCGACCGATGAACACTCTGGTGGCTAATAAAAATTTTATTCAATTCTCCACATCATTCTGCGAACAAACTTCTATATGCACCTTATTTTTTACACAGTCCTTCAATAGTTATGAACAATTTATTGTTCAATCAGTTTTCATTTCAAAAAAAAAAAAAAATCTGAAAAAAATTATGTCAGCTCAATTGACACAAAAGGAATATTTTCCATCTCCTCGATTTTTTTTATATAAAACCCAATAATTTTTGCAATAAAGAATATATAAACTGAAAAAATAACAAAACATCACTACTTTCATGAATTCTTTTCTCGAAAGCTAATTGTCCAATTACAACAAATGAAAAAGGAAAATCAGAGATCAACTTCAAACTATAAGAAGAATTTTTTCTTCCGTTATCATTCTCTCTGCTATTAACAGTGAAAACTTTACGAGAGTCAAGCTCCTAAAACGCGTCCTCCGTATGTACATTCGTGGATAAATGTATGAGTGGTCGACTCTAATGGAGTTTTCACTGTTAATAACAGTAAGAATTAAAATGGAAAAAACTCTTTTTGTAGTGCAAAGTAGGCTGCTGATTTTCATTTTTCATTTATTGTAATCGGACAATTGGCTTACGTGACAAAAATTCAGAATAGTAATAATTTATGGCCCTTTTTCAAGTGTGTATATATTTTTTATTTCCAAAACGAAAAGTAAGGTAGAACAATTTTGACAAGTTGCAGGACTTGTGATCTTTATCCTGTTAGTCTTTAAGATAGAAATCCCTAGCACATTTTTTTTTGCCATGATAACTCTGCAATCATCAATTATCAACACTAAAACTATGCATTGAATTTCCAATTTCGACGATAATCAATATCTTAAAATAACTATGTGCGACTCTTAATTACTTGAAGATGAACTGCCACTGCGTAACTATTTCGACAGATTAATTAACGTCTCATCAGTTCATTGCTTATCACATTAATAATTAATCCCGGTTCTTGTTCAGTGTATATATAATCGCCATCATATAACAGCATGATCGTGTGTGATATATATTCTCTGCCAAGGATAAGGTAGACAGAGTGAGAATGGAAAACTTGGTAAGCTCACAGAGCTATGCGTTCGAGCAAAGTTAGCATTGCGCTTCCCATACACTCTGGATAACAGATATATATTACAACGCCCTGACAACTATTTTTCTCTCACTTCATCTATTATCGTTTCATCTATACAAATAAATGCATGTCAATACAGTCGATCGTTGCTCGTATATACGATTTCACCTGACAGATATCAATGATTACATTGTACTTATAACAAATAATTTTGCAATTGCAGTAGCTATCATTTTGCGTAGCTGTATTTTCTTTTTATTTTGATCTAGTATTTTTTTAATAATCCCCAGAATATGAGTAAACGTGTCTACAAAGTGACTTTCTTTTTCTATTACTCAGGATTCAGTGAAAAATTTTTTTTCGAAAAAAAAAAAACGGCTATGTGCAACGACAATGACATTTACATAGATTATAAAACTTTTTTATTTTCATTTTTCAAACCAACCATTGTCGAATTATCGATTCAATCGTTGGACCACATTTTATACACAGAGGCGCCATTATCCCTCAATAATTTTGTAAATTTTCATTTTTTCCCAACAAAAATTCACATGAAATAAGTCCAATGTATACTCAATAATATAGCTTTTTCTAATTCCCAAATGAATAATCTGAGACTGAAAAAAATGGGTGAATTACGATCTTTTTCCAGCTTGTCACAGTGTTATCCAACCCTTCAAGTAGGAATGACAGTAAAATTATAGCACATATAGTGAAAACATCGTTTTGAGAAACAAATAAAATCGAAAACAGTCAACGGAGTTTATAATATAGATTGACAGAGAGAGGTCCAGAGAGGCGGCAGGTGGTAGACAGAGAAGCGAAAGAGATCAAGCATGGTAGCGAGAAAATGAATAAGGGAGGATGGGTAGTTGATATTATGAGTGCAGCGATTCGGATCGTTCAATTAAAACTTTTTCTTCCATCACGAATCACAAGCATTCTCATTTTAAATAACTTTGGTCTGTGTATAGGTGTCGCCGGCCGATGACGTTAACAGTCCACAAACTTTTATTGCAAAGGAATTCTCAGCACATTTCACAACAGCGCTGCGTCTATTATTCTAATTATTCTTTATGAATTACTAATCCCGTCATATTTGGAATATATGAGTATGGAATATATGTAGTGGTCCTATCTCAATCCAAACCATATATCTATAGAACACTCTGCAGTATTTGATTTAGGCAGTTCGTGCTCGGTCTAAAGTTCTTTCGCAATCAGTGTCTCCATCAGACGGGAGAGTTATCAACTTTGTCAATGAACTCGCGGAATGTATAGCAAGATTTAACTCCGTGACATTCAATGGGATGAATATTAAAAATTTGACTGTTGCTATTTTACATTTATCACGTATAATTTGTTATATACAGTTGTTTGAATTAAAAAAAAAAAAAAAAAAAAAATTTGTCAGAAGTGGGATTCGAACCCACGCCCTCAGAGAGGACCAGAATGCCCATCCACTCAGAATACACTGAGAAGGTGTACTACCTTGAGTCTGGCGCCTTAGACCGCTCGGCCATCCTGACTTCGGAACCCACAAATAAATAAGGCGAAAAAAGCCATGAAAGCAAATTCGCGAATTTTTTATAATAAGAACATTGAGACGAAAGCCAAAATCATTTGCTACCAACTTTTGATCAGACCGATTATGGCATATGCTGCACCCATTTGGTGGAACACAGGAGCATCAATAATGGAAAAATATAGGAAACTCGAGAGATCGTGTATTAAAGCCTGTACAGGATCATACAGAACAGCAGAATCAGACTACCAGAGAAGAATCAGCAATAAATCCCTCTACGAGAAGGCAGGAATCCCTCGTTTCGACATTTTCACATTAAAACTCACAAGAAACTACTTCAGCAAATTGCACACAATTGACAACAAATATATCAAAAACCTTAAATGCGAGGACCAGACCCAAACTCAAAGAATGGCTAATAGTAAATACTCAACACCAGAAATATTCACATACATCGACAAAATGGGCTTCATACAGAACGAAACGAACTTACCCACAATATATCACATCAACAGACACTGCACAGACAAATCAATCCCACTGGACGAAAATAAACATAAAAACAATCTAATCTACTCCACAGCCATCTCTGATACGGACCGAAACAACACAGACAGACTATCCAAAAATTATTGGTGGCTCCAGAATGATGCCAAATTCATTGACGAGCTCAGAAGGAGAACGAAACGAAAAGAATAAAAATGGAAAAATAAAATAAATACAAACCCAAAAAACACATAAACTAGATAAGCTAAACATGCTGCAAGTCATTGGATAACCGTATAAACGTGTAAAAGTATTCATTTGTAAATATGTAAATAACAAACACAAGGATACATGAGCCGAGGTGCGAGGGCCCAAACATGGAAGTATACATCTACATATCCATTGGTGAGTGGGTGCACGACAAGTCGCATGTATACTTGAAAATTAATATTAGGCCCAAAAAATTAAGTTCAATGGTTATATTTTTCCATATCAATACTAATAAAAAATAAAAAATGGTCATAAGACCCCAAAAAACAGTTACAAATGAATAAACTAATAGACCGGAGCTACGATAAACATTATGTTGAGAATTATACAAAGTTATAACCAAACATAACTCAAACACACTATAGGATTAAGTTTTTCTAAGATGTTTTTCACTTATATATTGTATTAAAAAAATGTAAACTAATAAAAACAGACTTTTTCAAACCAAAAAAAAAAAAAAAAACTTCGGAACCCAGCAGTTCCGTGTGATTCTTCAGTTCCGTGTGATTCTTCACAGAGGTAACACCTATCGTATATAGTGTCCCGTATTAATACGCGTGCCCACTTTATTATGCGAGAAATAACAAGTTGAACAAGTTTTGTAATTACTGTGTATTTTGTACAAGTTAATAAATATTCAAGTGAATAAAATAAAGCGACATACCAAATACAGATAACAAAAGCAATACAAGCGTGGGTCGGGGGACGCTGGGCCCCGACGCACCACACATATCCAACAAGATGAATAAACGAAGGTTTGAATCTAAATCGACAGAGGATTTATCACAAGCAATCCTCAAGAAAAAGGCAAAAGAATTGGATCAGCTAACAAAAACAACGAATTTTGAAAGTTTTTTTACCAAAAACAAGCAGAAATTCATTCCTAACCTCTCGGTCGCAAGGCCCAGAAATAATTCGAACGCCTCCACGGAAGAGGTCGCCTCTACCAGTACGAAAAAGACGGCAGACCCATCTGGCTTCCAACTGCCACAAAAAGTAAGCAGGAGCCGGAAAACGGCAGAAATAGAAGGTATACCTACGACCAACCAATACGAGACCCTATCAGATACCATGAGCTTCACAGAGGGCGATGAACAACAGGAAATGGATGCCCCACTCCGGCGCACAAACAGCTATAGGAAACAAAATACAAATGTGAGAAATCCTACTAACATAAACGCAAACAAGGCAAGTCGAAAACCTCCACCCATACATATATATAATTCAAAAATGAAAGAAATTATAAAAATTATTAGTGATGCCAAAATAACAGAAGATGATTTCTGGGTTAGACAGACGGATAAAGAGTATTTAAGTGTAATGCCATTGAACTCAACGGTATTCCACACAATTAAAAACTCACTAGATGCAAATAATATACAATATTACACATATACTCCCAGAGAAGAGAAAAATATTTCCCTGGTGTTAAAAGGCATTAGAGCTGATTATGATGAGGAAGATATAAAAAATTACATCAATAGCAAGGGATTGCCCAATATTAAGGTAGAAGGAGTCACAAAACTCTCTTTCGACAGAGAAAATGCAGATAGATATCACTTTATTGTACAACTAAACCCAGGAAGCAAGGCCGCAGAGCTAACTAAAGTAAAGTTTATACTCCATCAACAAGTTAGATGGGAAAGAATGCGCAAGAAGTCAATCTTCCAATGCAGGAGATGTCAACGCATTGGCCACGCTAGCAAGAACTGTCATCTAACCTACAGATGTGTAAAATGCGGTAAAGACCACGGGCCAATAAAAGATGGAAACAAGTGTGAAATGATGACAGGATGCAATAGAGAGCAATTGAAATGCATAAATTGCGGGAGTTATGGACACCCGGCTTCATATCAAGGATGCCCGTACCTTGCAACCGCCCAAAATATAAAACGAAGAGCGGCAAACTTGAAAAAAGAGATGAGAACGGCCAAGTTGAACAAAATAAGCAGGTTTGTCGACCCGGAGTTCTCATACGCTAATGCAACCAACAAGAAACTAGACAAAATCGACAATTTCCCTCCACTTAATTCACATAGGAGAGCACTCACCCAAAACATAGATAACGACATCAATGAACATAACACAATATATAACGAGTACACCCCATACAGCCACAATAATGAGAACAATAATACCAGCAGAACGAACAACAACGACTTTAACGATAACAACTTTCCCAAATTTTCTATATTTGAAGATATGCTGAACAAATTCAAAGAAAGCATAATGGACGTACTGACTACACAACTCAATTCTTTGGATAAAAAAATAACGGAAAATTCTAGAAAAATAGAATACCTGTTTGCGCAAAGTAGATATTAGAAATGACTGATGACATAACACCACAATCCGATATCCAGGGACTCAGAACTCCCTTGAGCAAAATTAAATTCTGCGCAATTAATGTTAACTCCTTAGGAGCTAATAAGCGAAGGCTTGATCTACAAGAGTTCGTCATCGATAACCAAATAGACATTGCACTAATCTCCGAAACAAAGCTCAATAGCAAACATAAACTGAGCTTCCTCGACTACACGTTCATCCGAACAGATAGACCAAACGCCAAAAAGGGTGGTGGCACAGCAATAATGATAAATAACCGAATCAGCCACACACACATAACATATCCGAACTCTCAACCCAATAAAGTAATAGAATACACAGCAGTAAAGATAAATGTGAACTCTAGCAACACCTTGCTCATCTTCAGTATATATGCCACATGCAATAACAAAAGAACCTTTGTTGATGAACTCAATAAATTATACCATGATTTCAGGCTGGAAGCCTCCAACGTATTTTTTATATTGGCAGGTGACCTAAATGCAAGGCACACTGAATGGGGTGATCACAATTCTAACGAAAGAGGAGCATTGTTAATCAATTGGTTAGAGAACCATAGCATATCACATAAAACCTCATTATATTCGGCAGATAGACCTACTTATCCGAGTGCGGGATCGTACCTGGATCACTGCCTCGCTGATAGTCGCATTGATTTAAAAAATATGAATAATAATAAACTCCTTACTCTCCCATATGACAGTGACCACAACGCCATCAGTTTCTCCATAAATTGCGAGGAGTCATTCAACGGACTAGTTGCCCCGCAACTTCCGCCGCATAGTCTCAACTATAGAAGAACCAACTGGAGAAAATTTACACAACATCTCCATAATAATTATACGATACACTTGCATTCTGATCGAAATTTATCAATTGAAGAGCTGGACTCTCATATAATCAAAATGGAAGAAATTATCGTAGACTCCATAAACGCTGTAGTACCTAAAAATAAACCCGATACTAACAAGGGCTGTCTGAAATACGTAAATAACAAGATCAAGAAACTACAATCAATCAAATCCACCCTAATCACTGACCAATTCAAACATAATAATGACAACCTACATAGCAGGATCCTTCTGAAAGCAATCAATAAACGACTAGTCCAAGAATTCAGACGATCCGAAACAGCATACTGGGAAGCAAAAGCCAAGAATATTGACTACAGAGATCCAACGAAATTTTTTCCAAGAATCAATAGACACTTCAGATACAAAGAGCCACCAACCATTGACTGCCTGGCCATAGATAAAAATAACACAACGCTACTCACTGACGTTATAACTGCGAACGAGCAACACGTGGAAAAAGACAATAAATATCTGTTCACACATCCGATCACAAAATTAAACATCATAGGAAAATACTTCGAATCGATCAATTCACCCAGATACACAAACATTGGAACCAGAACAAAACAAATAGCAGACGCAGCTGCTGATGACATTAAGAATACACTTCAATACATGAGATCTCATAGTACCACCCATACCAAATTCTCACCCACAAATCCTGCATATTACTTCGTCCAAGACGAAGAAACACCGAAATATCTGCATTCTTATTGCGAAGTAAATACTTTACTCAAGAATGCCAAAAATAAAACCTCAAGTGGTCTTGATCTCATCCCAATGATAGCCCTGAAACATCTTCCAAATTCCATCATAAAAGATTACACAATCATATTCAACAATTGTTTCAACCATTCATACTATCCATCTAGATGGAAAAAAGCCAAAGTAATTCCGATTAAAAAGAAGGATAAAAACACCTCAGACCCAGCAAGTTATAGGCCCATCAGTCTCACAATAAATATTAGCAAAATATTCGAAAAATTAATTAAAACACAACTCATGACTCATGCCAACAAAAATAAAGTAATACCGGATAACCAGTTTGGATTCAGAGCGAAACACTCAACTGTACACGCCATCAACAAATTTTCGTCGGACATAAACAGATACCTACTGAATGGCAAACTTGTTGGGGCCACATTGATCGACCTGGAGAAAGCGTTTGACTCGGTTTGGTTAAACGGACTAATTTACACACTAATCACGTACAAATTCCCACATAACTTGATTTTATTAATCTGTGACATGATACACGGCAAGTCTTTCGTGACATGGGATGGACATGCGCTTTCAACATTGATATTTGAAATCATAGAGGGTATGCAACAAGGAACAGTGACCTCCCCTGTACTCTTCAACATCTACAATAGCAAAATATTGAACCTATTCGAATTAAATACAGGCAATAATACTCACTCTGGAGCATATGCAGACGACAAAGTCGTATATGTTGCGGACAGCAAGATACCAAGAATACAAGAAAAACTCAACAAATTAGTCAACCACATATACTCTTACTACAAAGAATGGAATTTAAAAATAAATCCGTTGAAAAGCGAAACAATTCTCTTCAGAAAAACAGTCAATGAAATATCGCCACTGACGGTTCCACTCATCAAAACCTTCCACATAAAAATAGAAGACAGAGACTCAAAAGAAGTCACAATCATTCCAAATAAAGAAATAGTAAAATACCTAGGCGTACACTTCGACTACCTCCTCAGGATGAATAAACACCACAATATACAACTCACTAAAGCGAAGAAGGCATTAAAAGCGAACCATAGAATTTTTTACAATCAGAACATGGAACCAAGAGCAAAACTAATATGCTACCAGCTATTAATTCGACCCATAATTACGTATGCAGCACCAATATGGTGGAACATTGGCCCATCAATTATGGAACACTATCGTAAATTCGAAAGGTCATGCTTAAAAGCTTGCCTGGGAATGTATAGAACCGCAGAATCCGATTACACAAAACGTATCGACAACAAATCCATTTACGACAAAGCAAATGTTACAAGATTCGATGTCCACTGTCTCATGCTCACAAGGAATTATTTTGCTAAAGTATTCCAAATAAATAATGAGCTACTCAACAACTTAAGAATCGATGACGATGCAAGGGCATCACGAATGTCAAGGAGTAATTACTCACCCCCAGAGCTCTTCACAAATCTGGATAGGATGGGCTGCATCCAAGATGGCCACAATATACCCATTATCTACCACATTCAAAGACACTGTGCCAAAAAAGCAATATTCACGAATGTGGAAGATATTCCCAGGGAAAAATGGGTATATTCAACTGCGTTACCTAAGAAGGATTTCAATAGCCTAGAGAGGCTAGCTAAAAAATATTGGTGGCTCCAAGGGGACGCCAAATTTATGGATGAGTTAAGACGCAGAGCTAAACTCAAAAAAGCACAAATACAGCAGCAAAAGATAAATGCCAATAGAGCACGTCCCACTAGACGTGATTAAAGAATTCTAAAAATGAAGCCCCCATGGGCATAGAGGCTCCATTGGTATAATATATTTTGTATATTGTAAATATTGTAAATATTGTGAATAATAGGTAATAAGTCACTCCCTAACTCCTGCCCTCCCATCCCACTCTCACATACACCCCTCCCCCAATGCAAACGCCTAACAAGGCGAGAGATAGTGGCAATGGTTTTTATGAAAATTTTTTTTTTTTACCCCATAGCTCTCATATAATAAACAAGATATTGAAACTATTAATTAGAAAACATAAAGAACAGTGAAGACTGTAAAGAATTTATATTTTGTAACTAAGGTAGTAGTATGAGTCGCATCATTGGATGACATGCCTACATCTAAGAAATATAGAATAAGTTGTTGTAAGGAAGTTTATTACTTATGTAAGAATGACTGATCTATTATGAAATAAACCACCTTTTTAAAACCAAAAAACTTCGGAACCCAGCAGTTCCGTGTGATTCTTCACAGAGGTAACACCTATCGTATATAGTGTCCCGTATTAATACGCGTGCCCACTTTATTATGCGAGAAATAACAAGTTGAACAAGTTTTGTAATTACTGTGTATTTTGTACAAGTTAATAAATATTCAAGTGAATAAAATAAAGCGACATACCAAATACAGATAACAAAAGCAATACAAGCGTGGGTCGGGGGACACTGGGCCCCGACGCACCACACATATCCAACAAGATGAATAAACGAAGGTTTGAATCTAAATCGACAGAGGATTTATCACAAGCAATCCTCAAGAAAAAGGCAAAAGAATTGGATCAGCTAACAAAAACAACGAATTTTGAAAGTTTTTTTACCAAAAACAAGCAGAAATTCATTCCTAACCTCTCGGTCGCAAGGCCCAGAAATAATTCGAACGCCTCCACGGAAGAGGTCGCCTCTACCAGTACGAAAAAGACGGCAGACCCATCTGGCTTCCAACTGCCACAAAAAGTAAGCAGGAGCCGGAAAACGGCAGAAATAGAAGGTATACCTACGACCAACCAATACGAGACCCTATCAGATACCATGAGCTTCACAGAGGGCGATGAACAACAGGAAATGGATGCCCCACTCCGGCGCACAAACAGCTATAGGAAACAAAATACAAATGTGAGAAATCCTACTAACATAAACGCAAACAAGGCAAGTCGAAAACCTCCACCCATACATATATATAATTCAAAAATGAAAGAAATTATAAAAATTATTAGTGATGCCAAAATAACAGAAGATGATTTCTGGGTTAGACAGACGGATAAAGAGTATTTAAGTGTAATGCCATTGAACTCAACGGTATTCCACACAATTAAAAACTCACTAGATGCAAATAATATACAATATTACACATATACTCCCAGAGAAGAGAAAAATATTTCCCTGGTGTTAAAAGGCATTAGAGCTGATTATGATGAGGAAGATATAAAAAATTACATCAATAGCAAGGGATTGCCCAATATTAAGGTAGAAGGAGTCACAAAACTCTCTTTCGACAGAGAAAATGCAGATAGATATCACTTTATTGTACAACTAAACCCAGGAAGCAAGGCCGCAGAGCTAACTAAAGTAAAGTTTATACTCCATCAACAAGTTAGATGGGAAAGAATGCGCAAGAAGTCAATCTTCCAATGCAGGAGATGTCAACGCATTGGCCACGCTAGCAAGAACTGTCATCTAACCTACAGATGTGTAAAATGCGGTAAAGACCACGGGCCAATAAAAGATGGAAACAAGTGTGAAATGATGACAGGATGCAATAGAGAGCAATTGAAATGCATAAATTGCGGGAGTTATGGACACCCGGCTTCATATCAAGGATGCCCGTACCTTGCAACCGCCCAAAATATAAAACGAAGAGCGGCAAACTTGAAAAAAGAGATGAGAACGGCCAAGTTGAACAAAATAAGCAGGTTTGTCGACCCGGAGTTCTCATACGCTAATGCAACCAACAAGAAACTAGACAAAATCGACAATTTCCCTCCACTTAATTCACATAGGAGAGCACTCACCCAAAACATAGATAACGACATCAATGAACATAACACAATATATAACGAGTACACCCCATACAGCCACAATAATGAGAACAATAATACCAGCAGAACGAACAACAACGACTTTAACGATAACAACTTTCCCAAATTTTCTATATTTGAAGATATGCTGAACAAATTCAAAGAAAGCATAATGGACGTACTGACTACACAACTCAATTCTTTGGATAAAAAAATAACGGAAAATTCTAGAAAAATAGAATACCTGTTTGCGCAAAGTAGATATTAGAAATGACTGATGACATAACACCACAATCCGATATCCAGGGACTCAGAACTCCCTTGAGCAAAATTAAATTCTGCGCAATTAATGTTAACTCCTTAGGAGCTAATAAGCGAAGGCTTGATCTACAAGAGTTCGTCATCGATAACCAAATAGACATTGCACTAATCTCCGAAACAAAGCTCAATAGCAAACATAAACTGAGCTTCCTCGACTACACGTTCATCCGAACAGATAGACCAAACGCCAAAAAGGGTGGTGGCACAGCAATAATGATAAATAACCGAATCAGCCACACACACATAACATATCCGAACTCTCAACCCAATAAAGTAATAGAATACACAGCAGTAAAGATAAATGTGAACTCTAGCAACACCTTGCTCATCTTCAGTATATATGCCACATGCAATAACAAAAGAACCTTTGTTGATGAACTCAATAAATTATACCATGATTTCAGGCTGGAAGCCTCCAACGTATTTTTTATATTGGCAGGTGACCTAAATGCAAGGCACACTGAATGGGGTGATCACAATTCTAACGAAAGAGGAGCATTGTTAATCAATTGGTTAGAGAACCATAGCATATCACATAAAACCTCATTATATTCGGCAGATAGACCTACTTATCCGAGTGCGGGATCGTACCTGGATCACTGCCTCGCTGATAGTCGCATTGATTTAAAAAATATGAATAATAATAAACTCCTTACTCTCCCATATGACAGTGACCACAACGCCATCAGTTTCTCCATAAATTGCGAGGAGTCATTCAACGGACTAGTTGCCCCGCAACTTCCGCCGCATAGTCTCAACTATAGAAGAACCAACTGGAGAAAATTTACACAACATCTCCATAATAATTATACGATACACTTGCATTCTGATCGAAATTTATCAATTGAAGAGCTGGACTCTCATATAATCAAAATGGAAGAAATTATCGTAGACTCCATAAACGCTGTAGTACCTAAAAATAAACCCGATACTAACAAGGGCTGTCTGAAATACGTAAATAACAAGATCAAGAAACTACAATCAATCAAATCCACCCTAATCACTGATCAATTCAAACATAATAATGACAACCTGCATAGCAGGATCCTTCTGAAAGCAATCAATAAACGACTAGTCCAAGAATTCAGACGATCCGAAACAGCATACTGGGAAGCAAAAGCCAGGAATATTGACTACAGAGATCCAACGAAATTTTTTCCAAGAATCAATAGACACTTCAGATACAAAGAGCCACCAACCATTGACTGCCTGGCCATAGATAAAAATAACACAACGCTACTCACTGACGATATAACTGCGAACGAGCAACACGTGGAAAAAGACAATAAATATCTGTTCACACATCCGATCACAAAATTAAACATCATAGGAAAATACTTCGAATCGATCAATTCACCCAGATACACAAACATTGGAACCAGAACAAAACAAATAGCAGACGCAGCTGCTGATGACATTAAGAATACACTTCAATACATGAGATCTCATAGTACCACCCATACCAAATTCTCACCCACAAATCCTGCATATTACTTCGTCCAAGACGAAGAAACACCGAAATATCTGCATTCATATTGCGAAGTAAATACTTTACTCAAGAATGCCAAAAATAAAACCTCAAGTGGTCTTGATCTCATCCCAATGATAGCCCTGAAACATCTTCCAAATTCCATCATAAAAGATTACACAATCATATTCAACAATTGTTTCAACCATTCATACTATCCATCTAGATGGAAAAAAGCCAAAGTAATTCCGATTAAAAAGAAGGATAAAAACACCTCAGACCCAGCAAGTTATAGGCCCATCAGTCTCACAATAAATATTAGCAAAATATTCGAAAAATTAATTAAAACACAACTCATGACTCATGCCAACAAAAATAAAGTAATACCGGATAACCAGTTTGGATTCAGAGCGAAACACTCAACTGTACACGCCATCAACAAATTTTCGTCGGACATAAACAGATACCTACTGAATGGCAAACTTGTTGGGGCCACATAGATCGACCTGGAGAAAGCGTTTGACTCGGTTTGGTTAAACGGACTAATTTACACACTAATCACGTACAAATTCCCACATAACTTGATTTTATTAATCTGTGACATGATACACGGCAAGTCTTTCGTGACATGGGATGGACATGCGCTTTCAACATTGATATTTGAAATCATAGAGGGTATGCAACAAGGAACAGTGACCTCCCCCGTACTCTTCAACATCTACAATAGCAAAATATTGAACCTATTCGAATTAAATATAGGCAATAATACTCACTCTGGAGCATATGCAGACGACAAAGTCGTATATGTTGCGGACAGCAAGATACCAAGAATACAAGAAAAACTCATCAAATTAGTCAACCACATATACTCTTACTACAAAGAATGGAATTTAAAAATAAATCCGTTGAAAAGCGAAACAATTCTCTTCAGAAAAACAGTCAATGAAATATCGCCACTGACGGTTCCACTCATCAAAACCTTCCACATAAAAATAGAAGACAGAGACTCAAAAGAAGTCACAACCATTCCAAATAAAGAAATAGTAAAATACCTAGGCGTACACTTTGACTACCTCCTCAGGATGAATAAACACCACAATATACAACTCACTAAAGCGAAGAAGGCATTAAAAGCGAACCATAGAATTTTTTACAATCAGAACATGGAACCAAGAGCAAAACTAATATGCTTCCAGCTACTAATTCGACCCATAATTACGTACGCAGCACCAATATGGTGGAACATTGGCCCATCAATTATGGAACACTATCGTAAATTCGGAAGGTCATGCTTAAAAGCTTGCCTGGGAATGTATAGAACCGCAGAATCCGATTACACAAAACGTATCGACAACAAATCCATTCACGACAAAACAAATGTTACAAGATTCGATGTCCACTGTCTTATGCTCACAAGGAATTATTTTGCTAAAGTATTCCAAATAAATAATGAGCTACTCAACAACTTAAGAATCGATGACGACGCAACGGCATCACGAATGTCAAGGAGTAATTACTCACCCCCAGAGCTCTTCACAAATCTGGATAGGATGGGCTGCATCCAAGATGGCCACAATATACCCATAATCTACCACATTCAAAGACACTGTGCCAAAAAAGCAATATTCACGAATGTGGAAGATATTCCCAGGGAAAAATGGGTATATTCAACGGCGTTACCTAAGAAGGATTTCAATAGCCTAGAGAGGCTAGCTAAAAAATATTGGTGGCTCCAAGGAGACGCCAAATTTATGGATGAGTTAAGACGCAGAGCTAAACTCAAAAAAGCACAAATACAGCAGCAAAAGACAAATGCCAATAGAGCACGTCCCACTAGACGTGATTAAAGAATTCTAAAAATGAAGCCCCTATGGGCATAGAGGCTCCATTGGTATATTATATTTTGTATATTGTAAATATTGTAAATATTGTGAATAATAGGTAATAAGTCACTCCCTAACTCCTGCCCTCCCATCCCCCTCCCTTATACACCCCTCCCCCGATGCAAACGCCTAACAAGGCGAGAGATAGTGGCAATGGTTTTTATGAAAAATTTTTTTACCCCATAGCTCTCATATAATAAACAAGATATTGAAACTATTAATTAGAAAACATAAAGAACAGTGAAGACTGTAAAGAATTTATATTTCGTAACTAAGGTAGTAGTATGAGTCGCATCATTGGATGACATGCCTACATCTAAGAAATATAGAATAAGTTGTAAGGAAGTTTATTACTTATGTAAGAATGACTGATCTATTATGAAATAAACCACCTTTTTAAAACCAAAAAAAAAAAAAAAAAACTTTGGAACCCTGGTTTTCATTCTGCCTTTCAAAGAGAGAACACGTACTCAATATTGCTCGCGTGTAAAGAATAATAATTCTAATTCAAAAATGTGATAAGGCAACTAGAATTAAAAAAAATAATAAATGTGAATATCGTGGTGCTATGTAAAATAACTAAAACTATAAGTAAACAATTTACAAACAATATAAATAGTGCCAGTAGTGACAAAAAAAAAAAATAAGTTCATAAGAATTGGTAAGAAGTGTGGGTCGGCCATGGCCGATGACGCCAGAGAATATCCGCCTCTCCCAAAGCGAAAAAATAATAGTAATCCAATAGGATATATTAACGACAAAAGTCTCCGCAACTCTATCAGAGAACTTGATAAAATATGTAACACGAACCATCTAGAAAAAACCTTCTATAATAAGTACAAAAATAATATAACGCCAAATTTAAGTTGCGCTAGATCGGGTTCAATAGTGAATCCCACAACCATGAACAAAGATGATAATGGTCGTGAGTTCACAACGCCGAGGAAAACCTCCAAACAACCACCAAACATAGAAGCTAGAGGTTTAACCACCGCAAACAGGTATGACTCCATTTCTAGCCTAGATGAAATGTCCATAGAGAGCGACAATCAGATAAGTCACTTGAAAAGACCCAGAAGTTCCCAAAACAGCCAGATGGGCGTAAGCAAGAGAAGATCAACGGTCGATAACAGGGGCAGTCCACCAACACCAAGGCCCAACATACCTAACACCAAACCTTCCCCGATACACGTCAAAGGAGTCGAAATAAAAATATTAATATCTACATTAACAGAAAACCAAGTTGACAAAAACCTATTTTGGATCAGACATGTAGGTGAATCCGCTGCCAAAGAAATATTGATAGACATATATGCTGCTAACAAAAGTACTTTCTCGCTCATCAAAAATGTACTCGTAGCTCATAACATGCAATTTTACTCATTCACACCTACAGATGAAAAAACAAAAACATTAGTACTTGAAAGGATTAGGGGTGGTTACGACCCCGAACAAGTGGTGGAAGCGATCAGAGAGCTTCAGATACTTGACTTAACTATAATTAAAGTAAGCAAATTAATATTTAACAAAGAAAATAAAGATTATTACCATTTCCTAGTCCAATGCTCAAATGACAGTAAAACGGCGGGTCTAACAAGGCATAAAAAACTACTAAACCAAAGTATAAACTGGGAAGGATTAAGAAGGAAAGGAGTTTTCCAATGTGCCAGATGCCAAAAAGTGGGTCACTCGAGCAAAAACTGCAACCATACCCCAAAATGTGTAAAATGCGCTGGCACCCATCAGAAAGACGATGAATGCCCTGTCCCTAAAGATGGCGAAAGGAGCATGACCAAATGTGTAAACTGTGGAGATAGTGGACATCCAGCGTCATACGGTGGATGCCCGTATATCAAGTTTGCCAACGAGCAAAAGAGAAAAGCAGATACAGCCAGACGCCAACACCAGATAAATAAGATGAATTACATAAACAATACGGTCAACCCAAACATAAGTTATGCTACCAAGACAAGCGCTGGAACCAAACAACAATTCGCACCTGACAATGCCCAAATATATAACCAGGCTCCACCACAGCCACAAAATCAAACATTCCCAAATCTCCAGGGACTAAACGAACTACTAGACAACTTCAAAGATTTCATCATGACACATATCAACCAAAAATTCAAAGAAATAAATAAACGTATTGACAATAATTCGAGGAGCATACGGAGCCTATGCCAATTTGAATAGAACAAATGGATAATACGACCCAAAGTAACACACACAATAACGAGCCGGCCCAGGTCGCAAGTGATAATATTTTAAAGATATGTGCTATTAATGTAAACTCAATCAGAGCCACAAAAAGACGAGCTGACCTGGAGATATTCCTAGAAACACACACCATGGACATAGCACTCTTATCAGAAACCAAATTAAATCCCAAAAATTTCTGCAATTTTAGGAACTACAACATAATAAGAACGGACAGACCGAATGGTAAATATGGCGGGGGTACTGCCATACTCATAAATAATCGGCTCAAATACACGACCGTGACGTTCCCCAACTCCCTACACAAAAACAACAATCGAATATACCGCAGTCAAAGTATTAACAAAATCCAATAAAACGTTAGTAATAATCAGTATCTACGCTCCAGAAAGCAATAAACAAACATTTATCAATGAACTCGATAAGATTTACACAGATTTCAAATTGATAAATACGAACATGTACTACATAATAGCAGGTGATCTAAACGCACTGGGGTAGCGAGGACACAAACGGACGAGGTAGACAACTATACCAATGGTATGAAGATAAAATGGCTCAGTACAGAGCCCCACTATACCCTGCGGCAGAACCCACATTCCCAGGAGCAGGATCCTTTCTGGACTGCTGCATAGCGGATGCTAGAATTGAAATAATAACCGAAACCCCCGATAAAATGATGGTCCTACCATATGACAGTGACTATGCAGCTGTATATTTCGAACTAAACAGCTCAACTTTATTCACCGGTATTGAACTGCAAACACCTAACTCAATAACCTATAATTCTAAGCAGGCCAATTGGAAAAAATTCACTCAGAATCTCAGAGAGAACTATTCAGTTAACATCCCAGACAACAGAAATTTGAGCATAAGTGAGATAGACTCACAGATCCAACAGCTTGAAGAAACTATAAAGCAATCAATAGATAAGACAGTTCCTAAAAATAAACCAAATTCCAAACCTGGACAGTGGAAATACATAAACAACAGAATAAAAATACTAAACACACTGAAAACCCGACTAGTAACGCGACTACACATCAACAACAAAACGCATACCCATGCGAAGGCGAATATCACAAAAAATATTAAAACAGCAATAGCAGTGGTGAACAAACAACTCTACAAGCAATTCAGCAAAACAGTTGCTACCTATTGGGAAGCTAAAAGCAAAAGCATTAATTATAAAGACCCGGAAACATTCTTCCCCACAATTAGTAAATTTTTCCGTCACAAAGACCCACCAACAATAGCCAACTTACGCATCAACAAGAATAACAATTCTCTCATAACAGAGGAATTTAGACAGACAGAAGAACTAACTGAATTAAACGACAACCAATACATCATCACAAACGAAACCACAAAACTGAACATAATAGGAAAACAATTTGAGAACATAAACTCTCCACGGTCCACAAACACACTAACTAACCTCAAACAGACAGCAGATAGATATGCTGACGATATAAAAGCCTCAATCAAAATCAACAGAAACAATAACTCCACGATTGTGCATTAATAATGGAAAAATATAGAAAACTCGAGAGATCCTGTATTAAAGCCTGTATAGGATCATATAGAACTGCAGAATCGGATTGCCATAGACGAATCAGCAATAAATCCCTCTACGAGAGGGCAGGAGTCCCTCGATATTTTCACATTAAAACTCACAAGAAACTACTACCTCAAATTGCACACAGTAGACAACAACTACATTAAAAACCTTAAATGTGAGGACCAGATTCAAGCTCAAAGAATGGCTAAGAGTAAATACTGTACACCAGAAGTACTCACATACATTGACAAAATGGGCTTCATCCAGAACGAAACGAACCTACCTACAATATACCACATCAACAGACATTGCACAGACAAATCAATCCCACTGGACGAAGATAAACATACAAATAATCTAATATACTCCATAGCTATCTCTAATATGATAATGAAAAAAAAAAAAAAAAAAAATTAATAATTTCAAATACTACACATATTCACCAAAAGGACTAAAAATCAAATCTCCAATCATCAAAGGAATCCGCGGCAACTACGAGGCCGAGGAAGTATAAGATGAAATTAAAAGTTTAAATATCCCAAATATAGTAATACATAAACTAATGGAAAAAACAACTCCATATATTAGGGTATATAATAATTACTCATTAGACGCATATATGAATATAGAAAGGGGTATGAACCCCTAACAGTCTGAAACTTTCCAAATGTATATTTGTAAATAATATGTGAAAAGTATTCTTTACACTAATAATCATTTAGTCTATAAGCCCTCACACTCTGCCTATCCACCTGTACAAAGCTCTATAACAAAAAGACACAGATATATTGATTTTTTCTATGAAAATATCAATTTTTCTAATTGATCACAATAAGTTGACTAACGAATAGTTAGGCATAGATCTATGTAGGATCAAGTTATATCGGAAGGTAATAGTGCAGGATAAAATGAATGAAATATTAAATTTATTAAAGAAATGAAGATAAAATATATTACAACGTCGTCTAGCAATGCAAAAGCATATACTCCTTCTTATCGAAACCCGTGTAGAGACTGACTTAACCACATCGCCTCCCGTGCTTATAAAGGGCATCGGTATGTTCAGCCCTCGTCTGTGATTGGTGCGCTGGTTACTATAATCCCTGTATTTCCCAAGTACCTGGGTTTTTCTATTGACGTCATAAGGTTCTTTTCTTTGGCCATTAGGTTTTCCCCATGACGTCAATGTCTGGGCCCTTTGGAAACCCCTGGGTTTTTCCATGGCACTACATTTCTCCCTTAGTCAGCGCGATAAAAACTCGTTCCTACATCTATAATGAATTCTATTTTAAGAAGTATTACTTGCAACGCAATGAAAGTTTCTTTGCAAGATTTGGGTATTCCCAACAATCAAATATTATTACAGACTGATTAAGTTTTTGTCCAATTGTTCATAGTTTATAAACCTTTATATACGTATGTTGAGAAAATAAACATTCTTCTTCTTTGAATAAAAAAAAAAAATAAAAAAAAAATTAAAAATTAAAAACAAAATTTTGTTTTTAAATTCTGTTACATATTCATACGTAACAGAATTACAAACGTGAATTTTGAGGTTGAGTCATGACTGAAGCCAAATACGTCTATTTGTCTAACTTATCTTGAAAACTTCTTTGGTAGGATGCTAAATGCCACGAGAGAAAAAAATCTACCTAATAACACAATGTCACAAGACACAAACGAGAACATCTTGAAGATATGTACTATCAACGTGAACTCGATTAGAGCCACAAAAATACGAGCTGACCTCGAGATTTTCTTGGAGACTCATAGCATGGATAAAATGCTTATGTCGGAGGCCAAATAACATTCCAAACTTTTTTTTAACTTGAAAAACTATCATATAATAACAACTGACCGACAAAATGACAGGCACGGTGAAGGCACCGCTATCCTTGTTAACAGTCTTGAATACACGACCACAACATATTTCTAACTCTCTTCACAATTGAACTCTCGAATACACCGCAACCAAAATATTAACGAAGTTTAAGAAAACAATAATGACATTCAATACAAATTGGTTGGTGCGCTGCGTTGAGATCTGGAAAAAGCCTTCGATTGTATCTGGTTGAATGGGCTGACAGACATAATATAACACAAACATATTTATCTGAATCAGTAATTCACCACCCGACTTATATGAAACATTGCAAAGACAAACAAATACGAAAGAAATACACATATGTGAATAGAAAATATGTTGTTGACTTTCGTCTGCGCGACACAACACATTTTTACATCAAGTATTATAAAAATGCTCGAGAGAAAATCTTGCGCTTCATACTACGCCATCACGTGAATGTATACGACACTGTTTATGTTCTAATATTCTCGGTGTGCAAACGACTTGGTGCTTGAGCGTCAGCGAATCCCCTCTGGAGTTTGATCGACGCGTCATCTATTCACCTTCACCAACCTTTCATCGGTAATAAAGTCAATGGCAAATGTGTTTGTGTATGTACATGCATGTTTGTGATGTGCATCAGTTTGGATTTTCCCGCGTTTACGAACATGCAAGGAAAAAAACTCCTGAATTGTCTCTATACAAGAGAGTATACGATGTAAGCATCACGCTATCCACTAGCAATATTTTGTATATAAATGGTGTACGGAAAATGGTCTCGCATCATGTATATAATGCGTATACGCAATTTTATGTCGATCGTCATGACGAAGTTCATGAAAAATTTCAGTTAATAAAGTTTTGAAGAATACATCAATATAAGGAATAAAGCTGACGTTGAGAAATTCGGTAGGGGGGATATATCGTTGTTATTGAGAAGGAAATTTTCCTACCGCCACTATGCATCTGAACATAAAATTTTTTAGTACCATCTCCATTCAAATAATAAATATTTCGTGAGTGATGGGCGCATTCTGAACTTCTTCATTACGCTAAGAGGATATTTTGGGACAGTAGGTGAACGGAATCTGAAAGACTTTTAATGCTTAGAGCGGGATTCTCCCCAGTCAAATGATTATGCCGAGATGTAAGAGCAACCTAGGTTGCCAAAGTAACCAATTTTACCCTATATCATATTGAAAACATTGGAAACAAGCAGGTATCACTGACACCGCCACCAAATTGATTCAGGAGCTGCCTATATGACAATCTATCAAAGTTCAACATTTCTAATGGTGGCGTTCTGCCCATATTAGATAGTTCTGTTGGAAGTTTAATCCACAGACACAATGTGATAAATTCTACAATTATAAATCCCACAGTGAAAATCCAACTTGATTCATCTTAATCCGACATTGGTCTTCACACCACACGAAACTATCATTTCATGATGGAGTAAAAGAAATGTCAGAAAGGTTGATCGATTTTTTGATCCGCCTTGATCACTGCGCCACTCGTGGAGAAAGAGCCATACCCGCAGTGACCTAAAGGGGAGTGGGATCAAACGAGCCAACCGTGCGTATAACGGCAACCACTGAAAATAGCATTTACCATCGTGCAGTTGGCATGTACGCCAGCATCCCTGAACTATATCCTATGTAACTACCGAATCCATGTGGTTTAGAAGCGTTCACGGAAATCGAGGTAGCTAGCGAGAATACTACACTCAACGAATGAGCTCATCGTATGCGCGTAGTCTATTGGATCCACTATAGCTTGTGCTTTTATATGGTTCGCCAGCGCAATGTGTGGACGATGGAGATCGCGAAATAAGGGGGCGGACAGGAGAGGCGGCAATGTGGACAATATATGATTGTGTTGTTGTAGGTGTCCTCAACACCAATCTATATACAGTTTGGTGCCGTATCATGTCCTCCGTGGTCCATTGCAAACTAAGGCTTTATATCAAATGCGTAACAACCCTATTACCACACTCGAGTGCTATAAGCCGTAGATCGTGGATTATCTCTCGGCCGTTGGCCGTTACTGCCTGGAATATAACCGTGTACCCTCCGGCTTGTGGACCCCTCATTGCTGCATGCATATAGAGCCTCGATTGGAGCTCACTATCGTTATGAATATATGTATCGGTATATATACACTTTAGTATGCTGATTATGTATTAATTGGATAATCATCGTTAATGATTATTGATAATTGATAATAACTTTGATGTGGCCTATATACGATCGAAGCTGATGCTTCGTTTTATTTTAATACTTGTCTCACGAATTATTCTTAGTTGGTAAAAATAAGACAATTGACGTCATGGACACCACAACTAATATGTTATTATTCTTCATTTTTCTCCATGAATGAAAAGCCGTCACTACTTTGCGGTTCTAAAGATGTTTATGTATAAAACTAAAAACCTTATTGTCATTTGTGTCCCACGCGTTACAAGATGACGGAAACATTTAAAGGCAAAATCCAAGCGGAAGTGGCATACTCAACACGCACCTGTTCACATCACCTATATATAACCTCATCCATTTTATATGCGAGATGTCACTCAATTTTGTTGTTGTCGTCAATGCACTCTCGTGGATTATGCCAGTCAGTATATAGGGTAGGTATGTAAAATGTTTCTTTCTTCTTTTACTGCGGTGTACGGTTTATATACTGAATGAAATGAGAAATGTAGCGAATGCAGCATATACTTTTTTCCTCATTCTTATTATTATTTTGCAATTCACTCTCTCGATTTACCTCACTCTGCTTCACCTGCTCATCGTCACACAGTCAAGAGACAGAATATCGTTGCAGAGAGTTGGAAATTCAGGTCAAGCCATGACCTACCACTACGACCAGATGTTGTCGTTCCACGTGACTTAAATCCACTATTGCATATAAATGTCTGTGTACATTTATACAAGAAATCGTGATGGTATGGCGCTTCGAGCAATTAATTTCTTGACGATTGTAGTCCCTTTGTTCACTTGGAAGAATATCAATGGTGGTATTTTTTTATCCCCACTACATATATTGGAGAGGGGATGTTTGTAGTTTTATTAATCATAAAATTGATTTTCCTTCAATTAAAATGAATTTATTCATTTCGATTATTGATTGAAGCGATTGAGTTGTTGAAAAGTGGAGTGTATAGTTGTATGTCTTGCAAATGTGTGTGCTGTTTTTGGTCAGTGATCACTGTTCCCCAGATGTGTCAAAGATGATAATAAAAAATGAATTAGTAATTCGATAAAGAACTTACAAAAACAAAACTTCATGAATAATGAAAAAAAAAACGTCATTCATCAACTGTCATTAAATTGTGCTTGATACTAGCGAAAACTTTTTTAACTGGATGTATTTCATTTTGATAGGATTAATTCAATCAAGACACAATGACATTCATAAAAATTTATGAATAATTGAAATAATTGAATTGATCAATCGTCAACTAATCACTGTTAACTGTTAAGCAATTATTTTCCATTGATAACCAATACGATCAATCTCAATTGTTACCCAATGATTATTGCCTATTTAATCAGTCAGCATCAGCTTCTGACCAATCATGAGTTACTGTTAGATAATGACCATTAACTGTCAACCAATCTTTATCGAATTGTCACTGCCATTAATCATTCTCAACGAATAATTAATTAATTCGAATGATTTGTTCAGTAATTACAACCAGTTAAGGATGAATTGGTTACTGATACATTATTACACCCATCAACAGTTAACAAGAACCTTATATGAATATCGAGTGCATTGTTGCAAGTGGAGGATAGAAACGTAGAATCTTCTCCTCCATTTTCAACTCATCCCACATTTTTCAAAGAATTCAAAAATTGTGAAACGTTTTACTACAATTCCATTTACCGTTCCCAAAATTAATTGAGCAATTTAATATAATTATCTTGTTCCTTTAGCGTGGATGAGTTATGCTTCTCTTTACACCATTTTACAATTGAATATTCAATAATTTGAACATGAAGCGCATGAATAATGAGGTATTAGTGATGCCCACGTTCTAGAATTAGATATTACATAATTATTTGACGAGTTACTGTGAAGAGGATGGTATTCTAATTTTGAAGTATACATAGACGCATATACATGAGTGTAAATTTATATGTGAACGTTGAGCAGTTTAGCTTATATGGAAAGGTATTCGGTATATTGCAATTTCACTTATCTCGTACCGTTTAGACTTTGCACTTTGAAGAGAGCGCTCAAACATAACGTCTACATCTCACTAATGCCAACATTCTCCTCTGATGCTTCTGTTCATCTCAATATTATATACAAGAAGTCTCATTGGAAACTATACTGCAAAATATTCCATAATACATTTTATATTTGAAATATTTTTCTCTAGAATCGATTCTTTTTCAAATATGTCACTGTGCCAATTTGACCCCTTGACAATGTGTGTGCTATATATACTCGCAACAATTTTAATGACTAACCGGTGTGAGTGATACAGATATGAAACTTATAGTCGTGGGGTTTTTGGGGTCGCTGATTCCAAATCTGAAGTGGAAAATGCAAATTTTAAATATCTGATCCAATATGGCCATTAAAAATATATAAAAAGTCTGTGTAAAATAAAATTGTATTTCACGTCACGTCAAGGGGTTTTTGGGATCACAGAATTCAAATTTAATATTGAAATCATCAAATTAAAAATGACAGATTCAATATAGCTGTCATTAATATTCAAAATCACTGATTACGTGGAAAATTGTCTTCCACAATTGTTTTCATCAACTTAATGTATTTTATAATTATTAAAATTGAGATGATGTTTATAAGTCGGCATTAGCTGGTGAAACTTAATTTAAACAAAGAAAAAAAGAATGAATTACGATCCTGGAGTGCACCACGAGACGGTTGCCTGACAAAACATTCTATATTAATTTGTTTTTATACTTCTGCAATTTTATCTTCAGATTTGAATTCAGCGACCCCAGCAACCCCCGAGGAACATTTTTCCTGAAAATTGAAAAACTTTTTACTCAACACATTAATGGAACTATTCTCTTCTATACACTGTTAAAGGGTTAGAATTAGATTCCTCAATAATTACACAATAATAATTATCGATTATCAACTACGTTCAATAAAATGTCAATAACACCTTGATTATTAATTCCCCAAGAGAATATAATTAAAAAGAACAATGAATGAATGAACAATTTGAAAATTAATTAATCAAACAATTTAAAGATTTTTCATAGCACGTTTCATTCCTTCCCTTATATTTTTTTTTTTTTTTCACTCAATTTTTTTCCTCCTATTATTTTCTCCATCCTTTGTTCTTCAACTGCTCGATTTCCGGGTAATAATATTCCCTACTATGAGCTACCTCATTCCTTTGAATAATTTCTCTCTGTCTCACTATAGGTTTTCTGTCGTGTTTCTCTACCATTACATACTTTATATACTTATATATATATATACCTTCAACTAACTTGGGATCCATTCGCGATATGAATGCGCCTATTATGCATTATGAGTTCGCGATCAGGAGTCGCGCAATGCCCTCTACTACTCTGACAAAGGAAGCGAGAGCAGATTGCTTTACGAATCGCTTCTGATAAGGCGAGAGTGAGATTCTGAGCGAGAGTGGGAGTTAAAGAGGCATTGGATGGAATAAAAGAATGAGAAAAAAAACTTGAAAGAGAAAAAAAATATATATATATATATATCTATATGTATATAACTAACGGAACTCTGAAGCCTCGAATCGATGAAACTTTGTGGGCGAGTATGGGAAGTGAATAATTGGATGCCCGTTCTACCAATATCAATTACACAATATATATTAGGTATTGATATATGTATGGGTCGATTTAGTATTATGTTTCATTTAAATTGATTTTATTCTATAATAATTGGGGATTGAAATAAGTGGTATAAATTACCATTCTTCTTTATGATAGCTAGTGCTGTAGTAATACTCATAAGAAATAATATTCATTTTATTTTTAATGTTCAAGGCAATTTTTTGAAAAGTTTATGTGTTGTATTCAGCGATTTTTTTTCATTGGGATTATTCAGAATTTATACAAATACGTGGTAATATATTTTGAGTTCGTGATTGAATTTTTTTAATGGTTCATTTTGAAGGAACTTTTGGTTGTCTAGAAATTAAGAAAAAATCGTTCTTTTCTGTTTATTCTCTCAAAATTTTGGATTATTAGATATATGTTTTCGAACAGAGACTTTATAAATTTAAAAAATTCACAAGGTTATAGTGATTTGGGTACAGCAGTATTGGATATCACTGCATTTTACTTTAAACTTCAAACGTGTTTTTCTCCAAACTACTTTTTTCAAAGTGGTCGACATAATTTTGCGAATTCTAATTAACTGATCGATTTTAAATTTGGTGTGTATCTTCAGTATATGTTGTTGCACATCCCCCCTCATCATGAGAATAACAGTACTTTTATTATTACTATTATTATAAATGAAAAACTTTGGAAAAAAAAAAACAAAAAATACAAAAATTAATTTTTTCTTCGGACAAATCATAATGACATCATTTTTTAACTAAAAAATCTTCGTTCAATTTTTGTTCCAAACAACGTTTTTTTTTTTTTTTTTTTTTTTTTTTTCATAGTCATATTTACATCCACAGAACTCATTGAATTTTTTCTCCATTTATTCCCAATATTTTTCTATAAATTCTTGACGAATAAATAAAAAAAAATAGTAAAAGAATGAATGGTAAAAATATGTTTTATTTTATTTTTTATTTACCCCCAAAAAATGCCTTGAATTTACTCCTCTAAACTAGAACAATCCCTCGATGAAAATTCATTCCATTTACAAAAATACCTGTTCTCGTTAAAGCAAGATTTGGTAAAGATTGAGAGATCTCACACGATCATCAATTCTATAGTTCAATGCATAAATAATTTTGTTTAAATCGCTACTTAATCAAATACAAATAGTCCGATAAAACAATATAATTGAATTATTTTTCCACTCCATGAATATAATGACGAGAAAAAAAAAAAAAGAAAGAAATGAATAAATACAACCATTTTAACTTTCTATGCAGATGATGTGAAACGTTGCCAAGTACATTACAACCGCCAGATGTGTAATTTTCTATATGTACACATAATGTTTTGCTTTATGTATATATATACAGTGAAGTTTACATATGTATATATATTCAGTTATGTAACTATTTTTGGTGAGGAGATCCGAAGTTGGTGGAAAATTTTGGCTCCAGTAGCACCAGTACTATTACTATCGGGTCATTGCTTTTTACGGCAATGATCGTTGCAAAATTTATTCGAAACGCTCCACTGATTGGCGTTTTAAATTTCTCGAGCCATTGAACAGACTTTGGGGGAAAGCGAAGTGGGAATGGTGTACCCAAGCGATCCACACTACACACATATAAATATATATATATAAATACATATAGACATATACAAACTTATCTGCACCCTTACAATCTTTACACACATATATAAGTAATAGTAAGTATACGCGAGTTGTATATAGTAGCCTTACTATAAAATGCATTTGCACGCCTCGCTCGATCAAACTTCTCATGTTTTACAGACAAATCATCTTCTTGGTGTTTTTTTTTTTTTTTTTTACTTTCTCGTGTGCTCCACTCTATAGAAATATATATATATATTCGTGTACACATTCAGAAAAGTCACATTTACACTTTCTTTCATGCCCTGTTCACCCCGGGACTTTTCTCCGCTTCTGCTATTGCACGAACTTTCTCGGGAGGATTTCCAAGGACTTAAGTATTATATTGAGAGCGACGAGTATATATGTCTGTGTGTATTCTACTAGACTGCGTGAAATTGTCGTGAAAATCAAAATGGGGTAGACATTGCATGAAATATATATAAGAAAGTTAAAATATATTTATTCATTTTTTTTTTTTTTCCTTTGATTCTTTGCTGTTTATTCATTCAGTTATTTTTTTTTTATTATTTTTGGTATGGAATATTGAGAGATTAAATTATGAAGAGTAAGATATAGATGTGATTTAAATAGTGCAGGAGAAAAGGTGATGGTTTTTATTGAGTATTGAAAACTCTGTTCAAAAATGTGTTGAATTTATGTTCTGCTTTTTTTTTTTTTTGACAATGGCAGTTAAATAATATAAAATGACGACGAAAATGTGGGAAACTAGATCATTAAAAGAAAGGAAAAAAAATATGGTGAGAACAAAGAAATGTGAAATATTTCTAATAATTATTTGGGATAATTTTTGAATATTAATACATATTGGAATACAACAGTATTATTCGTTTTTATTTGAACTTAGGTGACGTATCACTTTACATTGTTATGTTATTTTTCTTTTCTTTTCACCCATGGCAGAATATAAAACCATAAAGTCGTAGAGAATAAAACAAATTCCTTATTTCTGGCCTGAGTTCATGTATCCATGTGTGAATAAATACAAGAGAACCATATGGAAACATGGTCCAACAAGATTTCATTACACTATATTTGGTTTGTTTTAGCAGTTAGATTGATCATGATAGATAGGATGTACCGGTGAAGTTACTCTTGCAAACATATATGTTGATGTTGACTGAACTGAACGATTACGAGATACTAATAACCAGTTTGTACTATCTATCTTGAGAACTAAATCTTCTCCGTCATCGTATTCAGTAATTAAATCAACAGTTATATCAGCTGAAAAAAAAAAAAAACAAAAAAATGACAGAAGTTGCTAGTGCAGATTGAGGCATGTCACAATGTTTCGTTGTAAACGATGACAATCAATAAAAAGCAATTGAAAGAAATATTAGTATCGACTAAAACATCTGCAAGATGCAGAGTCAATCTAGAAATTTCTATACCATATTTCTTCTTGGTTATGTTGACTAACACTGTAATTTATTTTACTTTATATCGTTTACTTACGTATTATGGCATTCACAAAAGATACCCTGCTAAGAAAAACCCGCGCCTTTGCAGTTACTGACATTGATTCAACACCATCAACCAATGTGGAAAAAAACAGTTCATGATGTATACTATCACCCGCTTCACGTCGAATTACGAATTTACTGCATGAGTAGGAATGACCATCTGTAGACTGTTGTGATGCGGCGATCATATACCATGTTCCTGAATACTGTAATAGAAAATGGAATCAACTTGTAAGGCAAAGGGAAGAATTATTTTCTCCCTTAATATTTTATTGTTTGAAGTTCATTAAGGCATCAATTGACGTGGCATTCAAACGAATAAGCCATTGAGTCCATTGAAACTTCAATTCTTTGTACTATTTGTTATCATTAATTATAAAAGAATAATTATGTATTTATTTTTAAAATTACAAAATTTAATGAATACCGATCGGGTTTATATTAATATGAAAATTATTGTTTGCTATAGTCTATACTGTATTGTACCATTTTGTATGTTCAATAAAATCAAGATTGAACATTTTAAAATGATTAAGTGAACAACTTTGAAAGTATTATTTGATATTTGTCGAAGTTATGTTTAATTATTTTCATCTCCAATATAATCGAGTTATGTTACTGTATATTATTAATTCCTTCAACTTCTTCATACCCTGTCGAGATTCAACCATCTCCCAGCGGTGCCTGTTTGAACATTTCCAAAGACGACGAAACTGGCAATAATTGTGAATACAATACCTCTATTGAACGACATGATTCTCGTAACTTGTATGAAACATTCAGACGTTCTTAACTGGATTTCATGGGCTTTTATATACATAGTCAGGTCTTTCATTGTCAATTATCAGGTTTAAGTAATTATCTTGGGTCTGTATTGAATTCAATACTATTTTATTTCAGTGCTATCTTTGTAACAATGATAGGTAATTTTTTTAACCATTTTTTATCTCAGCTATCGTTGAGAGGGTCTAACAATAATAAGTGCCCGAGTGAAGTAATTTAGTTCTTTGTTCCACATAATTATATCTGCGGGCGATGAGATTACAGTCGTTCATATTTGACATTGATAACTGGATATAAAATATATTCTATTTATATATGTTAACACATTTGTTGTTGAAGATTCAGAGAAGTGATTGATATTTATTTTCAAAACAATAATGATAAAAAAAAACCGTATTCAACGTTCTAGTGACTAACAATAATTTTATTCGATTCTATACATAATCCTGAGAAGAAACTTCCATATGCAACTCATTAATTCATGTGTTCGTTCAATAGTTATGAACAAATCAGTGTTTAATTAATCTAAAATCGAAAAAAAAAATCTGGAAAATTTATGTATGTTCAATTGACTCACAATAAATATTTTTTGTCTCCTCGTTTTTTTCTATCAAATCAATAGTTTTTCAGATGAGACAAATATATAAAATTAATAAATGTCGAAAAATATTGACGTTCATGAATTTTTCTATCAAAAGCTAATTGTCCAATCACAATAAACGAGAAACAAAATTGAGCAACCAACTTCAAACTATAATGAGACTTTATTTCCATTTTGATTATTATCACATGTTTTTAACAGTGAAACCTTTTTCACTCATTTGACAATTGAAATATTTACGAATTGGGATGTAATCTTTAACGAAACACTGATTTAGGATATTTTTATTGTATGTTTATTCAATAACATTGTAACAGATTGATACACATAAATTAAACTGAGGGTATGAAGTATGATTAGGATAATAACAACAACTATTTATATTAATTGTTTTTTCCATCCAAAACAGAATATAAAAACTATGCATGAAGTTGTAAATTAATATAGGAGAACCATAGTGAAACATGGTCCAACAAAATAACATTACATTATTCTCGGTTAGTTTTCGCAGTTAGATTGATCCTCATAGATAGGAACTTTCGACGCTGTTAGTCTATGAAACATCCATTTGGTTGTTGACACCACTGAACGATTACAAGATACTAATATCAAATCTTCACCATTTATCTTGAAAACAAGATCTTCATTGTTATTCCATGCATCAATGAAATTGAAAACACGTTCGGCTAGAAAGAAAAAGGAAATAATAGAAGTTGCAAGTGAACATTGAGATATGCCACAACATTTCTTTATTATGTAGAGAAAAATTTGGATTCATTTAACTTCATATCGTTTACTTACGTGACAAGGAGGTTCGAGACAGATGTACATCATTACCAACGACATTCCCGTTTGCAGTCATTTTTATTGGGATATCAACGCTCGCCAAGGTAACCAAAATCATTTGTAAACCTTGTTTATCATCGTGTTGATCTTTAATCTCGAATTTAGTGCATGTAAGAACATCAGTAGGTGGAGGACGCCGTGTTGTAGCGATCACATACCATGTTCCTGCATACTATAATGGTAAATGAAATAAACTTATAAAGCAAAGAGAAATGAATTCTTTTATTCCTCAATATGATGAACTTTGAGTGAATTGTAGCTTCAATTCTTTGGACCATACATTTTCATTAATTATCAACGAATAATTTCAAATTCGGTTTAGAAATTTATTGAATGAATATCGAGTTTATTGAAATTGTTATTAGCAACAGTCCACTATATTGTAAATAAGTGATGGTGGCAATGATGTTTCAACTTCCATGATCTAATTATAATTATATATTACATTGATGAAAACAATTTTTTTGAGAATCCGTTTATTTAGATGCTATTGTAGATGAAAAATGATATCAAGATTCAGCATTTTCAAATAATTAAGTGAACAATTTTGAAAGTATTATTTCATTCTTTTCGAAGTTGTATTCGATAATTTAGCAACTAGTATATGCATTGATTGCTACTCAATATATCCGGTGTTATATTGATAGATAACTATTTTAATCATTATTCTTTCAGCTATGGCGAAGTAATTGAGATGTTTTTTTCATATAACTATAACTGCGGGCAATAAAATTATTGTCCTATATATTGGACATTGATCACTAGATATGAAACATGTACTGTTTATATGTGAGGCAATCTTTTTCGTTAATGATGCAGTGAAGACATTTATATTTTTTTCAAATACAATCATTGGGAAAAAAAAACAGTATCGTCAATGTGTAAACTATTGCGGATCTCGAAATCTGAACAAATTTCATAACATTCAGTTATGCAAAATCGAAATGAATAATAAAAATAAGACATAATTGAATTGTGAGAGTTCAGTTGAAAATATTAGACTAGAAGGTTTACCTTCTCAAAGTCGTTTAGAAAAAACACTAACCGACCAACTAACGTTCGAGTAGGTGAAAATAATTGCTTTTGATTGTTTATACAATGTTGAGAAGAAAATTTTATATAGATCTCACTTTTTTATGTGATCGTTCAATGATTTTGAACAGTTTGTTGCTCAATCAATCATAATTTCGAAAAAAAAAACAAAAAATGTGAAGAAATTATGCAAGTTCAATTAATTATAAACGAGCATTTTTTTATCTCCTCAATTTTTTCTACAAAAACAATGGTCTTATATAATATACGTTTATATATGAACGTACACGTAAAATCAATAAGAGGAAAATTCTTCTTACATTTTAAAGTTTAATTAAAAATTGAGTTACGTGAACTAAATTCATAAAAATTGAGATTTCTAGCCATTTTTCAAGTTTATATATTGTTTTACCTGAAAAACTATATGATTTTATAGAAAAAGTCAATGAAACAAAAAAAATGTTTACTCGGTGTCAATTGAACTTGTATAATTTTTCGACGTGCATATACAAGTTTCATTTCAGAATTATGTAAAGGATCAAATGAAATTATTTACAGTCACTGTTTTTATTTCCTTGTGCCAACACACAAAGGTTATTCGTGTATGTATGTATATTAAAGATGTGCGGAAGAGAAATTGTCATACAATTGACGTCAAATTGACAATCGAATAACTGACCACTGATCGTTTTTGAAATTTAAATTCGAAATAAAAATGACGGTCACAAGCAAAAAGTGGACAAGGATGAGATTTGAATTATTTGAATTATTTCTAATGAGAAATTTTTAGTATCATTGTTGCATATTAATAAACGTTGTAAGACAACAGTATTATTAATATTTATTTAAATTTCAGTGACGAATCACTTTACATTATTATCGATTTCTTTTTTTTTTTTCTTCACTCATAGCAGAATATAAAAATTGTGCAGGAAGTCGTAGAGAACAAATCGAATTCCTTATTTCTTGCCACAGTCCATGCGTTCATATATGAACAATTACAGAAGAACTATGGAGAAACGTAGTCCAACAAAATTGTATTACATTACTTTGCACTTATTTTAGCAGTTAGATTGATCTTCATAGATATGATCAGTCTTTCCGATTAGTTCCTGATACAACTTCTTTGTTTCTGACGAAACTGAACGATTACGAGATGCTAATAACCAGTCTTTTCCATCAATCTTCAAAACTACATCTTGATGGTTATTCCATGTAGCAACTATACGGAAAGTATATCCTGCTGAAAAGAAATCAAAAAAATAACAAAAGTTTGTGAGTGCACATCGAGATATGTCACAAAATTTGCTTATAAAAAATGCACAATCAATGAGAAGAGATTTAAACAAATATCAGTATCCACTGAAACATCTGCAAGAAGCAGAATGAATTTGGAAACTTTTTTACCAGATTTCATTATGTAGAAAAAAATTTTTATTTATTTTATTTCATATTGTTTACTCACCTGATTCGGGAAATGTAGAAAAATATAGCGTATTATTATTTGTAAAATTGCCAATTGAAATACATTGTGAATTCTGTATTTACACCATATACATCATAAAAACTTCTTTTAAACTCAAATTGAGTGCATGAGAAAGTAAAAGGATCCTCAAAGCGTCGTGATTTGCCTATCGTGTACCATGTTCCTAAGAACTGTAATGTAAAATGAAATCAACTTGTAAAGCAAGGGGAAACAAATTTTTCATCTATCAATATTACGTTGTTTACGTTGATAAACAACGTTGAAATTATCATTTCATTATTTCTCAAGTTATATTCGATTATTTTGCAACTAATATATTCAACAAATGCTACTCAATATGATATGTAAAAATGTTATGACAATAGATGTCACATCGTGTTAAGTAAACGGAGAAACATTTATCTTCAATATAACCAAATTGTATAGTCATATATTGTTAATTTCTTTAACTTTTTCATACCTGATCGCGTGTCAAGCCATTGTTATCGACGTTTGCTTGAACGTGTCCAATGACAATGTAACTGGCAACAATTGTGATTAAAATAACTTTGATGAACGACATGATTGTGATGGAGTGAAAGAATTATTCTGATATTACTGAGGAGATTTCGATGGCTTTTATATCCATAGTCAGGGATTTTATCACCAATAATAATATATAAGTAATTATTTTGAGTTTATATTGAATTCAATACTACTTTATTTCCCATGCTATCTTTGTTACAATGATAGATGATGAAGATCTTCCATCATTTTCTATTTCATCTATTGTTGAGAGGGTTTGACAATAACAATTACCCGAGTGAGGTAATCAAGTTGTTTGTTTCACAGAATTATAGCTGAGGGCGATGTGATTATTGTCTTTCATATTTGACATTGATCACTGTATATGAAACTTGTACTGCTTATATCTAATCTTATTTTATTTTTCGTCAAAAACTATTTATCATAAATATCAAGGAGACACAAATTATTTATTTCCAGTCAGTTGAACGTATATAAGTTTTTCCAAATTTGCAATTTCATCATCAGATTTCAATGCAGCAACCCCAAAAATCTTTGAAGAAAATTTTAATGAAAAATTGATGAACTTTCTTTTCAACAAACTGTTCAGGGTTTAATATGAATGCTGATTGCTGATATCACTACCCTTAATTCCACCTCAGAACACTTGCATACGTGTAAATTCATCAATCGTTTTACGAATATCGATAGTATACACTCGAACGTGAACGAAAAATTGAATAGCGTAACTGCTTCAATGTAAATAAACAAAAATCCTCACAAAAACAAGAACATACAAAAATAAAACCCCTCTATCAAAAAGAAAACAAATGAATGGAAATAAAAAAGGGCGCGTGAAAGAATCCTCATACCCGTTTGTTTTTTTTTTTTTTTGTTGATGTCGCAATCAAGGTCGTGAATAAAAAACGACGAAATGAAAAAAAAAGAATGGGCGAGACACCGACGTGTATGTGTATGTAGAGAACGAATAGAGTGTATGAGTGGATGATGGCGAATGCACGACGAGGGTTGAAGTGCAACCCGTTACTCTATATAGTGAGGGCCCAAAGGGCAACCAGACACTGTCTATATTTACTTGTGCCAACACACAAAGGCCACAGCAACTCGCCACACGACGAAAACGATGAACATGTGATACACAGCCACGAATATTTGTGTATGTTTGTGTATGAATACAGGGTCAGGAGTTGATTTAAATAATGTATTGTCAAACAGCGATGTCCACTGAGCGGTGGCTTTATGTCATCGGTCACATTCGTGTTTATCTCAAGTTGGTGATGATGAACCATGTCTCACAATTTTCATGTAAAATTATTCATATTTCTGCTTTGGAAAGTCTGTAAATGATCCAGTGCCATTTTTACATACTCAAATATTCTATTGTATATGCAGGGTGGTGTCTTATATATATATATATATTTTTTTTTTAATTATCCAGATTGAAAGAGCGAAAAATGGGGATTTTGATCGAAGAGTTGCTTGTTTTCGTTCAAAGGGGGATTTTTACATTTTAAGTTGACTATGTTCACATATTGATAGAGAATTATATTCATATTCTATTTTTTAGCAACCCTGTATCGAATGAATATTTACTTTGAAAATTTATTTATAAATCAGAAACGAATTTTCTGCAATTTTATACTATGGGATGAATTTTTAATTTAGATTTGTCACATCGGGATTGATTGTAACTCAATTATTTAAATTTCAGACTTTCTGAGAATCAATAATTAATGTTGACAAATTTCCATTCTTTTGGCTTGTACTCATATTGATTTCTGGTTTAATGCAATTTCATATTCCTTTTGACTACGTTTCAACATCATTGAATGTATTATTCGATTCATGTTTCATTCATTTCATTGATCTACTACATCTGTAATAAATATCTCTGATGGAAAGTTTTGTTAATAATTTCTTCAATGAAAACTTATGAATTTAGTTCGGAATTTTTGTACAATAGTGTTAGTGACTAGCTACCAGAATTATAAGAATCAGCAGAAAATGTACAGGCTATAATTTCTAACTGGACCAGAAACAACAGAAAATTATAGTTCAGTTAGAGATTTATTTGTCTGTTTTACATTGTACCCCAACTAGAAATGTGAAGCAAAGACATTGTTTCACAATTGGTCCGAACAACTGACCATCAAAAAATTCACCACCGGTCATTCTTTGAATTCAATAGCGGTTCCGGCATAATTCATATTGAAGAATTAACCGAACACAATTGACTGAAAAATATTTAACGATCATTTCACATCTAAATAGAAACAGAGAAAAATTTCCTACATAGTTTTTTGAATGAGTTATTGGTTCGTTGTGGAGATTGATAAAACTCGTGTTCTACTTACAATCATCAAGTACTTTTAACTTGATATTGTACAGAGAATTATTTTATAAAAAATTAACAAGAAGATAAATTCGTACTCACTGTGACAAACGTTGGTGTTATAAAAGAAAGTAATCGGAACTCACCTAAAACACCAAGGAGACAATGTAAATTAGTTACAAATTATGAAAAGAATTATTAAATAATTTAAACAGATAGCAAGTTATTAATTTATTTGTACGTCTATCGTGTAAGTTAATGTCAGACTATCAAAAATTATTGATCGTATCATCGAGCTCTTTTCACAAGCCAATGACCCATTCTTACACTTCACAACACTAATTAATGATTTACTTCAAGTTAAATTTGGTTCTGTTGATATAAACAGCCAATGGTAATTAAGAAAATAAGGTGAATGACCGCTTGTTACCTGATTTTCACCAATACAGTTTAATGTCAACCTGATAATGATGCCATTCAATTTTTATCACAGTAAATTATCAATGTCAAATTTTTCACAATGGGGATAATAGTTCGTTATATAAAGAGACTTAGGTGACTGTGAGTGAATCAGTATACATTCAGTGACAATTGTGAAACAGTTCTTGATTAACCGTCTCAAATTACTTGTTTGAACAATACAAAAACAAAAAGAACAATGAAGATCAGAGGAATATTTGTGCTGATTACATCTGCTGTGATTCTGTTTTTATCTGTAACGACAATTAAGGTAAGAAACATTTTTATTTATTGACTATCAGTTCATTATTTCTCAATATTGAATGTTTCGAATAAGAAGAAAAAAATAACTTCTTTCCACTTTGACAATTATTTTTCTCGGTAAAATGGACGATGGCGTTTGATATGTACTTTGTACATGTTAGTAGGTCAGTAGTTGAGCACGTATATCAACTAATATATCGATAGAGGACAAGTGGATTGAGAAATAGCCAGATATGTTCGTGGCAAAGCACTCGAACGGTTTTCTATGAGGTGTGATAGTTGGTTCGAAGCCAACCTCGAGTAATATTTTTCATCATACTCATCTCACGTCATTTCTGTTAAAGAGGTTAGAACATCTCTTGCAGAAAGTGCATGGAGCTGGTGGGAAAATGTATATGTACAAGCACAGGATCACATTTGATTATGATAATTAATATTGATAGAAAAATTTAGTAACTGTGAATTGAAGATAATAGAGGTTTTATCTTATTTTAATAATTGTTTGTGAATCAAAAATATATTCCACAGTTAATGCTAGTTACACTGTGAAAGACTGGTTTAGACATTGATGAATCATTCCCCAATAATGGAATAATATTTGCTAATTAATCATTAAACCCTTTATAGTTCATAGAAAGAAATGGTTCCTGTACGATACGCAAATGTTTAAATTTTCATAAAAAATATTCCTTGGGGGTTTTTGGGGTCGCTTAATCCAAATCTGAATATAAAATTGCCAATATATAAAAAATTAATTAATGATAATATCGTGCAGTGAATCACTCAGGGGTAATGAATCATTATTTTTTCTTTAATCAAATTTAGTTTCATCAGCTAATTCCAACCTATAATATAAAATCTCAAATAACAGTAACAACAAAAGAAAATTAAGTTGACCGATACCGATGTTGAAGACAATGTTCAATCAGAGGTTTAAAAAATTCATGGCAATTTATTTCTTTTATTCTTAACATACCAATTCATTTATATCGTTAAATTTTAATGTGTTCATAGGCTGGACTCACGACTAAACGTTGTTCAAGGAATAGTCAATGTTCACCTTCACTGTCATGCCAATTTCACATTTGTATGGACATGTGCGAATATTTATACCAAGAGGGCCGAACATGTACAATTAAGAAGCATAAACCTACATTCAAATGTAAACCTGGATACGAATTCCCAAGAGGTAGTGAAGATAACCTCTGTTTACCAGTAGAATGGTCTTGTTATGTTGACAATGATGACTTTGATGAAATTATCAAATGTAACTCACCAGAATGGGTGTGTACGAAATTTGATAGTGTTGTTACGTGTGAAGTAATAAAAACATTGACAGAAGATTAAAATTGAAATAATGTGATTAAGGAAATCATACATCACAAACAATTATGAATAATGCAGTGAATAATATTAATAACAAATGTATCATTATACGAAATTATCATAAAAATAAATTTTAATAAAAAATGTAATGATAATTTTTATTTCTCCTGGAATTTTCGATATTTTCATTTATATTAACCAGTGGTTCTCATACGTTTCTTGTATATTCTAGTTCCATGGAGAATTGCAGAAAACGTACAAGCCTTCTTCGAGATGAACAACAAAACTGCGACAGGATTTTTAGCCATCCTGTTGTTATAGTTATACCATTTGCTAGTTACCAGGCAACAATTACTACAAATAATTGAACGAATGTATTGTCTCTACTAACAAATTGACGGAGCGGTAATAGGTAAAAATAAATATGTGAAATATGACAACGAACAAAAATGTGAGTCTAAAATAGTTAACTATTTTATCAACAATCAGACAATTTTAATTCCGTTAAAAATAATTTTAATTGACCAATCGACGCGTAAAAAAATCGTATGACTGCCAGTATTTTATCAATGAAAAACGCGCGAGTCACTGGATATTTTGAAATAAATTAAAATGCCTGTCTTATCTGGTCTGATATGGACAGTCAATGAGAATTGAGAGGGAGTGATAAATAATTTAATGTCACAACATTATTTTTTTTAAATGCGCACATATATCAATAACCGATAACTCCATCACAACGAACATAACTGTGAGTCTAAAATACTTAACAATAATCACATGATTTCAATTCCCTCTGAAATAATTCTAATCGACCATTCGATGGACAAAAATTTGAAATCATTAAAAGAATTCTACACCTGTCTGTGACAATTTTGCCATTACTTCTCTACGCTTTCTTTGTTCTCCTAAAATATTTAGATGATTTAACTGATTATTCTGAAATAAAACACCCTGTGTATATGTTTATATATGTTCCTCACACACACACATATATATATATATATAAGTCGAGAACTGCACAGGGGCTGTCTACAATTCTAACAAGTTCGGTACCGGCATATAGTCCCTTACGCGGTTTTTGGGGATCCTCCGTCCGTTGAAGATAAATTGGTGGAGGCGAACGGAAGAGGAAAACAAGTGGTAACAATGGGGTTTCCGGTCTGTAGGGTAGGATAAGGATATATGTATATGTGAAGGGACTCGGTTGGGTGGAGGAGGAAAGAGCTCGGTGGGAAATTAATACAAAGTAACATTGTCTCTCACGTGCCGGATTGTCGTGAACTTTGTGAAATTGTGGTTCAGAGACGTTGCGAACGAGAAATTTTAGGTTGATAAAGGGTATGCGCGAGTGTGTGTGTGTGCACTGTATTCAATATAGGCAATAGCATAAATATACATATGGGTGTGTAACAAACAGAATGAAGAATACATGTGAAATTTCTACCGAATGAAGAAGTAAATCATGAATATTTTAATATAATCATATTTTATATTCACCCACTGAGTGTCTAAGATCGATAACCAATTTTCAAATAATTTCTTCAAATTTATTGAAAGACATTAGCTCGTAAGCACTCCAACTTATACATTCATCTTTATTTTTCTTTATTATAGTATTATATCAGATACAATACTAGATAATTATTTAATATCACACACTACATGCTGTTCTTTGTGAGTATGAAATTTATTGCATGTAACTATGGTAGAGATGAGAATAGGGGAAAAAAAAAAGAGTTGAAAAATAAAGTAAAAGATTTACGAAGCAACGGAAGTGTTCGAGGGTTTTATATATTCTCAAGGCCTGGCGAAAGCTCATAAAGCTAAATCAACTGTTGATATCGCTGACGACATAAGATTACATTTAAATTGTACTTTAAATCCCAATTTGCATAACATATTACGATCGATTGCCATGTTATTATGAATTTTGAAGTGCAATTGAGTGTATAGCATATGAAGAATTATATTGACATATGAAAGAATATATATACTGTAGAATAATTTAGTACTGATTTTTTTTCTTATTGCATTCTCGATTTGAATAATACTTTTACTTTTAAGTATATATTGTTAAAATTTGTCGTAATAAAATTTATAAATATCACATTTCGATTTGTTTACATGTATATTACTTTTAAAATTTCAACGTATGCGCATGAACGAATAGAGTTGTATTGGGTCGATTAGAAAAGCCGGAAATTGGCTTGCAGAAGCGTCTCGTGCCACCACACGTACTATAGAGTACAAGTTAGAGAGGCTATTTCTGCCAGAATACTGGGGCAGTTGCCACTTTGTGGACCGCAAGACAGCCACACACAATCTCTCACTCTCGTTTTCACTTGTACTGTATTTTCTTCTCTCATACTATGTCCGGTTTTAGGTGTGAGCGAAGTAAAACCGATAATACAATTCGAAATCGAAGCCGCAAATGGAATCTAGTGTTGGTGATACCATCCCGGACAACTAAAATGGTTTCAAGCACATAAAAACATTTGCACATATATGTAGCTAATAGAAACGACTCGACATTTATCGTGCGGAAGAATCCATCGACAAAACCGTCGTTCACTTTTTTTCTTTTTTTTTTTATTTTCATCCTCTCGCCAATGGATTACTTTCTTTTTTCTGTGAACTGTAATCAAAAAGTCATTATCCCATATCGCATCTGTTCTTGGGTTAAGTTATAAAAAGATATCTTGAGAATTCTATGAGATTGAACATTTTTGGTGAACATTTTGTTGTTAGATTATGGACGATACAATTCATTTAGGATTATTGCTACTCGTCAGTATTGGGTTTCTTAATTTACTGTCATTTTATTATTTACAAAAGAATATATAAAATTGGAAATAAACAATTTAACTGACATTATTTGGGGTAGTTGTAAATTCAGAAGTGGTTCAGTGAAGGGCTCGTGGTAGTATAGTAATATGGAAATAAAAAATGTGGATATGAAATAATAAAGAGATGTAGGAAAATAATGAAAATATAGAAAAGTATATTGGTTTTTATAGCTCCTGCATGTCCAAGACCTTTTCCTTCAATTGACACATCTGTCCTTTTTTTTTTTAGATGTGTCGAGTATACGACATAAAAAGTATTGAGATTATTCAATTTTGAATATCTTTATACAGATACGCAACAATCTTTATGAGAATAAAAAATCTTAATTTATTGAAAATCATCTTCCACATCAGTTTCGCTGAACTTAATTTATTTTGTGATTACTAAATTTGAGATGACATTTATAATTCAACCTTAACTAGTGAAACTCAATTTGAACAAAGGAAAAAAAAAAAAAAATGATTCACGATCCCGGAGTGCACCACGAGAAGGTTGCCTGACAAAATACACTCCGTAACAATTGTTTTACACATTTCTGCAATATTATGTTCAGATTTGAATTCAACAATCCCAAAAAAACCCGCCGAATATATTTAATGAAAATTTGAAACATGCTTGTTTGTACACTGTCAATGGATTAACAAGGAACATGGACAAGTTCTATCAGCAACTGATCCATACCCCCCCCCCCCCCCCCCCTTTTTTTCCCAACATGATCTTCACTCTCAACATCCCCCCCTAAAACCATGTATGAAACTATGGAAAAATTTATGTTCAAAATTTATCGACGAGTAAGAAACTCATACAGACGCGCTTTTGAGCTTCACTCTCTATTGGTTAAAGTCACGTATTCCGAAAATTATGCCTCGGAGAAACGAACGAGAGACTCGTGCGTAAAATACCGATTGGACAAGAAGGTCGAAAAATAAAACTCGATCGCCATTAACTGGACCTATAGATACATACACATACATACCCGCATATAAACCTCACCATCCACAAATAAATACATTTATATATATATATTTATATCTATTTTTGTGTTTACATTTATGTATGCTTAACGTGCAGTTACCAAGCTGCGCACACCTCTTGTTTTCATGTAATGGCGTCGCGTCTACATAACAATGTGGTATAGAAGTAATAGCACAGAAAGACAACAGAAGCATACGGGATATCTTTTATTGTCTATTGATGTAAGCTCCAATAAGAGAAACAGAGAAAATAGGGTGGGGATACAAAGACAGTTCAATACATTTATAGCGACATGTATATGTGTTACAGTTCGCGGGGGCACACAGCTGTGTACGCCATCATGGCACTCGCATTTATAGAAGGTACAATGCACGCGCGGACATATCCGGTCGATCGCCATGGAGAAAACTATAAATATCAAGATTTATCTCGATTAACGTGCAACCACGTACTTGGTGGGGCAACGTGTAGTATTCTAACGTGAACCGTTTGCTTTTTTTTCCCCCTCGGTATCTTCAACTCTTATTATTATTATTACTATTATTATTATCATTACTATCGGTATTATTATCTGGTTATTTTTTTCTTTTTTTTCTTCATTTATTCTTATGGGACTCTCTTGCTCTCACTCTCTCACTCCATGTCGTCGTCGTCTTTCTTCTTGTACACTTGATATCGCGGGAAATATCTTTCGGACCTTTGCCATATCGTTTTCTCTCTGCTAGACTCCCTACTGTGAGATCGATAAATTGGCAAACGTCCGGTATATGAAGAAATAAAAAGAGTATATAAGATATATTTGTGTGTGTGTATTTATATGTGGGTGCATATGGTATGTATGCATATATTATATTTGTGAGATTATGCATGTGTAAGGATCTTGATGGTGAAACTCTTTTGTTTGATGTAGAGATTGTTTGATTGAGATTGTGATATTTATTGTAATAGTTATTCGTTTGAATGCAGAGTTCGGTGAGATATTTTTTTGACATTGTAAATAATATGTGGAGTACTGTTTATCAATGGTGTAATTTATATTTGTTATATAAATATATGTGGTATTTATTTTATGTTGATATTTTTTTTTTATGAGAAGTTGAGTAATGTTGATAATCAATTTTTTTTTTGTAATTATTTGGAAGACTTTGTTGGTAAATATTTTTTTATATTTACTGTGTAATGATATTGCGTTTGAGTTAATATGAATCAATGTTATGAGCGCGAAGTATTTGATTGGGAGATAGGGGTGGTGCTTTTGTTCAATTGCTTTTGTTTACCACTCTTTGATAATTTCTGGTAGACTATGAATGAAGAATGGAAGATATTGAAAACAATTATGAAGATTATAATTTGTTTTGTGAGCTGTGTTGGCTTTTGCATTGTAAATTCAAGTGTATTAAAAATGACTACAGTGTTTTAAAATAGGGAATAACATATTTACATGTGTTTGAATAATACAATAGAATTATCAGTGTGAATTTTTGATATCCAATTTAGAATTTTTTACTCATGTATTGTGAAATTTTTGATAATATTTTGTGTTTGTTCTTTTCTCTGTGAAAATTCTCACGTGAAGAATTATTAATTTTTATTCATTCCCACCATAATTCAATTGATATACGTGCACAAACACGTATATCAATATTATTTTCGAGTAAGCCGGAAGTCAATGCTAAATCGAATATCGAAAATTTTGAATTTATCTCTATTCATACTAAAAACGTATCGAATTGCAAATCTTATTCGTTTCATTTTGTATGAGATTATTGTACGTTGTTTGTGACACAGTACGATAAACTGACACAATGAAAATGCGGTAGAAATATTCTCTTCAATTTCATAACGTGACGATGTGTTTAAATTAAATTTAGATGATAATTTTATCGGGAAAAATCACAATAGAAAAAATACCAAAAGATGTTTTGTAGAAAATAAGTCTTCATTTATTATGTTTGATTGTTATTATTTGCGTGCAAAATATAGTGAAGGGTGCGATGTCACAATAATTTAAATAATGGGGTGGGAATTATTTATTCAAAAAATGTAGTAATGGTGTAATTTATTTCGTGGGATTTTTTTCCACGATATAAATTCGATAGATTTCATTCATCAACTATAAAAACACTATTTTTCCAGTACAAAACGATATTTTTTCTCCCCATTCTTCTTTAGTCAATCAACAACATCAAAATCAAAATGTTGTGAAAATGATTTATCGTAAAATATAAAAATATTCACAATTATAAATACAAAAGTGTTAATTTTTAACGACAACATCTAATTTTATTTCCCACTCACATCACACAACCATAATAAATAATTCAATTGAATTATTTCAGCTCATAAATACGATTTATGATTGGTTACAATTCAATATTATTAATTTGATTGAGTGACGAATATTCAATTGTCATACAATATCGTTGTATGTACGAATAGTCGACGTATATAACGAGCAATTCTATTTGGTGAATGCGCACGGTGACTCGATGGCACATAGATAAAATTTGCGTTGCTACATACATATACATATGTAACCATCCTATATACATACATATTGGTATATGTGTTTGAACAGTGTATTAAAGCATCGTGTCCCTGTGCGCCATGGCCGTGTGGAGAACTGCGAAAAATTCAATTTCGTCGAATTTCGATTGATGGAACAAACTACCTATCTGCTATCCACCACGTTAAATATATCTATGTATATTGTGTGCATAATATACACGCACATGAGAATAAATGTGTGAATGGAGACAGGGTGAATTTTCAACCACAAGTTGAAATGTAAAAATTTTATGTCCCAAAGGGAATGAGAAAATACGATTAGAACAATAGCTCAAAATAATGGGCAATTGACTGTGGCATTCTCTCATCATTTCATTCTCGTTTCTCTCATGTCTATACTTTCTCTTTCACTTCTGCCCACTCTCTCTTTACACTGCAATGTTCAATACAATTGATATTCAGTCATTCAACAAACGATGGCTACATGTTTTTTTTTTTTTTGCTATGTTATAACCTTTGTTTCATCAATGATCATTGTTATATTACTCTGATCGATTGAACACACGAGTTTTCAAATCATTTGATCTATAGGATGAATAAATATAATCGAGTGCTATTGCAACAGTAAAACACTACATTCAAATAACATATAATCCTGCAGGTACAAATATATGTGCGTTAAAAAAATAGATATACTTGAATATATGTTCAATATACATTTACAAAATATATAATTTAACTTCTTTCTCATTTATATGATACATTCACATTACGATTAAATAAATACAGGCTACACGTTGCCAATGCAAATTAGTTTTTGTCACAGTTCATGATTTATTTTAATCTCTTAATCAAGTCAATTGAGATAACTATTTGGCTATAGTATCAATATTGCTTCAAGTGTTCTAACATAGTCTACTTTAACCTATTCCCCTCAGTATATTTATTAGTATTGTTTGAATATATATTGCATTGGGAAAATCAAGTTTCTTTATTCCTTTAACCTGAAAGTATGTAACAATATACATACATTATATATTATATTATTTATTTTACTATATATTCCTCATCATATATTTTTTTATATTCTGAAAGCTACAATTAATTTAGATATGTTAATATATATATTTATCTATATTCAATCATTTTTCTGTATAATTTCAACGCTGATTAGTAATAGTTAGTATTATTCAATAAACGACTTGCTAACGTCAGCTTATGTCAGCAATATTTGTAAAAAATTTTCAGTAATTGGACAAAACTCGGAGTGAATAAAAGAATTGCAGTCATTGAAGAATTTTTATCAAAACTTCACAGAATTCTTCAAGTGTCTAACAAACTTATCGCTCATTTAATCGAATGTTTGCAGTTTATAACTTACCCAATTGCTCGAAACTTCATCAAATATAAAAAAAATAATAATAAAACAGGGGATTAAATCACTGAAATTCTTCTCGCTTATTTCTCATGAATTGTGAAGAAAAAAAATTGAACAAAAACGAGAACTATCAAGAAAAAATTATTCATCTAAAACTGTAATTACAGAACAATTACAATTAGCATTATTCATAAAAGTTTTTCTGTTGAATTATTATCTCAAACATTGTACATGGATAGAATTTAAAATCCGCTCATTCAATTCTCAAATCATTAACGAACTAATTTGACTCCTCTTATTCATAGTATACAATATTAATTTGTTTTTATGTCATCATGCATTAAAATGCATTTATATCGTTTAAAAATAATTAACCCATCATTAATTAAGAGCCAAGATTTTAATTAATTATTCGACACAATTAATTTTCATTACTAACTTTGACATATTAATTTCCAATTGATTAACTATTTATGTACACTGACAATATCGAATCATAACCACTCACAATCTAAATACTAAAATAGTTTTGTCACAAAAAATAATCTCACAATTTATATATATATATATATGTATATATATTATCGTTTGATCTCATGCCACAACTAACTACACAAATCCATCACGTACATACATATACTATATTACAATCAATAGTATTTCTCAGAAGGTTGTTACTGGCCGCGCGTCGTCTTTCATCTATAAGTACTCAAGCGAGTATACACCAACCAACAATTGCCATTGTTCGCGAGGATGAATGGTAACTGAACTACCTAACGCGCATCGTTGAAGATTTAGATGGAGGGCATGTGCTAGCATAAAGAATTGCATCTCTCCTTCTTCTACAAACGCGGCAACATTACATAGACATGTTAACGATCTCCAGGGGTTAATTAGTCACCGAAGATGTGCGGCTGGCACTTCATTCTCTCAATTCTTTACTACTTTTGTATTTATTTATTTTTTTTCCTCATATTTTTTATCCGTTTCTTTTTTCTTTTTCCACAGTCTTCTTTCATACCTACTCCGCCATTCACTTATTCATTTTGAGTATCTCAACCAATTGACTATGCATATTGAAAATATGTGTATGAATATGAAGATGCAGTCGACTACTTCATCACGACCAAATGACGCGACGAATAACACTTGACCCGATTTTATCATCAACTTCATTGGAATTCTTTTTATCTATTGAAAAATAAAAAAGTTTGTGTTTTATCTTATGTCAAACGTAGTAGCTGCAGAGAGAGAGAGAGAGAGAGAGTGATAGAGTTGTAATATGTGAAGTATGATGTGATAGGATTTAATGAGATAGCGAAGTGTCGAGGATGTTGGTTTCTCTAATGATGTTGTGTGTTAAAAATTTATCTAGTATAATATTTTTGTTACTAATGAGAATTCAAATTGAATGTATATTAATTATATGAAGAGTATCTGGTTCGAACTGAGTATCTTAGATAAGTGTCAATATTTTTGTTTAATGAGGAAAATTGATTATAGTTCATAAGAACGTATAATGTTTTATTGAGGAATTGAAATTTATATTTCAATGTGGATCTTTTGGAGCAAATTCTACAAAAATTTGAATCAAATATCTGCAGTAATGTGGATTTGACCACACGTTATTCCAAGATTGAACAAACCAAATGAATAAATTTTATTTTGAACTATAGAAGCAAAATTTGCACTTGAAAAACCGTATTTTTCCTCTCGGAATATTTTTTGCACTTGTAGTAATACTGGTATTCCAACAGTACGAATACTAAATTGTCATTGATAGAGGAATACATATATTTACCACAGCAAAACTTAGTATCGCTGTTGTAATAATACCAGCAATAAAATGAAAACCCCACATAACCTCACTTTATTTATGCAGATATATATATATATATATATATCTGAGTAATATAATAGTTACAATTTGCTATAGTATAAGCTGCAACGACATCAGAACATATACTACAGTCACATGAGTTGAAGATTTAGCACTAATTACTCAATATTCTTGCTAAAATAGTACTGGTATTCTTACCATAAACAAAACTCGTTGGTAATACTTTCGATTCTGGGGAGTAAAAATTCCTTTATTTTTTGCGCACGTGTTTTTACATCTGTTTCAACTAGGTCCGAATACATTTTCAAAATATCAGTGTCCACAGAAATTATGAAAGTAATGTTTTTTATACAACTTACATGTCAGTCTTAAATGACAAAATTTTCATCACCAACATAAAGGAACGAGAGATAACGTGCTTGCAATATATCTATACTTGAACTGAACGGAATTTGTGTGTCATTAATTTGTCACAATGTAGATAAGGTTACAATATTTATGTAATTACTTTGTACAATATTTTTTTTATCACTGACGTCAATACTTGCCGATAAAATCATCTACGTACATCATTTCAGATAGTACCAATAGGCTTTCAGGCCTACTGTCGACTATTTCAATTCGTTTACTGTAAACTTCGGAGCAGCACTGCCTCATTTACATTTAATTAATTTAATATTCATTACAAAATATAATATGAAGTCGTGTGGTATATTCATATTCATATTAATTGTGGTAGTTGTCTCTTCCATTTCATCTTCGGAATGCCGCCATGTAAGTATGATTTAAAATTGAATTGTATTATAATTGATTAAATGTTTAATTGGTACAAATATGAATTTGAATATACACCGTCGGTCTATTGCACTAATAATTTCATGTAATTCATTGTACTGAAAGTCAAAGTGTATTTTAAATATTGTTATAAGCAGAAATATATGTGAAAATTAATAGTCTGATTTTCAATAAAAAATCTTATATTTACTCTGCAACTATAATATTGAATTTTTGTATTTAATTTTTTTGTTATAGACTGAAGAACCTCAATCAGGTACGTGAAATGAATTTTGAATACGTCGGGAACAGAACAATTAGATATATTTTAAATTCGACAGCATGATCCATTTGTGAACATTGAAACAAAAATTGAATGCAGGAAATGATCAAATGTTGTGGTAGAATATTAAATTTGAAAAATTCATCCAAATAGTTATCACACTTTATAATTATGTTATATTAATTGTTACAAATGTTCTAAAAAATCTTTTTATTCAGACAACGATTGTTTGCATACGGAACGATACTTTTGGGGTAAATGCTATGAAGTATGTTCTTTTCGCACAAGAATGAATGCAGAGTGCGCAGAGAATGCAGATTGTTACGTATTAGCGCCCCACCTTTCCGGTTGCAAATGTAAACCAGGTTATACAGGTGCACCTTATAACAGAGGATGCACAAAGGTAATGAACAAAAACAATTATGTATCTCAAAGCAAAAAAATTGGTGAACAATTTTTACAATAAATTTTCTTTTAGTACGTGCATTGAGTAAATACATGCCGGATATTTGTAGCTGATTCTGCCATAGCCATTCATCCACATGCTCTACGAACAGTTGCTGACTCTCAACTTTGGAATACCATAAAAACAAATAAATATAAAATATCAACATTCAATGACAGTGTGATTTAATGAATCAATTGGAATATTGTTATGCCATATTTCTTCTTTCTAAATATAAAAAATTATTATTCTTCTTCGTTTAACTTTCTTGTGACGTTCACAATTCTAAACAAAATCTTCATATTATTGTGTCAATGCTGAGAAGAACAATATTTTCCCGACACAAATATTTATTGCTCTTGTAGCAATACAGGTATTCCTATAGTACGAATACCAAAGTAATCCTAATACAGGGATACGTATATTTACCATAGTGAAATTTGGTATTGCTGCAGTAAGAATACCAACATTGGAATAGTAAAACACTCGGGAAACGTTACGATTTCCTTTTGTATGAGAATGTAAACTATAAACTCGGTATTCTTGCTGAAGTTATACCATTATTTTTGAATCGTTAGAATCAAAAATATTTAATCAACTAGGATAATCACTTGACAACTTCACAGAATACAAATCGCATAAACAAAAGTGTCTGTCAAATAAATTACTATATTCATTCATATGAATATATATTTGAGTTGCAAATACATTTGAAAGAGAAATATACGAAATAAAAATTCGTCTCGCGTTTGTATTTACACATAGAATAGTATGTGTAAATTCTATTCTTACATATATTGACAAATACAGTAAAGTTAAATAATGTGAGAATATCGGTGTGTGACTGTCTTATAAGTATATATACTATCTTCAAAGTTACACTCGTGTTCTTATACCTCCTTATAACTTCACGGTTCACAAAATGTGAAAGAGAATAAAGGCATATCAGTTGCAAAGGAGAATTCCATTCAGTGAATTTGTTCTCTCACCCCACATTTTTCTTCTTCTTTTTCTTTTTACTTTTTCATATTCTTGTTGACGAGGTAACGAGCACCTTTGTGTCACTTCTTTCGATTTATTTTTATTCATTTAATGTGTATTCAGTCTTTTAATGTTTTTTTTTCTTTTTTTTTTTTCGTCATTTTTCTTCTTCCAGTTTGACAAACGATTTGTGGTAGATTCATTAAAATTTTTATGATAGCTAATGCGAGTTGAGTGATTTTTTATTTTGAATAAAGTATCAAATTGTATTTGAATTAAAAATGAAAGAATAATTATTGTTTCAAGTAAAAAAAAATAGTCGTTATACATCGTAGATACTCTCTTCTACAATTATATAATTCAATTTCAGTTATTCGAAAACAATTAAAATTTCCTAAAAAAATTTATTTACAATTAATGATTCACATTTTCATTTGCCAATTAATACCTACACAATTTTGAACTATTATCAACATTTTAATTGCAATAAATATGTGAGTGAATAATAAATTAAAATCCAGAATAAAATATCTAAATGATTAAATCTTCATATCGTAATTTTGCATAGTGATATATTGGGACAGGAAGAAGCAGGTCATGATGTTGCAATGGAGATATTTAGCGTGCCGACACGTATTAACTTCATGATAGAAGGAGGTGTGGAGATGGCACGTGTCTCACGTATTTCTATGACAACACGCGGGGGCGCGCGTGCATACTCCGTATAATTCGGGTAAAATCGAGCCATTAATAATCACATTGTCCTTGTTCACCATCATATCTAAATATCCACGTGTAGTATACACAATTATGTAGATATGCAAACGTGTATGAGGTTGGAAAAAAATTACATAGCACATTATCTGCTCTCCTCATTTTCTCGTGACACTGAAAAAAAAAAAGTATTCTTGCTCCCGTAATCCAAAGTATTACCGTGTCAGTTTTTCTATGATGAGAATACGTATCCTTAATGCGAGAATACTGTTGTAATTCCAGAAAGAATACTGAGTTTATTTATAATGTTGAAACTTCAACTTACACTGAAAAAAAAAAAAAAAAAAAAACAGTTCCATTCCCCGCGGAATATTTCTTGTTCTTGTAGCAATACTGGTATTCTTGTAGCAGGAATACCAAATGAGCCACAATGAAGGGATACTACGTATATTCATGACAGCAAAACTTGGTATTGCTGCAGTGAGAATACCAAAATTGAAATATAAATTTTTTATAGAATAAAAAGAATTAAAAACTTATATTTCAATGCTGGTATTCTTACTACAGCAATACCAAGTTCCCCTGTGGCACGTATACATATCACTCTATTAAATAAACTTTGGTATTCCCACTATGTGAATACCAGTATTGCTACAAGAGCAGGAAATATTCTGGTTGAAAAAATGCTTTTTTTTTTTTTTTTTTTTTTTCGGTTTGTACTTTTGAAAACAAATGATATAATATTATATCATAAAATGCATAACTTTGGAAGTTGCGATTGATGTTTATATTCCTTCATACAGTTCGTTGTGAATATACGTTAAAGTATACGGTGGATTTTTTTTCGATTTCACGAATAAATCGTGTACCGCAGGGAGCAAAAAAAGTCAAAAGGAGAAAATTACCAGGAGAAAGAAAGTGCGATTTTTCGATTTGTCTACGTAGTATGCATTATATACAACCATGTATACACACATCAGTACACAGATGCACACATGTTGGTATGTTGCAAAGGGAGAAAAAAAATAATACACTGTTCCATAAATCTGAGTCATTGTGGTGAACACTCCATTCCAAGATTTTCTGACTTTCCATTGGGAATTCAGCATCATAAACATTGTGGAAAAAGTTCGATTATGAAACTTTTTCCGATGGATATATGGAGAAAAATTCAAGACCACTGTAAACACAAGACCTGCTTTTTTATATGTGATGATGTATCTTTACAGTGTACTATTTTACGCCTTCACTGTGGTATTTCAAAGTTAACTGGGTATATGGTTGATATATTCATTCAAGAAAGTGAACAAATGGCGAGTGAGAATACAGACGAGAATTTGTATAACTCATATCACAGTGTGACCTGTGTTAAAACTGTTTTGTACGCTACGGAAAAATATTTCTGTTCACATATTGCTTATGAGACATCACGAAATAACTTTCATTATATTCAACTACTTTGGTATACAGGATTAAAATATGTCGATTATAATGTTAAATTAGACAGATGAAGATCGAAAAATTAATGAGATAGACAAATAAAAATATAAAAAAATGTATATTCAGACAAACATTTTATATTCACAAATTTTGTAACGTGTATCTATTCGCATAAATTTTCAAACAGAATCACAGATGAAGATTTTATTTATCAGTGCGTGTCACAGATATGTATCATGAAAAAATTCAATAAAAGACCGATTTCAATGAAACTTTGTGTCTTGGGGTTTTTGGGGGTCGCTGAAACTAAAATCTGCAGTTAAAATTACAAGATTTTGAACAATTAATCCAATATTGTCACGAGGAATGTTAAAAAAAAAGTCCGATTGAAATAAAATAGCTTTTTAACGTCACATCCTGGGGTTTTTAGGGTAACGGAATTCAAATTTAATATTATCATCGTGAGATTAAACATCTTTGATTCAATTGAAAATTGTCTTCCACATCGATTTCGCTCAACTTAATTTATATTGTGATAACTAAATTTAACATTATATTTATAGGTCGTAATTAGCTGTTGAAATTTAATTTGTACAAAGAATAAAATATAATTCGCAGTACCGTAATGCACTACGAGGAGATTGCTGTATAAAACACTCAATATTAATCTACATTCATATTTTTGCAATCCCATCTACAGATTTGAATTCAGCGACCCCAAAAACCCCCGAGAAATATTTTAAATAAAAATTGTAAAACTCTACCATCAACACACTTATAGCACTATAGTACATTTCACCCTGTATACTGTTAAGGGGTTGTAAAATCGACACACACACACAACTATTGCAGGAACTAAATAAACCTTGAGAAGAATGAAATACAATCGCGCCTCAAACTTCTCTTCATTCCTATACAAAATCGAAACAGAATAAATAATATGCAAGGAAAGATAGTGAGTGTCGTATTTGAAATTCGGTTGATGATTTGCATAGACAAACATAATCATATCCAACGTCGACGTTTTTGTTGTCAGGTTGACTTTTTTAATAATACTGATAGTGAGAATTGAAACGTGCAATTGAAACGTCACTGTATATATATATATATATATCTAAAGTTGAAGTTTATTTATTCTGTCGACGAGATACTTGCGCTCATGTTCTTTTTATATTCTTTGTCTTTAGCATCTGCACCACATTCATGTTTTTTTTTTTTTTCTTTTTTGTTCTATTTACTTCTCTCTTTTTTTGTCTTTATTTTCCTTATACTCTCTGCTGCTCTTCGCCACACGCTTTTGCCGCGCCAAGAGTGGTTTTTGGTGAGAGATGTATGTAACGCCAACAACGAGTGTGTGCACGTTATAACATTGATCTTGTTATATATTCTGTGCGCCACAGCCAAACGACTGTCGGAAACGAAACTTCCGGCACGAATAATCCATGCCAATTTTTTATTTTACTACATACTTGATTTTCACGATACTATTATCTTTGTGTATATAATAGTATATGTCTGCGATGATATTGAATTTATACATTGAATTTATTTTATAACTTGATTTATATGAAACTAGCTTTCACCACCGTGTAAAAATGGGAACACTTGAATTTTTATGAAGAATTTTTTTTTTTTAATTGTAAAATTCTTTTCATATCTAGCAGCGATCTCCACAAATATTTCAATTGATTTACAAGCGATTAAATGTGCGTGGTTTTTTTGCGTTGAGTAAATTTATGTATTGAAGAAAAGTTTCATATAAACTGTCACAGGATTTTTCATTTGGAACAGGAACATAAAGATTCTTTGCATTCGAAGTATGGACGAAATATGGATGTGTGGCGAAAAAATAGAATTACATATATGTTTTTTCTCATAATGAATTCAAATTCAAATTTAATCGAGAATGCTATGATTTCTCGTTTCTAATTTTCCAAGTTTTAATTTGGACTGTAATACAGTGGAGTTTTCATATTTCATTAAAGCTAATTGTACCGTGAATGTTCCAATGAAAATAAAGGTTTAGGGGTTGTGCACGTCACGAGCAAGTCAATTAAAAAAGAAGACTCACAATTCTCTCAGAAGAAAAATGAAAATTAAATGAAATAATTATAATTTTAATTGATTTATTAAGTGATAATGTCATTGCATGTTCACCATTAGTTGAAATTCAATTAATAACATATTGTCAAATATATCCGTTACACAATCATTGAGTCAGCAATTTTTCGTATAGTTTGGATATGAACGACCATGGTATAGAATTATATACAGATGTCCGACATGAATCTACCTATTAGTTGACCTGAAAAAAAAAATGTTATGGTAAAAAGCTGTAAAATTTTTTTTTGTTTTGAGATAAAAAATGGATTTTTCATTACCTTTGAACATACTCCATGAGTGGCATCACCGGCATATCCATCTAAACATGAGCAAGTGGCAGTATGCGCTGCAATTACATGACAATACGCATTCTCGACACAGTGTGTGTTCATCATGTTAGCGCGGAAGTTGCATGCCTCGTAGCATTTTCCCGCAAAGTAAGTTTCCATATACTCGCAACTGTGCATTCCTGAATCAAAAGATTTTTTAGAACATTTACAACAATGAATATATAATAATTAAAAACTGTGACAACTCTTTATATGGATATTTTTAATGTCACATATGAAACTGTATTTGATTGTTCCCTGCGCTGAATAATACGCAGCATTTCTCCCTGCGCAATACTTCTTGCACTTGTGACACTACTGGTATTCCCATATAAATACGAATACCGAAGTTTTTCTTAATAGAAGGATACGTATACTTAGTACCGCAAAACTCCGTATTCTTGCTGTAGTTATGTCAGTATTCTTGTAGTAAGTATACGTATTCTTACAGGTAGCAAATTACTTTCTTTTTGCAGTGTGCATTTGATTATGGTTTTATACGAACGAGATTCACCCGCATTCAAATAGTTGTCACAACATTTTAATGTTTAATAATGAACCGTGCATTTGCACTTTTAAACAAAAGTTTATATGTTATTATTCTGTTTCGGATATATACGAAAGTGATTTCACGTACTTGAACCTTCTTCCTCCATCTGTAACAAAAAACAACAAAAATGAATATAAAGATTCGATAAAACAGTTGCAGAGTACCTACAATGGTTACGGTTCACAAATAGATTCACTGAAACCATCAGATTTTTCGATTTTAGGTTTGTTATAATGAAACTTCGTCCGATTTTAATAATATTTCAAATACAAAAATTGAAATTGACTCAAAGAGATACGATATCTAATCAAAAATGTGAATGTTTTGTTAAGTAACAGTCTATTGAAAATTAATCAAACACAAGTACCGAACTTTAGAGAAAAACTACAGGATCGATTGAATAAATCTTATATTTTTTAAAACTATGCAGCTTTCAGTCCTAAGAATTGAATCTACTTCAATGAACGAACTCTGATATCTTCAATAATCCATCACTACACTATTTCAAACGCTAGGCGAATAAAATCGTTGACGAAAAAAATGATGAACAAAAGATTATTGGAGAACTAAATTGACTGGACTTTTTCCGATTCATCTCAATGACATAATTGTATGTATATCAATATATAAACGCTTAAAACATATTAACAGTGTCGACGATAATGAGCGAAGGGTTTTCGAAGTGGTATGAATTATTTATTTATTCAGATTAATTTCGTGATGAATCTATTCGTTGTTTTGATAAAAAAAAAAAAAAAGAATATAAACGTTTTCATTTATTATATACACTTTGACCGTCAGTATTACGAATTATATGAAACTATTAGTGCACTGGACCATCAGTGTTATTGCAAATTCATATTTGCACTAAATATGCATTCAATAAATTATAATATAATTAAATTTGAAGTTATACTTACATATCGGCATTCTGAAGATGAGATGGAAGAGAGAACTACCGCCAATGAAATGAATACGAATATACCAAAAGACTTCATGTTGAATTTTATAATGAATGTTCAAACAATCAAATATCAATGAAACAACGTTGTCAGGATTTATGGTGAGTGTGATGAGTTGTCGATAACTCGAGGCCTATTCATACTACTTGATATGGCGAGTGTACCTGACTATCGGATAATGTTAACGACAGTGATAAGGAAAATATTTTATGAAAACGAGTGTCGCAAATTTTCTTACATTTCGATTGACTGATGACGCATGAAATTTTTTTTATGAAGTAGATATGTTGCAACAACTTTATCTCTCATTCCTCAATGTCGGTTATGAATATTTTATAAATTAGCACTACCATGCCATTTTTATTGTTAAATGACAAATTTCATAATACTGATACTGTGCTATCTTTGGCTGTCTGTAATTAAAAAAAAAAGAAAGAAAAAGGGAATTTATATTTCTTGCCATTTGTGGCGCTTCTGTCTATTCTGTTCTCTCTGGTTAATTTTGTCAATGTGCTCGGATCAAGTTTTTCTGAATAAAAAAACAGTCATTAAAATTCTTGCTCAGTTTCTGCTTATTTATAAATCTACTATAATATTTATAAACTATATTTCTTCTATAATTTCAGTGGACAATGATAATTTGAGAATGCATTTGACCTACTTGAAACAGGTGTAAAAACACATGTGCAGAAAAAAAAGAAAAAAAAGTATATTTTCTCCCGCGAATCTATAGTATTATCGAACGTACTTTCTTATGATAAAAATACGTATTCTCACTGCAAAGGGAGTAATTGTCACAAGAAATGTAGATAATAGAGCGAGCATTATTTATCAATGTTGTGGTGTGTAAAATAGTAAAGAAGACCGAATTAACAAATGCCAACAACAAAGATCGCATTGAATACAGAGTATACAGTGAGTGAGAGTTAAAAAAATGTTAGGTATTATAAAATTCAAAAGAAAGAAAGAAAACAGCATACGTCATTGGTAAACACATCAAAGTAAAATCTCAACCAACTTCATCAAGTCTTATCGCAATAATTGAAACAACAGCGCACTCATCGAACTCACTCGATAGTATTACCATCAAGCACATTCCAAACTGATAGCAGCCACACAGCGTCCACACAACATTGATGCTTCAATGAATGGATTTAAATCCAACGCCAATCCTCTTCTCGGTTTCAATCCACTCCCGATAAATAGCACGGCTACGTGTTGCAACCCAAACCTCTATAAACTTATCTTTCCGCGCGTGATGAGACGTGCAATATGCCTCTATATATAAAACGTGTAACAAAGAGCAAGAGAAAATAGGAAAAGCAGATAAATAATAATAAGAGAAAAAAAGTAAATAAAAAAGAAAAATTTAGCTCTGAGCAAAAAGAAAGTGTATATACCGATGGATGGTAATAGTGAGTGTGGAATTGAAAGATACGGACAAAACAAAGAGGTAAAAACGCGCAAAGAAAAAGAAAATAAAATAAAGAAGAATAAGTGAAGCTCTCGAAGCTTCGTGGCCGCATCGCGCGCGCGCGCGAGCAAATAAAGCCTTTCATTACTTCACTTCAACCCCGCGCACTTCATTTCATTATTTTTACTTCACTCTGATTCTCATTAAAAATTGTGTTGCGGTTTCTCTAATTAAATTGTGAAGCAAAGTATCACTCAGGTTGATCCCACAAGGCGCGAAAAAAGTAGAAATAAAAATACAATATATATAAATATGCATTATATATTTCGTTATACATTTTACTACATATTTATCATTATATATTTTAGGATATATTCTCTACATGTATGTTTTTTTTTTTTTTTCTCATTTGGGATAGAACTAAACACACTCTAAAAATTAATGCCAAGTAAATAGGAAAGAGTGCTTTCGCGTAGGATCATTTGATAGAGCAGAATAATCAGAGAGAAAAAAATTCTACAACATTAAATTTGTCATTGGAAAAAATGATGTATGAATAATTTTTTTTGCGCATCGAAAGTGAAATTTTTCCCACGAATTATATTCGCACCAATGATACGATTCTAATATTAAAAATCGACCAACAAACTATTGAGCTGTTTACGTGGCCGATGTTTTACATTGAAACATAAATAGTCAATAATTTTTCGAAAATCAATTATTCACATTGAAAAAAAGTGACAGTTACTGATGCAATCAATATATATTAATATAAATTAATATGTTGAAACGGAAAGGTATCCACAAATTAATTCTTATCGGAAAGATTGTAGAATTTATGAAAGTTCTAGCATTATTAATATGATATTAATGTGATTTCAAAATTATATAGAGATACAATTGATATCAAATAAATGCCTCGAGAGATTACAGTTTTATCAACTGCGTAGCTAATTAAATATCTAAATTTATCTACACATTTCAATTAGATGGAAAACTGTTAATTTCAATTTATTAAGTGAGTGTTTTAATATTTTTCATACAGAAAAAAATTACAGAATAATAATAATTGTCATCGTAAGCGAAATAAATTGCGCAGCTCCATAATGCAGAACATTAATATATATTTATAGATAAATATCATATGCAATTAAACAAAATGAATAACTTAAACATGAATAATAAAAATAGTTGAGTAAAAATCACAATGGGATTATGATTCTTCACAATAAAACTAAAGAATGTTTTGAACATATAATTTTTACGATACCAGTATTTAAAATATTGTTGATCTGTACACCATAATAATTTCAAGATGATCACAATTCCATCTTTAGTGGCAACCAATTGCTTAATCAATTACTGAATTCACTGTATGATTTGTAAATATTCATACAACATTATATACAGTGTAGAACATTTGCTGATTTCCCATAAAACAAAAGTGATTAAAATTTGCTATACGTTTCCTAACTTAATGTTACATTTGGCAGATCGAATTTTTCTTTAACCTGAAAATATATATCAATATACATACATTATATATTCCATTATATATTTTACAAATATATTTTTCACATATATTATTTTTTAGTCCCTCGTGTAAAAAGATAAATGATAAAGGTCAGATAAAGTGGTGGATCATAACAGATTGCAATGTCGTAAAAGATATAAATACATGTAATCGTGTAAATAAATAATCCCACATTGTTTAACAACAACTCAATCCATAAAACTATTGACAATAGAAACAATCAATGGTCGCGTCATTGGTTTGTAAACTTATATCACGGAAGCTTTCATAAAGTCAATCGTGACATGGTACACTTGCTTCAATAAAGGAACATTGTGAACGAGGGTTAAAACAAACACTGCAATTTTATTATTTTTTTTCTTCTCTTTTTATTTTTTATTGCACATATACATAGAGTATAGTGCGATGTACATTGCTGTAGTCACAGCCACATGCTGCCTGAGCAAACACTCTATATCCACTTCATTGTACTTCGCCAACTCAACTGTATCTTCAGTGAAGCATTCTCTTGCATGACTTTTATCTCCTTTTTTGTTTTTGTATAAGTGAAGCAGGTGGGTTGCAGCCATCTATTGTTATTGTCAATCAAATAACATGCACAAACACTTTGTGTCCCGCTTCATTCTCATTATCAACACAATATTAGTTTTATGATTATGTGACAATACAGTGTTGAGAAGTTTGATAACTCTTGGATGATAAAATAGGTGAGAATGTTTGGGGATGAGTGAGGGCTTGAAAGTTGAGGATACACGACAAACGAGGCCAAGATCTCTCTCACTTTAACTCTCAGACCATGTCAAACTTTATCATCTATGTTGATGAATAAAGATAGACGAAAGGGGTTAACGATCGATATATTTAAGCACCGACTGTGCTTCATGTGATTTCATCTGGAGTAAATGAGGCCTGTCAATAATTAATCAATTATTATACCAATTTTTTTTTTCTTTTCATATTTACCATAGGCAAATATATTTTTTAAGATACGTGAACTATTCATTCAATGAGAACAGTCCAGTGTGTACATAAACTATTAATATCAATTAATCACATATAATGTTGGAATGCATCTACTCCTAATGCAATATAACTCATCATCATCATCATCATGAAGAGAAGAATTCGAGACAGGAACGCACGGGTATATTCTTGAGCCGTTGATTGATGAACGGACGTTTCAATGTGCACTCTTGCATTGCGCGTTGCTTCAAGATAGACAACGGAAGGAATGGGCTTTGGCGGAACAAATGTCGGAATGCAAATCGACTTGGTATATAGAGAGAAAGAAAAACGAGTTTGGAGAGCCCACAACGACTGACAAAGCAGCGTAATCACGATTCTCGGTGGGGTAATTAGTTACAAGCACAAACTACCAGTCCAACAGTAGATTACATCAATTTTTCTCAACGCATATAGAGTCTAGCGTTCATTATATTATCTGAATCGATTGTAAAAGTCTGTGGAAATTTCTTTCTCATTCCTGCTCACTTTTTCTCTGCCATAAAAAAAAAAAAACAAAAAACAATTATGAAAAAAAAAACAACAAAAAAACTATCCGACAGCTTTAGAAAGTTTTCTTTTCCGTAGCGCGCCGCTCATTTCACGAAAGCTTGAACATTTTCCGGTATTTTCGCTTACGAACCATTGGAATTATTGAACATGCACACATATAGATGGTGAAAAACATTTTAATTGCTTTAGTTTGACAGTATGAAGAATAAAAACAAAAAAAAAAAACAAAAATAGCGAATGTGAATACGAAAAGGTGACGTGACAGGAAATTTATCCATTCCAATTTATAGTGATGATGATGATGGTGATAATGAACTTCTTTTTAGTTCTGCAATGTCGATGTAGGTCAATCGAACGTATTTGATTTTTTATTCTGCTCCTTTTTGTTATTATCTCTCATTCTTTTATTTATTTTTTTTTTTATACTCTGCCTGTTGGATTGACATTTTTTTTTTTTTTACTGCAGAGATTACAAACGTGACGTGGCCCCCATTTCCGATAATTCCAATGTGTAATATCCGTTCAAATTGCGAGACTATGTCAGTCGTGTAATTGCACGCCCGAAACCCTTTTGAAATACTTTTATAATTCCAGAAATATCCTAAACATTATTTGATAAAACACGTCAACGACACTTTCGTCAATCACAAAAGCGTTACGGCAACGGGTTATTAATTGCAAAATGTAATTGAAAATAGAAAAAAGATAAAAAAACAAAACATAAATGTTTCGTCATTTGTTGGATAACCGAAAAAAAAATGCCGTTGGAGTGCATGTGCTGGGGGAATATATTTTGAATGGAACTATCATTACGAGAGGGCGACACATGACGTTGCTAACAAGTCTATTCCAGTTATGAACCACTACGACATGCAGCGCGCTATTTTACCGACGGTGGAACTAAATATTGTCAAGTGAATAACTAATAATTATTAATTCTGTAAAATTGGAAACCAGAATTATAGATTATTAATAAAATAAATACAATTAATTCAATACATTATCAAGAGTATATTAATAAAAATTCCAATTATCAGCATAATAATTTATAATAATTAAAGTCCATTGTGTGGAAATATGTGCCAGGTATAAAATAACATTTCTAGTTGGCGAAAAGCACGCATCATTCTTATAAGCTTTTCTATATAAGCCGAGAGTGTCAACGACGAGTTATTTAATGATTACACCTGCCAATAAAACAGTGAACAGGAGTATACACACATATATCACTAGGTCTGGTTGAACATGTCCAACGATACATTCCAATATATTACACAGATAGCCATGCTAATTCGACTGCCGTAGCGCGTGGTACACCCGAGTGACCGCCTTTACTACCTATGTACGTAGCCATCACATACCCTATCGTAACAGTACCAAAATCTATTCAACACATATGGTGAATACATATATAACTTTCATGTCTGTATGATCCACGATTCACCGCATACCCTTATCCTTTCTCTATGCATATGCATGTGACGAATCCCACAGCGGTAACCACATACGTGTACTCATCAGCAACTGCTTCCAACTCAGCGACTATTAAGTAGAAAGCCAATGAAATTAATAATTCCCGTTTGTATGCTCGTTGTCTGGTACCAATGTGTGGTGATATGGAAATTAATCAATTCAATTGATGGATTGGCATCGAAAAAATATTATTGACGTAACTGTGTAGTGGAATTAAAAATTTTTCTATGTAGATTAGTTAGTGAATGTTGACTGAAGGGAAATGAATGGATTCTGTTCATGAATGCTGATACATCAAAGGCTTTGGTCATGTGTGAGGTTTCATGGTCATTTAATCAACTGTGATCAAATTAATTATTGACGTTGGTGTAAATAACGTTTGCATATTATGTTATTGATGAATCATATACGTATTGTGTTATAAATAAATGTTTTATATTAAAAGTTGAAATGTTCATCTGCCTTAAATAAGAATGGTTCAATTTTTATTGAAGAAGCACTAAGGTCCAGTTGATTCCACTGAAGCTATTCATTTTCCTACCATACTGCGATTTTATTTATTGAAAATTGGATAAGATGTATTTCTATATCTTTGAAATCATTATGAATTCATTTAATGTCTTGTTCTGATGATCCAAAGTGTATTCATAATTATGCTATGAGTCATATTGCATATTTGTTGTGAGAAATTGTTGACAGCGGATTCAGGAATTATGAAGAATTAATATTCCAAATGTCATTTTCGTAGTTGTGATGGTTTTAGTACAATACATACAACAAATTGTACAAATGGTTGCATTACAGTTAGAGACATTGCATTGGTACTACCTTATCTATCCAGAAAACAAAATCGCCTATATCCTTCACTGTTTCATAAACATTGTGCTATTGAGCTTGACATGGAAAGTTTGTTCGTTATTTATTCAAATGTGATGAGTTATTATATAATCACAATGAATATTTAATCAGTTCAATTCATACACGTCAATCAATTCCAATTGGAAAGAAATTCAAGTTAAAAGAAAATTACGAAGTATATAGTAAATGAATTTTGATCAAACAAAAACCATTAATGAATTCCTAGAAATTGGTAGTCGTCGTATTAGTCGTTCGTCAATTGACGAAAATTGCGAATGAAAAGAAGAGAAAAAGTTTTCGGGATTTATCGTGTGTTCCGTATAAGTTTGAGCGTTATATATGAAAAGGGACACGATAGTTTGTGTTCAAAGTTGGTAGAGTTTTAGGATCGATCCCTTTGGAGAACTCGTTCGTAACCAGCGGTCGATTTGGCTCGTAATTACAATTCGAACAAAGTTATGTCGTCGTTGTCGTCGTCGTCGTCGTCGTCGTCAGACAGACCAGGGGAGATGTGTCAAGTATTTAATCAGAGTCTGGTCGAGCCTGCGTGAGACAATAGATGATGCGACCATCCCCCTCATCTCAAGTCAAACCTACTATGACTAGGGGTGCAATTATGTCGACCTCATTTCAGAACAGCTTCACTCTACCAGTGTGCATTGTCCCATCATTCTCAACATTCCACTTCCTTCGGTTGCCTACCCAAAACTTGATTTTCCATCAAACTCATCCACACATAATGTCACTCGACATTATGTCTATTATTTATATATCTTCATGTTTATCATAAATTATCATTACAGATTTATAACGTGACTGGAAGCAAAATACATCAGTTCATCTCATCTAGATATTGAAATATTTTTTGTCTATCTACATCATCGAAATTATTTGACACATGGAGATCAGATAAACCATTAAATAAATTCGGGCTTTCATGAGTGAAGGAAATTAATGGAGGAGTGGTAGCCTCACAATAACAAAATATCATAGGTAGTATTCTCGTTCTTAATGGAGATTTATTACTATTTGCATTAAATTTTGGTAATGGTCACCATTGTTTATCCATTCGTACAATGCAAATTACTAATAATGCTAAATAACATCAGGAAAATTTGTATTTTAGAAGTTAATATTGACATACAGCTATATCCTACCACCATATTCTTTTTACTTCTATCGCTTGGAGAAAGCAGCGAGAAAAAGAGCAAAAGAAAGGGGAGATTATTGCGGAGTGAAAAAAAAAGGAACAGTCTCTACTTGGAAAGAAAAAAAAAATAAATAAAAATACTGACGAGTATTATGGTTGTCGTGGAATTAAAGTGAATTTATTTTTTTTTCCTTCCACTGTTCTCGCAGTAATATTGCATATAGATACGTGTGCTTATATTTTCAGCTACGTAGAACAAGTCTGACAGTATAATATCCCTATATGAATGTGTGTCTATATGCGTGAGTGTTTACTCACAATAAAATAAAAAACATAAACGAAATATACTACTACTATAGCTCGTTCTTTTGTCAATTCGCTTGGGCAAATGTAGACTCGACAGCGCAAACTAATCCATTCGTATATTGGCGAAGGTTTTTATATTTTTCTCTTTTGTTTTTTTTACCATCGTGTGTTTCTCCCATCGTAGCAGAGGTATCTACCACTATATAGAGAACGCCCAACGTCGTCTGTGGCGATGTTCAAATTTCGCGGGCGTTGTAAAAAAAGAGGAAAATTAAAAAATAGCAGCAATTAAAATGGGAAAGGAAAAGCTGAAGAGAGATAATCCGCATGTCTGTTTGCACAAATTCATATACACTTTTGTATGATGAATAAAAAAAATTCGCGAATAGCTTTTACCACACATATCATCTGAAGGATAAATTAATTGAAAAGTACCAGACGTATTTTCGTGTACTTCATTCAATTCAACAATTACGGTAGCAAACTATAATGCGCTCTTTACGATGGAACATCAGGGCGTGCGATTCAAAGGGTGGTTTTTTTTTCTTTTTCACTCGAAGAATTGATTTGATCGGAAAAAATTCCATCAAAAACAATCCCATCATTGTAGAGAGCACTACATATGTTTGGTAAAAAAAATTACTATTATTTTGCTAACACATTTTTTTTTTTATCCGTAGTGATGTCACTGTTTTATTCCTTCGTCAACAAATATGATAAATATTATTGAATTAGTTTTAACTTCACTTAATAAGCACAATGAAACACGATTTTGTGTAAATTCCATGTTTTATATATTGAATTGGTTGAACACCGTGATTATTTGAATAAAAAAATATTCAGTATTTTATATGATGCACGATGGGGTATAAAAAAAAAGGAATGCATGTCAAATGACGAATGACGATATATCACTGGGGAATATGATGTGAGTTTGACACTCGCTTTCTCACCCTCACTCTCACATTTGCGGTGGAGCTAAAACATAAACCCACCCACGAGCGTATGATTGTCTGTCAATTATTTATGATTGGCGCCAATTTGTCCAATATTGAAGTTAAACCCCATTGGGACACTGGCGCACGCGGAGGTATTACCAATTGTTGTAGGGTCCTCATCACAAATAGTTTCCTAAGTGTGTACAGCAGTGTATTACTATATGCTTTATGCATGTCATATTTTCATTCATCAATGTAAATATATTTTCAATATGCACCTGTCATACAAAAGCAAATGCATTTTTGAATTCAATCAAAATTCCAATCAAAAATTTATTGGCAATCATTGATGGAATGTAAAAATTGTTCATTGAAAATCAATTACAATTTGTCTAATATTTCAAAAAAATATATTTTCTGTGTTGTACCCACACGTGACTTTGCTAAAAAACATTTATTTACTTTCATGTATTGTCTTTGATACATCTAGAAAACAGGTGTGTCAAATAAGGGAAAGGTCTTGGAAATTTAGGGATTTAAAACCTCATAATTGTCGTAGATTCCTTATTTTTTTTAATCCTTTCTTTACTTTCTTCTCCCAATTTTTTTCAACACCCCAAAAAATTATGGACTTCAAATTCTCAAGTTTGTAGACATAATTTACTATGTATATTCTATTAAAATTAAAAAAGATTCGATATGGGAAGAAATAACTGTAAAAAAAATTTTAATAGTCTAGTTAAAATTATAAATAATTTACGACAGAATTTTTCGTCATGAGACCACCCAGAAAATTAGACCATATTGGCCTCACTCATGTCAACTTAATGTCATACACTCGCTATAACACAGCATGTTATTCATACATGTATAGCAACCGTAGGAATATATATATATTTATACATGTTCGTTACGCCTAAGTCATCTTGAGTGTATCGCATGAAACATTCAAGTTATACTATTTTAAGTTTGCGAATTATATATACTGACACGTCTTGCACATTTGCGTGTAACTCTACATTGTGGAGTTATACTGTGAGCGTAAGTGTAAGAGAACAGAGAATTAATAAGAGAAGAAAATGGAAACAGAAAGCGTGAGTGAGTGAAATGGACAAAATTCAACGAGTTGGTATCGAATTAGCACAGTGAGGTCATGAACTCACTCAAATCTCTACGTCCACCTTGAGATTAAACAATTTCACGCAACATTCATCTACTGTTTTCACCCTCCATATATTACACTGTATATTTTAGTATACAAGTTGTTGGTAATGTAAGAAAAGTTTATGATTTTTTATCGAAGACAGCAAAGTCGTAGATTGAATACTAATCTTTATTTTAAATGGAAAATTTATGCTAGCTACAAAGAATTCCCACTATAAAATAAAGAAAAATTCGTGATACTATTGTGGTTTGGGTGCATTTATATAAAAGTCAAGGATGCAGTACTTTTCTACATGTCAAATTCTCATTGTTAATATTCTAAACAAAAGTGATGACCAATTTAAAATATTGAGTGAAAAACAAATATCGGCGAAGATATGTCGAGAAGTTATTCCACCTGCCAGTTCTACATTGATTTCATTTGACGTGAATATAGAAGTAAAAAATTAATGGATATTAATCCGATCGCACGAATTAATTTTGTATTGAAACTATTGATGATTCAATACTGAATAATTAATTGGTATGAATTGAATTAGATTATATCATATAGCAATTAGAATTTATCACCAACATATTTTATTTTATATTGTAATAAATTCAATTTATTATTTTTCATGTTATTGAATTGATATAATTTGATTAATTTATATTGAAAATTGATGTATTAGTTGTATGCAACAGAAATTCGAATTCGCATTTTTTTGAGTTAGAAAAAGAAAACATTCACATGTATTTTTATTTCTCGAACCATTTTAGAGATAAAAATTTTATAGGAATGGATTTTTCAGGTTATTAATTCAGTATTTACCCCGGAATCGAAATTGGATTGAACTAATATCATTTTATTTCGATATCGACGATATGTTGAATGTGAAAAAATTAGTTAGAATATATATACAGCTTCATTTATTCCGAATTCGATTGGTAAATTGGTAAATTTTTCCTATAAAATATATATGTTGACATATTTTCAATTGTGTACTCCTGAATAGCCCCCGCATTTTCTTTTGTTTAAAAAATCTACCGAATGTAGAACAAATCTACATATATTTGAATGAGAATTATTGCTATTGAAATTATCTTAAATTATTTTCATAAAAAATTGTAGATGAACTTTCACCAAAATTTTCAATTACAAATTGAAAAATAACATTAAAACAAATGTTCTATGTAATATTACTATTTCCTTTCCATTTTACAATTATGCAAACAATAACTCTCCCTATTACTTTCCCCCCATAAATATTAAAACGTAGAAAAGAAGACAAGAAACACCATTGAAGAGTATAGAAAATTGTCTCACCAATTGACTGCTAATGTTGAAATGAAAGACGTGGAGCACGAGGACACGATGAAGGAACTAATTCTTCCGACAACAGTTTTGATTTTTTTTTCCCCACTCACTTGTTCTTCAAGTCTTCGCACAAAAACGACACCACAGACACACACAGGAACAGACACACACACACACACACACACGCGCGTCACAATTTATAATTATTACTTCGTTCTGTTACTTTTTTCCCCTCACAAATATTGCAAGTCTTTTTCGTCCACGTAATAACAAATATTACTCTTCAAAACTTCACATATTTTTCCATTCCTTTATTATTTGTTCTCTTTACCTCTTAATATTGTTGTTGATTGTTCTTCTGAATATACTCACACAAAACACTCACGAAATTTATGAGTATTGATATTTTTTTTATGTATCTCATTCAATTGAAATTTTTTTTATATATCTCATTCTCTACGCGACTGTCTATTAATTTTTATGAACACACCTGTTGAGAGAAATTTAAATATTCCTTTATCCACCTTTCGCTGTGCAATAATATAATTTTTTCATTATTTATTTATTGCCTTCAATTGAAATTTATTTTTGGCAAACAGTCCGTCTGAATTAAGACTTTATTTAATTCACAATTCATTAGTCTTTCCCGCACAAAGTTTATATATTTTATATTCTATACTTTTTATTATTCACATTCTTTCTCTACAATTATCGTTCGTTCATTTATTCCTCTTTCTTAATTGGAGTTAAACTTTTTTTTAGTCCTTCGAATAATTATACAACATTTAGAATTCTTCTAACATGTATTTAACACGTTGGATACGAATAACGTAGCGTTGACAAGACAATGAAAGAAACAGAATACAATGTTGTTTATATTGATACAGTTCTCGTGCACGAATACGTGAGTCACGTGGTAGCAATATACTACAAGCGCGCGTTAACGCTCTCAACCGTCTAATTATTTCCCGTATCAATGAATATATAATATAATTTGCTATTCCAACATAGTATCTTTTTAACTTGCAATAGAAGTGTGAATCAAATGATCGTGATATACATTAGAATAAAACACTCTATAAGATGTGTTTACATTATATATTTACTTTTCCCAACGACAAGAATAATACATTCGCACACGGAAAGAAAATAAAAATAAATCGCCGGTACGTCCAACACGACGTCAACAACTGAATCTTTCCCTTCTCTTATTTTCCCATAAATAAATTCATCAAATACTTTTATCATTCGACAATGAATAAAAACGTCAGACAAAAAAAGAATACAATTGGTTAAAGACACCAATCAAATTTAATTCTTCATCTTCATTTATTAAATTTATTATTTTATGTATTTTTTTTATTGTTATTCTTTCGCTCCATGTATTTAATAGGTATACAAAACCGTTTACTATCTGAGGAGCGTCAAGATGACGATGCGATCATAAGGGATAGAAGGGGATGTTCGTAGGATTCGCTAAAAAAAAAGACAACAAAAAATTTTCTTTCTGCGTATATAAAACGAAGCTGGCAAACTTCAGAACACGTCCGTACACGAACCGTTCGCCAAACGCACTGAGAAAACCGTCGGCCGGTTCGCCGGTGACGTTAACTTTCCCTCTCTCTCTCTCTCTCTCTATATATTATTCTCTCACTCACACTTGTAAGCTTGGGATTTCTGAATGAGCATGCGCCACCAGTCGACGGGTATAACGGTGGTAGTGGTGGGTGAAAAGGGTGAATATAGTGAGGAGGTAAATTGCGGGGGATCAGCAAGGGTGGTGTTGCATCTCCCCTTCAATTCCTTCCCGGTTTCCCTACGAACCGTTGCGCGAGTAGACTTCTCTCTTCCGTCACACGTATACGTATATATTTATGCGAAGTATGTATATATATATATATATATATATATATATGTTTAAACTAAACTGGCGTCCTGTGCTCGCGCGCATCTCCTGTTTCTTCTCGCATGTGACGTTGACGGCGTAGTCTGTTTTACGTTTGCACTTCTCGCGCGTACTCACACATTATTTCTCTATTCCTTTCGATTTCTCTTCGTGTGCTTGCGTCCTTTCGTTCGTGTCAAGATTTACTTTTTACCGCATGACATGTCAATTTAATATTATTGTGCATGGATTTTTGTTTCTTAATTTATGGGGAAAAAGATTGTTTAGACATTTAGTTTGTTTTGCTCATGACAAATGCAACTTTGAGAATTGACAGAGGGTTTCTTATTTTGAATATTTTAATGCCAAATTTAAACCACTAATTGACAATGCGTTGCATCCACTTGCATTGCTGTGATTTATTTGTAAAGAAATTGAATAATTATTGCAGTTATTTAACAATTGAGTGAATAATTTTTTTAATTTTAGTATGTTTGTTTATCTATTTTTATATGTTTGATGTATGGGGTAGAGGAATAATTTCCTTCAGGCTAAGATGTCAGAACTCATGTAAAATAGCAAGTTACTTCTATATTTATCATCGAAAATTAAATTGCTGCAGGAATAATAGTTATTAGTGTCGACAAATACCAAATGTGGATCATTTCCTAATATTTCAGTGATTGTCGCATGAGGCAAAGTCATTATCCCACATTTAAAGGATCAGAATACCATCCAGTTGCAGCACTTATATTGCAAATAACTATTTCCAAATCTATTGAAAAAGTGTCGAATGTTTCTTAATGTGTTACAAGTTTAGACAGCCGAGAAAATTCGCTCCAAATATAAAAGCACCAACAAACCACGAATCAATAACTGCTGAATTTATTCATGTAGAATATGATGTGTGATGAACTTTATGAAAGAAAAATAATATCCGGTTTATACATCAAACATAATTTCAATTTGAATCTCTGTGATTTGTACTCGGTTCATGATCTTGTTGAACTAAACTACCGGAACCGGACACAACTCTTACCTTCAGCAATGACACATATAATTTATCGTGGCAAACTCTGTCGTGCATCTTACCACAAGGAAATTATAATTGCAAATCTATGTGCAGGCAGAAGACCTGCAGTGGAAAAAAATACACTTAAGATTAGAATAAAATTAAGGTACTTGAGAGAGAAAGAAATATTGTTTCTAAATCTTGATAAATAAATGGTATAAGGTTTCGTTTTTATTTGACAAATGTATTTTTATCTGGAGCAAGAATATACCTAGGGTTGGAACAAGAATCCTCATTTTTGATTGCAGAATATAATATTCGAAGAAATAATTGTTCTGAATTCCCGAATCCTTCTCTGCAGAGTATATAGATCTTATAATATATAATTTCTACTGAAGAAAGCTAGTAGTATTACTTTTACTTGAGCCAGCCACGTTAATGGAGACTATAGAATAGTTCGGTTCCTTAGGTAGAGCAACTAGTAATCTTTTGCATTTCACACTATATTTATTGGAGAGGGAATGATTGTAGTTTTATTAATAACAAAAGTGATTTGTCTTTTAGTAAAATGAATTTATTAATTTCCATTATTGATTGAAGTATTCGAGTTTATGAAAGGTAAACTGTATAATTATATGTCTTGATTGTGAATGTGTGTACTGGTTTTTACTCAGTGTTCACTGTTGGAGTAATCGTTTGTTAATAATTTCTACAAAATGGAAAAAGTCCTTTGAAAACTATATGTTGTTGGTCTTAGGTACTCTAGAAAGAGCGAGTAAGAAGATTATTTCATTGTTCAAATATTTTTTGGAAGGAGAAATTCACTTGAAAAAGAAAAGTTATAGTTAAAGATGTACGAAATTTAAACTTAAGGGTTTGAATAAAATTATTTTTGGGGTGTTGGGAAATTCGAGATTGGTCAAAAAGGGTCTGAGACCATTTACTATTATCAAAAAAAATTGGGAAAAGAAATTAATATAAGGAGTTAGAGCATGAGAAATTAAAAAAATAAATACCAACCATCCCTAGTTTCTTGTTTTACATAAAAATGATGATTCAAAATCTTGGTCACCATCATTTTTATGATTAATAGATCTGCGTAGTACTTTTGTTCACTAGCGACTGCGATCCATATCCTGGCTGCTGTTATTGATTATAATTCAGTCATTGATAATTTGCGGCTGAGTAAAAATATTGAATGCTTCAATATTTTCAACTGACAAATTATCCAGAACTTCATGCTCAATTGTCAAGTAAGTGATTGTTAATTTTCCTACTTGTGTATATACCCATACCAATACTGAGATACTGTTTGACGTTTTTTTGTTTACAACATGAATACGTACACACATATTCATGTATATATAATACCTACATCCGAACGTTTATATGAAAATAGGAAAGTTGACCCACAAAATTGAATCTCAGGAGATTGAAATATCGCCGGAAGGATTTTATCCTTTCTAGCTTTTAGCTCATGGGCAAATCGAAAATGTTTCACGATCACCAACACGACACAAAGAAAGAACTGAATCTTTTTCTTGACAGTACATTCTTGAGAACTGTATATAAATTGTACTTGTATATACGTATACACTGTCTATGAGTGATGACCGTATATCGACAAAAATGCATCCAGTATCTTTTGTTGCTATCGTCTCCAACGATCCTTTGTGGAACATCAAAGTATTAAATGGACATTGCGAAGAAAATTTGATATTAAATAACTGATGTCTGTACAATCAATATCTCGAAGATTGACTTTGCACTGATTTATTCTATGGGAAAACTATAATGATATAACAATTTGAAACTCAATTGCAAACATGATTTGAATAGTGGTATGAAAATGGTAAATCACCAAAATGTCATCATTTCCTTAGTACTTTCAGGGTGTTACCGAAAAGCCATTAATTTTCATCCATGAAACTTGGTAAACTGGATCCACTAGGGCCACAATTAACCTCTTTTTTTTTATTCCTGCAAACATATTCCTTTCGGGGAAGTGTCTTCGTGAAGAAATGTTCATAATCCTTTAACTTTTGATTAGTTTTCATAATGTTCTTACTTTATCATTGCAATATTTATTTCTAGTACTGATAACATTTTTGATTCATCATCAATATTTTAAAAACTGAGTATCTATTCTAAAATTATTGATCATTCAGTCGTTATGTCGTTAATCCAAATATGAATGTCCTGAAAATGACAATGAACGTTATAGATTCAAGAAGACAGAATTTGAATGGATAGCGTTAACGGACTCGGAGTGGAGCGGAAGGGGTTGAAAGGTTTGAAATTTACTTGGAATGCGTGAGTTCACGATGTCGTGCAATACGGTTCGAGGAGAAATGAAGAAGAGAGGGGAATAGATAGAGCTAAGTCGAAAGACGAACAGGGAGTGGGTAAGCACTGCTATAATGAAGGGATGTTCATCATGCGAATGCTCCTGTCGGTATACGACGACGAATGACTTAAAACCCTTCACTGTGGAATTTACGACATAGTATAGAACGTACCATGCAAATCGTATTCGATTCGTTAGGTCTCATTTAGTATACAAAGAATAATTGGAAGCCGGCACGTGGATAAATCAGCATAAAATAAGACAATTACTTTCTCTAAAACAAATTCCAGAATATTATTTTGCATTCAATACAATGTAAAACGTTGCGAATGTTTGTAAGGCAATAATACAAGATATTGAGAATTGATTATTGTAAAATTCTATCACCACATATGAAAGAAAAAAATTGAATTAATGCATTGGTGGATGAGGGAGATTGTAGTACTCTGAAAAAAGCGTATGTTTCCTCTCAAAACAACTCGTGCTCTTGCAGCAATACTGGTATTCCTACAGTACTATAGGAATACCAGCATTTTACCAAAATTTTATACAAGTCAGAATACCAACATTGAAACAGAAACACCGTATAATCTCACTTCATTCATTTATATATAAATATATATATGGATATATATCTGGGGAATACACAGAATAAAACACGAGCGAAAAATTACGATTTGCTATAGTATAAAAATGTGAGCTATGACGTCATCAGAATGTATGCTATAGTCACTTTACTTTAAATTTTAGTATTATAAGTAAAGTCGGTATTCTTGCAGTTAGGAGAGGTATTCTTACTATAGAAAAACTGGCTCGATGATACATTGGATTCCGGGTGCAAACATATTTGTTTTTCAGTCTGTAACATTTTTCTATTATTTCGCTATGGAATATTATGTAATTCAAATTATTGCAATGTATATGGTTGGTTTTTTCTGAGAAAATAAAAATTACAATTCAATATGAAGTGGAACTGCGTAAAAAAGTTTAGTCCTGCAATTTACGTCTACGGCCCCTTCGAACACGAATCACTTTTCAATTGTTCGGGCGTATAATCTCTATTCTGGCCAGTTCAATTAGCACCTCTCATACCACTACACACAATCATGGTTTTTTCTATCCCTCAACTCAAACTTATACCATCACAATAAAGCATTGTTATTATTCCTAAGTTTCTTGAGGTTTCAAGAGTGGTAAACCATCATTTACCAATGTGTATTACGCTTGCTGCTTTTAACGATCTGTTAATTTTGCATTCCATTCAATTTTTATTTTACTTCTCAATCAGTTCATGTGCTTGAATATTATTTTCATATTAATAATATCTTCGTGGTGATAATTGATAAAACATATTTCATTGAATACTTTGAATGAGAAATTTAAATTTCAATGGAAATTTATTAAATTGATGAAAGTTAACAGAGACGACTATTTTATACTAATTACTAACAAATATATTTATCGTGTATAAAAAAAAATTGTTTCATTACAAGTAACAACCAAGTGATAAAACTAATATGTATTATGATCAGGTATTTTACAAGTACCATTGAAATAAAATTAATATCCACGTCAATTATGTGGAGTTTTTATATTGAAAAAATTTTTACAATTTAAAAAATCAGATGTATATTGTATGCATTCCCAAATACATATCACCATATACATCAATACATATATGTATTTAACGACATATTGAAAAGTGCACACGAAACTGACATATCGCGTGATTGCAATTGGAGAATTGGTGGAGGACAATCGACCACTCGAACTCACTCACTGTGAAATTAACGAATTTTTCATGATAGACACATTAACTGGTATATGGCAGCAGAATTGCCTCCGAGTCAGCACAAAAAGAAAAATATAAAAAAACAGAGTGTTTGTATGTATCATGCGTGTCACATCAATTTCGAGTCAGATATATTTGTCCAGGTTGCACAATCCATGACCTGACAATATTTTATGCTAATTTTCAATTCTTGTTTAGAAGATCTATTCTTTTATTTACAAAATTATTAAATAAAACAGTTGGATTGGATTCTTAAACGATATTTCATATGTAACACCATTGATTTTTCATTATATTGAAATCAGTAAACGTTTAACAGAGATTAAGAATGTTTTTAAAAAAAAATTACATTAATTTTATATTTGACGTTCCAATTTTTCCAAGTATATTTTTATTAACATTTTATTATTGTTATTGAATACTTTCCTTTGAATAATTTTGATACACAGCACTCAACGATTTGCATTAATGATTTGTACATTCACTTCAGAATTATAATTTGATTGATAAAAATACGTTACCAAACACATTGTAGTTATCTTTAACACATTCTTATATAGTTACATTTCTTATGAACATAATTTTAGATGAAAAAATAATTCGTTTGTGTATTGAAACAGCTAACATCAATTGAAATAAACAAAAATTGAAAAGCTGATTAATGGATGTATTGAAAAAAGTATCTGGCAATAAACTCACCAGGGAATTTTTCCAATCTAGTATTTAAAGCTAATGATAATACTCATTGATATATTCTATGACTATATAAACGCTGTAATTAAACTGTTGCTGCTTTTCAAACTTCAGCTTTTCCAATCTCGTCCCAATTGCTCGCGTTCCACCAATATGTCTATGTACCAATAACACCCTATATCACTCTTCAAAGTCTGCTACCAATATTCATATATGACACTTCTGTATTGTTTGGTATGGGATATTGAATGTGCTGATGCACTACTGTACAGTCAAAGAGGAGGTGGGTCCAACTGAGGGGTGAGGAAAGTTTATCAAAGCGAGCAACCAAATGCGCGTGTGCCTTATCAACAACCGATACAAATCCAATCAATTTTCCAACGTGGTGGCACATGTCGCTGTTGTGGTAATATCTATTATTTGACAAGTGAGGTTGAATGGTAGCGATGGGTTGGTGGGTTTCACATAGTCTGAATAAATTAGAGAAAAAATTGAATATCTACTGTAGGAGAATATTAATTTCTTTTTATGAAGTTGTATAAAATATTTTGAATACGATTCAATTTATTTTTGGTTCATGAGTTAGCCTACATTGAAGAAACAGTTTGTTTTTTCTCGGAATATTTTTAACTTTTGTGGTAATACTGGTATTCTTATAATGCGAATACCAAAGTTGTCTTGATAGAGTGATATGTATATTTATCATGACAATAATTGGTTTTGGTGTATTAAGAACACCAACATTGAAATAAAAACAACGCATAACCTCACTTTATTCATGTAGATATATATCTAAAAGTTATGATTTGCTATAATATGATAACGTGAGTTATGACGTTTGCTATAATCACACGAGATGAAAGCAACTTTTTTCTTCAGTGTAGAAATAAAAAAAAAATCAAATATCTACTATATGAGAATATATATATTTGTATACAATTGTGAGAAACATTTTGAATATAATCCAATCCATTGTTGGTTTATGAGACCAGTTATTCTACTGACTATTATTTATCTGAACAAATGTTCTGAATTTCATGTCTTAACATCAACCGAACAAAAGAAAGTGGTATAGATAAATGTTCATATCAAAAAATTCGTTGTGAGTTTCTCGTGAAGAAACTTCAATTATCCATAAGTTAAGTTAAGAATTGGTGACAACTAACAAATGATTCTTATTATAATTCATTTCTTGCGTTATACGATTGAATTCTTCTTTCATTACATTCACAAATGATAGAAAAGGAGTTTTATTATGTTTCATATCTGATTATTGATGAGTTATTTTATTGGGTTCAAAGAATATTAATAAGAAATCATTTATATATTTCATATATAATATATATTTCGTGTGTTAAATACAGACGCATGTAAATGTTTGATATTAATTTCATGATTTCTCTCATATGCTCTTACAAAATGTATCAATTAAAAAGTTTCAACGTTCAATAATCATCACTGTGTGTGTGTGTGTGTGTGGCCATGATTTTTCAATCTGTTCCGAGCATCTGCTCCGATGTGCGTGCTCCAGATTTCCAAATACATTGCATGATCATATCGTCGTGAAAACAGAGAGAAAGTTTATGTGATTTTATCGAGAATCGAAGAACGACAAGAGAGATTAAAACCAATTATGATTCGACAAGGTGCAATCTGCTTTCATTTATTGTAATTTAATGACACGTATAACGTAAACTGAGTAATTGAAATTAAAATAAAAAATAATGATAACAACATTGCCATTTACAATTTTATTAATTAAGTACAGCAGCTGAACGAACATTTATGCAAGAAAAAAATTGAGACATCAGAAATTCTGGAGAAAAATAAAATTTCTAAAATATTTATCATTGTGGATTCATTTTTTATCATAACATCATGCAAATTATACATTGATTATTGTTTTCAGGATGTCAATATATCTCTCACCCTGCAAACTATATGTTCATAAGTTCTTTTACAGTACCATTTTGGTGAATTGCAATTGATGATTTTATCTGGGTGAGCATTGTCAACATGACACGACCATTCTTTTGGTAAGCAAATATCATCAATACTGTCTTTCGGAGTTTCATAGCCAGATTTACATGAGAATATAGTTTTATGATCCTCCATTAAACATTGCTTGTTTATTTGTTTGTGTCCTTCACATATAGATCTATGCAGCAGTGAGATTTACATGCCAACAACGTAGGACATTCAGATTCTTCCCAGCACCATATAGCGCCATTGGCAGCCTATGAATTGATAAATGAAACATACAGATTAATATATATACAGTCGATTTTTTGTTCAATATCTATCAAATTTTGACAGGGTCGTTAACAATCTATGATAAGACAATTAGAATTAAAACCTCAATCAACGAATTGACTAGTAAGTTCATTGCACTCTACTGAAGCCTATTAGACGTTCATTTTTGATATTATATCATCTTCAGTGATAATTGGATACCTCATTTATGGTATAAAAGTCCAGAAAATCTCCGAGAACTATCAGATATATTTTTCCATTCAGTACTGCATTACAAAATAATTTCAGTCCTCAAAAAAGATGTCGATTATTAAAGTCATTGTTTTTACCATTGTCGTGAATTTTGTCGTTTTTGAAAATATACAATCAAGTTCTGCTGACAAATTCACGCATGAGAAATATTATCATTCATGGTGACATAATCCTGTTATGATGAATTGAAACGTTGTGCCATTTATCAAATTAAATTATTATTATATATCGCATGTACTTTTACATTACAGTTTCTTGGAGTGTGGTACAATTTCGGCGCGATATCATCAACATATAATTTCTCTAACATCATCACATGCTATTGGATTCGAGTAACAAAAGAAAGTGGCTCCAGCATGGATTTTAAGAAAGATATTAGATATGTGATCAATGGTGTTGCGAAAAAGATTGACGGTTACGGAAGAATTCGTGATTCTGAAGTACATCTTCTATTTCCATATTTTGAAAACGGTAAGTAACAAACACAAAACATGAATAATTGTTCACCGTGATAACCAAACATTAGAACTAAATTTTAGTCAATTTTTTATCACATTAGGCAATATAATATTTTGGTTAATGCCAATATTTTCCTTTCATCAATTATCCATTAATGGCAAGAACAAAGAACTCGTTACTAAATTTTTTGATTTTAACTTTTGCATTTTTATGTTTTTCTGCCTCTCATCAGGAGCTTCTTATACCATCACGAGTTATAATCAAAATTAGGAATTGATTGTGAAAGATTCAACCAGTTCAACACCAGTATATGGGTTGTTATCACGCCGGCCTTCAGTTTCACTAGAAACAAAAGCAATATTCGATATCCTAGTCAAACACTGTAACTTGAAAGCCGCATACTTTGGGCATAATCATTGCACATATAAAACTGTATCGGTCCTGGTCCTCCCACAGTGCCACTACAATCATACACTTTTGTTTTACCCTGGATTATTGATAGTTCTTTATGTATTGAAATTGTTTTAATAAACATGGTTTTTTAATTAACAATGTCTTGCTTTCTGACCTTAAATACATTGCATGGATTACCTATTTTTTTTTTAACATCAGTTATGTGTAAATCATTTAAGAATATTAAAGTAATGGAAAAAACAGATAATGGAGTATTCACATTTGGGTAACAGTCAAATCAATTAACTTTCACGTTAAAAGTTGATTCTTGTATCTTGTAAATTCTTAGCTGCTGTATTCACGTCTCAACATGAAATAGATTGCGACAGGATTGCAGTGACAGCGCATCATAAAAGCTATTGGGGGAATATGAATCATCAAGGATTATCGTGCATACAAAATTCGTTTATGCCAAATTGAATATCGTGTCCGTAAACGCTTTTGAGGCTTACACATGGACGCATATCTACGTGTGAATTCATATAAAAGGAATTCGATTGCCATGCTACTATATCTGGTAAATGAAATATAAGACCACGTTGTATGGAATAAGACCTGGCTAGTTGGAAAATGTGTCTCACTGTCACTCGATATCTACGCACCCAAAAATATCTTCGCAATCTTTTATTCTCTCGTTATACTTTTCCTATGCGTACTTCTTTGCACTCCCTTAGTAATTAAATACATCGGGTTTATAGGGGGATAATAAAAAAAAAACACTGGCCAAATGATATTCGTTGGTTGCTCGACAATCTATCATTAACAAAAAGTTTCCGGAGTATCTGAAAATATTTCTGCCTTATTCGCTGTTATTGAGGAGTTCTAAGCAATTCAAATCTCTGTAGTCCAATGTGCATTCAAGTAGTGGACAAAGGAAATTAGTACCTGTCTTGAATCATTACGACCATGTACTTTGAGTAACCTAACCAACGATCATGAATTTCGAACGATTATGGAGCAATCACTCGTAATTATAATGTTGATAAGATATGGGACAAATTACTTCATATATGCTTCTATATTGGGACGTGGAATAAAAGAATACTTTATTCGATGTTTGTACTTCGATCAGTTGTAATCACTGAATTATAAATATAACATAGATGAATTAATAAAAATGATACCTTTTTTTACAAATTATGAATGAGTAACAGGCAGTAATTCAAGCGAGAATATTAATTCAAACTTGGAATGTCTTGTACACTGTATGAACTGCACGACACAAACTTATTATTAATTGTACTGTATTTATTGTGACGAATTATGAGACAATATTTGCTCTTCAATGACTTAGAGCTAGACAATTCTCTACTCTGGATGCAAATCTAACTTTTCGCAAATTAAATTTAAAATATACCAGGGAGATAATATAATTATTATTGTTGTAACTCGAATGCGAACGAAAGTATCAGATCGGAACATTTATTATGTCGTTAGTGGATATGGAGAGGCCAATTAAATAATGCACTGTCTTCATGTATTTTCGTATTAGAACCTGTCATTAACAATGAAAAGTCACTGCTGATGACTCTTGTCGCGACAAGGTAAACATATAATAAAATTAACAAATATCCATTCAAGTTCAACATTCTTATTACTTCTGAACACTTCTTGTTGTCAGTGTTTTATGTTAAGTTTCAAATCTTCATTGACAGGACTATGTGATTCCTTGATAAAATCATGATAACAAGAGAGTTGATACATATTTCAAATTTTATAAATAAACTTCGTTTACTTATTTTTAAGTATGAGTTAGGTGGTGAAGGTTTCTCCTTCATAACGAGAAATGGATACGGGTGCACGTTGTGTGAGGTCAGTGAAGGAAAAAATTAGTGTACCAATTTGTCACCACTAAATGTTTCACCACGTTCTTCCCCAATGTTAAGTTCATGGTCAATGAACGAAAAATAATTGAAAAACAACAATTATAATGTCATTAACTAGCAATTACGGTGATGAGAAAATGAAGGTTAAAATCATTTCATATTTATTTTTATATTGTAGAATTCTATGTATGATAGAGAAAAACCTGGATATTATTTCCATCACCATCACCAATAAACTGACCTGTTTCAGCTATAAAGCCCGAAAATATTTGGTCGACGGCATCAGAAAATTTTATTCAATTCTTTATTGTCTTACCGAATAGTACAAACGGTACAAATGGTACAAACAATCCCAACTGATTCATTCACCATCGACCATTCTATATCATTAACATATAACAAATCCATCAGCATAACTTGCTACAGGATTAATGTAACGAAAATAGAAGTCATTGATCAAAGTTTTGCACAGACTATTATAACAACTAAATTCTCTAAGCTGCATTGGGCCCCATTGTTTCGAAGTAAGGACAATGAATGAGTAAGAAGAGCTGATCGAAATACTAAACAATGTACAAATGTTGCCCGAATCAGAATATCTTGAAGCGTTGTATCTATTTTTACTACACTAAGAAGTGTATTAATATTTCATGTGCAATCATGACTTTGTAGTTACTTTGAACGACACTTGGATTTTTAATATAAATAAATAACTCACATAAGATGTTTGTGTGATAATGAAAAGAAATTGCTGGAACTCATTGACAATTTCATCCAATTTCAAAGATTGCATTTATTGATTCAATGAAGAATAAACAATAATCATACTTCATTCATCTTGATTAAGTGTACAAATTATTTGAGAACTAATTCATTATAACCATTCACTTTAACATATAGACCTGATGTCGTAAACCAATCTGACTGGGTTACTTTAAATACCAATTGCAATATCAATTCGTTGTCCTTTTTGAAACCTTCCAACGTCATATCAATTTTAACATTAATTCTGGTTGCACCGACATAAATTGATTCATCAAATATTTTCTGCTGGTAATCACTAAACGGAAGATCTCTGAATTGCTGTACTTTAATTTGTGTAACAGAAGCAGGAGCCAGCATCGTCATGAACTCGACTTTCCCTGTATAATGTTGTTCGACATCTTCATAGCCCTTACTTATTTTTTTCAGTGGAATTGTTTCCGGGAACACTCGTACATCATGTACCGTGCCTTTTTGATCATTACGGTGAAATTCTATATGTATTTTTGCATTGAAATCAGCGTAGGTATGATCAGATAACAATTGCTCCCATGTAGTGTAGTTAAGATCATTTGTTAGTCTGAATTTGTTATAATAAAACATTGGTTCAAGTGAATTCAGTATGTGTAAGACATTATAGTTAGAATCAGGTTGGTTATAAGTGAATTGATATTGATCTCCCCTAATTGTAACCCAGTTGTCAGCCGAACGTTTAATTCTGTCCAAGCTTTCTAACTCACTGTCAATTCGATTAACATTAATATTCGACTGCAAAGATTTTTCATATGGAATAGCTGCTATTCCAGTTATTGTTATCATTAATAAACTCAATGTTATCATTTTATTGGCGTTTATAATTATGTCTTCTTGGTCCAAATGAAAACTCCACGTTTGCGTCACTGAAAACAAAAATGATTGATTAATGTAAGCTCCTCACGTAACAGGATGACGTTAATGAACCCTATTGGTTTACTTCAATATTTGCTGAGTACTTTTTGGAAATTGGGAATAGAGAAACAATAATTCCACACATTTCCTATTTTCAGTACTAGTATAAAGATGAGATGGAATTTTTGATGAAAATATGCCTAAATCAAATTCAAATTATTCTTTGACACAATTAACTTTCATTAGACTGTAACCTAATTTGCGTAGGATCTCTTTAAAGAAATGGTCTTCAACACAATGTATTCTGAAGTACGATAACATCAATACTAACAAAATAAACAAATCATTTTTAACTCACAGAATAACTGTACCTTCTCACTATGGTTAGTTTCGTGTCGCACGTATCGGTCTGTTTCTTCCAAGCTGAGTACCCAACTGATTAATGAAATGCTACTTGCACCAAATCATTATATAGTCACTATTATCGATACTCTTTCAATAACATTACAACTTTTGTTTACTCTTATAGTCTGTTTATTTCATTCTCTTGGGGGAAAGATGAGCAAATTTGTTGATTACTTTTTATTAATGTCACAGGTCAGACTAACAAATCTTCAAAATGACAAGGTCAAAGAGTATCGCGCTATTCAGTTTCCTCTGATTTCAGACATGTAATATTTTATTTGTTATACAAAAGTTGTCCACACATTAATCTTAACGAATATTAGAATTAATATGTAATGCTACCAAAGTATTCTCTAAATACGATTCTCCAATTTCGTGTTAATCACCATGACTCTTCATTCCCTGTAAATTAATTCAAGAATGAGGATAAGTTGGATTCCACATGATGAACCTGTTGCCGCATGTACAACCTGATCATAAACTAGCTGTTGATTCATAATTCAATGATAATTTAATAAGCACGCCTCATTAATCCTTTCGTAACAGCAAATACCATCAGCATATATACCTACAGCAACTTTTCACAGCGCAGTTATTTTTTTTACAAATCATCATTCAGTGTCGGAAGAGTGATTTCAACGAAATGATCTTACCGTAACGATTGTAATGAAGTTGGTAGTTGAACAAAAGGCATTTGGATCTATCAAATCTATCACAATAACTTGGAATTGTCCCATTCAAGCTCGACATTCAGCTACTTCATGAATGGTTCGCTGAGAGTTTATAGTTATGATAATGAAAATAAATTAACCATAACGGACAGCAGTCAACCATCCAGTCAATCGTTCAATGAAAGACTATATCAGTGGATGAGGAAAACATCATCAAGTAGATAGTCGACTGGTTGCATAAGTCAATGATGAAAATCAACCGAGGTCCGTTGAGAAAGTTCACCAGTGTAATAATGAAGACATGAATTTCATATCTATACTTTGAGTATATTGGATCATTGTTCAATCAGCTGCTTGTAACTTAACTCAATTGGATTTCTTTGGAAAGCGCATGTTCAACGTTACCGTGCAGTTGTATACGCGAATGTGTAAGAATCATTATCTGGCACATCGCTTAAATGCATGAACCTCTTGCTAGGGGTCACGATGGTTGGGAACATAAAAATTCTCTCTTTCACAACTGGCGCCTTGATCTCTATCTGTAATAACCACTGGACTAACTTGCAACAGAGGATTCATAGGATTTAATCTGTTTTCAGTAAACAACACTTGAGATCATTGTTCCATATTTATTAGTGTTCTAGAATAGTGGCAGTATTTATTTTTATTTGTATTTCGTTGATGGTTCATTTTACATATAAGTCAGGTTTTGTTTTATTACACAGAGCTGGTTATGGGTACTGTTTATAATATGACAATAACAATTATATTTCAATAGAACACAAGCATCATAAAAGTATGGATACTGAGAAACGATGGGACGATCTATATTTATAGCGTCTGATAAGTACAACCGCGATGAAGAGGATAAAGAGGATACTGACCAAGTGCGGTGGCATAGTTTTGAATTTGCCTGTGTGCTTCTGCCGAAACAAAGAGACTGCGAGACATCAAGTCAGTTGTCTGTACACCGGTTGGATCATAAAGAATGATGGAATTACCGCGATCAAAACTCGTAACAGTATAAACGGATACGGCTGAAAAAAAAAAACAGAATCAACATTCATGATTTTGAATTGCGATATAGATGGAATTTCTCTTAAATTTTCACCATGAAGATATTCATGAACAGGACATCAAAACGAATATTAAAATCCAGTTACATCAGTTGAGAATAAACTGAATATCATTCGCCATAAAATGGTTCTGTTTGATATCGTCAACAATGAAACATAGCATATATTTTCTAATTAGTATTTTCTACTCACTGTTCGGTGAATTTACGTATGAAATGTGCACTTGGGAATTAATAATATTTCCATATCCGACGTAATGTTTCGGAACTGCATTTATCTCTATTCCAACATCTACTCTGAAACGTTGACTAGTACTATCGATTTTGGTTATTTTCACCTGACTGCATGCAACATCACTGGAATAGTCGAGTCCGGGTGATATCATGGCCACAGTATACCAAGTTCCAACAAACTGCAATACGAATTAGATTATTTATACAATTGCAATAATCTACAGCAATAATGAAAGAAGTGGATGTTGATTAAATTGCGTTGAATTAAGGATAAAATATTTCTTTTCAATATATTCAAATTATGTTTTTGTTTTACTTGGTTTATAGTGAATGGATCAGCAGAGACTGTGTGACCGATTTGAAATATAACGAAACTTGCAACCAAAGTGGTAAAAGTAATTTTACTGATCGTCATGATGATTATCAAGAAGCGACAATGTTTTATGATAGTAATGAGTTGAGAGGAAAATTTCGAATACAGTTGCCACAATTTTTTGGACTTTTATAGCCAGAATTGGTTATTTTGAGGTCGTAGGTGGGGACAATAATGTTGAGAATGAACTGCCAATAACCATCAGACATATGAGCAATGATATTTACTTCCATGTATGATTCGTCAATAAGTTCCCGCCCACTGCTGCGGAATCATTTATTGATTCTTTGGTTATTGGATGAAAATTTATCCCACTTGAAATGTGTGAACAATTCATTTTGATACAGAATTTGGTTCCATTTCTGATGGATGGAAATTGCTCTCGCAAGAATGAAAATTTACTTTTGGTCAATAAGAGAAAGAAAAAAAAGCCCAATTTTTATGTTATTCATTATTTATTGAGCGAATTCATATAACTCGAACGAAACAGAAACAAGTATATGAGAAGTATAAAATAGAATATATAATGTATGTATATTTATATGTATTTCCAGATTAAAGAAACAAGAAACTCCATTTGCCCAATGTAACATATATCCGAAGTATATTAATGAGTATACTGATACATATATGATGAGATATTTACTCAAATTATATATTTCATGAATGTATATTGGACATATATTCAAGCATATTTATTTTAACGTGAGGAACAAAAGTACTGGGTGAGTTCATCACTTGCTTTGAGTTTTTTCCAATTTTATAATTATCTTCATATTGTTTTGACATAAAATTCTTTTATCATTTTTTTCAAATCAGAAATGAAAGGTTGAAATATGAAATGATTTGATCATTGCCTTATCAAACATTGTAGGTGCGGGTTATTAGATTTTAATTGTCAACATTTGATATGAGAACTGACCAAGACAAATAATTTTATCGTAAGTATATTGAAACGTGGCGCTGTGCCAAGGTGTTTCCAAGTCCTCCTGCTTTTTTTTCTACACTCACATTTCAATATATGCGACATTTTTGTCAGTGACAACACTGCGTTTAGTTCAACCTGGTAACGCTGCATTCAGCATTTGATTGATACACATCATGGAGATTGCTTCTCCATTATGAGAATTTAGTTGCACTATCGAGATCTTTGAATGAAAAAATCAGTGTAACGAATTGTCACTAGTCAAAATTCAACCACGTTCTTTCAATGTCAACTCCGTTGTCGGGAAATATCTGAAAAACAACATTTATGTCATTACTTGTAATCACGATGGTGATAAAATGTAGGTGGGAATCATTTCATAAGTATTTTTAGAGTATACTGTAAAGTAAGAAATAATTATACTCACCATGTTCTGAACAAGTTATCACAAAAGAAATCTCTAACATTTTTCTATCTTATCTGGTGGATTGACTCATGCACAATAAATATTCTCTCAATGGCTATAAATTGTTATTCTTCTCTCTTGGTATTATTTCTACCACAACAACCACTGACAAACTGACATCATTCAATTCATCATTGTCTTACGGAATATCTTGTGTTCCCTCGAGAATCTTGTCAATCAATAAAATCAATATATATATTCACCATCATCGCGAGTTTTGTCGTGTTCCAAATGGTACAAACAAGCCCAACTGATTCATTCACCATCGACCATTCCATATCATCAACATATAACAAATCCATCAGCATAACTTGCTACAGGATTAATGTAACGAAAATAGAAGTCATTGATCAAAGTTTTGAACAGACTATTATAACAACTAAATTCTCTAAGCTGCATTGGGCCCCATTGTTTCGAAGTAAGGACAATGAATGAGTAAGAAGAGCTGATCGAAATACTAAACAATGTACAAATGTTGCCCGAATCAGAATATCTTGAAGCGTTGTATCTATTTTTACTACACTAAGAAGTGTATTAATATTTCATGTGCAATCATGACTTTGTAGTTACTTTGAACGACACTTGGATTTTTAATATAAATAAATAACTCACATAAGATGTTTGTGTGATAATGAAAAGAAATTGCTGGAACTCATTGACAATTTCATCCAATTTCAAAGATTGCATTTATTGATTCAATGAAGAATAAACAATAATCATACTTCATTCATCTTGATTAAGTGTACAAATTATTTGAGAACTAATTCATTATAACCATTCACTTTAACATATAGACCTGATGTCGTAAACCAATCTGACTGGGTTACTTTAAATACCAATTGCAATATCAATTCGTTGTCCTTTTTGAAACCTTCCAACGTCATATCAATTTTAACATTAATTCTGGTTGCACCGACATAAATTGATTCATCAAATATTTTCTGCTGGTAATCACTAAACGGAAGATCTCTGAATTGCTGTACTTTAATTTGTGTAACAGAAGCAGGAGCCAGCATCGTCATGAACTCGACTTTCCCTGTATAATGTTGTTCGACATCTTCATAGCCCTTACTTATTTTTTTCAGTGGAATTGTTTCCGGGAACACTCGTACATCATGTACCGTGCCTTTTTGATCATTACGGTGAAATTCTATATGTATTTTTGCATTGAAATCAGCGTAGGTATGATCAGATAACAATTGCTCCCATGTAGTGTAGTTAAGATCATTTGTTAGTCTGAATTTGTTATAATAAAACATTGGTTCAAGTGAATTCAGTATGTGTAAGACATTATAGTTAGAATCAGGTTGGTTATAAGTGAATTGATATTGATCTCCCCTAATTGTAACCCAGTTGTCAGCCGAACGTTTAATTCTGTCCAAGCTTTCTAACTCACTGTCAATTCGATTAACATTAATATTCGACTGCAAAGATTTTTCATATGGAATAGCTGCTATTCCAGTTATTGTTATCATTAATAAACTCAATGTTATCATTTTATTGGCGTTTATAATTATGTCTTCTTGGTCCAAATGAAAACTCCACGTTTGCGTCACTGAAAACAAAAATGATTGATTAATGTAAGCTCCTCACGTAACAGGATGACGTTAATGAACCCTATTGGTTTACTTCAATATTTGCTGAGTACTTTTTGGAAATTGGGAATAGAGAAACAATAATTCCACACATTTCCTATTTTCAGTACTAGTATAAAGATGAGATGGAATTTTTGATGAAAATATGCCTAAATCAAATTCAAATTATTCTTTGACACAATTAACTTTCATTAGACTGTAACCTAATTTGCGTAGGATCTCTTTAAAGAAATGGTCTTCAACACAATGTATTCTGAAGTACGATAACATCAATACTAACAAAATAAACAAATCATTTTTAACTCACAGAATAACTGTACCTTCTCACTATGGTTAGTTTCGTGTCGCACGTATCAGTCTGTTTCTTCCAAGGGGAGTACCCAACTGACTAATGAAATGCTACTTGCACCAAATCGTTATATAGTCACTATTATCGATACTCTTTCAATAACATTCCAACTATTGTTTACTCTTATAGTCTGTTTATTTCATTCTCTTGGGGGAAAGATGAGCAAATTTGTTGACTACTTTTTATTAATGTCACAGGTCAGACTAACAAATCTTCAAAATGACAAGGTCAAAGAGTATCGCGATATTCAGTTTCCTCTGATTTCAGACATGTAATATTTTATTTGTTATACAAAAGATGTCCACACGTTAATCTTGACGAATAATATAATTAATATGTAATGCTACCAAAGTATTCTCTAAATACGATTCTCCAATTTCGTGTTAATCACCATGACTCTTCATTCCCTGTAAATTAATTCAAGAATGAGAATAAGTTATATTGCACATGATGAACCTGTTGCCACATGTACAACTCTGCTCATAAACTAGCTCGTGATTTATAATCGTAACAGCAAATACCATTAACATATATACCTACAGCAACTTTTCACAGCGCAGTTATTTTTTTTTACGAATCATCATTCAGTGTCGGAAGAGTGATATCAACGAAATGATCTTACCATAACGATTATAGATCCACATTCACTCACACCCACACGCAAATATTTGAACATTAGCAGTGGCATCATCAGAAAAGGAAATATACTGCGATGTGCCATGTGGTCCTGGATGCAATGAATTGTACCTGTGTGTAAATGTGGCAATATCGTTGAACACATCAATACAAATGCATATGACCAAAGTGCGTATCATCACCACACACTATGGGCACCTTTAATGCATATAGATTGGATGAAATTTAACGAGCCGATTTTAGTTAGTATTATCGTTACAACGCTGGCTGTGTCATTGACATATATTATATATAAAAGCTCATAATATCTGAATACATATACGTTCATAGTTGATTATGTATATGAAAATAAATATGTATCTACCTCTATGTATTTTACATGATAATTTTCAATGGGTTCTCACGGAAATTGGTATTACTTTAATGCTGTCAATATTCATATGTAGAATATTTGTTATATCAAATACATTTCGTGCATTCGTTCGTTGATGGTATGATATCAATTAGCTGTTGATCACTCTTTAATAATAATTAATAACTCATTTGATATTGAATACAATTGAATGTATAACTGAGTTTATGGATTTGAATACCATTAGAATGACGAATTGAAAGATAGGTTAGTTTTCTATAGGTTAGAAATGTCAGCACGAATGTGGACTCATAAGTTCTGTAATTTTTTGGACAGAATTCTGACTGCATATTATTTGAAAGGATTGAAATCACAGTGTGGAGTTTTATTCAATTTTCAAATTGTCGAGTGTTGAAACATTTTTAATACAATGAACGTTCATCATTTTGTCAATTTCTATTTAATACTGTTCTATATCTTATCTTTTAATTCATTACAATAATTATCTATCAGCCTATCTATTATGTGAAATTCAAATACGTTTCTTTCTATCATGTAACAATAAATGAATATTCTAACTTTAAACCAATGTATGGAATTTTTAATGAGCATTTTATCCGGCAACAGGATCCCATAACTGAAAAAATAAAACAAGCATTTCTCTTTGCATTTTCATGTAACATCTGAACTGCTAAAATCATCTGTGAAAAACTTGTATCCAAATGTATTTGATAAGTTGATAGTTCGTTAAAGTTTTGTTATTTTCAATATGACTGTTCAGTCTTACTGAAAATATAAAAAACTCAATGGAATGTTAAAACTGAATTCAATAATACAAATTCATTGATATATGCAACGGAATCGCGTATTGGAAATTAATTTAGCGATTATATCCATCCAATATCTTCATACGTTTAATTACTCGAATAATTGTTTGGGCTATGATGCAATCATGTGGTTTGTGATTGTTTCAGTTTCGTGTCAAAATTACATATCACACTGTGTATCGCTCTGTTTCGTATAGTTCCCCCTTCCAACACTTTCTATCACTTCTCCACCTTCTCTGTTCCGAATGACATCTCACCCTCTCCACAATTTGTGGAGCTATAGGTATTTTATCGCTCGAATGAACCGTGTCTCATCCTTCATTCTGCCTATTTCTATCATCTCTGTCTCTCTGCCTATCATTTGCTGTTTTTCTGGTAAATAAAATCATTATTGTTTACACATTACCTGCACAATCTGGTATTTACACATGTAAATCATTGGTAATATTGTCTTTTTTTTATTTCATGTATGTGTAATAATACACGTTGATATATCTTTTTATATCAGATATGTGAAGTGTATGAACACACAAAAAATACAATTTGAATAAATTATAGACAAATAATTCTTGGGTGTGGAAATAATACACAAAGTTCCACCCTTTTATTTGCAATATTGTATGTTACATTCGATATTATTCAATGGCGTATTGTTCAGACATCACTTCAGAATCTCGTTTTCCGCTTCCAATGGGTTTGAATGTGCTCAAAGATTTGCTAAAGTTATGTGAAATCCGTTTTCAGCCTAAACCAATACATTTCAGAGCGCTACATAATGAGAAGTTGAAATCGACTTCTAAAAGTAATTTTGATAAATATGGCATTGGTAAATTAACAGGAGAAAATGTATTTCCTAGCGGATTCAGTTTGTCATGTTTCATTGATAAAAATTAATTTACCATTTTAATACTTCAAAAGTGATCAGGAATTTTCAGTAGTATTGTAAATTGTTTATATCAATTGATAACCAATGAACTTCCATCAAAAATTAAGTAAAGTTTCCATAGGAATACCAAAAACAAAACCAATTAAAATAGCTGGTAATCACAGAGGTTATGTTTTATAAAAGTTGTCAAAACTTGACTGAATAATAAATCGAATAAAAAAATAAAGAGGTTATGGTTCTCTACAATTATTCTGTTACATTATATAAATCGTGGTATATAGTTATTGTGAATCATTAACAACTATCAACAATAAATAATCAAATCAACTTATTGTAAGAGTATTTAATTATTCACATAATTGTAGTAACTTTAAATAGCAATGTGATAAATTAGTAACAATACCAAATTGTTCTCGCCAATGATTATACTTTTTGATGTTAGGTAGATATTAATAAAATTTATTTCAACAAGAATTGTAGGTATCTATTACTCATAATAAGAAAAAGAACTGAAAAAATATAGTTTCACAAACGGTGACAAATAATTCGTGGAAATTGGTTTAATTAAATGAATGATAACTTGACATCTGAATAATCATGTTGATTCCTCAATGATAAATAGCTTTATACTATCACGATTAGTTTCTCATCTCTATACTCACAGCAGACACATAATTGGTCGTTAATTTCCCAGCTGATTGAACGTTGTTGTCGTCATCAGAATTGGACCAACGTGAACATTGTGGATGTAACGAGGTGTCAGAATTGCCATTAACCAACATCATGTGATATAGTAGCACTAAAGAAATATCGATAAGGCTACGTCATTGCTACATTTATGCATACGGAAAATGGGCGAATTGCGCAAGTGAACTGCTCGTAAAATGTCAAACCAACACTACATACTTTATGCCTCTTGGTGCGTATGATTGTGTCTCATGCACATTGTTGTCACAATCAAATTATGAATGGTATTTCTCGCCAAGTTAGCCACCATCATTATAAACATGTAATCGAATGGAGATCTATATTGAGCAATTTTTTTTCACACCTCAATTGAGAATGATAAAATTCTGTGTTGTGTAAGGGATATAGAAAACAAAAGTAGAATCTCGAATGGAATAGAATACATTTATTGATACAATAAAGAATGAACAGTAATCATACTTCATCAATTTTGAGTAAGTGTCCAAATTATTTGAGAACTAGTTCATTATAACCATTCACTTTAAGATATAAACCTGAAGTCGAAAACCATTCTGACCGGCATACTTTAATTACTAATTGCAATATCAACTCGTTGTCTTTTTTAAAACCTTCCATTGTTACGTGAATTTCCATATTGTATCTGGTTGCACCGACATAAATTGATTCATCAAATATTTTCTCATGATAATTATTAAACGGAACATCTCTGACTAGCTGCGTTGTTTGTTGTCTGGCAACTGAAGGAGACGTCACCAACACGATATGTAGTTCCATATTATAAAATCGTTCGGTATTTATAACCACCTTTTTTTATTTTATGCAGTGGAATTGGTTTTGGTATAACTCGTACATCGTGTATCGTGCCTTGTTTATCATTACGGTGAAATGTTATATGCATTCTCTCATTGAAATCAGCGTAGGTGTGATCAGATAACAATTGATCCCATGTAGTGTAGTTAAGATCATGTGTTATTCTGAATTTGTTATAATAAAACAGTGGTTCAGGTGTGAAAGCTGTGCTTAAGAGATTTAATTTAGAATCAGGTTCGCCATAAGTGAATTCATATTAATCTCCCCTAAGTGTAACCCAGTTGTCAGACAAACGTTTAATTCTGTTCAAGCTTTCTAACTCACTGTCAATTCGATTAACATTAATATTCGACTGCAAAGATTTTTCGTATGAAATAGCTGCTATTCCACTTATTGTTATCATCAATAAACTCAATGTTATCATTTTATTGGCGTTTATAATTATATCTTCTTGGTCCAAATGAAAACTCCACGTTTGCGTCACTGAAAACAAAAATGATTGATTAATGTAAGCTCCTTACGTAACAGGATGACGTTAATGAACCCTATTGGTTTACTTCAATATTTGCTGAGTATTTTTTGGAAATTGGGAATAGAGAAACAATAATTCCACACATTTCCTATTTTCAGTACTAGTATAAAGATGAGATGGAATTTTTGATGAAAATATGCCTGAATCAAATTCAAATTATTTTCTCACACAATTAGCTTTAATTAGATTGCAACGTAAATCGCGTAAGATCTCTTTGAGGAGCTAATCAATGCAAATGATATCCACCACAATATATTCTGAAGTATAATAGCATAGATAATAATAAAATAAAGAAATCACATGTTCATTTATTTGTATAAATGAGAAATATTTCAAATTTTAAACTCACCAAATTGCTGTACGTTCTTGCGGTGATTAATTTGGTCTCACACGTATGCGAGTCTGTTTCTTCTAAGCTCAGTAGCCAACTAACGAATAAAATGCTAATCACTCAACAGTTCCTCATTTAGTCTGCATTATCTATACTTTGTGATTAATATTTTATCTATTGTTTAGTCTAATTATTACATTCTCTTGGTGAAAGATCAGCAAACTGGTCGTCTGTTTTTTTCATCATGTCATAGGTCAGGCTATTAAATCTTCAAAATAACAGAGTCAAAGAGTCAAATAAATATCTTCAACTCGTGGCCAAAGATATGTTTTATTTGTTACAATTTTATATTATTTGCTGCAAATAAAATCTTCTCTCAGTGTATGTTTCAAACAAAAATTATATTTTTTTTATAATTATCGTTGAATAGTAGCATTGGACAAATATTCATCATATACGATGGATGACATTGGGCGCTATGTGTTATTTATTAAAATAAATATCGCTGTTAAATTGAATCCGCCCTTAGTAAATTTCATAATTCCAATATCGAATTTGATTTCAGTATTCCCAAAAACCTATGATATAACGTAAAAAAATATTTATAATTCACAAGAAACATATTGCCAAATACGTAACCCTGATGTTACACTTGCTGTTAATTCATGATTGAATAATGATCCAATGACAACACGGTCCATTAATTTTGCAATAAAAAATCAAAGAGAAGAAAAATAAATTACAAAACTAATCCACATAGTCGCGTTCGCTCATATGAGTTTGCTTGTCATTTTGACAGCTCTGCAGCATCACAGTTGATGATCATGTTACACTGGATGAGTATAACCAAACACATACACATATTCCAAACATTTATAACCAACACTCGTGTCCACATCCCTGAACATTTATTTAGTTATAACAAAATTATTACACTTAATTTGCTCTCACAATTTACTCTGTAATGGTGGTAGCAGGCAGTGGTGAGGATGCGGTGCAAGGGGGTTGGAGGGATGCATGCAAAAGAGTGAGATGCATACTGCGAGATATATACAATAACTAATGTTCCATGTCGGACGAATTGCGCGAGCGAGCTTTTGGTGAAAATTATCCGGCCAATAATTTTTATTGTAACCTCGTACCATTAAATTGGTAGAGATGCAACACCAACGAACGTTTCATTGTATAAACACACACGGCTTTTACACACTATAGCTGAATATGTGGCTGCAAAATATATATATTTACCACCACACTTTCTCTACCATTAACTAGACTACGTGCATACAGTAATTTACTGATTCATTTTTTACCACTATTATATACATTCATTATCAGTATATACTTGCGTTTACATGCATATGTTGATAATAGTTTTTGTATAAATAGTTTGCTAAAATATATTGTCGCAATTTATTATTGTAAATTGATATTAAAAGAAAAACACCATTGATGTTCCATAAAGTTTCAATAATAAATTTTTATAACTAAAATTTAATTATTCATTGACAGTTAGCTATTTATCATATTCATTATATTTCGATAGAATTTATACATTCTTTTTTAGGACCACTGTAGTCGTATCTACGTACGATTAATCACTTTTTCAGGAAAATTTTGTGTGCAATTACAATAATATTCTATACACGATATTACTGCTGGCACACTTGAAAAAACAGTATTCTTCCTCTCGGAATATTTCCTACTATTGCAGCAATACTGGTATTCCAACAGTACGAATACCAAAGATTTCTCTATAGAGGGATACGTATATTTACCACAGTAAAACTTGGTATTGCTGTAGTAAGAATATCAACATTGAAATAAAAATACCACATAACCTCACTTTATTTATGTAGATATATATGTGTGTGATACATACAGTAAAACACGCGAGAAAAGTTTGCTATAGTCACATGGTGAAGTTTTAACACTATAAGTAAACTAAGTATTCTCGTTGAAGTTATACCAGTATTCTTGCAATAACGATATATATTCTTACTATAGTAAGACTGGCTTGGTAATACTTTGAATATCAAGAGCAAAAATACTCTCTCATTTTTTCCAGTACATTATAAAAAATTGCGTGTTCAATAGCAAAGTTGAAATATCACACCAGCATCCACCATGTGCATAAATAAAAATACACCGTTAAATCATCTTCACTCTATTGCCCCCCCGCCCGCCCATGTGATAGTGCCTGAAGCAATGTTTTGCATTCTACAAACTAATCACTTTCTTTTACAATTTCATGTCCATAGGGTACAGTTTACAATTCCCTCCCTCGCTCCAATATTTCGCCATTATTCTTCACATCGAACAATAAAACCAAGACTTCGTTTCACTGTCTACTTTTCGTCCTGTTCGCAAAAAAAACAAAATAAAAACAGGCAGGTGTTTTCCACCCACGCATATAAAAGCGAAGATGTGCCACATGCCCGAGAGCAATTTACTGATTCACCATCTTCTCATTGTTATTATTCCACTGCAACACCTCAATCGTCTTTTATTTTTTCATTTTGATGTTGCATCGAGTCGCCCTTGAATTCCATCGAAAGAAGAATGCATCTCGAATGCTATGGCTCGCCGTAAACAGATTCTCAAAGCGACCCTTCCTCCACCACTCCCTGTAGGAAAGGGGCACACTGGTTCTGCTATTTCCCCTCTACTGTACACGCCACCTTTCACTGGAAGCTGAAACAATGGGCCTATATATCGTGCGGCACATGCGTGCGAAATCGTATTAATTTATCGCAGAGCAATTACAAGGAGTCATATATTAAAGCAGTTGGGGTATATGCATTGCTAGCGAACGAGCGAGTGGTAGGTGAGGTAATAGAAAGTGTATACAAAATAAGTGTAGAGACAAAATTCGTGAAGGAAAGAATAATAGATGAATTGGTATATTAAATAAGACGAACGGTGTGTTGATTTGTTGATTTGAGTTGGAATATTGGGTGCTCCTTTGTTTGAACGCGAAGGAGATCAGCAAAGAGGTAAGGAAAAAATGGAAATGAAGAATGAGTAGTATTGTGTTTTTTGAAGAAAAATTATATATTAATACTAGTATAACTCCAGCGAGAATACCGGGTTTACTTATAATGCTAAGACTTGATTTCATGTGACTATAGTATACATTCTGATGTCGTTATAGCTTACATTCTCATACTATAGCTAATCGTAACTTTTTTCGCGTGTTTTACTATGTGCATTACCCAGATATTTATATATTTACATAAATAAAGTGAGGTTATGCGGTATTCTTATTCCTATGTTGGTATTCTTAGAAAACAGCAAGACCAAGTTTTCATGGCTTAAATAGCAGTGGCCTTCTACTGAAGACACTTTGGTATTTGTAATATTAGAATACCAGTACCTAACAAGAACGAGAAATATTCTGAGAGCGAAAATACAGTTTTTTCAATTTACAGGTAGAATTTAGACAGCTGAAACTTTGGAGGATGATGCCTTAGCATATGGATCAAAAATAGTTTATAAATGGATTGTAGGAAATTTTGTCAGGGTTCTTAATCGTTTAAGTGGATATTGTTCATTGTTATATATGAGTTATGAAAGTTCACGGTTTTTCAATTGTTCCATTTGATATAGGTGTCATGAGAATGACTCAATTCGAATTTCTTCTATTTTCATTGCAACGATTTGGAGAGTGATATGAAAAATTATGTGAATATATTTGTATTCCATATTTACATTTGAAACAAAACTGCAGCCGTAAAATATTGTGTATTCAGACTGTTTTCTTGATAATATTCTCACACCAATATTTTAATTTTCTAGGTGTCATAAAATCAGTGAAAAGAAACGAAGGTTGGAGTTTTCATCAACTGCAGTAATTTATAGAGTTTTCTTACATTAACAAGCGTTGAAACTTCACACATTTTCTAATATGGAACTTGAGTGAATGAGCATACGAACTTATCAAGAAGAAACAATTGAATATGAAGACTGAAAAGTTAGACATTATTCATGGGATTTTTTTGTTTTATATTAGTCACAATAATGAATAATCATTTGAAACTATCGTGTCGATCGATGTAAAGTTAAATGTCACATCGCAAATCGTTTCCATAAATATTCAACCAAAGATTTTGAGAACTTGGATTTTTCCTAAAACCAACAGAACCATTTCATTGAATTGAAAGAATAGTCAAATGTATATTGAAGTTTGTGGAGCATGTGTTAGATTAAATTTTAAAAATATAATCAAGAGTTGGCACTCTAGTTTAAGACACAGTATTGAGAAAATTATGATTGAGAAACCCCGCTTGAAAAAGAATAATATATTTTAGGATATATGTATTATATATATATATTTTTTTTTTTTCCATATACTGAAGATGATGATACAAAAATGAATCTAAATCTAGATCTATTAAAAATATTACAATCGATTTTTGAGTCACCCTTCATATACAAATTGTTTCACCTAGATCATTCTATATTTTATGTGTATATATGAATAAGCTGTTACGTATGTACAACTTCATCCGCTACACTTCGTTCAATTCCCACTATGAAACAGAATTTCTTATCTGGAAAGTAAAATATTTGCTCAACAGGCAACTATTATTCGATCTTCTTCTTCGTGTTCAACCACCGTATGTATATGAAAAAAAAAAAAAAATTGCCAAGAATATGTATTCAATTAAGTACACAGAAGTGTTTTCTTTTCGTTTTTTATATTTATCGCAATATTTATATAGAAACAAATGTATGAAACATTAGAAGTAACTTGATCATATAATCATGATAGATTCCCTTATACAATATAAAAGACATTTATTCGTTTAATCTTTCATCATTTCATTTATATTAGAGGATATTTAGCAATCTCTCTGTTGACATTCTAAAGGTACAGCTCGCGCCATCTGTGATCTAACGCACGAACATTTATGGAGACAAGTAGTTACATTTTATAACACACAGACTTCCTTCCCTTTTCACTTCTTTCACTCATCTGTTTGTTTCTAATGATTATCCGAGTAGATATATTTATAGATATCTTTCTGCATCCATTTTTGAATATCAGTATTCGATATACTGCTCATGCTCATCATAAAAATAAGCCATGATGTTTTATTTCGTGCTTTATAAGTTGATGATATTTCTCATTTCATTCAAATAATTTTTGCATGAGGTATTTGTGTATGGGATAATTTTTCTTTTCGGGAAATTTAATCAAATATTTTTTATGGTTATGTTTCTTTTTGTGCTATAATTGTCACTTAGCTGAGAGATAAAAAGAAAGTGTCACTTGTATAATTCCAAATGAAACATTCGACAGTAGTAAATCAAAAAATTCATTCGTAACTTCTCAAAAATATTGAAAACATTATTACAGAAAATGATAAACTTTATTTTTCCACATTTTCCTATTCTTGCACATCAATAAGGCTTATGAACCCGAATCAATTTCATAGAGATCAGATCGGTTATAAGATCAATAAATTGTTGAACTTATCTATTCATTAAATGATCTTTGTTATTTTGGCTGCTTTTATTCACATCTACTTTTTTTCTGGCCGTACAGAAAAAAATATTCACATTATGAATTACTAATACCAATCAACATTTACAATTACATCTTATTAATTCGTAAGATACAGAAAATAAATAAAAATGTCAAACACTAGCCAAAGAAATAACAACATAAAAATAAAGATCTGTTATGAAACTTCTCGCAAGTCACATTCACGTATATATCCTACACTCTAACTTTGATTTTCTTAACGTTAATAACAAAAAAATAATGTATATAACATCTTTGTACGATGTGTTATATTGAGTGGGAAGAGAGGATATGGAAAGAGTGATACAGTGAGAAACAAAGAAAGAAGAACAAGACAGACAGAAGAAAGAATAGGAGTTGGAAGAAGCGAGGTCGTGCCAAAGGATCAATCGCTTCTCTCACATCCATTTGTCTCGTTATAGTTTATCGATGAGACGCAAGCGAGCCGTGTGACATTGTGAACCACTCGAGAGTGAGAAAGATGGTGTGTATGAGGGTTGTGTAGCGTAGATGAGAAGAAGTGAGTGAGGAAATAGGGGATAGGATGGAGAACCGATGACACTTAAAAACCACTTTAAAACTTCTCTTCACTTCACGGAAGTCCCGATGCGTTGGTCCTACCTCCTTGTCGAGTGTCTGAGAATTTTATCGGGAAATAATGGTGCGAGCTTGAAGGAATAGACGCCCTGCACATACGATTTGATATATATGTATACTGTATTGCTATATACATTGTGAAATAGAAGAAAAATAAAATTGTGAGTGAGAATGACGAGAGTAAGACGAACAAATATATAAGATGGAAAAGAAAAAAATAAAGAAGGAAAAAGAAAACGAAACGTGATAGAAAATGCTAGATGGATTCTTGGTTATAGATTATTATTTTTATTGTGATTTTTTATTTCATTTCAATATTATTTCATCGCATACGTGTGTGTTCTTTGGAGTTTGTGTTGAATGAAAAGATTTATAAACATATTTTTTTATGGATCAGTTGAAGTGTATTGAATTTGTTATTATTTGTTATGAAAAATGCTACGTACTTGCATGTTTGTTGATGCAGTTGACGTGGCTATGTGGAAAGCACCATTTCTCCTATAGCCTTTTAATAGTGTAACAAAAAAAAATGTTTCTATATCATAAGTGTGTTGACAGAAAAGGTTTCCAATTGGCATAAAAAATTGTCCTCGGGTTTGTCTGGGATGGTTGAATTTGAATCTGAAGATAAAAAAATTTAATTTCACCAGTTTATGCCGATTTATAAATATCATCTCAAATATAGTAAACACAAAATAAATTGAGTTGAGCGAGACAGATGTAGAATACAATTTTCAATATATAAATAGTCATTGATCATAATTTTCGCAGATAGAATTACAATGTTGAATAGCATCCACTTCCTATTGATATGCCATGTCATAATACTCAAAGTAACTCATGCTGTTGATACCGATTCGTCTGAAAAAGGTAAGATTGGACAGCAAACGTTTCTGATTGATCAAATTGATGACCAAATCCTGGTTATTTTATGTTTGAATTTTAAATTTGGCTATTATCAATAGTAACTTTGACTGTGACGCATGATAACAATCCGCCTATAGTTGTCAATTTAATGAAAACCGAATCGTTTTTGGCAAACGAAAATTTACCAATATGGGTTGGACGTGGAACACTGCTGGAGATACTTGATTCAGAGAAAGTACGTTAATTGGATTGATTATTATAAATGAAATTGCAGAAGTGAAATGAATCAACTATGTACATTAATTATTTAATTTTCATCAGATAATGAGAGAACTTGGTCCATTCACCACATATCAAGATGTTGACAGTACTTCAGCAGCTGTATACTTTCATAAACGACATGAATTCGTAATGACATTAATTCACATAATGAATTGAGTAACAATAATCCTTTGCTAGTGAGATTCTGATCGGGCGGTTCTTGCATTTCTAGCCAGAATCATTTCTACGTTTGCTGGATTGTGAATACCAGACTAATATTCTCACCCGTGTCATTGAAATCGTGGCAGTATGAAATTATGGTATTCTCGACAACATTTCAGTGTTCGAATCCAAAGTGCAAGGTCCAATAATATTTGTGCTTTGGTCGTGAGGCAATTCGAATGCTCAGTTACAGATATTGAACATTCATTTTATTTGTGGACTACGAATTGACAGAATGAAATGAAAAATACTGAAGGCAAAATTTACTTAGCGTATAATTGCTCAATCTATTCCAATACAGAACTATCAGATTATTCAATGCTTCAATTCAGTGATTACAATCTATTTTCGTCAAAATCATGTACACTAAAAAAAACAGTATTCTTTTATCTGTAATATTTCTTGCTCTTGTAGCAATGCTGGTATTCCTATAGTATGGATACCAAAATTCAATTGATAGAGGGATGAACAAAAATACTATTTTTTCAGTGTATGTAATGATGTTTGATAATTTTTGAAGCAGAGCTGCTTTTGTGTCTTTGTGATATACATGATTGTTTCAAATATGTCGACCATAAACGGATGATTTTTCGAATTCTCTTGAGGCATCATGATAGTTCAAATGAAATAGAAGACAAATTGCACTGAAACTTGTATTAGTAGTTGAAAATCTTGATGAAAATCCCTTGTAGTACAAAAAAATATGCCTGTGCGCCCGATTGAAATTCCTACTAGTGCATTTCTTAACATTCAATCAATAAATCTAATATATCTTTGCAGGATGGCATGATTGATTATCGATATTATATAAAAAATCTTCCATTTAATGATAGACAGAAAGTAATACGGGTGAACAAAGATGGTCCCATAATAGAACGACCAATCACAGGACACTTTTTTGGAAACAAATCCGAAAAAAATTTAACTCAATCGCTTCATCAACTGCGTGGAAAGAGTGGTAACAGTCCATGAGGTATCGAATTGAGAAATATAAATACATCGAGAAATAATAATTCTACTGGCCTTCCGTAGATGAACAGATAACAGAACTACCTAAGTTGAATATCACGATGCATTCATATCGTCCAAATATTGTTTATATAGAAACACTGATACTCATTAATCATGATATGGTTGAACATTTGTTAGTATGCATTATGGAAATATTTCCTCTTCGAATGAACTGTTTCATAAATAAAATATGTATGTTAAATATAGGCAACCGATGTTCCACAATGAGTACAATTTGGTTATTTCATATTTGCTAACTTTATTCAATGGTGTTGATATGTTATATTCAAAAGTGAGGAATCCGAGAATCAAATTTAATATTGCAGGGATCATTATTGGACTTGTGAGTGTTTATGACGCAATAACAAAGAATAATAATTATAGTTGGGAAGTTACCAATCAAAATTTCATGAATTAACTTTAAACTGCAATGTGATGAATTAGTAGCAATACCAAATTTTTCTTGCCAATGATGGTGACGTTTGGAATGAGCACAAACTTTAGTAAAGAAAATTAACAACATAACGGGTCATATTTTAGTAATTAGATATCCGCTAGGGAAATCAACTCATGGAAGAAAGTTTGATTGGTTCCACTTTGGTTGGTAGCTCCTCAGGTGAAATATTTTGTTAGAAATTTCGTTAGATTACAGTTCTTAATATTTAGTTATCAAACAGGATCGTGAATCATTTTTTGATATGATCAAGTGTTACCGACAAAAAAATCTGAAGAATTTAAAGACCCATCTCAAAGGACCATTAGATTACATGGATGCATATTGTACTGTCAATGCCACAAATGACTATCTCACAACAGTTTGGAGACTGGTCCCACGTGATTCTTACGACATCGCTATTTTTCTCACGAGGTGTAAAACAGTTTATTAAAATATGAAAACACAAATTGTTCTATCAATTAATAGATGACATTTATCCATCAATCAGTATTTTCCTGACGATAGAAATAATAATCTTATAGTTTGATGATAAACAAAAGTAATGAGCGAAATATTCACATGATAATATATGAGTGATAGAATCTAGGGGATAAAAGTTCATCATTGTCGTCAATAGTCAATTCTTAAGTCAAATTATATATTACTTTTGCAGATATGGTCTTTTCGTGGATGAATACAATTCAAAGAGTGAAAGGATTCAATTCGTGAAATTGGGTGGTGAGTATTTAAAATCTGTCGAAATCAATTTGTATTTAACTAGAATTTATGCACTAAGAAGAAAGAGTTTTCTTGGACCTTCAACAAATGTTTAATATCACCGCAGGATCAGCAAGACGATATCCAGCATCTGGGTATCAGAAGTACAGAGTAGATGGCAGTATGTATGTGCCATCTACGTCTATTACAGATCTAGGAAATTTTAGTAGTTTTCCTGTCATTGTACACGAAACAGCCCATTTGTAAGAAATTTCAGCATCAGTGTAAACATCAACTTGATAATTCTACCTGATATCAATGGCAAATGTGAAACATTTCAGGTTTGGAGTTAAACACGACGAGTTGCTACGCAACGGAAGTGAGACTTTTCCCGGAAATATCATGAAAGCCACAGTGGGTTATTGCAAAACCTGTTTGTCATGGAGTAATGCCAGCAGAAATTATATGCAAACATTTTTCAGGTAAATCATCAGCTAAAATTAAAATTAACTTAGTGAAAACGGCTCTCAAATGTCAAGTTAGGATGACATAGAATGCTTTCAATTGGGAATAAATAAACAGAGCCTGATAATATGTTTCTTTAGAGTAGTTCTTATTCATTGCTATTTATCACTTTTATAATACTATTGTAGTTCTCCGGACCGTTGCACTTTTATGAACAGACCTAGGTCACTGCAAAAGCCAGGACCACGAAAGATATGGACTGTAGATCAACAGTGTCAATGCTATGGACATGACCCTTCACGAAAGGTTTGTGATGATGCTTTTATTAAAGTGTATAATAAATGTTAATTCGGAGATATTGTTACAGTCATTGCGAAAAAACAAGAGCGGAGTCTTGATGGGTCCCAACTTATCATGTATTACCAATTTACACTGCAAAGTTCGTGGTGGTACTAGTGTTATGGCACCCATACCTATGGACGGTACACCGTGTGGTAGAAATAAGGTTGGTAGCAAGAATATCCCTACTATTGTATCAATTATTGAAAGATATGTTGTTCCTCACTCAAGCCATATAGGAGTCAACCCTTAATCAGTGTACAGGAAAAAATGTTTCGCGTACCATTCAGATTCACAATAACCACCTGTATTAATTGCATGAAGTAATGAATTTTTTATTTCAGGTTTGCTGGAATAAAGAATGTAGCGAAGATGAACATACGATACAGAAAAATGCACGATTGTACAAACACAAAATATGGGAACCATATTTCAGTATCTGAACAGTAAACATTATACATTGTTCTTATTGTTGTTACATTTCCGTCATTCTATTTGACTATTAATGAAGCAAAGTTTCATTCTATCTGAATATCTAATTCACTGAGAATTTTTGGTTGAGAAAAAATTAGTTTCATGTTGATAATGATCAGTGAATAATAAATAAATATGAATAATAAATATGACAATAACCATAAACTCAATCCCAATTTTTCCATCTTGTATCCATTCTATCAACAGTTAACTTCAGTTTTCTTTATCTTCATTGCAAAAAATCATACTTTTATTTAAAAAATCGTATTATTTACTTAAACATTTGTCTCACGTCCGTCTACAAAACTATAATTTTCAGTATACTCCCATAGCTGATAATGCTACAATAAATAATACTAAAGTACTACTCCTCAACGACACGATAATTCATTAGCACAATACCATTGCTGCAACTTATAAGACAATAACATCCAAATCAGGACAACTTGGCGCCCTACTCAATTGGAGATCATCCCCAGAACTACCTCGCAACCGTCCCCCAATTCACCCCTATAAAAAAAAAAAGAAGAGAAAAAAAAAAAACAAAATTACCCACCCCAACGGATATCATGTATCCATATATACAAATACTCGCAAAGAATTCTCGAGATATCAAATCTCATTTTTAAAAATTGCGCTCGCTCGCGGCAAATTAGATTCGCTGCAGTAGGCGCACGTTGTACGGAAATGTCTACGGCAATATGCCTTGACGAGGGTGAGAAAATGACGACAGAAAAAGATCCGCCGCGGCGCGAAGTAGTGAAGAAAAATAAAACGAGAATGAATATAAAAAAAAATTAATAATAATAATAATAATAATAATAATAATAATAGTAAGATAGAAAAATAAAAAAATAAAAGAAAAGAAGGGATGAGCGGGAAATTCCAAAGAATGAACCTTCGTGGAGAATGAGAATAAAAAGCTGCGGATGGAAAAGAAGAAATTGGACCATTCAATGCTCCACTCGGTAATTGGAAAGCGAATTTCGGCCTATCACATATACTCTTACACATACAATTATATATATATATATATATATATATATGTATACATACGTGGATTTGAGGGTGTATGGTTATATATGTCAACAGCTTGGCGAGAAGCAGCCCAACGTTCTTCCGCTTATCGGATAATTACTGCGATGGGTTTTTGTGATGTGAGGAGGGAGTTGAATATACTTCTCCACACTTGCGCTCTTTCTTACTCCAGTGCGAACAAAATTGCTGAAGGAAGAGTGTGGAAAAAAAAAAAAAAGGAGAGAGGGTGAGTGGAGGAGAGTCGTTACAAAAAGTCAAGTCGGATCAGAGAGCCTGAGGGGTTGGTATAGAACGCACGTGGGGCGTTGAGAATGAAGACGTTAGATTAGCGTCATCTCGAGTGATAACGTTAATTTTTTCTTTTACTCCGGTTTTTTTTTTTTTTATTATTTTTTACTATAGCGGCCTTGAGCCCCTTATACAAACGGCTGCTATATAACCACTACCTACTCCACCTTCAAGTTATATACCGTATAATCGTGTCTTTGGAATTTCTATTCCAATTTGGAAGAAAAAGAACAGACAAAAAAATGGGGAGAAGTGGAATTTTAGCTCGTTGCCACATGGTTCAATTGCATTTCTTGGTATTGTTTATAATGATTATGATTTCTTGGACGGATTTGAAATTAGCAAAATATTACTGGTTGTGTTGTGAATTTTCCTCAACACGAAGATAATGGTTTATTTTGTTCTTTCCAAACTTTATGAAAAAATTACCATTAATGTCGAGGAAGAATTATGTTAGCGTCATTAATTCATCATATTGCAATTTAAAGATATTACAACTATGTGAATAATTGAAGTTTTTTACAATAAGTTGATTTGGTTACTTATTGTAGATGATTCACGATAACTATATATTTCACGATTTATCTAATGTAATGAAATAATTGTGAAGAACTATGACATCTTTATTTTCATTCAATTTATCATTCGTTCGAGTTTCAGCAACTTTTCCAAAACATAACTGGGTAATTATCAGCTATTTTAATTGGTTTTGTTTTTGGTAATTCTATGGAGAACGTTACTGAAATTGTGATGGAGAATCATTGGTTATGAATTGGTATAATAAATTTGTAACACTAATGCAAATATCTGGTGACTTTTGACATATGAAAATGATAAATTACCAAAATATCATAATTTCTTTACTACTTCCACGATTTTATCGAAAAACCAACTAATTTTTATCCATAAAACTTGATGAACTGAATCAATTAGGGTGTTTACATCAACAAAAGTGAGGTTATGAGTTGTCTGTATTTCAATGTTGGTATTATATCTTACTACAGGCATACCAAATTAGGCTGTGGTAAATTCACGTATCCCTGTATTAAGAAAATTTTAGTATTCTTACTATAGAAATACTTGATACAAATAAATATTTATAAACTCATATCCAAATATATGATTCATTTGTTACAAATAAACTCTTCTCACAGGCTATAGAAATTCTCGTGCAAGAACACTCTACGTTATCACAAAAAAAGAAACAATAGAGGTATAAATAAATTTCTATATCGGAATATTGTGCGTTTGCATTTTCGAACTTGTGTAATTTTCTTTCCCCACATCTTCGTAAATTATTGATACATTCGATACCGGAAAATACTACTGTATTTCAAATTCACAATTGACAATTCAATCAGACATCTAACTACTGCTATCTTACAACTTATTTTTATACACCGTTATTTTAATATCTAATTTCAACGTATTATCAATTAATAAAAGTTTTATATACCATTTTATCAGACAAGCGTAATAAATGCGAAAATGGAAATAAATTCAACTCATCTGCTAGTTCATCGTCTTCTTCACTTTCATTTTATTTCTTCGTTTTTATAGCTATTGCATGGTGAATATACGCGAAAGGTTGGCGCGACGGACGTACGAAGGGGGAGGTAATGGCTTGGGGACAATTTTGCGCGAAGGAAAAAAATAATTGGCAGACGTAGTTGGAAAGCATGGGAGTCGTACTTTGTCCATCCGGAGTCTCGTTAAGCAAAAATAATGGAGATTATTAAAAAAATCTCTTCTTTCCAGCTTTTCTTCTCGTTTCTTTTTATTTATTTTTTCTTTTTTTCACCGTCTCCTCTTCTTGAAGCATTACCTTGTGTGAAAAGAGTGAAATCATTATATTTCAAATGGAACAACATCGTTAAATAAATTTCGATATAAAGAAACAATCTTTGTTGATAATAAAAAAAAAAAATAATACCACTCACGTTTTTGACCTTTTTCATCTCATTGGACGCGTCTGTGTGACGACAACTGTCCCATCATGACATCGTCGTTGTGTCGTTGTCGTTGACGCACGTGCTTTTTCACTGCTACGTCATTAATTACAGTCCGCGTGTCTCTACCTAGATTCCAGAAATGCGAAGTAACGACCTGTCCTCATTTCTCGCCATCTCTACATCTCTGCTATATAACTTCACCTCATCCAAGTCACCTTCTGCAACTACTTCGCTGTCATTATTTAACGAGACGTGTCCCACACAGCATATTGCAAGAGTGTTACTAACCGTTGTTTTTTATTTTTATTATTTGTATATTTATTTTACAATTATTTGTCATGTCGAAAATCGATTTTTCACCATCATTGTTTTATATTCAATAGTAAACTTTTGAAATCAACAACTTGCAAGATTTATCTAGAGGAATATGAAGAACAACATCAATGTGGAAATATAGTTCATGTTCTTATTCATTTAACGATCAAATATTAATTTAAGGACAGTTATTTATAAACTTGAGAATACTTCAACGTGTTATTCGTCAGGTGTAGTTACATAATTAATAAAAAATACACGAATGTAAAGAATCTTTGATTACATTTAGAGATGGTAATGAATACTTGTTTTTCACATACAGGATATTTACGTTGATAAGAAGCTCAGATAAACATTACCGTCACAACTATATTGTTAAATATATATAAACCATTCATGATATGTATGAAAAACTGTAGAGTCGTATGTCATTTTTAAATTGATATATTTTAAAGTCTATAAATTGAAATAAACTAACCTAGTTATTCACATAACGCCATGAAAAACTCTCAAGTATTTATAACAGAAAGTCTGACGTTTGGATAATGGATCTAAATCGATGAAAATATCGTACACAAGGACACATGTATAAGTAAAAAATAATATCTACCAATACTAAGCTACTATAATAGATGAATACATTTCATCACTATATTGACTCAGCTGATAAATTATTATCACCAAATTCCATGGCCGTTACTAATTATTTTATAAATATGGATAACTATAAAAAGAATTGTTCATTCTCTACGCCGAAATCATTCAGTCAAGTTGAACCAAATTTAACAATGCCGAGATTTATTTTTCTTTTGTTATCTTGGTGCTTCATAACATGGACGAGCAGATGTTTCGCTGACAATCTCCCTACAGTTCATCCAGGAGATAAAGGTACTTATAAAAATCAATGTATTGTTTGAATCATCAACAACTTAACTTATTTTTATTTATGTGTGTGTTATACTCACTGTTCACAGTCTTATTACGAATAAACAGTCGAGAAGATGAGATACTATCCATACCTATGAGGAAAATAAATTCATTCTTAGCGAACGAAAATTTACCAGTGTGGATTGTGCAAGGAGATAAGCCTGATGAATTAATTCCGGATCATGAGGTGAGTGGTTCGAAGCACATTGAAATCAGTTTACAGTGCTTTTACTAATTGTTTATTGACATTTTCAATTAGGTGATGAGAGAAATTGGACAGTTCAGTATGTATCAAGACAGCGATCACTCTTCGGCAGCAGTGTACTTTTACAATTTAAAAAGACTTGTAATGATTTATTTATATGATAATACGAGTTTAATTCATGAGTATTGTTTGAACATATTGATGAAAATATTTACGTAATATTTCGCAGTATGGTATTGTTGACGTTCGTTTCATCATCAAGGCGATTCCCATTGAAGACATCGCCAATGAGTTCACAGTGCACGACTTTAACACTTCTGGTGTGATATCACGACATCCAGATCTGCATGGACATCGTTTCTCAAGATCGACTGGAAACAATCTACTCGCTAATCATCTTTCTGAAAGCATTGGTAATAGATGGTTCTCTTAAATTAAATGATAGAGATTGATTGGCAAACATTAATGAACTATAAAGTCCATGCAAATCATCCAAACCTGTCTGTACTTATTACTCGTGTTAACTAGTCTAACTAGTGATAACAATCATACATATAGTTTATATTTTTGAATTTGTTGAATCATTACCAGTAATTTTTATTATAAGTATATTCTGTTTTCTATAGGAACTAAGTTGGTTAATGAGAGGCATTCAGGAATCAGATCACGTCGGGCATTGCCAGAAGTTGTTTACGTACAAGCATTAATCATCGTCAATTACGATGTACTTCTAGCAATGTAAGTATGGGATTTTTACTATGACCGTTCTTTCAATATCATTAATATGATTTTATTTCTACAGACGCCGTGAATTCGGTGAAGATATTGGAATTGTGCATTATTTACTGGTATTATTCAATAATGTTGACATGTTGTATTCAAAAGTGGATGAACCGAATGTAAAGATCAACATCGCTGGGCTAATTATTGGAACTGTAAGTAAGCGTTCATGCGTAAGTGGGTGAAATACTGGTAACATAATTGAACAGTACTAATGTAAATTGACTTAGTCATATCCACTCAGTTTCCAATATTTCGTTGAAAAACAAACGAGAATTGAGTGTGACAATTACAGAGTCGTATCTGAAAGCATTGTTGTTATTTTTTACTCAAATCTAATAGCATTTCTACACTCAAGTATCATGTGTTAATTAGGATCGTGATTCATTTCCTTCACTGGCTAAATGTTATAAGACTAGGAACGACGGTGGGGTTGTTAGAAATTACATGGAAACTCGTTGCACTAATTCTGCTATACAGTCCTATCTTGAAAAGCATTCGAAAGTAGTACCACCTGACTCTCATAATGTTGCTATTTTTCTCACGAGGTTTGTGTCCAATATATTCTATATCATTCTGTATTACTGTAAAGAATTGAAGAGTACTCTTGCGGTGGCTTCTTCTTAATTTTCATAATTATTTTTATTTTTCCAGTTTCAATCTACGCTTCAAACTATTGTTCATAGATCAGTCACTGCATGGTAAGCATTTGATAAGCTCTGGAATGGTAATGAATAGTAGTTATAAATGTGCGTCACTTTCAATTGATTTACTTACATTATTATCATAGGAATGGCCTCTGATGAAACGGTCAGTCCTTACCAAATAAAACAGAGTGGTTTAACATTAACTCCTGTTATCAGTGTTTATCATATAGAATATTTTGGAAATTTCCACACAATTGCCCATGAAATGGCACACGCGTAAGATATATTGCAAGATTTTGATACAAAGAATGACGATTCGGGCCAAAAAATTTATATGCTTATGCATATTTTAGTCTCAGGGTTCACGCACACGATAAACAGCCATACACTGATGAAAATGGAAATTGTTGCGCATATCTAATGAAAGAAGATGAAGGCAATTGTAAAAATTGCTTATCATGGAGCCCTGCCACCAGGGAAAGTTTGAAAGCATTTTTCAGGTGAACCTTCATTGATTTGTAAAATCTAATAAAATTGATAATCACATTAGTCAATTTTAGTTCCCGTGATCGTTGTTTTTTCATGAAAAAACCTCGTTCACTAGAAAAACCAGGACCACGGGTGATCTGGACACTAGATGAACAATGTCAATGTTATGGATATGATTACGGATCTATAATAATTCCAAAAAGGGTTTGTGTATTTTGTTTCATAGCAAAATGTGCATTTGATTACTCTTGAATTTTTGCAAAGCAAAATTGTAACAGACATACATATTGCTCAATATAATCTTTCTCGAATTCCAATTGAGGCAGTATTGCTATGTGGCGGTTGAAATTTGAAGCGTATTTCACAAATACTGCTTCAAGCTTCCTGAGAAATAATTAAATCATTTTGCATTCCAACACGAGTAAAAATAAATTGATATCTTTCTTATTTTCATTGCAGTCATTGATAGATAAAGTCTGCCGCATTCCCGCCAGAGAAAAATGCGAAACGAACTTGATATGTTATAGTAGGAATGGAGACTCTCATATTGCTCCTGTTTTGTTGGATGGAACGCCATGTGCTTCAGACATACGTGGTGTAAACAAGGTAGCAGACTTTTCATACTGTACTGAAATTAAATTCTGATTATAGAAAAAGTTTTTCATTATCATAAATTCAGTCTGCGGTTATTAAATTGATGATACTCTTTCCTAGGTTTGCTGGAATAAAGAATGTAAACCAATCCAAAAACATGACGAGAGTGAATCCACTGAAGCCAGTAATACAACGCTTATATTGCGGGTACAAGATCTTGAAGTGCTATCGCTCGATAGTCCACAAAGCTCACTCATATCCACAATATATCGTGTATAGAGAGAAATTCAACACAATATATCAATCGTTATGACTTCAGAATAAAACATCTCAGCTTTTTCTTATTTAAAATAATGAAATATCCTAAGTGAAAATTAATGAATTCATTTGAATGAGCAACGGGTCACACTGTGATGTAACAATTATTACTGTTCGTGCTATATATCATATCAAAACTATAGGTCAACTAAATTCTTAGTCGAACACAATGCTACTATATTAAACGATTCGACTTTATCGTTCTATAAACAAACGTGACGTAAGAGAATATTATATTTGGATGAATATCAAGTAGCTCTAATAGTTATATATAATTCAATACATAGTTGACACAGCTGGTATATTACTTATTGTGAGATTTCACCGCCGTTACTAAAAATTGTATAAATATAGGTAAATCTCAAAATATTATTCATTATATTTGTGAAAACGTTGTGAATAAATTCATGAAGAATTTACGAATGATGAATTTGTTACCATTTGCATTATCGTTGCAATTTATTATTTGGACTGCATTCACTGCTGCTGATGATTCAATTAGATCACATCCAAGTGATGAAGGTGAGAAATTTATAATCAAATATTATAATATTGCAAAAACTGTTCTATTGTCATTTCAACGCACACTGTTATTAACATTTACAGTGAAATTGCGGATTGTCGATAAGAATAAAGATGAATTCGATGTCACTTTGAAGAAATCGGTTTCATTTATAGCGAACGAAAATTTGCCAGTATGGACGGTGCGTGGAAATGCACCCAATGTATTAATTCCTGATTTTGAGGTATAAGTGACTGAGAAGTTGACTGAATTCAGTCTGCTGTATGTGAATAACTTGATAATAATTATACCAATTTTCCTATAATTTTGTTGAGCCATTCTTTCAGTAAAAAATGAACCAATATATTATTGTGTAATATTTGATGAATTTGGAATAATCTTTAGTATGTTGAAATATATCACACAACATCACGAGCTTTTATTCTGAATAGTTCAAAGAAGTATTATGACAATTACATATAAGTGTTACAGGATGAAACAATAAATCTGTGATAATAATAATAAAGTGAAACATCAAGAAAATAGTAACATGACAAAATACCATGGTTTAAAATTATATTTGTATATTATCTAGGGAATGTATAATTCACTTACATGATGGAAAGTTCAAAAAGTGTTAACTTGATGATAAAATTTATTTTCCATTTGAATTAGGTTATGAAGAAAATTGGACAGTTCAGCATGTATCAGAACAGTGATCATTCTTCAGCAGCTGTGTACTTCCACAAATTACATGAATTTGTAATAATACATTTATATTAATTCACAATTTTGAAATTACTGTTATTGTTCTATGCAAATTGATTGAGAATAGAAAAATACATTAGACATTTTTTCAGTATGGTATTATTGATGTTCGTTTCATTCTCAAAGCCATTCGTCTTGAACATATGAAAAATCAGTTTGAAATAAAGTTTTCGACAAATCATGGTGTCCAAGAACGAAATCCTTGTCACTACAATCATCGGAAATCAAGATCAACTAATAACACAGATTATCTATTGTCTATTGACGCTTCTTCAATGATTGGTAATATATATTTTATTAAGAATAACATTATATAGATTAATTAGTTAGCATGTATAATTTTTTTATAAATTACCTGTACATAATACACGCATTTTTAATACTATATCAAAGATTACAATTGAAAAAGTGAAAATAATATTGGATGTAATAGTAAAACACTTAAATTTCAATTCAAGTTGTATGAATCAAATGAAGTATGAATAGTTAGTTGATTATTATTTAATGTAAACAATTTAATAATAACTATACATGTTGTTTTCAATAGGAGCAATATCACTTAATAATACTCAGTCATCAGTCAGATCACGACGAGATATTCCAGACGTTGTTTATGTGAAAACATTAATTATTGTTAATTATGATCTACTAATAACAATGTGAGTATCATATGAATTATTTCACCTACACTTTGTGCTAATAGATGTATTATTTTTAATGAGTCTATCTATCTTTCAATATGAATTCCAGAATTTCTAACGAACATTGAAATTGTACATTATTTATTGATTTTATTCAATAATATTGACATGTTGTATTCAAAAATAGGAGAACCAAAAATTAAGATTAATATCGCAGGAATTATTATTGGAACTGTAAGTAATTCATAAGTAAATTCTGTAATTAATTATTGTAGGTAATTGCGTATAGAATGGGAAATATTTATGTCTGCCATATTATGTATTTGTTTTTTGAATGAGATATTTTAATGTATCTTTTTTTAATTCTATATTCATGGGTATTCTCAATACTATTATGCAGACCTAGTACATTTGTCGGTGAGGGGATGTTTGTAATTTTATTAATAACAGAATTAATTTTAACAAAGTCGTGTGTGGGTACACTACAACTATATCTATGACTCAAATTGAGTTCTATATAATTAGTTTCAATTCAATCAATACACATACACGTAGTTTTGTATGAAATTAATTCTATCAACAGGATCGCAGATCATTTTCTTCACTGACACGTTGTCATAAAGAAAAAAATGATGGAAGTCGTATCAATCATTTCATAGATGCTAGTTGCACCAACTCCGCTGTACAATCTTATCTTCGCAAACATTCAAAAGTGATACCACCTGATTCTTATAACGTTGGCATTTTTCTCACAAGGTCTAATCAATAATCTATCACATATTTTTTTGTTTATAAAACCTGTTGATGAAACATGTCAATGTCGATTTTCCAGTTATCGTCTGTATGAGAAAGTGCCTACTTTAAAAAATTTTCTGGGCGGTAAGAATATTCAAAATAATTGTCAAATGATAAAAATCACTAGACAAAAATTAACAGGACTTTTGATCAATTTATTTTCATGGTTATAGGACTGACTTTTGTGCCAGCATTTGGACCTTACAACGTAAAAAAATGTGGCTTTATGACAGGACCTGTTATGAGTGTATATCACAAAAAATATTTTGGCAATTTTCATGTTATCGCTCATGAAATTGCACATGGGTAAAACATTTTACATTATTCATTTGATAATTTTAATAATTAACATCTTGCACAATATTCATTTATACATATATTCTATCCTCAGAGTTCACTCACACGATGAAGAACCTTATGTTGATGAAGATGGAAATTGTCACGCATATCTCATGAAACGAACATCTGATTTCTGTGAAAATTGTTTATCATGGAGTCATGCCAGCCGGGAAAGTTTAGCAAAATTTTTCAGGTAGATTTTGTCTTAATTATGAAATAAGTGTGTATAATTCTGATTTTATTAAGTTCATATATTTATTGTGCTGATTGTTGAAGAAAATGATATGTCCTGCAAAATTTTTCTCCCACATACTATTCACACAAATTTTCGAGTCATAAACTTCACTTTCAGATAAGAACAGATCAATAAACTGAATGAAATTGAAAACCACAATTTATCGTGGAGAAAAAAAAGAACTGCTGAACATTTATCAATCTTAAATTTACATGAATCCCCAGTAAAATTCAAATAATTAATATTTAACTCTATGATTTAACAATAATTGCTCAAACAGATCTCAGGTTATTCAATTATTATCCACAACTGTTCATTCTAGGTATAAAAACACATTCGAGTCCAGTCACTATTTTCTTATTTTCTTCGACATATTATTTTCCATATGGATCCATAATTCGATCCTGTCCTAATAGTTATTAAAAATGAAATAGATGACTCATTATTTACATAATACAATTTCAGTTCACGTAATCGTTGTTTTTATATCGATAAACCTCAATCACTGATGAAACCGGGACCACGAGAAATGTTGACAGCAGATGAGCAATGTCAATGTTACGGATATAAATCAGCAGGGACTTCAAGAAGGGTCAGTAAATTTTGTTGTTAAACTATTCACGATTTATTGCAGTTTATTGGGTAGTATATATCCATTAATAGTTGACACATTGTATTTCACCTTACTGCTGTAATAATTGTGATTGCTGACAGAGTAACCGTAATCTAATCCGCATTCTCTGGAAGAAATTCGAACTTGTATCATCACAGTAACAATTATAAAAAAATAATATCTTTCGTAATCCCGTTGCAGTCTTTGTTGGATAAAATTCGCCAAATTCCCACGACAAATATGTGTAGAATGAGATTAAGATGTTACGATCAAGATGGAAAATCTCATACTTCTATCAAACCTTTAGATGGTACTCTATGTGGTGAAGATATGGATGGTATCAGCAAGGTAATATGCATTGTCCACACCGAGTTTGATTCAACCACCAAGAACATTATCAACAATGAACACTACAGTCTATGCTTATTGAATTATTGATCTTTTCACTAGGTCTGTTGGCACAAGGAATGTGAACGAGTAGAAAAATATGAAGAAGGGGACATATAGGAAGGATGTATTGAGACATTGATCCTATGCCACTATGATACTATTCTGATATACGCAAATCTTGAATAAATGATCAATGTTTATTCTATAGAGATATGAAATAAATTTGAAAATGAAAGATACAATTTATGTAGTTTCACTATGAATTGATTTTTTAGAAAAATGTTGAGTTGCTAACTATAATAGTAAATGGTAATTCGCTTCATAGCATTCAAACTGTCCCAATATTGAACATGATTGAACAATTGTTCACACAGTTCTTTTGTTTACGGATTAAAATTACTGATCACAGTATAAATTCTCAATATGTGGTTGATTCAGCTGAAGCTTTTCATTACAAGCCGTCATATCCGCACCATTATCTATGTTGTACAAATACGAATTTATTGTATAAAGACAAGTACATTTGTAGGAATAGTCAATTTTAATTGTGTGAATCGTCCAATTAATGTTTCTGAAGAACTATACAATGATGAATTTATCATATTTCATCTTGACGTGGTACTTTGTGATTTGGACGACTGGTAGCATTGCTGATAATGTAATTGAAGTGCATCCCAGTGATAAAGGTAATAACTTGAAAAACAAATACGAACCTTTCTCTGAAATTATGTGTATCGTATACTGAGCTTATTTTCTATACTCACATTGTGAATAATTGTTGTACTATTGATTTCCGATCATTTTCATGAACAGTTTAAATTTAAAAATCGAATGATTGTGTTAAACATGATGCAGAAGTGGGCTTGTATTCATAAGTAATAGACAAATCGAATTAGTTTCAACAAGTACATTAAACAAAGTGAATATATATTTTCAATCGGTAGTTACACCCATCATGTAGTAGATAACTTGCTATGACACACGCACTGCAATCGTCGGTGTAGTGATAAAGCAAACGATAACGATGTACAACCACTGTTAATGCAAAATACTTTTTCATGTTTCGAATGTTCAGCATTGAAATATAATATTCATAGAGACTTCTACAATGAAAATATTATTTTATATTGCATTTGCGTGGACCTTGATGTATTGTACACAAGTGAATGTTTCTTCTGATCCGAATGAAATCATTTTGAATGATGAGAGTGATGAATTCAAAATTTTATATCAATTTCTCGCATAAATTTATAAAAATTACATAATGTCTTACAACATTTTTTTATTACAACTCACAGTCAGATTGCACATAGCCGATGGGAATCAAGAAGAAATAGTTGTCACCTTGAAGAAAACGGTCTCATTCTTGGCGAATGAAAATCTACCGGTGTGGATCGTGCGAGCGAGTGACACAGAGAATTTAATTCCGGAAACTGAGGTACAGTATTCAAAGTATATTTCACATATCGTGTTTACCATTTTTATTAATCCAATGTAACAATTAATTTAATATACCATATGTATGAGTTTAGCACTCACCGTTTCTTCTTTTTTATCATTTGAATTAGGTGATGCAGAAAATTGGGCAGTTCAGTATGTATCACGACAAGGATCATTCTGCAGCAGTCATGTACTTCTATAATCTACAAAAATTCGTAATAGTTTTATTTCTATGAAGAAAGAAAATGACAATCGAATGTATCATTAAAATATACACGATTTATTTTACAGTATGGTGTTGTTGATGTTCGTTACATCATTAAAGCAATTCCTATTCAGGATATCGATAAACAATTGAGAGTGGAGCGTTTTGTATTTCATGGTGTACAAGAACGAATTCCTCAACAAAAACATCGTAGAACTAGATCAGTGGACGACGACGAAGATCTTCCATTGATTAATCATTCATCTATAACGATTGGTATAACATGCTCATATTACATTGAATGATTTAGAATAATTAGTGAATTCAAACATAGGAGCTAGCTGACTAGGTTGTGAACATTCCAATACTTGTTTGTGAGTATTTAATTCAACTGATCATGCGACAAATAAGTTTCATATAAATACTTATTCATGAATTCAAGTTTACAATTCATTGTGTATGAGAAAATGCTGATAGTTATTAGATGAGAGTGTTAGTTCCCAAAAAAACTACAATCATCCAATGATAATGCAGACTTTTTATTTTTAGGAAAACAATTGTCGAATGGGAGTCAATCGTTAATCAGGTCACGTCGAGATGTTCCTGATGTTGTTTATGTGCAAGCATTAGTCATCGTCAATTATGATCTACTGACAGCAATGTGAGTCCAATATGTATATTTACATGCTGTGAATCTCTCAATGAGTATTAATTATGTACCCGAATAGTGATCTCACATCATTCAAAGGGAACACTACCAAATCCTAGATATGGAATAATATAACTTATTCAATTATGTCTATGCAAATGGAAACGAAAATATTGATTTCAGGATAGGGTCGATAAAAAATTCTCACAATTTTTTTAAATTTGTTTCATAGGCGCAAGGAAATGTTTGGAAATATTGGAATTGTGCAGTATTTGTTAACTGTATTCAATGCTGTCGATATGTTGTATTCAAAAATGGAAGAACCAAAAATAAAAATCAATATCGCAGGAATAATAATTGGAACTGTAAGTATATCTATATTATTGATAACAATATATGTCAGTGATAGTAGCCCACTTTGACATCTCGTATATCATCCAATATTTCCCTTATGTCCTGGTAATAACAATGAGCACCGAATTTACGAAAATGGGAGCGACAAATCATTTTAGAGTGAATACAAGTTCGTAGTATTCGTAATCGAAATATCGTCATGTACTCCAGGGTTACCTTCATCAATAAATATCCATAGATTTTTCATGTAAAAAACGACTGAATTGATAACAGCAATTCTCAACCATAGTTTCCGGAAAATAATGCTGGGCATTTGAACATTACACTATATATCATTTTTTGTATCAGGACTTTGAGTCATTTCCTTCACTGGCTAGTTGTTATAAACAAAGGAGGATTCGTGGCATTCTCATAAATCATATGGAAGTACGTTGCATCAACATCGCTACACAGTCATATCTCCAGAAGCACTCAAAAACAATATCGCCTGATTCTTACAATGTTGGAATTTTTTTAACAAGGTTTGAATATCTAATATTTTCAATTTAGTTTCACAGTCATATAGAACTGGGGCATAATATTCCAATTGTTTATGGAATATCTTCATCATTATCGACATTCTTTCAGTCATGATCTACGCATTGAAATTCTGTTTCTGAACAACGCAGTTGACGGTAAGAATTGGTGAGATATGGAGATCATGCCTAGCGGATTTTGAATTACCAAAATATTACCGGTGGTGTTGTCAATTTTTCTTATGAAAGGATAGCCGTTTTTGCTATTTCCAAACGTGGTAAATTATCAAAATGTTACAATTTTCTTACTGCTTTCACGATTTTACTGTGAAACTACCAATTTTCATCCATGAAATTGGGTAAACTGAATCCGCAAAGGCATAATAGCATTGAGTGTTTTTGAAGTGATAGTTTAATCTATCTACATCATTACGATAGGAATCAGTTACGATCGAACGAATGGTCCTTACGATACAAGACGTGGTGGTTCAACAATTGTGCCGGCAATTGCTGTTCATCATCATAAAAATTTCGGAAGTTATCACACTATCGCTCATGAAATAGCACATGCGTAAGATAAATTTGTATGATTGGATAGCTATGCATGACAGTTCACAGAAATATTTATATCCACATTTATATATTAGGCTCAGATTTCACTCACACGATAGCAAGCCATACGTCGATGATGAAGGTAATTGTTGCGCGTATCTTATGAAAGAAGGAGCAGATACTTGTAAGAATTGTCTGTCATGGAGTCCCGCGACGAGGGAGAGTTTAAAATCATTTTTCAGGTATGCTTCTATCAATTGTTAGAATATGACAAAAATCACAACTCCAATAAAAACAGTTGGATAAGTATCTGCATAATACAATTGCAGTTCCCCAAACGGCTGTTTCTTCATCAATAAACCACGCTCTTTGAAAAAACCAGGTCCGCGAAAGATTTGGACTGAAGATGAACAATGTCAATGCTACGGATATGACTCGGCAGGTGCTTCAAAAACGGTAGATAGTTTCTGTTTATTTAATCTTATTGTACGCTGTTCAAGACAGATAGACATCAGTTGCCAATGCCCAAATCACTGTAGAGCTACCAATCTGGTGGTCCGGAAGTGAATTCATTTTGTAATGAATGAGTGAGGGTGAGGTTCCTGGTGTGACCAGTATGAGAAGTATGAAAGATCAATGGTTTCGTCCATTTTGTTGCAGTCATTCATGGATAAATTCTGCTGGAGAGGCCTCAAACAACAGTGTGAAAGCAATTTAAAATGTCTCGATGTTCATGGAAAATCTCATAATGCCCCTGTCCTTTTGGATGGTACGCCATGTGGTGAAACTACGGGAAGTGTGAGTTAACAACTAGATATGTCTATATTTTATTGCCAATTATGAATAATTATTATTTTCCATTGCATTTAAACTAAAGTATATTCATCAAATGGTATTTTTCTTCAGGTTTGCTGGAACAGAGAATGTGTAGCAGTTAAAGAACTTAATGGAGTCAAGAAGTAACACAGTTTACATTTCAATCTTAAAACAATCTTGAATATATTTCATATATTCGTAATACAAATAGTATAGTACGCTATAGTCACATAATTTGAAGTTTCAGCATTATATGTAAACTTGGTATTCTTCCTGAAGTTATATCAGTATTCTTGCAGTAAAAATAGCTATTCTTACCACAGGAAAATTGGCTCAATAATACTTCCAGTTCCGGAAGCAAAAATACTGTTTTTTCAATGTAGTCTGCTGTAAATGTATTTTTAATTTATCACTGTTCTCTTTGACAAACTGTTAATCAAAAAAATTCTACTTCTGTACAGAATCACCTGTTTTCTCTAGTTCAAACAATTTATCTTACATAGTTCTTTAAATAAATTCAATTGCCACAAATATTACTCGGATTTATTTATAGAAAATCCTTCATCAACACATAGAAACCAATACACCTAAATTACTAATTTTCCTCTCTCTTTTCCCATAGCATACCAATAAACAAAAGTGATGGGATTCGAATTATCATCATTCCCATCATCATAAATTCCTTCTCAATGATACGATAAAACAAATTGTTCTGTCATAAATACCAATATTGATACATTGCCAAGTAAGTCACAATTTCATTTGATAACTGAGCAATAAATAAATATTCATGTACATAAAGGAATGGATAAAAAAAAAAGATGCTCAACACTATTGGGAGCAATAAATATTGATGCAATAAACAATAGTATTATACAGTTGCAAATTTGGTAGGTGGTGGCGAGCGTCAAGTGGAATTGTATCGATAGTTTGCGGTTGGTTTGTGCAAGAGTTTCATGGGTCATGTGTGTTATATGCATGTGTGATATACATATATATTGCGGCCACGAATGCTATCGTGATAATCGCTGCTCGATAATATTCTCCAATAAATTTCCGCCACCGATAACGAAGTGAATTTATATTATTGGAGCATTATTGCATGGCTATAAACGCGTTGCACCGTTACGACGTTCTCCGCGGGGCCAATTTGTTGTATTTTGACATTTCTACTGGAGAGGCTTGACAACGACACGCAAAATCCACTGGCAATTCGCCATGATTTTTATTATTTTTTTTTTTTTTTTTCGACATCACATTTTATTTTTTTTATTTATAGTTGTAATTTTTGTTAACCCTTCGAGGCATATATTTTTCTATCGATTTAATTTCAATCGAAATTTTACTGTTAACCCTTCAGCAGTGTATGAAAAAAAAAAAAATGTTTCTGTGCCATTGGTGTGTTGACACAAATGTTTTTTTATTTTGAGAAAAAAAATATTTCTTGTGAGCTTTTGGGGTTTATTCAAATCCGAATTGGGCTGAATTCAATTTTGAAGATGGAATTGTAGAATTTTGTATATCTGATTCCATATTGCTGCCAGAAATCTAGGGAATAGTCTGTTTGGGATAACGACTATTTTTAACATCACATCACAGGTTATCAGAGTCGTTAAATCCAAAATTCATATAAAAATTAGTAAAAATAGAGGATCCAACAGAACCGCTGCAAATTTTGATATATTCTGTAATCACAAAATAAATTAAGCTGAGTGAAACAGATATGGAAGAAAATTTTCATTAAAATCAAAGATTTAAAAAATTCATGGCACCAATTCATGTTGAATCTGCTGTTTTTAATTTCATAATTCTAATATTGTATTTCAATTCAGTGCTCGAAAAAAAAAAAAAACCCCGGACCTAAGTTCTATTGGAATCGTAATGTTTGAAATCGGTCTTTATTGAATTTTTTTATGATGACACATGTCTGACACAAACACTGATTGTCATTAAAATTTTTGCCCATACATGTGGCACACACTTTCAATGAGTTAAGATATTATGTTGTAATATCAGTTTAAATCTACAGAAAAAATGAACGTCAATCTGGTGATGATACAAACTAATTTCTCAACAGTTATCTAAAGTTATTAAATATTACATAATTGTTTCAACGAATCATACAAGAAAAAATTGAAATAAATGATAATAAAGAACGTATATATATAATAAAATAAAAGTGTCTTCCATATTTCAAGTAATGGTATCCCCTACCGTCTTGTGCAACCCCATCTCATAGTTGTTTTTAACATCTATGAAATATTGTCATCATCGGGGCTTAATCGCGTAATAAAATGTTTTTGTCTTGGCTGTTTGTCTACTCTCCGGATGCTAGCACGTTGCATCTACACAGACTAAAAATACATATATACAGACATACACATAATATACTAAGATGGGAACTGGAAGTTTGCTCGAAGAAAAATAAATAAATCGTTATGGCCAAGCGCCAGATCTTCATCTCTATTATTCTATCTTTGCTCATTATACCTTATTTTCATCTCATTTTTTATTTATTCGTCTATTTATTTTGCTATTGTTGTTCACTGTTATACATTATTATAATAGCAATCACATAACTTCTAACTACCAACTCAAAAGAATCTTTTCGATGCAACAATTCTGTTTTGTTAGTGTAATAAGTAATTGTTGAGTTGAAAATGGCGTATTTCTTGTATACATGAGAAACCATCAGTGATTAAACAGAATACAATGTTGTTTGCCATTAAGAACTATGCAGAAAATTGTTCCAAGGGCCACTTACTGTTTTTAACTTTTATGACCTCGTTAAACCAATAGGCAGCAGTACTCCAGTGTCGTTCTCTCCCCCACTCTCACTCGCGTCTCGTTTTTTTTTTTTCCTTCTCTACCCGTTCTTTGTCGTTGTGTCCATACTGCATTTTGTTATGGCTTGTTAAAACGTAAGAATCGTTTCGTTTACATAGCTTGTCTACACGGACTTTTCCAACTGCACTACAAGTCAGTAGAAACTATATTCTCCTTTGGAATAAATTTATCGATTGCTATTTCTACATGAATGTGCGATTTAAATATAAATGTGTCATAATATTTACTGATGAGAATCCAATAGCAATCAACGGTTTATTTGATTTTAATGGCATTTATTATATATTTTAAATACATGAAACTAATTATAAATATATGAGTAGTGGTTTTTGTAGTAGGTTGTCACATAAAACAAACGTGAATTCTCCAAACAATTAAATTAATTTCTGCATATAAAAATGATAATCCGATTATTTTACAACCCTCTGTATCTCCTTTACAATACTACATTCGAAGATGAATAAATATGAATTAAATATACGTAAACGAATGGTATTCAAATGAAACGTCGACAGCAGCAATTGACATAACATTTTCAAATGTTATGTATATTCAATGCCACATGGAAAAGCACAAGTATGATCTCCCAATGGTGCTATATTTGATTGTGCTCTTCTGAGCAATAGAGTAACTATTGTTATTGTACAACTGTGCAACGGTTGAAAAGTTTAAAGCAATATAATAAACATATATGTGCATTATGTATACATACACCTGGTTGAGCAGCTGCATAGGCTTATACTATTTCCATTACATTGGTTTTTGGTATTAACGCGCACAAAATCCGCAGAAAATGATCCGGAAATAATCGAAATTGCATATCGACAATACTCCACGATTATTTGGCTTCCTGCCAATATCAAATGCTATCTCACGCATTCATACTCCCATGAAAATAATTTTATTATTTCATTGGTAATGGATTTCTTCATAATTTATAACAACTCTTGGAGTATTTGTATATTTATGCCATACAGTTGTACAATTTGTGTTAAATTTTACATTCTTAGCATGTCTTATACCAACCAGATACCAATGGCAATAGCTTACATGCTATATCTTTTACAATAATTAATCAAAATGCTCCCTTTATTGTCAATTAAGATTGATGTTATGACTCACGATTATCCTATGAATTTCTAGTTGATTTCCAGGTGATTCTGCACATAAATATAGATTCCGCAATGGAGATATAATAATCATCTTAGTTGTTATTAATATTGTTACTTTATGTATGTTTGAAATTGAATGTGTTGTTGTTGATGTAATTGATGCTATGAAACGAATAAATATGAACGTTAGAGTTCCATATTTATTCTAAACAAGTTTTTCTAATGACAATCAGAAACTGACTATTGATACATAGCTTATCAAATCCCTCACACAATACCAGATTATTTTGTACAGTATCTATATTTTTTGAGACTATTTCTTGTCGTGCACAGCAGTTCAAATAAATACCAATTGAACGCTACTAAATTCATAAAATATTTTAGATCCCTTGTGTCTTTACTGATACAGAATTTATCTTAATTCAATTGTGGAACTGATGAAATTGATTGTGCGTTTATGATAGAATTGTTCAGGGAGTAATTTAATTTCACTACAATGACTGGCAACTACTTTGATGTCATTGTGATATTAAGCCATGCACACCATCCACCACACGTTCTAACTTGATTTGAGTCTAGCTTTGAATATAGTGGGATAAATTCAGTACAGTCGTTTCATCCATACGGAATAGATTAGATAATTAGATGCATTCATAGCTTACACTTTCATGCTATAGAAAAACTAGATATTTATAAATCTACATAAATAAAGGGAGGTCATGCGATGTTTTTATTTCAATGTTGGTATTCTTACTAAATCATACCAAGTTTTGCTGTGGTAAATATACGTATCCCTCTATTATGGTGTCTTTGGTATTCATACTATAGGAATACCAATATTGCTACAAGAACAAGAAAAATTCTGGGAGAAAAAATACTGTTCTTCCACTGTATCTCATTTATTCTCATTCAATTGCATATACTGATGGATAATGGTGAACAAATAACAATATCATATTGATAGATAAAAATTTTTACCGCTTACCTAGTACCTTGAAAAATATATCTTTGAATATCTGCACAGCACGTTGAAATTTATACAATCTCTCCAAACATTTCTGCAGTATATATCGAAAATATGTCTACGTGTATGTGCTATTATATTGAATATATATATATATATATTTATGGAATGACATTTTTTCCGTGCCCTTATAGATATTTCGTCCAAGTTTTCGTAACATAACCGTCAATTTTATTTTCACCAACGACTTTCACTCCTTGATATCACTTGTGAAAATACTTGGAGAGCATCGACAGCACGTGCACATATCTTCACTATCTATCGTTCTCTCGTCCGACATTCAAGCTTTTCACGAATAACCCATCGGCTGTATAATCGTTGATGTCATTCGCAATATCCACGGTGCAATACGGCTAATAGCTATATGAAGTTCCGTTCATGAACATTATCAGTGGGATATAGTGAATGCGAACCAGAAGCTTCTCCTGCAGTGAATGGGCTTCCTTTGAAATTGTCAGAACATTTTCACCTGCATATATCCAATCACCAACCATTCACATAATAATTATTTATCTATAATTGAGCTGTTACGTACAAGAACACTCTAAATTGGTATGTAAGTTCGATATGCTGTGGAAAAAAAATTGAATTTAGTTAAACAGTGTTTATTATTTATATCTCGAGTGTGTGAGACATTTTGAGAGTATATTAATAAAATATTGGGAGTAATGACTGATCGAAATTCAATAATAAAACATTTCAGTGGACAGAATAATCATTCTATCAATATTCTGCTTTTATCAAACAAAGCATTTTTGAAACTGGATGCAAAAATAAAGAGTTATAAGTATAGCTGAAAAAATTTGAGAAGTTGACCAATTATTCAAATTCTTTTACCATTAAATTCTGAAAATTGAACAAATCACCACTGAACAATAAAGACGTATTTGAATAATTCAGAACAGTCGTAACAATAAAGAAAAACATACAGCCGAACACACTAATATTATTATGAGCCGTTTATAAATTATAAAAATATATTGAAGGTGAAGAAATCATCCCACATCAATTGAAAATATTCTTGGTCGTCGCGACTTATATTCGTAATTGTTCCCATTGTTTCTATCTATACAGTGTATTCTATAAACTTTATATCCCATGGTTTTTGTCGGACCACAATTTCCATGCGAAAATTTTTTATACCAGCTTTTGTCATCAATTTTGAAAGATTGAATGGAGTTAGCGATGGTGCAACTCAAACGAAATGACAATGATGAGGGAAGATCAGACGAATGGAGAAAACAAAAGAAATGTGTAGTAGAGCACGAAAGTCTTGTGAGATGAAGAAGAAAAATAAGCGAAAGAAGAATATGGGAAGGTCAATCGGCGAGAGTAATCCAAGCATATGCGGGCGCCTGATTGCCTTCGTTCAAGTCAACCTTTTTTTCTGTACTCTGTCTTTCCGTTCTTTTTTGTTTATTTTCTTTCTTGCGGATTTACAAACGGGCTGATGCCATCATGCCTTCAAACTGTCACTCATGTCTAACAGTATTTCAGAATATATAATTCGCACTCTGATCTCATGTTAAAAACAAACATAAAATTATTGTATCCTGTATACATTTGTTTTTGGAGAGAAAAAATACTGAGGAGTACAATTTCAACTAGTTTGGCAGAGATCCAGGAAATTATTTCAAAGTATACCAGCCGAAACTTTCCTTTACCAATCGCTTGATGAATTTATAGAGAACACAAATCGATCGGAATTCGTGAATTAATTATGTCGCGACAATTTATTTAAACAAAATGAATGTATAATGATTGAATATCTCACATCATGGATTTTTGAGGTGAATGAATTCAAGTACAATATCAACATCATATCAATCTCCTCCACGTCCAAGAAATACACTATCCCATAAAGATGAATATCTTTCATCATGAGATGTACACCAATTTAATTTAATTCTTATTTCCATCGATCGGGAAAAAAAAATTGAAAGAAAAAACAAACAAAAAATTGGGATTAAAGTGTACTTTCACCTGATTGACGAGTGCTTTACCAAGGACATTGGAGGTAGGCTAACAATCGAATCTGAAAAGACCTGCGAACAATGAGACTACAGTTGATACGTGGACTGAGCTGGGTTTCTATCACCCTTTCTTGCTCGCTAGCTTCTATTCTCGTTCTCGAATTGCTCTTACTCTCTCTGTCGTTCACAATTGAATCTATATATCTAAAATAGAAAATCCCCTCTGTGAATATAACGTACCTTGAACATTTCTTCGAATCCGTGATTTTTTTCAGTAACAATAGGTTTCGATCGCAATATGATGAGTGAAGGATTGTCGATCTTTATAAGAGACTTTTTAAATGATTCGACGACAACGCATTCATATAACCTATTGTCCAATATTTGTCTGATAGGAATTTTATTCCTAATATATTTAATATCATGAATAAAATTAATAATATCATTTCTCATATACGTTTTTATTATTTATTTTTCGCCATTTTTATTTCCTTATATTTTAATATAAATTGTTATTTATTGTGTGGTGTAAAAAAGTTACTGCGTGCTACGATGCATTAAGGTATATGGGGTGCGGTGCGCACTCTGATGGCAAAAGGATGGAGGTTTTCCAAGTCAGCGCACTCTGTGCACTGTTCAATCAACTGTAAAAAAGTCCAAACTCACAACCGCATGCAGAAACGTGGCTCTCCATACTCGAGGGAGTATTCCATGTGTTGTAATAATGAAAAAAATTAATAATAACATCAATAATAGTAATAATGATAATAATAATAAAATATTTCACTCAGGTTTTGTGTCACACAGGACATTTTGTTTTCAAATGCATGATTATCTTCTGAAATATAAAGAAAAATGATTTATCTGCCACAAACGTATGTATTATTTTCAATAAATAAACTCTTCTCTCAAAGCAACCAACAAGTGTTTTTTTTTTTTTTTTTTTTTCGTTAGATTCTATCATCCATATTTTTTTAATGCATATTATTAAGCAATAATTCATTCTTTGCTAACAATTATCAGATCACCATCTCAATACTCAGAAAATTCATGATCGATTGAGGAATAATAAATATGGAAAATGAATATGACAAGCGAGGGTTAATTTTCTCTACTAAGGAAGAGGACACACTCTATTTATTTTCAAAACTCAATAGTAGCATTGTTTCAGATAATAAAAATTCTGCAAGATTTCGGTTATTGTTCACTGAAATTTCCTCCTGACACAAATTTTCCATTTGCTAAAACAACACCCATACATCTAACAATCACGAACTGGACACGACAAAAAAAATAAATGATAAACTACTCGTGAACATTGATTCCCCTTCATTTATTTTTTATATGCCTGATATTTTGACAAGTCTTCTTACAAGATTAATAAAGTGAATGGTTCAAATGAATAGCAATAGATAATTGAATCATTCACCCATGAAATCACAGAGGGTAGAAAAAATAAATAAAATCCTAATGTGTATTCCAATAATTTTTTGCTGTCCATTGATATATCTTTCCAGGTTTTAGCTTTATATTACAATACATATAGGAGGATAAGACGAAAGATAACTAAATAAAAATAAATAGTCAATGCGCAAGCTGTACAAAGATAAAGAACTGATGATAAATACATATTGAACACGTTATCCGAATGACATATTCCCATGCTTATAAGCAGCAATATAAACATCGTGTTCAATGAATATGTACTGGGGCTGATACGGTCAGAAAGAATTCAACTGAATGCGAATACATCAATGAATGAAAAAAAAAATCTCAGTGTATTTTTATCCATGAAAAGGTATGTAGTAAAATATAAAATCACTGACCCCTGTAATTCGTTGGAGCTTTCTTACCGGTCGAATGGGTATATATGCTCGCACGATAGTTGGTGCTGTTTGAATAACTTGGCTCGTTTGATTTGTTGCGTCAACCGTCCAACAGCTCGTGTGTATACTACTAGTGCTGACCTAATTCAATAAATTGATCCATTCCATCTGCCAATATGTATGCACCTACGTTACTATGATCCATTGCCGTGTCAATCAACTATAACAACAAATGAGTCAATTGTTTGATCTGAAAAATTGAAAATATAACATTGATATACGTGCTTCTTACATTGAACACATGATAATAACTGTGATAATTATAGAGACGTCATTTTGGATACTGTGATGAAGTGAATATGTTTATGATGAGGGAATGAAGGGGAAAGGTATCAAAAATGTAGAAGGAAGAGTAAGATTGAGCTTCTAAAAGTGACAACTCTATCACAGTAAAGGTCTTAACTCTGATGATTCTCACTCGTTGTATTTTTTTTAAATCTGTACAGATTCACTGGTGATCTTTTGCATTTTCTACTGTATGTATTGGAGAGGGAATGTTTGTATTTTTATTGACAACAAAATTGATTTCTCCTTGATTAAAGTAAAATTATTTATTTCAATTATTGATCGGAGTGATTGAGTTGATGACAAGTGGACTGTATAATTGTATGTCTTGTTTGTAAATGTGTGTACTGTTTTTGGTCACTGTTTACTGTTGGAGTTCTTGTTTGTTAATAATTTCTACGAAATGGAAGGAACCCCTCGAAAACTATGTTGTTGGTCTTAGATACTCAGGAGAAGATGAGAAGACTATTTCATTGGTAAAATATTCTTGGGGAGGAGAAATTTACTTGAAGAAGAGAAGATGTAGTTTAAATAAATAAAGATTAAACTCAAGAATTTGAAGAGCATCAGTTTTCGGAATCGGTCATAAAGAGACCAAGGCCATTTACTATTACCAAAAAAAAATTGACAGAAGAAAGTAATACAAGGATTTATAAAATAAGAAATTTACAAAAAATATGACATTTTATAGCTCCTGAATTGCAACTCGGATCTCTCATTTGACACATCTGCTTTCACATATATGTCAGGGATATTAAATGCAAACGAATAACTAATTTTAACAAAATCATGTCTAAGCACGCAACAAAATGTCTTAAGTTTCGTGCAAATCAAAGGATTCTTATTTCCATACATACATACACAAAGGTAAGAGCTAACCTCAAAATGAATATAACTCATTTGTGTCAAATCTAAACTAATAAAACAGATAAATTTAAATAAAAATGAGTAAACATATGTGTGACAGCCATAGAAGAGAGACTTGTCGCATTCAGCTCTCTATATATAATACACAAAGAAGAATAAAAGAAAAGAGGTCGCGTCTAGTTGCTTCACCATACCATCACTCCAACGTAGCGTCGTCGCCACCGCTGCTGCATGCAATCGTCATTCCAGATCAATCACGGAGTTCGGATAACGTAATCGGAAAGTCCTTTATATCCAAGGAAACTAAGTTCCAAGGCAATTTGTGTGTCTCTTTGTAAGAAGGGAATAGGCAGAGGAGGTTGAATGCAAGATAGGTGAAGCACATATAGCTTCATATATATATATATACATCTGTATAGCAAATGAAGTTGCTGTATGTATGCATCAAGTATATATAGAAATGGGTCTATAGGGGTATAGCAGCATGAACAAGACATTGGGAAATATCGTATATATACATAGGGGGTTGGAATGCGCTGCGATGTTGCAAGGGATACGACTTTACATCGCCTGGGAGACTTGCACTCGCTTTCACCTATCAACCAACACCCTCTCATATATACATACATATATATTCACCTTCTCATTTCAGCTTCAGCTGCTTTAGAGCATGAAGGATTTTGTTAGAGGATGAGTATTTTCGGGTGGAATGAAAGAGAACTGAGAAAGGAGGTTACCACCCCAAGCAGCAATTTTTGTACAAACGACTCACTCACTATTTTCTTACACCCTTACCAATGTTATCCACTACCCCACCATATAGTATTTTTTATTTTCCACCTGCCTACTGCCACTCTACCTTCCACACACCAATTTCCACCAATTCTTTCTCACGAAACAAGTTTGTAAAATGCAATTTTCCCACTGGTAGGTTGACAAGTCATCTAATCGCAAGCACGAGGCCGTCTCCACTTGCTACCACGTTTTCCATTTGTTTTTTGTTCTCTCCCGTTCTATTCTTTTGTTTCATCTCCGTCTGACTCTTGTTTTTTTTTTTTTTTTGATGCATACAACAGGTTTATATGCTTTCGCTTTTCTTGTTTGTTTGTAGTCACTACGTGTGGCGTCAGACACTCTGTTTCCTTCTATCAGAGAGCAGCTTTCTCTCATTCTTTCTTTCATGGTGGATGTACGTGTGTGTATAGCAATATAGTCCTGTCACACAAGCTTCGCTCGTTGTGTTGCTGATAACACTTTGCACTCGGGTTCTCAGATGAAAATGGGCAAGAAGCAATTCGTTGTGAGATAGCAGATATTGTATATATAAATATATTTAGTAAACTTACAGTGCTGTTCATTTGAGAATTACATAGCTATGTATTTAAAATAACGATGAAAATGTTCTTTTATTTATAAAGCATGATATAATTTAAGAATATTTATTCAATTGTTCAGATATATAATCATATATTATTGCAGTAGTGTTTCAGATTATTTAATATGTTCATTATATTCTTTTGATAAAGATAATAGTTGAATATTATTCTTAAAACATTTTTACATTAATTGAAGGATTGCACAATAGTATATAACACTTTCGTTTCTTTCAGATTTTAATCAATTTCAGTTTGTAGAGTTCATTGTTTCGTCATGGGATCCAGAAATATTTGTGAATATCTTGGATGATTATTGATGGCTTTTATATTTACACTTTCTGGGTAAAGAGATTTTTTTACACGTTGAAAAATGTAGTGTAAAAATGTAACGAATATAAAATCAAAATAACGTCAATGATTTTGATAAAATCTATTTCCAATTGCTTCATAAAAAGATGAAACGTTTGTAGTTGAAGCTGGATTGATAAAATAGGAGACAAAGAGTGGGAAAATACATGGTGTGTGTTAATGCAAGGCCAACACCAGTCAGCGGAACGATGAGACAGCAGTTGGGGGATGAAATCATGTAACAAACCTGAAATTACGATATTTGCTGGTCCCATGAGAAAATGTGAGAGAAGGGTATCGGAAGCTCGAGTAACGCTCTATAGATCTCTCATTCCTTCCTTCATTCAACTACTTCACTCTCCACCAGTCAGCCACCATCATCCCCAACTCTTGTCTACTATCTCACTGAATCCCAGAGCCAGTCGACCCTCAGTCTCTTCCAATTTTCTCTTAATTTCGTGAGTCGAGTATGGTGGTGGTGGTGGTGGGATAGTGAATGCCACGGGGGAATTTGGCCCGGGAATCAGAAACGATGCTGTAGTCTTTGCTCGCCCATATTATTTCCACGTCTCGCGTTTTCTAAGTGCTACAGTGTCTGGCAACTCTCATTCTCCCATTACTATCTTCAATTTATTTTTTCTCTTTATTTCTTCTTCTTTAAATGAAAGAATTATCTACGGAAGTCGGTGTAAAATCCATCCAGAACTAAACATGACAATTGACTGTTAATTATTATGGGGTAGATGAAAGATATGTGTTGGATGTCTGCATATAACTTTATGTAAGTTAGTTATTCTTTTTCATTTATTAGTCATGACATATCTAGAAAGTAGATGTGTCAATTGAGAGAAAAGGTCTTAGACATTTATGACCAATAAAATAATCTTCTTATCAGAATCTTTATATAAGTTATGATAAAGCTGTACAACTTCTAAAAGATTCCCTACAATTTCTTGATCATTATTCGAAGTTTTAGCATAATATTAAATAAAAGCAACGCTCAGTGTTATCGTTCACGACTCTCAAATTATTTAGAAGCCAAAAGCCATTCTGATAGCTGATACTTAATTATCAAAGTAGATAATTCTGGATTGGATATTCAAGGTGACAAATGTATTATAAATTATATCTTTTATCAATACTTTTTATTAATTCAAAAACTCATTAGTACATTCACTTTATACTATATCTTTTTATATCGAATCAGATTAAATAACTACCTCAAGATATTTAGATAGTCCCAACTCCAAATAAAACATTAATTTACTATTATAACTATTCATTGTTTAATATACTAAATATAAACGAAATAATAACTTAACAATGGAGCAACCCTATTGTCCTTTTACAAAACACATAAAATATTCTCAAAAATAATATCCATCAAATTGTATTTATCATTTTCACAAAATTTAATTTCAAAATGTTTTCATAATATAATTAATCCTCCAATATGAAAAAAAAAAAAAAAAAACAATGGTTGTAATAGTTAGAAGTAGGTATAGTGGTTGTAATGATTATAAACTATTACTACACACTACAACCATTGGTATGGAGAAAGGGTGCGGCGGAAACGAGGCAGAAGTTAATGCTGCCGAGCGATTTGTCCCGGGATTATTCAGTGCGATCAGGATATATAGCTATGTGATCACACATATAGGCGTATATAGTGCAATTGTATTGGTGAACCAGCCTCGTCGATTAGCATGCCACGGTGTCGAGATAAGCGGCCTATAGCCATATAGCAATATAGTCATACGATCGAAGAGGGAGTAAGGGGAAGTGATAGAGCGAGAGAGAAAAGTGAAACGATCCTCAGTTCCCTTCCTGCATTGCGGATTCCACAAACGATTATTTCAACCCATTGTCTCTCTCTCTCTCTCTCTCTCACCTTTCGTCCATGTACATGATTTCACGCTATAGAATCGCTAAAAAGGTTCCCTCAATCTTTCTAGTATTCAAATGGGAAAAATGAAGAAAAAAAAAAAAATAGTTTGAAAGATGGAGTAACTAGAAATTACTGTGAAAATAAAAGTCATGGAAATCAATATGACACTTTGGATCTTATTTTGTATATTTGAATAAACAATAGTACTTTTCAAATAGGATACATTTAATCATGAATTGATTTATCAATTTTCGTTTATGAACTGGAAGATTTTATTTGAACAATTATTAATGGATAATTTGTGGTAAATATTTAATTGAAATCTGTAAAATTTTTTTCCACAGTTTTCGATTTGAAGAATTTAAATTTCGATTATTGTTCAGTGGTCAGAATCCAAGTATAAGTTAAATGTTTAATTGAACAATTAAATTATAGAAGCTTTGGAAAAAAAATTGTCCTAGTCTTTAATGTGAATTTGCATTATCATACATGTGCACTTTGGTTCAAATTTTTGATTGTAAATGATCCTGATGGGATTCATGTCAAAGCTTGTTGTGCCCATAACATTTTCACGCATCAGGGCAAGATATCGACATATTTTACTTAATCAAAATTAAATTATGATGAATTTCCACTGCAAATCATTTTCGTTACAGAAATAAATATCACAAAATTGAAGAGATCTAAATATATTTATGTATAGCAGATAGACTTTCTGATGGTGTATACAAATATATGTATCTGTTTCATATAGATACATATGGGCTTATATATGTGTATGTATATGGTAGATGCCGGGCTGACGTAGATACGAAACAAACAATAATTGATCAAATCCGGTAATCTGCCGCTATAATCCTATGATCCTGTTATTGGTGATACGCTCCGGCCACAAGCATGCTACCCTCTCATACGCAACAGCGCGCAACGCTACGCACCCTCTATATACTACACATACATACACACATAATACCGTATATAGGTATATAAATGCGAATAGTACATAACGCTGTTGAGAAATTCGATCCACTGAACTGCATAATTTTATTTTAATTATGCTAGAAGTGGAAATAAAAATATTTGACATGGAAAATATTAATCAAAAAATAATTTCAGAGTAAATAATGTAAATCAAAATGGTATTAAGTGATATAATAAAACGTAGTTCAACATTTTTTAAATGTTTATCGCAATAAATAGATTTCATAATTAATTGATAATTATCTTTATTGATCGTTGGAGAGTTTTACAATAAATTAATGAATCTATGATATAATATGTTGATATCTTAACTGTCGATTGTCACACGTTTTCAAGTTGAATAGTGGTTGCTGCTGTTGACTAGAAGACTTGTGTGAGATCTTTGTCGTTGATGTCCAGGTTCAATGCAGTGCGGGTGGTAAATGGACAATTTATGCTTGCCAAACGACAGTGATAAGCGGATGCCAATGGTGTAATGGCGTTCGCAGTATGGTAAGTACCCAGTTTCGCACAAGATTTGCATGACAATGCCTTTGTCATTATGGCGGGCTATGAGCCAATCAAATGGTTGGAACACATTGTCTGGACGCTGTATATTTAATAGTGATACTCAACGTGTAGTAATATATCGTGTGTCCATAACTCATGAACACTCAATCATTCTCTATATGTTAACATTTGAATAAAAATGATTCTGTACTAGAAGTGTGTTGGCAAGAAAGTTCTTCAATTTTCATCAAAGAATATTCGTTGGGGGTTTTTGGGGTCGCTGAATTCAAATTTGAAAAAAAAAAAATTGCAAGAATATGAGGAAGAAATGAATATAGTGGACCTATAAACATCATCTCTACTTTAGTAATCACAAAAATAAACTGAGTTGTGTTAAATAGATGTGAAAGACAATTGTCAATAAAATCTGAGATTTTGAACAGTTTGATGATCAAATTGGATCAGCTATTCAAAATTGTGCAATTTCATCTCCAGATTTGGATTCAGTGACCCCAAATACCCTCCCACATTTAGTTTGATTAAAACCACCATATTAAGTCACTAAAATGTTCACACATATATGTGTCACACACTGTTAAGGGTTTTAAACACTAGAAAAAATTAGGTAGATCCTCATAATAATTTTCAATTGTCACACTAACGAGAAAATATTATGAAATCAAGTTGTCCATAGTCAATTACGATTTATAGATAGTCCAAGCACATTTATCATCAAACAATTGTCATCAGTTGAACCAACTACAGACAGAAATCAAATAAAATAAAACGAAAAAGTGTGAAAATAAAAGAAACGAAGAAAAGTTGAACGTAGACGATGATGATGCTACTATAAACATAAAAAGAATCGTGAAGATGAAACGACTGGAGGTGTCGCACCCAATGCCCGATTATGTTATATAGAGTTGGGCATTAGTAGAGAAAGTGCTTGGAGAGGATTGCGATGATGAGGTTGCATGGGATGTTACCCACCAGCATGATTGAGACGCCAACAGTTCTATACAAGACGTTTTCACCCCTGCTTTACTAGCTACACTCTATACCTCTAGCCCTTTCACTACTCGCAAACATTATATATATATATATATATATATCTCGCGAACACATGTGTGCGGTTGGGGCAAAATTGATTGGATGCCAGATGGGATTTTCGATTTCTTATTGACGATGCCAGTAAATTTTGTTGCAACATTCTAGTCGTCATTTAAAAACCGTCTGAATGACATGTGAATGTGTTGGGGAAAGGTTATTTTCTCCAAATGAAATAGTCACATTGACAATTATGGTGTTGATTCTTCTTTCTTATGATTATTATCAATTGATTTGGGATATATATATGAATAAAGTATTATAATTATCATATTTTTATGTCCTTTTTTCTTCACTGTGATTCAAATATCGTATGGAAGATTGATACTTTATATATTGCAAGAGTTGATGGACGTCAAGGTAAATGTCATCAACTCCTGGGGATTGCACATACAATTCTCATTCAGAAATGGTATTCATGGTATTGTACAAAAGCACAAGGATATATACTGCAGCAAGGGTGAATTCGATTCGAGACTCCCTTGGGTATGGAGCTTACTGAGGTGACCGCACGATTCCGTTTGTCACGTTTCACGTCAAGTGTTTATCGTAACGTTTAATCATTTGATTCAACTATATTTTTATATTCCAAAATGCTCCGTTTTGAATAAGGTAGAGATAATAAAGCACGTGAATGACGTTTTTTTTTTTCGAACCGATAGGAATATCCGATAGTGTCCATAAAAATTTTGTAGCGCACAGACAAAATTGATGGAACAACCGAAAACAGTGAGAAGGTGGTTACTAAGATTTATACACTGAAAAAAACAGTACTTTTCCTCCCGAAATATTCCATGCTCTTGTAAGAATACTGGTATTCCTATAGTACGAATACCCTAATTTTCGTTATAAAAGCATATGTGTATTCACCACAGCGAACTTGGTATTGTTGTAGTAAGAATACCAACATTGAAACAAAAACACCCTATAGCGTCACTTTATTTGATATATATATATCTGGGTAATACATACAGTAAAACACGCGGCAAAAGTTACGATTTGCTATAGCATGAGAATTTGGGCTATAACGACATCAGAACGTATATTACAGTTACATAAGTTGAAGTTGTAGCATTATAAGTAAACTTGGTATTCTTGCTTGGCTTAACCAATATTCTTGCAGTAAGGACTGGCTCGGTAATACTTTAAATTCCGGGAAATAAATATTTGACAAGGTCACAGTGTTTGTGGTATTCCCTAAATTACAAAATTAATATCGCTGCTTTTCGCAGCCCTTTCCGCCTATATAAAAAGATTCGAATTCAGAAAATTACTTTCCATCGTGTTGAAGTGTTCTCTATCCTGTTTCGACACATATATTTTATATAATGAAGAAAACAGACTAGCCGTACCCATTTATCAGAATATAATGAGAATAAAGTATATATACAAAGCCATCACCCGCACGAAAAACCCCGTGAAATCAACTGACTGAATAGAAACTCTGCTTTTCTTTAACAATGTACTCAGCACCATTGTACGGAGAGATTGTATTTGAAAGACCTACCATACCTGTCTCACAGTTTACCTTGTTTTACGATAAAACTGCGATGTGTTATAAAAGCAAAAATAAATACTGTGATTTTACGCCAACTCCCTGCTGCACTTGACACATGACAATTAGATAACAATACAAAAAGTAAAGGTATAAAACGAATGGCAGAATATTCATTGTAATCATCCCGTACGATTTGTCATTCGCCATATTAATTTTACATCTAAAAAGTCTGTATTCAAACATTGGTTCATTAAATTGAGATAAGTAAATGCAGTTTCAATGGACAAACAAGAGAAAAGCAATTTCAAATAGCCGGATATATTTGTATCGATCCTGCGAAAGAATAACAGCTCACTACTTTTGTTGGTGTATGCTTTTTGTATGTGTACATAGATATATATTTATGTGCGTTGTGTGTGTGCGCTCGACAGTGCCCAGAGGTGACAGCCCGTTACAAGCCGAACCCAGCTGTGGTCGTTGGCTTGTTAGAACGCAGTTTGGTGGTGCCGTGCGCGACGACCAACGGGGGGAGACACTGAAGGGGGGTTCGTCGAAGTCCTGGAATGGTCTATAGCCAGGATAGGATGGTTGCCGGAGGGCGCGACGGATGGCAGAAAGGATGAGGGAGAATGGAGGGTGGTGGTGGTGGTGCTGCTTCTCTTCAGTCGACCGCAATCGGGTACGCAATTTACGTGGTGTTCGACCTTTGCGACACCGTCTTTCACCATCCAAAGCAAAGTGACTGCCTTCACACCCTATACTCATTCCTCTCTAACATTTTAAACCCTTTTGTATACGTATATATTCACCATCAACTGGTTTCTGCGTACATATTTTTGCATTATCATTGTTCGCACAATGAATTGAAATAGCATGTATGGAAATTTGTCGGGGAACTTTGTCAGTCAAGACAAAGCATAGGACCCTAGTTACAGCATATTGCAGGGGGTGATCTATTTTTTCTATATGAATGAAATTTTACGTACATATTATTACATCTTTTAATTTTCCAAAATAACTTAAACACTTTTTGGTCGATGATTTTGAAATTCCGAACACTTTTAGATTGTATAATTAGCTTCTATGTGAACCTAAAGTTCCTTAAAAATTATTGAAGGAAATACACTGTGTGAACAAAAAAATTGTCTGAAATATTAAAAGATATGATAGAACGTGAATGGAATTTTAATTATGTACAATGAATAGTTTCAACACTGATACTAATTAACAAACATGGATGAATAATTCATCGAACACGGATTAACAGCCACATCAAGAACTTAATCAGGATTGGAATCATTGAGATTAAAAGCTAAATGAAGATCGATCAATTAAGCAATTGATGGGTCAAAAAATCCAATGTTTTTCGTAAACCCTGTGAACTGAACGTTGATAAATGTTCATCCCAAGTGTTAATCACGGTCATGATCTTCTATTCTAAGAGTGTACCAGGATCCTGCTCCAGAACACTGATAAATTCAACAGTGTGGCTTTTCATTCATGGATAAGAGGCACGCGCTCACGAGTTTGACCTATAACCTAACCAGCTGCCAATTATCTTAATCTAATATGACAACATATTGTAATAATCAACAGAGATTGATCATTTTTATACATTATATTCTCAAAACATAAATTCTCGATACATTGATATACCAAAACGTGGCGGATATTTAAATGACATAATTTGAAATTGATGATTCGACACAGATGAAAACATCCAACGTGACAATGGGGAATCACCCTACACTAACGTTGTGTGAGGTAGCAATGTGGATACCAACACGTTCGACAAGTTCTAATGCAAATTCTATGGCTAGTTCACGTTAGTGTCCAAGTAATGGGCATGTTAATCGACAGGCCACTGGACACATTCGCGTCAGGTCAGGTAGTGGTATAATTCGGTCAATTTACAAGCATTATTGGCGCGACGTTGGCCATTTAATTGCATGAAATTAGATTAGTATATGTTAGAGGTGAATATTGTGCGTGAATGTATATACGCAGTTACAAATAATTTACATATTCAATCAACTCTGAATTTGCGTTGACAATTAACGCAACTTTAATGTTGATTCAATTAACTACGTGACTTGCTATTCATGCGAAAAAAAAATATCTATTGCTTAAAAATCACAGAGAATCATTTCCTTGAAGAGTAGATCTCATGAAGTAGGATTTTCGTCGAATAATTCCAAATGTTATAACTAATAATATTTAATAATTGATATGAAAATATTTTTTATTCTCAAATGCATATGATTTGTACATTTACTAATTTGAATTGACTTCTTTTATTTTGAAATTATAAGTGGATTATTTATAATTCGTTAGATGTTTCGATCAATAAACAATCACTTGATAGATAACGACAGTAATAATATTCATTTAAAAGTAATTTATATGTAAATAAATTTATTTAAATTCTTTCGCATTGATGATAAGATTATCAGCAATTGTTTCTTTTTTTTCATTTCGGAACTATGGAACACTTGGACATTTATGTAAATACTACACATATTTTACAACAGAATATAAACAAAATATTCATTGATAAATAAAAAGAGCATTAGGATATTTCAAAATATCATTACAACCATACATCATCGAAAATTGAAACAAACACTGCTTAAAATTGAGATTTATATCAACATAGTGGTGCATTTGATATCGAGCAGAAAAGAGGAAACGTTCCGCATGAGTTCCTAGCAAATGTAGCGTACAATTTCTTTAGATCCATACCAACGTGTAGATTATGATTGACGTATGAATGTCTGTGGGACAATTTACTATGAAATACGTCGGAATAATGGCATGAGAATATTCCTGACGTGTAAAATAAATTAGCGAATATATTCAGATTATCAAATTTGAACATTGTATAAAAAATTGAATGCCCACGTGACATTTGTTTAGTGTACTGCATCATTATAAATGACAGAAAAATTACATTTCTGTTTCTTCTAATTATTGTTTATAATAAATTATATGTCTTTGATACTTTTTGTTCAATTTTATATTAAAGATTCATGCGGAATATGGGGAAGTGTTATAAATGAGTGAGCGTTTCAATTCACTATTTCCCCTCATAAACTTTGAATGTATGAACATATTGGAATTTATCAGAATGTGAATTGAAACAATTTATATAATTTAGTTGCTTTAGTAGGTACATTTACTGTGACCAACATATACAGCATCTGCATCGATTCCTGAAGCTATTTTTTCGAATTCTGCTTTTGTATCAGCTGATGCATCAGGCCAGCGAGATAACAAATGATAGTAAGAAGGATCCATTTCGTCATGAAATATTAATTCATCACCATGATTATATCCCGTAACGGTACCAGCAAGTGTTCCTGAAATAGAATTAAAAAATCAATAACAATATGTCAGAATAGATCTTTCTTAGTATTTATGGTTAACGCAAAAAAATACAGTGTTTTCATTTCATATTGAGATTGTCACATACCAAAACTCCCAATCCAAAAACGAATATCAGAATTGACAATTTTTCCAAATCCTGAATACTTATAGGACACTCCATTGACCAATAATTTGATATCTTGTTTGAAACGCTGATCAGCTGCGTTTAATATTGTCACATTCATCGAATAGCATCTGATGTCGTCGCCTGTGCCAAGTTTTGATCTAGTGAAAGCTACAATATACCATTGTCCACCATACTGCAATGCCAAAATATATACCAGTATTCCAATTAATGTAAACAGTATAAAGATAAAGAGAAAAAATATTTGATACGAGTTCATAGTAGAAGAAAAACAATAAAATTGTAATCAAGGGAATGAGAATAGTACAAAGCAAAAGGTTTCAATGAAGAAGAAAAAGAAATATCGTATTTCATTTGATACTTGGTAGAAATTTTCTATTCAACGTTATAGAAGTACGTTAAAACTAATAATTAATATATTTATTCTTTACCTGAGAGACATTGATGTTATTTGGGGTGCTTGATATAAAGTTTCCACACACAACATTCGCGAGAATGGTGAATAAAATTATTTTAACGATTGACATATTGACTATTGTAAGCTAACACTATTTTATGATATACTGTTGAGTTCACAGAAAACGTTCTGGTATTGCTGACCAATTACTGACCTTTTATAACTGTTTTTAAAGTGATATCTCAACGTGGAAGGTCAAAATAATCAAGTGATTGAACAAAAGACATTAAAGAAATGAGTCATTCTATCAATTAAGGTTTCACGCGAGAAATCTATAACAACTGACTATTGGACATTTTAACATCGGAGAACGTTTGATAGAACTTCGTGGTATTCTTTTTAATCCTTATCTCGCTTCTCATCCATACAATGGTCTATAACTAAGTGATTATTCCTCAATTGATAATGTAAGGAATCGCTTAGATGAAAAAAATAAATAATATCAGTAAAATTATTTTCGTTTCTTCAATACTAAAATAATTCAACAGTGTGTACGATAATTTGTGGTTTCTATATGTGATTTACTTGAAGATATATCAGAAGCAATTCATAATTTCCATCAAGTATTACTGCGAAAACATAATCTCCAATGAAAAACTGTAACGTGAAAATTTAACAGTTATCGGAAAATGAATTTTTTCACTTCAATTCACAGGTTTTATTGTTCATCATTGTATTCTCATCAGTAACAATTCGTACCTATATAAAAACCTATTTATACTTATACTTATTCACTTCTTTATCAGTTTCATTATCTCAGTCGTTAAAATTTGATATTTATAACCATCGCTAATGATACTTACAGTACTACATGATAGAAAATTCCCTAAGGTCCGAATATATTATGTTTCACGGAACTTCCAAACATAATACAGAATTAAAATTTTCAAACCACTTTATCTCTTGTACAATAATGCACCGCCATCATCGTTGTACACAATCTTCAAGTGAATTTTCCTTTCCAGTTGAATAATTAAATTATGTTAGTTATAACTAGAAAGATTCTACGAAATCAATCAAATTTATTTTTCAGTTCAATCAAATTCTCGTTTTATCACTACATGAAGATAAGACGAAATAAAATGTGGAAAATAAAATAAAAGAAACGACAGTTTTGGCGGTGATATTTCTCGTTGCATGTACAACTAGAACCAACCAAGTGACAGGTACTTTCCATACATAAACAAAATTTATGTATATGGAAACGTGCGGAAGCAAGAGACGTCACGCATGTGGAAATATCACGCATACGAGATTATTCAAGGACCTTTTTCCCCGCGGCAACGACTGCGATGACAACGACGACGACAACGTCGACGATTCTATATATATTATACGAATATATGTATTTTCGTTCTGTGTATGATGTTAGAACGCTCGAGATCGTAGCATATAAATAAAATATATATGTAAACATATATTTGCAATGCGTCTCCCTTTTGGGTCGCGTCGTATTCTATTGCTCAACCACCAACTCTATATACCATCACCGTTGCATTGCCACAACAATTCTCAGCAGCGACATCTACCATCTGATCAAGTATCCTCATGTTTTATGCACAGCCGATAATAATTTTATGAGGCCGGGACAGATTGTCGATGGCACATTCAATAGAACTTGGCGTACCAACATATTTCCAACGGCTTTGCGACGATTTTCTATTGTGATCCCCATCGTGAGAATTCACCATCTGTTTTTAAAGTCTCATCCGATTATTATTATAGAATTAAGGAAGGCATTGATGGGTGATTGAATGTGATTAAAGTGAGAGTTTCACTACTACATAATAAAACAACGCTGTCCAATTATTTATTACTTGCTCGTCACTTCACTTTTTAACGAAGAGATATCGTGTGACACAATATCAGAAGAACTTTTTTGTCAGCACACTTGTAGCCCAGAAGCATTTTTTTCGTCCGTACAGTATTAAAGAGTGAATTGAATAAGCATTCAAACATATAAAAATCAATCAGGTAGACATCATTGGAAGTGGTCGAAAGTGAATAATAACCATCCGAAGAAAGGTGGTATAATATCTGCAAAACTCTACTATAAAGGATTAAACAACACAAATAAATGAATAAGGTTTTTATGTATCGTTATTGACATATGTATTCTCATTCAACGGTTCACAGTTATCATAAATATATTGTACTTCAATATCCATACAAATTTGCCATTGAGAACTATAATTGAGGTCCAAGTATGACATTGCGTGCGGATCTCGCAACCTCACCCGCCAATCTGATGCCCTCTCGCAGCACGCGTGAACCAATAACAATCATTGGGCAATTTTCCGCAACAGTGAGATAAGCATCAAGAATAGTATTGACAAGTGTGCGTACAGCTTCAGTTGTATCATTACTTTGGAAAGCCTGCTCCAATGCTGTTTGAATTCCATCAACAAAATTATTTCCACTATCCAGAGCCGTTGCGACATGATTACGTGCGTCTTGAATTGCGTTAGACAATCCCGGAATACGGGATAATGATGATAGAGGTGGTGGCCCACGAATTGGCGGGATGAATATGCTACTGGCATTTTCACCACTCGGCAACTCTGGAACGAGACTAGTGATGTTGGGTAGTTGTGGAAAATCACCTGATTGTGGTATTCCAGGTGGTGGTGGAGGTGGACGGAATAGGCCACCTAGACCGAAGGGACTTCTAGGACCACCTGGAGGACCACCAGGACTTCCGGGTCCACCTGGGCCACGCGGGCCTCGCGGACCACCTGGACCACCTGGACCATCTCTTGGTGGGAAGAGGCTCAAGCCAAATAATGGGCTGTTTAATCCTGGTATTCTTGGAAATGTTACGCCAGCTTGGGCTGCAGCCTTTAATAACAATCATTATGTAAGGTAATAAAGATAAATATATTGAATTCGCGGGGTCATGGCTCAATTAGGAATCATTGATTCCTTCATCGAGTTATTTAAAAAAAAAAACGGATTTTGAGGTGATCCAGTATCGCTTAAATTTGGACTGTTTTGAATTGATAAAGACAGACAGATTAGTTCAATTTACTAGAGAAAGCAGATCTTGAGCCTAGGGTTTTTTGAAATATCAATCAGAAACTAATTGGCCGAAGCCAGAAAGTAGAATACCAAGTTTTTACGAAGAAATTACTTGTTCCGCTTAAATGAATACAATAGTATGTATCAAGAACAAAAATTTGATGACTTTTATTACAGTTTTTAACGAGCCTGATAAATCTTAAAAAAATTAATGTGATAGAACTCTGGATATTTTTATTAACGTTTGTGAGGATGTAGTTTTGTTATGAACACATTCAAAGTTCCAAGACTGATATATACATCGAAGGGGGTGCACAATTAACCCCTAAAACTTCGTAAATTTTTGATAGATATATTTGGAATTTGCAGGTAATTTCTGGCAGATACTACACTTGAAAAAAAATTCGTACAACGATTTTAACAACGCACTCGACTGAACATGACCACTCAAAGTGCACAAATTGCTTGTGGATACTTACAGCATTGGGATCAATATCTACTCCACCGAAAATTCCAGCAGCAGTAGCAGCCGCTACTATATTTAAAAAACAAATCAGCGATCGTCGTTGCATCGTATTACCACGAGATTCAACTGTGTACTTCACATTCAATATCATCGACTGCATTTATATGTGAACAACACAACAGATATTACTATTTACTTCCGTGTGACATTGAGAAAGGAAAAAAAAAGAGGTATGTTGGATACATCTGTGTGACACCAGCTGCGAAATTGATCAATGAGACCTGTCAAACAATGTCAATGTCATTATCAATTTGCTAACAATTTATTGTATGTATTCTATTACTCGTATATGCATTGATACATATTATTTGCTCGTAGAGCCAACATTGTATTTTTCTGTTGATGATGCAACGCAAAGTACCATTGTTGACGTGTAACAGATGCGGTGACTACGCGCTTGAATATTTGTATAATTATGTCAATTCATAATGGAAAAATATCATTTTTTCATGTGGTTTTATGCGAATTGATGTTCATAAATTTGGAATCGTGGTTATTGCCTGTCAATTGTGTATGTATATATGCATTTGATAAATAGCGGATTAGTACACGGTAAAGGTTACATGAGTTTATAACAAAATTTGAACAGTAATTTAATAATTCAGTTTAAGGTCTTATATCAGCGATTTTGTCGATATTCGAAGGTACATTTACAGAAGCGGTGGAAAACAATTGTCAAATATATTGCCAATTTCTTTAGTACACAACATTTCTTCAATCTTTTAACTGTATCACGAAAAAGAAAAATTATAAAAATATTAAAAAATGATGGTTTTATTGGCCGGTAAGTAAGTTGCTTTTTTTCACATTGTCAAAGTTCTTATTCACGAACCGAGGCACCGATCAGTTTTGAAATTTAAAAAATGAATCAACAATCCCATGCAAAAAGTCATTCAAGTATTTGGTACAATAACCCATATACGATAGTTCCCAAATTTGAATTGATAATCAATGCTAAATTTAGTCATTTATACTTCCACGCTCTATTCTTCAAACTTGAAAAAGTCCACTATTCTGTAAATGTTTCTCAAGTGGCATTGTTGGCAACGGTTTATATACATATTCAATGTTAACCCAACTAAAGCCGATGATCCGCTCGCATCATTACAAGCGATACCATTTTTCTTACCCGCAAATCGCCAAACTTTCTCTATCTTATTCCTTATATTTCTTTTTCCTATATGAAAATTTTGCGTACATCATACCGTATGTGAAAAATACGAATAAGATAAAAGAAAAAGTGAAAGAAAAAAAGTTGAACACAATATTTTTTGAGAAAAAACTTTAAGTTGTGCTCGCATCTATAAGTATTCATGCGTAAGAGAATTTCCACAAAATGGCCTTTATATATTATATATATATATATGTGGAAAGAGAAGCTCTTTAACCTAATCCATATTATATTTCATCATTCAGGCGAATTCACGTTCGGCTGTTGAGAATTTTCGAGCAGACAAGGAGAGGTGAAAGCCCTTTCTATATTAAACCTCGTCAACTCTCAACTATTCCTTAGATCTCCGGGTGGATAAACCAAAAGCTCTTATATCCCTTTGCATCTTTCCGTCACCACCCTGTGTTTGTTCACCCCGCATATCATCCAGCCGATTCACGAAAATTAGAATATGCATCGATTAGTGCTGCAATCATGCATTGGAGACCAAAGCATTTTCACTCCCGGAATCCAAAGTATTATTGAGTCAGGTTTTCTGCACTGAAACAACAGTATTATTGTAGCAATAGTGGTATTCCTATAGTTCGAATACCAAAGTTTTCTTAATAGACGAAAACTTGGTATTGCTGTGGTGAGAATACCACCATTTGAATAAAAACACCGCATAACTTTATTTGATTCATGTAGATATTCATATATCTTTGTAATGCACGTGGGAAAAGTTACGATTTGCTATAGTATGAGATAGTAAGCTATGATGACATCAGAATGTATGCTATAGTAATATAAGTTGAAGTTTTAACAATAGAAATAAACTCGGTATTCTCGCTGGAGTTACACCAATACTCTTGCAGTGAGGATACGTATTTTCACCATAGGAAAGACTGGCTCGTTAATATTTGGTATTCCGGAAACAAAAATCTTATTATTGAGTAAACTTTGGTATTCGTACTGTAGGAATACCTGCCATTGTTACAAGTGCAATAAATATTCCGAAAGTAACATTACTGTCTTATCAGTGTATGGTTTAATATTCATTCAAGTTGAATTTACGAACGAGACTAAAACACATCAACACATATAAAAATGAAAAAATTTTATCATCCAAGCGATACGAAGCTATTAAAATAAACAAAATTTGCAATTGAACAAAAGTTGGCATGATAGTGAAAGGGAGAATTGAAGATAGGAGATAAAAAGTTTTAGCGAAGGGGAAACAATGCTCCCTCATGAATTGATATTGTTACAAATATTTTTGAAGATGCGTCATTCCGTGCACGATGATATCTATTATGGCAACCCTTGGTGAATTAATTTTTCATTGCTTCCCGTTGCATGGGGTTCTTGAAATAATGTGTATATATATAAGTGTGTGTTTCATCGGGTGCTGGCGCTATTGCGTTATTATCGTAACTCATTTCAGTAAATAAAACTGATTAATGATCTATCCTGAAGTGCTTGAAAACTTTTGAGATATGAATTGAACATGAGGGTGAAAAAAATGGAACGAAATTCATTTTTTCTTTCACAGTAAATTTCAATAAAAGAAGAAAAAAATCACTGATATATTTCCTACAGTATTCTCTCTCATAATCATTGATATGAGCAATGAATTTGACAAATTTATTCCCAGCATTAATTGTGATTCATAATGATAATCTTTGGTATGATTAAAAGTTACTAACGAAAGTAGAAACGAAATTTTCACTGAATCTGGAATCTGCGTTGTCCCTTCATTCATGATAATCTTCTTAACCAAAAACGTCATACCAATGGAGAAGTTTTAATTGCAAAATTTACGACATTATAGATAATTTTTGCTACTAATTTATTGAACAAGTTTTGAATGAAAGTGTGTTAAACAGATAAAATTTTATTCTTTAGAAAATTTTTTATGTTATATGTGATAAGGTGAATTCCAGATGTATATGTAATCAGCTGTGTAAACTCTCTTAAATTCGAATATACTCAAGCTTAAATCCATCCACATTATCAATCCAAGACGTAACACAATAATTTCAATTTACAATTTATTTATTTGAAATAATAATAAACCCAATGCATTGAATCAAAATTGTTAATCTCAACGAGTCTATTTTTCTTGAATTTTTATTTGTGTTCTTGTTCTATCACCAAGTAGCATCCGTATGACATGTAGCAGTGTGATTCAATATCTGACAATATTCGTTAACAGAATCACATACAGGTTTACAGAAATAGTTGACGCATGCATCCGTCCACCAACAGTCTTTATTGATAGTGCAATCTGTTGAATAAAAATGAACAAATTTATTTCCAATAAACTCTACCGAAGAATTCGAAAATTAATATTAAATCATTTATATACTTACACTTTGTACATCCAATGGTTACTTTACCAATATAATATGGCGGACATTTCCAATGAGCAGTGTGTTGTCTTCCAGTACAATCAGCGTTCAGTACATGTTTGTTAATATTATTTTCGCCCACACGGGTATACGCTCCACAGCACTTGAAGAAACAAAACTTACAACAATAGCTATTACAATAAATACAAACATTTCGCTAATATTCATTATATACTTGCTTTTTTTCTTTACGAAGAATGAATTTAAAAGATTATCGAAGTTCTAAATTGAAGCAATCCGATAAATAAGTTTTCTTTCACTGGTAGCCAAGAATTTCCTGGATCGATAACTTTGACGACTAGAGATAGAAACTAGTGTATTCTTCAATATATATTTATTTCGTTACTGATAAATGATACCTAACAGTTAATGACAAATTGTTTCCAGCAAATCTATGTCGAGCTATCAATTGTTTTTCACTATATTAAAACGCCTCGGGAGTTCAAATGTCCCACTTGTATATAAATAGCGTACACAAACAATTGTGTCATTGTTGAAAATTCGATTTAGATGATTGTTCGAGACGAGATCTCCAAATAAATATTGGTTTTATTCAAACTTGGATATGTCTCATGAAAAATAAGATTTCGTCTTTGTATTAATTTTTTTCTAATTAATAAATTTACTATCATTGCTATACGTGACTTTGAGACAAGTAACATTGACATTTGTTTCTCAAGAAATAGAAGACAATGATATATCTACAATATATTTATATCTATTATTTTTAATGTACGTGTTAATGTTTTTGTAAATTATCGTGATGTTATTGTGTCATTGCGACCAATAATTAAATATTTATTACTGTAGTTCACGTCACCATGATTATCAGGCTGTGTTGCTTGAAATTCTAAGCAGTGATTGTCAAAAAAAATAATGACTGCTAGAAAAGCAGTATTTTGAAGTAAGAAAAAAATGAAATTTTCTCCTAATCATCTTAATCAAAACATCATATTACTGAAGAATTTTATTATTACAAAATTTACTACATTTTAGATCATTTTTGTTACTAATTTATTGAACAATTTGTGAAGCTATGTGTGTTAAGTAGATATAACTTTATTATCTGGAAAATTTTTATGTTAAATGTGATAAGGTGAATTCTAGATGGATATGTAATTTCACTCTATAACACAATAATTCCGATACATAGTTTATTAATTAGAAACAATAATACATTAAATACATCGGAATTGAAATTGTTAGTCTGAACGAGTTTATTTTTCTTGAATTTTTGTTATTTTTCGTAGTCTATGAGCAATTTCTATCCGAATAACATTGAGCAGTGTGATCCGATGCCCCACAAAATTCTTCAGGGCCGCATCGATGATAACGACATATAGGTCTACAATAATTATTGATGCATGCATCGGTTGTCTCACATTCTTCATTGGTATTACAAGCTGTTAAATCAAGATGAACAAGTTTATTTCCAGTAAGCTCTACTCAAGAATTTAAATATCAATATTAATTAACAATCGCAGCTCCAACGATTTCAGAAATTTAAACTTTGATTGGCAATTAATTTTTGTATTGAAAATAAGAAGAATATTCACTTCCGGAATTCAAAATACTATTGAGCCAGTATTCTTATGGTAAAAATACGTATCCTTACTGCAAGAATACTGGTATAACTCTAGCAAGAATACCAAGTTTACTTATAATGCTAAAACTTCAACTTATTATACTATAGCATACGTTCTGATATCGACATAGATTACATTCTCATACTATAGTAAATCGTAACTTTTCGCGAGTGTTTTACTGTGTGTATTCCCTAGATATTTAAATATATATTTACATGAATAAAGTGAGATTATACAGTGTTTTTATTTCAATGTTGGTATTCTTACTTCAGCAATATCAAATATTGCTGTGGTAAATATATATTAAATACCAAAGTTTTCCCTATTGAAAAAACTTTGGTATTCATACTATAGAAAAATCGGTATTGCTACAACAACAACAACAACAACAAGAAATAGTACGTGTGGAAAAATACTGTTTTTTCAGTGTATACTTACCCTTTATACACACGGACAAAGGATTACCAACATATCGTCTCGGACATTTCCAACGGGCGGTGTGTTGTCTTACTTTACACTGAGCGTTCAGTGCATACATAGCATTATTGATATCACACGCATCAGTACACATGTTTTCGTGACATGCTTCATGGTCCAGACACTCATTATCGTCGTAACAAACTGTTGAATTGAGATAAAATTTTAAGAAAAGGTATTTTATGTATTTATATTCTTCAACCAGAAATACACGAACATCTACATTGTTCTCTACAGTGATGGGGTTGACAAAATAACAGAACAAATGTGTTTATGAAACTGATATCTTTAATTTCTGAACAATGGCATACAATAGAGAGATATAATTTTGCTATTAGATGATGGATGAGATATGGTAGTAGGAAAAATTGTTTCAACACTGTGCAAAGGCTGATAAAAAGTTCGAAAAAAAAGAGCACACACAGGGTGTACAATTTGAGAGTACTGAGGGATGTTTAAAGAGTCCTTTGCCCAAGTTCAGTGATCGTAGCTTAAGCGGAAAACATTGAACAAGAAAATTGAAGATTTGAATTGAGATTAAATAAAACAATAATTTTTCTGTGTGTATCTTAAATAAGTATTTGAAAACGAAAATTAATTCGAATTGGAACTTTGCAATAATTTTAGAAATTCTTTCAAACAATTCGACATTTTGTAATTATATTTTTTCGTTTCTTACAATAAATTTGGACGTTTCCCAAACAATATCTCATTCGAATATTATATAATGTATACAAAAAACTTGAGGTGTATTTAAATATCTGTTCAATAAATAATTCGCGAATTTTCTTGAATTATTCTTTCAGTGTGTCTTCATATGAATGTCTTCTTGACTTACTTAGTTTCCCAGAACTTGAAGTCACGAATAGAACAACAATAGCCGTTGCAATGAATCCAAACATTTTAGTAATATTCATGATATACTTTATTTATTCCTTCACAAAAATTGAATTTGAATGGTATCCAACTGTTCAGTCGAAGCAGTTTGGTGAACGAATGATATTTCTCTAGTAGCCAAGAACTTCTTATATCGACTACTCCAACAATGACTGATAGATAGAACCAATTGTGCTATTCAATATAGGTACACGTTGTTACTGATAAATAATACCTAACAGTTAATGACAAATGGTTTCCAGCACGTCTATGTGGGAGCTATCAGTAGTTTTTTACACAATCAAAACGCCTCGGGAGTTCAAAGCTTCCAATTGTATATAAATATATCTGGCAAAAGTTTGTGTCATTAAAAAATTCGATTGACATGATAGTTCAAGACAAGACTTCCAAATAATTGTTGGTTTTAATCCGACTTTGATATATCTCATGTAAAATAATATATAAAACATATACAACTTCGCCTTTGTATTAATTTTTATCAATTAATAAATTTGCTATTATTGCTGCGCGATTTTGTCACAAGTAATGTTGCTTTTTTGTTTTCACAAAAATAGAGGACACTTATATGAAGTATTATTTATTAAAAATAATTAACTACATACCATAAACAGCAGTGGTTGTGAAATTATTCAATTATTTTTAGATAGAACTGTGAATCAGTCTATGTGTATGCTAATAATAATGCATTTATTAAAATTTCTCCAGTAAATGCATGAATATTCCACATCTATTTTCTTAATTCTTGTGGTCTTTTGTTTGAATTCATTTTCCAACAATGTCTCAGAGTTGAAAATATATTTATAAAGATATAGTAAATAAAGCAAAGAGAAGCAAGAGAGTATGAAACAGTTGTAGTGTAGTTGCGTGCTGTTATAAGTGAAAACAGGACGCGACAATAAGACAGTTATGTATGTCTATATATTTGTGACAATGCCACAGGAATATTGGGCTCAGATGCGAAAGTGAAATTGCTTTCGTCTTGACAATAGCAAAGAATTGGTACAATCATCAACCTCACATAAATCCTCTATTTCTAATATAAAACAGGAAAACAAAAAAAAATGACATATAAATAAATTATTTAAGAAATTATCTAAGAAAACTTGGCATTTTTTTAATACTTATTTACTCGAAAACTACATCATCTGTCAGCGGTCATGTATTTTTTGTATTTCTATCATTTTAATTAAAAAAAAAATAAAATTTCGGACACTATTGACACAATTTTATAAGATTTTATATCGACAATGAACTATTTCAATGCCAGGGGATGTAGCTATAATATCGAAAATGAAGATAAGATCAAAAAGCAATTAAAACTGTATGGGTATTTTTATTAATTAACTAATTATCCTGATTTGCCTATCATCAAGCAGTATCATATCTCTACCATAATACTGGTGAAATTGTGAAAATTGTGAATTATATTTTCTTTGTCTTCAAGAGAATGTAATAAAAATATTTATAATATTATTCACTGTAATATATAAATGAAATATTGTTATTAAGTACTTCAATTAGTTTGAAAATTTGTCTGCTGATGAGTAACTGTAAAGTCGTATTTTTCTTTTCATTATTTCTTTATCAATATTACTGATTTGCCAAAGTTAGTGGAAATTCAAATGTAGTAGTGGTGTCAAAGCAATCGTCGGACTACTCATTATACGAATAGTCGAGTATACTACACTAGTTGATGTCAGATCGCAGAAGACAAGGACATTGGTAGGAAGGCAGAATGGTTGTGGAATCGAGGGGATGATTGTGTTCTTGGTTGAGTTGGAAATCCCGTAGCGTTACCTCTCCTCCCCACTCACTGTTCTGTGCACGGATAATGCTATTCCCTTGTTTCTGTTCTGCACCGATGAGTGTGTGTATTGTGTGGTTGAATCTATCCTATTACCACGCTACTGTTAGATCCATCATCTATATAGAATGTGCATTGGTGATAATCGATTGATTGACAAACCAATTCTCATGAATTAATTGGGCATTTATACTATATCAATTAATTGTAATGTTCCAGATAATACTTGTAATTGAAACTATTAAAAAAGAAGAATGGACTTTTATAACTATCTATTGTTAAGAAATAAAATTAATATAGTAAAATTTACGTGTTCACATTGTATTTTAATTATTGTTTGATATATTGTTGATATAATTTAGTGGGACATTTCTACCTGTATCATTCAAAATTATGATAATAGTTATTTTAAATAAAAGTGGACCAGTTTTTTTTTTCTCTGTGGAAGCTCGTCTCTTGTGAATAAATACAAAGTAATGGATAATAATAACATTAGCAAATAAGAACAATTGAACCTCATGAAGTTCTGAGTGAATTAACTACAAATACTTGAACTATCCAGTCGCAAACAGAAAAGTAGCATTAAATTTTGAGCATGGAAATAAAAGAAAAATTCACAATTGGTAAACAAAATTATTTTATTATACGTGGCACGTGGAGGAGAGAACTGGGAGCAAAAAGGAAAAATGACGTAAAAGATCACAAGGAAGTTGTGGTGAAGAAAGGGAAGATTGAAGTTCAGAACTTGAAGATAAAAGAAACAAAGGTGGAACAAAATAAGTATGAAAACGTAAAGATAGTAGAAGTGAAGAAGGAAACAGTTGGAATTGAGAACACAAAAATACGAGAAGTGAAGGAGGAACAGAAGATGCAAGAAAATCTCAAGATAGTAAAAATGAAGGAGGAACAGATTGATGAAGAAGAAGTCATGATAATAAAAGTGGTGGCTCCACAAATCGAAAGAGAGAACTTCAAGACTGTGAAAGTGAAAGGGGAAAAAATTGTGGACAAGAATGATCGAACATTAGAGATCAAAGAGGAAAAAATGGAACAAAAGAACGTCAAAGCAATAGAACTCAGAAGAGAAAAATTTAACGAACATGAGGTGAAAAGGAAAATACACCACGGAAATATAAGACCAAATGACCACAAAGTTCGATTTAAAAATGAGACGGGCAAACGAACATTGATCGTGTCCAAAGAACGAAAGCAAGAGAACGAAATAGCAATGCACAATTACAAAAGAGTCGCGCGAAATGCTAGATCAAACTGGAGGTCAGATGTGAGGCAGGCGAGAAATTGGAGAACAAAACGACCACAAAAAACGCATAGGTATACCAGACAATTAATATCTAATTTTAATAAAATAAATATCAAGTTTGATCCTACATTTTATATCAACAATTGGCATTAATCATACGTTCCTATTTTTATTTTTTTATTTAATTCCATACTCATCCCCACGACAAGCAATGTCGTTATCATAAAGTAGACAATCTGCAACAATATTACTTTCAAATATGGAAGTTTTAACTCCTCATTTTATTAAATACTTTCATGTTAAAAATAAATTGTTTCTTGTAATGTAGTTTTAAACTTTTCTATTTGTATTCTCTCAATCATTTTACCGCATTTTCATTCTATTATAAACTGAGTCTTGAGACATATAAAGACAATGTATCATTAGGCTTGAATAAATTAAATGGATGTATTTCAAAAACATGAATTGAACAATTGCAGTTTCGAATAGCATATGATAAATCTTCAGCCATAAAAAAGACGAAAAAACTTTTGCGAGTAGCATTTTGTAAGCAGCTCATGTTATCCGTATCAAATGAATCAGACTTCTCCAATATTAACGTTGATCGAAGTATTCAAGAGTGATATCACAAATCATAATCTAATTTTGAGAATTGCAAACAGAACGAAAATAAACGCGGTCACACTAACGATTTCAGTGAAGTCTATTGATCTTTCAAGAGTCTTCATCCATACCATCGATACTTTTACTTCTCTCTTTATGTACTGTGTATCAGGTAATCCATGATGAAGAGAGCTATCCAATGTACGGTTGAGTTGACTTAATGATGTGTTACTCACTCTGGTCCTATCTAACACCCACATCATCCAATGACCACTTGATACCACTCTGTCATTGTGCTTTCCGGTTCAATGTTAATACAATATTCGGAAATCAATTATGAAGACGAAGGGATCGCCGAGCTCTTCATCAGTTTGTCAATGTGTCTATGTCCCTAGCACTCATCCTGAGGGCCAACGACAACGTCACTCGTATCAATGTGCATGCATGGGTGTAACTTTACTTGAATACGTCCGTATGTGAAGACACGATTGCGGTTAAAGGCCATCAATCGGTCTGTTGATTTTGTGCTGCACAGAGCTGTTGGATAACAATCAACAGAAGTATGAATGTTTGAATATCATTACAATGAATGATACTACGTTGTTTTTTATCATGTGAATAATATCTTTCTCAATTCTGTATTTTTAAAGACCAATTCAAATTTTGTAATACGTGATATATAATATTTATTCACTTCTATGTCATTCAACTCTGGTCATCCATTCCCTGGTTGCACCATTCACTCATGTATTCGTACTGAAAGAGATTCTTGAGGTCAAGAGCACCCTTCTTGACTTTCATGGACACCCTTTTGTATGATACCATGTCATCAATGAAATGACGAATAAATTTAGCCGTTCAAATAACTCTCAATTCTACTGATATATGAAAATAAATTAGTATTACATGTGTGCCGGTATTAGATTGAAAATAAAAGAAAATTTAAAGATTTATAAAGAATGTGAGGTTAAATGAGATAGTTGCGTCTAAGCCCTGAGTGGCTTCTGCACTCGCTAGATAAAACAGAGCAGCTAGTCTTGTATACGTCCCGAGTAGGTTAAGTGCATCCGAGAAAGAGCGGGACCGTCCGAGAGCCTCTTAAATCACGAGTAATCATTTCCGACCACTCGCACTATTCGGCCACCGGTAGTGATAAGGGTGTGGGGTGGTCCAAGAGATCAGACTACACCAACCTGTATGTATATAGTCCGTTACATTCTCGTAGTACTCCGTTCTCGCGTTTCCACCTTTTTTTTTTTTTCATTACAAACAATTGTTTTTCTCCTCTTTCACGGCTCCCAATTTTTTTTTTACTATCCAGCTCACAAATATGCTGCTATTTTTCACGCTATTGCAAACATAAATAACTCGTTTTTTCCTCCATTATTTTTCCTCTACTTAGACAGGAAAACACACATTGATAATTACACTCGTGAAATAATAGCAAAAAAGGTTAGGAAAAAATCGAAATGCACAACAAAGAATTGTCGATACAAAATGGTACGATAAAAAAAAGTAAATAGATACAAAAAATAAAATAGAATAAAAGTAACCGTCGGTCGAAGCAGGTTGAGCTTGAATGATGGTGTCGCAATGTGTGTTCGTTGCGCGATTGACGTCATTTGCCTAGGGAATTACAGCCCTCCGTCAGTCTGACTAATCTACTTCGTTACAAGCGACAAACGCAACTCCGTCACTGCTCCCAACACTCTAGCAATTTAATTCATTTTTTTTGTCTCGTTACCCAGCTCGTGCACTATTGGAACAAAAAAAAAAAGTGGGAAAAAAATTACGAAAAAATTAGGGTACGTAAAAACAGTAATCGAATATTTCCAAATCGCATGGTGAATTTGAGCAAATGATTTTTTCATTTCTCCAGTTGTTTATGCATACATTTATGATTTATAATTGAAGTTTTAGGTAACGAGAAATAGTTTTGTAGCAATACTGGTATTCCTATGGTACAAATACCAAACTTTGATTAATAGAAAGATACGTATATTTACTACAGAAAAACTTGGTATTCTTGTAGTAAGAATATCGAAGTTGGTGTCAACACACGTGTATTCTTGCTGGTGTTATACCAGTATTTATACCATAGAAAAACTTGGTCGGTACCAATTTGTTCAAAAGTTTTATATCAAATGTATATTCCTAACGATTGGATATATATAAAAATGAGTGAACGGTACCACCAGAGAAAGCTTGATGAAGTAGAGGCAAATAAGTAATTTATCTCGTGAATTGAACAAGTCAAATTTGTCCAGAAAAATTTCAAAATTGAATTAGGAATTCGTGAATTCTATTCGATGTTCAATGTTCACGACTATAATTCAAAAAAATACCTCTTTTTGAGGCACCGAATTTCATGAGGAATACTGCCACATTTTTATTCAGACTATTCCACTGCTATCAATAACGAAAAAATTACATTACTCTTCTTTCAATTACGGTGTTTCACGAATAACATGTTTTCAATATTTCTAGATCAATTTCTCCACCCATGTTTTCACGAGAAACAGGGGTGGTCAAATTTTCCACTCCCCCTATAAAGCTAATGTCGTATAACATAATAATATATGTCTTACATTTTGTTATATTCAAGTTGTCCACATTTCCAGCTTCACAAAATGTCCAACGATATTTTATTTAAATTTCTTCAGAGCCTGTCATCACCGATTATAATTATATGTAGAAGTTGTAATATATTGCATAACAAAAATTCGAAAAACGTTTCCATGTTTCCAAGAGATCTCAATAAGATTTATCATTCTCATTCCAAATCAAGTTTTTTGTATTTGTAAATCATGGATCCCCATCTAAGTGAACAGTAATATGCCCTGGCTCCCTATTAAACACTGAGACACACACACACACACACACTCATACTGGCACTAGCGCGAAGAAAAGGGTGCAATAAATGTCCATATATAACATATAATATATAACGTACAGTCAACGTAGTATATACAAGCCGAGAGTAGTACGCTTCGCCTGGCTGAAACTTGTCGCTGAATCAGCTTGGCGCTCTTACGCTTCCCAAACGGCAGTCCATCATGTGTAATGGATGCAGGGTATATATATATATATGTATCCTTCAGTATACACGCATATACACAGATGTATATTCGACATAACTTCGTTGAGGGTGGTTGATCACAATAAAGTATAACCGAAGAAATAAATGTGGGATAATCGAGGGTAAAAAAAAAATGATGAAAAAATGAAATTTAATAGAAATACCAATTTGGGAAAACAATTTTATTATATTTATGGATCAGAAGGGGTTGTATCTACGAACAAGTTGAATAAACATTTAACTTGACATTACTTAACTGGGAATACCGTATTTTTCCATCCGGAATATTTCTTGCTCTTGTAAGAATACTGGTATTCCTATAGTAGAAATACTAAAGTTTTCTTCATAGTTGGATGAATATATTTACCACAGTCGAATTTGATATTGCTGCAGAGAGAATACCAACAGTAAAACACGCGGGAGTTACGATTTACTATAGTATGAGAATAATGCAATGGACAGAAACTAAATTTCTGTTTGAATTAGTGAATTATATAAACCCATGCATCAGACACTGCCTGCATAAAATACATAATTGAATCTATTGAATAAAAAATTTACTTATTTGAGAATAATCCATGGAATTAACTATCAACGAGAAATCAATTAATTTTCTCAAACACCCTGTATAACCACAAATCGCATTTTACCAAAGTAATTTTATTCACTTAACAGAAATGGATTACCATTAATTTCTTAATTAATTTACTCACCACTCTTCATCATCGCAGTTGTTCTCATTCACTCACACAAAGATAAAATGGTGTGCAAGTGATGAGAAGTTAGTCGGTATAGATCGTTTGAGCACACAAAAATATATACATATAAAGTTCTCACTCAAGTCTAAATGCGAATGAGTGAGTGAATACAATTCCAATCTCTCGTATATACACTCTCTCACCAAATGTCAAACTTTCTTCGTTCGACTTCTCCACGGTTTTCTTCTCCCTTTCTCACTCGCCGCATCCTTACTCTTATTTCCATCTTTTGTTTTTTTCTTCTTTTTTCCCTCTTACATTTTTCTCCATTCTTTTTTCTCTATTTCATCTACATTCCAACTCGTCGACTAAAGTTTGTCCTGGCCGCACGCTGAACGTAAGTAATGGAGAAAAGAGATTCCACAAGTATAATATCTATATATTTAACAAAACGGTAGGGAACTAGACGGAGCATTGAGAACGCTCTTCCAAGTCCCTTGGATAATATTAATAAGTGGAAAAAAATAAAAGTAAAAGAATAAAGAACGAACGAGAAACGTGAAATGTCGGTTTGATCAGCTATATCAACTCTCGGACGAGGAGTGCGCCACGCAAAGAGTGGGGATAAAGTTGATACGGTGCAAGTGAATTGTGAAGGGGTGGGGTAAAAAGGGAGTGGAATGAAGGTAGAAATGTATACTGATGGTATACCCCAACATCAGACCACATCACAGAGAAGAGAGAATCCTTACACCAAAGCTGTTAGCATAATTACAATACTCTGCGCGCTCGCTTTTTCACTCGCCATTCCGACATTTTGCTTATTTTAGAGTTGATCCTTTCTCTTCATGATGGCCAAGTTTTCCCTCATACCAATCACAATCACCGACCCCAACTGGACTGATGCTACACACATTGACACTGTATTTAAAATGCAGAGTTTTTATTCAATATTATTCTTGGGTTTTTTTTTTTTTTTAAATTTTATTTTTCATTTATTATTGCCATCTACACTGTTGAATTAATTATTAGATTGTGCAGATATTATATTAATGTAATATATGTATATTCACTTTTGGTTATTTGATTTTAGTTCAATTAATGTCGCAGTTCGGTAATTTATTTGAAGGGGAAGGTTATGTAGATATTTTTATTAGACACATATCAATTGAATGCAAGTCTGGATGTGATTTTCATCTTTTTTCTTTTTTCTCTTCTCATTCTTCCTCCAGTCACTTTCACGCTCGTGACAAATGCACTTTACATATTCATGGAGATGTGAACTCATGAACAATTCAAATAGCAATGGAATGAGAGGAGTTTTATTACACGTTGATGGGAAACTTATATTGGCTAAAACACAATTTTACCATTGACATAGGAAAATAGATGATGATAAAATTGATGAGAGAGATGACAATGTGATGACTATTATAACTACAGTTTTCTCTTTCTAGTGTTTATAAGAAAGTATGTGAATGTTTCAGTTCTGATTAGGTCGATTGATCGTTTGGGAAATAATACAAACGGTTATGTAAAGAAATATGTATATGAATGTTAACAAAACCCCAGCAGATGTTTGGGGAAAATGCAGTAGTTAGAGTTTACTATACCATTTCTTTATTCTTGTTCGTGATGATTGAATAATGTTTGTTAGATTAAAAAGAAACATTATTATTCCGCCTGGAATATTTCTTGCTCTTGTAGTAATACTGGTATTCCCATTGTACGAATACCAATGTTTTCTTAATATAGATATATATATTTTTACTACAGCAAAACTTGGTATTGATGTAGTAAGAATACCAACATTGAAATAAAAACACCGCATAACCTCACTTTATGTATGCTGATATATTCATTTGCTATAGTATGATAATATAAATTATGACGATATCAGAATGTATGCTATAGTCACATTAATTAAAGTCTTAGCATTATCAGTATACTGGTATTCTTGATGAAATACCAGTATTCCTGCAGTAAAGATACGTATTTTTATCACAGGAAAAACTGGCTCGGTGATACTTTTGATTCCAGAAGCAAAAATATTTTTTTCACTGTATACTTTGAGCTCTCTGTTCCCTCCATGTAGCTGATTTATTCGTATCTAATTGCAATTCACGTTTCTCCATGAATTCACTTTGATTGCAGACAAACTCAATCACACCCGTAAATATAGAATCCTTCAATATTATTTGTAAAAGTGATAATATAAAATATTGTATATCAAAACTCATTTTTACTTATTTATTTATTCGTGATTTATTTATTTATTTATTTTTTAATTTTTCGTCGACATCGACGCGCAAAAGGACGTGGTCCATGAGGTCAATCACGCACGGCTGTCGCTGATTCGTGCTGGGTTCGCGGTTGGCTGCCGAACTCTGGCTGGTTAATTTCACACTTCCATGATTATATAGAGATGAAATGGAGAGCATTTAAATTCGCAAACGCAGTGGTGGATGAGGGAGAAAGAGTGTAGATGGGGTAGCGATAAGGGATGGGTATATGGGGTGGGCTAGGGGCAAAGGGTGTCTCATTCAGTGCGACGTTCCACAGGGTTGAAATAGAAAGAAAAAAAAAGAAAAAGAAAAAAGAATCGATTATTTTTCGATTTATTCTTTGTCATATTTTTCAAATATTTTTCATCCACATTTATACTTATTATTTACTGTTCTCCCTTCACTTTCTTATACGCCTCGATGCATTGTATGTGTACACGTAATCGAAATGCAGAGCGTACAATACATAGATAATGTCTCCTTAGAAAATCGAAATGTTCAATCATACGAGAGATTGGTTCATTCTTTACTTTTCTTTTATATAAATATATACTTATATGAGACTATTTTCATGAGATCAGGAGCTGAGAATGTTCGACAGTATGGGATTGTCTCATGGGGGGGGGGGGGGGGGGGGGGGGGTAATGGGATAAAGTCGTGGAAATTGAACCCCATGAAAAATAAAAAAACACTACGAGTCAGAAACTTCGTCATAATATAATCAACCAACACATAAAAAATATATAATGTAAATATATTAATATATACTTTTGTTGTTGGTATTCTTACTACAGCAATTAAACGTATCCCTCTGTTAAGAAAACTTTGGTATTCGTACTATAGAAATACCAGTGTTGGTACAAGAGCAAGGAATATTCTGAGAGAATAAAATACTGTTTCTTCAGTGTTGGAATATATTTAAGGATTCATATTGAATATATTTTTTTTTTCCTGCGCGATGAAACACAGGAATTAATATTTTCATATTAAATTATTTATTCACTGGAACGTCCAAGAATCATGATTATTTCAATAGTTTCAGTGTACACTCACTTCTTTTTTTTATTTCTCTTCAGGTTAAGGAGAAATATTCGTGTGTATTTCGGCATTCATAAAGTTTTGTTCTACGTAATGATACAATATAATGATGTAGTATGAGATCCAAGGATTAAAACAGCATGTCACACCAGATGTGAAAAATAAATGATGAAAAACAGTAAAGCAAAAAATGCTGAGAAAACATGAGGATATAAAGACGATGGTTAAAAAGGGAAAACAAAGTTGGCGCTATGTCAAACGATCGAAGACATCATTAACACAACATCGTTGAAGATTATATGATCAAAGGGCTATAGTAAAGACGATATATAATAAACGCAACGGATCCTCATCATCTTGAGGCTTTTGATAATGTGCTAAATCGTTAACGCGGTAGTTATTACACTGTTTCGTCAACCCCATATAATTATGTGGATCGTGGTAGATGAGATGGATCCAGTCTGTCGACATATTTATTCGCATCAACATCAATCCTAAAGATCGGCGTTGAAGCACATCTGCAATGATAAACTGCTAGAACATTTGCAGTGGGGAACCTTTATAGGCGGACATTAAATGAGCCACTTAAGTTTCATGATGTTCATAATTTTATGATCACTGATGAGATTTTGGTTTTATATACACTATTCTGAAAATTAGTCCTGAAAATACCTAGATCAGTACTCAATCCACAAGCTCCAAATATTCATAAGATGGTATGGAAGCAATTCTTTTCATCCACATGTTTTTACTGAAAATAAATTATTATTCAATTCTATTCATCTCAAGACGATTATTCTTCTTTTGTATGTCATGTTGAAGGAATTCAATGCAACAATTGGTTACTGTTGTTCATTACTGGTAGAGCTGCATTGACATTGTGACAAAACTTTCTTTAATATCAGGTTTTTTAATGGCTGCATAAAGTTCTGAGACTTTGAAGTAGTCAGGTTACTACATTATGATACTATCTGTATTTTTTCAACATTCATCTTCATTTGTTCATGAATTTTGTAAATGATGGTGATGGGACAATATAGATTAAACTTCTGTGTTACTATTTCCCAATCCAAGGCGTGATCCATATTGAATCAATAACATTTAGACTCCATCTACAGTAGTGCCAGTGCTTGGGAGTTGTTGACGGCTCAAGTCTGTGCTGTATTGCAGTTATTGGCAGATATTACTTGGAATATCATTCAGAATTATTCGTTATACATCGTTCTTCAATAACTATGTGTGTTGATAACAAATACCTACGCTGAAAGAACTGTATTGTGTAGAAGAATACCAACATTGAAATGAATACATCGCATAACCTCACTCTATTTATATATATATAGAAAATAACCTCGGTATTCTTTCCGGACTTATACCAGTATTCTTGCAGTAGGGTTATGTATTCTCACCATAGGAAAACTCTCTCGGTAATACGTTGAATTTCAAGATCAAAAATACTCCTTTTTCAGTGCATTATATTACTTTTCATAATGGCGAAATGAACATAAAAAATTGGAAGCCGTGATGATTTCAGCCACTGATAGAGAAGAGGGGTCGTATGTATACACTGTGTAAATATTGAAGTATAGAAGTGCGCGTACCAGTCCAGGCCATCATTCAGAATCAAACGTGCAGCTTCCTCTCCCAAAACGTTCTTTACGGTTCAATTCTATAACTCCCATCAGTGGCCCTCTTGATTCGTTTGAAATCTCTCTCGTACTATATACAATACACGCCACGATCCCTTTTCACGTTACCTCTTCACTGCCATCACTACACCATATATATATATATATATATTCGTTTCATTGCACACATTCGTACCATAGCACTGTCGTAATTACAGGCATTCATATCACAGTAAAATCCAGGCACAGCACAGAGAGCTGCAATCGAACAAGTTCTATGTGTGGGGTGACAGGGTACCAATGGCGTCCACCACTTTTGCATAGACCTTTTCCGAAAATTCATGCGATTACAGAGGACGCGTTCAGACCAATTGTGCAATCGTGTTCCAACAAATATATATATAGCATTCATGTCTATATATGTTCGTATAATATCGATGGAAGTGGAAAACGGTATGATGCAAGAATGAATGACACGATGAACGATCAGCATGTGAAATAAACCATTTGGCCAACTGAATTTCAATATAACTCAAAATTCGTATGTGAACATGATCGAAATATTAAATAATACGTCCACAGAAATGTTTGAATCTGCATGGATAAAAATATATATTGAACATATATCCTAAAATATATATATTCATTTGTAGGTAAATATATAATTTAAATATATTCCATCAAATATATATCAGTATTCTCATTAATATAGTTTGGAAATATGTTACATTCGACAAACATACTGGATGCAACAAAAATTTCCATATGTTACCGAATATATTTATGTATGTTCAATATATTTTTCAGATTAATGTTTTTCCCATGTGGGAAGTCAGGGTGTAAGAGAAATTACTCAATTTCACGAAATAGTTTGAATTGTTTCCTGAAAAATACAACTTTACCATAGTGAAACAAGAATAATCATTACATCTCGTGGATTCATTCGGATTATCATGGTATTATGATAAAAACTGTCAAATATTCATCACAGAGTTGTATGTATGACATTCATTTGTCATCAATCACCCATTGCTGATACATATCACATGAATATGAATGTGTATTATATAGAGGAGTCGAATAGATAACAGAAAAAAAATATAATCAGTAGACTGGGAAGGATACACAAAGTGAAAAGCACCGCTGTGTGTACAGTGCTGTATGCTTCAATGAATTGATGCTCGGGTATATATACGCGTCGAGTTCGCATCAACAGAAATGAAAACATCACATATGTATACACACACTCACTTGCCATCATGTGCATAGAACCAGAATGATTGCAAGGGCCATCACTCGTAGCCTCCACTTTCTTGATAATCCTTTTCATGTATAGCTTTTTGATGCCAGTACTTTTACACATTTTCAAATATTAATTTTTTCTATACTTTCACAGTTTGTAGGTTTGAATAATGGGAATATATATCCATATGATGAAATATATATGGCAAAATATATTCAATAAAATTAGTTAGTTACTGCAAAAGGTGCTTTTCATTTTCTTTTAAATCATTCATTCGCTTGTAATTTAACGTGATATAGTTTGATAAAATGAACACCTTCTACATTGTCTTATTCATGTTAATCAAAAGTATTGGTTTGCGATAGAATCTTTTCATTCACAAATGCCAATGTCCCTTATCGAAATAACATTGATGATTCATTTACCATTATTATTTCATCATTAATCATAATTCGATATGTATATTGTACTCATTTTTATATAAATGATATTAATATTGGTGTGTGATAGAATATTGTAGGGATGTAAACTCGTAAATTGAACTGGGTGTAAATTGAATTTTTTTTATCAATTTTATTTCAATTTATTTCAAAGCATAAAATTTTTTCATTCTCGGTATTATATTATTGTATTAATAATTACCATCGAAAAAACGTATCCATCCCCTCTATACTTTCTCTGTCGCACTCAGTTTACCCCTGAGGTAAACTGAAAGATGAAACTTCTTGACTTCTGCGATTATTCATTCAATTTTTGTTTATTAGTTATTACTTTGTTGATGATTAATTAACTTTGTTTTCACAATTAAAATTCAAACAAATGCATAATATTGCAAAATTGCTGAATCGAAAATGTCACAATGACAATATTTGTATCCACATGCATACACGAAAAAGCTTGCCTCGAATTTCATGGTATTAATTAAGCGATCTATAGCAATATATTTCAGAGTTTACCAGCCGCAACAGCCTTATGCGCAAGATTTAATTAATAATCGGGGATTCAGCGATGTATATATATGGTCGTGCAACAAAATTTATCCTACATATTCACTACACCATATAAACTCGCTAACCCTCTTGCCCATACCTATTGCCATGTGGAATAGAGTTCTTAGTTGGCAGATTCGAAACCCTTGCTGCGCTTTCGGTAATTGGACTCGATACCGGAAAACTTCCTCGTGCCAAAGCACAATATATATATATAACATCATCAAATCGCTTTACGTAATAAACTAAGCCGTTGAATGGCTTTCTCAGCATTTTGGTGTATGAAGTTATACACTTTTCTATCCAATGAAATTTTATCAATCAAATTAGACATGGATATTTGGAAATATTCATATGCATACTCCAAGCTCAATTGCAATCCTGCCTAGGGATCATTATATTGGCATATCATATGTTGACACATTGGAGGATATGATAAACCGAACACAAAAACGTTCTCAGAAGCTAAAACACAGTGACATAATAAAAGTAAAGCAGTTTTTATCTTGTACGAAATAGAGAGTGTTCTTTATTGAGCTTGGAATACTGTCCGAGTAGCACTAGTTAGCAATACAATGAAACAAATCCAATCACAACAATTGCAACACTAAAGATGCTACACTGTTGCAGATTATTGTTAAGGAGATATGATAAGAGCCATTTATATACAAGCATTTAGGTTTCTATATGATAGCTAAACAGTGATTATACAAATTGTAATGGAGAAGACCTGGGGCGTTGATTTAAATTCCAGAAATAACTAATAAAACTCATATACACATTAGATAAGTATATTAGGGTCTGATGATCTTTCGATAACTCCAATTATGAAGGGGTATCTGGAAACACAATTCCTCTGATGATACAAAATATATCTATAGAATAGAACAGTTAAATTTATACCAATAGCGAACCTATCTTCACCAAAACCATCACATTCCCCTTCATAGAAACTCTTTGTGACTTCACATTTTCACCGTCCCTTATATTCTCTTCTCTCTTCACTATGTATGTTTATATCTATAACACTTGCAATTAAAAATAACTTCATTTGTTGGACAAAAACGGGAAGAGAAAAAAATAGAAACTGTGAAAGAAGCAAAATTATGAATGCAGAATGGAAAGTAAATGCAAGAATTTCATGTGCTTACATAGTGAGTGCCATCGAGAAGCGATCCATTAGACCTTTTGGGCACGTATTTACATTCGAATTTACATTTTCGTATGTCTGGAGTGAATGTAATGGTGAAACAGAAAGAGAGCACACGATGACACCAGTGTAGGAGTGAAACACTTATAGGATATTCCTGACGATACATACAAGAAGTCTCGCAGCATAGACAGAGGACTCGTGAAGGCAGTTAGGAAACCTCTAATCAAGCGACCGTCCATCTGCATACGAATGCAACGCATGGTGAGAGAGCATGAAAGAGCGAGTAGTATACAAAGGAGAAGTGCAAAGAGCGCGCGCGCGGTCTAGTGCAACCGACGACTTACCGTATATGAAGGCTTAAAAGTACGCGCCCTCTATCGTGAGCGTCTATGAACTATGCAATATACCAGTAGCACCGCTACTAATATATACTGGAATTACTGCTATTGCTGCGGCTAAGTGTATCACCCCACAATAAAAAAAAAAACGTAATTTTCCTCCTGGAATATTTCTTGCTTTTGTAATAATACTGGTATTCCCACAGTACGAATACCTAAGTTCTCTTCATAGATGGAAATATATAATTACCACAGCAAAACTTGGTATTGCTGTAGTAAGAATACCAACATTGAAATAAAAACACCGCATAACCTCATTTTATTTATGTAGAAGTTCATTTATCTGGGTAATTCAAAGTATTCGGTATTCTTGATGGAGTTATACTAGTATTCTGACCGTAAACATACGTATTATAACCCTAGAAAAAACTGATTCATTAATACTTTAGATTCCAGGAACAAGAATACCTTTCTCTCCGTGTACATACCTCGCGAATACCATGTCTTAGGTATTCAGTGATCTCACCTTCTTAATCACCACCATGACCGATAATACCATCATATTTTATATATTTATTTCAAATACTCTCGAATACTGGTAATCATCATATATTTTCAATTCTACTGTATCAATCGCACTGTATATCGAAATATGATCTTTTGAATAAAATTATTTCATGTAAAATCAAATTGATAACACAATGTCATTCATGGTAAAACAAAAAACTAACAATTTAATTTTTATTCAATGTTTATTAATTCCTCTTTTATCACACTTCATCATTTTTTTATACAAAAGTATATATGTATGTATAAATATAAATATCGCATAATGCATTGATGTATATGTATTGTCGAGGTGAAAATCCGTGAGCGGGCTCTTGTCAGGGCCACGTGCTGGCGCCGCAACACGGCTCACCGGAAATGACGTAATAATTAATGGACACGTATCAATTATCCAGTCGCGTAGCGTGTGCACAGTGGCACACAATTTTAAATCGGTCCATGGCTCGCGGCCGAACCTCTCCCCTTACACATATACCACTCTTCTCATCCACGTTTTCACCCATACCACAATATATTCTCTCACTCGATTCGTGCACACATCTTCTCTTTCTCTAACCATTCTCACTGTATGCGCGAACCGCTCCTATTAATTATCAAAGGCCCCATCAATTATAATTGCGAACGCGTGCGATTTTTGACACGCTAACGTATCGCCTGCACAGATGTCGCTAACTGTATATATAAAAAAATCCACATATATTTATATATATGTATAATATAATATACATTGTATTCGTGGATATATGTGTGTGAAAGAGAAAACTTGTATTGGTGTCAATTGTCGGGGAAAGATTATTGTCTGATAAAGTAATGATGATAAATAAAATTGAGGAAAAAAATATACTGGTAAGGAATACCAGATAATCAAGATGGTGGTACACTCCAAAGTGTTGGCCAGGTCAAAAACTTTCGGTTTGTTCACGTATACCAGTGGTATTGGAATTACTTGGATACAAAAACTGTGCTCATATTTTTTTTTTATTATAGAGTTTCGTTCTATCATCGTGCAGGTTTCATTGAAAAAAAATCAATCATACTGATTCATTTATGTGTACTCCATTTTTATTTCTACATAATGAATAATTATTCGATAATCAATTGATAAATAAAACAGTCACGCAGTTTGAGAAAAAGGCAACATGTCAAAGCCAGCCAGTTGAAAGTACAAAATTTTTCGTGTTATTGATGATGGAGAACGTGATATGATTATTCCATATCACTTATTGATAACTCCTAGAGGCATTATGTATTGATGTCAATATTTGGCCGAGTCTCTTCGACTTTCATCTGTAATGAATATAAAAAATTATGAAAGATACAATGTAAACTGTAACACTACAGCCTTGATAGTGAAGACAATGTTTAAAAAATTGTTTGTTCTTATGACCCATGAACGATCGAATGACGTGAATTAAAGAGCGACATCTAGTAGCAATTTTTGAGAATGTCGATTTTGGATTTGCGACACATTGGCAAAGAATTATATTTCAAAAATATTCTTGGAGAATTTTTAGTCGATCTGTTCAAAATTGAGCAAATTATGGGTATTTATAGGTAAGATCATTGTACTAATCAAATTTTAAAACATTTTAAAAACCCGCACACGTTTCCCCCAAAAAAAAAATCACAAAAATTTATCTTTTTTCCAACCGCGAGCTAGATGTACCCCCTCAAACCAAAGAAGAATAGAAATATTTATTCCAGTCGATCAGGATAACCTACCGGTGTGTCGGCGTGCAAAGTAGCCCCCATCCTGAAACAGAAAATAAAGAATAGGTAAAATGTCTCGCTGTATTCAATAAAAAACAAATTAACTTCCTCAACATTTAACAATCATTCATGTTTTTTTACAGATATAGCTAGAGATATTCCAACATATCTGAAGTAACTGACTATTAACGATGGTAAGTACTTTATAAACTATATCTAATTCCAACTATTTGATTCAATCAATTATTTTTATAATAACCAAAATTCACAATGAAATTCATTATACATAGGTACACAGCTTTGTTTTTATATTCTAAATATTTTTCCTATTATTATAATTTACTGTATAACATAAAAATCTGTTATATATATTAGCTGTTAAATTTTAAATAATTAAATAAATGAATCTATACTTACAGCTGCCAATCCTGAAGTTGACATGAACACAACCATCACAATAGTGGTGATGAAAACAAATATTCCACTGATCTTCATTGTGTATTTTAGAAGTAGTGATATTCAGACGTTATTCGTGAGGACTTGGTCTCGACTGGATACAACGTCCTACTATAATTCAACACTACCTTTTTATACGCCCTGCAAAAGCAATAAAATACGAAGCAATTAAAAACCTATTGTTCGGCAAACATTCGAATGTCGGAAAGTCGTGTTCAGTTATCATTAATTATCAAATGGAGTTAATGATTTTTAACTTATCTGTCGACATTCAAAAGATTCTATTTTTGTAAAACTTACATCACATTTGTATCTTCAAACATATTTCATGGATAATATATGGTCATGTATGATAGAAAATTATAATCGAGTGCGTTTTTACAACACCAAAATTAGATTCGAAAATAATTTTATCTTTTTTATGAGCTGTGAAATATAGTGCTTATTATCAATTGTTCAACTATGTACTTGGACGTGTTATCTTAAGAAAAAAAAATTGATATCCTCATAACTATATTGATATCGGGAAAGACAATTGATTCACCAAGTAACAAAGAAAATTAATTAAGACGCCCTCTAATCATATCTCCAATGACATTGATTTGATATCCAGTTCTTCCAAACTGAATTTAAGGCTGCCATCACGTGATAATGAAACATTTGTCAATTAAGGTAAGGCCTTGATTATAATATCACTTTAACTAGTGATTGTCGTTGCCGATGGCGGTTTTTAAAAAATGAAAAATGAATGAAAAAGTTTGGGTAACTAAAATTCCATCTATACTAAAAAACCGAGCATTTTTGCTCTCGGAATTCAAAGTATCACCGAGTCAGTTTATCTATGGTAAGAATACGTATTCTCACTGCAAGAATACTGATATAATGATAAATCTCAATATTTATTTTCGCAAACAAAAATTTCTTCAATTCGCCTGTTTTATGACCGTCTAGACGTGAATATTTCTTTAAAAAAACCCTTGGTATTCGTACAATAGGAATACCAGAATTCTTACAAGAGCATGGAATATTCCGGGAGGTAAAATACTATGTTTTCAGTGTACTTTACAACCCTTCTTCATACGAAACTTTTATCCTATACCGTTGAAGTATCATCAATAGCTCTCACCGTCTAATAAATACAAAAATATATCACGTTCAAATTCCAACAGTTGTACGGCTATGCGGCATTTTACAGTATAGGCCTCGACTTAATCTGGATTCCAGTTAAATCCCTTCTTCCTCTTTGTCGAATATACCATGACTGTCGCAGTCTCTCTGGCGTTCGGATCACGTCTTGACTGTATGCCATGTTCCGTTGCTATCTCTCAGTCGCGCCCTTTCTATACTGTGGACTTACTTCTTTTTTTTTTCCTATTCTATTTTTCTCGTGACTTGCCGACGGACATTTGGACCAACCTCGGCGAAATCGTGGCCAACGTACCATGAAGAAGCTTGATTGTCCATATTGTCCCCCTACACCCCATACTCTTTTTTTTTTTTTCTATATATACTATCATCTCCAACCTTTTGTAAGATACCGATTTCCAATTCGTATGAGCTTTGACAATATGTAAACGTGCCTGTAATTGAGTTCTATTATATACATTTGACATTTGCAATTTATTCAGAATGATATTGTACACATTTTTAAAATATCTTTCACTAAAATGCTGACTGACAATAAAATTCAAATGATATATAAAACATTTTTGTAACGTTGAATAGCAAAACTGTATATAAACTGGAATAATAAAAATATAACATTGCTATTTTATAATCTTAATATTGTAATTATGTTAATATACTTCAAGATATATGTTTTAATATTTTAATGTGGAAATTATAAATAAATGAATTCAGTGAACTAATTCCGTTCCGACGGCAAGTGAATGCTGTGACCATCCGCATCACGCTATAAATATACTTTACGTGAAATTTTATATAGACACCTTCTCCTCTGTCAATATTTAAACTATTAATTTGATAAATAATTGCCAAAACTTGAAATTGAACAAACCACTTTTTGCTGATTATAATAATTTGTTCCATAATATATTTGGGATGGATTATTAAAGCAACGTAATTTGTAGCGTCTTAGAATTAATTACGTTGTGAGTGTGTTAAAATAAAATAGTTGAAATAACAGTACAATAATTTATCAGTAGCATTACAGTCATATAAATAATCATTTGGCATTAATACCAGTGGATATATCATTAGTTTAAAAGCATACTTTGCTCACGCAAATCGCTTATTTTTCCCAGCAATGGATCCACATTGAGCTCCAACGCTCTTCATCTCCTCTACTTTATTCTTTATATATGGTTATATAACGGTAGAATATTGCGGACACGTTCATAACCCGTTTCACAGTGACTCTTACGAGAATTTACGCCTGGTTCAGGGGATGATGGACAAATCGAGCGCGTTATTCTTCCGAAAACTTCCACCAATCGTTCTACTCGTTGAACAACGAAATTGGATTGTTCTCAGAATACACTTTCTTAGTTTTTTGCGGGCAATATTGGCGGTTTATAATTGATCAATGAATCTGAAAAAATATCCCTTCATATCACAATGTTACAGATATTTGTAGCACTTTTCTTTTTTTTAAATCTTATATCTTTTACTACCAACATGTCCAATGGAGTTCAGATAGTTATTTTTATATAATTGAGTTGCAATATTACTAATAAGCATAATATTAGTCCCACGAAATGGTATGTTTGTGCGGGAATACCTTCAACTAACTTGACAGTGAACAGAAAAATTCCTCAAAAATATTCCTCGGGGGTTTTTGGGGTCGGTGAATTAAAAATGTGAAGATAATATTGCAAGAATATGAAGAAAAAATGAATATATGCAAACTTAGATTACAGAATACACGTTACACTGTGCAGAAAGAAGAAGAAAAAAAAACAAAAAAAAAAACCACCCTTCCATTCGCAATGTACGTAGTTTATTTACTACATTCGAAATAGCGCACTTTCCAATGTGGACAATACAATTCTGAGTACAGTGTTGCCGCTCAATTGACTGCACTCACGATAAATTTGAGAGTATGAATTCTTTGGGATGTTCGCTAGTATAGAATATTGCTCACTTCCGGTCAGCAGAGAACAACTCAAAGTAAAATGTTCACGATATAACTTCTCTTTCCGCGCCACCCTCATACTACAATTCGCGAATGCGACACAATAGTTTGAGCTTTGACAATCGGTTGATTGGTAAGTATTATCGAGCAATTGTTCAGTGCTGTTTCCGTCACTGCAAAATAGAGTGTCATCTCGTGCGACTGAAGTGGCAAGGAAGGTGGAGAAGGGTCGACGGTAAACGACGATAGAGTGAGATGAGAATATGGAGCTTGATAGAAGTGTATTGGGTGTGCTAACGACGACTGGGGACGCATCCCTAATACACCCCTCTATCCTAGTCCAATTCTGCCGCACTAAAACCCTACCTTTTGCTTCTTCATTGCTCAGTCTTTCCACCCCTCTAACACCAGTCGCCAGATCAGCGTCACTCGCAGACAAGACTAACGTCGTTTAATGTCGCAAGGCCACTGCAAATTTATCCCCACACTATTTCTCAACGTTCTTTCCTTTGCAGTATTGACATTCACATTGTATTTTTTTTTTTTAATTTCTATTTGTCTTATTCTTTGTCTATGATAAACAATTTTGTTTCTATTTCAGATTGCATCTACGTAAAGCGATGGTTAGTTGCCAACCCTAAGGAAAATTACCTGGAAAACAAATTGGTTTGAAAGACATTTGATTTTGAAAATGTGTATGGTATAGAAATATATTTCATTGTAGTGAAATTGATTGTGGAGAAAGTCGTGTGATGAGTTTGGGGGTTTTGGGGGTAAACGCGATGCCATTAGCTTTAGAACATAACTGTGCGTCAAACAATAATGATGATGAGCAAGCTTGCAACAAACCAGTCGTGTTGCTATTAACTAAAACGTAACACTACGTTTGTTTACTGGCGGAAACTAAATGTACGACGTGAACACACATGCACTGATGGACGCGTTCAATGCTAGAGAATACGCAATAAAGGGTACGGGTGGAGAAACATAGGTGGATGGCAGTGTCACGCGATAATTGGAAGATACGACTGTCCAAGAGACAGACGTAAAGTCAAGGAAGAGATCCTAATGCATATGTTCTACGGCAATGGTGCAAACGAGAGAGATTCAACTACCATTGTTTCACGGTATGTTTATATATGTGTTTGTGTGTATATACATGTAGAATACATATACACATTTATTCACATAAATTTTGCCAACGTGTGTGTTCTCCGGACAGTCGTGATAACCATCACGTTATATATAAACTTTATAGGATAAAATCTCACGATAATTTATACAATTCTATCACCTTTATAAATTGGATGTGGGGTGAAATGTCGTAGGATTGGAATGTTATTTAAGGGTGAAGATTTCCTTTTAAACAGCCGGAAATTAGCGACATTAAAAAATGTTTGTTGTATTGGAAGTATTTATTTTAGATGATTACAATTTTGAAATATGTATTATTACAGCTTTTAATTTTTTGAAACAATTTTCTTATTTTAATATTTAATAATGGTGGTGAGCTGTTTCACGGTGTACAACTTAGCGGCTGGTGTATCGATCTGAAACATGTGTGTTGAGGAGTTTTAGATTTTTAATACTCACACGCTCTATGTGAACCTGAAAATTAAAAGAAAAGTGAAAATTAGAAAAATAGTATGTGTTTGAAAAAAAATTCTATCTCTCTTGAAACTTTTACTACTATTTGTTAATTATAAAGTATTTTGTTTAAATGTAAATTTTTAAGGAAGTGTATGTTTACATTGAAAGTAATTATGTTATCTCAAACTGTGCAAAATTTCAATATGATTCATCAGATGGTTATTGTGTTATAGTATTTGAGATTCATGAAAAAGTGATTTTCAGGAAAACGCGTTCAAACCACCACGAAACCTATTTTTTTTTTCTTTCACTTCTCCCTCAAAACCCCCGGGGTCATCTGTATCCTGTCCATTTTCTTTTTCTACAAGTTATAAGATTCACAAAAAATCGGAAAAAATTCATGAGTATTCTCCAGGATCTCTACTGCCCACCGCAATAGTTTTCAGAATTAAATGTTCTCAAAATTATCCAATAAAAAATCAGCTTCCGACTACCTATGAAAAGATTTTTACTCTTAAGGTTGAGTTTGCGACGTTTCAAGAGTTGTAATCTCCATTACATAGATATTAAAATTCTATTTAATATCTAATATAAGAAAATTGAATATTATTTACCGTTAATTTGCAGTGATGTCGTTGGCGAGGGTATCAGCTTCTAAAAATGGCAGGTAATTTATTTTTTTTTTTTTCCACCAGTAACAATCAGCACATATACTTGAGATAAAATGGTAATCGAGTTCACATAGCATTTAGCACATAGCTTTATTCTCATTTCTCTCTATCACTTTAAACCCTGTATATATACCTCTTCAGCTCCCACTAAATAGCCAGGCAACCAGAATCGGCCATTAACATCCAAGTGGCCCAAAGTGACAGGCGATTCGAATAATGGAATACTTTTGCCAACATGCACCGCCACTGATCATTAATTATTCAAGAACAATCCTGTGCATTATCCAATGTACCGCCACCATTACAATTGTGAACGTGCAACACGCACGTGGGAGCACTTATGCCAATCCCACCTCATTGCCACTTCGCTTTCGACGCGATCACAAAGTTCTTGTGGTTCATGACGCATTGAATTTTCAGAGTGCAAGAAAAACTGACTGAATACAATACGTAATTAATTTTTTAATTGTCATTCATATACACGATGATGAATGAAACTTTGAGATAGATACGTATGAACAAATGGAGTTCGTACAAACAAATGGGCTACTATTGATAATTTTTAATCAACTTAATATAGTCCAATGGGTTATACATTTATTCGGGGTGACAAGCAGGATGTTGTCAAAATTAAATAATTGTATTTGTTCAATTAATGTTCATGGAGAGAAAAAAATTAATCACAGTTTTGAATTCAGCAAAGTTGACAAATTTATTTAAAACAAGTCACATTGAAATCACACTATTTATAATGACAATAATAAATACATTAAAAAATGAGTAAAGAGTAATCTGTGATAAAATATAAACGATAAATATTTACAAAATGTTTTTTTTTAATTGTCAGTAATTGATAATTTTCGAAAATGTCTTAATTATTATGTAAAGTCCAATGGAAAATCATTACAAAAATATTTATCGTTAATTCTCGACCTCAAGTTAATTATAACTAATTCCCAAATATATTTATTATTGTCATTAAAAATTATTCGATTTTCAATGCAATTTGTTCTAAATGAATGAATCAACTTCCCCAAATTCGAATTCTCTGTTTTGAAATTTGTTTTTCTTGCATTCATTAAACAAATATAATGATTTAATTTTGGCCACTTTTCGTTTGTCACCCTGTACACAGAAGGAGTATTTTGAAACACGAACCGTGAAACCTGGTAATACCCTGTCGCATAACAGACGTCAATAGATATATCATCGTATAAGGGTAGTTTACGCGTCGCGCTAGAGGGTCCTACAACCAGTATTCACCATCGTGACGGCGATATCTGTCCATGATGGATCACTTGAATTATCGAGGATGCGCATCGTATCCAACACTGCATTTCACCCATCCCTTACATACATGGATATGGACTTGAAGTGGTATATGGTGTCAGCACACAAATCTCTGATTGCCACGATTGCTGATCTTGAAGATACTTCTTTTTCTTCATCTCGTCTCAGTGATAAATCATATTGAAATGTCTTTCAATACATTTTTCATTTCATACTACATATTTAAGAATGAATATTCATTCATGTAAAATATATAGGGAGTAAGAAAGAGACATGGTTGAAGGGGCGATATTCTGATTCACGAATATTCACTCACACACATTGAATCAATGTAAGCAATTGGCAATATAGCGCAGCCAATATCAGTTTATCCGCAGAACCAACGTCGTCGCTATTAATGCCATTCATCCGTGAATCGTATAAGGGAAGTGTAGGTGGAAGACGAAAAAAAAAAAAAAAGAACGAAATGGTGGGTGGTGGGTTGTGGAAGGTGGAAGACAAGGGAGCTGGTAGATGAAGGTTTGAGAATAGTTGAAGAAAGGCAGGAAAAGGGGAAAGTCGAGAATGAAAATGTTATAAAAGAATAGAGAGAAGATGGCGGAAAGCCATCTATGTATTTATAGAGAGTGTCTTCACTGGCATCCAATCTACTGGAGACGAAAGTTTTTCTTTTACACCCCCTCGCGACCTCTTGTGTGTGGGTGTGTGTGTGTGTGTGTGATTTATCTTCTATGATAGTTTATTCCAGCCCGTGCCAAAGATTCCTTACCCCACATGAGTTTTTCATTGAACACCTTATTTACCTTTGGAATACGCGTCCCATCTCGTGCGATATCACCAAGATTGAACAATCGTCTCAGCTTCAATGCATTTTATGCGCATTCGACCGTGAAATGAGCCTACGATTTATTCTCGCCTATCGCATAAAAATTTGTTCAATATGCAGGACTATATTTTTTAACATGGAGGGAAATAGCATTTTGCAATATATTATTGCAGTGCGATTATCATATCGCGAAGACGATTGCCAATGATCTGAAGCTTGACCAATAAAATTTGAAGTAAGTTCCTAATTTTTATGATCAATTTTATTGATGTATTCCTGGTTGTGTTTCCGTTACAATATGGAATCAATAAAGTGAGGTAATGCAGTGTTTTTATTTTAACGTTGGTACTCTCACGACAGCAATGCCAAGTTTTGCATGTATACTTCTATTGAAAAACCTTTGGTATTCGTACTATAGGAATACCAGTATTGCTACAAAAGCGATAAATATTCCAGGACAGAAAATACTGTTCTTGCAGTTCAGGTAATAAGTTGTATTAGCAAAATCTATCTCTACAATATGTGCATTCATTTTCATTTCTATTCCAAATCTACGAATTTTTAGGGGATGATTTTTCAATCGAATCATTTAAATCAATTTTCAAAGAGTTGGAAATTTTTCGAGTACGGTCCGTGAAAAAAAGTTAAAAATTCCCAACTAAAAGTGGTTGATATTGTAGTATATAAATCAGCCGCTATACCTACTCGCGCTTTTTACATTCTGTCATGATTTTTTATTCTCATTTCCTTTTTCTATTCTCACCCTATTGCACCAGTGTCCCGTTGTGGCAACCGACAGTCCTGCATCCCTCCCCATACATTTATACCTCTGAAGCCAGAGGTTAAATCACCCACCGAGAGAATATAACGAGTATGGCCCGTCACTCGCGTGTGAATGGTCGCTGTCTACCCACAACCAAAGCGCAGTAGTTCTGCCGGACTGGCAGCAACAATGGTATGCATTAACCTTTGTACAGTTGTAACTGCAGTTATGCGATAGCAGGTCTCCAACAGCGTTGGTGGTGCGAATGGTGGCGCACGGCAACTGGCGTGTAGGTTAAAAGCTGGATGGGTATAGGGTTATAGTGGATGAGGGAGAATAGGAGATAGGGAGAAAAAGAGGTGACGTGCAAGAGAGAAATTGCAGAGGGTTGGTCCGATGGCATTTACAAGCATTTCGCGTAATCTCAACGAATACATTCATCGGACGGGCGGACTTGCGTTGCTGACTGGTCGAACCAATTATCGTCAGTTGATGCTTCTAGTTGTCTGTCGGGGAATCCGTAAAGTGAAATAATCACCCAACTGAATTCGTTGGACAGTGGTCAATTTCCTTGCATTTTGCTTTCTGAGAGTTTCCCTTTCCATCTATTACAGTTAACATTGAGTAGAACTCCATGATGTTTCTATTCTTCGCTTCAGAAAATTCTCTCGCTGACTACTTCCTCATACTACCCGAGATATTTTGACTCGCACCAGATGCTTCCATCTACTTCCGGACGTTTACTATAGAAAGTCTTCTATATGTAACACTTGAACACCGGAATTACGTTTCAGCGAATAGCAACAGTATCTCAGTGACAATTGTTCGCTTTTGAATTTTCGAAGAATTGTCCAACTGAAGATTGCAAAGATTAATTTGTTCAGTTATGTAGAAGATGGAGGTAGAATGTTTGGTGATAACTGGAGCTGAAATGGTTGAATAAGCTTTGTATTTTTGACAGGCATTCTCAATTATAATAAGATCATTCATCCCTTCACAGTGTGTGACACCCATATGGTTCATCATAAAAAAATCCGATAAGGACCCTTTTCAAACATTGCGATTTCAATAAAACTTCGTGTCTGAGGGTTTTTGGGGTCACTGAATCCAAGAACACTAAACAAAGAATAATTTTTATGAAAATTACAAAACTTTTTGTCAGATACTCATGGCACCGTAACATTTTTTTTGTACGCTGCTGAGGGGTAAAGGCCACAGGAAGAATCGTTTCCCTCGCCACATTTTCGTATAATTGAAAGTAAAAGTTTCATTTAACTCACGCTGCAGCATAGCGCAGTGTGCAATATCACAAATTACTGACGTATCCATGGTATCACAGACGGTTGCACGTAAATACGTTGCCGCAACTTCTTCAAACTTAATACTAATTTTAATATATCAGCTTCGCCAACAAATATAATTATCAGGCCCATACTATACAATAAAAGTATACCTACTTGACGTCTTCAACAACGTAATTACTTGTAGCATTATATTCACAGCCCGCACCCTCACAATATTCTTGAGTGCGAGAACTCACTGATTGGCTTGAGAGAGCTCATGTACAAATCCACAGTGAAGGGGCGTTGAAAAGCAAGTGCACCCCTCGTACAACGATTCTTGGACCAACTTGGCTTAACGAGTACTATGGAAAATGGTTAGATGGTATATGCAGAGATTGGTTCACGGACGTATACAGTAAATAACTTCCAAATGAGCTTCGAATAAAATCTACCCACCATTTCTGTACAGTCTGGCATTCGAAACCTTTCTCTAATTTTTTCTCTTCATTCCTTTTCTCTTCTTTTTACTTTCGTTATTCAACAGCTTCACCCTTCTATCATTCACCCTCCGAGTTGTCCAAAGTTTTATTGACTACAAACCATTATAATTTTTTTATCAAATATCTCAATAGCAACATTGCAGTAACAAGTGTACACTGAAAAGAATGTATTTTTCCTCCTGGAACCCAAAGTATTACCGAGCTATTTTTCCTATGGTGAGAAAACGTATCCTTACTGCAAGAATACTGGTATAACTCCATCTAGAATACCTAGTTCACTTATAATGCTAGAATTCCAAATTATTTCCCGTGTGTATAACCCATTTGCGGTATTCTTCATTTTAATATTGGTATTCTTACTACAACGATTTCAGATTTGGCTATAGTAAATGTACGTATCTCTCTATTGAGAGAACATTGGTATTTGTACTATAGGAATACTGGTATTCCTACAGGAGCTAAAAATATTCCGGTAGGAAAAATACTGTTTTTTTTTATTTTTCAGTGTATATACTGTACTGATAACAAATATTTCCTCTTTATAATTTTCAATTATAACCGTGAGCAATTACAATTTGACAAATAAAAAAAGACGTCTAACCGATTTTCAATTTACGTGAAATGGTCGGTCGTTATATGTAGCCGGGTAAATCCTCAAATAGTGGTGAAGCGAATTTTCTCAAAGTCGATAAGCAATTTTCTACGAAATGTGCAAGTGGAAATGAAAGAAGATTGCTAATAATACGCGAGAGCCATTAGAAATGAAAGCGTTCGCATATACTATTGGCATATAACACGTTGTAATAGAGCGTTCGCTAGTTGTATGGAGGAGGGTGGTTTCATGAGTGTGTATGTGTTATACGTGACAGTGGTTGCGGTGGTGGTTGGGTTCTGCTATTGGCGGCTGTAAAATTACCCACTGTACCATTGCCTACAATACGACGGACATAGTTGGCATTGTGCATGTATGAGACGACATCGTATGTAGCTTGCAAAAGCTCCATCCAAGATCCTGTATCGCAAATAAGCACACGCTGGTATTCGGTATTGAGATAACAACCTACCAATTCTTCCATACGGAACTTATACTTGGATGCATTAAATTGAAATCTTGGCCATTCAATTCCTGAATAAAAATTTGTTTCGTTGTTTTTAGAGAAATGCAACTGGTTATTGTTTTGGAGAACTCATCATGACTCTGATGATAGAATGGAGAGTTTGAGGTAGAGTTAATTCAAATAGGAATATATTTGAGAATTTTTTGGAGACGTGATTCAGATCTGCTATAATTTTATTTAGAAGAAGTACACTGTACTTGACTTCTCTATGTATTGTTGATGGTGTTGATGATTGTATTTGATTGTAGAATCTACTCAATAATCTTCATCGTGGAAATAAATTAAATTTGTATAATCAAAATTGTTTATCATTATTTTCAACCATGTCAAGTATTTTCAAGTTCACAATTTCACATTGACAATTATTTCTTATTAAACCATGACTGTAGTGGCATGAAACGCTACGACTAAATTCCACAATTAAATTCCACATATAAATTAATTATGATTAGTTTCGAAATATGCGAGAGCATTTATCGAGTGAAAATAATTGATATGAAACTGTTTGGAATCAAAAATTTCTGTATTCACTTACTACAAACATTAACTTTATTATTCGTTGATAAAAAAATGTTTAATATATCATCTTTCATATGTAGTTTTTTTATTATTATTATTATTATCATCATTAATTTGTTTCAAAGGTAATAAATGGCACCGTATATATACGTAAATGTATATACACATATTGAACGGTTGCACGAAATTTTGACATGGTGAATTGTGTTTCAAGCATGCTCGCTAATGTGTGAAAATTACCGTAATGGCGTAAAGTTCAAAGCGTTTCATGTTCACTCGTCAGTTTGAGCTTGCCGCGCGTAGCCACATTTCATATAACAAAATAAAAAGAAATAAAACAATAATAATAATAATAATAATAATAAAAAAAAAAAGAAACATAACGTGGCGAAAAATAAATGAAATAAAAAATAACGGCAACCGAATGAATGTAGTGAAAATGTCATAGGTTATGATTCACGTATATAAAAATTACATTACCGTATGATCAAATAAATGCATCTATACATTCAATGAATATGAAATTTATTTTATTCTACCCAAATAAAAATTATTACATTCGATTCAATTGAAATTCATTATACTGTTTCTCAGTGTTGCACGTTAACTAAAAAATTTGTGACGCAATATATAAATATATTTTCACATCAGACACACACACACACACACACACAACAAATGCAAATACAAACTGGCGTTACACACACTCTTCAATTATTTTCTACATGAGCGAACGCGCAACTTGCGATTCACTGGACTGTAGCGCGGGAAAATTTAATTAGTGGCGAAGGAATAAAATGAAAAAATAAAAATTGTGTAAAATAAAAAAATTAAAGTTATAGAGAATAATAATAATAATAATAATAATAATAATAATAATAATAAACAAAAACATGTGGATAAAAAAGAACCAATATGAACAATAAAGAAATAATAAATTGACAAAATCATATACGAAACATTTTGTTGTTTAAAAATTGTTGGCCATTAAATGAAATATGATTTGAAAGTTAATTTATTATCAACGTTTAATGTAGAACAGTGGTTTATATATGTAATGTACATACGTAGATGGAATAAGTGTGTGTGGATGTGTCTGTGTGACAAGGAGACTTGCACGAAATCATTGAAGTAAAACGCAGCCTCCACTGTAATTGGCCTACCTTTCAAATGCAAATGTGGTTCGTTAGGGGTTTATCATATATATGTAACGTGCTCGACACACGAGAATAGAGAATTTGATGCTTGAGAGTTGGAGACAAAGTATGAGGGCAGATATATATCGACATGAACTAACTTTTGCACATGCAAGTAACTACTGATATATTAGTGTATATTAACTTTGAATGATGAGCATTATTGTATGATGTATTCAGAGAAATTTTTTCTTTATTTTTCTCATATATATATATTGTGTTACATATGTTCCGTATTTGGTTAAGTGAATAAATAGATGAAATTGTTATTATTTATTAGATATATTTATAGGGTAGATTTAATGAGATGGAGAAACAAGTTTATAATTTATATGTTAAATTTTTGAAGTACTTTATTGATGTAGATTTTAATTTATAATTATGTTATTATGGATTCTTAATATAATTTTTGCTAGTGGATTCAGTTTATCAAGTTTTATGGATGGCAATTGGTTGTTTTTTAAATTAAACTGTGGAAACAGTAACGAAATTGTAACAATTTGGTAATTTTACCATTTTTATACGTCAAAAGTGACCAGATATTTGTGAAAGTGTTGTGAATTTTTTTCATACCAACTTATAACCAATGATCTATCATGACAATTTTGTTCATATACAAACTATATGCAAACTAATATATTTGTAAACACCAAACACTTTACCTCGAGGAGTATCAAACAATTTTCCCACAATATTTCAATTCCTAACCTTCAATTACTGCTAACAATATATATTATTTATCTTTCAATTACCCAAATCAATGTACCTATCTCTAATTGTATTTATCTACTTCATATTACAATGAATAATAACTATGTATTGAAATATCAATGGACAATGATTTGATGCTTTGAATAGTTAGATAATGAATTTTGTGTCATGAGTTTTTGGTAAATTTCTATCACTCAGCTCTTATTCATTGTATACAAACATCTACATTAATGTTCCAACACACTTCAAAACCATTGAGCAAATTCAAAATGGATTGCATGCCACGCAAATGTTCCAGCTTTCGTGTTCAATACTCTGATACATGCGTGCATATGCATGTTTATAATGCTTGCTGGTGGGTTGATCAGAGTTTGGCATCGATCGATTTGTAATTACTGAAAGATAATTACCGTGTTGGCCAGCGCGCAACTCTATTCACGTGGCCATGGGTTCCTGGCACACTATGAAGCACTGTATGAAGGGTTACACCCCTCTCCCCCATCATCATTGATGAATGCGACAAAGTGTGGGAGAGTGTGACGAAGGGGTGGGTAATGTGAGGGTAAAAATGTTGAAGGGAATGCATTTCTATCTCTTGCAGATTATGCAACTTCATCAATACAAAATTTTTTTTTCCCCTTTTGTTTTTGTCTTTTATTCTCATACCGTTTCGCAATACATTTATATGTATATTTAGATATATATTTATATGTACATCAATTACTCAATGCTTTTCAATGATTGAAACTAACGCATACATAAAATAAACCATTTGAATATGCTATTGATAGTCTGTTGGCATTTTATATGCACATATATTTGTAATCAGCAGATGAATTCACTTTTACATTTCTATTGAAATCAATATATTTGTAATTTTTCAATGAAAATATTCTGTTTTGTTAATAACTAATTAGTATTTGATATATGTATAGAAATAATTAATGTTTGCTTGGAGTTAATGACATGATTTATGGACAAGCATCACTGTGACTTTATTGAACAGTGGATTTTTTTGTTTTAATTTTTTCAGCTTTGAATATTGATGCCAATATTTTTTTTATATTTACATATTGAAAATGGGAAAGAATAATATTGGATCAGTATAATATAATTGTATTTGTTGAATTGTTTGAAGCGCGTTCGACTGGTGTAAATATGATAAAAACAAAATGAATTTTATTGAAGGCCTTGCATCGGTTATGTCTGATAATTTTAATTACTGTTGACAATATGTCACAGTTTATTTTCACTACAACTTTTATCTTCGACTGATGAAATTAAAATAAAATATTTCAACTTTTTACACATAGAAAAACACAAGAAAAAAAAAATTATTTCAATTATCATTAATAATATAATGATTCCAATGAAAGCTAATAATTTTGTGTCCAGGTTTATTAATTGTGGAGATATTAATTACAGAAATATTCTGTGAATATATCATGCTTTGTAGTTCAACAAAAACTGAACAGAAAAACAAAAATAACTGAAACAATAGCAAGGCATAAAATAATACAATATTCAATAATTAATTTTGTTGTAAAATTTCATTCGAAAATATTCCAATAATGTATTATTCATTATTGTATTATTAACCGTGTAAATTTCAACAATTGAATATAAATATTAAATAAAAATTAAGCATTTTATTTAATATGAAGTATTGTAAACGAAAAAAAAAAAAAAAATGCGACAGAATTAATTTTATACATAGAAATAAACATTCAATCCTGAATAAATAATAAATGTCATTTATACTCTATTCATTCACTCATCTTCTTCTGCACATAATTATATAAATTCATAATTAGACAGAGTTAATTTTGTCAAACTATGTGTCGTCCCACTGGATACATACATTGATTAGCTTAAATTATTTCGCTCATACTATGATTAATGTACAGCGTTTACTCTACATGATAGAACAACATTAACTATGGGCTGTTGGATGTCAGCACGTTGGCAATTTGAAATTAGGCACGTGGTGATGATAATTAGACGGAACGTATATATATATTCAGCTCACAATTGACCATTTCAAGAGACGTTGTCAGGTGATGAGGGGAACGAAATGATGGTAGCTTGTACGAAAGGACAGAGAGAAGATAATTCGTAACGTCAATGTGGTAAATGAGATATGCAGTACGTGTATGCATATATATTATATATGGTGATGAAAATCCTGATCTCACACGATATTATTGTTGAATGAGGTTTAATATGATAATTAACGTCAGTAATAATTGCGTTTGAAAATCAATGTATTTAATTCACGATGAATGTAAGTTTTAATAATGGATTATCAATCTGTAAATTTCATATGTCTAATTAATGCAGATATAAATATATTGAGATGTAATACCAGTGTGAGCTGAATTAAAAAAATTGACTGCAAGAATAATTCGAATTATTATTATATTTATGCGATATTCTATCAATGACTGTCAATTATTGAATATAGAAAATGCAGGGAGTGTAATCGATGCTGTTATCTGTTTTGCTGAACGTCTGTTTGAAAACTTCATCTGCTCATGGCATCGAGATTCTCTCTATGAAGATTGGAAATAGGAAAATAGAGAATATTGTTTGGTGGTAGTGAGTGACAGAATTATGTCAATAGATTCTATACCTTCGAAAATTTAAACAATAGAGTACAGTGAAAAAATAGTATTGTTCTTGTCAGAATATTTTTTGCTCTTGTTACAATACTGGTATTCTTATAGCATAAATACCAAAGTTTTCTGAGTAAAGTGATACGTGTATTTTCTACAGCAAAACTTGATATACGAAAAATAATATTATTTAAAATATTTTTTTCCAAGTCATCAAATTCGAACAATAAAAAAATGTCACTGTTGTCAAGGCTGTCACTGTGCACATTTTTTTTTTTATCAGGAACGATATTTTATGTGTTAACTAATCAGACATACGTAGAATCTTTTATTACTGCACATGATAATATATTTATCATTTGACTATCGCTACACCTTGACGGTGAAAAAATTTATATTTAGAGTCACTGTGAAGCGATCATCCACCGCGAACGAATCCGAATAAGGAACATTCAATACACAAAAGCAAACAGCTAATATATCTCAGTGAAATGATTGCTCGTTCCCTTGTTTTATTATTCTTCGGAATTTTACTCATTCAGGTAAAAAAGAAAATAAGAGGAGCCGACTAAACATACAAATAAATGTAGCACTAAATTAAATGAAAATAATAGTAAATAATATTAAAATTAATGATTATTAATTTTTGTTCGGTCATACATAGGCAAAACCATTGGATGACCAACAAAATAGTCAATCGGCTACGCTGGAAGCAAAAGAGGTAGGGTAATTGATTGTAGATACAATAGCTTGATGCGAAAAAAGAAAAATCTCTGTAACATTTATTGTAATACGAATACACAACAATGCAAATATATTTTTGTTGAATATGTAGGAAGCACTAAATATGGTGAGAGCTATTCCGTCCCATGTTGTGGTTCACAGTATAACTACTGAATTGCCGACAGATCCACCATTGGTAATTGATTCAAATTGATTTTATGAATTGAACAATAAATTTATTTATAACTCTTTATTCTTTTCGCAATGTAGTCGGAGAGTGAAAAGGATGAAGTCTTGGTGGAATACGTTGAAATGATGGCAGAGCTATTGTCCAGATTAACTAAACATGTCGCTCAATTTGCGACTGCAATGGTCAATTCTTCGAGAGATATATCACTGGCAGTGGTAAAAGGTGCATCAGAAGTCTTGGCAGATGATGTGAAAGAAATGCGTCCATTAGTGCTAAATGTTACGCAGGACATTAGGTATTTTAATCTTGCCAACAGGTACATAATAAATAAACTGGTATAAATTCCGCTTTATTCTGTCTGGAATGTTCGCCCGGACAATTCATCATTATTATTACTATTGTATCAAGTTATTGTGATAATAATATGTTGAAATAAATAGAGAAATCCTCTATAGAATGAATTTTCGTTGCTTTCAATATTACTTTAACCTTCTCATATCAATGAACTGTTCACTGAAAAATATTTCGCTATCAAACCTAAAAAATTTAATTCAATTTCAACAAAATGGCCACATTGTAAACGGGAAAGAGAATAGTATTTTGCTGCTCCTAAAATGGCGCCTATAAATAAACGTGAAAAAATAAATTGTTATAATTATGAAGGTGAAATTGTCCTGAGCAATAACATTACTCATCAACACAATGTGCATGAAAAAGAATCTGCGATAATAATGAAAAGCTCGTCGATTCCTATATCAAACTCATCCTCTGCAAAACATTTTGCATTGGAGAAATATATAAATGGATTGAGAAAAATCTTTGGACTATGGCTGCCGCAACGCTTGTATAGAAAACTTTTTATATTCCATTCCAGCCCCTCTTACTTTCTCACTTGGCAATGTGGCAAGTTTGCATTACGTAAACTTTAAAGTAAATATCGTAAAAATTCATTTCAGCTATGGATAATACATTGGTGCGCACAAGGCCGCCAGTGCCACGTTGAAGTCGGAGGTAGGTAGGTACGTACGGACGCGCGCGCTCTCTGTCGGTGGCGTCCCCACACTACATGCCGTTCGTGGCGCTTATCGCTTGCAGCGCGCCTGGCTCATCCGGATAGAATACAATAATCTGCGTGCCGTTACGTTTGTTGAGATTTGTGAGGCTATAGGTGAAAGTGGTCGCGGTGAGGGTGTTCCTGGATATAGCATTGGTAGAGATGGGAAAATGCGAGTGTGGAGTTAGAGGGGAATGAAAAAAGAGTATGGTACAACAGTCGAAATAGATGACGTAAATAAACATGTATATGTATGCATACAGGGACACGCATATACACAATCGTTAGTGTATATCGTTTAAAGGATTCTTTATTGGTAAATTAAAATATGAGGTTGGACTAAGCGGTATTTATTATCTCGGAATCACTACTGTACACAAGGTTCTGTTGCGTAAAAATTTTATAAAAAGAAATGAACAATTTTTCCATTATTTTTCACTAAAGCCCGATTACAATTCATGAATATACGCGGTGATGAAGTTATTAAACGAACAATTTTTGGTGTTCACTTTTTTTTATCTATTGTGCATTATAATAACTTTCAGATAACCGCTACGTTATACGATAATGTATACTAAAAAAAAAAAAGTATCTTTGCTTCTGAAGTATATGTATTCTTCGCTGTAGTAAATATATACGTATCCCTACGTTAAGAAAAATTTGGTATTCGTACTATAAGAATACCAGTATTGGCACAATAGTAAAAAACATACCGGGAGGAATAATTCAGTTTTTTTTTCAGTGTAGGGTAATTTGAAAGGGTCGATAAATCGGTGTAACCAGACTTCTCACACTTAAAGGAGAATTTTCTTTGGTTGAAAATTATACATTTGAAAACAGTCTACCGATGAAAACTGGGGTGAAACTTTGTGGCGTTAATGATCGATACTTATGAACTTATCTCGTAAACTAATTTTGAATTGTTCACGATCTAATTTTTCGTGTGAATCCGCTCAATGGGAATATTATAAATCAGCAGTGAGTATCATCATTCAAATTTTTCTATTTCCATATGAAAGAACCTTCGTTAACGCATGAAACTATATATAACTGATAACAAATGATGAATTTGTCGCAATATAGAAGTCACGTTATATGGAATACCGTCAAGATCGGTAAATTGGGTCACCATAATGATTAACAATTTAGTATAATACGTCAATGCATAACAAATCATCGACAAAGAACAAGTAGTTATGATACTGCTCTGGTGGTTATATTATTGAATATTTATCAAGAACATGTGTTATCTGTATTTTCATTTAATACGAAAATATTATCGTCATGTTGAGACAAGGTTTTGTGAAGTATGAAATCAAATTACCATTGACAATGGTACCGTATACGACTGAATATTTACACAACTGTGTAGCAAAATAAACACCACACATTAAACGTTACAACAATATACGCATAGTGATATTTTCTATCATTCGATACACTATCATGAGTTTATTACAAAACACATTTTACATCGAGCCACATTTTGATATTGTGGTACAGTGATTCCTTTCGAAACGTATCGAACAGTACATGTGAAAACGGAACTTGATACATTTGAAAATACAATGATGATGCGATTATGTAAAATTAATTGTGCTGTATTTTTGCTGATGGTGCAGTTCATTTTAGGAACAGCAAATAGAGGTCAGAGATTGATATAAAACATATGTTGATTCAAATTGTATTTATAGAGTTCTATTGAAAAGAAAATTTTGGAGAATATTGTTGTACGGAATACCACTTACGGTATACCAACTTCGTGAGAGTGAAAAACAAATATATATGTGAAAAATATATCTTAAAATATATCAAAAATATATTTCTGCCAATTGCACTTCCTGTATACAATCATATGTTTATTTAAGTATTTCATGGTTTTGTGTTAGGGGTTCTGATAAATTTTGAATTCAGCACTTTAGACTTGTATTTTTGTTTTAACATCAACATAAGCAGTTTATGTTATTCGATGACCATGTATAAACATTTGTCAAATGTTTTGTTGCCAACAGCACCACCCGATACACTGACAGTTACAATAATAAATAGCGATGAGACTATTACACTCAATTGGAAGAAAACTGGACAATATTTGGCCAATCATAATTTGCCTATATGGCTCGCTCGGAGAGATAAAGAACCGGAATTGATTCCAGATGTGAGTAAGCACTAAGTGAAGCTATCTCCAATTAATTTAATTGAATAATAGGTCAGAGTGTAGTATAAAATTTGAAAATATAATTAAATACTCAGGAATTCTTTCATAAATGACGATTTGTAATTTTTGATTGCGTCCAAATAGTTTTCTGAGAGATTTCTATCTCAAAACCATCTCACACAAGACATAAAACAGAATTTTATAATGTATTCATATTAATCATGTACTTCTAATTATTTAAAATAGGCCATGAAATATCTCGGTCAATTTGTGATGTATCATGATGTTGATACATCTTCTGCAGTTGTATACTCTGATAAATCAAAATGTTTGGTAAGGTACTTTCAATACAATGTAACAATTAAATTGTGGAATTAATTCCGTCCTTTTGATTCTCAGTTTGGTGTCATTGACACAAGATTTTATATCGACGGGCTACCATTGAATGAAGCTACACCAGAAAAACATCATAATGTGGATGGATTCTATGTGAAGAGTCGTCGAAGTCAATCAGATTTATTTCATGATGATCCACCGAATTCTTTACATGTCCACAACGCAGATAAATCGTACATAAATGCTTTTGTCGACGCTCTACCGGATCTTGATTCACCCAATTATGATTTCAAATCTTCTCTTCAACTTGATTTGCCTGATGATGATGAACATCGTAGTTATTATAACAAATGTAAGTCACGATACATTTACGATTTATGCTGGAACATGAACTGAAATCGTGGTTTCAATAAATACTACTTGAATACTGGAGGGATCGTTGATTGAATAGCCGATAATAAAACCAAACTTGTAGCACCCAAGTATTTTGGTCGTATTGATGAACTCCAATATTCAATTCACAATTAAATTACAATGAAAAAAAAAAGTATTGCTACATGCACCAGGAATCCTCTGGGAAGAAAAATTCTATTTTTTTCAACGATTTTGCATCTTGGAATATCTGTCCCCTATGATGATAAATCTATTATTATATTAATGATGTATCATGTAATTACAAATATTGTTACAGTACATCAACAAGAAGTGGGCATATTCTATGCGGAAATTCTTATTTTCATCTCCAATGATATAGTCCGATCGTAGTAATTATATAATTCATTATTTTTATCTTTTTCATTAAATATTCATCAATACATTGACGTTCATTTGATAGCAATAATAATTTGATTCAATACTCATTTCCACAGTAATGCGGATCAAAGGAATTTAATGTCGATTGTATTATATTATTTGGTACATTTCAATGCAATCGACATGTTATATGCAAAATTGAAACAAGATGGTGTTGTGATACACTTAAATATCGCTGGATTAGTTCTAGAATCTGTAAGGGTTTCATTATAATAAGTGAGTAATTATAACATAATTATTCCTTCTCATATCCTTTTTGTCTGTTTTCTTTTAGGAAAAAATGGTATTTCCTTATGTTTTTCCAACTGAACAATCAGAACCATTTCATACCATTGATGGCGTGGAAACATTATATCAAATGACAGAATATATACAAAAATATCAAAATATATTTAGTGAAGATTTATTTGACTTTTTTTACTTATCAAGTTCTTATTCATTAATTAACGGTGCCCTGAAATTACATGGTATAAAATAGTAATAAGATAGTTAACAATCAAAATAATTTCATTACATGCGTAAATTTTTGAATAAATTGAATGATTTCGATATTAATCTTTCGTGCAGGTATTGCGAGATACGACGTGGATGTTTATGAGTACAGAAAGTACAGAGTTTATCATCCGTACGGTATGGTGGTATCATCTAGATTGAATCATGGTGATTACGTTGTTTCTGCTCATGAAGCTGCACATGTGTAAGTAAATTTTATTTTTCTCAGTGTGGATATCATCGTTCCCTTGATAGAACAGTATTATCATTTTTGGTGAGCTTTAAAGTTAAATGCATTATTTTGCTGATGATGCAATTTTATCTTCAGATTTTTAATTCAACGACCCCAAAAACCTGCATGGAATTTTTTTCATGAGAATTGAAAAACTTCTTCGTCAACACACTAATTTATTTTATTTTTTTCGGGACATTGTTAAGAGGATAAATGATAAAAAGCAATGTCTACTAAAAAACATATGCATTTTCATACAGATTCAACGTCAACCATGATTCACCAACAGAAGGAAGTTTTTATAAAAATGTACAATGTCACGCTATACAACAAGAAGTTGTATGTTACTGCACAATTTGTTTAAGATGGTCCGAAAAAAGTCGAAAACAGTTTCAAGCGTATGTCAGGTATAATGTAACAATTAACTCGTTAATAATATCAACGTGAGACATTCACCTCCTATTTTATAGTAACAAAAACACAATAATAAAATAAGTGTAGCGTTACATTTACCTTGATAGGCTACATATTCATACAATCAAAACTGCGTTCTTATCCGTGCCATAATTGAAGATAAAATAATAAAATTAGGACTGACGTCTTAATATCATTACGAATTCAAATTGAAATCAATTGGCCGAAAGGCATGAGGAAAACTCTTATGCAAATACCATTGATGAATTAACAATACTTGAATAGAAACTCATAATCAAAAGATAGATTCGATTGGTTCAAATACAATTTCAATTGGACGAATCGAACACACTGCAATGATTGAACATTCGATGATTCATGTGTTGATTGATTCTATCAATAATTCACTTATTAATTCTAGGACCAATTTAAATCGTTGTTATTTATTCAATTTACCACGATCACTTCGTCAATATGGTGAGCCAATGATCACGATAACGCCAGGTAAACAATGTGACTGCTATGGATATCAATCTCATTTAGCGGTTTGTTACTTTCAACTTAATTAAATTTTCTTGCTATTAATGATCCAACCAAAACGTAAAAAATGACGTATCGTTTTTGAGTTGCAGCCGACAAATTATCTAGATGCAGTTGGTTTGAATGATTGTAAGAAAAACTTAGCATGTGTTAACGATGACAAACCAATTGATTGTGTCATACCAAAACCCATTGATGGTACACCATGCGATATGAACAAGGTAAGGCATATTTAAACTGAAAATATTACGCCTGGGTAATGTTCTGAGATAATTCTATTGATAGTCGACGAATGCAGGTGCAAATTGTTACATTAGCATAAGAGTCCATTTTTAATTGAGGAGTTGTGTTTATTCCTCCTAAAGATATTGTTAGACAATTGTAGCTGCTATTTAACTGAATTAAAAAATCGTTCTATCGGAAACTGTAGTGGTATTAAATCGAGGATGAGAAATTAATTTTTTATTGTCTCCCAAAAACTACTGTCCAAAAATTTGAAGTATGAATCGTAAGATTTCAGCTCCCAATTTGCAGCTGTAGAACCTTCTGTATTATAATATAGAGATCAGTTTTCTTATTAACGATAGAAAATGAAAATTGTCTATTGATGTAATTGAATAAGTTCGATATTTCTAGGTCTGTTGGCAAAATGAATGTCGGGAATTATCGATAGCGACATTGAAGAGAGGAAGGAAACTAAGCAAACATGGAGAGCCTCCATGCAAAACCAAAAAAATTCAGACGGAAACTTGATATCGTTGTTGGGTAAACTCGACACAATGTTAGTTAAGATATCATAGCCAAATACGTTTAAAAAATAATAGTTGTCTTATGCTAAGTCTGACACTTGTGAAATCGTTATCGATAATAGAGAAACCTCATAGATATTTTCTGCATACTTCGAAGTAACTGTGAGTTGTATCATTAATACAATACACTGAAAAACAGTATTTTTCCTCCTGGAATATTTCTTCCTTTTGTAGCAATACAGGTATTCTTATAATACGAATACCAAAGTTTTCTAAACAGACGGATTACACTTGACTGGACTACAATCCAATATAACAATTACAAAATCGTTAAGGATCAATTTACAATTCCACCGCGTTACTTCCTAACCGATAAATCATTCTCGTTAACCAAGTTGGAGTTAATCCATAGGTAAAGTCAATAATCTCTAAAAGTGATCTTAGTCTATCGTCAATACCAAGATATCAACTATTCATTGTAGTCGAGGAACCATAGAAGATGAATATTGTCTCATTCGTTGTTATAGAAGAGACGAAGAGAGACGTAGAAAGGGTAGATAGAAGGCGTTAATCAACTAAAAGCCAGTGAGTAGTCTACGTTTGCACATTGCGAATCTCAATCAGTGCTATATCACTATTCACCATATAGACATTAACCAACAATGCAATTTCTCTCGTCTTCTAAGAAACGTAAGATATATGTTTCAGCACTTGTAAACACATCCTCATATAGTTATTTTCTATTGACATAATTAAACGAAACTCTGATTATATGTGTTGAAGAACAAATACACGAAATAATTTATCTGTGTACACTTATTATCATCTCATTTTATATCTTACCCAATATTAAAATAAAATTTATACAATAAATAGTTCAGCTGAAACAAAATTCACAAAAAAAAAAAACGCTTTTCATCGACTCCATAACTAGATATAATCCTTTAATTTGTATTGAATGTGCTACTAAAGCTGCGTCATTAGCTCGAGTGAACAATAAGAATTGGAGATGTGATGCGAACGTTTATATATTAGTGACAATATAAACAATGTATATGTATACGCCTGGAAATTGATGTGAATTAACGAAGAAAAAGTACAGATGGGATTGCGGATATATGTGTGTGCAATGTAGAAATATGTGGTGCCTGGATCCATGTAATGCAATATGTATATATGAACATATATATATATGTGTGTTGTGTAAGGGGAAAATGTAGCGCGCACAGTGCCGTAACTTTGCGTCACGGCCGTTGAACTTCATCGATCACCGGCCAACTCAATTTGTCTCCATTGATACCAATCTGCTGAGCAAGCGATTGCTCTCTCCTCTTTTGGTTCTCGACCATCCCAAGCCCATGATCATGCAACGCTCCTTCTCTTTCACCCTACCTCCTAATCCCCATTCCCCAACTTGCTTTGAATATACATGTACAATATATTTATGTGGTAAATAATAAAATAGAATGAATGAATCCGCACAATGTTTTGTGCCATTTCAACGGTTGCTAAATGCATATTGAATGGAGATGGAATAAAAATGTGACATTAGTACTGTGCCAATGGAGTAAGGTGATTAAAATTATTCTATAAAAATTATGCAATGTAATATTGAAATGGAAAGAATAAAAATGGATTAGAATAGACAGCATGTGAAGGAGTGTGTTTATATTATAAGGATAAACATTCGAACATCAATGGAAACTCATAGGAATTCCCTGTTTCTATACACTGCCTCTAACTTTATTCTCCTCATCTCTCTGTCGTCTGTCTCTGTACACTCGCGGGAAACGGAAGCTCTATCAAATTATAAGTTGTCACACGGATGACGACGCAACGGCAGCACGGAGCTGACTCGGGCTCAGCTTTCTCAGTTAACGCCACCGCCAATCAAGACCTACCACCCTATTATATTACCCTGTCTCTTCGCCTTTTCAACATCCTCATTTCCGCTCTTCTTATTCAGCTGTATCCACTCCTAATTTTCGCAACCTCACAGTACTTGCATTTCTGTTTTGAGAAATACAAGTACGAGCTCTTCTCACAGTTGCAGTGCACTGAAAAAAAAAAAAACAGTATTTTTTTTCATTAAATATTTCTTGTGCTTGTAGCAATTCTGGTATTCCTATAGTACGAATACCAAAGTTTTCGTAATAGAAGTATACATTTATTTACCACAGCAAAACTTGGTATTGCTTTAGTAAGAATACCAACATTGAAATAAAAACAATGCATAACCTCACTTTATTTATGTAGATATTTATATCTGGGTAATATACAGAATGAAATACGCGGGAAAATTTACGATTTGCTATAGTATGAGAATGTAAATTATGACGACATCAAAATGTATACTATAGTCACATAAGTTGAAGTTTGTGGATTTTTAAATTGAGTATTAACATTTTCCACGAAACTCATGATACTCGATTTTATTTGTGATTAATTATTAATTATTCTCCACTAATTTAATGTGCCAATTGCAATTGGTATACTAATATTGCACTTGTTCAAATGCCTTCCTTTAATTCCTGTTTGTCAATTTTTATCACAAAAGGGTAATACAAAATTGAAAAAACAAAGATTCTTTCTCGTCTTGTCACTGTAAAATTCCCAAAGAATTGATAACGTCACTGGATGAGACTATTCAACACTGACACTGTTTTTCTTGTATATGTGTAATTCCTATATACACCGTCACAACCGCATCAAGTATCACACTATTTGCCCGTCAAATATTTGTGCTTTTACCGTGGAGCATCGTATCCGGGTGCTTTCATCGTATTCTCCCTTTGCAATCTGTATCTACATATATGTGTATATATACATGCTAAAGTTACTTTGTATACGATGAACACTGCCAGTTGGGTTTCCCTAACGAAACCTTACTGAAAATTTGCAATTCGTGGAGAGAGAAATAGAGATTGATATATATATATATATATATATTTATATACGGCCCAGTCGTGAGTGCCCAAAACTTTAGTCAAGACTGGGATCGTGACGAATTGGTATTGGCAGTCGTGAAGTATTTACAAATGCAACGAGAAAATAAAATTAAAATATATCCAAATTGAAATTCAACATTTTATGACAATTATTATTATGTGATAATCAAACTGTAATATTCAAACAAATTTTCATGCATGATTTATAAACAAAATTCACGTTTTTCATTTAACTTCACTTAACTTCACAATTTTTCCAATTTATATATTTATTAAGAGTATCCATACACCGAGCTTTCCAAAACATGGATGATATGATGATGAAAAAGAGGAGATGAAGGAATATTGGTGAGATTGGAAAAAATGTTAGCGATTGAAAATTGCTCGTATAGGCTGGTCACGAATGTGATGCACGAGTGGCTAACACATCGACATCTTCCTCTAGGCGCTTTTGACCACCGCCATATATATATATGAGAAGTATTCTGTCTCTGTCTATTTCTATCTCTACGTCAGCCCAATCTCTCTAACCTCCTCTTTGCTTTTTCTCCCTCAACTATCTCTACCTTCTGGAGAATCCTAATATCTACGTTTGACGTCATGCCAAATGTTTACCCTTACTCGTCTGGAATAAGACCGAAGTGGGTGCACATCTCAGAATCCAAGATCGTCTTCAATGGATATATATAGTATAAAGTATGTTTCTTGATTTGTGTCTCCAGAATTCCAACCAAAAGCACCTAACAAACGCAATAATACATCAAACACAAAGTAAGAAAGGAGCGATGGTGGAAAAAGAATATCTGTATTTTTTTCTTTCGTACTGTGAAAAATTTGGCAATTTATATTTGTTGTGTGCCTATACATGTCTTTGCCAAAATTAGATATTTATTTTTGTTTATTATCCCTGACATATCTGAAAAGTTGATATGTCAAATAAAAGAAAGGTTTTAAACATTCAGGAGTTATAAAACCTCCTTTTTATTTTCTTGTTATTAATCCTTGTTATTAATAAAACTACAAACATTTCGTCTTTTATAAATGTAGTGGGGAGTGCAAAAAAGATCACAAATGGGTCTGCAGAATATTCTATATTTATGAATACATAATTTTAGAATTCATTATAAGAGCATTTTTCAACTTTCAATAACACAAAACTAACAAAACTTAAATTCTAATCAATTTCCACACACATTTGATGTGAAAAGTTTCCTACCGAATAATTGTCAATAAAAAAAACAAATATAAAAAATACAGTTTTCCATTTTAAATGATGTTGTGTAACAATGAAATGGAATTTGCATTTTTGAAAGAGTTTAATTCGAATGCGTGTGAATTGCCCAGCAGTGTCATTCATCGCGTACCGTTGATATCATTTGGTACACACGGGGGGGCTTCGTGGAAAAGAATTTACGGGGATTATAATTCAGTGACGCTTACTATAGAGGGCGATGGTTGGGGCGTACGCGCCACAGCGCTCATCTAACCATCGCCCCCTCCGGAATGCACAACGCGCGCGCTCGATTTGAATACATAACTGGCCGTGGATATAAACGAGCCTATGAATAAAATTTGAATTCCAATCAGCAGTCAGAACAATGCAACAATGGCTCTATATCGTATAATCTGCCGTGGGATCATCACATTTTCACTCTCCGCGTATGCAGACAAAATGAAATATAACAGACATTTCTACATTATCGACTACGATATACGCATCGGAAAATCATACACTTGTAGTTAACGAGTATGCATATTACAAATTATACATGAATATTTATCGAATGATATTTTGGATTATTAATTTTCTTCACGCTCACGATAATAAAATTATCAAATTTTGTTGGTTGATAAGCTAAAGCTCAGTTTATGTGTATACAGCCAATAACGAAGTAATTATGGGAATTAGTTCTGATATTTACCTAATACATTAACGGATTCTAGATGTGAAAATATTTGGTGATGTGTTGAAACTCTGTTTGGGTCTAGTGAATGAAAAAAAATTGATTTTTAGTAATACATTTACTAAAGATCACTGAAAATACAGTATTTTTCTCTCCGGAATATTTCTTGCTTTTGTGGAAATACTGGTATTCCCAGTATATAAATACCGGAGTTAATTGCTACAGTATGAGAATGTGACTATGACATCAGAACGTTTGCTGTAGTCACATAAGATGAAGTTTTTAGCATTATAAGCAAACTTGGTATTCTTGCTAGAGTTATATCAGTATTCTTACAGTGGAGATACGTATTCTCACAATAAGAAAGCTTGCTCGGTAATACTTTAGATTTTGGAAGCAAAGAAATTTATTTTTTTCAGTGATCATAACATCGTCTCTGAAAGTTTCTATATTTATTGAATAATATTTGAACATAAAATTATATTGCTTCATTTAATTTTGTTTTATTGGTTCGCATGTGACTCATATACACTGGGTCTATTTGGAATCAGTAAATAATATTGATTTTGCGAAAACGTGAACAAAATTTTGAATTTAAAATGAAATACAAACAGATTGACAGTTGCATTCAATTGTTTCCTTGGTGTTTCTATCTGAATATTGAATTCTTTCTGTAAACACTTACCTACGTCATCTCGTATACATTTCGAACGTGTTGGTCGTTAGTGTACGCGAATAAACTGAGCTTCAAAGACTGCGGGACGTGGTGCAATATATCACCGTCGTGAGGCGTTTCACGCGTCAGCAGGCGGACGCTTACCCTCGTCCAGATGCCTGTGTCGCTTCGTACATCAGCTCGGATATCCACTCACTTGTACGCGCATTTCTCTTTTTTCCCTTTATGCCCCGCCCGTTTCATTCCGTTCATGGCACCCTTATTCATGATGATACAAAGGGCATTCAAACATATTTAATTCACGTAATCTCATATCAATTGCATCAATTATTTCTGCTATTTTTTTCAACAGGGTCGTCTCCCTAGCGGATTTAGTTTATCAATTTTCATGGATGAGAATCAGTTGTTTTCCAGTAAAACCATGGAAGCAGTGAGGGAGGACCTGAAATCAGTGGAAGTATTGTGAATTTTTCATACCAACTTATAACTAATGATCTTCCATCAGAATTTTGGTCACTAGAAACTTGAATGAAGAGCTGATGTCAAGATGGAGCAGAAATGGAACTTTACTCTTCCAGAAGAGAACACAAAACACTGAATGGATGCACGCAAGCACAGACTTTGTACGCCGATAAATTTGTGAGATATTTTTTAGACAATTAACTCGAAAATACTCAATTCAGAAGTCTGGTACATTGAAAACCGGGTATTTCAAAAACAATTGATTGTAGTTTAGAAGTAGTTGATAATTTGACTAATTGTGAATGAGAATACTCACTTTAAAGTATCAGTTTAGCATAACAGATCAAGTACTTATATGTCACATGCTCCTACGTGTAACAAATATACAAGTGGTTATGTAATATAACCATTAAAAGCAGTATTCAGTGGGGATGACTCCAAGATTACACTCTAATCATCCAAATCATTTCGCAATCCCAAGTAGAATGGTTAGAATAGTGTAAATTATTGCAAGATTCTATTCCAGATAGTTCATATGTAACATATAAACGTAAGTAAAGATATATATACAAACATAAATGAATATATATGTATATATGTATGCATAGGTTACCCCTGCTTGAGAATAAAAGTTGTCTAGGTTGTTGTCGTCAGCGACAGGGCTTCGGATAACTTATCACTCTCCCTTAATCCGGATCAGCGGCGCTCAGTAGGCGAGGCAGCGTTGAAGGCTTGGGTCCCATCCTACCGTTAAATATTCAGAAGAAGTCTGGTCGTGTGTTAATCAGATGGATGATACTACTTCTAGCTACACTGTATATAGTATCAAATCTTGCACATGACTTTCAAGTATCCCACCACTTTTCAGTTCCCCTTTTTTACAATTCTACAATTGTCTTAGTTCTCTTGCATTCGTCTCGGCGACGTCCAACTAAATTCGATCCCATTTAAACTCTTTCATTGTACTCCACGTTTTACGGTTCGCCCAACTTTTCAGTCTGCTTGTTACACTCACCATCTGTCGATAAAACAGAGTCTTTGTTAGTTTTACTTTGTCTCATCAAAAAAGATGAAATGGAGAATTTTATTCTGAAGATAATCTATTCGCTTGTAGAAATGTAAATAGTGAATTTCAGTTAGTTTTTTCCTCTTTTAATAAATAGAGTACGTCATAATTTACCGGGTAATTTTTTTTTCTTACTTTTTTTTGTATCAACCCTTATATATAATTATGACTGGGGATATAGTTGAACAGGGCAGTCGAACGTATATTCCAAAGAGATATTTGCATTTCAACTGAATTGTAAAGATATGTAGTAAGGATATCTATATAAATATCGTGTGAATGTGATTTGTAGTGGATCTCATAGCATGCCATAGAATATACGCTGAGGAAAATCCCGAGTGGTTCGTGATGAAAACCGATGGTACCTACTTCAATGTTACCAAAAGACTACCATTGAAATTATTCAATTCGTGAATGTGCACAGATTTTTTATTAGCCAATGCAACGATACCAATTCAGTTTCCATAAAAATAATCATATTGAGTTAATGAGAAATTTCCATGAATATTCAAATACACCAATGAGATTTAATATAAATAAAAAATAGTATAATACAGATATATTGGTACGTATAACTGCATTTTATTTGATTATGGTTTTGTCCGATACGTTTTTTTTTCTCTTTCTTTCATTTTCTATTCAAATTTTTGCAAAGCCGATAACCAAGCAAAGTGAAGGAGAGAAAGAGAGTCAAGCTCGGGAAAGTTTAAATGAAATTCATTTCGTTGGGTATTCGTGATTTCGACATTACCATAAATTTGCAAGCTCTGGTTTCGCGTAGGCGCGCGTGCGCACATGGTTGTTTGAATATATTTGAGTTTGAAAAACGGCGAAAATTCAGCTATTTTTTTTTTTTCCTCTTGTAAAACACTGTTGAATAACTTTTATCACGGAATACTAGTTCTAATGTACAGTTTCGCCTTGATGGATAATTCCGTTCACTGATAATGAAAATTGTATGTTTAAATATATAAAAGGAGGGTAATAGTATAGATCGTAAATTGAATAATTGGAAATATTACTCAGGAATTTGGTAGCAGATGTTTGCAGATGGGGTAGGGAATTACTAAGTGACACCCTTTCTCCCCTGCACCTTGTATTCGCCTATGAATTTTATATCATAGTGCACATCACTGCTCCAATAATTTTCACAATCTTTAACCGACGTTTCTGCAATGCATTTTCGTAGTCTATCAGTCTATTGTGTCAATAAATATTACATTCTACACAAGTTACAATTGCTCTTTATGAACATATTGTAATTAATAGCAATGAATTAATTTTATTTAACTATGAATTTATCTTTATGCTGTAAGCTGAACAGCGGAGGTTCTGAATTAATTTTAATAATGTAATCGATAGTGTTATTGGTAATATTCACATCTGGTTGAAATTCACCAAGACATTGGTGGTTTGTAAGTACTTCATAATCAATTGAGGAAATTTTTTGAGACACATAGGTCACACGTTTGTTGATTGATTGGATCTTCTGTTTATTTAATCATTTATGAATCCAGACAACCACTACGTCCTAGTTATTGTCTTTGGTTAACACTAAGAGTGGTTATTTGTTTAATTCTAGTAATCAGTAAACTTTTCAAAATTTATAATCTATTTCACTACCAACAAGATATTTAGAATAATTGTTTGCCTAAAATATTCCATCACTTCGCCATCAAACAATGAAACAATCCCACGACTTTATTTTTGCTTTGATACTTTGTTCACTAAGATTAAAATTCGTAAACATCCAAGTACATAATTAATAATAACAAATTACTCCAATGCACAATTGTGCTTGACATTAACCTGGTGATTCCTATCATCTCTTCATAAAAATCCTACACGAAATAATATAAATTTGATTAATAAAAATCAGACATGTACTTGATGTCTTTTTACAATGAATCCGTTTTTTTTATTCAATATACATTACAGCAATATCATACACATACAAACTCATTGCAGTGGGGGCATAAAGCTCCCGATTCCAAGCTCAAATAAATGTGATTGCCTTTTAATTCGTGAAACGAAAAAGCGACTGCACGTGATTGCGATTTGCCTCGCAACCACAATCTACCACGTTTCATATACATACACATTTACAAAAGTATTCTCACTACATATGTATATATCCACTGCGATCCTTACTGAGGTCGCAAACGTTATCGTTTTGTCAGAAAAGCGCGTCGTAGAGTCACAAACGGAGAAAAAAGAAAAAAAGCAAACAAAAATAAACACGGTAAGGGCAAAAATGAGAAGACTAAAATAAAGAAAATAAAAAAAAAAGATAAGACTCTAGATGGCTACGAAAGTGCGGTATAGTTGCGCAGCTCTCGGGCTCCGTGAGAATAAAGCGGTAGTTACATGACGCTCTCAACAGAGAGAGCTTACGTATAATATCTACTCGGTGAACTGCAAAACCAGTCGCCTCACATACACAACTAAACACATACACAAGAATATATATTCATATACAAATATAAACGTTCACTTTCGTCTCACCACATTACAACTGCAATGCGTATACGATAGTTCTCATTTGTGCGCATGAACAATGTCTAGTTGGTTGGTATAAATGCCAGCCTTTACATTGTCCTTTCGTATATGCAATTGCCAATATATCGTTAGTAGTACGAGAAACGGATGTTAAACGATTCATGCAGAAACATGTTACTTCGTTCTCCTTTTCTATTATACAAAAGCTGTTTCTGCTAGCATTGGTCGCAAGTTATGTTGAGTGTCCGTTGTTCAAGCTTCTGGCCGTTGCCTTCTGAGTACAATCATTGTCTCTCCAACTGTAATACGTCTCTAACACAGTGTCTAATGCACATGAAAACTCGTCTTTTGTAGGGCGGTATTAAAGTATTACTTGGCGTTCGTATGGTCTGTAAAGTTTACTGGGAAAGTTACGGTCGTTTTGGGGTTTTGAGAGTGAACATATATAGATACATATATGGCTTCCAATTAACTCTCATGGTATATATGCTTTTACATATAGTTTGAGGATGACAGTGGTACAGAAGTAAACATAATATGAATGAGGATGATGGAACATGAGTATTGTTGGTGTATTGAAGAGAAAATGTTGTTATAAAAACTTATGTGGAAATTTAGCAAAATGCGGATGTTCACTTGAACGGCTGCATGTAGTTCACTCGAAGTAAACTATCTGTGGTCCAACACGAATTTTCATAAGTATTTTATTGGTATCTCTTGGAGAATACCAAGCTTTTAACTATAATTTTTCTCCAGGTATCAATTGAATCATTTGTTAAGTGAAGAAGTTATCGAAAGAAGATAAATCCAAAATCGTAGTTTTGGTAATTCACATAGCTATTAAATTCTACAGCTACATGCAAATTCGAAATATACCAATTTACTGATAGAATACACAATGATGAATCGAACAATGTATCTTTGAACTCTTTCGAACCGAAACTTGATTTTTAATGATCTTTTTGAGTTACAGTTTAGTATTATCACTACGGATATATTTCACACTTGATAAACTTCTACTTGATCTAAATAATATCAGCAAGAATACCAAGTTTACTTATAATGCTAGAACTTCAACTTGTGCGCGTGTAGCATACGTTCTGATATCGTCATAGCTCACATTCTAATGCTATAACAAATTGTAATTTATCTCACGTGTTTTACTTTGTGTATATATTTCTACATAAATAAAGTGAGGTTATGCAGTGCTTTTATTTCAATGTTGGTATTCTCACTACAGAATACCAAATTTTGCTGTGGTTAATATACATATCCATCTATTTAGAAACTCATGGTATTCGTACTATAGGAATACCAGTATCACTACAGAAACGAGAAATATTCCGGGAAGAAAAATACTTTATTCTCAGTGTGAACTTCAACTCCTCGATAATGAACGAAGCAACAAAATCGCTATAACATTTATCAATATTTACTATAGTATAGTGTAGAAATTGATTCGTTACATTCACGGAAATTGCTCTCTGTAAAAAATAATAGCGATGGAGTATAATACGACTGGGAAGAAAAATCAGCCGGAACTTACGGCCTGAAAATATATAGAAGTTGTGGAATAAGTCGAAGAGGACAAAAAAAAAAGAATATATAAAGAAATGAAATTATTCCAACGACGGATATATAGCGATAGCTGGTATTGAAACGTTGAAGAATCGAAGCACATCATTACGTTAATTTCCCCGGAGATGGCAGGAGTATTCTTCTTTTTTTTTATTTCTCTCATTCACTATCGCACCGTGCATTTATATTCTTTCATTCTTTTTCTATGGTTTATTTTGTTTTCAACTTAAACTCTGGCGGATGCATAGAAGAACAAAAATAAAAACAATATGACTATCTATATTAATGAAGAATGTGAAAAACGTAACTATTTAATTTGTCACGAGAATAGAATTTAAATAAATGAAAAAAAAAAACAAATTGAAATTGTTGTTGCTGCTCATTGTAAAATAATTGTTGTATCGTGTATTTTTGTACATACTCATTGTCAATGAAAAACATGAATAATATTTCTTCATCAACACCCAATTACTCACAGAGCAGTAGTAAGAAAAAATAGAGTATCTATTAAAAGTTGACGATGAAGAGACGCGACAGTTTTTATCTTCAAATACAAAGCTCCTTTTCTCGTAAATTAGAAAAGATAATTTGGTATTTTATAAAAATATATTCCTCATTATTGTCATATCCATTCCCTTTCTTTCTTTTTATAAAGAATGTTGTATTATATTTGTTTTTTCTTCGCTCTCACAATTTGAAACAACACAGAGTAAAGAAAAGTTTTAGATAGCCATACAAAAGAAACTGAAGTTTAATAATAGAATCTTGCATCCATTAACTCTGATAACATTGTGAACTTTAAATTAGTTGTTTACAATTGCATTTGAGAATACTTGACTCGTATTGTTACGATTCATTTTATCGTTTTTCTGTTTTGTTCATGGGTAAACTCATTGAAGATTTTACTGGAGCAACGTTTAAAATTCATCGACAGGTTGTTGCATTAATTAGCCTTGCAGAAAATATACACTATTTGCTTAAAAAATTGAAAATTGTTTACAATGAAGTGTATAAACAATGCGATACTCATGAATTTTATTATCAACTCGATGGAATTATCTATCGCAAAGTGAAGGCAAATTCAAACCTCGTATCGGGACAGTAATGTACACATATACGTGTATAAAATAGAGATGAACTGGGTTTAATTACTCAGCACTCAAATGTTGATGTTAAATCGCCATTAAACCGTTGAGCTATATTTCCGCGTAGAAGAGTTTACCATTCGAGCCACAAAATGGAGAGTGAGCCATTCATTATATAGTGCTACGCAAGCTTAACGTGCGGCTTGATCTTTGCTTGCGTCACTTTAGCACTTGTGTTAAAATGTGTACATAGTGTGCTGCATAGAGAGTATCATCCATTTAAAATATATATATGGAGTGTATATTGGTGTTAGAACTTTTCACTGTCTCGCACGAAGAAAAAAGAAAACATATAAGTGAGAAAAATATAACATAAAATATATAATGTAATATATAATGTATGTATATTAAATAAATACTTTTAGGTTGATGAAAAAAAGAAACTCGAAAGTTAAATTGTATATTGTGTAATGTATACTGAAAATATATTTGAATATATTTATTTTTTTGCAGCACATATATTTACCTACACCTGAAAAACCGTATTTTTGCTATAGTAAGAATACGTATTCTTACTGCAAAAAAAATTATAATATCAAAACTTCAACTTAAGTGAGTATAGCAAACGTTCTGATGTTGTCATAGCTTACATTATCATACTATAGCAAATCGTAACTTTTACAACGTGTTTCACTTCGTCTATTACTCAAATATTTTAATATCTACATAAATAAAGTGAGGTTATGTGGGTTTTTTACTACAATGTTGGTATTTTTATTACAGCAATACCAAATTTTGATGTAGTAAATATACATATCCTTTTAATAAGAAAACTTTGGTATTTGTACAATAGGAATACCAATATTCCTACAAGAGTTTTTATAGTGCAGATATATTGCTGTGAATAAATTTCAGTATAAGAACAAAAAATGTCAACTATCAATAAATAACAACGGCGATTTCGAAATTTTTCACATATAACTAATGTCAGTTGAATTTTTATTCAAATTTTCATAGACATTAATTATTTCAAAATAAAAAATTGGAATGTAACCATTGCTCTTCCAACATCCTCTTGTTCTGAATGTCTTAACCTATCTCCAACGTATATAACACTGAACATATATGTATAGCATGGCTCTATATATCAGTCTTACACTGGTCCTGATAACAATTTCATGCGAGGATTACCGTCGGACACGCGAGCACATCAGCAATCTCTCCCTTTGCCTCTCGTACCCGCTCAGGTCTATGTTCCAACGCCCTTTCTCGCCAAAGCAAAAGGGATAATCTCGTGAATAATGCGCATTGTGTTACTGCAATATTAATGTCATTGAAAATAGAATGGTACTGTGCAGGGAAAAAAAAAAAAGGTGGATCAGAGAATAGACTGTTAATTCAATTTTTTTCAAAGTGATAAAAAAAAATAGTCAACATTGGTACACAATTTTTTTTTGTCACAGTCTTGCTGAAACAGTAGTCAGAATCTTGATGGATAAATATATTAAGTTGATCTTTTGACAGTGTGTGACACACATATGTGTCATCATAGAGACATCAGATAAAGTCAAGTTTTAAACATTGCGATTTCAATGAATTTTAGCGTTTGGGGGTTTTTGGTGTTGCTAAATCCAAATCTGTTGTCAAAATTGCAGAATTTTTATTGGCTAATTCCAATATTGCTAGTACAAATATAAAAAATAGTCCGGTTGCAATGGAATTGTTGTTCTCGTCACATTATGAGTTTTTGGGAACCACTGAATTCAAATTTAATATTTAAATTATCAAATTGAAAATGGTGGATCCAGTAAGGCTACCATAGATTTTCAAATACTCTGATTTTATAGAAAATTGTCTTCCTAAAATTGTATTCCGCCCAACACAATTTATTTTGTAACTAATAATATTTGATTGAAATGATATGTTTACGTCAATATTAGCTGTTGAAATTTAATTTGAACAAGGAAAAAAAACAATAAATCATTCCATATCAATTTGTTTCTTTATATTTAGACAATTTCATCTTCAGATTTGAATTCAGCGACCCCAAAAACTCCCGAGGAAATTCTTGATGAAAATTGAAAGACTTTTTTGTCCACACACTTGTGCCACTGAAACACTTTTAAGAAATTAAGAGAAAACACTGCTTCGAAATCTCCAGAAACTATTTGTTTTTCTATAATTAATATCTCTGGAATGGATAGAGATAGAAGAATGATTGTGGTCCCACAAGATTCATTATTTCACGAAGAAAATCATCACAAGATCATAAAATTTTTCCCAAAAGTTGTAATCACTTTGACACATCAATTAAATTAACAAATTCCTGTATCAAAAATAGTTCAATCTCATTCAATTTAATTTAATTTGCTCTCTCATTATTTTGTTTTTTGTTATTTTTGTTCTTTTTTTTTTTTTTCTAAATATATATGAGAGGCAATTTTCAAATCAAAGCCACATTTATCATTCCTCCATTCCACTTTCATCTCTCTGTCTCTTCACCCGTACGAAATATAAGTGAATTCCTTGAAAAAGCATTGGATATATTTGAGTAAAAAGTAAAGATAGATCTCTCTACAGACCAAGAGTTTCGCGTGTTGGGTTTCCTTTCATCCTCGAGCGTCCAGAGAGGCGGCAGCCCGCAACTTTCCAGTAGTGGTCTCTTCCTCGTTGTAATTTAATTACGATGAAACCTAATATCTCAAGGGAGTATTCGTTGATATGGAAAACGTATAAATATATATATATATATATATATTGTGCATAGTGTGTACAATTTTGTAGATCAAAATAATTTTTGACAATGAAGTAGAAAATATTCAAATTGAATTACAACATATAGAATAATATGATTTATTATATAACGATAATAAATAAAAAAGATAAAGCACAAAATGATATTTGTTTTCCCCTTTTACAACTTCAAGAAAAAATAAAAGTTACATTTCTTTTTTTTTTTCTATCTAAATTAAATCTGTATGAAATATACTTTATATTTTTTTATTCTTTTTGTTTTATTTGCTGCTATAGGTCATGCGCGAAAAATTTCTCACAACAAAAGACCATCATAATAAATGAAAGAAGCAAAAGAAGTAGATAATAAGAAAGTAAGAATGGGAGGGAGAACGCGCAACGGATGAGCAAAGATGCAAGCATTAAAGTAAGCAAGAGGGGTTGGAGATTTACGAAATATTTTTTTTTTTTTTTTTCTGGTATGAAAAAAGATATACGTGAGGGTGGATGCAATTACGCTTAAAAAAGTTTTTTGGACGCCCGGACAGTTTAAGAAGGGCATCAGTTACCTAAAATTAACCCACGGCCTACGTGTACAGGATACAAATGGGTAAATTTTTCGCAATAAAAAGGATTCACGCGCGCGAAGAGAAAAGAAAAAAAAAAAAACAAAAAGAAAATGAAGCAAATTCACGACTTTTAGACAACTCTGAAATATTATTCATGCGCACGTGTATACATAAATAGACTTACTCTTCTTTTATTCATTTCATAAATATTTAAATAAACATTTGATGAATTATAATTATAAACAAAAAAATCATGCATGAAAAAAAAATTGACATCTCAAAACTAATCATAATTAGGTCAGAATATTTTTCAAGAAAACATTAAAAGATCATTAGGCTTTTTAATCATCAACGACCCCCCCCCCCCCCCCCCCCCCCCCCCGCAGTACAACTCAAATAATTCCACGTTATTTTCAAAAGGTGAACTTCAATTGAACGCATATACATCACGGTCACTTGACCACCCAAGGCGTTTTAATTCTGGTGGGAATACCTGATTAGTTCAGCTTCATCGATATACATATAACAGTGGTATTTATTTCAAGGTGATAAAATTAGACGAATTAAATGCCCTCGCCCATTAATCGATCAGTACTCATCCATCGATTGCTTCGAGTTGACATCTAAAGAACATTTAAACTCTGTTTCTAGTAACTGAAGGAAAATGACGATGAAGATCAACGGAATATTCATTGCAATCCTGATTGTTGTTGTCACTTTGTCTTCAAAAACAACTGACGTAAGTATATTGAAATATCTAGGGAACAAATATCAATATTAAGATTGTCAATATATTATGGTGATAAAAATAGTAGTATTTGTATAATTTAAATCTTGATTTATTACTTATTCAGTGAGAAATTATAATTTTTATCCGGTGAAGTTGATCAATGAAAGTTGCAACGTGTTTTTGGTTTAGATTTAAAAAATTAATTTAGTTAGTGTACTTGGCTCATCCTTTTTTTCTTCATTTTTTATATAAAGTTGACAATAATAAAACTCGAAACACATTCACAAGTGGAAACTGATGACCGATAAATGCAGTAAATATTTGCAGGAAATATATTGTTGTTTTTTATGATACAGGCATGTGGAGGAAGCACAAAAAAGCCTCCTACTACAACAGAAGATCCTAATCGTAAGTGATTCTCAAAGTCATATTAATGGGAACGTATTTCTTCAAGTAAAATCAGTTTTCGTGTATTTAGTGATGATTGTAAAAGATATCGTGTCATTACTGAATTATTGGATAATATTCGTGGATACAAAATCGTTGAATCATTTAAATTTGTTCATCAGCAAATTGAATATATATATTGGAAGCAAAGTCTTATATTGAGGTTTTATATACGTGATTTAGTATACAATATTTATTCAATCTCTTGACTGTATAAGAGAAACAAAAAATTATAGAAATATTAAATAATGGCGGATTTATTAACCAGTAAGTAAACGGTTTTTCTCGACGTAATCACTGATGGCGAAAGTCCTCGACGTCGAACTGTGGGTCTGAAAACAAAAGTGGACATATCTTTAATTACATAATAGATGTCCCTTTCATGTGAACTAAAAGAAATATTTGAAAAAAAAAAGTGTCAAAATGAGGGTACTCAAACTTTTTGACTCAATTTTCTACCAATAAATTATTCATTCAAAAAAATTGGGTCATTAATTTTTTATTGTTCGAGGTTCATACGATAGGTATTGATAAATAGAATATGCTGTTATAGAATTGATGACATTCAATGAGAAAGTCACCCTACAACTATTTAGTGAAACACTTGCTATAAATTCTTGATTCAATTTGCGAAAAACCTGGTTATTATTCATGTACTTACAGTACTATTTCTTTTCAATAACCACTCGTTCACAACCATCTTTTCTTTGTCAATTTATCATACTATTTCCGCAGGTTGTGCCAGCCATGATGACTGTAAAGATTATGAACAATGTTTGATAAGACGATGCACCGATATATGCGCGTTTGAACTTGTTTCACATGCACCCAACGCAGTATGTTACGCAAGAGGACACGTGCCTTATTATGACTGTCCAACCGATTACGTAGGCAGTGGTTATAGAACCTGTACGAAGAGTAAGTATTTGTTATACCAAAAATAAAGACTTGAATACTCTAGGTGATTAAAGATTATAGAAATTAGTGATAGAGAATAACAGTTCATCGTTAACAATCAATAATTTTTATTTATCATTTTCTAAATTGCTCATCTTGATTCATTAGATTGCACATCCACAACGGAATGCTCATATACAGATGTATGCAATGCTGGAAAATGCGTCTACGGATGTGAAACTCTTAAGTGCGGACCAGAACAATATTGTCATTCAGAAGATCACAAACCTAAATGTCATATCATCGCACGTTAATTTCTGATTTTATAAAAAATAAGTTCACCATCATATGACAATCTAATTGATTAATGATGAATAATTTTTGGAATTGTATGACCTAGTATTACGTATAAAAAATTTAGATCAAGTAACTCTGTATTGATCTCTATAAAAAAATATTGAAACTAAAATAAATGAACAAATTTCATGGAACATAGTGGGAACAAATCCATTTGTATCATGATTTTTTTTTTTCTGTTAGATAAACGTACAAACCACACATAAAATAAATACAGTAAGCATGAGTATACATATCGATATTAACGACGCCCTCCGGCTGAATTGAAAACATTTCAGAATTATCTTCAAGGTAAAATCAACAATTTTTGAAAACAAAAATAAATTGGGGCATTTATTTGAGAGTTATTTTGAATGATGACATAACCTCTTCGCATTCATCAACTACTTCCAATAAGCACATGAACAGTACGTGAGTTTATTTTTAGTGATGAGAAAAAAAAAAAATAATTTCAACATGACTCTAACAAAACGCGATTGTTTCTTCATCATGGACTTATATAAACCAGTCGACTGTCAAGTTGATAATATCGTCTTCATCTGAGACAGTCAACTATAAAATCAATATGTATTTATAATGATATGGTCTTTCATTGAAATAGTTTCAGATATTTATATATAACATTTATTTATAAATCATAATTATTTCTCGTTGTGAATTATCATACTGTAATCATTGATAATTTGAGAAACTCTACAGTCATGACAATACCTTTTCTTTTATATATAGTGACAATTGGAGCCAGTAATAAATTGTTCCTTTCTGTATCATAGCAGGAACATAACACCCAATTCATTCACATGTTTCCATATCCACATCATCACGGAAACGTTGATTGAATCATCAACCTGGTGCATAAGTTGACGGAATAATTGTGATCATTGCGAATCACAATGTTAAATTTTCTCCATGTCTTCAAAGCCAACTAATGCAAGTATCCTGAAACATATTACTCTACAATTATACAATCATTTCCGTTTGTAACTGTGCGCCATAATGAAACATTTAATTTCATGTAGAAAATAAACAAAGAAAAAAGAATCAAAAAATAAAATTATAAAGTAATCAGACAAATATTAAATTGTTCACTGAACAAAATCAATTTTAATTTCTTTTTTTATTGTTACGAATTTCACTTAAATTCTCTTCTATTTAAAATTTGTAGGGCTCTTCACCAGAATATGGACGCTTGAACTTTCACTATATATTGGAACAGGTAGGCCAGAAACAGCGTAACGTGAAATTGGTAATTTGAAATTTCATTAGCGAAGTCAGGTGGCGTCACAGATTCAATTAGCTTTTTATTGGATTTCGAACTGTGCGAACTGTCAAAGCGGTAACCGCCGAGCTCACTTCCTCTATACTATAAAGCGCATTTATATACATATATGTATACATAACACAGATACATATGTATAGATACGTTTGAGATATCCAACTCGTACAGTCTCATATAGTAATGCAACGTTATGCTATTTGTACATATATATCTGTACCTTTCTATATACTCGTCGACGAATTATACGACCAATTCCGTCTCGATTACAAACTTTCTCGATATCCTGAACTCTATTCAATTGCCACAACTATTTATATGTGTATATATTGTATATATGTAAATCAATTGCAATATAAGTATGTAGAAAAGTAAAGTGGAAAAGGACTCGATTCAACAACTTGGACTTTAAAATTGTTGTGAATGAAATTTTTGATGAATGCAATCCATAAACGAAATGGTGAATTGACAAGGTTTCAACAAAGACTTTGTATATTAATGTAAATTAATTAAGTGTTTACTTTATCTTGTTGGTGTTACACGACTATGTCAAATTGTATTATTCATTTTTATATTTTATTCCTGACACATTTGGAATGCAGACGTGTCAAATGAGAAAAAGGTATCAGACATTCAGGAGCTTATAAAGCTACATATTTTTTCTGAATGTCTTCTCTGCTAAATACTTCTATCACTTTTTATTCTCAATTTATTTGGTTAATAGCAGTTATAATTAAATCACCTAGACAATTCAAACTTGCTTATGTAAATATATAATTAATTATTACAAATATAAGATAAACAATTGTTGCAACGATACAATTTAGAATGATATGCTAATATATTAGTTGGGTAAAGGAAACAATATAAAAATAATTTATATTTCATATGTATTAAAGTATAAGATGTTATTTGAAAAGCTCTTGTGAGTGATTTAGAGACAACAACAATTTCAATATTGCTACACATGAAAACGTAAAAGAGTGAGAAAGAGTGCGCTGGATAAAGACGACAGAGAGAGTTGAAAGATAGCAAGAGAGCGAGTGGTATTCGTATATGGTGCAAAGTGGTAGGTAAAGGCGGATAAGTGGAAATAAGCGCGCAAACTAGATGAGGGAATTCACCCTCTTCACCCATACTCGCTCACACTCAACAACACACCAACTATTTCACGAACGCAATGGAGGCGATGTTAAAGTGCCCAAGCACCAGTTTAAATTTTATCGTTAAGGGACACATTCTCTTCCCTTGAGTCTTATTACACTGCAAACTATATTTTCATAAAAACATATCATACACAATTAAATATGTTATTTTAATTATGTATTTTAGGTGAGATACATTGAGATTAAAATGTTTGAGGAATCAATTTACTAGATACTTTTATTTTTTATATATTTGTAAAGCAAAGTGATAACGTTTGATAGTTAATGTGAATCAGCAGTTATGTGTTTATTTGAACCATTGTATTAACTTAATCTAGAAATTATCGACGTAGCTTTATTAAATGAGTAGCTAGACATATAAATCTTATTATTTAAAAACACATTGTATAGCTGTTGTGCAGACCCACTGGTGATCTTTTGCATTCCCCACTACATTTATCAGAAGAAATGTTTGTATTTTATTAATAACAAAATTCATTTTCCCTTGACTGAAGTAGAATAAATAAAATTTGAAGAGCATTATTTTTTCGGGTATGGTAAAATTTATCAGTCCGACACTATTGACTATCATAAAAAAAAATTGGATGAAGAAAGTAGAAATAGAATTTAGAAAATAAGATGTTTAGAGAAAATATGTGGTTTTATAGCTTCTGAATGTCTTAAATCTTCATCTCATTTGACACATTTGCTTTCCATATGTGTCAAGGATAATAAATTGAAATAAATAACTAATTGTGATACAGACATGTGTAGACAAAAAAAATCCACTCAATTTTAAACGATACGTGTCCTTTATTTCCTTCATTCAAATGTTGGTTCGTGTCATTTTTCTATTTTTATCATCTGCTCTCCTATCACCTCTCCAGAGCCATTGCTATATAACTCAATCTAGATACCACTGAGCAATTTGAACGTGATCTCTGGTCACTATACTGCCATCAACTAGACATGCGTGTACGTCAACTTGCGTATGCATGTGTGGCTTTTGTCACTCTAACCACTCACTCAATATAGATGTTCAACGCTCTTGATCCATTCTACTATCATTTTCCATAGGGACTGGATACCACATTCGAAAGAGACAAATGTTTCAATTCCGAATTTATAGCCAATATTGTTGGAAAAAAAAAAATAAATAACAGATAAAATAAAAATGAATTTAACTGTTCCTAATTCACGAGAACAAATTTGTTTTTCATTAACCAAAGTTATCACAGCAATATATGAAAATTATTGGCTTCCAATTCTTCAAGTATTTCATTATTCCATCCATTTTTATCTGTAAGCAAGTGGTAATCCATATTATATTTGTTAGCCTTTGAACTATCTCCAACATTTTCAAGTATATACACCTTCTGTATATATCAATATTTCATTCATCCATACCTTTGTCGCGTTCGCCAAGAGAAAAATGTTAATTCGATTGGAAGTGATCGCATATATAAAGATCCAGCAAGCCCATTTTATTTACTGCTTTTATATACGGATATGGCTATTCGCTGCAAGCTCACCAGCCACCTCCGCCACTCTCTATTTTGTTCATGGACGATCGAATATCCGACAACTTCGTCTTTGGACCTCTCTTTTTTTCTTTTTTTTTTGGTTCTCCTTTGTCTGTATACTATCCTACCGTTTTCCTTATACAGTTGAGGGCTCCTGGACGATGGCGAACACATCAAGAAGGAGGAGGATCACGGACACTTATTTATTGCTGAGATTCGCCTGAAAGATTCAACATTGAAAACTTTTGCAAAATGATATGCACGTATATGTTTAAAAGAATACGTTTCTCTTTATCTATAAAATACTTCAGGGGATATTGTTGTATCAAATTGAAAATAATATGATGGTTATCATACGTACTTTATTGTTATTGATGTTATTTTTCACTTGAATGATAATGTAAAATAAAGAAACAATTTTCGTGTATCAATTTTCAAAAGTAAGACAAATAAGTAACATGATTCTTTGATGAATTATTAGATAAAATACGTTACACACATTTGTATTCATTATTGCACTTACCAATGAACATGAATAAGCATGAGTATCGACTCTGATTGAATTTTAATAAGCCTAGACTCTGTTAACCATCAACTCTTCACGAAATCCTCCTTCACCAATTTCTTCCTTATCCACAACCCTCTCACCACATTCTTTCACTCTCTACCTTTCGTACCCAAGTCATTTATAAATCGATGAATATTTCAGGATTCCAATGGCATCAAGAAAAACTTATAAATATATCATCAAGAAAGTTAATTTTTATTCCAATAGTTTAATTTGTAAAATAAATCAAATTATAAATTAGCATATCATGCGGCTACGAAGAATAAAAGTTTTGCTATCGATAATTAATCAAATTTGTTAAAAGTTATCAGTATTCTCGATTCTACATGCAATCAATATTTCTTGATGAATAATAAATATTTACTCACAAGTGGAGATAACATTTGGAATAATTAAAGTTGATACAATTGTGTGGATAACTTCTGAAAAGTCAGACAATACACTGGAAAAACAATATTTTTCCTCACGGAATATTGCTTGCACTTGTAGCAATACTGGTATTCCTATAGTACGAATACCAAAGGTTTCTTATTAGAGGGATACGTATATTTACCACAGAAATATTTGGTATTTCTGTAGTAAGAATACCAACATTGAAATAAAATCACCGCATAACCTCACTTTATTTATTAATATATATATCCGGGTAATATACACAGTAAAACACAAGGGGAATGTTACGATTTGCTATAGTTTAATAATATAAGTTATGACATTAGAATATATGCTATAGTTAAATAACTTTAAGTTCTAGAATTACCAGTAAACTCGGTATTCTTTCTGGAGTTATCCCAGTATTCTTACCATAGAAAAACTGACGCGGTAATACTTTGTATTCCGAGAATAAAAATTCGTTTTTTTTCTTCCAATGTGTATTAGAAAGAACATTTTCGTGGTATTAATAAATTAAAACCTATACTGCACAATTCCACGAGAATATTTTTTTTCTATCAGTATTACTATTTCTCATAACAGAACAAAAACTAAAATTTCGAGTTTATAAACCAGGCATCCACCTCTTAACACTAAACTTTATTTTTTCACCAGAAATAAAACAACAAAAATTGCCGGCTTAATAATGTAAAATATACAACCATATATATAAAATTCATATGAAAATTATATGTCAATTGTGATATACGTAGTTGGAATAATTTTCATGTTGGTATTCCAGCTGAATGCGATGGTAGTAATGTCGACAAACAACGCGACCAACCATCACTAGTCCTAACGAGGATACGCAATAGGGATGGGAGAAAGTGAATGATTTGAGTGAGAATATAGTTACTTTACACTTGCATATGTGTACATCAAAATGGCCGCCATACACACATATCCAAATTGTTCGGATTCTAACCTTGATATATAGCGTATGTGGGAGAGACACCAATTTTATTAATATATACATATCTGTATGTGTCAGTAAATATACATATCTATATAAAGGTACCATCACACATCATACAAATGACGTTTCATGAATTGGAAATGTAATTTTACCAACTGTGGATATAGAGCATATAGAAGTATCTGTATGTGTGTGTATATATGTGTAAAGCAGAGGGGTTGATATGAAGAACGAAGAGAGAACCGTAACTGCTATAGACATGATACCAACTCGGCAAAGTAAACGAGTGCATAATGTTACGCGTAAATGTCGGTCTCGCTGCGAATATCTTTAGGTAATATTTAAAACCACATATGTATTCTATTACAAAGTCAACAGGGTAGCAGAAAACTCATGGTGAAATAAATTTTCATAAAATGTCAGTCAAGTACTTGAAGATGGGAAATTCACAAATTTTATTTACATACATTTTAATCAATAGTGATATTATCAATAAATATATCTAAGCAACTTTATCAATATAACTTTTCTCTTAATTCTTAAACTTAAAATAAATTAGTTATGTACTTGTATTTTTTTTACAATATTTGACACAATTTATTATGACAAAATGCTGCAGTTATTGTTCCAATATAAATATTGTTCATAACGACTTTAAACAAGTGGGAATTATTTATCTGAATAGATATATATATAAAGAATTATAATACACAATAATAAGTACACTGTAATTTTTGTTTCACTCATCTATTAAAATTATTATTATCATTATTATTATTGTATTATTTTTCACCATTATTGTTCCATAGCTGCATATTTTTCATTTTGCCACTACATGAGGCGCAATCTTTGCGAAGGAGATAAGCGTTTCATTGAGGAAGAAAATTGCCTTGTCAGATAATTCAATATTTTTCATTTGTGCGTTGCAGATTGCGTCCTCTCGTTAAAAACTACATTGTTGCCGCTCTTGCGTATATTTTCATTTTTTTTTTTTTTCTCTTTCCGTTCTTTCTTTTTCTCTTTGCAATCCCCGCTCGCAAGCCATTACCTGTGTCCGCGCCGACAAGAAATAGAGATTGGAAAGCACAGCGAGGGGGGAACAATATTGAAGGGTGAAGATGAGGGTGGCGGATTGAAGAGGCCGGAGCAAAACTTGTGGAGGATTATGAGCGCAAGTCTGACGTGGTCGCGTGTACGGGCGGATAATTAAATTGAATTTAATAGGATCCTGAATGTTGCCAAGCTCGATTACTATAAATTTGTGCTTCGAGGATGTATTATCAATATTTTTCAGAATTTCTCTTTTGTTAGAGGGTGAAAACAATTTTTTTTTTCTTGGTTCTTTTACGTGGTGATCATTTTGAAGACAGTTGGGAGTAAACGAATTTTCAATAACCTCGTACAAAATTTTTCAGTAACCTCGTACAAAATAACACAAAAATTGTCTGATCAATAATTTTGAAATTTTGTTCACTTTAAGATCACATTATTATTTTCTATGCGAACCTAATGTTCTTCGGACATGACTGAAAGCAATTACTCTTTCAAAAACAAATATTAGTAAAAATTTCATGAAAATTAGAACATTTTTTTCCAAACATGTACCATTTTTTTTTTTTTTTTTGAATTTTTTCATTTTGGTTTTTTTGAGTTTACATAGAACGTGTGAGTCTCAGAAATTTGAAACTTCTTGGCTCTGATGTTTCAGAACAATACATCAGATCATTTATTTTCAATTGTTCAAATAGATCTTTCCCCTTTCTTACACCAAACATATAGTTAATTATATCTACGTGTTAGAAAAACAGTATTAATAATATGTCTGATGTTATGCGAACGAGACAATTATTTATTTTTCTTTCTTACCTTGCCAGTTATTAAAAATTATGTTTGGTAAAAATGGACGAGGCGAATGTGTGGCAAATCAGACGAGTAGTGGTAGGCATTCAGTACGAGTTATACTGTGAACGGTATAATTTTATGAAAGCACATCGTACATATATACATTGCGTGTGGTAAAAGTTCTTCTTTAATATATTCTTACATGCGCGCCACCGTGGATTAGATTAAAATGGGTAATGCATAATCCCTGAAGGGGCTCTGAGTAAGAGAACTGCGAATAAAAGTGTGAATGAGATTGTGAAAAAAGGACGCTGATGGTAGGTATAGAAGAAGAATATACTTGTGGCTATGCGGCTAACCAAGATGGCAAACTTTAGCTTTATTTATTATTCGTTTAAGTGATGGAATAAAAAGAAAAACGATAACAATAATTATAGATATATTGATAACAGAGTTGAATGAATAATTCATTGTCCATGTCTATGATTCCCTCTCGATAAGTTTGATTATTTTGTATATGAAATAAAGATATTAAAAATGTTTAATGTTGAAATAATTTACGACACTCCAAGACGAAGATAATCTTTGTTAAAAACTCGAAAATGTCTTTAACCCTTCAACAGTTTATGACAAACATATGTGTCATCGTCAAATATTAAAATCATCAAATTAAAAAAACGGTAGATTCAATATGGCTGCAATGAATTTTCAAAATCTTCAATTTTATTGAAAATTGTCTTCTACATCTGTTTATCTCAACTTAATTTATTTTATCATTACTAAATTTGAGATGTAATTAGTAAATTGGTGTTAATTGGTGAGACTTCATTTGAACAAAGAAAAAATAATAATTCACAGTCCCGGATTGCATCACGAAAAGATTGGCCTAAACAAAACTCCATATTAATTTTCTTTCATATTTTTGTTTATTTTCAGTTTTGAATCCAGCGACCCTACAAAACCCCTGAAAGAATATTTTTTTAAAAAATTGAATAACATTTTTGTCAATACACTTATCATACAGAACCTGATCATTGAATTTCAAAAAGAAAAAAATACAGTCAGCCAGAAAATGAACCATTTCACCCAAATCAACCAATAATCTTTCAAAAATTGACAAAAATACTACCTCATTGATAAACTGTTTACCCCGCAAACTCTGCGAGTCAAAAGATTCTCCTTTGCACTACTACATCTATATACAATCAGGATCAGTCAGAAGCCCCACATCACGCCAAGGGACGTTGGCGTCGCGCGCAACCACCACGGCGCGGTCTAAACCCTTCAGCATTCAACACACTTGATCACACAACAGTTATCAAAGGAACTCATTTGAACGGGTGAATAGGTAGAAAGGAAGTCAATCTCGGTGTACGGAGATAAGACCTCGCGACTTCCCGTTCAAACCCACCCCATACCTTCACCCTTCTCGCCATCCCTCTATACTTGACAAGTATATACTCTGCCTTGGAAAGTCGCGACGTTGAAAAAAAAAAAATCCCCACCCCTACAACCTGCTTGCGCCTTTCTCGAGTCACCTTACTGCTTCACTCCCACCAGTAGCTCTCCCCATGTCCCTTTAGTGTGCTTATATATATATATATATGTATATGTGTGAGGTGGTGCTCTGTAGGTGTACTCCTTATATTTTATATCCAGGCATAGCTTTTTTCCCATTCCATTTGACTCGTATTCATGTGTCAATACCTCAACTTGCTTCACTGCGCTTGGTACACACACAATATTTATATATTGTCGATACAAAAGATCCCTACCGTACCTTCTCAATGAAGAACACAAAAAAACAGAGGTGGGGGAAAGAAAAATGAATATAAGACGTTGAATAGTATATATAGTGTGTGTGGGCACCATAAAAATTTGCAGACTTTCACCATTTCCATTTCTTTTTTTTTTTATACAAGTTCTTGTTACACATTTCTATTTATATAATTATTTATTTATGTTTTTATATCATTGATCATATGAGTTGGATATTGATGCTTTTGTTTTTTTCTTTTTCTAGTGATGAAAACAGCAACATTGGAATTTACAAGGAAAGGATAATATCATAACTGGACTATTGGCTCTGTTTATCTGATTGCACTGGGATAAGAGTTTAGTAGGATTAAATGAAAATCCATGTTTGATAACTGTTGACAAATAATGATTGATTCAATCGTATATTATTTGCTACAAATAAACTCTTCTGTCATTGTGGAGGATTAGAATAAATTGCAAAGTTCAAAATAAATTGATCCAAGATACAACATAAACGAATTTTGCATTGGAATTATAGACGATCTATATATATATATATATCCGTAGTAAATAGGTGACACGTGCCGGCTGCTAACAATAACTTGAAATATATAGACTGTTAAACAAAGGAGGGAGGTAGTAGACAAAACTATACCAAGAGAGAATAAGATACAGCAGCAGAGAAGTTAGGTATGGTTGAGATGTCAGGTGTAGTTAACCACCGACCTTCATGGAAAGCTTTGTGTGTTCCATGTACATGTAATATAATATATATCTACACACGAATACACATATATTTGAATATATATATATATATATATATATATATATAGGTCGAAAGTTGCATCTGCAAGACAACACACCGAGATATCTCTGAGGTCCCACCAGTGCATTTAGAATAAGTTACGACATCACGAGATTACAAGTCTACGGGAATAAACCCTCCCCCTTCACACTATGCGCCCATACACTCACACATTTAGATGAATATATACCAGCAGACACACACATATATACATACAAATTTAACCTCCATCCTAACGACGTTTCCAAGTGTCACCGTACAGAGAAGTAAAGGAGAGGATTGTCTGTGTGTGCCTCGCGGCCCATTAATTAAAAGCTTCCAAGGGGGCTACAGTGCAATCTTCCACGACCTCGCGAGACAGACAAGATCATATATACTTTGTGTATATATTTGTATATATGTGTATAGATGTTGCGTTTAAGGGAGGTTTGAAGAGTTGCGTGCACAATCAAACGCGTCTCATCAATGTACAAGAGTAAAGTAATGAGCTAACAGATTGTAAACGCGGTTGCAATACTCTGTTATGTATATTTGTTACTATGGATGTAATGAAAAGAATTCGAAAATGCACGCGGCTGTTTTGTAACTTGTTAATGATACTTTGCAACACTGGGTGGTTTTGAAACCAGTGAGGAAATGAAAATAGAGTAAATATGAAACAGGAATAAATTGGATGAATGAATGAATGAATAAGAAAAACTGATGGCTTTCTTGTGGAAGGATAATGAGGGAAAAGATGTCATGAACATCAAGAAATTGTGCATGATAAAGTTTAGTTCTCTTACACGTGTTGGTTTTATTCAATCTTCATTCCTGTTCTCCGTTTTACTTCTGCAAATGAGTTCACGACAATTTTGTGTCAGATTCTTTTTCACGTTTTGTGGTGCAGCAGATTTTATTTTGTAGCTGTTATAGTGTTGATGGGAATTCATTGGAGAATGATAACGATAGAGGCATTTCCATATTTACATGTGTGATTCTAATCGGATATAGATGAAAAATTACTACATTGAATTGGAATCCATGAAACATATCATTATATTTATTTTACCAATATTTAGTCTAATGTTTACTACAACTATTGGAGTTTTATTAGTCATTATTGTTCGTGTCATTGAATATTGTTACCCATTCATATGACAGTATTTGGAATTGAATTATATTTTTGTGTAATTAAATATATATTGTTGATTATTTGCTATTGTATCAAGATTCTAAATGACGATCAAAGGGCTGACGACATTCATTCAATTACGAATCTTTTAACTGGGAAAAGTTCTCCCTTAAATAGGAGAAGTGTGGGTGGTCCAATTTCCCGAACATTCCAATTCCACCCGAGCCCTACTTCACCCAACATTTACACAACAACAATGTCTGACTATGAAAAATTTTATGTCAATCAATCTCTCACATTCACAAACTACTGGAGTAATTTATTGTGTCGACACATTTCGTCACGAATTTATTGACATCAAATTTCATGTGCTGTTAAGAAATATGAGACGGTAGGTAAAGTGTCGAATATTTTTTTACATCAACATTTGATCGACAACTCTCATTTCCGATTCAATATTATTGAATTATTCTGTATTCACTTCTACCCACGTCTTTACCCGCGTGAAAATTGAAACTCTTCAATACTTTATAAAGGAAAAGCATTTCTTTGCAGTTATGAAGTCTCTTTTTATCCAGTAGCGATTATCATGAAATTCATTACATCTATTACATTTATTATAATTTTTCAATAAACAAAATTTCAACATAAACTTCAAATCATACTCTTCAATGTATAGAGAACAAAATTTAGAAACTTGTATATATTTTCTCAGAAAAAATTGAACAGTTATTCATGTATTTATCAATCTTGAGCTAGATGTACCCACTTAAACAGTTTTATTTGTTGTTACCTTGAAGTGTTCACCTACAAATTATTTCCTCATATGTATATGTCGAATATATTTCCAAAATAAAATTAAAAATACACCAGTATATTATTATCATTACAGAAGGACAAGGGACATTTTGCGTGTAGTACACAAGGGAGATGCCTCAGAATGGACTTTGTAATCTACGTTCTCATGGGACCCACGTCGCTTCTCAGTAGGTATCCTGACAATTATCACCCCCCCATTCCTTCATTGTGGTCCTTCGCATCGGGGCTCCTTCTACTATACACAACTACACACATCTCCACCGTCCAGCATACCCCACCATCACCACTCGACCTCTTAGCAGTTACTTACTTACTCAATTTGTGCTGTGCTCACATTGGAATCTTGGCTTTCGTTGCCATCTTCCATGAGTAATATAACCTGTTTTACAACCCCTTGGGCTTTACCCAACTCCATCTAATCGTCATTCTTTGAAATAAATGTCTGTGTATGTATATATTTCGCACTCGTACGACGACTATTACCATTATATTTATGTTTAAGGCACCCTGCAGAGCAAGTTTAGGCGATAAAATGCCGCACACGAAATTCCGAGAGAAGCATAACAAAATTTTCTTGCTACTTTATTATCTTTGCATAAACAAACGTAACAACTGTCGATCGAGTGTTGCTATCTAGATGTTTTCATATCCTGAAAAAAAAACAGTAGTTCTCACCCCGGAATATTTTTTACTCTTGTATTAATACTGGTATTCCTATAGTATGAATACCAAAGTTTCCTTAATAGAGGGGTACGTATATTTACCACTGCAAAGCTTGGTATTGCTGTGGTGAGAATACCAATATTGAAATAAAAACACCACATTACCTCAATTTATTTATGTAGATATATATATATATATATCCGGGTAATATACAGAGTAAAACACACGGGAAATGTTACGATTTGCTATAGTATGAGAATCTGAGCCATGACAACATCAGAACATATTATATAGTCACATGAATTGAAATTTTAGCATTATAAGTCAAATTGGTATTCTTGATGGAGTTATACCAGTATTCTTGCAGTAAGGATACGTATCCTTACCATAGGATATCTAGCCGGGTAATACTTTGAATTCCGTGTGTAAAAATAGTTTTTTCTCAGTGTTGATGTGTAATTTTGAATTCTATGAAGAATCAAAGAAAACTTACATGAGTTAGACTGTGATTTCATTTTCAAGGATATTGTTCATTCTCGTATCACTATATTTTTACGTGTATATATAATGATAAAGAATTATTATTGCATATCGTGCTAGCAACATTTTACGATGCAGCGGTAAATGATAAACTTCCCAGGTGTAAAATCGATATGGTTACTAACACAAATTTTATACATTTTATTTATTTATTTACTTAATCATACTGCCACTGACTAAAATAAATACAAACATTCAGAACTGACGACGTGTGCAATTTGTCATGATTGTAAATTTATTTCTGTCTAATTGAACTGATATAAAGTGATAATTTGTATAAGGAAACAAAAAATGCGCTTTGTGAAAATGAATATTTTCTGTTGTATTACATGGTGCTTAATGGTCACAAATGTTTTTGGTCATCCTAAATACAAGACAGTTGATGTCACAGCTGTGAGGCAAGCAGGTAAATCTAAAAAATATTCTAATGGATATGATAGAGTGATGCTGAATACCAAATGGAATTCACAAATAAAACAGAAAATTAGTTCAAAGCATACCAATATTTTGACAATTAAAATAAGAGACGAAGATCATCAATTAATTATCAATTTGGAAAAGGTTAGCCATTATTTAGCAAATGAACATCTGCCAATATGGAAAACGTCGAATAAAAATCGAAAAGAATACCAGAGGTTGCATGAAGTAAGTAATATCATTTATTTTTTTACATATACAAAAATGTTGCACCAAGTTTCTCATCTTTCTTATATTCTTTGTCCTCTGGAATTTTAATAATCAAGGATATTTTTTCACTTTCTCATGTGGAATTATTCAGGAAATTGTTAACGAACTGCATAATATCTTTATCACATTTTATTTTACAGGTGATGCATCAGGTTGGTAATTTTACCATGTATCGTGATTATAAAACTAAATCTGCACTTGTGCATTTCCATAAAAGGGATGAATTGGTAAATTTATAATCATTAAAATTATATTAATGTTAATCACTACGATGCTAATCGTCGATATACTAGTAAAATAATTTCCTAATTCATTTTGATTATAAGGAGGGTGTGATTAACCGAAAATATTTTATTCGCCATCTTCCAACACGTAAATTGCATCGAGTGCATAATGTCAATGATAAATATGTATTTTCACAAGGACGTGAATTTCATCCAATCGATTATGAATTAACAGAGAATGAAGGTAACATTTACATTCTACTTTTTTGTTTAGTTACTAACACTTTAGAATTAGATAAGTATTCTTCTCGTATCAGTGGAATTATAATTATTTTTCTTAACGATTATTTCAACAACAGAATTTAATAAATCAATGAGGAGACAAAGAAATGGAAAAGTTTCACATGAACTGGTACCAGAAGTTTTTCCAGAGTTGCTTGTCGCAATTGGTTATGACATGTTCATTGCCATTGAGTATGTATTTTATTTGATCTTCCATTGAAGTTTATTTTCAAATCTTACAGCTAATCCTCACATAACTGTCTACAACATATTTCATTTCCAAATCCAATCAAAAATTCTCTTAAGCTTCTTTCATTCCTTATTTTTTCTCACATTTTTAAAGTTGAAAGTCGAAAAATTTCCTGATAATTTTATACATTTAACCATGCAAATATTTAATTAATTTTGTGATAATGTTGATAATGTATTGGAGGGACCGAGAAAAATTCGTATGCAGAATATTCAGCCCCTTAACTTGAATTCATATTTGAGAAGAGGTAATGAAGTATTTTCTTGTTCAAATTTTCCGTGTACGAATTTTCTTGTTATCAGATTGATAGGATTTATAACCATCAACACTCTCTATTTTACCTACTACAAAATCTAATATTGATATAAATATTATTGTATGCAATTAATCTTCCAGAAAACATTCTCGTGTACCATTTGGCGTTAATACTGTATCTCATGTATTGGTGACTTTCAATGCAGTTGACATGTTGTATTATTCAGTGGAATCAGCGACAATAAATATAAACATTGCAGGCATCGTAATTGAAGCTGTAAGAATTATCTATTTCTCTCCATAACAAATGACTTACATTACTAGACATTTATTTCTATCTATAAAATATCCCGAATAAAATTCCTCCAGGAAAAGTTTCTTATGAAAGTATTTCGTGGAATGAAATACCCAACGTATAACTTCCCTCGAGTAAATGATCCCCATGGGCCTTCTCCATCTAGAATCCTATATATTAAAGCTGAACTTTGTATTGTATTCATATTCAATCGCCACAATGCAATAGATTAGTAAAAGATAATAGTTTTACAAAATTAATTAATAATAATCACGCATTAGTGGTTTCTATTGTACATTGTATATTTTATTCGAAGGATTTTTTTTAATTTAAACAATTTTATTCCCAAAAAATTCTCTTCTGATAAAATTTTTTACCGTAGAATAAACTGTTTGATGATTTCATACGTGAAATCAAACACCAGCCGCAATGAATAACTTCTGACATTTTTTTTTCCCACAAGAAAAGACAAACAACAATCATATATTTAATTGTGAACTATGATGCTTCAACTCTTTCAGTCTGAAGACCACTGGGGTTTTGTGAAATCACTTGCAGTAGGTGAGAGCATTGAAAACGGTGAACGAGTGAATTTTATTGTTGATGCGGAAAATATAACTAGAGAGATAAGTAGTTATTTCAGAAAGAGGGAGGAATATTTTCCGAGAGATTCATACGATTTCATTATATACAACACAAGGTATTTGAGATATTATATCAGAATGAATTGCTACATGATTTTCACAAACATTTTAATTTCCAGGAATCAATTGACTTATTCATCTGTGAATGTTATGGGTAAGATAAATTACTTTAGTTGATAATTATATCCTTACTACGAAGTTGAAATCATTGTTGACATTGACATAATTTAAATTGCTATTCCTTTTATGTTGATTCAGGAATAGCATGGCATTCTGGATTTTCTTACATGTATCCACCTGGACAAGATTACGACCGAATCAATGTTGCTGCCCAAGATCATGAATCATACATGCACTATGTCGTGATTGCTCATGAATTAGCTCACACGTAAGATATTAATGATCCTCCAGTCCAGAATAATTATGAGAAATTAGTTCAGAAAACATGAATAATAAATGGTAAATTGTGTACGAACCCCAACGGTGATCTTTTGCATTGCCTTTCAAATTTGTTGGAGAGGAGATATTCGTGGTTTTATTAATAACGAAATTAATTGTTAATTCATTAATTGTCGATTTTACAAGAGAAGAAACATTTTTTCGTGATCTTTCAATTGACAATCTCATTCCAAACTCGAAACAGAAGTGTATGGTATTCATTCACCAAATCATAAAATTATTTCAGGATGAATGTTGAACATGATCCAATAGATGAATCTACAGAAGTTAGTACAGCTTCTAAAAGCCTCATGTTTTGTTACAAAGGCCAATGTGTGCATGGTTTGTCATGGAGCGAAGCCTCTGAGAAAACATTCAAGCAATATTTCAGGTTGGTCTAATTTATTTCTCTTTTGTCAATCATCGAATTCATGTAATGTCTCCATTTAATATGGCGACCAATTGAATTCCTGAAATTATAAACATTCATAAAGAAAATTTTAATCCATAAGGTCACCAGCACATTGTATATTGAGAAATCATCCACGATCACTACGTTATCCAAAACGGCGAAAAACACTCTCTGCATTAGAACAATGTCAATGTTATGGCTACGAATCGAACCAAAAAGTAGGTATTATATTTTCAATTTACCTCTGTTGTAAATGTTTACCTCATTCTTATGAGAATAAAATTCATAAGTTATCATAAATACGTTTCTATGACATATGTTTTTCATTTCTATTACTCAAAAACAGCCTCAAGAACAATTATTTTCGTTAACTATTATACCAGTTGACTGAACGATAGTTAATAATAAACAATAATCACTACTGCATTGCGTTTGTTGTAGGCAAAACCGGAGGATGAATGCGACGAACCAATAGTCTGCCCAGATGATGATAATAAAAAATTGTTACATGTTACACAATTCCCAATAGACGGTACACCTTGTGGAAATAATTCCTGGATCAATGTAAGTACAATTTTAATTCTTAATTTTATAGCACTCTATATTCCATGAGTAATCATTAACATATTTATTGTTTCATCAGGTTTGCTGGGAACAAAAATGTGTACGTGCTGACATGTAAAATGTCCACATCTTCAAATAAATGAATTAAATCATTTATATATTCATTGCAACATTCATAAATTATCCTACTTATAGAAAGGTATATGTATTCGATACAGAATCGATAATGGTTAATAAAACCAGATTCACTGACGAATTCTTGTGTAGTATACCTGATAATTATCATCCTGATCCTTCTATTGTGGTCCCTCGCATCGGAATGGTTTCAATGAGTAAAATCCCTTTTTCAAGATTCTACAGTTACTCATTTCCTATTGCTATTGTTGATGTTGTGGAGCTAATAGTCAATAGACAACTTTGTGACTCCGTTCATTTTTGAACTATCCAAATATTCAAAGGACTTCACCTTTAAATAATTAAAAAATCCATGCTAATATTAAAAAACTATCTTGCTTATAAAAATGTATGTAAACATATATGTATCAGTGTAATATCTACCTACATTTGCACTTATATGACATGAAAATTGTCGCCATTGTACTCGATACAGAATCGAGGATAGATAATAATACCAGTTGCACTAACTAGCTCTTGTGTTGTAGTACATCGACGTTCATTCATCTCATATCCCATTCCTATATTCCTGGCTCTAGTTAGTCCACATCATCCCCTTCTCCACTTCAGTAGCACTCTGAAAATTCACCCTGTGCTATTTCGATTACAGTAACATGTATATGTGTATGAGGCCCTCAGAAATGATGCTTTTGAGAACCGTGTGTAGTGTCATATATAAATAAAATATGTGTTATAATAAATAAAAAAATAAACATTGCATAGAATAATCAATTCTCATATTGAGTATGTTTTAATGCATATTGTACACTGAAAAATAATATTTTCGCTCCCAGAATACAGTATTACTCAGCCAGTGTTCCCATAAGAGTAAGAATATGCATCCATACAGCAAGAATACCAGTATGACTCCAGCAAGAATACCAACTTAACTTATAATGCGAAAACTTTAATTCATGTGACTATAGCAAACGTTCTGATGTCGTCATAGCTTACATTCTCATACTATATCAAATCGCAATGTTTCCTGCGTGTTTTAATCTGTATATTACCCGGATATATATATCAACATAAATAAATTGAGGTAATGTGTTGTTTTTACTACAATGTTGGTATTCTTACGACAGAAATACCGAGATGTGATGTGGTAAATATAAGGATCCCTCTATTAAGAAAATTTCCGTATTCGCACTGAGGAATACCAGTATTGCTACGAGACCAAGAGATATTCCAGGAGTAAAAATACTTTTTTTTTCAGAATAACAAAACAATTTATGTTGATGTGATTTATCGAAATTGAAATGGATGACTAATATTATTATTTTCATTTATTCAATTTGTCAGAAGATTGTTTATATATCTAGTTATCCATTCATTCGTTTGTTTCTTTTATTATTTCTCTCGAAATTGCTGCAATTCGTCAATGTAGTTATCCGACAATGGCGCGCGCTATATTATATAAGTACACGAAAGCAACTGCCATATTTCGTGATCAATCTCTTCACGACAGTTGTTCCAGACATTTCAAGTGTATTTCACCCGTTCGTGTTACCTCTTCACCCCTCCGCTTATTCAAGCTTTCTTTTTATTCTTTCACTCTGCACCTAACCCCCCCCCCCCCCCCCCCCCCACCGTTGTTTCAGTGACTGTGCGATATTCACTATGAACTTTTTTATATTAAACGATATATAGAAACGAAACAGCGATGATTTATGCGCACAAATTGTCCTGTCACAAGTTATGTGAGTGCACGCACCGGCGCGCCCTTACAGTGTGTATATATACTCGAAAGAGCTGTCGCTTTGCACACTTGCTCCCAGTATCGTGTTATATTACTCGTCCCTTACTTCTTCTCGCTTGCCCTGCACTGCCCCCGTACACGTTATGTCACCTTACACTACGGCAATATTATAAACTGAAATACAGCTTTTGTTTCAACCTATCTCCCTGACATATCATTGTCTTCTCTTTCAATATATTTCTCTACATTAAATTTAATAAACTATCACTATTTTACCATCTTATTGAATCAGCTCTTTCATAAATTTGTCATTTTTACTTCATATTTGAATTCAACGACCCTGAAAACCCCCAAAACAAAAAGTTTTATTGAAATCACAATGTTTGAAATTGGTTTCTTACCGCATATTTTTTTTTTTTTTTGTTTATGTAGACACATTAGTTGCCACTAAAATTTTTGTCACACATATTTACATCATCCACTATTAAAGGGTCAATAATTTGCCACCAATATTTCTCGTTTAATTATTCAATCCATAATTCACAGAGGATTGTAACTACCGTTTCCTACCACACTCAAAGCTCTCTGTTTCACCAAATTCTCTTTCGAATTTTTAACAATATAAAAGACATTCCAAGAGCATACATTTATTTATTTATTATTATTTTTTTTTTTTTCCCCCACAATTCTTCCACTACACATACATTTTTATATCTATCTACACTAAAAATAATTGAATTGTGCACCCAGTACTACTACATATACGTAAAAAAAAAAAAATTCGAGCAGTTGCCAAGTGAACAGTGTGGCCACACATGAGGGGAGAATGCAAGAATGGATATAAAGGTAGGAATACCACCACCGGACGATGGCACAACCGAAACCATTGCCAAGGGTCCATGCGCGACGTTCGCAATTATGATTTTTCCACATACGAGACGTGAATGCCTCTCTACATTCATCCACATACATTCAACACATTTTATATACATATACATTTGTAATTATATAAATATATATGTATAAATTGGTGCAGAAGCACATGAGGATCTTCATGCACGAGACCGCGTGCGCGCGCGCGAGTAGTAATGAAATTTGAAAACGCGAAGCGTTACCGCAAAGAGCGAAGAGAAACGGTTGAGTGGGAATGGGGAAACTCTGGGTTGCCGGGGTTTTGGGGTGGTAGTTTGGGGTGGAAAGGCAGGATGGTTAAAGAGCGTACCCGAGCTTGACCACTGCAGTGTATATGACCTCTAGTCGCTTTTCCACTGTACGCGACGGGCCAACTCGTAATTCAATTCCATCGAATTATCACTCATCCTATACCGCTAAAAAGATAAATGTCAACGTGACTTGAATTCAATGTCTAGATATATATATATATAGGTGAGAATGTGTGTGTGTGTGTGTGTGTAATGTAAAAAATATTCTCACGTGGAAAAATACAAAATTTTAATGTAAATAAATTTTTTAATTATTCTCTTCACGTTATATAATTCATTGCTTTAATGTGGAAAATGGAATTGTCAAAATTAGGATGCAGGAGGGAAAAAAAAAAAAAAAAAACAAACAAATTGAGGGTGAAAAGAATTTGGAGGTGAATAGTAGATAAAATAAAAGAGAATAAATGAGAGATAATAAAATTGAGAATATTCATTGCACTTTAATGTCAATGAATAATGATACAATAATTTTTATATTGTTAATGATATTTAGACTATGGTGAGAGAAGATTTTAATTGTAGCCAATAGTAATTTGTTTTGAAACAAATAAATTATATATTTGGATACGAGTTGATAAATATTTATTTTCATCAATTATATATACAGTGATGGTTTAATTCCATACATGTTTAATAGTTTCATGTGAGTATGTGTTAAATATAAGTGGGATGGATAATGGAGAGAAAAATGACTTGTTGAGAAGAGAAAATGGTTGGGTTGGTCCAATAAATTTTCAAGAAGTTTAATTTCATTTTATAGGCGTGATACTTTAGCTAAAGTACCTTACACTCTACTCTAAAAGCATACGCGCATTTCTTCATGTTACGATGAGATGACACTATTGCTATAGGTGGATCGTTTAAGTAGCGAAAGAGAAATTGTGTTCGGGCAATGAAAATATAGTTTGCGTGGGTATTAGATAATTGAGATCATTGTGCAGTCACGTGCTCTAAAAAATCATACATTTGTATTTTAACTTATCATCTAATTACATTTAATTATAATACTAATTTATCTCTAGTATTATGTCGAGATGCAATTAGGATTGGAGTAACAGATAGAATCATTGATGAAAACCTACCCCTAAACAATTTATCAATAAAAATTCTTTTAATCCAATTCTGAAGAAAAATTTCGCCATCAATTAATACTGAACCATTGAAATATTTGTTGGTGCAATTTATTTTTAACCAACACTAACATATTGCTATTATTTAATAAATTTAACAGAGATTAATGACAGCATCCCCCCTACTCCAACGAATATTTTAACCCTTCGATGATGGAGTGACTGAGGAATTAGGTTAATTGAGTACACTGAAAAAAACAGTATTTTTCTATCGGAATATTTCTTGCTTTTGTGGTGATACTGGTATTCCTACTGTACGAATACCGAAGTTTTTTTTTATAATGGAATACGTATACTCACAGCAAAACTTGGTATTACTGTAGTATGAATACCAACATTGAAATAAAAACACTGCATAAAAAAATTGAAATTTTAACATAAAAAATAAACTCGGTATTCTTGCAGTCAGAATACTTATTCTTACCGCAAAAATTCTTCTTTTTCTTCAATGCAACAGTAAGTTTGATTTCAGATATTATCGTTCCTTCTATTATACTTCTTACATTTCTTTGTCTCATATATAATTCATTGATCGCAATTACCGTTCCATATCTACGATAACGCGATTAAAATTCACTGTCTTTAAATTCACTATCTGTGGTATAAACTTAGGATTAAATCACCTGACGGAGGTAATAACGATGAGCAAAGGAGATGAAGTATTAAGATAGAACTACACCACCAAGTTCCGCTGATCAAACACTTTATTAAAAGAACGAATTAGAATAGAGAAAGAAAAAGAAGGAAGGGAAATTAATGAAAAATTAAAAAAAAAATATGATAAAACTTTCTCGATAGCCACTTTGAATATAAAAAATTCTCTGTCGGCTCTACCATACAGTTGATTGGATTGGAATTGAGCGAAAATTTGCACATGGATTTTCATTTTTCTACATATTTTTCATTCATTTTATGCAGGATCGTTGAAGATTTTTTTTTTTTTTTTTTCTTATTGAATTAATAATCGGATAATAATAACAAACTTAATTTCAATATTTTTCTTTTTTACTTTCAATCACTTCAATGATTAAATAAATATTGTAATACCTAGAACTACATTTTTTTTTTTTTTTCACTACTGTATATCATCAATTTTGAAAATAACACATCTATACAAATATAAATCTGAAAAATTCATAAATTCAAGGACAACAATTAAATAATGGAGACTAATCTTGATGCATTCGTTCCAAATTCATAGAAATATGCCAATGGCAATGCCATAACTGAATAATGAAAAAAAAAAAAAGCAAATCGAAGACGTGGCAGATGTGATCCGAGACAAGATTGCAATGTGGAAATATTGAACAAACATGGAGACAGCCGCCCCAAAATTGGTTTGTACATATTACGTAATGGTAATAAAAAACAGTTTATCGCATATTTTGGTATGTTATGAAGTACATCAACCATACAGTAGAAGAATGCAAGTGCAATTTAAACTATGGTATTGAGAGCATGATAGATTAATTGTAGACACTGACCCAACCATGTACGTATATTTATAAATGTTGGAAAAACTTCAACTGAATTTGAAGTAGATAAATCATTGTTCTAAAAGTGTTGAATACTTCTAATCAATTAATAATATTAAATTAATAATATTAATCACAGCTAAAGTTTTTATTATAAATTTATTGTACTTTTGTTTAGAATGTATATTAATATTAAATATATTTAAAGGGAACGAGCAATAATTTAATTCAAGAGATATTTCATGTGACAAATTATTAAAAATTAAATATATAATTGTACAGAATTAAATAATAAATCTTTTATATTTGTATTGGTGTATATGTGTTCATGTAGAAGACGTTTCAACTTGTAAGGATCCAATTGTAGAAACCCAACCAAAAGTTTCATTACAAATCCCTGGGGAAACGTAGATTACTCATGTCTACTGAATACCTTATCTTTTTTATGGCATATTAGCACTTCAATTACCTTCAGCATTTTTTTTTATTTTACCTCCTGTCGAGACGATCCTTCTTTTTTCTTTATATCAATGTCAATTGTCATGAAGTCTAAATATGATATCAAGAACTATTTCATTTACAAGATTTTAATAAAAATTCTCCTAGTTCTAGCATCATCCAATTGATATCCATGTGGTATTTAATTTGTTTCAATAATATATTCTAGATATTTAACAATATGCAACAGATATAGAGTGCCACCCCCAACTATGACCACTTTACAATATGTAAACATCTCTTGACTTTCTCCATTCATTTATAAGCTTGTTACACACCGCTTAGTCGCTCAGTCGAACATTTATCGTCAACGTATATATAAAATATTATTCACAGCAACGAAAATATAACTCGTCAACTGCTATACAATAAGAAGGTAATTTTATAACTATTAAATCAATTGATAACAATTAATTAATTATTTAATCAATAATATCAACAAAAATTATTATTATCACACATTGGAATAGTACAAGTGAAATAAATATTCTGTCCTTGCTCCAATATTTATTTATACATTTATTTATTTATTAAACACTGAAATAATTGTCCATAATCAACTGTTTCTTTTTCTAATTTAACATTATTTGTCTGAATGGATAAAAAAAAATTGTGCAAACATAAATTAACATTGGACTTAGTGTGTCACTTTGTCAATTGTAACAAAGGAAAGGAAAAGAACCAAAAAAAAAATTAGAGAGAAGTGTGACGAGAAGAGGAAGGATAATAGCTAATGTTTACCAATTTATTGCACAATTTTTTTTTTTTCGTTTTTGTTTCAATCATTTTCTACAAATTATCACGGTCAGTTATTTCACATTCCTCAGTTGTCGTCTGATAATTAATGGAATTGTTGAGTCATTTAAGTGGTTGCATGACCGCTAAATTCTCTGAATAGTATATAGATATATGATAAATGATAAAAATACTGTGAGCTATTATTTTATGTTGAATTATTTACAGTGCGTTTACCCTTTCACTTGTGTATTAGTAGACCTTGTGTGAATATATTTGCTGAGCATCTGCAATTAAATAATTATTATGAATATTTAAATTTATATTGTTTAATGCATTGTTGCATATATAATTCATGTTTTAAATAAAGAATTAATAGTGAAACATGAATGTGGAATAATATTTCGAATTTAATTCTCAACACTTTTTTCATTCAACTTTAAAGACAGTGATTTTATTTTACTTTCAGAATAAAATGAATCAATTAATATCCCAATCAATCTATATCATTTGGAGTATACATTTTCTTTCATCATCAGTGGATGGTGCTTCAAAAAAATCGTCAAAAAATCCAGGTATTTTATTCGATATAATAAAAAGAAAAAACAATAGAATAGAATTATTAATTTTATAACACCCAGGACAATTTTTGTTTATTAATTTCTTTCTTTCGTAATATCTCCTACTTTATTTTTTTTTTCTTTTCCTCATCAGTGAAAGTGAATAATATCACAAAGAATTATCACATCAACAATTGGACACGTTGTTGAGATAATAAACTGTCATCCAAAAGCTTTATTTAACACTTTTTTCTTTTTTTTTTTCATTATTTTTTATATTCTCGTTCCAATTATTACCCAAAGGTAAATAAAATTTGTACATGTGAATGAGAATCTGTGTGTTACCTTTCTATAACAGTACTCCTTTCAACAAAAAAGAATATGACAAAATAAACAAACACTTAATTCATTACATTGAAAAAAAAGAAACAATAAAACAAATACAAAAAATGATAGTGAAAGTTATTGTTTGAATACAAGTCTTTAATTTTGTCACATCATAAAATATAATACAACATAATTGTCATTGTTAATGTGATAATTTAATATGTAATTTAGTAGCCACTTTCATAACCAATTGCGTATAATAATGCACCATAATAAAATATTCCTTATTCTTTTTTTTATTTATTTATTATATCATTTTCTCTTCTTTTTTTTTTTTTTTTTTTTTCTATATAATTTTTGCAGAAATGGATAAGTATGAAGTAAAACCAAAAACATGGAGCACTGATCGTATAAATTTTGTTGGTGTAATTCAAAATTATTACAATCATAATTTAAATATTCCACAAATGATATTACCAGAAATGTCACAAAAGTCAAATAATATTAATATTGGCAGTGATGATGGACATTTAATTAATGGGCGTTCACAATTATTTTCACAATTGGATAAATCATCACAATTATCAAATAATAAAGTTACTACATCGTTTGGTAAAATGTGTGACAATGATAATTACTTTCAATACCAATTTAAATTACCATATCGTAGTTATGATGGTTCATGCAACAATCTTGATAATCCAACTTGGGGAATGGCACAAACGCGTTATGCACGATTATTGCCAACGATATATTCAGACGGTGAGTGTTAAAAGTAATAGAGGAAACAGATGATTGCGAAAAAAAAAAAAAAAAATGCACTGTGAAAATGAAAAATAATTCAAAGTTAAATTGTGTATAGATCTATTGGTAATCTTTTGCATTCTCCATTACATTTATTTGTTATTTTATAAATAACAAAATTGATTATTGTTTTATTAAAATATATTTATACAATTTGATTATTGATTGAAGTGATTGAGTTGATAAAAAGTGGATTGTATAATTGTATGTCTTGATAGTGAATGTAAATGCTGTTTTTGGTGAGTGTTCACTGTTGGAATTAATTAATGTTACAATATTAGTTATTTAATATAAAAATCGTTCCTAGAAAGGATTTTAATTATAAGAAGATTTTTAAAATTATTAAAATCCCAGAATTGAAAATGAAAAACTTCATATTATTGCACAACTGTATTTTCACAGTGTATATAAAGTTAATTAATAAATAACTATACAGGAATTTGGAAGCCTGCTGTAGCATTGAGTGGAAATGAATTACCACCTGCTCGATTATTGAGCTACCATTTATTTCCTGAATTAAGAATAAAGGATCCACATTGGACATTATTGACAATGCAATGGGGTCAAATAATTACTCACGACATGGCAGAATTAGCGACATTGTCAAATTTCGGTGAGTTGAATAATAAAAATTAATAATGTCATACGTTTTGTTTTAAAAAAATATTATTCGTTATCGTGAAATTTTGATTTAAAATTCCTTAAATTAAATCAATTATAATTATACCTTAATTTTAATTACCTACATAATTTATTATAAAAGATTTACCTTCCATCACGTGTTGTGATGACAATGGACAATTATCAAAACAACATCTCAATAATCCACAATGTTTTCCAATAAAAATTGGCAATAGAGATCCAGTTTATGATCGTCAAATAACTCAATGTTTATCATTCACACGTAGTGCAACTGATCATCAAATTAGCAATCGTCATTTGGCAGGTAACAATGATGACAGCAAATCAGCTGAACAGGTATTAAAAAATATTCATATACAGTGAATAAAATAAAATTAGATTGAATTAATTTTCATCTAAGAAAGCGAAAGAAATTGATACAATTTGTTCTTTTTTTTTCCCTGCAAATATTTTCTTTCTCCTGTTCTGTCTTAATTTATTGATCAGATAACAATGGTGACACAATATTTGGACTTGTCTAATGTTTATGGATCATCGAAAAAAACTGCAATTACATTGAGAACACAATTGGACGGACGTTTACGTACACAAAGATTGCATCATCGTGAATGGTTACCACCAGCTTTTATCATGAATTCAACTGCATTTGCGTGTGATGAAGAGAGACCAAGTCATGTTTGTTACGCAGCTGGTGAATATATATATATATTTTATTTTCACTTACAACTAGAATTACAACTAGAAAAAATTCACATTCATACAATAAAAAATTTCCCACAATCCCAGCAGTATAATTATAAATTTTCCACTGAAATTATCCTGTCATAAATTCTAACTATTCTTTTTTTCTTTATACAGGTGATGATCGTGTCAATCAAAATCCACAATTAGCTATTCTCCAAATGTTGCTAGCACGTGAACACAATCGTATTGCAACAATTTTAAGCCATATAAATCCACATTGGAATGATGAAACTCTTTATCAAGAAACCAGAAGAATTACAATTGGTCAATATCAATTCATATCATATTATGAATGGTTACCAATAATAATTGGTGAGGAAACAATAATGCAAATAATTCAATGATAGATATATGTTTATTTATCTATTTTGTTTTATATTCTTAATTAATAATGACATTGGAAATAATATTTTCAAGGTCTTCCGAATGCAGTAAACTATAATCTGATATATGACAGCGATGATACTGATTATATTGATGATTATAACAGAAATATAAATCCGACTGTTCTGAATGAACACTCGAATGGTGCATTTCGAGTTTTCCACTCATTAATTGCTGGTTATCTGAAGTAAATGAATGTATATGTTGAATTATTAATTTTTCAAATCATTCATAAAATAGAATGATGAATTAATTACACAGAATACTTAATTGTGTATTGTTTATTCGTGTATAAATATTTATTTTTCAGATTGATCGATGAAAAACGATCTCCATCATCACACAATTTATTACGGCTCAGTGATTGGTTTCATCGACCAAGTATTATTGAAAAGAATGATAATTTGGATGACTTAATTCGTGGAATGGCTCATCAGCCTGTACAAGCACGTGATGAATTTTATGATCATGAGGTGATGTTATTTATTTTTTTTTACTACACTAGGAAAAAAAGTATTCTTGCACACGAAATCCAAAGTATCAGTGTTTCTATGATAAGAATACATGTAATTACTGCAAGAATACTGATATAACTCCATTAAGAATACCAGTATTGCTACAAAACTAGAAAATATCCCAGGTGGAAAAATACTTTTTTTTATTCGTATACTTGAATATTTATAACAATGGCAGAAGTGTTCGATTGGATCATTAATATTGAATAGAATGGAAATGTATGTATCAGAATTAATAATACAATGCAAATATATTAATCATTAGATTACAGAGTATCTGTTTCGTGGACGCAATCATTTGGGTGATGATTTACGTTCAGTTGACATTCAACGTGCTCGTGACCATGGTATCGCAACTTATAATGACTATCGTGAATTTTGTGGATTGCGACGTGCACGAAATTGGGCAGAATTCAGTGATTATATATCACCAAGTAATATTGAAAAGCTTTCACGGCTTTATGAACAACCGGATGATGTTGATTTGTCGGTTGGTGGTTCGTTGGAATTAAATGTCGATGGTTCATTGACTGGACCAACATTTTTATGTATATTAACTGAACAATTTTATCGATCACGTGTTGGTGATAGATTTTGGTTTGAAACACCAAATTCAGTTACAGCATTTACTCAAGGTATTTAACAAACTTATTATTCTAATAATTTTATTAATATTACTCGACAATAATATTTTATATCAAACGTAAATTAGACATTGTATATTAAATGTTGCTGTTTACTTTTTTTTAATAGAACAACTGAGTGAAATACGTAAAGCAAGTATAGCACGTTTTTTGTGCGACAATAGTGATAATATTCGTACGATGCAACGTCGCGCATTTGAAAGACCATCAGCAAATAATCCAACCATTAAATGTGCAGAATTACCAAATATGAATTTGTCATTGTGGAAGGATTATGCATTGGAATTGTCGACTCAACCACGTCAACAGCACTTGTCAATACTGTATAAGAAATGACATTGCTTTTCATAGTACATATTTTTTTTTCTAGTTTATTTATCAGCTAGTTGCTAAAAGCTATTTCAATAGCTCTTATGCATGAATATAATTGACAGATTATTATCATTGATATATTTGTGATATCATATACACACTCTTTATTGTTACGTTAAAATGTCTTTCAGTGTTTCAGAACTATATATTAAATGATCAATAAATTATATTTAAAGTTGTATCAAATGGTGTGAATGGTATCACTATCACAATTGGAGCTAACAGAAGAGTACTTTTTGAACAAAAGATATATTTTTGTGAATTTTTTCTGAGAAAACGTGTGCAGGTTTTCTAATTTTTTTTTTTTTACACTGAAGAGTATGGTTTTGAGTTATCATTATAATTTTGTTATTGATAAATATTTATAAATGTAATAGATATAATGATTTACACATACCACCGGTAGGAAAACATCCTTCACGGTGACCACTTCTAAATGAAAATAAATAACTTGAAATAAAAAAATCAGACAGATTTAGTTTTCGCATTAAATTATCTATTGCTTGAATGAACGATTCAATAAAATATTTATACTTAGAAAAATGGGTTCAATGAAAAATGAGATAAACAATTTTTGGTGATGAAAAAGAAAAAGTATGGTATCGAAAACTAAAATTCGCTACAGTCGAGCACTATTTTTTTATATGTAAAAGGAGTTTGTAAAATTTTTAATTGATCAGTGCATTAATTTTTCAGATATTGTGCTTAAAGTTTTGGCTGCCCCGGCTGATTCGTTCGAATCTACTTACAAACACCCACAACTTCCTCAAGTTTGAACAGATCAACTTAAAATATTTACTAAACATTCTTGAAATATTATGTTTTGAGAATCCATAAAAAAACTGATGTTCTCATCGGTTTCTATTGAATATATTTCTTTAAAGAAGAAAACTATTCACCAGCATGTCACTCACAGTAGTATATGGAATCTAAATTTATACAAGCAACATAGGTACATTTACTGCCATCTGTTGGGTAACGTTTCAACCTTCCAGTCGTGCAGAAATCTTGTGATAATATGAGAAATGTAATTTCAAATGAACGTCTTCATCATTCCATTCAAATGCGAGTATAATTGATTAAGGAAAAAGAAAAAGTGAATGAAAAAAAAAAAACAGAAATGATTAAATTTGAATTTACATAAGCTGAAGATTTTTAATTAAACAAAAATAGATATATATTTACAATATATATAGGTATATAATATTCATATATATAATCTTACGCAAGAGACGGGGATAACTGCGAATAATATCTCGTCGTCGTCGTCGTCGTCGCCGCAAGAGATAACGATATGCAGATTTCGCAAGACCGCACAATTTAAAGCGCCTTAAGATCAGAATGCGAAAAAAAAAGAAAAAAAAAACAATGTGGAAATAAAATGAAATAAAAATGTCTATAAGCTCAATCGAAACGGGAGAAATATCTCGAGAGCTATTTCAAATGAATGAAATGCAAATCGAAAAGTGGACGGTAACGGCACTGATAATTAAATATCATTTGAATATACATAAAAGCGTTGATGTAAATGATGAATGAAAAATTATGAAAATAAGTAATTAGATATATTTTTCTTTAATTTCCCATGACTAAAGGTTGAGAAAGTCAACTCTTGAATTTTCTCATTTATAAAGAACCCATATACACGATTTTTTTCTATTTTTAGAGGTACATTCAGAGAAGCAGTGGAAAAAAGTGAACATATATTGCTAAATTTTTCTGTATACAATATTCATTCAATATTATAACTGCTTAACAATAGAAAACAGTGGCAGTTCTATAAGCAGGTATAATTACATAATAGATATCTCTTTCGCGTGAATCAACAAAAATAACCAGCTAATGAATCTGCAATTTTTAATATTTCCGCAATTTTCTCTTGTCAATATGCAATTGACATATGCAATACCAGCCCTTATAATACTCTGAAAAAATACCCCAACCTGAAAAAATTCCTAATTTACTTATTCCCCTTTCAACAACAAATGTGTATCATCATCAAACACGCGTTCCGAAGAACCACTGTCTTACAGTAAAATATGGGAATCCCAAAACAGCCCCACCCAAGATAAACGAGCGCGCCATCTACCGCATCAACGTCATCAGTAACGTGGCGTGGCAAAACACTGCGACAATTGCAAATGAATGTGCGCCTTAACGAATGCAACGCAAATCCAATTGTTCAACGCAACATCAACGTACATACATTTAACATTTAGAAAATATACTACCAATGAGCTTTTACCATTCACAAGACGAATGAGAACTATGTATACCTACGTGAGATACAGAAGCGAATGGAAAGTGGATGGAGCATGGATAGGAATATCCACGATGTCGCCCGGGTTGGGGTGTATATACAGCGCCCCCGGAAATTGCGTTTCATTGTAGCGAAACGCTGTTTACTTTGGCGCAAACGATACCTATATCATCCTCATTTCAACAATCGTAGCTCTTTACTTATATATGTATGTGTATATATATTTTACTATATTGCCTTGTCTTACATAATCCACTCTCTTTCCTATGTTTCTTCTCGCGCGCAATTGAAGCAACCCTCTCTCCGTTCTATCCATGCAACTCTTGTGGGAATGAGTCTCGAATGACAATTACCCTGCAAACTATTCAACTCCACGCCTAATACTGTGCTATGTATTTTCTGCTCCTCATTTTATATGCAGTGGATAGTTTTAAAGGGTAAGAATAATGCGATAGGGTTTGTGATTTTATATATAGGATTTAATTTTATTGTACGTTGGAGGTGGAAGTGGTGATGAATTGAATTGGAATCGATACACGATTTGATTTTGAAATTATATCAGATAAAAAATGAAATTGGGAATTTTTTTATCTTGACAACGTGTTCTTTTACATATCAAAAAGCAGTGTTTGAATGAAGATATTATTTTTTTCAATGCATACTTAATTTTTTTGCAACGAAATTAAAACATTTTCATCCCCGAAAATCAATTCTTTCACTCTGGAGAGCGGTCATTTTTCTAAAAATCAAAATCTTATCGAATCCTTCATCCAAACACTTTTTTCCAATTTACCAACTCTTTAAAAATATAACTCTCGTTTCAGGTACTTTGAATACGAAGTTACTATTAAATTATAATATTTCTTTAATTAAAAAAAAAAACCTTCTCCAAATAAATAACCACGAAAAATCACTAGTCTATATTGCAAACTTTAATATAATTTTTCTGCTATAAAATTGGATATAAATCACATCGTTCAAAAGTTCTAATATTAAATCATTGGAAAATGTAAACGATAAAATTCTCACGACAAGCAGATTGCACCAACATAACTATCTGAAAGATAAGATAAAGTGTTTGGACTAGTAGTTATTTATATTCATATTGAAGTATGAAAAAAGTTGGTGAAAAATCTTTCATCGACACAACATTTTCTCTCCACCTTTTTTTTTTCTTCACCTCGTTCTATCATTCTGTACCATCTCTGCACATTTCTCGACAACGATATATATATATATTTATATATACAGATTCTCACAACTACACTTACACACACACACATCTTCTGGACATACAACACCTATATCATTTTGTGTACACCCCCGCAACGACGTGGTCATAAATACACAAAACTAAAAGCCATCCTGGTTGATAGCACCTCGATGATTTATAGCAAATAAGTTTACGGATTTGTCAATTGTATCTTGCCATACACGAATTTTTATTTATATATATACATATATGAAAATTGAGCTACATGTACGTGTACATTCTGTATTTATTTTTACTTTTACTTTAACAAGCAAGCAGCAAGAACGAAGAAATAATAAAAAAGATAATAAACTCCTGGACGAATTTTAATATTTGATTTCTCATTACATCTGTTTTAATAAACAAACATAACAAATGTGACACCGTTTATTGTAATCGTTGGGAGAAAGTGACATTGATTTTGTCGCACAGCTGGTGAATAATTAAGGCGGTTTTCATGACACTTACACAAGCACATCAGCGTGTATAATGAAAAGCGCGTGGCCATTGTTTCATAGAAAATTAATTGAGCTTTGGAGAAAGACGATGGGTTGAATATAAAACTTTTACACACGCTAAGGAGATGATGAGAAATCCTTTTGACAACATAACTTCGATATTCGATGGTATTTAATTAATGGAAAATTATTCGATGTCTTGGTCATCCCCCAACGTGATCACAGCTCTTTTATCCATTTTCTCTATCTTATTCCTTCGTTTCCCTATCCATCCTTTCAAGTCTTTTCAGTTCTGTCTCAAAGTGAGAATTGTTCTATCAATTCCTTTACCATCTACATTTATAATCTATCATTCCATTCTTCTTTATACATATAAATGAATGCACACAATGACAGTAAAATCATCATGATTATCATTGTCATTGTCCAATACTTTTAGAATCAAAAAATATGAGAGTATTTTTTTTTATTTTCCCAAAGTTATTCTTCTTTTCATAAATAATTAAACTCATTATTTTTGCTTTGTGAAATAGAATGGAATATCAAAAAATTAAAAGGGAATGTGTTATGATAAATTTATTGCATTGATTAAAATTCGTATGAGTTTTATATAAATGAACAAAACAATATCACAAATTAATATTATAATTTACTTATAAATATATTAATCAAAAATAATTGAACCTGTGTCACAGCACGTTGATGAATTGAACACGAGAATACAAAGGAATCAAAGTATGCATGTGCACTGCAAAATAAATGTCCTTAGGTTATGGTATAAAAAAAACTGACACCACATATAATGCGTGGCGGAAAATTAAATTTCAGCCCTCAAGCAATATGCCAGTTGGAGCGATTGTTTCTTTTATGTCAGATAACACATCACCACTATCAATGTTACTTTGCAAACATTTCAACAAAACTGGGTCATATTTTCAATATTTTTTCCTTATTTATGTCAATTTTTTTTGGTTCATTCTTATTTCGCGAAACGAAAAAAAAAACACAACAAATATTAATGAGAAAGTGTATTCTACATTTGTGAAATAGTTTCATTGGATTTAATTCCTGCATCACTCATATTCGACACCTCTCATACACATTATTAATTTAAGCTTTCATAAATAATTGTAAATATTCGATTGAAATGAATTATAGCTATTGAAATTCAATGGTTTCGATAGGAATATTGACATTCAGTTTATATAAATGTATTTATGTATGTATGTAAACGTATAAATGAGAGGTTGAGGGGTGTGGATCAATGAATGGAACGGCAGTTGATACGTCGGTGGAATTTCCATCTAAATATATATATTCGTAAGGATTTGCCACTGCATCAGAGTTTGAGTATTGCAAAGCAACAACCACCAACTGTTTACCATATAGATGACTCGTTAGCCAATGTTAAATAACTACATTTGCTTAGTTGAGATTCACCATTCACATACACACAAACATTATCATCTATATGTATATATCTATGTATAGTTCGTTGATATATATATATATATATATATATATACATATACAAATTTCATGCATGGGATACATGTGTATAATGGGCAATGGTTATGAATAGCGGATAACATTGTGCTACATTGAATTCAGATGTTCATAATGATAATTATGTAAACATATTAAATAAATAAATTAAAAACTCAGTAAGGTATTATTAATTTTTGATGACACAATTATTTCTAATGTTTTTTGTTTTTGGTTATGTTCTGTTTCAGGTCTGTATTTTGTAATAAAATTCAGATTTTCTAAAACAAGATACAGGTATTGATTCCCAATCGTGAATTCAACTTAAGGGATTATGTATTTTGTAAATTAAATATTCTCTTAGTGGGTATATTTGGAGGGAATGTATTCGATGAATTTAATTATAAAATTTGTGTAAATTTTGGTGGTATAGTTCCAAATGTTTGGACGATTGGATGTTGTGATAATAAATAGTAGTTGAAACTTTGAACGCAGGGTTTTTGTCTTTTCTTTTTAATATCTGTTTGGAATTGGTTATAGAAAAATATTCTAAACATTTTATATTATCAATAAGAATTGAAATCAAAAAGTAACGAGACGATTTAGAAAATGAGGAATTTTTCAAAAATATCAGGTTTTACAGTTGCTGAATGTTTAAGACCTCATCATTATATTTGACACGCAACAACACCTAATAATTAACTAACAATAATAATAATAATAATAATAATAATAATAGAAATTATTATACTTTAAACTTTAATTTGTGTTGAAAAATCGCTGTTTTATGGCATTTTGAAATATATATTCCCTTGCTCCGTTTGCACTATTTTATTTTTTGCATTTATTGATTCATTATATCTATGTTGTTTCAAAGCCTGGTATATAGAGATTGTAGATGCTACATATGTATATATATATATATATATATATATCTGTGTAGGTAAAAGCGATTTTTCCATAGCTTGATCTATGATATCAATTTGGCCACCACGAATTCTCGGTTGACGTCTCGACGAAAATCGTTATTTATTGCCCATAAGCTTCTTCACCTCGCCATTCTCACACTCCCTTTTTTCATTCTTTTATTTTCCATTTTTTTTTTTTTGTAATCCATGTCCTACCCCTAAAAATATATATACCTGTATGTACATGTGTGTATACACAAGCGAATTCTCTATAACACAATTGCCTCGATCAGATATTTTATAAAATTTACGAGAAGATAAAAAATTCTGGGAATAAAAATAATTGACAATTTTGAGTGATGGAATAAATTTTTAACTGTAATTATCTGACATTGTTCTACATTTTATGATTGAGGAATAACATGAATTCAATAAACTATTAATAAAATAAATATTAATATAATGAATTAATAATGTATAGGTATCCCGAAAGAATTTAAAAATTTGCGAGAATAATAAAATGCATTATGTGAAAGAATACATTCAAGTGTGACGCGTGCCAAATGCATTTCCAAGACGATCCCAAGGAACGATTGAAAAAAAAAAAAGCAACGCCATTAAATATATATATATATGTGCGCACATATAGATTTCAAGACGGATTTTAAGTTGGGACGAGGTGTAAAAGCGAATCGGTGTAGCTGCTGCCGCAATGGATCGGATTAAATATTATTATGAGGGTGAGAAAAAAGAAGGAGCGAACGCGTGAGATGTGCCGACGAGCGTCTACCCCTTACATCACCTAAATACAGTTTCATCACTTTGAATTTCGGTATTGTATGCGCGCCGCGGCAGTGCACCCTGGCGGTGGCGTCAGTGAAGTTTGGCGCGGTTCCCATAAGTTGAAGCACCAGCCAACTCCTTCTGAATGCAAACACACGAAAATAATGCATTTCTCATATTTTTTCATTGCGGTTTTTTCTCTCGTCTGTTCCCTCTTTTATTTCTTTTTTCAAATGATAATTTTCTTATTTTACTCTTTCACTTACTATTTTATACCACCGGATATTAAATCGCACATTCAATTTTGTTTATAATCGTCAACAAAAGACCATCTATGAGTTAGAAAATATTGAAAGCGAATTAAAAAACTGTGAAAAAATAATTTTCATTAACTATAAATAATGTAATAATATAAATAATTTAATTGGTTGTATTAATATTCGTGTAATAGACCTGATTATCATTTGAAAATTGTGAAATAGGGTTTTATTGTACGTCTGAAAAATAATAACGATGGCGATTATATATGCCGAACAGTATAGAACACGAGACAATAATAAATGGAATATAAGATGTGGAAGAATTTAATTTATCTTTTGCAGAGTGAGACGAGTCGGATTTAACTTTTCTATACCAATAATAATATCGGCAGTGGAAGTGGATGGAAAAGAGGGTTGGGAAAAGAGGAGGGTGATACATTGCTGATGCAGGTCTCAACGGTACGGGGATTTATTTATTTTTATTATATCATTGGTCGTTAAAAGTATAATCGTGATGAAATCGTTGGTGGCATAAGACATTTTTTGTTTTCTCTTAGTAATATTCACTGCATATCTATCATTGGAAATTCTTATCAAACAGTCTTGCATATTTATTTCACAACGAAAACCAATAACGTTTTAATATGTTAATACTGAACACAATTGTCACACTAGTGTCACATTGAAACTTCTTCAGACATGATCAACATATTTTGTCCTTTAATATTATTGATATTTGTCGATTTGCATAAGCAATTGCTATCTTCACCAGATATCTTATTGCTTGCAAACTTACTTCGCCAGTTATGTCCTTGAATATTTCTTTATCATATTGCAAATTGTGAATGTCAATCAGTAATATTAGGAAATTATTTATAAATGTAATAAAATATTGATTTATAAAAAAATGGCCTCACTCCAGGAGAAAGTATCGATTTTTGATAATAACATCACTCTATTTTCGTTGATAAAACAATAAAAGGATGCTATAAGCGCCAATTATTTACAAACACAACAATCTTTACATAGACAACAGACTGAATATAATTGGTAAAAAAAATTTAACATAGAACATAAAAATAAATATACAACAATAGAAATAACTGAATAATCATAAACTACATTCTTTTCTTCCATAAACAAAAATTTCCCAATCGAAAATTAACCAAAAAAAAAAAAAAAATATCTCACTACAACTTTTCCATTAATACTAACCATTAATTGTACTTAAACAAAACACAATTAATCTTCCACTACTTCACTCCACCACAATCTTAAATTCACAAAATAAGTTTCTTATATATCAACTGTGATAAAATACCCCAACATACATACATCTTTTCATTTCGTTTGGTTAGTTTGTTATAGAACGAATCAACGACGTCTCATCCGTTCTCATTGACCAGCGGCGACGGAAGGAGAGTGAACTGTTATAGCATAGCGTGAAGCAATACCCAACTACAAACCACTAACGATATTATTACGCGGTTCATTTAAGTTAGATAACAACAACTCCATGCGGCCAGGACCGTCGTGGAGGAACCAAAAGGTTGGGAATGTTGGTTATATATAAGTATAGAAAACGTATAGTAGATATAAGGGGATGATGAGGGGTGAACGAATGTTCTGTATATACAGTAGCAACAGCCCACCATGGTACAATATCCGCTACAACTCTTGCCTCCGGCCTAATTACTTCCCGACGCGCAGGCCTCCAGCATCCAAGCTGAATCCCACGATTTTACCGCCTCAGGCCAACACCAAACCAATTCTATCTCACTTCCACTTATATACAATGAAATCTTTTCTATTCCTACCTAACAATCGCACTCTCATTCCACTTTATTCTGTATAGGTAGAAATGGCAGTCTATCGCAAAGTACGATAACACCTTTTATTTTATTTCTTATTCGCCAGTTTAATTAGTTCCTTGATAATATACTTGGGCTATCTCTTCTTTACAGTGGTGTAAGTAGAAAAGATTGTCTGTACCAGTTTCAGGATTCTCATTCACGGTAATATATATATGTGAACGGGTTTTTGATTGAACTAATATTATATATAAATAGAATGAATAAAGTTTTCGGATTTTAATGAAATAGAGAAAAATGGACATTTTTATTTTCTTGAAAATTGCTAAACTATATAAAGAACTAAAATACACTGTCGGTTTTATGTATATTTGTGTTTTGAATATATTTGCCAATTTACGTTATCTAAATATATTTCACAGTGGTAAAATTTATTGTTCAATTGTAATTGTTGTGACACATAATGAGTACGTTTAATTTTAAATGTCGTGTGTTTGTCAATCATTTGAATAATTTTTGCATCCGGAATACCAAGTATTACCAAGCCAGTTGTCCTATGGTAATGATAAGTATCCTTATATTGAGGAGAATGTGGTATTTGTACTGTAAGAATACCAATATTTATAGAAGAAAAATTAATTGGTGCTCTCTGATGAATTTATCAAGCTCAAACTTTTTGCTAAAATTAATCATCATCATCATCATCATCATCATGAACCACTGAATATAGTTGGATGATAAAAAAGTAACCCTTTTGTAGTTTGTGATGCGTGCAAATGGTCGCGCAACGCTAAAATTACACGTCACTGCACACGACTCCACATCGTTCAGGGGCACTGATGCGACCGTGACTTTCTCTTTTACATTGTATCATTTTTTTTATCCGTTTGTATGCCCGCATTCGTTCTATTGTGGGATGTTATTATATCTACATAGTGTGTGGTTAACAATATATAAAATGACACCCATGAAACGTTGCCAATTAAGAAAACGATATGGCGATGATAAGTATTGTCCATTTTTATTCACATACACTGAAAAAAACAATATTTTTCATCTTGGAATATTTCTCACTGTCGTTGCAATACTGGTATTCTTATAGCACGAATATCAAAATCTTTTTGATAGAAAGATACGTATATTCATCGCAGAGAAAATTGGTATTCCGGTGGTAAGAATATCAACATTCAAATAAAAACTTGGGAAAAATTACAATTTGCTATAGTATGAGAATCAGTATTCTTGCTGGAGTTTTCACAGTATTCTTGCAGTGAGGATACGTATTTTTACCATAGGAAAATTTACTCGGTAATACTTTGGATTCCAGGGGAAAAATCCTTTTTTTTTTTTTTTTGGTATTCTTTAATAGTATATTTGTGAATCAAAAGAACACAATAGATCAGTTTAAAAAAATTCTCACTGTACTATTCTTTTCAATTATCTATTCTAATTGTCACTGTTCAATTTTGAATATTAAATTGAGTATACTTGACGTAACCACATTGACATCAGTTTTTTCCTCTCACCATGAATCAATTACCTATTTTTCTATTTCATTTATGTACATGCCTTAACAACATTCAATATTTCCTCGTGACGTGGTGACAAGTAGATGAATAAACAGTTTTTTATTTTGCTTCAAATCTAATCGTGAATGTGTCGAATATAGATTGACAGTTACAAACAGTATACATATATGAAAATAATTTCATCATTGTGTAATTTAATTGAACATTTGAATTTATAAATTCATAAAAATGTCCTTCAAATAAACAAAATAAATTATTCCATATCAGTTTATATTTATTATTTGTTCATGCTTTTATTATTGTCCAATTGCTGATGGAATGAATGAATATAAAATTATCTCATTAAAATCAAAAAATATTGGAAGTTAATTCATAAAGAACTCTTTGTCATAAAGTTATATCTAAATTATTCTCCACGCCAAATAATTGATGTGACATTTGTACTGTGAATAATGTTCAAGTGTAGATAAAAAGTTACCTCATTATCATGTTCTTCCTACACTACAGCAACGATTTTCTAAGAATTACATTATTTATGAATATTGTTTTGATATTTTTATCTTCAAAGTAATCAGGTCATGCAAAAGTAATGTGAAAACAACCACGCAGTAGATACTCCACCATCATTCAGTGAATTCACATTGTAGTTATTTGTGCTAGTTGAACATTTTTTCAGATATACTCTTGAAAAATAAATAAGAGGTGCAGTGTGACCATTTACAATGTTTTGTCAAACGAAATATATTCTGTTATTTTTTCTTGGATTGGTACATACGACAATGGCGGCACGTATACTCGCTATTTTTCCATATCCATCATACAGCCATCAGGTACAATATCAAACATTTATATCATATTAAGAAAAGATTTTGATCATTAATGTCACGATTATTGTGTAATTGAAGGGTTACATTTAGTAGTAATTTTAAAAACTATTGATTTTTAGTTTTTGATGAATTCATAAAATATAATATTTCAAAAATATTCACGTTATCACAAATATCACTGCACTGATTAACTCTAAGTTTTTTTCTCTTACATATCTAGGTTGTGCATCATGCATTGACTACTGCATTAGCAGAACGTGGACATGAATTAATCATCTTCACAACAGATCCAATAAATAAAAATATCACAAATTATCGTGAAATATCGTTAAAATATTTGTACAACAATTATTCAAAACAATTTAACTTCATTGAACTGAAACGTTTGGGATTGTGGACACTTCTGAATCAAATTCAAATACTTGGTGGTACTCTTTCCGATGCTGTATTATCACATCCGGAAATGCAACGACTTTTGTCATCGAAAAAACCATGTGATAAAATTGATTTAATTATTGAAGCCGTGATGTTTTGGGATGCACTTTATTATTTATCAGATAAATTACATGCACCATTAATTGGAATTTCATCACTATCTGACTTATCATTTCTCACATATTCAATAGGTAAATGTTTCATTATCATTCGATTAGCAAAACTATCTATTCGTTCATATAAATTCTTGGTTTAATATAATTTATTAATTATTTAATCTGTTTTATGTTACAGGAATGCCATATTGTAGCAGCTATATACCTAACAATTGGATGGGATACAGTGATGAAATGTCTTTTCTAGAGCGTATCAAAAATTTGTACGGAAATTTGCGTATATTATATGACTATAATACATTCAATCTACCAGTGCAGGAAAAGATTTTGAAAAAACATTTTGGTAATGATGTACCGCCAGTCAATCAACTGGTACATCGTGTCAATATGTTATTCATGAATAGTCATCCATATCTTACTCATGCACGTCCATCAGTGCCAGCTATTCTACAAATTGGCGGAATTCGTTCAGAACAAGTGAATAAAACTCTTCCAAAGGTCAGTATTGAAACTAATTGAAATTGTATCAAGTTGAAAAAGATAATCAGAAGTAGTTAGATATTATCAGATATTTGTTCAAACAATTCAGAATTATTTATTATACTTTGGATTTTAAAATAGGAATTGAAAAAAATCCTGGACAATGCTACTCATGGATTCATTTACTTCAGTCTTGGTACTAATGTCAAGAGCATTCATTTAGGCAATGACACATTAAATGCATTTATTGAAGTATTTTCTGAATTACCATATCAAATTATTTGGAAATTTGAATCGGACAATCTTGTAGGAAAACCTGATAATGTTTATATAAGCAAGTGGATGCCACAACATGGTGTACTATGTGAGAATGTTACTTGAAACAAGTCAATTATTAATTTAAAACATTGCCGAATGATGTTGCGTGTTTATACCCAACTTTTCCAAAATAAGATATTTATTGTCAAATGAGAGAAAGGTCTCAGACATTCAGGAGCTATAAGAACTCTGATAAAAAATAGCACACACATTCACAATCAAGACACAATTATACAGTCCACTTTTCATTAACTCAATCACTTCAATCAATAATCAAAATAAATAAATTTATTTTAGTATAAAAAAAAATCAAATTGGTTTCCAATAAAATTACAAATATCCCCTCTAAAATAATTGTAATAGGGAATGCAAAATATCACCAACGAGTCTGTACAAAAGATGAATATTTATTTTAGTATATTATTCCAGCACATCCAAACATTAAATTATTCATGTATCAAGGCGGTCTTCAGAGTACAGAGGAAGCTATTGATAATGGTGTTCCTGTACTCGGCTTTCCAGTATTTAGTGATCAGTGGTTTAATGTACATATTTTAAAAAGACGTGGTGTGGCAAGAACTTTAGATATCACTCACACTAATAAAGATGAAATTAAAGAAAATATTCAAGAAATGATGTCAAACTCGAGGTAAAATATTTATGTTGATTTTTTGTGATTCAAGAAAGATTTCTTTCTCGATCATATTTTTTATTTGTTCATCTATATTCACAACACATTGATATTTATTTATTTACTTTCAGTTACCGAGATAATACAATAAAGCTGAAGGAGTTATTGCATGACAGACCGCAACACCCGTTGAAAGAGGCAATTTGGTGGGTCGAGCACATAATACGTCACAAAGGAGCATCCCATCTTCGCACCCATTCAAGAGACTTATCGTGGTATACAGTTGAGATGGTCGATGTCTTTGGCTTTTTCGTTCTTCTTATTGTCATATTATTTTTGCTTGGATGGACTCTATGGCGATTGGCAATCGCTATGATCAAAGTCCAAGGTTGGAGTTGCTTTGACAAAATCAACGGGCCGTCAACGATGAAGAAGAAGTCCAAGACTTTGTGATTGCTCCTTCCACCATAACGATCACTCTTTTCAAAAAAACCTCCCACTATTGTTACATCTCGAGCATTGAGCTTTCTCGTTTCAGATACACCTTGACAATATGTGGAATATTATTTCACTTTTGTTTATTGTCAATAGACAATTTCATGAAATCCTTCCGACTGAAGATATGTAACTATATTCAAACAGGTTATCGTACTGTCATAACCTAAAAAGCATTATTGAGCCCAAGAATTTATTGTAAGTCAGCTACGAATGCGATTCAATTCATCTCCGACTCAATATTAATTCATATTATGTTAAATACATGTATATAGTTGCTTAAAAAAAAAAGATTACAATATCATCAAGTAATAAAACTATTTCGAATTAATATATATCTTATTTTTTCATGTCCCATATATCAACTTGTTTAATCTTTCAATCATATTGTAACTGCTACTTCCCACCTAAATTATATACATAAAATTGTGATGAAATATTCTTATCTTTTTAATATAACTTGTTTTTATTACCATAAAAAATAAAACAGTTAAATAAATAAATAAAGAATAAAAATTCTAACGATATGGAGATTCAAAGGGTGACGTGAAATGTTTCCCGTGGGCGATGAGCCACGAAATTGCTTTATGCAATCGGCCATTATTTGCCGGGAAAATTTTACGCCAAACCGTCGGATAGTGGGAAAGGAAGAGAGGCATAGCGTGAACGCGAACGCAAGCGAATGAAAAAAAAAAAATAAAAAAAATAGAGGAAGTAAAAAGAGACGTATCGAGGATCAACGCGTCGTTTGATATGATGTGAATATTATTCAATATGCATCGTCGAGCACGTTTGATTGCTCACTGGCAATAATTGATGGTCAGCCACTGTATTTTTATTTATTTTATTTTTCCACCGATTTCTTTTAATTTTTGTTTTTTATTTCAGTTATTTTTTTATTTCTGTTAGGTAATTACTCTCGTCTATTGCTATGGCAGTAACGAAATAAAATGTTTTCTTTTTTTTTTTATTTTCCACCATTGTATGAATACATTTCTCCACAAAAATATCAATAGTATATTTCACCATTACAATTATACCATGGCAATCCACACTTTAATATTCAATTTAAACACTGCAAAATCAAATGTTTTTATTGAGAACATCAGAATGTTTAATTCTCTATCTTTATCACTGTAATCACTTTTAAAATGTTTACAAGTATTTTAGCCGTTCAATGGTATATGGAAAAAAAAAATGTTTCTGTGCCACAAGTGTGTTGACAAAGGAGTTTTTGAATTTTCATGAAAATTATTCCTCGGGGGTTTTTAGGGTCTCTAAATTCAAATCTGAAGATAAAATTACAACAATATGAAAAGAATTAAATATGGGGCGTGTTTTCATGCTCATTAAATTAATTTATAATACATATTTCATAACTACAATACATATATTACTTAGAATAGAAATTAATTTCAAGTTATCATTGAACTATAATTAAAATAGACTAATAACAACGTCGATATCAACATTGTAATTAATATATATTGCTACGTAATTTGTGTAGTAGACGCGCGCAATTTGCGTGAACTTCATGCGACAAGTAGTGGCACCACGTTTAGAATACAAGTAACAAGACATAAATGAAAAGCGTCTAATACATATATAGTATAACACATAGACATGTATACAGATAAGTGTCAGGGATATCGGAGGTAGAGGAATGATTTTCGTTTTGCTAAGCAGTTTCTCCCTTTCTCTCACATCACACTGAGAAATACCTCTTAGAAGCTTAAGGATTACACTCAGGATGGAGCACAAATGCACACGAAAACGAGAGTGAACTCGCAAGTAAACCCAGAGAGATAGAAAATGAGATGAAACAAGATGGCGGATTTTGTGATACATACAGTGTTAGAGGTTAGTCATGTCGTTGCAAATACCACATTCCCACGAAGACTTTGACACAACTTATAATACGAAATTGAAACTATACAGATATACTTTGAGATAGACTTCACAATTTTCTACTACCTGGATGAAATTTTTCGTTTTGACGTTGAAACATAAGAACATGGAAGAGTTATACAAGAAAATGATTTTGGAAGAAGGAAACAATTGAATATATATCAAAGACCAAGTTTGATTAGTATTTGATCATAACTTTTGTTTAAAGAAAGTAACAAATGTGTATTCATTTATATTTGTAATATCGGACAAAAATGAAGAAATGAATTCACAAAGCGATACTCGCACAAGTATTAACAGAATGAGAAAATTTCTTGATGATTTAAATGAATTTTTTCCAATATCTTCAAGCAATTCTATTGTGTAATAATGGCGCCCCAATTGCGTCAATTGCACAATCGTTTAATCACAAATATTTCCACTCAAATGATTAATCGAGTGTCGAAATCTGCGCTGGCAAATTAATTTCATTGAAATGAACGGAACAAAAGATCAAACGAAATTACTTCATTTTCAAGTAGCACGACAGATCAATCGTTGTTGAATATAAAAAGTTTCTGTAATTAATCGTGAAAGTGCATTGTCTTAATAAGATGATATTAATTTAAACAATCGAATCTAGAATGTCATTAAATGCTACAGCCAATCAAAAAGTAATCTTCTGCTGTGTAATTATTCATCTATCTCTTCAGAGGGAATTATTAATTGAAGGAACAACTAAATAATAGATTGATAATGCAAGAGTTCCATTTTAAACAGTTTCACATCGGCAGTCGAAAGAAACATCGATGACTTCAAGGATCCTTTCCAGCTTCATCGTAATGTGATACATAAAATGATGTTAAATAAATGAGCAAAAAGGAATTTTCACTCCCAGAATCCAAAGTATTACCGAGCAAATATTTCTATAATAAAAATTCGTATCCTTACTTTAAGAATACTGGTATAACTTTAGAATACCAAGTTTATTTATGATGCTAAAGCTTCAATTTATGGAACTATAGCATACGTTTCAATGTCGTCATAGTTTACATTCTCATACTATAGCAAATGACTCTTCTCGCGTCTTTTACTGTGTATATTACCCAGATATATATATCTACATAAATAAAGTGAGGTTATGCGGTATTTTTATCTCAATGTTGATATTCTCACTACACCAATACCAAGTTTTACTGTGATAAATATACGTATCTCTCTATCTAGAAATCTTAGTATTTTTACTGTAGGAATACCAGTATTCCTACAGTAACAAGGAAAATACTGTTTCTTCAGTATAGAATATAATATCTAAATGAAGATTCTATAATATAAATTAATTGTATTCAATAAAGAATGTGGAAATCTTTGGAGAAAAATCAACTTTGAAAATTAGAGTTAAATAAATTAAATTAATATACGAATTGTTCAGAATTTTTTTTTCACTGTATTAAATTTAATCCAACACTTTGTCGACTTTGAATAAATTCACTAAAATCATTCATTTTTCCCGCGACTTAAGGTATGTAACCTCTTAAGTGAACGGTAAAACCCCACTGGCACCCAACCTTGGCTCGCAAAGTACCAGTATACATGCATATATTCTCGTAACAATCCGAAATGGCGTAATGCGACTGCCGAAAGCTTTCTCCGCATGAATACCCAAGTATGCAAATGCCACACAGCGACGTTAGACGTTTCTCGGCACGATCGCGAACGTTAGTTACAATGCTACATGGCGCCTGGAATTGTTTGGAAGAGAGAGAGGGAAGATAGTGAGAAGAATTGAGAGAATGAAGAGATGTAAGAAGAAGGGTTCGTTGTTGTTTGTTTTGTTCTAATTTTATTTATCTTCCTATCACTTTTACTCCTTCTTTGCGCACCTATTATTAGTAAGTAGAGATCATACATATTCAACCGTTGAATGTCTGTAAAATTTCTTGCAGATTGGTGATATTGATATGAAGATGAATTTTCAATTGGAAGAAAAAATTATTTTCTCTGTAAAAATCAATTTTTTTACCTACTGAAGGTTCTAATTCATGAACCGAGATTCCGATCGCTTTCAAGTTCAAATAATTTATTGGTAGAAAATTGAGGTAAAAAGTTTGAGTTTTCTCATTTTTACATTTGTTTTTTTTTTTTTTTATATATTTTGGTTGGTTCACAAGGAAGAAATATCTATTATGTAATTTTTTATTCCATATCGCTTCTGTAAATGTACCTGCGAAAATCGACGAAATCTGATATATAAATCCTTAAGTAAAAATAATTTGTTCAATAATGTTTGTGTTATAACGACTATAATGTCGTTATATGATAACATTTCCGGTGTAGTGTTAAAAGACACTTTTTTTTTCCTGTGATCACAATCCAATTATGATAAAGTAGGAAAAACAAAACAATTAAATCCACTTCAAGAAAAGATAAAAGTCTCAATAACTAACTGGTAACACCTTTTTTTCATATAAAAAATAAATCGAGGGTCATATTCATTAATTTTAATGGATTTTAAATTGTACTGATATGAAATTACAGAGTTGATATATCAGCACTGATATTTCATTACTGACCATTGACCTGCCGGACCGTGTTCAATAAGCCGACAACCACAAGACAAGAAATAAATTCTTGACTTTAACTTGGAAATAAAATTTTATATATGTTTCCCCAAAAAAAAATTATATGAAAAAACATTCATCAGGATTAGTTTCACCTGTAGAATTATATTTTCAAATTCAACCTTCGGACGTATCTAAAATCCTTTTGATATGTGTCTGTTTATATTATTATATTAACTCGTACAGAAAAGATAAAATATTATTTGAGTTATTATCACTTCTCAATCATCAAATAATAATTAAGTCGTACATAGTCCACATACTAAAATTATTTTCCACTTCAAGGTATTCTCGATAATATTTATAATTCTAATGTAATTTAATAAATAGTGTTAGACATATTTGTCCTTTGAATAATTAAAATAAATCGTAACAATAAGAAAATTGAATCAGTGAATCATTTTTGCTGTTGAAATTAAAATAAATCTCATTCTATACTCCAATTATAAATTGTAAAACAATTAACACGAACAAATTATCGATTCAAACTCTACAAAACCATATTATAATGAATTAAAAAATATTATATCTAATTAACAAAATTAATTAATTTCCCACAATATAGAAAAGAAATAAACATAATAATAAATTCAAAATAATTGAAAAATTCATGATCATAAATGGAAAATAAATTTCATAAGCTCTCGAATTTTATTTTTCATTCATAACCCAATTCAATTTCAACTTTACTGTATAAAGTGTGAGGCTACATTGATCCCCGAATCAAAACTCTTTCTCCAATAAATTAGAATAAAATAGTCAAAAAAAAATGAACCAACCCTTTCCCTAACTCCAAAATTTCTCCTCATTCTATTTTCATCACATCCACACAAACATAAGTTTCGTGTACACATAAAAAAAACATATACACTTTCATATATACACTGCAGTTGCCATATTTATTTTGGCAACGTCACTGAAAGTGTCCAGAACAGACATTGGAAAAATCAAAATAAAAAAAATCGCTAGACTGAATTCTCTCTCTCTCTCTAACTCTCTTACTTCCTCAACCTATTTGTTGATAGTCCAAACACGTCTCCAATCCTCGCCCGACAATACGTTAAAGGAAGAGCGAGAGATGTATGGAAGAGACTTTTCTAACGTTACTACACATCTAAGTGTAAATACATTTATACATGTATGTCCATATAAAGATTCGATACACAATGTATGGATGTGAAATCAACAATAGAAACGTAGTATTCACATTGTCGTGCAGAAATACGATGTTGGATGTAGAAAAATGGATAAAGGGGACTACTAACGAGACAAAATATACGATGCGATCACGTACTCATATCTCTAGTATTATTGTACCCCGATTTCCTTTATATACAGATAGAATAATATATTAGAAGAATATACAGAACGTAAATATTATTCATATTTTATTTATTTATTTGTTTTTGACCAATAAAAATTCACACACTCATCCACTTCATAAAGAATACGAAATTTATGCCAGTTTTTTGTTTGAATTGAAAATTCGTGTGTCACGTTTGGCCGCATTATTGATTCTTTATTATATATGTGTATATTTTCTTGTTTGATTTTTATTTGCATGAATTTATCTGAGAATATAAATTGTCGTATAATTGAAGATCAATAAAAAAGTGAGGAAAATATATTGTCACTTAAATACAATTGTTTCATTCCAGTTCCAAATTATAAATAATTTCATTTAATATTTGGACAATCAGTTTAGATATCAGCAATTTTAAGTTAGATATTCGTGCTATGTTTCATCATCTACACCATTAAAACTGTTGATATACATACCTGCAGATTTTTGGGAAACTGTAAATATAAATATTCCCCATATACTTTCTAATCTTTTCGTTGTGCTACTTATTCAATCAATACTCTGCTATGTGAGTCCATTCTGGTTCCAATCCAGTATACAAATTAGCATTTTCCAATCACATATTCAATATTTATTCACCATGCTTTGAGTTCTTCGTTTTCTCCATGTAGATATCAAATACTATTTCAATTCACAATAATCATACTGGTTTTTTTTTTGTTTTTTTTTTTTTCAAGTGTGGGAATCTCCAATGACGGATGCGAATGAGTAATATGCATAATTACACATTAATTCACCACTTTGATTGATGACATTGGTAATGGTATAACTGTGAAAAGAAAAAAAAAGATTCAAATAAACAAACACATTAACTCATTATTCATAATCGATAAATAAAATACAGTCACTAATTATCCTAATTTTAAATACTTATTTGAAACAATAAAACAAATCTACTAAACAACATTATTTATCGATAAAAAAAATAATTGTCCATTAGAAAAACATTATTTATATTCTTACTCTTGAACAGAGAGAAAAATTAAACCAATTGCCTGAAGCATATTATTGATCTACATAGAAGTTAAATAAGAAAAAAGAAAAAAAAAAAACGATTTAATCAATCAGACAAAATTGAGTTAGTTTACTTTCACTTTTTGTATAAATTTACTCAAACACAGGGCATTGACACCATTGAATCGTCAACACAAATCACGTGCATGAAATATGTCATTCTATAGTAGAGTGAGAGTTAAGACAAGAAAAATAAAAAAAGTGAAAGAAATGAATAGAATAGAGTAGAAAAAAAAGAAACGATAAACATTAATATAAACTTGCGCACAGTTGTCGTAACAAGTTAATGATGATAATCGATTGCCAATATTATTTTTTCATAATATAATTATTTGAACCCATCTATACATGTGTCCTTGAACGAAGGCTGACAGTTTTCTTTGAGATGCGAAATCGAGTTTGTTCATTTATTCCTTCTTTTTTCTTCCATACCATGAGTGAGAAAAAAAAGATGAATTGAGAAGAAGGGGAAACCGGTCACTGGAAATACTATTCAACTTATACGCACATACCAGTGGCCTCCCTTCTTTTGTTCACATTCATAATGTTCACTAGTTAGTACACAAACGCATCAGTGATCTGTTGGATAGTTGGATAAAATAGTTCGGATATCAATGCGGAAGTCATAGTATAATTTTTTTATTTTTACATATTCTTATTCGAAAAATATTATAACAATTTTAGTGCAACAGAAGAATATTTGTTAGTAGATTTATTGCTGACTTTGTGCACTGGTATCACGAATTTAATTATTATTGTAAGTAATATTTGATATTTAAAGTATTAAATATTTAATAATGATAGGGTAATTAATATCTGAGGTTTATCATTTAATCTCAATGTTTGGTGTTGACAGATAATTATTTCGCGAAAAGTATTTTCTTCATTGTCGTTTAATTAATGATGACAATGATATTTTATCACTGGTACTGTTGCTTTATGGCTACATCAATCCCTCTTAAAACACTGCATTGCAGATGTAACATCTTCTTTAAAAATGTTTATCAATTTTTGTCAACTACTTTTATTGATGTTTGACTAATCGTTATTTTTTTTTAATATATACGAGTTCTAATATCGTCAATGAGGATTGAGAACAATAGCCAGACTGATTCAAAGAATTTCTATGACAGTAATTTAACAAGAGACGATGCCCAAGTTTTATTATAAGCTAATAATATTTCTTTAAAATTAAATGTGCTATTTTTTTTCTACAAAACAAATTCTCTTTATTCAGACACACTTGGAATCATTGAAATTGGAATAATGAATATTTATAACTATACTCACCATGTGGAAAATTGTACCGATGAAAAAATGAATTAAATTAAACCAAACACAATTGAAAAAGAAGAAAGGAAAAAAAAAAAAAAAACGAACTTAGATAGTCAACAAAATGCTCAGTTTAGTTATACAAGTGAAAGTTCTCGTTTTGGTGTTACTAACATTAAAATGTGAAAAGTGTTACTGTGATAGTGAAAGTGGCATACAAATAAAAGATTTACCAGTGAATAATGTGATGGGTTTAGTGGAGCCTTTGGGTTACAGAAATCAAGACAGCTATAAATTACCAATGTTATCACAAAATATTGATAGATTATCGTTAGAAATTGATGCTATCAAAGACAAAAAATGTCGCAATCATGCTAAACTAATATTTAATAATTTACAAAATGTAACAATATGGGCAATGAAGTTTTATGATGCTTCAGCTAAATTTCCAGAGGGTGTTCTCGCCGGTTCGACATATCAGTTTGGTAATTTTGATGAATGTATAAATATTGGTATTGATAATCATGAGATAGTACCACAAGGCATCAAGGGTAAATATTGCCTTGGTGAATTAGAAATTGAAGTACCTGAATTTTATTTCACAAGAAATAATACAATTTGGATGAATTTCCAAAAAAAATATGAGAGATACGATGATTCTATTACAAAATTACATTGGGGTATTTGCACACCGTCATCATGTTCCTCAAATGAAATACAAGGAGTTATTAAACGTTTATTGGATTATATATTTGAAGGTACTGACTTGATTCTAAATCCAATTATTCAGGATAAAAAATGTTATCAAAGAGAACCAATCGCTGTTGATGTTTACGATTTTGTCTATCTGTAAGTTATTGATAAATCATTCGTTCAATTTTTTAAATTATATTCTGACAATATTGACATCCTTTTTTTTTTCCTCTTTCAGTGCAATTGTTATTTTAGTGGCGATGATAATTGTCGTAGGGACATTATTTCATGCAGTGTGGCTGGGAAGAAATAAAGAATTACCACAAAATATTTTTTTACAAATTCTCAACGCATTTTCGGTGATTTCAAATCTGAAAAAATTATGCGGACCAGCACATGAAAATAATTTAAACTTAGACTGTATTTCGGGAATTAAATTTGTGGCGATGGTAATCATTGTTGCGGGCCATTGTCTTGTTTTTGTTATTGGTGGACCAATTTTAAACTCAGATTTTTGGCAACAAGTATGTTCATTTATTTATTTAAATTGGCAGAAGCAGTATATCTATTGACATGATGTTTCTGAATGATTTATTCTCATTTTTATTCACTAGGCAGTTGGAAAAACAGAAAATTCAATATTTCTTAACAGTCCACTTTTAGTAGATACTTTTCTATTTTTAAGTGGATTTTTATTCGCACGAATTTTACTTTGTGAACTTGACAAAAAAAAATCTGTCAATTTTTTGTTGCTGTATATTTGTCGTTATATCAGGTTTGTATATGAAGTAAAACATCAATATCCATTAGTGACTGAGAGTCCATTCTTTCTTTTCATAGCAGAGTGATGAAAAAACTTAGGAGACTTGGGACCCACATTAATAACGTCAGAACGATTAATTTTCTGTCCCACTTGAATTCAAATGTTGGTTAAATCAGAAATTAAATTCAAATGTTTGTATATCAAATCTACTGTTATTGTCAATTTTTCTATCATTCCTATAACATCTATCTTCTATCGCGTTGGAATTAATAAATGAACACTAGCCAATGTTTAAAACCTTATATACACAATTTCATCAATTTTCAGAATAACATTTATAGAAGCGGTAAAAAAAAAGTTACGCTTATGTTGCCAAATATTTATTGTATACAATATTTATTCAATCTCTTAACTGCATAACGAAAAAAAAAAGAAGAAAATTATGGAAATATTAAAAAGTGGCGGATTTATTAACAAGTAAGTAAACGGTTTTTTTTTTGTCGCACGTATTGATGGTGAAAGTCTTCAACGTCGAACTGAATGTTAAAAAAACAATGGACATATTTTTAATTACATAATAGATCTCCCTTCCGTGTGAACCAACAAAAACATTTACATGAAGAAAAGTCAGTTGAGTAATTAAATAATTATTGTATACAATAAAAATTTGGCAATATCTGCGTCACTGTTTTTTCACCTATTTGACAAATGTATCTCTGGAAATCGATGAAATCACACATATAAGTTACAATAATAAACAATTCAAAGTCTATAACTAATTATGAATCATAAAATTAGGCACTAATGGATCAAAGTAGAAATTGCCACCAATTATATCCTAAACATATTACAATAAAATAAAATTTAATTCACAGACTGACGCCTGCCTATCTAGTAATAGTAGGACTTTATGTAACATGGCTACCAAAATTGGATAGCGGTCCTCTTTGGTCACGTATGGTGGAAGAAAATTCACGATGTCAATCGTCTTGGTGGACGAATATTATTTACATAAATAATTATGTTAATACAGATCAATTAGTAAGCACAACCTTATTCAATATAATATATACAATTGTATATTGTAAATTAAGCAGCGTATGCAGTTCAAACTAAAGTGGAAAATAACATGCTACAATTTAATTTCAGTGCATGTTTCAATCATGGTATTTATCCGTTGACACGCAACTCTTTATAATTGCGCCAGCAATAGTTTATCCATTATGGCGATGGCGAAAGCTTGGTGAGTTCATTCTGGCAGCTACTACAGCAATATCTGTTGTCGTGCCTTTCACCGTGACATTGGTCAATCGTTTAGATCCAACACTGATGATCTATACATCGTGAGTAATCACAACTGGGAATTTAGTATCTTCCTTATATCATTGATGAATTATTCATTTATAAATGACCGCAGGGAAATTGAAGATATATCAACCAATGAATATTTTAAAAATGCTTATATCAAAACACATATGAGAGCAACGCCTTATTGTTTTGGTCTAGTATATGGTTATATTCTCTATCGTATCCAAACAACTGATTACAAACTATCACAGGTAAATAGAATTAGTGCAAATAATAGAAGAAGAAAACAAATAGTTCAGGAAATTACGTCTTTGTAATACATATGTTATGTTGATTATGTAATTTACAGAAATCAGTATTCATTGGTTGGACATTCGGAACACTTTCTTTAATCGCTGCAATGTTTTCTATTGGAGTTTTTTATGGTGTTCGAAAGAATTTCTCTGTATTGGAGGCGGCTGTTTATTCATCAGTACATCGTGTCTTGTGGAGTTTGGGCACTGGATGGATAATTTTAGCATGTGTTACTAATAATGCTGGTAAATTGTTAGCGTTAAAACCGATGAGAACCGATTTCCATTGAACTTAGTGTTTGGGAGTTGCTGAATTCAAATCTGATGTAAAAATTGCAAATTCTTGAACAGTGGATCCAATACAGATCACCAGAAACATAAAAAAATTTAGTATTAAAATCATCAAACTGAAAATAGCAAATCCAATATAGCTGCCATGAATTTTCAAAATCTCTGATTTTATTGAAAATTGTCTTCCACATCTGTTTCGCTCAACTAATTTTTTTTTTGTGATTACTAAGTTTGAAGTTGCCTCACAAAAACACTCCATATCAATTATTCTTTATATTTTTTGCAATTTTATCTCCAGACTTAAATACAGCGACCCCCAAAAACCCCCGGGGAATATTTTTCATGTAATTTAAACTCATTAATGGCATATTATATAGGTCCTGTCAGACGTTTTTTAAACTGGCCGCCATTCGTCACACTCAGCAGACTAACATACTCGGCCTATTTAGTGAATGGTCTCGTTGAACTACATAGTATTTCAACCACAAGAACTCCGCAATATTTAGATACTATTAGTCTAGTAAGTATCACGTGGAAATTTGCCGTTCACAAAAATTTGAATACTTATGTAATATTTATATTGTTACAGTTATTAAAAGTAATGTCACATTTAACAATTACATTTTGTGGTGCTGTTATACTATCAACTATGTTTGAAGCGCCAGTGCTTGGCCTTGAAAGAATATTTCTCCGTCCAGGTAAAAAAAATCCTACTTCATTTCTATTCATGGAATTAAAATACGAATAAACACCTGTGAATCATTTTGATTTCAAAATAGTTGTGAAATCGTCCAACGACTCTAATAAAAGTGGATCGACCGAAACCAGTACGACAGAAGCTTGAACCATATTACGAATCGGATCAGCATTTATAAAATAAACAACCATGACCGTATTATTGTATAATTTATTGTCAATAAGATTAAATTAATAGTTCATATATTTTCCATGATGTTTTATATTTCTTCTTCATCAACCTTTTTATCACGATCCATCATTGTCCCAATCTGATCCTTCCGGATCGCGTCGTTCTCTCCTGCGATTATTAAACTCTTCATCGTCGTTAGACCGATCAGATTTTGATGACTTAACCACATTAGCCGAGCCCACTGCTGATTCACTATATTCAGTATCACGTTTGCTTTGCTCCGCATCATCATCTGACTGCACATAATCATCTTTATCATGATGTGTCTGTTGAGAATCTATATCAACATCTTCAACAACTAATTGAAATGTTTGCGGAGTTGCCCGACTAACAGGTGGCGACGATGATTTTTTCTCTATTGGATTCGCTTCATTCTGTTGAGATTTAACATCACGAATAGTAAATGCAGACGGTCCATCTTCTTCGGAACGTGATTTCTGCATCTGCCAAGCTTTTTTAAATGGATGCTCTTGCTCCTGTTCAACAAGCTTTGGCCGTTCAGGAAGCAAATACTCTGGATCTTCTTCACTCGCTTGACTTTTAACAATGGACTCGCGCTTGAACAACTTTCCAGTTGCCACAGGCGTAACATCGTTGGCTGATAAACACCTTATATTTTCAGCTGGTATATCCTCCTGTGATGATTGCCTGAGATCCATCATCATAGTTTTCGTGTTATTTGCATTCTCCAATTCCAGTTCATACTTATCTTCCTCCTCAGCAACATCCAATGGTATGTTTACCTTACTTTCCTCTTCAGATTGTTCGTATTCGCCTGTAATACACGAATCATCTTCATTTTCACTCGGTTCTTGCGATGAACCGTCGACAATAGAAATTCTTGGGCCTTGACTCACTGTCCAAGCATCCATACCCCGGCATCCAGTTGTTCCTGTCAACAAAGCAATTTTACCTTCAGCTGATGATCTTCTCATAATTGCATCTTGCGAATTTTCTTTCTCTGATTTACTGTCCTGCACCTCAGACGCCATACGTTCCATGAATCTACGTCGTCGTATTCTCAGCTCTTGTTCCCAATCCTCTTCATCGCTAACTCGTGGCCGTTCAATTGGACGTCGTGGAGTTACTGCTCGTCGTTGTAATAATTCATCTTCACTGCCCGATGATACAATTCGTGCAGGCTTTTTTTGTGACAGTTTCCCCAAACGTTCACGTCTTCTCTCCTCGCTTCGATCCCTTTTGGATATTCGAATGTCATCATGAATATTTGATTGCTTGAAGTTACTCTCTGCTGGTCTTGATAATGAACGTCGAGCACGTTGATGATCATCCTGATAACGACTTGGTGTCATCTCACGACGTGATCCAACATCATGATCGACATAATTCTTTTGAACACTTTTACTACGTCTTCGTTCACGAATTCCTGTTTCATATTCACGCTCGGATTCTCTGGTCCATTTCCACGATTGTGTGTCCGGTTTTCCATCATAAAAATCGAAACCACTTGCAATCTTCTGTTTACCATTTGGCTTTGCATCAATACTTTCAGGTTCTACATCTTCTTGATTTTCATTATTGATTGATGTCTTTGATTGCTTGTCATGATCATCCGAATTGGATTTACTCTTATCATCGCCCTTTATTGCACTTACGTCCGTACAATCCATCAGTACACTCTTCACTTCCTGCATGGGAATGTCGAAGAATAATGTGAGAACTGTCGAAATAATAATGACAGTCATGACCTCATAAAAATCAATCTGTAATTGAAAACATTGTAATTGTAGTTTATGAATTGAGGGGAATCTTAAATAAAGATTTTTTTGATAATGACAATTGTAGAACTTACCGCGCGATGAACTTGGAATTCAGATGAATATCGAGTGATGGCTAAATTGTAGAAAAATACTGCGAACTGTGTAAGATACATTGAATATGATATCCGACTGAACACAACTAGCCAGTAATTGGAAAGAAATCTGTTGATTATTCCTGAAATGAGAGAAAGGTTACAATGAAAGTACAAATCAATATAGAGATTATTTGACGAATGTTCGAGAAATTCAATTAATATTACCTGAACGATTGGTAAAACAAGCAAAAATAATCCAACAAAGTGCAAGTGCCCATGAAACAGGTCCAAGTACTGCATATTGTGCGTTTCCTTCTGGATCATAGACATAATCTCGTTTTGCCATGGGCCAAGGTGAAAATATTGACCAAGAACCTAATAGCAACGCTAAAATCCAACCGAAAATTGTGAAGATCTGCAATTGTAAAATATTATATAGCAAAGATATTTATTCTCCAATATTTAATTGGGTAACAATAATAATTACTCGGTAAATCTTGATATTTTTTCCAGTATAATGCATGAGAACCCCGAGCCCAATACCAAATAAATATGGTGTAATTCGATGAATAGAAACAGCATACGTAAGATTAGCAGTCTTGTAAAGATGTTTAGCTCTATAAATATTGAAGTTCATAAATATATTTCAATATAAACTATCTTCAATCAATTAATATCAATTATTATTTAATTAATATGTCATCACATGCAACAATATAACTGAAAATTTAAATAAACTCACGTCATCCCATGAAAAATAACAACCGATAGATAATTATTCGTCGTAACAAAATATCGTATTGTTGCTGATACTTGGAGTAAAAAAAACATCAGTAATATACCGATAACCGGTTTCACTTGAAGGAAATAAACCAAGATCGGTGCGAGCAACGACAGTTGCATGTCTAATGCCAATTGATGTGTATGGGTTGCACACTAATTGAAATGAAATTATCATTGTTCGTTAATATGAAAGGATCCAAAGAAATTAAGCTGAACAATGCTGATAATTCTAAAACATCTTTGAACAGTCGTCATCATTGACGTTAATGGATTTAGCTGGACTTTACTCACCATCTCTTCGAATGGAAAGAAATTTTGAATATATAATAAATTTGTCCATGAATTTTGTTTACACAAATCTGCATTTTCTTTCATTATATTCCACTGTGGTCCGGATCCAGTGTGCTCCATCACATATGCGTACCAGAAAATAATCACCAACAATGCTGGTGTGAGTCTTGAAACATTGAACATGTCATCAATGAAATGAATAATATCAATTGTTACAATATTAAATATTATTATTGTATACGACGATCGTTAAGGGGAGAATAATTCATAAATATGTGCATACATACCTGATAAATCGCGCGACAAAACGACAAAACCAACGAATTTCTCCTCGAGACTCAGACTCTTTAGACATATTAAAAGCACTGAGAACTCCACTGAGAATAAGAAATGAATCCGTGTAAACTATTGACACTCTCAAAAGACAACTCAATGGGTTGTTTGAAACCTTTATAATCAAAAACAAAATGAAAACTTGGAATATTAAATTTCCATTACAAATAACAAGAATTAACGTACAACAATCACATTTTCTTTAATTACCTCAGTCAAAACGATTCGATTTGAATATGGCATTCCAGCCATTGGTATCATCTTATGTGCAATGTAAAGTGCAATTGTTGCTAATGATCGTATACCATGTATACAACTAATATCATCTGAATCCACTCGAAGTGGTTTCATCAATATTTTAATTGTACGTCGCAGAGAAAATGACATAATAATTCTTTCAGAATAATTCGCTGAAAATGAAGAATAAAATAAAAATTCAATATCTAATTAAATGCGAGTTATTGATTGACATTAAATCGTTCAATTCTCACCTTTTTTTTCAGTGTTGACAAGAAAATCACGCAACGTTGCGACAAACACCAAACAAAAAATCATAGCGTAAAAGTATCTATAAAATAAAAACAACACGTAAAATATATTGATAAAGTGTGAACTATAAAAATCAATTACCAAATAGATATAACAATGCTTTATTCTTATTCTACAAATGTATGTAACAAACAAAAATAAATTCTACTGGCATAGATCATTCCTCTAAAAGCCTGTAATCTATATTGATAGCTTTTTTTTCTTTGATGAAATACGTAAATTAATCACTTACAAGACACCAATTGTCTCTTTGGAATAGTTCTGCGTCCGTTGACGTACATAACACATGTTAGGATTGACATCAACAATGAATTTCAAGCCTGATGTGTTGTTAAGATAATTCAATGCGCTTGACATAGCAATTTGTGCATCTGTTGCTGAACATGCAGCAGGTAGACACAAGGCCCAATTTATAGTTGTAAACTTAGGTACAAAGTGGCCTGTCTAAAAAAATTTGACTAATTTCATCCACTGAATTATCATCTACCAATTAAAATTATTTAAATAATCACTTATGGATTGATATTATTAAAGGGTTACATCTACCTAGTTTCAAAACTCTCAATACATGTACCTTTGTGTTGTAAAAAATGGATTTCATTCTCATCAATCGTTTCACAGAAAAGAATTTTTATTTTCGACATTTGTTTCAAATCTCAAGATAGATGTAGCCCCTCAACTAAATTCTATTTTACTCACATCGTGCATTGTTCCTCGCAGGAAATTACGACTTTGCATCAAGTTAACAGGTACTTTCATATCCGGTAATGAAGCATAAATATCAATATTGGCTAGACAATATTTTCCCTGTACTTTCACTGTTTTTTCATCAACTTTAACACGCGCAGAAATACCCAGACATTGATCATAGTCGCCCAATTGATTGACATTACCACGAAGCAAACCGGATGGAATCTTAGCGCTGGAATCGAACACTGAAATACATATGAGAAAACTGAAAAAAATATTACAGCAATATTCGGTATTTGTCTATTGACTATTGTCAAATATCAATGAATACCTAAAGTTAAGTTTCACTTTTAAATTAACTATAGCTATTTAATTTTATTCACTTTTAGATTACTGGATTTTTAACTTACTTTGAAAAGCCCAGAGTTTATAACCTCGAAATTGGCGTAAAAAGATTTTGCCATGTTGCTGACAAATGGAATTATCTATAGCTGTAAAATTCGGTACAAAATTCGGTAATCGAAGAATTTCATCGTTGAGTTTGTTCAATGATATCGAAGTGTCAGATTGTTTCTTCAACGTCGTCGATTTTTTCTTTTCACTTACAACATCTTTCTTACTATCATTATCAATTGATTTGTTCTTCAGTTTCGTTTTCAATTGCTCCTCTATTTTTCCTTTCACTTCTTGTGACATTATGACATCCGGTTTTTTCTTTACAATTTTCTTCGTGCTTTTTACAGTTGATTCTTTAGTACGATTGTCCACCAGTTTTTCAACTTCCAATTTCTTTTTCTTCTTCATTTCTTGAGGCGCAGGTTTTTTTTTTTCTTCTTCAATTCCTTCAGTTAATAATATTGTTAAATCACTCTTCGATATAGCTTCATTTGTATCTCGATCAGCTTTTTCCTTTCGTTCAACATTCCGGGATTCTTCTTTGACAATTTTGAGAATTGGAACCTCTATTGATTTCACTTTATCCTTGTTTGCTAATCTAACTTTCTCTAATTTTCGTGGTGGCAGTACATTTTTTTCTATAACCACGTCTTTATCTTCATCGGACTTGTCACTTTTCTTTGGAGTTTCAATTGCAACAACCTCTACAGGACCACTGTCATCATTATAATTCATTTCATCATCACTATCATCATCTTTATCATCATCTTCAGCTTCACTTCCTTCATCTTTACCATCTAAATTTTCTATTATTTTCTGCATCTGAATTTTATCATTCCTCATTTGTTCGTCACGATCCACATCTCTGCTAACCACCTTCCGTCTATCAATACGCTTAAAAATAGAATTTCCTTTCATATTGAACTCATTGTCATCATCATTCTTCTTATCTTCATCATCGTCCATGTCTCGTGTTCTCATTTTCTTGATTCCACTCTTAAAACTCCATTTCAAATCCTGCTTTGTTATCTTCTCCATTTTCCTTCGATCTTGATTATCATCTTCATCACTTTCATCATCATCAACCTGTAGATCATCAGCTGCATTTTCTACCTCTATATCCTCATCATCCTCATCATCTACATCATCATCTTCATCTTCAATTATCACATCTTCATCTTCATCATCTTCATCTCCAATTCCATCATCTTCACTTTCATTATCGCTGATATTTTCATTTCTATCATCACCAATTGCCTTATTAATACTATTCTTCAATCTAACTTTACCATAACCAAATGTCTTCAACTCTTTCGCATTTTCCCTTTGGCTTTCCTTAACTTCACCGTCAATCTTTTGTACATTATCAGTACTGAATTTAATACGTCCGATACCACCAACGCCACCTGTATCAAGACGATTTCTTCTGGATGAAGTGATGACTTTATCAGTTGTGTCAACATCCGGACACTTAGTTGAATCAAGATTGCATGCACTGTGTTGCTCTACTAAACCAGCTTGTCCAATATCACGTATCCGAAATCCATAGCTAACATAAAATAAAAGTAACAATAACGGTAGCACAATAAACTTGCCCACAATGGGCACAGCCATACTAAAACTTCACATTGAATCTAAATCCACTATCTCAGATCTTTATTTCGTTTGTTCAATTCGTTTGTAATCGTTTATCGTTGTTTTTCTACAAGTAAAATATACTCTCTACTACAATTGACACGTCTCGGGTGCACCGACTAATGAATTTCTTACCAAGGCTTGGGTGCTGCGGGCCTGTTACAAAAATAGAACATGTTGCATCGTCTCTCAACCAGCTAAAAGTTTTATTTAGCATAAGCATTTTCATAGTACTCGCTGTCGTTCATTTCCCGTGAATATATAAAGTTTGCCTACATCTCCCACCATCAACTTAATGACTATTCAAAATGTATATATATTATGAGAATGAGAATGCGTGCGCAGATATATCTTCTGCGCATGCTTAAGGGTGTACATCTAGCTTGCGGCTGAAAAAGAGATGAATTTTTGTGAATTTTTTCTGGGACAACGTATGTTGGTTTTGGTATTTTTTATTTGTTTTTACACTAAAGAGTATGGTTTTAAGTTTCAATTACATCTTTTTCATTGAGAGATATTTATAAATGTAATAGATATAATAAGATATTTATAAGTGTAATGGTTTTTGCAAATTGCTGCTTGAAAAACGTCTTTTACGGTAACTGCTGCGAAATGCAAACAAATCATTTGAATTTAAAAAATCAAACGGATTTATTTTTCGCATTAAATTATCTAGTGCTTACTCGAAGGATTCAATAAAATATTGATTTTTGACAAAATAACTGCAGTCTGAAGTGAAAGTATCGATTTTTGTTGATAAAACAAAAAGTATGTGTCGAAGCAAAAAAATTCTTTTGTTTAAGCACTGCTTTTTGATATGTTGAAGAAACTTGTAAAATTTAAAGTCAATCGGTGCAGTCATTTTTTAAATATCTTCGCCACTGATTTCAAAAAAATCATCCTGCGAAAAACACAAATTCCAATATTTTCTAAAATTGCTACTAGATGTAACCACTTAATAGATTTTGTTTCAATCAATCGCTAATCTTATGATTCATTCCAATTACTCAACGATAGAGTTCAATAACCCGGACGACCAAAAAAAAAAATACAATTCAGAACAATTATCTATCCAACTAATCAGCAATTAAACAAGACAATTAACTATAAATGGTCAATTATCTTGTCACTACTGTTTAAACGAATTGATAATGGAAATCTATACCACCTGAGGCAAGTGTGTCCACCCATTATTGTGGTCATTGACTCTAAGTTGAATTCATAAATTTCGGTCACAACTTATCACTATAAACGTGTCTTTATAACATACCAATGCTATATTCGGCTCAATGTATAGATTAAAAATATAGGTCAATAATTTTTGAAGATAATGCAATAATTGGTGACGTAGCCAAGATAAAGTTCAAATTCAAAATTTTATTTTTCTTCAGTAGACATTTCATCATCCAACTATGATGACCGTTGTCATTATAATATTTCCATCACTGTATGAATAATTAATAAACAATATAAATAATAGAATTGATAATATAAACAATAAAATAATTAGTGAACTAGATAAGATAAAGTTTAAATTCCAAATTTTAGCCTTTGATTATTATTTTTTATTTATTGGCTAAAATTTATATACCGCACATTAATAATATTCAAATCACTTTATCAATTATACATGTGAATAATAGAATATTCTAAAAATTCATTGAAGTAATTTATCACTTGGACAATATAATATTGGAATGAAAAATTATAGACTCAAGTAATTGCTGTATCGCTTGATTATATCACGTTAAATTATGATACTCAGATTGCAAGTGACCAAAAAAATGTCTATAGATAATGTACTTGATGTAATTAGTCTGTTAACATTGAGTACATTACCCTCAGTTCGATAGGAAAAAAAAAAAGAATAAATTCCAGAAGTAGTCACTTATAGAAATTTGATAGATGAATAGGATATGAGTAATTAGTATATGTGCTTGGTGTTTATCAATTGATTATACTTTAAATTCAAGTAATTGACAATAAATTTTAATTTATATGTTTGTGGATAATTGAAATAGAATTATAAAGTGAATTTACATGTTTCAAAGATTGCAACGCTTTATAATTGATGCAAAATAGGAGTTTGATACTTATTAGCAAGATGAATAATATTTTTTGTTAGATATAATTGATAATTTAATTATCAATTAGGAAGTTTACATTATTTTTATAACTACTCTTTCATTAATCAACAATTAAACTGTTTACAAAGTCAAATCCAAAATAATGATTTGCAGATATTCAAATCCTAGAATTTTATGTGGCAAAAAAATTAATTCTTTGATACTGTTATCCAATCAATCAATAAACAATTGGATAAAAATGTTCCTAAATGAATTAATTCTATTTCCATTAGATTTATCAATTATTAATTAAGTTTAAAAATGCAAGGTCTTTTAACACCTCAAGCAATAATATGTTACTTCTCAATACTTTTAATTGAAAATAGATGTCTTCAACATAGTTAATCTTGATACACAGTGTCATTGTCCGCTTTCAATTTTCCAAATTTATATATTGTTTATCAATTGATATTTATCACGCCCTTGATCAACGTGATTGCACCTCAGTGAGTTCACAATCGAAATTATCACGTGTAGATTAAATGCCATTTAATTATTTTGTCATTGCTTTGTGTCAAATATAAAAGACTGTGAGACGTAGATAGAATCAGGTTCTTCAGTACCATTGGTCGTGATACATATTCCACACTCGCTACGTCTTCAATGTAAAGATTTAATTGATTGAAAACAAAAAACAGAAAGAAAATTAAAGTAATAAAACACTTTAATATATGATTATTATTAATCATTTATTTATTTTTATTTAATAATTACCAATAAATAGTAACTGTATTATCATCAATTAAATTTTGTGACGTTGATAAATACGATATAAAATTTATTATAATTTGTTTAACAGTGAAGTTGAATATAAAATTGAAATATTATCAAAAATGTCATTACTTTCACATAAATTATCAATTATTATTATTTTCTTTTGTACAATAAATCAATTATTTTGTAACGTCACTGGCGATAATGTTAAAAATGGTGGAAGCACATTAGTCATGCAAACTTTGGCGCAAATTCAGCTTCAAAGTTTTTTGGCAACTTATTTTAAATACAGTGCATTCGATATGCTTAAAGTGATGAATATTAGCGATGAATGCAGAGAACAAACGTCAATGCTGCTAACTGGTATAACCAATTATGAATTATGGAGTTTAAAAAGTATGTAATTTTGATATAATTATTTTTATAACAAATCTTTACTCGATAATTTCATTTCATAAACATCAATTTGTAAATAAATTCCATTAGATTAGAATATATATTTTATATCATGAGTTGTTAATAGGAATTTTCAATTGCTTGATTGAAATATGAATTATTGTTCAAATACTCAAATAATGTTTTATCAAAGTGTTGATAATTTTGTTTTCCAATAATAATATTCCATATATTTCTAAACAAAATTTTAACCACTAAATTTTAATTATTTTCAGTGTTGGATGCATCATCAAAAATACCATCAGGAATACTTCAAGGAAACTTGAAAGACATTGGAATGTACGATGAGTGTGTGTCTGTTAAAACAACAAAAAAAAATATGACAATAGTTGGACGTCATTGCATGTACACATTGTCTATAATTATTCCACAATCAAATGTTACAATAGAACCAATATTATCGGTTTGTTCACCAGCAGCATGTACCTCCGAAGATGTCAATCATTTACTCCAATCTGTAGCTGATATTGCCAAGAATTATATCAATTATTCAAATGTAACAGTAAAATCAGTGAGTTGCAGTAACATTGATGTTAAACCATTGGAGACAGGTGCAATCATCACAATGTAAATAACAAATTTCTATTTAATTATTTTCTATTATTATTCTCATTCAATTAATGAATAATTATTATTTTTCAACAGCATTATTCTAGGATTGTTAATAGGTTTCATGGCAATTTGCACAGTTTGTGAATGCATAAAAAATTCCAATATACTTCACAAAATAGACAGACCATTTTTTAATGCTCTCTGTGAATTTTCATTTTTCACTAATGGAAAACGTATACTTAATACAACTGTACCACGTGGCAATTTACCAGCATTATCAGGATTAAGATTTTTTAGTATGTGTTGGATAGTACTTGGACACACATATTATAATGGTCTCTCAGGATTATTAATCAATAGAATAGATCCTATAGAATGGGTCAAATCCTGGAACGCTATTTATGTTTTAGCAGGACACTTTGTTGTCGATACATTTTTAGTGATAAGTGGTGTGCTTGTTTCTTATATATTCTTGAAGACATTTAATAAGAATAATAAATGGAATTTAATAAGTTTCTATGTTTATCGATGGCTTAGGTAAATTTTTTATTATTATTTATATAACTATACTGAAAAAGAAAGTATTTTTGCTTCCGCAATCTAAAGTATTACTGCATCAATTTAGATGTGATAAATATCACTCTATTAAAAAAATTTTGATATTCGTACTGTAGGAACATCAGTATTCCTATACAAGAGCATGAAATATTCCGTAAGGAAAAATACTATTTAGTTATTGTATTTATTTTATTTACTTATCACTTATCTTCAATTTAAATTTATGTAATAAATTCTAATTTATTTCAGATTAACACCTGCACTCGGTGTTTTGTTGCTCGTATCTATTTATCTATTTCCAAAATTTGGTTCAGGTCCACTTTGGGATGCTCCTATGAAATTTCAAAGTGAATACTGTTCAAAAAATTGGTGGCGAATGTTACTTTACGTACATAATTATGGAAGTTCAGAAAATTTGGTAAAATTATTGTTTGATTTAATTTCTATTTTATTTTATTTGTGAATGACAAATAATAAATGTTATATTAAAATTATTTTAGATGTGTTTGGGCTATACATGGTATTTAGCCGTTGACATGCAGCTATTTTGGATTTCGCCATTAATTTTAATTCCTATTATTTACAAGCGAAAAGTTGGACTAACAATTCTTGGATTACTAATTATTGCATCAATAATTACTCCTGCCTATATTGCTGTTACAAATAAATATTCATGGAGTTTACTATTTAAACTTGAGTGAGTGTTTATATATGATATTGATTTGAAATATTAAAGAAAGATATTTGAAAGTAATAATTTTGTGAACAATAAAACAAAAATGAATAATTTATTCTTGTTTTTTTTTCTCTTTCATAGTGAAACATTAACAGCCGATATGATGTTTCATTATTATGTGCCGAGTTATACAAGAGCAGGTCCATATCTTTTAGGAATACTACTGGGATATTTTCTTATTGCCAAAATACATCCATCGAATGTGAGTAATTGTTTTATATAATTAATTATTTTCAATTTAATAACAAGCTTCGAATTGCATATTCACTTTCGACAGTGTTTTCTTTTTAATACTAGAAAATAAAATGGATCTTTTATTTTTCTCCAGAAAATTGTACGAATAGGATGGTTATTGACAGTATTAGCATTTATATTTTCCATTTTGAGTTGGAGAATTTTTCAAATGGAATCTTACACATACAATATTTATTGGGAATCATTTTATAATGGTTTCGCACAACACATATGGGCATTTGCAATCTGTTGGATTATCTACGCATCTGCATTTGAATGTGGAGGTAAAATTATATACATGATTACGAAGTAGAAAATCACATTGAACGTTCAATGAATTAATTAACTCCTTAACAGTGTGTAATATGTATATGGGTAAAAATTTTATTGACTACCAGAGTAACACACATATGTTATAAACAAATCCGATAGCATTTTATTCTGTGCACAGCTAAGGGGTTAATTTAGTTTATCAATATTTTACCTTGTTATTAAAATATCGTATAACATTATTTCAAAAAATATTACAACAATTCCAGGATTCATTGGTTCATTTTTATCACTACCATTTTTCCTGCCATTTGGAGAAATGTCTTATTGCATATATTTAATTCATTTTGCTGTACAAACAATGAAAATCAATGCAACAAGAACGCCAAATTATTTCTCGGACTTTTACATGGTATGTTTACAAACATTCATTATAATAATATACTTATTTTAATCCCTATAATATTTCAAGATTAATAAGACATCTTTTATATGAAAATTGAATAATTCCAGATTAATGTCTCCTTAAGCAACTTTATTCTCACTGTTGTATCTGCATTCTTCTTCAGTTTAATTGTGGAATCACCGTTTGTAGTATTGAAAAAAATACTAACAAAGAAAGAGAAAAGCAAAGTGGTAATATCAAACGAAACATTGAGCACTGTAACGTCAATTGTGATCAGCAATTGTGATAATGACAATAGAATTAGTTATAATTCTTAACATAAAATATCCTAATGTAATATAAGATATAGTTTTAATATTTATTAACTAACGGAAATAAATGGAGAAGTATCTTTACATGTTTTTTTTTAATTAAATAAAAATTATTTATGCCCATGAAGAAACGGTGTCTGAACATATATTTAATAATATGAAACCTGAAGATCAATTACATTCAATTAAAAAAATCTGAGAAACGAAAATAATATTCTGATGTTCCACATTTTAAATGAGTCTATCGAGAAGTATTAATGACACTTTACGGAAAACGATGAAACAGTTCAATTATCATAATATACTATTTGTGTCAGGCAATAGTTAACGTCGATACAATGAATCCCTCGAAATTTCCATAAATTTCAGGTCACAGTTCAATCAAACAATTCATTTCTCATTCGCAGATAATAAAATATGAATATGAAAAGATCCACAAGAATGATTCGAAGCAACAAAAAATATTTTTGTATCGTGTTAATGTACCATTAGTTGAGAAAAAACTGTAAGAGATAGAAGGACAAATTCTCGAGACGTCAAATGTTATCTTAATCATGAGAACGTCATCATCATTTGCATTGACGAATGCATATGTTAATAAAAATGTGGGTGGGTCACTGTAAAAATAAAATATAAACATCATCACGATATATCGTCGGTTAAAAAAGAAAAGAAGTTGTCATTGATTGAAGGTCGAATTTTTTGAATTTATAATCGTGGTTAATCATCGACATGGCCACAGATTGCAAAATATGTATACACATATTCACATTATATAAACATAAAAGTACACTTGCGATGCCAATGAAAAAAAAAAAAAAAAAGAAATGAATATGGGTATTGTACAATTGATCCTATTTTTTTTATTCATTGACAGGTTAATTAGCGAGTCGAATTTTCTATCTTCTTTTTCAATTATCATAATCATTCATAGAATAGTTATGTGTCAACACATTCCAATGATCAAGTGGATAAATCAGTACTGGCAAAATAGCTTGAAATAATCAATCTACATAACGAATAAATTTACTTATACTTTGATTTTATTTAATAACTATGCATTATGATTTATATCATTTGATTCAAATGCACGATTGTCGATTCCACCATTCATCCGAGTTTCTATATCTTCTTTTAAGACTGTTGGCTTTTTCTGCTTGTATCTCATTAACAACATTTTTTCCAAAACTAAAAATGGTGATTCAAATAGTAAACTAAAAAGAAATCCAACAAAACTGGACAACACAAAGTCACTCAGGAATCTATATATCTGAAAAAATCACATCGGACAATTAATTAATAATAAATTTCCCAACATCAATTCATTAATTCAGTCTTTTCTTCCAATCTTATATACATACCATTTCTATGTTGGAAAAATATTGTGGTGTTCTGCTAGAACTTGCTTTCATACCTTGAAGTACAATATGTACCAAGTAAACACTATAAGATATTCTACTAAACGGTAAAAATATAGCTGATGATAAAAAGTTGCTGATAAATCCTGTGAAAAAATTTTATTTATCATGTACTATACTGAATAACAATTGTTATTTATTTGTGAAAATAAAATTTAGAATTAAATTATGATTAATATTTACCACCGTGACCAAGTGCGGATGCATAAATAATCCAGCAAATTCCAAAACCCCAAATGACACGAGAAAATGCAGCATAAAATCCTTCCCAATAAACATTAAACACATAATCAACATTTTGAAAAATACGATAAGTAAATATTATAAATGCAAAAGCTATTAGTGTGATGATCCATCCTAATCGAATGATATTCTGGAAGAAAAAAAAAAAAAACATTATAAATAACAATAAGAGTTTGTCAATCATTACAATTATTATCTATGAAATCTCAAAAAAGTTTCCAATTAAATAATTGCATTGAAACATTGATAGATTAATTGACTAAGTCATATATTTTTCTATAATGATATTAAAAATTCAAATACAATGCCAGATGAGATGTTTCCTGATGACAATTTGTAACCGAGAAAAACACCCATGAGCCACGGTGTAGCTCTAATATAAGTTCGTATGTAATAATTGGTCATCACATCAATCAATTGTTCTATGCTAAAAACATAAATGAGAAAAATTATATATAAAATTTGTCATATGATTAATAATTGTTGAATAAAATTTAATATTAATATCAGTTGATACTTTTTATAGTTCAATAATCCGCCAGAAAATTTGTTCTCCAATGCAACAACTGTTGGTGTGACAATTGAAGCAATGAGGAAAATTATAAAGATAAATATTCCAATTTTTGGCTTTTTAGCTAGAGGATATAAAATAAGTGGTGATATCCAGAATAACTGCATGTCAACTGCCAAGTACCATGTGTGACCCAAACATGCCTGTAGATATTAAAAAGAGATGATTGAATTATTGAATTAATTGAGAGGATATTATCACTAGAACAAAGCGAAAAAGACATTGATCAAATCAGTAAATTCAATCACTCAGACTTTTTATATTTAAATGCAAAAGATCTTCATATATATATAACATTGCTATATTTTTAGTACACTAAAATCTGTTCAACTAATATTTCAGAGTTTATTTCAATCCCTCAAGCAATTGAATTGACTCAGCAGTCTGACTACAGAGACGTTTTTTCCCTAAACAGAGCTTAAGTATAAAACTACAATAAATTGGAATCAATTGTCAACTCTTCATGTATTTCGTTATCCAATTCCGTTAAATTTTCCATTGAACACAATTGATTTTTATATCCTAAATTTATTTATATTATTTTGTTTGCTATCACGGTTATCAAAAAAAAAAAAAAAGAGAATAAACAAGTATAAATAACTTGAACAAACAAAATATATATATATTTTTTTATATAATGCAGATATGATTCTGCAAAAATGTCATATACTAATTGCGCATGATTATATCTTTACGCCATTCCAATTTGATTATTATTCATTCGTTGCCTTATCTAAATTTTTCACACACACACACACACACACAAAACACACATTATATCTTTGATAACAATTCATATCACGAATGCAATCCAACGTTAATTTTTAGAGTATACAAAATAATATTTGTAAAATGACATTGATCAATTCATAATAAATTAATATAAATAAATATCTGTATACCAACCATCACTTCAATCTCCCTGTAATTTTGTATATAAAGCAACAAATTCCACCAATATTCTGTACAATAATGTTTTTGTATACTCATATTAGTTTGCCACAGTGCGCCAGAACCAAATCGTGGTAAAATAAATATTGTTAATAATATTAAAACACCAAGTGCCGGAGTTAATCTAAAATTGATTGTAGAAAAAAAAAAAAAAAAAAAAAAAGAAAGAAAAATATGCAGATATCAAGTTAACATTATTTATAATTAAATTAATTAAATTTTATTATTACCTTATGTATCGATGAACATAATATAAAATTGGATTAAATCCCCGACGATTTGTCATCTCTTTCATAAATAGATAAGATGTGAGAAAGCCACTTATCACGAAAAATGTGTCAACAGCAAATGGTGCAATCAAAACACCTAAAGCATTCCAACTAGGCACCCACTATAATTAATGATAAATGTTAGATTAGTTGTTATAAATATTTCGACTGATTGTCAATTGAAAATTGATTTTTTTTTAACTAAAATAAATTTATTAATTTTGATTATTGACTGAAGTGATTGAGTTGATAAAAAGTGAATTGTATAATTATTAGTTTTAATTGTGAATGTGTGTGTGGTGTTTTTTGTCAATGTTTACAGTTGGATTTCTCGTTTGTTAATAATTTCTACAAAATAGAAGATGTTACTTTAATAGATTTAAAATATTACCAGCCAATTAATTATAAGCATAAAATTATCCAATCACTTGAATGTATAAATAAATAAAATAAAATAATCATACCGGTATCAAGTCTGCCTGATTAATCACAACACCACTGAGTACTTGAACAAATGAATGACCATATATCACCCAGCACATACTAAAAAATCGCAATCCTGTTATTGCTGGTAAACTTTCACGTGGCACAGTAGTACTTAGTATACGTTTTCCATTCGCATAAAACGAAAATTTACATAGTGCACGTAAAAATGAATTATCTGTTTTGATAGATGTATTTTGATTTATCAAACAATCAAGAATTGTGCAAATCATCATGGAACATATTAATATTCCTAAAACAATACTGTGAACAAAATTAAAATGAATAATTATCTATTGAGTGATTAAACCATTTCTGATAATTAGAAATCATTATTTACATTGTGACAATTGCGCCTGTATCAAACGGCTCAGTATCAACATTAGAACAAGTCACTGTTGTCACCTTTATATCTGTACCATTTATGTATCTTTCAGCTGTATTAATTACAGATTGTAATATATAATGTATATCATCAGCGCTACATGCTGATGGTAAACAAACAGACAACGTTGGCGCTAACGGAAACGGTGACGTTGGCATAATACCAGACAATGTATACATGCAATGACGTCCAACTAATGTCATATTTTCCTCCACCATTTTGACTGATACACACTCGTCATACATTCCAATGTCTTTTACATTACCTTTGAGTATTCCCGATGGAATTTTCGATGACGCATCTAACACTGCAACAATATAATAATTGTATTTTAATATTCATGAAACAAATGTTAAAGTGTTTAGTATAATAATGAAAAATTAAATATTATACTATACTTTGTAGTGCCCACATCTCCATGTTGATGGTTCCATTGTAATATCGTTCAATCTGATTATAACACTCGGTATTATTAATTAATTCACGACTATCAATGATATCCTGTTGTCTTATGGATTTTATAGTCTCTAAAATATCTGGAGATTGAAAAACACGTAACACTTTCATTATTTCATTGACATTATCAATTGAAATAGAACGATTAGTTTTATTGAATATTTGACAGTTCGTAGTTACAAATAATAATAATAATAAATATATTGAGTTAAACACAGATTGTTGAGCAGCCGTTATCGAATACATGATGAAAATGCCACTGTATCGCGCTATGTCAATTGTACATCTAGAAAACGTAGTTAGAGATACGATTGAATTAAATCCATTTGAAGATAACAATTAACACGAGCAACTTATTGATCACATTAAATATGAATGATATTCATTATAATTAAATTGTTTATGATGGATAATATAGGTTCTTTGTGAGAATGAATTATCAACAAAATTGATATCATATTGAGATAATTCCATGACACTCTGATTGTCTGGCAATTATTTTTTGTCACATGTTAGGTGTGTGATATCAAGAATAACAGAACAGGAAAATTCTGTACTTTGATATATTACTGATAATGGATAAAAAAAAATTGAAGATAATTCTTTGGAGTGTGCTACCTTCTCGGCTATTTTATATTCTCGATACAAATGTGTGTGTTCTCAAGAAGGAATTTTGAGAATAATTACAGAAAGTATGGGGAACGTAAGATGTGTAAAAGAGGTGGCACTACGAAATTTCACCGGCGCGATATTTTCACGCGCCGTCTCTTTACCTATAATATTCAGCTGATATATGGACATTTTTTGTAGATTCAAAAGCGGAATTCGTAAGATATTAGGATAATATAATATTTAAGAAAGTGGCACGTGAAAAAAAATGCTTTGGGAATTAGAGAAGTAATAGGGGAATATAATATATATAATAATAAATTGATTAATTCCCAAAACGATAGTTTCGATTCTCGTATTGTATTAGGGGTATAAAATAATCGAAGAGATGGCACAATAAAACTTTGAAGGCAAGATGTTACCGGATCCGGAGTGATTTTTCTGCCATCTCTTTGCAGATTATATATTCCTGATACTTTTAAACGTGTTTGAAAATTATCCCTTGGGGAAATTGGAATCGTATCAAATTTTAAGGGCGGATATATACCGCCCCTAAAATTTTGGAATACCCATATTAGGAACATATGATCATAGAAGAGGTGGCACGCGAATCACCAACGAGTCACCAACTTCGTTGTCCAAGAACTCGAAATTGAACACATTTTATTTTCATAAAAGAGAGACCCTTGTATTGTTTCAATGTTTAGTTTAGAGTCAGGTTTTCTCCTTTATCAAAACAGAAGATTGAAATGCAGTAATAGTTTGAGAGATTGTTGTTGTACCAGGTTTAAACAAAACAATACAGTAAAACAATTTATTTTTGTATTTCCGTGAGAAAAAAATTTATTTTTCAATCATCGTTGTTTCATGACACTAATTATAAATAAAATCATGAATTAAGAAATTATTGTTGAATAATTTCTGTACAAATAGTTTCAAATTCAATCTAAATTCAATTACATATATGCGTTAAAATAGCTCGATATTTTACGCCATTTAATACTAATTAAGTAATACAATATCTCATGAAATTATCAATATAAAATATAACTGACCAAAAAAAAAAAAATTCATAGGTTCGCCATTGCAGTTTTCTGTTAGCATTATCAACATACATTTTTAACTTATAACTTTGGCAATTTGATAATTATGCGTTTCATGTCTACCACAATATAATGATGGTGTTCCTTAGTGAAAACTTGTTGTAATAGCCGAACTGAACGAAGACGTTTGGTTGTAATATTGTGTGAAGCGTTTATAAAAGTGCAAACATGAAAATGTTTAGTTTATAATCATTATATTTTTTAATTTTTCTCTCATTTCAATTATGGAAGCCACACAAAGCTCAATTTAACTATTAACTTTGCTATTATTTGACTTCTGTATTTTCGTTTATTGTTTTCCAAATTTTTTCGTCACTTTAATCATCGTCAAAACTAAAAATTAATGAATAAATTAATATGGCAAATATCAATGCACAATTAATCCAAGTCCTATCTTAATTTCCAAATTTTTTATCACGAATGTAATAAAATTATCTTTGAACAAAAAGTTTTAAAATCCCTGGTCCAATGATCAGTTCATTCAATCATATAGTTCCGTTTCTCCCGTTTTTTCTCTCATATTTTGATTGTATTTTTCTTATGCATATTTAACAATGTTAAATAGCGCTTTGGTACCAAAAATTTACACATTATTCCATTTAAATTAATGAAAATTGGCAGTATACATTTCGTAAACGGTGGATAGCATATTCCATATTCAATTACAATTAAAATTGTCAAGAGTTCTTTCTTTATCTCCAATTTTTTGTTGCTATAATATGCACAGTTTTATTTTTATAAATACGTATACTTGCTCACGTGATAAATTCGAGAGCAGTTTCTCACCTTTATTCGTCTAATTTTCTGTGTTTAATTAAAATTCTGAAATATTTTCTCAACATTATATATCCAGATAATACTCATTGACAATATAAATCTCTTATCGACTTTTAAGTGATTCGCAACACACCAAACAATTGAAATTGTTTAAAAACGCATACTACACACCAATTTCAAGTACAATATATTCAAAAAAATTTTTTCCACACACATGAACTCCCGAAAATAATATAACAAGTCCAGAAAAAAAACAGAATTGATGATTATACATGGCAAAGGAATGTTACAATATTCTATTTATAATTTGAAAATATTTTTCCCTTGAACCAAAAATACTTTTACCGATGATTGACTAAAAAATATAACGATCATCAGTTCAGTTATTATCGATTCAAATATATACTTATTGTTGCAATATCAACAATAACAATTGTAATAAGATTATTTCTATGTATATTTTTATTTACATTCATTTGTGCATGTATTTAATCCAAAAGAGATACTATTTTCCGTAGAATTTATCCTTGTTTTTTTTTTTGTAGCACTAAATTGTTTTATAATACATTTCATGTTCAATAAATTATATTTACCTGAAAAAATATTTCCACGGCATTCAAGATGAAATAATTATCCTCTAATGCAGTTATATTCTCAATTATATGATAATATATTATGATATTATAACGTATATACATTGAAACCTTATATATGCGCGATTTTATCAATTTTCAGTTACGAAAATGAGTTTAATTACTCCCATTTTGATTCTTTCCTACCTTTGTTTACATTATTCTTTAATATTTCTGCTGTTGTTATGCAATTAAGAGATTGAATTAATATTGTATACAAAGAAGTTTACCAATATTTGCGTCACTAATTTTCCACCGCTTCTGTAATTGTACCACTGATAATTGACAAAATCGCGTATATAAAACCTGAAGATAAAGGTAATGCGCGTTTTATGATGTCAAAAACAAATTTCATGTTCTACAATAAAGGGTACTCTCGAATGTGGCACACACAATAAACGCTGAATAGAAATAGCAACTGAAAAAATAGCTCACAGGAAGAAAATGAATGTGAAAAAAAAAAAAAAAAAAGTTGTGACCAGAAAAGAACAGAAATAAAATTGTAATTAAATCAAACGATAATTATCATGATATTAAACCATAATTGTCGGCCGTAATTCTTTACGTACAACATAAAATTTATGTTTTTTACCAAACACACCCCAAATAACTGCGATATTTTCAATAATTAAATTAAATGGTATTGTTGCTAATGCACCACAAATACAGATAATATATCGTGCAATACCAAAACGATAAAGTGAAAATGACTTGATAACACCAAATATATACATGTAAATACTAACTGCACCAATAAACGCGCACAATATATCAATAAATAATGGACAAACAATTGGGCATAGTCCAGCGAGTACTAAATTTGACGTTGATAATGGCATTGTAACCCATGAATAACACGAAATACCAAGTATAATTTTTTTACGTAATGGTATTGCTTTGGAGTGTACCACTAAAAGAATACCCTGCAACCATCGTTTTCGCTGTTGTAAAAAATCCCATAAAGTAAATGGCGATTTTTCCCACATTTCACCGTCAATGAAATTAAATGTAAAACCTTGTGTATATGCTTTCATTGCAAAAAAGCAATCCTCAGCAATTGAACCGTCCAGACCATTGTCAAATGACACTTGTCTCTCAGCACCCATCTGAAATAATTGATAAAATACATTAATATTGACAATAATATACCACATGAACATATACCTTTGCAAAAATATACAGGAAATTCTACACAACTCGCGCGAATTTAATTCGATGAAGTGCCACAGTTCAAACATTTCGCTACAATTTTTTATATTGATTGTAGAGATCAGTAGATTTTTTCATAGATTTTTTTGAGAACAACTGCAGAATTCCTACATGTTTCAAAAATAAAATTATATTATTGTTATATTCATACGTGGAAAGATATAGATTGAAACTTCTTATCTTTTTTTTTTTTCTTTCATGAGCGATAAACAAATAAAATTTTGGAAATACCACACTTCTTCAATCAGTTAATAGTATGTTTCAATGAGGGACAGCGTCAGCGGACTCAAAGATAAATAAAACATAAAAGTGAAAATGACATATCAATCGACACGAGTTTTAACGTCACAATATTCCATTTCTTATCTTATCGCAGCCTCGCCTCCAAGTGTGTCATATTTATAATTGATCAGTTCAAACGCGATTGTCGACACATTGACCTGGTTCACTTTCAAACCAATTAAAGAAAAACAAATTAACATAATAAAAAAAAAGAACAAAAGAAGAACTTTCAAAACAATGATTATCAATAGAAAAAATCATTCAAGTAATATTAATTAAGCCTACTTGGGTCAGGGAAAAAAGAACCGAAAACAAAATGATAAGAATAAAATAAAATTGAAATATTGAATTTCTCAAATTTATTCTGAAGTTCATTCACGTTGGAAAAGTTCCATGTACCAAAATCAAGTGAATGACTTATAAAATTTTAGCATCTGGGGAGCAACACGTAGGTATCGACAATTTATAAAATTGTACAGTGCGTGTAATTATTTAGGCATCTATTTATTCCATGGTCTACTTTTACCGACTACCAAAATTCAAATAATAAATAAAAAACATTTATTACCTGTGTAACAACGTATGATCCTTTCATACTAAACAACGGCCGATGAAACATTGTGAATTGTAATCTCAATTTTCCCATGTCATCACTAACACGAAAACTATCAGCCAATGTTGTAATCCAATTGACAACATTTTCATTTGCATAAGTTATCAATCCTTGACCAAATTGATGTTTACCATCCAATACAAAATTCAATATCCCACGAATTGAATTTTCAGTTAATAATGTTTCTTCATCTAAATGTACAATCCAATCATGATCAGCCAATTCATTAACTGTTTTTTCAAGACAATATTGTAATGCACGTGCTTTAAATAATGCACCACTGCTTGTACGATAATTTGTTGGCACTGTTATCTCTCTTATACGTCGATGTGGCGTTACATTAATTGGTTTATCACTAACAATTTCAATTTGAAAATTTTCCAATCCAGCTTCATTACATTTTGTTAAATTACGTTGAACATTTGTTTTAACCAATTGTGGATAATCACCACGTGTTACAACACGTATACAAATAAATGGCGCCAATAATGGCGAACCTTTTAATACAACTTTTTCCGGGAATGCATTGTATATAATTAAACCAATAAAATTAAATAATACTTGTGGTAATGATAAAAATGTTAGAAAACGCAATAAATATAGTATTGTTGCGCCAACATATCCGTATGTTATCCATGGATCAATTTCATTATTACTACTGTTGTTGTTCCATTTGAATACACCTGATGCATATTCAAATGTAACTATCACTATTGTCAATAAACAACAGTGTGAAAGATGTCGAAATGTACTGCTTTGCATTTTATCTGAAAATATAAAACAAGAGGGGAATTAATAAAAATATTTGTTGCAAAAAAATCAACGTTATTGCTCTTCCCAAACGTCATCAAAGAATTATAATCATTGGCAAGAACAATTTGGTATCGTTACTGATTCATCACATTGCTATTTAAATGTAATAACATCACATTAAATTTTATTGTAATCAGATATCAATATCTCTTGTGACTAAAAATAGTCTATCATCAATCGATGACCTCAACAAGTACAAATTGCATTGACTAATAAACTATATATCTTCTTGAGATTCCGATTATCACCAACACTACCACTTCTGTAGAATAATCATATTTTCTCATCGCCCACCACATCTTTTTGCTTATTGTCATAGAATAAACTATCGAAACCAAATTTTTCTTTTCTCAATAGTTTCACACGTCTTGGATCTCATCAAAATAAATTACTTCCTCTATCCACTATGAAATAAATTCGTTACATAAATTCTACATCAAAAACACTAAAATACATCTACAATACTAACATCTTTACATTCTCACCAACACCACATAGATTATAATCAATATAACTGTCTAACATTCCAATTATTATATTCCAATAATTAATTGTTACATATATGTGTACACATATACACATATATTAGGTGTGACAAAGTGCCACATCTCTACAGAAAAAGAAAAAAATAATAATAAATAAAAATAAATCATGATTCATATTTTCAATATAGTCTCTTCGTCTGCTTTATATTTTTTTTCCCCTCTATCAAACTCAATGCATGATTTCATAACTTGAACACAAGAAATTGATTAATAATTTTTAATTTTATCTTTCATATTTATTCTATATATAAAATTTACTCACTTGATTGGACAAGAAACGATATCCGGGTTTCTTGTCTTTTTCCAATATTTATTTATATGCAATATGTATATATATATATGTATAATTTCTCAATGTCAATGTTTTCGATGACGCCACTCCACTAATATTACATTACTCCAATGTGGCGAATTAAAATCTGATGAAAAAAAAAAAAAAAAAAAGGGAGAAAAATGAATGAAGTGGAAATAATTGTATTTGAAGGTTATGTTAGGTTATGTGTGTATATGAGTGTGATAATGATATGATGATATAGTATGATGCCATGCAGGTGAATGAGAAGGGAATATTGTTTGTATGAATGCATACACACATACTTATATATATTTTATGTTGTATATATAATAGAAGATCATTAGGCGCTGATGGTTAAAGTCTAATAAAGTCGATTTTACCCAGCACGCATCTTCATTTTCCCGCGACAATTTTGATTCTATTAAATAGAGTGATAAATTTTTAGTTAGTGTAATATCTTGTTGATTTTCACTATTTATTCGATATTGCAATTATTATTGTGGGTGTGAAATAAATATTTATATATATAAGTACTGTGAGTAAAACAATTTCAAATTGAATTTATTTAATTCACTTCATTGTTTCTGATAGTTTATAAGCGTTGCATTATTTGTTAACTTGTATGTACGAAATAAATAAGTGAATAGATAAAATTATGGCTCTTCCAAAATTTCAGGGTAATTGTTATATGGAATTTAATTGGTGGGAAATGATTTTAATAGATAAAAGTATAGATTTTGTTTTATTTAGTCAATCACAAGATTTTTCATATTCACAGATTTATTCAATTGTCGCATCAATTCAATTGATGATTATTAATAAATACTTTAATCTTGATGGGTATATTTATTGGTCGATGTTAATAATACTTTGTCGTTAAATGGGTAAATTCTAAATATTGCACGACCCTTCACGAGTCCCAATGGCACCGGTCCATATGAACGTGAATCATTTGAATTATCTCTATTGTCACCTTCAAGCCACATATGACCTTTTGGCACCTGAATTCATGAAATAATTGAAAATATGATGAGTGAATATCAACGGTTAATATGAGTGCATATAAACCGGGGGATTTTGATAAAGAATTTAAGTGGTCAAGTGATTTCATGATTCTATGCCTTGCGGATTCAGTTTACCAAATTAAATGGATAAAAATTGGTTGCTCTTCGTTGAAATAGTAGACACAATAAGTGACCAAATCAACTCATTGTAAAAATATTTGATTATTTACATAATTGTAGTAACTTCAAATAGCAATGTGATGATTCGATAAGAGCAAAAACGGTTATCGTTTGATAAGGAAAATTCATAACACAATCGGCAATATTTTGGTAAATCAAAAATCCGCTAGGGAATCAAATCTAAAAATAAGATTTTGATTAATTAAACTCCTCGTGTAATAGTGTATTGCACAATGAGAAAGAGTAACAATAAAAAACTCACAATTTTTGTTGTGAAGCCATACCACACTCTTTCATCCTCAAATGCAACTATCCTTTTACATATAAAACTTTGAGGATCTGTTGGACTTTTAGCAATAATTATATCCCCTTTCTTCAATGCTTGTTTACTTGGCGTCACATGTTTAACGAATATAACATCATTATTACATATTGTTGGTTCCATCGATGGTCCATTACACTGAATTAATAACGTTTAAGTTAACCTCTAAATTGACATGATCAAAAGTAAAGATAAAATAATTTATTGAATATATATTTATTCACATAAATAATAAATAATTTATTATTACTCACCCAAACAATTTGACCCCCATATTCTCCTGCACAATGTATAATGCAATACCATCGAACAGCAAAACCCAAAACCTTGAAAATTCCTACGCCATGTTGTTTAATCATCATAATGACAGTATTCAAAGCACAACTGAAAAACAAATCATATATACTTGTATATATATTATCAGATCCATTTGAACATTTCTTTCTGCAATTGTATCATTGGCGAGTTGACAAACATTGCATAGAATTTATTTTAAATAGATGAACAAAAAATATTGATAGATTATATATTTAATTTTGAAATACCCAGACGCTTTTTTATGTACATCTCAAATAGTAGATGTCGGTAAAACCCGAGTCAAATTCTACATTACCGACAGGTTCAATCTTACTACGACAAACGGTAAATGTAGTAATTAATCTAGCAAAATCCCTGCATTACCTACTGTTCAGCCGTACCATAGGAAATCTACAATATCGACGGAAGATACTAAATTACCAACTGAATAAATTATTCTCAATAAATACATAGCTTTCTTCTATGAAGGGAACCACTACCAAATTCTGAAACTACATACAATTTATACAATCTATGACGGACATATGATTCGCCCTACTCCTCTCTCACCGTCTCTCACTCCTTCTCGTCAGAAAAATTTATGCCCACATTTCACAGTCATACAAAATCTCTGTGTGATTGGCTCTGTGAGTCAACAACAGTGTACTATTATACACAAGTGAAACGTTTCATATACAGATATATAAATATATATATATATATATATACATACAGAAATGTTCATTTCAACGCATCCAACAAGAGTAATTGTGAAATAAATAACTGTGAACCGCGTGTTGAATAAAATTGTAAATTGAAATTGAAAAATAAATAATCATAATATTAATAATTGTCGTACAATTTTTCTTTCATCGTCGTGACGAAAACGATAAAAAAATAAAATAGAAAAAAAAATTTTTATTCTTGTATTATTCGTCTTATTTATCAACCAACAAATGAACAGTTTATTTATTCGGATTGTGTATAAAATGTTGGATGATATATCGTTATTCAATCGTTGGTATTTAATTTAATTCTATGACAGAGAGAAGAATAAAAAATTTAATCGTAAAAGTTGTGTGAGTGAATGAAGAGAATTTACAAAATTTTCTTTACTGTGAAATAAAAATAAAAAAAAAAATTGTGAAATCCCAATTTTGTTTGGTGAGTTTATGTTTCTTCATAATTTTTCTTAAAATTCCAGAATTTTTTTTCTCAACCTTTCTCCTCTTTCAGTTGTAAATATAATGGAAATATCCAATGAGTCAAAAAAAAAAAAAAAAACCCCACACACACATACAGAAACAATCATCGTTCGTAAATGTTATTTCTGTTACGAATTAATTTTCCAGTAAAACTCGTTTTTTTTTTTTTTTTTTCTACCACAGAAAATATACATAAATGATTCATCAAAACATGGTTGTCCTGTTTTGTAAAAAAAAAAAAAAAAAAGGCAGAAAAAGAAAGAACAAATAGTCTCGTCTTCTTTTATTATTAATAAAAATATATACACAATTAGATACATATATAGTTATATTAATAATAAAATATTTAATTGTATGTTTCATTGTGTACGAGTCAATTTGATAATAATTACTCTGCATTTATCATTCTGTTTCTCTTTATACATTATTTACTTTCTTCAATATAATATGCATGATCATCATTATCTTCATTACATATATATATGTATATATATATGTGAAAACATAACCTTTATCATTCACAATGAATGACGAAAAAGATAAAAATGAAAAAAAAGAGAATATCAAAACGATAATTAAAATTGTTTAATTCCCAAACAATTGCTGTGATTAAAATCACACGCAATCAATCAATGAACAATTATATAAACAACAAATGTGTGATAATGAATATATTTGTACAGTATTAATAATAACAAAACAATAATGATAATAGCTTTGTGTAAGAATTGAATTTATTTTGCAATACGATATAAAAAAAAATAAATAAAAAATTCTGTAACCATTTTGGGATCGATTTAACAGATTAATCTGTCTAGCTATATCTTTATAACTCTTTTTTTTTTTTTTTTTTTCTTTACACTTTTACGATAAGTAAAGACGAATAGTTTACTATTGAATTAGTCAGTTGGGCTATTGAATTTTTTGAGATAAGTCCAGTAACCTTTTTCTTTTTTTTTTCCTCTAACATTTTTTTGCTTTTACCACAATGCGACTTTTATCTTTTGACACACTATAACACACACACACAGACACACAACTAATTATCTCTCTAATTATATGATATGTTTAACATTCGAAGCAGAAGATGAAAAAGAAGAGAAATAAATGGCCAAATAGTCTTTGTTAATTATATATATAAATAAAATTGATATAATATATTAGACATTAAAGTTACGTTATAATGTTTTGTATTCATTCATTTTACAATTGCATTTTGTTTCATCATATTAAAATATATATATATTTTCATTGTTTCATAAAATAATTTAGAAATCAACGTGACGATGGGGCGTTATACTGGAAAAAAATGTCGTTTATTAACGATGCTATGGTTAACAGCATTTTTCTTTCTTGTTGAAATTGTCGTTGGTTATGTAACAAATTCAATGGCACTTATTGCCGATAGTTTTCATATGCTATCGGATGTTGCAGCGCTTGTTGTTGCATTCCTCTCTGTAAAGGTGAGCTAAAAAATAAATATAAATACATAAACAATTATTATGCCATGAATTTAATATAGAGAGAAGAATGTAAGAAAAACGAATTTTGACTATACATTAAAATTGTTTACATCAAATCTATACAAGTAATGTCACGTTTATTTAACTTATGGTTTAAAAATTATTTTATCATCAGTATTTTTAACGATCGATATAACCTGATAACACAAATACAATGTGATAAGTTTTGTAGTGCTCCAATTATTAATTTTTTTTTCATATGAATTAAACTTAAAATGTAAAGGGAAGTGATAGATAAAAAATATGGCTTTGATTGTTTAATGTAAACTGTTATTTATTATGATTATTTTATATATGTATTGTACTTATTTTTATTTTTTTATTGTAGATGTCGCCGAAAAAGTGGTCAAAAAATACATTTGGTTGGGCGAGAGCTGAAGTATTGGGTGCATTAGTTAATGCTGTATTTCTCGTTGCATTGTGCTTCAGTATTACTGTTGAAGCATGCAAAAGATTTATTGAAATTGAACAAATACATGAGCCTAAATTATTGGTTGCTGTTGGTGCACTTGGACTGTGTGTCAATTTAGTTGGATTATGTTTATTTCATGGTAAGATAAATATTTTATTTTTATATCAAATGTGTTAATCTATTGGCGGCTTTTTTTTTTTTTTTGTCGTGTGAAATTCTGCGATAAAGCAATGAATTAATTTTTATATAGGTATTATAATAGAATGTTTGTAATATCTTTTTTCATTTCATGATAACTCTATTGTTGAATTAATTATTATCAAATTCAAGGTACTTCACGACGTAAAATAATTCATTCGAGAGTGGAAGAATTGGAGATTTATCAAAAATCCTGTTCACCATCCTGTCCCTTTGTCCTTCCTACCACGTCCTACTTAGGTCAGATAAATAATTTCATTATTAAATTAATTTTATTTACTGTACTCGACCAACGGGGTCGTACATCTAACTCGCGGAATAAATTTTTATTAATTGCTTATGGAAAAAACGTGTACAGTTTTTCCAATTATTTTTTAAATATTCATAAATGTAATAGATATAAATGGGATTTAGTTATTGCATTAAATTATCTAATCCTTGATAAAATCTCACTGACTACGAAATTTCCAAAGAATATTACGAAACTGCAATGAAAATCCAAATTGCAATAACTGTTCTAATTTTTTTTTTCTTTGCCACATCTCATTAAGGAAAAATTATAAATAAATCATGAAAATGAACATCTTAACGATTATAATGGGTTAATAAACTCTATATCTGATGTCCGAAGCTTTCAGAGATAAGTTTATTGAGTGCCAGACTCGGATATTGTTTGTCAAAAAAAAAAAAAAATAAATAGCTCTCTGATAAATTGAAATTTTACTGATCTGAGAAAATAAATGAGTTATGATGCAGTAAATAAAGCATATTACTTGATAAGAAATTGTATTTTTAAATATGGCAAACTAGATAGGAATTTATATATATATATATATAGATAATACTTATTATTTTATATATTTTCCGCTTATGAAACGTAATATATCAAAGTTTGTATATGTTAAATTTGTGTATGCTAAATTTTGTTCTTTCATGAAAACTTGAAAAAAAAAAATTCATTTATCTTTTCAAATGTCAAACTACATTCGTTAATAATTAACGAAAAATATTTTAACTTGAAAAATGCTTCATAACTAAATTAAAACTTTGTTATTTTTATTATTGAAAAAAAAAAATAATAATAATAATAAATAAATAATATTAATTGTTCTTTTTTATTGAATTCAGAACATGGCAATGTTCACGGACACTCACATGGAATATCGCGGAGTCATAATAGATTGAGCACATTAGTTGGTACTGATGATAATGAAAATGATGAAGCATACAGACCATCACCACCAACAGTTAAAAAAGCTCATGGACACAGTCATGATGCAAGTCAAATGAATATGCGTGGTGTATTTCTACATGTATTATCAGACGCACTTGGATCAGTTATTGTCATTGTTTCAGCCCTCATTGTTTGGCTAACAAATTGGGAACACAAGTGATTATTATATTTTACTATTATTACGTTATAATTATGATTAGAACGTTGTCAATTGGAAGACGGGAGCATTCTCGTGCTAATACGAAGTCTTTAATTTATTTATATAAGAGAGTAATATATCAATGAAATTGAATTTGAATGTAAAGTATAAAGTCTTAAAAGAAAAACTTCCCTCAATATTTCTCCCTTAATCTAATTTATATCCTCCCTTAAACATATTATCATTTTATTTTAGATACTACATCGATCCAGCACTATCGCTACTTCTTGTTCTACTAATTCTACGATCAGTTTGGCCATTGCTCCAAGAATCTGCATTAATTCTTCTTCAGACAGTTCCAACGCACATTCAAGTAATATTAAATTTTTAATTCAATCTTACTTTGTAATATTAACTATTGTTTCATCATTCTCTATTATATGTCTATGTTGATATGGACATTTTTAGGTAGAGGCAATTCAACAGCGATTACTTGAAAATGTCGATGGTGTATTGGCAGTTCATGAATTTCACGTTTGGCAATTGGCAGGCGATCGTATTATAGCATCAGCTCATATACGTTGTCGTAATTTATCGGAATACATGAAAATTGCTGAACAAGTTAAAGAATTTTTTCACAATGAGGGTATTCATTCAACAACAATACAACCGGAATTTATTGAGGTATGTAATCGCAAATATTATTTCCACAAGATAATAAAAATGATCACATCGGTGAATTGAATGATTGATAATTATTTTTTATATATAGTATCATTCAAATAGTGAAGTGAAAGAGACACCAACGGAAGATTGTGTGCTCGATTGTCCAAAAACAGATAAACCTTGCAATCATGCGACGTGTTGTGGCCCGTCAAAACAAGTAAGTTTTATTGAAAACTAATAATTGGTATTAATTATATTCATCAAGTATTTATTTTTCCCCTCATGCTTTCAGTATTGTACACTGTATATTTTTATTCCTTATTTAATTTTCACAAATCCATAATTGTCCCCATTATAGTATTCTCTTTGGAGAGATAATTTCTCTACAATGAATTCCCAATGTGTTGGAATTTGTTTGGACGATGTTAAATCTGATTCAAGTTCAATGATTGATGACGATTGAATTGTTGATAAATCCATTCCTTCTTTCCATTTTCCAATCTGTGATAATCAAAGGCATGTCATTATTTCTAATATAAAATATTCAATGTAATATTTCAGCAATAAATAATATTTCATGTCACTGTTTGAAATTGTTCAATTAAATTATATAACGTTATGAAAACACATTATTTTCATTCAATAAAATTAATTAATTCATTCATTTATTCCATTCAGGATCGTGAAACACCATCACCAGGTGAAACGCCTTACATGTGTCGACAGCGTAACAGTTTAGCACGATCAAATGTTGCAATAAGTGGCCCTGATCAGCAAGAAGTTAACGAAATGGAACGTGGCTATTTACTACCACAATTCCGTCCAATTATTCCGCCAGAACCTCTACCTTGAGCGAATAAACAAAAAGATAGGGCGAACCAACAGCGAAAGAAAAATTAATAAATGAAAATCTGAAAAATTTATATAACAAATTGAACCGAAAAAATAATAAAAAATGTAAAAGTCAAACAAAAAAAACAAAAAAAAAACAAATATAGAGACCGGGAGAGAGATAAAAATAAAAGAATGTGTGCATTAAATTAAATAACAACAACAACAAAAATAACAAAAATAAATTGGTCGCGCAATCGTAATGCCTACCTCTGATACTCCATAATTCGCGCGTTGCAATTATCACTGTACAAAAAAAAAAGAAACCCTCGATAATTTAAATAAAAACACTTGAGTGATTAGTTCTCTATCTGGATGTAAAAATAGAAGGAATGAATATAAACAAATAATAATAATAATAATAGTAATAGAGATAATTAATAAAGATTAAAGTAAAATAATTGTGTAATGCTGTTCTATGAGAATGAAAAATATTTTAGAGCTTAAAAATACTTGCGGCGTCACATGAAGAGAAGAGGAAACTCAGCAAAGTGGAAAAAAAAAAAAAAAATGTGATTAGACGCAATGATTAAGTTTAAGCTTTTAATCACTTCTTGTTTTGAGGTTTAATAATATTTCTTTCTTTTCTCATTTAACATATGAAAGTTTGAATCAATGTACAGAGCAAAAATAAAACGTCAAGCCAGTGGTCTTATGTGTCAATATTACGATGCTTTTATGTAAAGTAGAATGAAAAAATTGAATATTATCCTTTTGTTTCTACCGATTTCTATTTTATTTATTACATTAAGCTGCCAATAACTCCATTTTGTATACGAAAATTGTTTCACTTATTGGCTCATCATATTTAACATTAAATGAATAAGAAAATAATGAATGAAATTTACGAAAATTTATACAAATTCAAAACATGTAGATAAAAAATATTTCGTGTTTTTTTTTTTTTTTCGCAACACGATGACACAGACACGTAAATAAAAAATCCATTTTGAAATATTATGACCAGTATTCTCTAATGAAGTATATTAGTTTATATAGTTTTTTTGTTTTTTATTTTAACTTAATTTAATACAATTGAAAAATACACATAAATGCGTTTCCATTTTCAATTTTTTCTATTGTTATCCTATGTATGTGTGTATGTGTGTGTTTGTATGTATTTTAATTATTCAATCAAAAACACGATCGAATAGAATAGGACATTTTTTAATTCACGAAAGGCAATTTATTCAGTTGAAAAAAAAAGATAAAAGAAAAAATACCATTCAAAAATATAAAAATTTATATAAGAACGAAAAAAAAAAATCAACCAAATAAGCTTCCTATTAATTACATATTTGTCCATAAATATATATATTTTGTAACCTTTTTTTCTTTTTTTTTAAACAAACACAATTGCTACACCGTATTATTTATAGATATAGATATAAATTTACAATCAATTAAATGAAAAAGAAGTCATGCAAAGACTTATTAAATAAAATAATATAATAAAGAAAATATTAAATGACATTAATGAATGGTAAACAAAAAAAAATTGTGTAGAATGGCGAGTGAATAAAATGTCACCGTGTAGATAATTTGCTGCCAAAATTTTTAGGATCAATTTGTTATATGAACATACATAAATATGTATATAGCGAATCATTCTGAAATTAATTTGACACGTTTGCGTGATGAAAGCGCAGGAAATTAAAAATAAATTCGTGCCTCAGCCAATGATTATAATTGGGAATAACTGAATAAATAAATAGAAAGAATGTATTATTATTAAAATTTATGTAGTAATGAGAGAAAGAAGAAAACAAAGAAAAGAAATTAAGTAAATGAAAATAAATATGTGAGAAATGAAAAATTATGTGAAGTTATAACTGAAATGTTAGTTAGATTAAAAATAACATTTATACATGTTTCATTACTTTTTAATATCAACAACAATATTTTGGCATTTATCGTCTCTAATTGATGTATATGTCATTGACAGAGAGTATGTGAGACGAATGAAGATTAATGAATTATGAGAATTAGTGCGTATGTAAATGAAAAATGGGAAGGCGAAAAAAAAAAAAAAAAAAAAAATAGAATGAATGAACAAATTAAAAATGTGTACGGATAGATGGGAATGTTTATGATATTCGATATTTAAAAATACGAGTGTGATGAAAATATGAATTTTATCCATCAGTTTTTTGTTTGAAAAATGCAAAAATAAAATAAAATAGACAAATATAATACAGGTTTATTCTATTATTAACTGAGACAACTGTTGTGTATAATAATAATAGTAATTTTTTGGTGACAGAATTATTTTACCAATATAATAACAGTGAGTACAATTGCTTTTATAGATTTATCCATATCTTCAATTAAACAGCAGTCAACTGTTGATTAATCCATGACAAATAATTATAAACATTAATATATACACCTGGTATTGTAGAATCAGCACAACCAATTCCCCAATCAACTAAACCCGCAACATACCATTGATCATTTTTTAATGAACACACTAATGGTGCACCGCCATCACCCTAAAACAAATTTACAATTGAAATCAAAAAACATTGGAATTATATTAAAAACTAATATGTAATTGAATATTATAAATATATTTACTGTGCATGCATCTTTGCCAGGCTCGCCGCCAGCACACATAAAGCTGTTTCGATTCAAATTAAAAAATGGACCGAGTCTAGTTGCTCTTAAACGATTTTCACAACTTGTTTCATCAATTATTGGTACAATTACTTCGTTAAGTATACTTTGATACATTCCAGAAAGTCCAAAAGCATTTGAACCCCAACCAGCTACGTAACATCTGTGTATAGAATAGAAGATAATATTAAATATATTAATTCATTTGTAGCAGAGTGGTGATGAAGAAATTAACGATTAAACCTTGATCCAGCGATTGGTGCACCAGTTGGTAAACATGCTGTGTTGATATGTGGACTTGTGGCTAATGGAACATTTTTATCGAGTCTGATAACCGCAATGTCATTGGCTAAATTATTTGAATCATATTTTGGATGAATGAAGACACGTACTGGAACGAAGTCCAGTGGTCGGTATGGTTCAGTAGCTGCTTTGAGATCCCAATCGCCAAGTCTCATTTTAAATTTAAAATTTCTGTAAATGTGCAAGAAATAAATTGGCATTTGTGTAATAGTAAGCGTTTTTGAAATTATTAAAAGTATTTGCATACTCTTATCCAGCATTTATCTATACTATTTTTCAATATATATTGTAAAATATTTACGGATATGGAGTAATTTTGTGAGCAACTGTTAGTACATGATTGGCGTTGATCAATACTCCTGAACCAAAATATGTATTGTCTGGCATCAACAAGGCCACTTGCCACGAATGATTTCCATACTGAGCTGTGCCAAGAGATGGCTTTGTATCATTTATAAATTTACGTTTACCACATGGTGATGGAATTAACTTTCCACAACACCAAACTTCTCCCATGGGACATGACTTTGATAAATCCTAGAAAATTTAATGATAGTTAACTTGAATGTTTCATTTGACGGAAAAATAAAATAAATTCTATGATACAATAACATTATTATTTACTATTTTATTTTCTTATTCTCTACCTGATTTACAATTCTTATATCAAGTCCTGTATTAGGTGGACAAGATGCAATTGGTGCACAACGACAATCAGAAGGATTTGGTGATTTAGTTGTTGTAGTTTCTGAAATAATAAAAAATTGTTTGCAATAAAATTGATGCCAGTTATGACCAGAAAAAAAATTATTACTTATTACATTGTTAATTATTTTATTGTTTATGAATTCATACCTGATCCAGAGAATACTATTTTGTAAATTGGTGGTAGATCTACACCAGTGGCACAATAAAACATAGAAATAAATATAAAACCTAATTTTATACACCACATTATTATATTTCAATTATGTATCAATAAATAACTGAAGAACTTCACTGTTTGTAAGTGTGGAAAAAAAAAATTATGATTGACGGTAACATTTTGTCTATTGGTTTTATATACGAGAACATCATCAGGTACCGTGACATAAATTTTTATTTTGTACTCACCTACATTTAATTATATTTATTTATAGGCCATGACATATTAACAGAAACATTGAAGCGCAAAAAATGGAAAATATAATGGTGTAATTGACTGTGGATTTTTTTGGATTGCGTTAGATTTTTGTCTGTATCAGTGTGATATTGCAACAATAAAATTTCATCATTATATTCACGATTGGTGAATGTAATAATCATATCGTAAAATTGAATTATCATTATGTATTGTTGTAGTTTAGATATCTCAATTATTATTATATGGTGATGAAATTTAATTTGAATACAAATATATACATTCATTATTATGTTAATTGTGACAATAGAAATATGTTCCATGTCATATCCGTGTTATTTAATATACGTTTGGTAAATAGATGCGATTTATTAGCGTTTGAGTAATTGAATTTGTCAGATTTTTTTTTACTTTCTTAATTTTTATTCCATTAACGTCTGTAGTGATCTCATTATTATCATTCTTTCTTTTCTTGTAACAAACTCGCTGAATTTTATTTCCTATTTTATCAAGTTCAGGGTGAAAGAAAATAAATGAAAGGAAAAAGAAAAAAAATATCTCTGACCTCAAACATGCAGAGAAGAAATAAATAAAATTTAATTACAGAACAATTATTACTATTATTATTTTTCTTATTATTATTATGCATTCTCTAATGCCGATTTTCTTTCTCATAACAGTAATAAAGTCTTCAATAAACAAATAATCAATTGATTATTTCTTAAGTAAAACTCTCGGAAAATTTATTGAAGATAAAAACATTTTTCGAAGTTTTTTTGGAACCGTAGAAAATCCTCAATTTCCATTTTAAAAACTTGACGATAGTTACTACTATGCGCACAAATGTACTGAATGAGAATAATATCGGTTTTTATAAATCGTATGATTATTTATAAAGTTATCATTCACGCCCTGAGAAGAATTCTTTCTTCACTTTATTATTAATTTGTTTTCTTTGGATATGAGAAAACAATTGTATAAATTGTTGTAGATATTTATTTCAAATGTTAATTGGAAATTGAAGTTCACTTTGTTTTTGATGTAAGCTTTTTATTTAGTTATACATTTATTTCGTTGATTTATTCAAGAATAAAACGTGACGAAAGGGGCGCGACATGTGTTATTCTATCAGTAAACGATCCTTATTATTTTTCATTCTCGTTCACTCTCGTCGTGTTGGATCGCGACACGTTCACCTTGACCCTGTGTGTCGGACACGATGTTAAATAACGCAAAGCTCACACACAACTTTCACAGTGCAACGTTAGTAAACACGCGATTCGCAAAATAAAAGACATTGTCCAAGGAAAATCATTGCGCGACGTCTTGTATTCATTATCCTTGGTTGACAATCATTACAGAACTATTTATATTAATCATTTCACTTTATATACAAACATTATTCGTTCCCACGAAAGTTCAACATGAAGCAATATAAAATATTTATTTTCTAATATTGGAATATTAATTAATATTATTCTTAATTTACTAGATCTTTAATTTAATATCAATCAAATTATTTGAAACTATTATAATAAAATAAAACATAAATATCTCTGGGATTTTTTTTTAAGCAATATTCTCCTCTATAAAAGACAAATCTTCATTAAATATTGATGGTAAATTTGAAATTAAATAAACAGAGTTCTACAAACAAATAAATAAAGTTGAATAATGACAAAATTACTTTTCATTCAGCTTGAAAATAAATTCTCCAATCAAATTCATAACTCAATAAATAATTTGATCTCCATATGGATCATCACAATAAAAGCATCAATGAATTCTAATCTACCCCAAAATGTTACAATTAATCAACAAAATACCACCCTCAAAACATTTATTGAATTCTAAAATCCCAACACGAACAATATGTTCATTGTCTAATCTCTCAATGTAATTCTTATACCTACCTAAAAACAAGTTCGTGCATGTAGAGATAACGGTCGTTTCCTTTTTAACTGTTGACCTATTTAAATCGAATAGTAAAATCTTGACCTTTTCATGAAGAACATAATTCCATCAAGACAGATATATATATATATATTGTCAAATATTTTGCATTTAATATTAATAAATAAAATAATTTTCATTGACATTATAATTAAATTCTCATTTATTTTGCATCTAACAAATTGGTATGCATGTTAAATTTGTGAATCAATTTACCTCGCTTCGTTGATGATACAAATTTAATTTGGCAATTTGTGATAGATATATTTGAACAATAATCAATTTTAGCGAGGTCGTGGCAGCAAGTGAACGAGCAAACAAGTAAAATTTGTTCATAAACAGCTTTTAGGGCTTTTAGAGCTTTCCATTAACGACCAATTATTGGCGGTGATTTAGTTGGTTAAATATCGTTGTCGTTGAGGTTGATTTTGCTTCTGATAGGGTGGTGGTAGTTAAGGGATGAATGTAGGTAGTAGAGAAATTGCCCGGGACTATTTCATAATGTTAATTGTTTTCAAAATTCTTTCTTTACGAATTTTTTTCTCGAGAATGAAGTGGGATAAAGGAGTCATTGGGGAGCGAAAAAATCCGTTATTCTGTGGAGAAGATTTGTGGTAAATTTCGTTTTTATATATTAAAAATTGTGGGGGTTGTGGGGAATGACATGGGGACGGATCAACATGAAATTAAATAAAATTGAATAATTCGAAAGTTGATGAAATTAATTTTCATAATTCTCCACCCTTAAAAATTATTACATATTCCAAATCTCCCCACGAACAATTAACTTCTTTACAAATATTCAAATTTCACCCCTAAAACATATTCATTAAAACTAAAAAATTGACAAACAAAAATTAATTTTCTCAAGGAGAAAAAATAAAAAATAATTCTCATAACTACCTCTTCAATAAATCCATGAAAATTTTCAAAAATCTCCATGAATTCATCAATCACCTCTATCAATATTAAATTTCCACCCACAAAAATCAACGTAAGAATGTGAAAAAACAAATTGAAAAAAGTAAATTTAATCTCAAAATAAAAAAAAAAAAATAACAAAATAATAATCACCCGCATTGTCCTGCAATTCATTACAAACAAGGAAATACCTTGACCTCCCACGTTGAATTACGTCATTGCTACCACTCCTATACATCGTATCACGACGTCATAGAATATACGCCGTTAAGAGCATCATGTATATATGCACACACAATATATATTCCATGCACATCCATGCATATACATATTTATATATATCGAGTGGAAACGTCCTTAACGGGTAAGACGATATAAAGTTGCGTGCACGCCATCATGATTTACCTTATCACGCTTTGGTGCACGAGCGAAACGTTAACTGTTATACTTGTATATATATTTATTCATATTTTTATTTCTTTTTTTTTTCCCTTCCTATTCCTATTTCTTCGCGCCGCAATTTTTCTTTATTACTATTTCTTTCTCTTTCATTTTTATTTATATTTATTTTTTATTTTATTCGTGTAATTGCCTGGTGAGCACCAGCTGTCGATTTTTTCTTTCCTACTATTTCTAATCTCACTTTTGCATTGTTATTATTTGTGAATCAGAAGGTCATGGGGTTGGTTTAATATTTATTTATTTTTTTAATGCATTTCAATTTTGTGATTATTGAGAATTTTCTTGACGATTGTAGGGACAGTTAAATTTTTGTTGTTGTAATATTACAAATTAATTTAATGAATTTTATATTGCTTTTGTTCTCCCAGAATCTTAAAGGATTGTTAATCATTAAACTTGGTAGATTGAATCCGTAGATTAATTGTTCAAATAATATTAGAAAAATTAATTTGAACCCTCAAAAATAGAAAAAAGTTATCAGAAAATAATAGACAATGAAAATTCCCCTAGCAAACAAAATGACAAACGAATAAAAAAGAAGAATCATTCAACTACGCAGTCGAATCAATGCTTACATCATCTATTGAATTGATTTTTGTAATGACGTAATATTGATCGTTAGATACACCTGTTTATTTTGTGATTAGACTTTTATACGAAATGAACCGCGTGAATGATTTATTGATACGGAGGCGGTGCCGTGAACTAAATTCATCCGTGCACGATATGAAAGTAAGAGAGAAAGAGAAATAAGAGTATATACAAGAATAAAACTGAGTGAGACATAAAGATAAAAGAAAAGACCAAAAAAAAATAGATAATAATATCAAAGTAGTGGGAAGACGGATTCTATTGCTAAAACCAATTTGTCTTCAATCAACAGTTAACTGCTCGATTGCATGTGTGACCTTAATGCGGATATTGGATGAACTTTTACTTATTTATTTATTATTATTCTGATTTAGATTAATTTTTTTTAATAGTAATCAAAACTCCTATTATTTATGGAAGTAATTTTGTGATAATAAATGCTACACACATTCACATTAATTTCTACAAATTCACATGAACTTATGAAAATTTACATAAACTTGCATTGATTTATATGAATTTATATAATTTTTGTATGAATGAAAATTTAGTTTTCCCCATTTTTGTAAATATTTTTATTTTTTTTTTTCACGTGAATTTAAATGATTAATTTTAAAATAGTGATTGTCACCAGTATCCAAGTGGACACTAGAATAGTTGTTGAGTGATCTGTTGAAAAACAAAGCACAAAAATTTTCATTTATTTTAAATGTTGAGAAAGATTTTTTTTATGAAACAAGAATTATTTACTCACTTCCACAATAAGTTTCATCGAATTGTTCTAGGGAGTCGCATTGACACATTCCATTTTTACAAACAACTGTTGATGGAGATGATCTGACATAACATTCGCCAATATTTTCACAATGTTCGCCCAAAACTTGAATGGAAAATTGCAAAAAAAAAATAGGTGAAAGACAATTATAAATTTATTTAATTAACTTTTATAAAGTCCAAAATGATTGAATTACCTTTTCGCTTGAAACATCTTCCATAGTTGTAATAGTAACTGTCTAAACAGGAACAAATATGTTTTTTTGCTTGACAATGCGAATGATCATCAAGAGCCATGCACTGAATAGTATGTGTGCAGTTTACTCCATGTGCAGCCACTTAAATAATGGAGGAAGAAGGAAAATTATAGATATTTTTGGTTCGAATTTGTTGTCGTACTTGAAACTTCAAACGCGTCTCCTGAAAACCTATGTTTTTCGTGAGAATACACACGATAACTCGAAGAAATATCATCCGATTTTGATAAATGACGTCTTATTCTCTTTGTTATTAGTGTCATTATCGTATGAACTAAAAATGTCAAAATCAGATGTTTTTTTCTATTTTTTTATGCCCTTCAAATTCGGCGAAGAAATACAAAAACACGAATTTTTTTTTTTTTTCAAAAAATGCCTAGTTAAGTTATCAATTAAGTGATCAATTATTTGTATAATTGTTCAATTAAATGCGGAAATAAATGATTGAATGAATAATCTCGGCTTTAAAAATATAGTTGATTAATTTGATTTCTTACTTGGTAAACATAAACCTGTTGATGCTGCAACAAATTCATCTTTGCATATGCAAACTCCACTTTCGCAATATGAATTCTTTGGTTTACAAGCCGTGGAGTTGTCACAAGGAGTATTTATACCTGGAACACATACTCCTGACTCTTCATAGTAAAAATCCACACATGAACAAACATTCTTGATGCAATTTGTTTTTGGAAGTTGTTTACAATCCGCAGGTTCACTGCATTTATCACCGACAGCTTAGGAAGAAAAATTTTATTTTCTATGTTAACAGAGAATTATTTATTTAAGTCCTAGAAGATTATTAATAACTAGAAAAGTTTTATGATAAAAATTTGAAAAAATAAATTCGCATTTTTGTCCATCAATCGTTTTTTACTCTTGCCACTTTTGCATAAAAAATAATGTTCAATTTATCATAATAAACAAAATGATTTCCTCACTCTAATTAATCGGGCTCTTTATGTACCCTCAAAAACCCACCCCTATACATTCACAAACATAATAGAGAACACAATAAAAAATCAGAGAAGAGAAATATTGAACAAATATTCCTCAAAAAATATAAATTCATTTATTTATTTATTTAGTTATTTACCTTTCACATCTTGAACGCAACGATTTTTCGAATTCGGATGATACCCATCAGGACAAGTACAAGTATTATTAACACACCGTGAACCAATTTGCAATCGACCATCATTACAATCATAATTTAACCTGCATTCATCTCCAGGTTGTTTAGTAGTCCAACAAAACAATTCTTCCTCAACAAAATGTGATTTGGAATTGCAAACACATCCTTGAAATTTGCATACAGCATCTGGTCCAAATAAATAACATTGTTCATCCAATAAACATGATTTACCAAATACTGTTGTAGCTTTTCGGCAAAAACGATTGTTTATTGTTGGAACAAATGCCACCTTGCATTTCCAATAATTGTCGAGACAAATTGAATTTTTGATCAATGGTTCTTCATCAAGTTCACATCGCTCTCCAATCTCTGATTGATAATGAATGATAATTATTGATAAAATTATTAAATTGAATAGAAATGAGTTGAAAAAAGAATAAAAATTATTGAACGAGATTGGAAACATGAATTTTGAGGTTAAATTGTTATTATTTACCTGCAACACATTTCTGATATTCTTCAGAGTAAAAGTAAGCACGTTGACAAGATATTTCGTCAGGTTGATTGGATGAATTGTCAAGATTAATTCCTAGAAGAATAAAATGATGATAAAAAGAAATAATGTTTGTAGTTGGAAGAGTGTATTTACCTATGACTTTTTTATATTCGTTATCGGCTCCAATTAGATCTTTTTTCACTGGCGATGGATTTATCGGTGATTCATCTGATGATTCAACGCATTTTTTCGATTTATTACACGTAATATTTTTGGTGCTACTGTATTGACAATCGTGATCTATTGCGCAATCATCGCCCTCTACTGTGAATTTTGATAAAGTTAATTGTATTATGATGAATTATAATCGAAGGAAAATAACCAGAGTAATAGATTAACCCTAGTGGATTCTGAATAACCAAAATATTACTGGTTGTAAAATACCTTTTGCTCTTCGTCGACACGAACGATATTCACGACGATAATAACCGTCACTACATTTGCAGATTCCATCACGACATGTACCAGCACCAACATCAAAATTAACGTAACAATTATCCGTTAACCAACATTGTTCATCAATATTCGAAGATTTTGAACATTTACCATGTAAATAATGATATCCTGATACACAAGCACAAAATCCTTTTTTACAAGTACCACCAGCTAATAAATATGCTGAACATTGTTGTGATTCCTCACAAATAGCGCCATAATTCTTGACAACTTTAATTTATAAGAGAGAATAAAAAACAAATTTTTCATTAATTTCAAATTTATTGAAATAATTTTTCTTCCACTCTTTCTTACTCAGTTTTATCATTCTCTCCATTTACCTATCAGACATTTTGTCCTGTCAGTACTGTAAATAAATCCATCAGCACATTGACAGGAAGAATTTACACACACAGTGTTATTTGTTGAACAATCATAATCCCACACACAAAATGGTAGCTCTAAATTTGATCAAGAGAAAAATTAAAATATTAAATATTCAGTTGTTTAATTAGTTAATTAATATCAATTGTTTAATATCTGTCTTAAATATAATTTATAAATAATCTAAAAGAATTACATAATAACAAAGCATCAAAGAAGAAAATAATTTTGTTAATAAAACATGGAAATATTAATGCTAAAAACAAATAATTTTTAATTTCACAGTAACCAAATATTGAAGAATAAATTATAGTTTATTATAATTATTACAAAATTGTGTGGCACGATAGAAATAAATTGAAGATTGTAATCATAGATGTGCGGAAACGCACCCCGCAATTATATAGAAAATTGGAAAAAAATTGTTTCAATGTAAACGAAAAAAAAAAACAAAAAAAAAACGCCAGAAAAATGAAATTAGACGAAAATAAAATTGACATGTTGCGTGTATGAATTTTGATAAATGTTATGTGCGTGTTAGGGAATAATTTTGATATAGCGTAAAGAAATCAATGGTATAAAATTGTGGTGAATAAGGGGATGAAATGAGTAAAAGAAGAAACACCGGAAGTTTTACCTGGAACAAAAGAAGTTGAAAATTTGATGACAAAGCAGAGAAAAAATAAATATTCCATCAGCAACATTTTTATTCTATTACTGAAAACACACTGATATCATTCAGTGAAAAAAAATAGAATTCTGAAATAATTTAAATGGATTTCAGATTGTCGGACTTTGACAGAGATATGATAAAGAGAGATAAGAGATCAAACTTATCGGAATGAATGTGTATTCAATTAATAAAATGATTGATAAACAGTGGTTAACTCTAGAACAATTTTTCAATTCAAATTTGATATTGCTAAAAAATATATTATTTCACATAAATTATAATTTAAAAAATTATACAATAAAAAAATTGCTCTTTGAGTTAGTTAATTCATATTCTAATTGAAAATTGGAGAATAAATATCATTTTAATTGTTTATTTTGTGATAATAAATAAATAATTAATACAAATAAATTTTTATCACAACTTTTTGTACCTGGAAAAAATTTATCTTGCAATAAAAATTCAACTAAATAATATCTAGTTCAAAAAAAAAATTAACTTGTACATCCAAACAATTAAAAAATATATATTTCACTCTATTGTTGAATAAAAGATCAAAAAAGAAAAAAAAATTACTCAAAATATTAAAATCAATTTTTTAAATAAAAAAAAAATTGATTGATTTCACCATCTTCCTTTTTTTTCCTTCACATATAAATTCTTACCTTTCTTTTATTTATCATGCTATCAAGTAATCATGACACCCTAATACAAAACTATTGATTCGCAATTTCAATCACAAAATAAATTGCACCAATATTGTGTAAGTGTGTGTGTGTGTGTGTGTGTTACATTGATATAATAAATGTATATAATACAAAATAACAAACATATTTATGTAACTGCACAAAGTCAGAAAGACATACATTTATTTACAAAATGTCAGACTATAAAGCAATTGTTACAATGCAATAAATTTGTAAAGTACATTCGTGTTTAGTTTAAATTAAACCGAAAAATATACACACAAACAAACACACACACACACACACACACCATTTCTCACAAATTATATTTCCTCCTTCACCTTCTTCTCCCTTGGCCTACATAAATTATATTATTATTCTATTTTTTTTTATTCTTTTTTTTTCTCTTCTATTCGAATGACAAATAATATAGTGAACACAAACAATGTATACAGATATTATTTCGTTTGCAAAAAGGGCGTGCGAAAATAATAACAAACGATAAAAGTAATTTAATAGTAAACTCCAATTAGGAAACTTTTTAATCGCGTGATTGCACGTGAAAGTGCCTGATAAATATTTATTTATTTTTCACCATTTCTATTTTTTTTTAATTGAGATAGGGATGGAGAAAAAAAATTTTGAGGGTTAAATAATTATTGTAGACATGTTGAAGAATTTATTTTTAATAGTGATTTAATTTTTATAATAAATTAAACACTTCTTAATAATTATTTTATTTTATTTTACAAAATTAAACAATTTTTATCATAATTTAATTTTAATTACAATTTTAATATTTTTTTAGTAATAAATATAAATATATTTTATTTATAAATCTATTTCTTTTTGTTTTTCTACAATTATCATTGTGAAATAAATATTCGAATTAATTTATTTACACAATAACAATCCTAAAAAATTTATCTCTGCAAAATAAAAAGAAAATAAAATGGTAAACTAATTTCACAATTAGTCAACTCTTAATTCGCATTATTAAACATAAAATTATGTTATAAAATATATATTTTTTTTTTTTCAAACGAAGAATAAAAAAATGATTAAAGAAATTGTAAAATATTCATTTATGTATGAAAATTTTTTTTATCTACTGCAATCCAATATTTAATTTAATTCCTAACAAGTAAACTTTCATGAACTTTCAAAATAAATTTATCTAAATGTCATATTTCCATATAAAAATATATATGTGGTATAAATAATTAGAATAATTATTGGTTTACATAACAATGCAACACACATACACTGATAGAACTAAATAAAAAAAAAAATAAATAAATAAAAACCACCTTCAAGGATATAAAATAAATTTCGTAGCATTATATGAAAAAATAAAATATCAAATTAATTATTTTCAACGTTACATTTTTCTATCAACAAATTAAATTATGAATAATTAATTCAGCCAGTGGTTTTAATCCAATTATAGTCAGACGAGGTTGTTTCATTTTTTTTTCTTTTTTTCGTCGTTAAATTGAATTGTTTTTGTGGTGAATGAAAGGTGGAATAAAATAATTTTTTTATTGGAAAATGAAATTATTATAAAGTGTTTTAGAGTGGTGGGGAGAATTCAGGGGTTGGTGGTGGTGGTGGTGGTGGTGGCGAATGCTTAAAAGGCCTTTCTCATGTCATGGTAACACGCAGTCGAAAGGTAGCCAGTGAATGAGTGAGAAATAAATTTAGCCACACGAAAAAATAAATAAATAAAAATAATTATTTAAAATTTTAGTGTTTTTAATATTTTCTTGTGTAATTAAAAAAAAATTTTTTTTTTCATTCATTCTCAATATATTAATATACAAAGAATAGAATTTAGTATACGGAATTTATTTTTTTCACAAAATTATTTTTTATCCAATTGTATTAAATATTAAAGTAAATATATTATTTTGTTTTTTTTTTTTTTTTCAACGTTTTGAAAAATGATGAAAATTCATTTAATTTCCGTTGTGGGATTTGTTTGCGTGATATTATTGATATCATTGCCATTATCAACTAGTGCATTAACAACATTTGGTAAAACAAATCCACAAAATCAAAATCCACCACCACCCTCTACACCAGGTAAATAAAATAATATTTAATTATTTATATATAAAATAGAATGAAAAAAAAAAAAAAGAAAAAAAAAATAACTAGTACTGAATTAAAATTAGAATATAAATTAGTTAATTATATATAAAAGAATTGATTAAAATATTGTCATGAATTATTTGCTGGTGAAATAAATTTTTTTACAATTTATTTTCTCTAAAAAAATTGTTAAACAATTTTTTTTTTTTTTTTTATGTTACGCTATTTATTATTTGAAAACACTGTTTCAATATTTATATATGGAGTATATGAAATATTGTAAATTGGTTCTGGCACAATGTAGATAAAATCTCAAAAATAAAAATGAATAATAAACGTAAAAATAGTGAAACGATAAAAAGGAGAAGCAAAAAAAACAAATACTTTTTTATAGCTATGGACACGGTAACGAGTAGAACAGCTTTTGAAATTGGTCGTTTAACTAGCACGGGACACAGCGGTGGGCGACCTGGCATGAAGACTGGCGGCTTAGGACCTAGCTGTAACTAGATTTGCACAAAAAAAAAAAACAAAAAAAATAAATAAATTAATTTAAATTGAAACTAAATGAAAAATTTAATTCAATGATAAATTAAGAAAAAATTGACAACTGGAGAAATAAAAATTAGTAGCAAACACACATACACACTTGCATGTTTTTTTTTCTTTTATGCGTAAATAATTAGCAACATTGCTTGATGCTGAACAACATTTAATTGTGTTCAATTGTTTATATATATATATATATATATTTTTATTTTTATATATTTGGGGAATTGTTGTAGGAAAAGTGAAAGATTGCTGATTTTTGTTAATTATTTATTTAGAAAAATTGTTATTAATTATCGAGGTTGAGAGAATTATTGTTTAAATAATTGATTTTCCGTTTAGGAAATTGTGAGAGTGGAGGAAGAATTTTTTTTTTTTTTTTTCCCATCAAATTTAAATAAATTATTCTCAAACGTGAATTAAATTATCAAAATAATTTTCCAGTACTCAAATTAATTATAATATAATGGGAAAATTCACATGTCACTCTATTTATCAACATTAATTTTCATATATGATGATGAGAGAAAAAAAAAAAACATATCCACATAAATAAATAATTTTCTTTTTCTTCTTCTACTTCTTTTTTTTTTTTTTTTTGCTGAAGACTTCGCGTGATTTGAGTCGGGTAGATGTAATGTGATAATAATCATGAAGAGAATGAGTGAGAGAACGTAAAAAAAATTACTGAGTAACAAAGACGGTCATGAAAAAAAAAAAATAGAGAAATTTAATATATAAGTGTTCGAGTAACGGCGAAAAATATTGACGTTTTATTTTTTTTTTCTCTCTCTCTCTTTCAGATCGATGTTGGGTGAAAAAAAAAAAAATTTTATTAAATTATACAGCAGCGTTATTAATACACCAGAATTTATCTAAAAATACATCCCGAAATAAAAATTAATCGTGATAAATGGAATTATTTTTAGACACAGATACAAAAAATAAAATGATGATAAAATTAATTTTAATAATGGAAAAAGAATTTTTTTTTTTTCTCCTATTTGCTCACATGGAAAATTGTTTTTAATTGTAAATTAATTTGTAATCACATCAAGGTCGTGAGGATATATATATATATATTTTTTTTTTTTCGCATGCTCGCTTGAATATAAATCACATCTGTAATATTAATTTTGCATATGCATATTAGTTCGAGCACTTAATGAAAGATTGGTGAGAAAAAAAAAATATATTATTTTTCTTCAAGTTTTCTCATAATATTTTCACTACAAAAATATTTGTAAGGAAGTTCGAGCACTGAACAAAAGAGTCGAGAAACCATTTATTATCTCGATATAATCCCCCGAATTAATATTTAGTTGGAAAAAAAAAAAAATTCAAGGCAAGATTAACAACGATTTTTCATAAGAAATATTGAATTAAGTATATATGATTATACATTAGCGCAATGGGGGATGAAAAAAGGGCCGCTCACGGATCTCAATCTTTATATTTTCTTTGACTTAACTCACTCTTGAGATTTATGATAAAAACCGTTCGAAGCATTTGTCAAACGATTTACAAATTAAACATAAAAAAAAAATTGAAAGAACCTCAACGACCAGTTTAGAGTGCAAAAAAAAATTCATAAATCCCTAAAATCGCAGTAATTAATTGGAGAAAGCTTGCCATCAATATTTTGTACACTTAGCAATGTCTATCATCATTGAACTAAGAGAAAAATATTGCTAACAAAATAATCCACTCCCAAAGTCATTAATTTTTAATTAATGACAATCAACAAATTAATTTTTTTGAATTCCTATTAATATCCTTACATGCTCGAACTACCTTAATATTCTAATACATAATTATAAAAAAGAAGAATATTATTGATAAAAATTTGTTGTATTGAATTAAAATTGATTAACTTTTTTTCTAATTTTTTTTTTTTTTACACTTCTGATTACAGTTGGCAAGGCAAGAGAATGTAAATCAGAGACAGATTGCAGCGCAATACAGAATACAACATGCATGGCTGATCCACGTGATGGAAAAACACGATGTCTATGTGGCGATTATTCATCGCCAATAAATGGACTTTGTGCGAATAAATATAAAGGTAAAAAAATTATTGTCACTTATCCCAACACAATTCAACTTTAAAAATCAGACCTTTTCCACACAATAAACGTATAATTATTTAATACTTGATCTCACTTCATTCAATAACATTCGAATAATAATTTATTAATTATTTTATTTTTTAGCTGTACGTGCACCATGTAATAATGATGATGAATGTGGTGAGGGCGCACAGTGTATTCAAAATAATAATACAATGACGGGAAAAAAATGTCAATGTCTGGAAGGTTATTACGAAGACAACTACAAATGCAGTGGTAAAGAGGATATAAAGAGAAATATATTATTTAAGATTTTGTATACGTGATTTTATTGATTTTCAAAGGTACATTTAAACAACAGATGTAAATTGAATCTGGCTATTAAATCCGCCATTTTATAATATTTTCTTAATTTTCCTTTTTTTGTTATTCAGTTGAGAGATTGAAGAAAAATTGTATACCTCTGGAAATCAAATGAAATAGTGTATATAAAGCTTTAAGATAATTGAGTGATTTGAAGCATCTGAATATAATTAATTAAAGTAATTATAATTTATTCTCCAGGATGCATATCACTACTGACAAATCCCACCATCATTGTATTAAGCCTTGCATTGATGATTCTGAAGACAATTACGTATTCATAAATTTTCTTGAGAACATTAAATGATAAAGAAACAATGAAGAGCTTTATCAAAAATGGAGTAAATTAATAAATAAATAATTGATAAGGTGGAGATGAATGGAGATTTTTTTTTTTTTGTAATTCTAAAGGAGGAAATATTCCAGTGAGATTTGAAAAATTGGGAAAGATGAAGGGATTGGTTTGGAACTGGGGATGAATTTGGAGTATGTACTTGAATGTGGGATTTTGGGTTGAGCAAACTTTTAATCCCCCATTCCATCCCCTATAACTCCCACAATTTTGAATATTTACAAATAAAATTCTGCACAAATTTTTCACCACAGGATAACGAAACTTTCGCGTCATCATTTATATTTTTACTCTCAACCATTGCAGAGATAAAAATTCTACAAGATAAAAATAGAAACACCAATTTTTCATCACCGTGATATTCCTCCTAAATATCAAATAAACGCTTGAAATATTTTTATTTATCAATCAATAAACAACATTTTTCAGTTCTGCTTATTCGCATAATTCTTCCTATTAAACCGATCTCTTTATTCATCTGATAAAACAAATAAATAAATTAATAGACGTCGCATCAATTAATCAATTAATTAATTATATCTACTAGAAATAATAAACTGTATTTTGTAATGTTTGTATGTTTAAAAACGTGAAAAAAAAAAGGAACAGATAGTAATTCAAAATAGCTTTTAAGGGTCCACGCTCAAACATACACAAACAACTATTAAAAATCACAGCAATTAATTCGAAAAACAAATGAAAAATACGAAAAAAAATTTGTTTGCAAATGCACTTTGTTTATTATCAATATTTTTCCGTCCACCATTCTCATTTTGTCTCACGATAAATATTAATTTCATCAATTATTTCTTCTTAAAAACAACATTTGTCACTGATTGTCCAATTTTACCACCAAAAGTCATTGCTGGAGTTTGTAGAGTGCACAAAACATCAAAACCTGAAGCATAAAAAAAAGCAAAATATGAAATAAAAATTCTCACATTATCGCTGAATAAATAAATATTGAACAATAAAATTGAATATTAAATAAACTGTTTACCGTATTTAAAGTGTTCAATTAATTCATCCTTTGTCCAATTGCACGATGAAATAACTAAATAACTATTTGGCAATAATAATTGATGAACATTTTTTATATATTGTGTACGTTGAACTTGACGATTTTCTGGATTTAAACTGATTGCATCATAAGTGCCTTTATCGTGAACTAACCTAAAATTCTTTAACATTTCATTGTTGTCGATATTTAATATATCGAATGTTTCAACTTTAATTGTTGGTAAATCAATTTGATTGTATTTTAACACTGCAGTTGCGAGTTCAATTGCTTTTGGCGCATAATCGACACCCAATAAATTAGTGAATCCTTTTTTCGCCAATTGCACCAATGTCCAACCATTGCCACAACCCAAATCGATTATTCTATCGTCTTTTTTAATATCTAATTCTTCACTTATGTACCTGTTGATTTGATTGATGTAGAAATAATTAGAGAATTATTTCGCCAGGGATATAGGAAATCTTTATTTCTACTTACTTCACGACTTTTTGAGCATTGTTTTTACCAAACCAAACCTCACCAACGTCACCATAATCCTCAAAATTATTTATTTCTTTAGCATAAACTGTTTCCCAACTGAAATACATGAATAAAAATATAATCCAAAATTCAATCGGATAAATAAATAAAAACTGATAAATAATCAGAATAAATTCTGACGCATACTTACTAATCAAACGTTCCCAATTCTGATGCATTTAATTCTTCTGGTAATTCACCATTCATTTTGTCAACTTCTTATTATTGTTATCTCAATCATTTAACTCGAATTCATGCTCATATACGTGAGTATAACCGGCGCGATTTGAATTTCCAGTTTTAGGTTATGTTATAATATTCATTTTTTTTTCTCCTTCTTTGACAATCTTCTTTATCGACGAATGGAATGAGGAGCGGTGGAATGGACAACAGTGGAGAGAATGAACAACCTAACCTATATTTTTCAAAACCATCTCAAACAATTTCATATTTGTCATGCATAAATGTATGTATATACATATATATGAATGATATGATGCTTACGTGACTTTTACCTGCATAATAATTAGAGGGAAATATTATCGTGTCATCATTGAAGAAATCTAATCAACTATTAATGCACGTAGATACCGTTATTCACCAAAAATTGAAACGATTATTATCAATTTTGCAACATGAATATTTGCAAAATAACAAACATTTTGCAATTGAGTAGTAAGTTAACCACACAAATAACTTTATTTTATTTCATTTAATATTTTTGTAATTATTATAACTGACTAAATGATTTTTATCGTTCATTATTCATTTGAAATAACAAATATTTTTTATCTACGTGACATAACCTCGAACAACACTATATAATATTCATATCTGTGTTTATTATCGTTTATAATATTGCATGAATTTAATAATTTTAATTATTTATTTTTTAGATAATCTCAATACAAAAACATGTACAACAATTCGTGTGATGTCTGTAGCAGCACAGGCAAAACTTAGGAATGAACCAAAAGCGAAAACAGCAGTATTAATGTTGAACATGGGTGGACCAATAAGCACTGATAAAGTCGGTGATTATTTATTGAAAATAATGACTGATCGTGATATGATACAATTGCCAATTCAAAGGTGAATGTTGAGTCAATTTATGCCCAACACAACCTCAAAGACATTCAATTCAATTAATTAATTAAATTATGATTATTCATTCGTTGATATTAATTTTGTGTTTGACTTTCTGTAGTCAATTAGGTCCATGGATTGCTAAAAGACGTACGCCAGATATCAAAAAAAAATATGAAGAAATTGGTGGCGGTTCACCGATATTAAAATGGTCAAATTTACAAGGTGAATTAATGTGCAAACAATTGGACAAAGTTTCGCCACAAACGGCGCCTCATAAACATTATGTTGCATTTAGATATACTGATCCATTCACTGAGGAAGCACTTGAATCAATAGAAAAGTATAATTAAATTTAATACTCCAATAAAATTATTCAATTAATAGATACCGAATATTAATCAAAAACAAAATTATCTACAAATTTATCAGTTGAAATAAATTATTGTTCTACAATTTTAGAGATGGAGTTGAACACACTGTAATATTTTCGCAATATCCACAGTACAGTTGTGCAACTTCTGGTTCAAGTTTCAACGCAATTTACAATTATTACAAGTCCAGGTAATTTTTAAAAGAATGTTTTTTAACTTTCAAACTCCCCAATGAATAATCAAATATAAAATGATTGTTTTGTATATTTTTAATACAGGGGTTTGCCAAATAATATGAAATTGAGTATTATTGATCGTTGGGCAACGCATCCACTGTTGGCGAAGACATTTGCTGAAAGAATACGAACAGAGTTGTCATATTACAATGATGACGAACGTCGGTCAAAAGTTCATATATTATTTTCCGCACATTCATTACCGTTGAAAGCGGTTAATCGTGGCGATCCATATCCAAGTGAAGTCGCAGCGACAGTTCATTTAGTTATGAATGAGTTGAATTATTCCAATCCTTATCATCTTGTCTGGCAGTCAAAGGTGAAAATAATAATAATAATAATAATAATGTACTAGTGAGACAATTTCTGATAAGCAAAGAGGATTGTAGGAAAAAATAGGTATCTGTTTGAAATAGTTTAACTGGAGATTCAAAAGTGACTTTCCCACGTGTATATAGGTTTTCGGAAAGTTTAGATTCTGCTCAACCATAATATGAAGACATGAGTGCATAATGTCATGGGAAGAAGTTATGAGGACAAGAAAGAGTTGAACTTTTTTATTTTCATTGGCAAATTCGTTTTCGTCTATTTCCACTTCTTGCGGATTCGAGAGGAATAATAAGAATTTTTTAATCTATATTGATAATTCTAGTTAGGATTATAGAGAATTTGTTCGTGAATAGATTGAGCTCTGTTTGAAGACAATCGATCGATTGGTTTCCGAGATTTTGTAAAAGCCAGTTGGATAAAAAAGTACTCGCGAGTCCTAAAGAGGAAAATTCTGTCTCACTAAATTTATGCATTCAGATTATTTCAATTGCAGTTATTGAAGCTATTCAAGCATTTACATTCATCATGACCATTTCCTATCTCTCATCTCGACATAGATAAAAATAAAATTATTGATGCTAGTCAAATGTCACTATTAATAAAAATAGATTGACAGAACTTGACTTCATTTACATCAAATAATGATAATAATAGTCAGAATATCTCTTCACTCCAATTTCTATTTGTTTTCTCTCTGGTTTAATTTAGGTCGGTCCATTGGAATGGCTCGGTCCATTGACTGATGAAGCATTGAAAGGATATGTGAAACAAGGCAAGAAGGATTTTATTCTAGTACCAATTGCATTTGTTAATGAACATATCGAGACGTTGCACGAAATGGATATTGAATATTGTGACGAGTTGGCAAAAGAGGTAAATAATTAATATAAAATAAAGAGTTTATTCTTCATTGAAATCATCCTTGAGTTAAATTTTTGATCATCAAATTTGTCTTTTATCAGTCTGATTATTTAAATGATTATATTGTTTTCAAATTTTCCACTGCAAGACGATTTATTCCATTCAACAGTGTGAATTCAATTGATAACTCTTTCAATATCAAATATCAAACATTTCATCTCCACAAATCATTTTTATCTTCAAATGAATTCATTCATTTATTCATTCACTCATTATTATCATTATTCTTATAACTTATTTTGACATTTTTAGTTGGGAATTGAAAAAATACGTCGTGCAGCTGCGCCAAATGATCATCCTATTTTTATTGATGCACTAACTGACATAGTCGCTAGTCATTTACGATCAAATAAACCAATTACTCCGAAATTTACAACACGATGTCCACATTGTGTCAATAAAAATTGTGAATTGAGTAAAAATTGGTATACAAACAATTGCCATTTCTAATTAAAACAACAAAACAAAAGCGAGGAAATAATTTAATAATAATTCAATAATAATAGTAATAATAACAATAAAATATAAAGATTTAATATTACACACTGTAATCTGTAAATAATTTAATGATTACATTTATAAAAAGACAGAAAGTGGCAGCAAAAAAAAAAACTGTGTCAATATTCAATTTATTATTAAACACGATAAAATGAGAATCATTTATTAATTATTAAACTTAATGCATTGACGAAGATTATATTAAAGTGTGCGCAAATGTGCGACTAAAAATAGGATCATAACTCGATAGGTGTCGAGAGGTGGATTAATTATTGCCACTGTGAGACAGTTTGATTGAATTAAAGGATTCATTTTTGTTTGAGAGGAATGAAATGGAGGCGAATTCTTGAATCAATTATTCATGGACTTGTCATTCTAATTGAGAATGGTGTAATAATAGATGAGGGGAATAAATGTAAATTGTTGAACTTTGAGAAAGATTGAAATAAAGAGGAAAATATCGTGTGCAGTTTTTTAGTCCAAGAAAATTATTTCGTTGATGATAATTTATTAAAAATAATTAACAAACGGAAATGGATCATTTTTTCAGCGACATTTTGTCCATTAGTTCGATTTTTTTCCTCATTAATTATTTTCAAGTAATTCCTTCATTTCTAATTCTCTCATTCAATCAAAAACATAATCACAATAATAATTATTCATTAATTAATGCTCTTCTTCTCCAATCAATATAACTCAAAATTACATCCTCTCAATCGAAAAAGAAAGCGAAAATATATCATATTCAAATAAATCTCGCGTTTTTTAAAAAAATAATTCACGTAGTGCTCTTCCCCCACTATCTTTCTAATCCGCGCATGCTCAGAACATTCATTGCGCACGCTCAAGACGTACTGCACCGCGCACGCGTCCTTATCGCCATCTTGTAACATATATCTCGTTGAAGCCCTCAAAAACATCACCCCTAAAACAAAAACCACAAAAATACCCCATATTCGTGCAATAAAAAACTTGAAAATATCTCAAAAAAACAATTAATAACCGCCAATCTAACCTTCAAAATCAAAAAATCACTTGACCATAATATATAACCCCAAAAATAAATAAAAAAAAACAATTAAATACCCCATATTTAAGACGCGGAATCACGTGTGTACCCCAATTCATTGCTTTTATATACCTGTGTATGCATTAGTGTGTGTTTATTTGTGTATATAACGATATAAGTACGACGAGAGAGTGTAGGTGGCGGCGCAAGCGTCTCTACCACTTGTGTGTTGCCGGTGGCATGCACTGTGGCTTTATCTCACTCTCACCCTTCTCTCTCACTTACAACCGTTCGTTTTTCGGTTTATAACACAGTGTGATGTTGAATATTGCGCTCAGTATGCGTCATGCATTGGTAGTGTACGGTTACTCTGTGATATGACGTCACGTGTGCGGTTGAAAATGCAATGCGGCATTGTAATACTGTTTACGTATTTTATTGTGTTTATTGTTATGTGTTGTTTGTTAGAGAATATTAATGCAGTGTCTGTTGAGCATTCGTTTCATCAGTGCAACCATCAACATCCAAAAGCTCATGAGGTGAGTACTTGTTTATTCATTTATTTTTATTGGAATGTTCAAGGTTGTATTTATGGCGTTCCCTTCTGTTTATATTGATATACAAATGGAGTTGATGGTGGGATATACTTTAAACAGATTTTTCTCATTATTTTGTGAGACAGGTTGTTGATATTATTTTGAGTTCTTTTTTACATTTAAAGGAGAATAAATTGGAGTGATGTTATTCATTTACAGAAGCAGTGGAACAAAGAATGACGACATATATTGGCGAATTTTTTTTGTGTACAATATTTATTCAATGTCTTAGCTGCATAATGAAGGAAAAAAAAACAAAAGAAAATTAAGGGAATGTTGAGAAATGGTGGATTTATTAGCTGATGAGTAAATTGGTTTTTTTTCTTGACGGATTCATTGATGGCGGAAGTCCTCGATGTTGAATTGAGTGTCTGAAAAATAAAATTGACATATTTTTAATCATATAATTGATGTACGTTTCGGATGAACTAACAAAAATATTTGGAAAAAAAAAAAAATGTGTGAAAATGGAAGTAGTTCTAATTTCCGACACAATTTTTTTACTGATTAATTATTTATTGAAGATATCGGGTTATAATTCCGCCATTGTTTAATATTTTAGTGATTTTTTATTTATTATGTAGTTGAGTGATTGAATATATTTTGTATGTAGAAGAATTTGTCAATGTAGAGGCGTCACTTTTTTGTTTAACAAATAACATGATAATGAAGCGACATTTTTTAGGGGAGAATTTTACTGTTTTCATCTTCAGGTTTTTGAGAAGTTTTATATTTTCTTTTATATTATGAAAGAAAAAATATTGGAGAGAAAATGAAGTTATCTGAATTTCAATAGGTGAATTTTAATTGTTCGAATATATTATCTTCGTTGAGTTTGTTTATATTTTGTTTTATTCATCGATCAAGTTTACTCACAATTTTCTTTTTCGTTTTTATCCATCGTTTATATTTTTATTTATGAAATGGTTGTGGTTTTTTATTTTTTTTTGTCACGTATAATAGTTGGGAATAAATTGATTGGGGGGGGGGGCGAAAAAATTGCCAGGTAGGAATTTTATTTGATAGAAAAGTTAGTTCGTTTGTTTTGTCTAGATATTTTTTTTTTTTTTCTTTCTTGTTTATTTTTATATATGTATATGTTTGAGCAGGAAAAAATATGCAGATATTCGAGATTGTTTGAAGTTCAATGTTGAAATGAAAGTATAGAAATGTATCAATTCAATTTTATTGTACGAAACTTTTTCCCCCGTATTTATTTCCATATTTTTTCAATTTTCGAGTTTGATTTTTAGTGTTTGGTTAGTCTTCGACAGTCTTTCATCTCGTCCATGAATTTATTCTAGTATTTTTTTTTCACATTCATTTTGTGAAGTATGTAACTGATACTGAATTGCAATTTAAATTTGAATGTGAAAAGAATTTCATTGTGCAAACATTTCTCTACGGGATATATATATATATATATATATATATATACGATTTATTTTTCATTATTTTCCAATGTTTGTTTAAATGTTCAGAAATCACTTGAACTATTAAAATTTGTTTGAATATTTTACGTCCATTTTGTCGAATGAGATAACGAAGAGAAAAATAAAAAAAAATTAAAATTTCCTATTTTTTATTTCAGAGAAAAAATTTTTTCGTTGAGAATAATTTTTTTTCTTCATTTACAACATCAAATATATAATTGATTATTTATTTAATTAGTTCCGCTGTTTAATTATTCATTCAAGGATTTTTGTTGCTGTTAGAAAATTTCTTTGAGCACTGTTCTCATCTTTAAATAATTACTTGATAAAAATTGCAATAATAATTAGAAGGGACAGATTGAATCGTGAAAAAAATTGATATATTGAAGACAACTTTCTCCATCATTTTATTTTCGTTTCTGTTACTGTATACCAGTGCGTGACTTGTGTTCTTTGAAAAAGACCCTTCGACCCTGCTTGTCTAGACAATGGGACGCCAATGATTATTGAACGATTCAAGGGGGGTGGTAGAAAAGAGAAGAGAGTGTATCAAAAGCGAAATATTTGCGAAGGGAAAAATTTTGACAAGGGCAACACTCGTCCGCCTGTTATTCTTTCTTTATTTTTTTCTCTTCATCACACGAATATTGAACTAGAATAAAATATTCACAAACATGTGGATGAAAATCAGGTGCTGAAAAATCGCCATTTAAAAATCCCACAAAACAATTATAAATTTCTTTAACACAATTCAATTTTTATTCTTATTATTTATTTATTTATACATTCATCATAATAACAATAGATATAATTGTCGCAATTTATTGTTTCAAATTTTGCCAAGACAATTTGAGAATAAATTTGTCTCTGTAAAGAAAATCGAAAATTGCGATGAAGAAAAAAAAATGGTGAATAAAAATTCTTGGGATTATTTTGATAAAGTGAATTTGAAATATGTTGTCACGCGTTTGCAGTTATCGATATTTCCATATTTCATTCAAACATGTGTATGAATTTGCATATATATATGTGTCTGCTTACTTAAAAGCGATTTGGTATTAGTATGTATTGAGGGGGTGTATTCACATCCACGAATCCCAGCAATACATGATTGATATTATTCTTTTTTTTTTGACATAGAATAAAATTCTCACAACTTGAAGTTTTTATCGACGTGTATTTATCATGTCTCAGACATATTAAATGTGAAATATTGCCCAGAGAAAAATATTAATAATATTAGCTGTTTACAAACAGTGAGATATGGACTGAGTTTAATCTCACGGTGAGAATGATTTTTTCCGTCCTGTTAATCCAAAATGGGAATTAAAAATACTCCCGTATTCAGGAGAATTGTCTCTATAGTTCAAACTAAAATTATGCAAAGACAACATTGCAAAAAAAATATGGCATGTTGAATACGCGGCTGTTTGAAAAATGAACGATAAAAAACGGTATCACGAGAAACGAGTTCAAACACGTTTTCCAACTGGCCGCACATCACCATAACAATTATATCCCCTCGTCTTCATAATTCTCATACAATCACAACTCGTCAGTAAATACTTCTTTCACATAATATTCTACAGAAAAAATAATGTACAGAAAATAATAATAAAAGATGGACTCTTTCGACACGTAGAAACGCTAATGCCCCCCCTCAATAAAATTAATATACATAAAATCCCACGTGTTTATAGCTCTTACTCGAACAACACTTTCGCCATGAAATGTGTCTATGTACAGACATAATAAATAGTCCAAGTGTCCTCTACTATGCTACTCATTTCTTTTCTCTTTATTCTTTTCTTCTTTTGGTTTTTTTCTTTCTTATCTTCATTTATTTTTCGCTGTTTTATATACTGCAAAGTTTATTTATATTCATCGTTTGATGTGGTTCAGTGAAAGTTTATCTTGTATAATTTTTTTCGTCACACGTTCGTCAACCGCTATTTTAACAGTTGAATAATTTATTGCATTATATTTTATTTGGTATTATATAAATTATATGAACTCATTTCATATTCAATTGTAATTATTAATCTTTCTTCTGTCTGTGCTCTTTATATACAATTATTCATGGGTTTTCTTTTATTTTCTCTTCTCTCCATACATTATTGTTATTATTTGTTGATTGATGCGGGATTTTTGTGTGCCAAAAGACAGAGAGAAAATATCATCAAGCTTCTATTCATGTTAGCTCGCAATTAGCCTATTCTCAATTAACGTCTACGCCTCGACGATAATCGTCTCTCTCGCGGTAGCGTTCTGGTTTCAATTGCACGTACAATTATCTGAGTTTGAGAACCACTTTCCCTATATATATATATATATATATAAATATATAAATGTGTATATGCTTGATGCCGAGAAATAAAATATAGAATAAAAAAAAAAGGCGACAGAAAATAGTGCTTGCGTGTTTCAACTCGTTTCGTATAGACAAAAATTTTAATCATAAAGAATGTTTTCATTCTTTTTTTCTATTCGTTTTCGTGTGATAATTATTCATGCAAAAAAATTTTTTTTACGACAATTTATTATGTCAGGGGGTTGTGTGGATAATTATATATATTAAAAAAAGAATTATTAATAATTATTCGAGTATATTGTATGCATGTGAATTGGATATTTCACAAGAATTAATAATTTAATTATGTGTAACACTTTTGTGTTATTATTTTACATTTTGAATAATTGCTTTTTTCGGATAAGAAATTATTTTTATGGGAATTTTTAATGTTAGGGGGGTTACGTGTGTGATTGTTTGAGTTAGGTTGGGATAAAAAAAATAATTGTTATTGACATATTTGAATTTAAATTAGTTGAATTTGTGTGAAGAAATATTTCGTTTGTGAGAAATGTGTGAGTATCTTTCATCATTTGTTGTTTCTCTTTGGTAATTATTATTTGTGGTGAGAATTTTTTCGTGACGATTTGTAATATCCATAGAAGGGTGTTGTCATATATGTTTGTTTAAATTGTATAAAAAAAAATGGTATACATTGAAATATGTGCATATAAATTGATATTGAAAAATTTCTCATAACTCGAATTATAAATAATTTTTCATTCTGTTTCTTTTTTCCAATAATAATTCATGCATAGAAATTGTTTTATGGTAATAAATCGTATAGGGGGCGTTGACACACGCACACTTATTCGAATTGACGAGATATAAATAATCAAAATATTTAAATATATTGTTTATAGATAGATGAATAATTATTTCACAGTTACAAACATGAAATTTGGAATAATTTCCATTTTTCTTTAATCTTGAATAATTTTACATTCTTCAATAACAATTCGTGCAATAACAATTGTTTATAATAAAATATCACATTGGATTGGTCAACAAATAGTCATTTAAATTGCAAAGGAAAAATCGTGCTTGAATATACTTGAATTTAAATAACCGTTGCATAAATGTGTGGATGTATGTGTAGGTATGAGAATGAAGTGACGTTAACACGCAAAGGGATATGTGTCTATTATATTTTTCCGTTCATCGAGCATTTCATTCCATGAGACGTGTTTGTGTGCGTCAACATCGGCGGTGAGCCACTAACGTGTGCGAGTTTCGTATATCATCGCTTGTATATATATATATATATATATATAAATAGATATATAGGATCGTACAGTGAACGCGAGGGGGAGTGAGTGAAAGAGAAAGATGAGAGGGAGAAAAGTTATTCGATTAATTCCACGTTCGTTCAGTTATGATATCGGAGAACCTGACGCTTCCAATTTGGCACCGTTCCCTCAACTGAAAAGTTCAAAAGCGATTATATTCGCACGACGATTCTCCATTTTAATCGGGCCAATGGTCACTCATGAAATAATAAAAGAGAAAAGCGACAGAAAAAAGAAAAACAAAAAAAAAACGTGGATATATGAGAATAAATGGAGAAGAAATATTTAAAATGAATAAAAATAATGATACAACAGTTGAAACAATTTGCTTTGATTATTTTTGTTTGTGAATAAATTACATTTCTTTTGCTGTTATCAGTGAATGGGTTTATATTTTTTTGTTGTTCTGAGAATGTATGTGATTGCTTTCTTGGACGTTGAAAAACAATAAATTAATTTGGACAATTTTATCAGTGGTGGTAATATAAATTGAGAAAGTGAGTCCAAGCACGCACTTTAATCAATCAAAGTATGTCTTTCAGTTAAGATATTCTCTGAATTGAATCAAGTTGTCCTTTTGATGGAGTCTAAGTATTGTTTTTTGTTTTATTGGATCAAAGTGTTCTTCGTATTGAGTCAAAGTATTATTTTTTATTGAGTCAAAGTGTTCTTTAAATTAAGTCATAGTATTGTTGCTGTTTTTTGTTTTTGTTATTGAGTCAAAGTATTATTTTTTATTGAGTTAAAGTGTTCTTTACATTGAGTCAAAGTATTGTTACGGTTTTTTGTTTGTTATTGAGTCAAAGTATTATTTGAATTGAGTCAAAATATTCTTCTTTATTGAGTCAAAGTGTTCGTTGAATTAAGTCAAAGTGTTCCAATTGAGTTAAGACATAACTTTGAATGAGTCAAGTGATACTAACCGTAAAAATCGGTCCACAATCAATTAGATATTCTTTATCAAGTATGAGTTATCTCTTCTCCACTGCATATATAAAAAAATACTTTAATTTTGTACATTGATATATTTTCTAAATAGCTTAACAGCTATTCTAGTGACTTCCATTTGTGCTTTTGCGTTTAGTTCCACATTCGTCTCCACTAGAGAGATGAGATACAGAGTTATAGACATTATACCAGTGTATATGTGCACGTGTGTTTTGTGCTTGTATACTCACATATGTGTATATACACGCCAGGGGTTACCCCCTGAGGCTATCTCGTGGCCTCTCTCTCTAACACCGACCTTCTTCACACGACCTGCGCCCCCATCGACTCTGCGGTGTTATTTTTTTATTTCGTCTTTGTTGCCTTTTTATTTATCTTCTTTTTTTCTTTTCTTTCCTTTTTTTTTTCCGCCTCTTTTCCTCTTTCATTTATATATATATTTTTTTTTTTTCCCTTTTTATTTGCAATATTGAACGTGTAGAGACTGTTGGATGTCGCAATATTGAGCTGCGCCATGGGTTCTTGAATCAGTAAATATTGCGTAGATATATTATTATTTTTTTTTTTTATAATCAATTTCTTTTTTTTTTTTTATTCCTTTGTAATTTATTCGTTCAAATTGTTGGGATATTTGGAGAATAGTGCACTAACCACCCCATGGTAAACATAAAAATGCGAAAAATAAATCACAACACTCACCTTTTATTTTACAAAATGCGAGAAAGGAAATAAAAAAAAAAAAATATCCCACCAAATTTGCCCATTATTTCACTTCGTTTTTCTCTCACATCATTGTACGCGCTATGAAGGGATGAAATTAATTTATGTGAAAGCTATTTCAATATTCACGTTAAATTTAATAAAAACAAAACAACCAAATAACTTTGCGAATATTTATGAACTGCCTTTAGTTACCATACACAAATATAATGCGAAGATGAATATAAAAAAATATTGGTATGGAAACAAATAACAATCATGATAAATATTTTATATATTTTCATTCCTCATCCATAACATCAAACAGTAATTGCCAAGTTATGTGTGTTTATACACGCAAACGGATGTGTATCGTTAGTTTCACTATGAACATTATATTTATTTATTTTTTTTTTTTTTTCTAGACTAAACCAGATATAATATGAAGTAAATAAACAGAGCGTTCAATGCACACGTATTAAAATTGATATCATTCAGAAACATTAATGCATATTTAATATTTATTTATAAATCATTCTAATGAATGGTTAAAGAGAGAGAGAAAGAGCAAGCGGGGATTTAATTGGAAAAAAAAAAAAGCCGTTATATTTTCCTTCTTTTGATAAATTTTCAATTGTCATTTTCAATTCGCTGCATTTTTATATCACGTATATTGTTATCAAAAGCTACTTTATAATACTTTTGTTACACACATACAGACATAAAAAATATTAAACAAAAATAAATACGAGGGAGAAAACGATAATAATAATAATAATAATAATGATGATGATAATGATAATAATAATAATGATAACAATGAAAATGAAACAAAGGAAAAAATTGAAAAAGCGTGTACGAAACATAGCTGTGTACTGCTGCTGCCCAACTCTGTTGTTTGCACTCTCTTTCTCTCTGTTTCGCTATTTCTGTGTATCCGTTGATTGCATCGTCTACACCCCATACCCTATATACCCAAAACCTCGAACACAACAAATGGAATGGAAGAGAAAGAAAATAAAATAAATAAATGAACAAATGTGAAGAAGGAGAAATGCGAATGAAGCGTAGGTAAAATGAAGTGAACTTCGTGGAGACCTTTTTTTTTTTTTTCGCTCAACTTTAGGGGTGGATAATGGTGGATTTAATTGACGGATTTTGATCGATAGGTAGTGTATTCTGACGGAAAAATGCTAACTAATATAATGGCATCCCTCAAAATACAAATTTATATTAATATACCCCTAAAAAAATGAGAATGAAAAGAAAATTCAACTGTTTTATGTATATATTGACGTTAAATATTCACATATTTTTACTCTTCACTTTTTTTTTTTCCAAAATATTTCATCATCATGTCCAAGTCAATAATGCACTGATCCGTTTATATATATAAACACACGCGTCGCATCGTAAAAGCTCCCACACCCCCGTATTCTATCTATTCACTCTTGCATTTACTCATTTTTTATTATTATTTTTTTCACCTTTTCATATTCCCTTTTGCCGTTGATAAAGAGAGGAAGAAAGTGTACAGAACGTCTCTGGCAGCTGCTGCCCCCTTCGACTTTAAACCACCCCACGTTCTTCCTTTATACACATATATATATATATATATATATATTAGTGTGTGTTTGTGTGTGTAGGGGGACTATATGACATATGTATACACGTACACACATATATATTTTAAAAATGCGACGATATGAGAAAATTTCTTGGCATCGATACTCTCTTCTTTCTCGCAATTTTTTTTTATTCTATTTTTTTTTTTTCGCTTTTTTTTTTTTTCACCTCCAGTCTTTTTCCAAGACTTTTATTGCATCGTATATAAAACGATAGCTCTTTATATATGTATATTCCCCCACTCTTTGGCAATATTTTCTTCTTTATTTTATATTTTCCCAATGGTATTCTCATATTTTTTCATTTCTGTTTTATTTTTGTTTATTTATCGGACTACAAAAACACATGTGGGTGTTTATGATGATTGTAGTAGGATTATTATTCTGAACAATTCTACTTTGAGTAATAATTGGTGCAGTACCCAACAATAGCCACAGCTATGATAATTATATTAAAAAATTGTTAATACAGAAAAAGCTTTGAAAAACAATTTTAAATCTCCTCCAATTCATATTAAGTATATTTTTATTCTTATCTTCATTGAATTAATAAAGTTTTATTATTAAATATTATTAAATATGCTGATCGGATTGCGAAAATAGAAAGCAGATAAAATAACTCAGATAAATAATTAATATATATGGAGTAATGAAAATGAAAAAATGAATTTTAAAATAGAATTATTGATCGATTGAAGAGTAAATTTTAATTTTCCATCCGAGCTTTCATATCCTACGATCGACTTTCTGGCACTAGTCGTGATGCAGCAATCGGCTTAACCCACCCATCCACCCTTACTCCCTCTAATTCTCTTTTTTTTTTTATTTTTTTCTATATATATATCCATCCACTCACCAATCCAATCGACTTTCTGGTGTCTGTTCGATCAAAATAAAAAAATAGTAGCAAAAAAAAAAAAGGGAGAAATTTCCATCCTCTCTCGTCTTCTCAATACATATATATATATATATTCATCGATATATGAAATGCTATCGGTGATTTTTCAATTATTTATCTCTATTTTTTGTACCATGAAAAAATAAAATATCGTGCAATATTTTTTTTATTTTATTGTAGTACGATGATGAAAAAAAAAAAAAAAATATGTTGATGTAAATGGATAAGTGGTGACATGAGAGTGTGTACGAATTTTTATATATATTTTTTTTTTTTTTTCCTACGAGTTTGATTGTGTCCAGTAGCGGAACTGATTGACTGATGTTGATCGGTAGCGAGTGAATTCTGACATAAAAAACGGTAACTAATCGAATGGTGTTGGGGAAAATTTGTTATTATAATATTGAATTGGTGGAAAATTGAATTGAGAGGTAAAAATGGATGTTTTTCAATCCTGTAAATATCAAACAGTACTTGAAATAAAATTTCCACGAATTCAAACTATTATATATCGCCAAATCTAATTAACAAATTCCAATAATGAGCGAGTGAAATCGAGCCGAAAAGCTATGACTAATTGCCTGCAGAAACAACCCCCAAAATAGAATATTATCATTCCGAGAGAGAAAAAAAAATTTATTGTAGATAACAAGAAAAAAAAAAAAATCCACTGCAATATTTCTTTCACCACTCTCACGAATATTGAAGAAAAAAGAAAACTTATCAAGGTAAATAATTAAGTGCGAACATGACTAGAGATAAAAATAAATTTCCGTGGATGACAAAAGAAGGAAACGTAGTGAGAACAAGAGAGAGAGAGAGAGTGAGAAAAAAAAAACTAAGAACGTAAGACATGACTTTTAATATTAAAATTAACGGACTTGGAAGACGGTGATAAGATTTCTTCTTTTATTTTATTACATATACTTTCTTTTTTCTTTTTTTCCTTCCCTCATTGTTTCTCTTTTGCTTTTGGGGGGTGGATGTTCATGAGGGAGTGTAGGGGTGAACTCATTATCTATTCTTTAACAGAATTGACGAAAAGTTAAGGCAAGAGAACACTTGGTTGGATATACGAAAGTTAAACTGTGTAGTTTCACGAAAAAAAGTAAAGTTTCAACTAACGAATAGTCATCTCGTGACAAAATTCAATGTATGTATTCATTTAATATATGTATATTTAAGTTGACCAAGAGTTTAATTAAAAGAATTAATAATTATTCCAAATTTAATTATTAAACTTGAATTTAATACAGGAAAAATGAATTTATTAATTCAACAAAGCTACGCATTTTTTTTTTTTTTGTTAATGAAATATGAAATTAAATTTCGCGGAAAATTTTACGCATTTATAAAGTACATTTTACAATAATTAATTCATAAATCATTGTTATTCAATAGCTGCTGCAAGTATTGAGAATCAATTCACCGATTTCCTTTTTCTATTAAGTGAATTAATTATTAGAACTATTTTGGTAATTTTTTATGGTATTGTGAGAGAGGTTATCTATTTTATTGTGTTTAACAATTCATTTTTCGTTTGTCTCCATTCAAATTGAATAAACCACAATCAATAATAAAAATTAACATTAACTGGATAATTATTTTATAATAGATAATAATAAATGACTAATCTCGATAACCATAACTTAACATTATCTCCAAATTTATTTTTCTTTCGTAGTTACAATCAAAAACTATTTTACAATATTCCATCAACCGAACCCAGCTCTATTCAATTTTTATTACACCATAAACATTATTACACTAACCTTACCACTATCCCTAATAAACAATAGACAACATCGTGATTTCTATTCGTTTTTTTGTTTTTTTTTCCTTTTTTTTCGTGCAATTTAAAAAATTAACATAAAAATACTTCGAAATTTACCGCGTGGGAATGCGACGACCTCTACCTTTCTCTATCATTCAATAATACTCACTCGCTCTTACTTTTATATACTTTGCTTATACAGAACTCTCGTCGGCTCGTGATATCGGCCGATGAATCATATACCAACGACGAATGAAAATATTCAAACAACCTCTGTATAACACTGTGTCACTTGCGCAACATTTGTGTGTATATAAATCTACTGGAGAATTTTAGCTGGTCGAGAAAGGGACGCGATGGTTGTGTCGTTGTCGTCTACTTCGTTTGTCCCTCTTCTATTGTAACACTGTTCCATCATGCATAACCCAAACAATTTTATTTCTTCTTTATCTCCTCTCACTCAATTCTTTTTTTTTTTTTTTTTTTCTCTCCTTTCATTCATTTCAACTCACACAACAGTTGCAATTTTGTAACAGTCTCGTGATGTACATTGTGCATTCACACTGTTTTCAATTCTGTCGAATAACAATTATATAATTTTATTGTAAGAGTGTGGAGAAAAATATCATCAAGAAGTATAGGAATACAATGAAAAAAAAACATGGCAGGCAGATGATGTAATTTTTTTTTTGCGATGTTTGGTGGTGGACACTCTCCAGTTGAAACGGTCCATCTGCAATCTAAAAACTCAAACGGGTTATTCAAGTTAACAATAAATACAAGTCGTTGATGATGGTTGATTTATTAAATCAATTTTTTATTTACCAAATAATCAGGAATTGAAAGTCGAGCATCAAAATTCTATGAAAAAAGCCGTGATTTTTTAAGGTATGTGTAGACCCCTTGACTGGATTGATAGAGCACTTCTATTTTAAATACTACAAATAAAAGAATTATTTTTCTCATTAAAATTTTAATAATCACAATCGCGAATATCATATTTATGAGTTTGTTTTCTATCTCAGTGACGAATTGACTTGACTAAATATTGCATACAAGTTGGAATACCATTCTTTGCATATATATGAAAAAACATGCTACGCCACTTGATTCTACAACTCAAAAAGTTTTCCATTTCTCCAGCTGAACGTGGAATAGAGAAAGAAAATATGATGGAGAAGTAGGTGGGGAGAGTATTTGGGTTGGTTGGTGAAGAAACTTTCTGGCCAAGAGAGTTTCGAGTTTACCACGTTCCTTGTGCAAATAGTGTTTCCCTACTGCACTAAACTTCTTCTTCCTATATCCCTCTCGCAACTCAACTTCGCTATGCATTTTACTCTTGTTGGCGCGGTGGGGTCTATTCCTGCTCGATGGAACGCATCAAGTGAACATTTCTCGTAGTCTCCCTCTTCGCGGCAAACTATAACACAACGAGGGGGATAGAGGAAACCTTCATATAACCTAACCTTCTACCATATATCTTTGTATACTACCCAAGGCTTTCGATCTCTATTGGATAACGTTGTCTGATGGTAATCCAAACGAGCAATGTCGTTAAATGTACCAAGTTTTGCGTTGATGGCTGCCAGCCACTTTCTTGCCAATGTTATTCGCCCCAAAACTTAGAAATGAGATGAAATATCTGTGAATAATTTAACGAGAATGTTTCACATGCTTCTCAGAATTCGGTGTCAAATTTATCAGCTTTCGTTTTGCCGTTTTCTTGTTGGGAATAAATCATTAATACTACCATTAACTCCTGAATATCAGAATTATCAAGTTTCTCAATGTGGAAATTGAGGAAATCCACAAAGGAAATGTTCGACGAATCACAGAGTTTGTTTGGCATTTTGGATACATTGTTAATAGTGTTCATTGAGGCGTGTGGTGCTGACGGGTTGCGGTTGTTGAATTTGGATAATGGCTGTTAGCCACTTTCACAGCCACGAGTTTTCGGTTTCCGAAACTTGGAAAGTAGATGAATATACGTGGATAATATAACCAGAATTGTTGTAAATGGCTGGAAGATTATGGTGTTGAATTCGTCAGTTTGTTTACCCATTTACTCATTGAAATTCATTAATAGCAATTCGTATCATCTTTGTACGAATCAGAATGGGAACAAGTCTCCCGAGCGGTTTATTAGGGATATATAGTCTAGATAAAGTAGTTGATAGTCTTCTGTTTGTTAAATTTCGTCAATAACTGCTAGCCACTTGCGTAGTCAATTACTCTACTTCCCCAAAACTTTGGGCTTGGATAAATAACCATGAATATTAATACCGCGAATGCTTCAAATGATTCCCGTATGAAAATTATGTCGAATTCACGAGATTGTATATACACTTTCTTTTCAAAATAATCCGTTGATAATATTTGCATTATCTTGCTGAATATCAAAATACGTACAACTTTCTCACTATATATATATTGAGGAGAACCCACGGATGGAATCTTCAAATTCCAGAGTATGTCAGCATTCCGGATATCATTCTGGATACTTAGTTGATAGAATTTTGATTGTTCGTTCTCGTGAACAGCTGCCTGCCAGCTACTTTCATCGCCAATTATTTCAGTTCCTCAAAACTTGGGGGAGTGAATGAATATTCGTGGGTTATATAGCGCGTATGTTTTGGAATAATTCTATGGAGATGGCGTCAAATTCACCGGTTCTAAAAGCGCTTTACTTCACAAAATCAGCCATCAATCCCCTTGGATTAGTTATCAAATATCAAAATTAGCACAAGTTCCTCGACACGTACATTGATGAGACCCACTTAGAAGGAAATGCTCTTGCAATACCAGAGTGATTCCCGATTCTGAACGTATTGTTGATGATGTTCGATGAGGCGCGCATCGCTGACGCTATACATTGTTGAATTAAGTTGTAATCAGATGCTTAGATACCACTTTGTCTTGGCGAAATTGCGTACGGGTATATGGATCGTTCGTTTGTCTCTAACACATCTAACCTTATTCGCCTCTACTTCCAACCCCTTACGTTCGATAGATGTTTGCTCACACTTGACGGGTTTCCAATTTGAATTTCAGATTCTGAATTCGTGATAGATCGCGGATGCACTGTAATCAAATCATGTTTATAAGTCGTCGCATGAATATTGGATATTGACAACTATGTTAAATCAAAGATAAGGATTTGAATTTGAGAGTTTGTTTGAATTGGTCTATATTTTTCTTGTCTAACACTTCCGATCACGGAATTCCTTTTTCACAATAGTTTTGGGACGCGGTACAGGATTTTGTCAAATCTTGGTGTAGCTTTTTATCCTACCTTTACCAATCTTCGCTTTTTTTTCTTTCATTGCAAAGTTCATCCGTTTGTCTTTCCTTTCGCTTCGGTAGTTTCCTGCGGATTCTTGCCACACTGCGCCCACTTTTTCTCGCTCCCTCACGTGGGAATTGTGGGAAATGTCTGACGTAGCTGAATGTGCTTAGGCAAGCATCACGTGTGGATAGCTCCAAGGGGACAGTTATTACCAAACTGTGGATAAACCCTAAAACTTGGTGAACTCGATCGGAATATTGATATTCGGATTTGTTGATGCGGTTGCGAATTTTCTTTTTGGCTTAATAAATCAACAACTGAAAGTCAATCATCGACTATTTCCTTTATTTTTAACGTATTATTTTCGTTTCACTTTTTCATTCTTTTTTTCCTCGTTGGATATATGATTTTATATACGGGTGGCGGCAGATGGCTTTTATTGACTACCTACATTGTTTTTTCCGTGGGGAAATTCGCGACTCTGTGCGGTTAAATTCAGTAATATATATCTACAGTGTGACTAGGATCCATTTCCTTTGTTCTTGTCGCGTGTGGAGTGACTGTATAGTGTTCTTCAGGCATAAATGAAACGTGTCTCACTGTTTGAACGTTGGATATCAATGTATATATATATATTTTGTTCATATGTGTGGCAGATTGTGTGTTTAGCAAAGATATGGAGGCGTAGAGAATGAAGAGAAACATGTCTGTATTGCAGTATTACGTTGCCGGTTGTGGCACTGTTGATTTTGCCTCGACATTATTACACCAACTATCTCTTGGCTTGTATGTTTCACCAACAATATTAAGAAGTGGGGGAAATGCAGAAGTGGATGTTATCTGGTGGTAATATTTATATTAAAGTTGTGGAGACAAAAATTGGTTTTTTTCTTTTTTCTATTCAATAATGTTTATTTTGATATTGTATTTTTGAAATTGAGTGATGTTCATGTATCTTTTGCACACATAAATAAAAACTCACTACACTCACTATTTGAGTGACATATTTTAAGGTTAGATTACATATAGTTAACTACAGCAGTGGCGTCGCGCATGCGCACATTCGAACACTGTCATATCAATCTCAAATACTATACTTTATTAACCATTAATAAAATATACAGTCGAGTCAATCATTATTTTTCGAAAGCTATCAAACATGCATATTTATTTTTCACTCAACTAAACTCTTCTCTCAGTTTATATACCGAGTTGAACTACTCCAATTCATTATCAGAACACATCAACCACACAACCCACAAAGAAAATAATAAAAATAACAGTTAAATCAATTAATATCCACATGATAAATCGCGTTTGGAAAGTTTTTTTTCTTTTTTCTCTCTCTCCACATTGAAAAGTCGCGGTTGCGTTGATTGTGAAATCACTGTATAGTTAGAGGTTATACCATAAAGCAACCATGTTCAGTAGTGAATGGCGGTCAAGGCGTTACGGAAACAGGTGCAGTCATACATCCTACATATGTATATATGTGTCCGTATGTGATCAATCATAAAAAAATATCTACTTTCAAGTCCAAAGAATACATCCATATATATTTTATCCTATCAACATTCCCCAATCACATCAATTGTTTCTTGATAATCAGACTTTTTAGATTCATTGATAATGACAATTGTTAATTTGTACAATTAATCTTTGAACATGTTTACAATTAGATGATTTTCTTGGTGATTGTTAATGTATCGTACGATCTATACACGTGTATTGAAAATAGGGTAAATGGGTTAAAGGTGTGTTGTAGCGTGTGTATAAGAGTTGGGTGGGGTTATTAGGGTGGGAATAGAGAGAACGGAGGCGATCGCTTGTTCGTGATGTGAATGTCGATTCAAACTGCTGCTATCGATGCGCACCCACATATAGGCTCTGAATACCAAATGCGTTTGGGTTTGTGTGTGATGGAAGGTGAGATGCAGGAAGGATGGAGGAGAGGGTAAGTTAGTTGATTGGGTAGGGGAAGCGTGAGAGAAACGGTCAACCCAGTGACTTATATATTTAATGTATGGGATATTATATGAATAGTCTTTTGATTGAGGATATTATGAAAGTGATAATGTTGAATGGTGATTTGGATGTTTTATGAATTATTTATTGGGTTTATTTATTTATTTATTTTCTTCTTCTGAGATTGAACAGGTTTGAACGCGATCTTTTTTTTTTTTTGGTGACACAGTGGAGGGGCGAGAGGGTAGGATGGTGGATTTCTTTTTGGAGAAAGTTTTTTTCTTTTTCTTTGAATTAATTTGGTGGGAAATTTTTTTTTATTGATGATTTTTTTGTTATTCAAAAATAATTGAAGCCATTTTTTTTTTTTTTTTCGTTCTTTATGTTTAATTGTTAAATGGTTTGAGATGAAATACTTGAAATGATTTTTATTATAAATGTCGAGTGCGTTTAGTTATAGAAATGTGAAGATTAAGATTCGACAGCACCCTCTCTATCATCCCCTATTGTGCTTATACGTAATCATACATTATTAATTTAATAGTAGACGTGGAAAAATTGTCGTTAATGTTGCTCTGAAATTTTTTCTAATTACATATTAATTTCTCAATTGTTTTGTTGAATATCTTTTCTACATTCATAATTTTTTTTAATTTTTTTCCTTCTCTTATTTATAACCATAAGTTTGTAATTTTATTTTTTTCACTATTAAATGTGACAATTATCCCCGTGAGTTTTGAATGGGGGATAAAAAAAATATACACACATTCATGGATGAAGAAGGATAATAATTATATTCATATAGGAAGTGAGAAAAGGGTTTTGTAAACGTGTGCATAATGCTAGGTGCTTTAGCACTTCTCTCTATATACATCTACATAATTCTTTTTTTTTTTTTTTTTCTACCCCCTTTTTTCCATCTCGTGCCTCAACTCTGCCTCTGCAACGTTTTATAGTCCTCCAAAACACACCTTCGAAAGAGTTTTAATGAGATGTTTTTCTTGTTTTTTTTTCTTTCCTCTACTACTACATCTTTTTTTTTTTTCTCATATTATTTTGCTTCAAACTCGTGTCTACCGTGTTGAAATGCACTCGTATTATATATAGCGAAATGGATAGGGGAATTGGGGTGGGTTGGTGGGATAAGAGGTGAACTAAAGCGTGAGCAAAAGTGCACGCGTGAATATTATACATGTACATTTATATATAAATCCATTTCGCATTAGGAATTCTTTCACGAACTCTTTGAAAAGAAGATGGAAAAAAAAGAAAAAAAGAGGGGGATATGAAGAAAAATAATGAAGGGATATATAGGGTGGATGGGGGTTAAAAAATGGTTATATATGCTACATGCATTTTTCATTTTGTCTTTACTATTTTTCTTTCATTTATTTTCCACTTATTTTTTTTTAAAAAGAGTTTGGTTTATATATAATATTTTACTGGATGAAATTGGTGATATTGTTGAACAGTAATGTTTACAGTATTCAAAAGCACTTCGCTTTTATTTAATGGTGGAAGTTGTGAGGGGGTTGTTTAATATTTGAAATTGAATTTTGTTTATTTAAATTAGAAACAAAAATGATTTTTTCAAGCTGGCTAAATTTATATCTCTGGAATTAATCAATCAATTGAGTTCGAACAAGTTTCATCAGTTTCATAAACGGATTCTCCAACGCCCTAACTAAATTCATAACAATCAAATGAAAAGAAAGACACATATTTTTTTTTCTTAATGAAAAATTCACGTTTTCACCATCAATCCAATTCCCAATTAACCTTCAACACATAAACCATCCCCAACATTCTTCTTTGTTCTCACGTAAAAAAAATACCAAAATAAAATTCCCATAAATATTTAATCTTATCCGTGATACTCTTTTCAAAATTGACCGTTTAATCTTAACGACTTATCTATCGTTTCTATATCCCTCTTGCTTGAGATAAAGAATAAAGACGAGGAAAAAAAAAAACAAAAACAAAAGTCGACGACAGGGGACAAGAGCCAGACGCTTCTATTTCACGACAAGGCAAGGGCTTAGAAAATACTACGAAGGGTGGAAAGTTTGAGGGGGTGAGGGTGATCGATGACCCGTACCAGCGATATCCAACGAATATCCAAGAGAGCACTTTTTCTTCTTTTTATATAAACATTCTCATTCTTTCTTTTTTTTTTCTTCTTTCTTTCGCTCTGTTACCATTTATTTTTGTTTATTTTTCTGTCCGCTATTTCCTTGTATTCTTTTTTTTTTTTTTTTTTGTACGCGCGCGATCCTTCAAGTAATGGGACAAGGGGAGTGATGTCAGTGTGATGTCCCTTGTCCGCTTGATAAGAAAGCGAAAGAAAAATAAAGAAAAAAAAAAAAAAGAAGAAGAAGAGAATAAAATCGTATGAAAAGAAGTGTAATAAAAGCCACGGTGAAAAATTCTGCGGATGTGTCTTGACAAAAGAGGGTTAGTAAAGAGGAGTGTTAAAGGTGGAAGTAAACGAAAAGTTTCAAGTTAACGTTCTTCTCTTTCGTATCTTTGTTCCCCTCCTTTTTTTTTTTTTTTTTGTGTGGATGTGTGTAGATGTGAAGAGAATGACGTTGACGAGAAAGTTACTAAAGAGGATTACATTCTCTTAGGTTAGACATTGGTGAGACGACGACTTTGGGCCTGGCGCGTAAAATTGATTATTGTCATGCGCAACACCAAGTGTAAGGGAATTGGGTAGAGAGAAGAAAAAAAAAAAAAAAAACATGAACGAAGAACGTTATGCTATCGCTATGACGCGCACGTACAAATTTTATTTTCATGTTTCAACGTTGTCATTTGCAGTTGAGCAACTCAATTTTTGTTGCGCACAATTTTGTTATGGAAGTCGAGAAGTTAGGCAAGGGGATATTGGTGTTTGAGTAAAGATCATTTTCTTTTTTTTTTTTGTTTTTCGGATTTTTTATTGGATGTTGGGGATGAGGGATTTTTATTGATAGGTAGTGGATTTTGGAGGTAAAGCACTGGGGAATTGAATGGTTATGATGGAAATTGGAAATGATGATATTATAATGGCGAAAAAATTGATTGAATGAGAGGGGAATTTTTTTTTCGCTTTGCTTTTTTGTAATGGATATTTGTGGGAATTGTGAGATTGGCTTTCCGCGATTTTCATTGCATTTTATTTTGGATTTAATTGATGGATTTTTATTGGTAATTAGTGAATTAGAGAGGAAAAACGGTGGGAAATTTAATGGTGAAGAGAAAAATTATGAATAATTATTTAATGACATTGAAAAATGTGATACAATGAGAAAAATATTATTTTTTAATTTTTTAAGATTCTGAAAATTCGCAAAAATTGTTTACATTCAATTGCATATATCTGCGAATTTTATCGTTCAATTTTAATTGTTAACCAGTGAATTCTGGAGGAAAAACGGTGAGTTAGCGAATAGTAATGAAAGAAGAACTCCAAACTCCTGAATAATCCTTCATATATATATATAACAAAAGTTGACAAGAAAGTTACTGAAGCAGACTGTATTTTCTTACAGCTCAAACATCACAAACGACAATTGAGCCTGGCGTTAAATTAATTATAATCATTTTGCACGTATACAAATTTAATATTTTCACATTTCAACTCGTCATTTAAAGTTGCAAAACTCAATTTTGTTCTTGTAAATTTTTTTTCTTTTTTTTTTTTTAATTGCTTATCTCTACTTCAAAATTTCATTAACAGGCATAAATATTTTGGTGAATATAATTTGCAAAATTGTCACGTAAAATTTCAAATAAAAATTGTCTATTTTATTTATTTATATTTTTTACTACAAACAATTGTGATAAAATAAAATTAATATATTAATTTATTTATCGAATAATAATATGATGTGAACAGAAACATTATTTATTGACAAGTATATTTATTTGTGTCACGCGGATGAGTATTATAATGTAATAATACAGTTGTTGTTGCGAATCACTATTGAGAAAGTTTAATGAAAGCTGACAACGGAATCATCATATATTGCACGGTTTCATGAAGAAATATAGAGACATAATCACACAGATGGTAAAACTCATCATCAAATTGTTGTTACTATTTTACTGAAACTCCAGGTGTTTAAATTAATCGAAAGCGTGAACTAACGTTTATTTAAATATACAATAAAGTAGAGAATAAACAAAAAGTATTTGTGAATTTATTTGTTTGTTATTTTATTATTTTTTTTTTTTTCAATCTATATATAAAAAGATTTATTTGAATTGATATATTTTTTGTTCAATAAAATATAAGATGGTGGTAGATAAATTTTTTACATCCCTTATTTATCAAATGTGAAAAACAATTTTATTTCAATCAGACGTTTTTTTTTATATTTATATTTGCCATATTGGAATTAGCTATACAAAATTTTGGAATTTTCACTACACATTTGTATTCAGCGGACCCCAAAAACCCCCAGACAGATTTTTTTATGATGACACATCTGATGATGTGACAAACTGTAAAAGGATTGAGGGATGATTTTAATTTTAGTTGAGAATATGGTGAATTGAAAATGTCATAACTCACACATTTTTCAATATTTCTAAAAAATTCTTTCACCTACTTATTCTCGAAGCGTTGTAGAAAAACAAAGTGTATCATAAAAAAATCACAATTTCTTGAATTTGATGCCAAATATTGCATCACTAATATAGAAAATAATACGTTTTGTATTTAGATATTTTAGTATTGCAATATTTCAGTGAGTACATATACACTCTCTTAAATATTGCACGTTTATTTAAACATTAATATTAAGTTCATGAAAGCTCCGGGCGGGTATACAAAATCTTGACTAAGCCAAGTGGTAACTCCTAACTCTCCTATTTCTCTTCTTTTATTTTTTTTCTTTCTCGTTCTGCTTTTTCCTCTCTTTACCCTTCCTCTACTCATAAAATATTCCTTTTGCGCACTTCCTTCGTGTATACCAAAGAGAATAAACTCATCACGTAGAGAACTTTATTGAGATGAGATGCAATAATAATAATTATAATGATAATAATTATTATTTTATAAAGTGATGAAGATTTTATCTGTAATTTTTTGCCATTGAAATAATAATATTGGAATTATTTTGTCGTAATTATAATCGCTTGTAATTTCTAAACTAATTAATTATTATTAATAATTAACGAGTGAATTTCATCGGAAAAACGATAATCAATCCATCAACAATAATGAAAATCCATAATTAGAATGTTGAACTATAGAAAAACTAACATAAAGAACAATAAAAAGTCACTTATCTATCGTTTAATTATAAAACATTATCAAAATAATATTTCCCATATTTAATCACCCATATCTCGTGATCAAATTAACCAATTGTTATCATTAACCAGTGAATTCAGACGGAAAAACGCCGCGCAATCGAACAACATTATCAGAAATTATAAATCATCAATATTTCATCCCTTAAAATTGAATTAAAGATAATCCAGTACTGCAACACCTGTAAAATAAAAATAATCCTCCTAAATATCAATTAATAATTAATCAACCACTATTACACACATTTTTTCAACCCTTAAACACATTTTATATCCCTTCACACACCCTTTCAGAATACAAAATAAAAATCACTAGCAACATATGTATATTTATTCCAACTTTCATCTATATACAAATACAAACAACAATTTCAATTGTATGTATTATGCATATCTTCTTCAACATTCACTTCTTCCATTCTCGCATTTCCACTTGTGCCTTTAACGCCCTCGATATAATATCCATATTCGTATATATGTCTAAAAAGAGAGTGTACTACTCTAGAGAATATAAGTGAGGTGAAATTACATGAAAGCTAATGTATATTGCTAGTTGTCTATATCCATTTTCAAATGTAGAAGGACATTTGAGCAATTTCGTGAACATTTAAGTGCAAATTATAATGGCACATTTCTATGCTTTCAAGGCGATTCAATGGTCTGCTCATGATGGTTATTGCTACACGAAAATGTTGTTAGTAAAGTTCCTATAGTGCAGTATATAAAAATAAATATATATATATATATATATTTATTTAATTCATATTGGATTTTATTTTTTCATTATTTTAGTTTGCTTTTTATTCTAACTAATTTTTTGTTTTACTTTGAGAGTAGAAAAAAAATGTGAAAAGTTTGTGAAAGTTTAGTGTATTGTTTTGGGTGTTAGAATTTTGAAGGGTTGGTTTTGAGGGATGGTGAAAAAAAAAAAAGAAAAATTGAAGTTGCTCAATGTAAATTTTAAACATTATTTTATGCACTTCTGTATAGGATTTATTAAATTTTTTATTATTTATTTTCATTGATAGTTTTTTTTTCTAGTTATTTATAATGTTGTATTGAAGATGGGTGTACTCACTTATATTGATTGTATTTAATTATTTAACATTTTTGTTCATCAAACACAAATCAAAAATAAAACGAGTGTTTCACTGTTGTCAAACTTTTATCTTATGCAAATAATATTTTATTTGTTGAACAGTGATTTTAATTTATCCGGGAAATTATATTCAACTGAAATAGCTTGTTTATTTATTCATTGAAATATTCCGTCACTGTTGTACAAACAGACATGAAAATTATTGAGGCAAATGATGATGTTATCTGTCGATCATATAAACATATTTAATTACATTGTGTTCGTCAACAATTTCCCTCATTTGTATCGTATAATTGAATTTTAGTGATTGATGAATAGCGCAATTTATAATGAGTTAAAAATAATTCGAATAATAATATTATTAATAATAATTTCTATGGAATGAATGGAAAAAACATTGTTTTTTTCAGCTTTAGAATAAATTAACATTTCACTTCACTTCAATATTACAATTCTCATTGGACAGAATATTTCTAGCGTAATGGTTGGACATGATTACATTTATTATGAGCTTTTGAAATGTAGAATTTTTAATTATCCTAATGGAGAAGTTTGTCGTTAAAGCCGGAAATGGGATTGTAAAAAAAAAAATAAACACGTAGAATAAACTAGCGAGTGGATGTATAGAAAAAAGGGTGTTCTGATTTTTCATTTTTTAATAATTTTAAAAACAATATAAATAATCCAAGTATAAATATAATCTCAGTTCACACCGTAGAGGATTTTCATATGAATCGAATGAGATGTGAAAGAAATCAATTGAACAGTTAATTTTTGAGATATCACAGCAGCCAGTTTAAAAAATATACCCGAATAAAAAACCGTTATAACACTCACGTTTTTGTAACTTTTCATAGAAATTATTTTACTCACTGTTTCTATAATAATACTATGTAACATGGAGAATAATCTTCATTTAATTAACCTCCAACCCTTCAATCATGAAAATGATAAATACGATGAATAAAAACCACTGATAAAATGAATTTTGTCCGGTCAATGCAGCTACACATTATATTCATGTGTTTATCGGTTTTCATGATGCGACGACATAATAGGATTGGAATAGAGGTGAAAAGCGCCACAGGGTTGAAAGGGTGATGGCGGGAAATTTTACCGTGAAGGCCATTGGGGAAATGTTAAAATGCTCGTTTCCATTTTCGCTTCCGGACGATCGACAGTTGAGCTTCCACGTTGCAACCACACGCGAACACTTTCCGGGTGTATGTACGCATTTTCACATTTTTAAATTGCGATTGATGGATTGACGTATATTGATAAAAATACATAAAGCCTACATGTATTACTGGAAATAATAAATACATATATAATACAACCTCATCAATACTATGAAGTGAAATGAAAATTGGCTTTTGCCAATTTACGTAATTAATTGGTGAATATCTGGTGGACCAATGAATATACTATTTTCGCTACTCTGGTTTCAAGCCAATCAAATAATATCGTTTTCAATCAGTTGAACCAATTTAATTGTAAATTGATAATGATAAGAAAGAATATAGTGGAAGTGTTGGATGTCAAGCTGTATTAATTGTGATAAAGTCATCATGTGAATTTAGTCACTGTGTGGAAATGGAATATTTAGTGGAATCGTTTATAGCTTGAAACTGGTATGGAAAGGGTTTATATCAGGGTGAAACGGGGCGGACAGTGAGAATTTTAGAAAGAGAATGTGAAAACGAAAAGGAAAAGTGTATTATGCATTTTGTGTGATAATTAGTTGCTGAGATATTGTCAAGTTAACTAAAAAGTTTTAATCTCTTGAATAATAGTGTGTAATTCGAAAACAATTGATAGTCTCACAGATGTTCACTATCTCGTATTTTTTTCCCACATTTCTACGACTCTTCGCAATCATATTGAGAGAAAAAAATTTGTAAAATTATCAACCATTCTCGAATTACAGACTATTGTTTATTAAATATCCGGACACAAGATTTTTTAATAAACTCATCAATATCGCAGTTGAATTATCCTTTGAAAAAAAGGAGAACAAATAGGAGCAATTAAATTCCATTAGAATCTAATTAATTTCGAAATTCATCAGCGATTGTTGAATATAACACTGGAACTGTTGACTGCTTACGTAAATACATAAAACTATCGAATTTCTCGACCGGAAATTCGAATCAATATTTGATCAAGAAGTTGCGCAAACCCAATCCATATATGCATTAGGATAATAATTTCATCATTATCTCGAGTAGCCAGAAGTGCAATCGTATATTCCGGTAGTAGGCAGGACGGAACCAGAAGTGAGGTTGATGTTTGGATTTGATAGACGGAAGCTCCAGGCTGATTTATCCTATACACATGCCATGGTAATCTCTATTCTCCATTATATCTCTCTACCTCTTTCATTCAATGTTGTACTCTCGGTCCTTTGTTGATTATGCGTATTTTGGTATATCCGTTGGATATAGAATGGATATTCACATGTGGCGTAATATTATCTAGTAAATTGTCGGCTCGTCACTTATACGATATCTGGATTTTCGTTTTATCCACCAAAATGAATGATTCATTCAGATGAACGGAAATATTATGGATAATCGATCAGTATCATCAGCATTGATTTGGGATGAGTGAATTCGAAATACGACTGCTCGGATGCTCTAGTGGATTTTTAATTCAACGTCATACTCACGAATGAATATCATACATCTATTATTCCAGAATTTGTTACGGTTGATGATTAATTCATTCAGAGAATAATTGATGCATCCTTTGCACCAGATTCTCCATAATAGATACTGATTCCGGATAAACTGATGAAGCTATCCAATAAACCTTCTACTCTTTCTGAGGGCTCGATTATTTATTGGAAATATTTTTATAAGAGGTACGAATTTGTGTCAACGTGAATAAGCTATGCGATGAAGTGTCTTGTATTGATGGAGATTTAGAACATTTCTAAAGCTTCTTGTGCTAGAAATATTTCGAAATAAGTACGGATTTGTGCGAAATCAGCCATCAGGATGTATTATACAACTTGTCCGTTTCGATTCACAGAAGACAATTATTAATCAACAGTAAAAGCTAATAATTTAGATTGAAGAAGAATCGGAAATATAATTTGAAAATTCTTGCTGTCGTCTTGGTTCCATCCACGGTAATATCACCGTAGTGAAGGAGATTCCGAAATGGACGTGCATTCAACCGTGTGCAGCGATAAATTCCTACCGTCGCCGGAAGCAGCCGGAACGATAGTCGTGTGATATCGGATAAGAGTCACGGGTTTCTCTCTCCCCCAAGTCTTTTATACAGAAGGTTTGGTAGAATAGCGCGGGGAAGACTCCCAGTGCTGTGATCGATTTATCCAAAACTTTTGCGCTGTCTGATAGTCTTCGGGAGGGTGAAGAAGCTGATGGGGTTTAAACACAGAGTTGATCGAAATACATTTCGATGCTTGGCCGGGATACTGGTTTCGGACGAGCGGTGTAGCTTAACGGAAACTGCTTGTCGTGATTAATTGCACCAATGTCCCAGGTCAATGGTGGTCTTGGATCGATATTTAACCTTTCCAAACACTGCCAGATAATGATAGTTTTGATGCTATCATTAGCCTCATTTCCGTGAATATTTCCTTAAAGAAATGGAGTGAGGGGCTCGGAATAATAGCACTGCTGTACCAGGTGACTTTTAAAGCCCACAAGTTATCGATGCTTATTACATTATAAAAATAATCCGACAATGCCATAAAGTGGGTGATAGCATTAATAAAAGAACTGGAATAGAAATAACATTCATCATCCTTGGGATATGAACTATTATAAATATTGCGGAATGAAATTGCGACAATTCCATGAAGGACTTTGACATTCTAACTCATAAAGATCATCTTTCAATTGCATTCTGATTTGGCACTGAGTTAATTACCCTGTGCGTATTTTTCATCGTTTGAAACATTGACTTCCAATAATTGCATTGGAATTTGACGTTCCAATTTGCACCAATTTCAGAAGTGCACTCTAACGAATAAGTTTGACGTTGCAAAATCCCAATAGAATATATGTAGTTAGTTCATCGTGAAACCTTTTAGAATCAATTTTCAGTTTAACAATATTGATATTCAAATGGAATTGATGGAGATTATATGATTCCCTATTGGGATTTATTAGGGATAGGAGTTCAGGAGTGATGGTGAGCATCCTCGATTCATCTCTCTCTCTCTCTCTCTCTCTCTCTCTCTCTCTCTCTCTCTCTCTCTCTCACTCTGCCAATTACGTTAATCACTGGACAAATTCACTGGCTCCGGTGTTACGCCTTTACATATATGTCCCACTGGGTTGTTCACCATCCCTCAGTTCTGAAGTCATATTATTATTATATATATATTTTATACGTGCAGATATGCACACATACAGATAGTTTGGTGCGGAACGACCTTCTTATTCATCCAACGTTCGCGCACTCGCGCTCGTCTTAGTCGAGTTTAACCGAGCATTAGCAGCATAAATCAAAACTTGGTTGGGGGTCTAACTTCCTTCTCTTGGTGTTCTACCAAGGTTCCGTTTCACTAGTTGTCGTCGTGGAGTCTCCAGTATTCGTGGTATTTCATGTTCAATTCTCCTGATGGGGTAGATTATCTACCAACCCAAACCTCATTATCTCGAAGTGCTTTATGTTTTTTTTTTTTTCTTTCTTTTTAGTCTTATTTTTTTTTGTCCTCCGTGCAATTTTTTTCCATCAATTTCAATATTTCCTGGATGAGATTGTTTGAAAGTGATTGAAACGACATTTTTTTGAATTCATTATTTACTGTAAACTCACGATGATTTGATCCAGAATGTTGGGTAGTTTGGTTTAGTTTCGGATTCAACCGAATAGAAATAGCATAGTAATTAGTGTTATGAATTGATAGTTTCATATCGGTTAAACATGTATCTGGTTTCATTGACCACAATGATTTTGCATTGCTCATCAGCCAAGAATTTCGTCAACAAACTATCAATACAGATATTTAATCGTAAATCTGATTTCTATGGTTAATTATATTCATGCAAACGTGAATGAATTCATGAAAAAAAAAAAAAAAAGCGCTATTGAACGAAAAATTGTAAAGAATCTTTTGAAAATTCGTAAATTCAATTCAAGTGCACCAAAATGCCGTGAGAACGAGGGAAAAGAGGGTTTGGCAGCTTCTGCTTTTCATATTTTTTGTTTTACTTTGAATCAAAAGGTAATTTTGGGCTGGTTGACCGGGCATTGATGGGCCAAGATAAAAAAAAAGAAAAATCCCCGGCTGTAAAAACAGCATATGAGGGTTTGTAGGGTGCCATCCTCATTTTCATTCATTCAGAATTTTTTCTTTCCATCGTGTTGCACTGATCGTAATTGAAGATTGCGCGGATGACATACAAGACCAACAACTCTGTTTGGTTGTCGGGTTTTGACGGGATGAGAAGAGTTTGTTGGATGGAACAAAAAAGGAAGAAGGGTAGATCGTTCTTCATATAGCCTCTTTTCCGGTATCGTCCATCTTCATAGAATAGCCTTTCTCTTCCCCCACTTTTGCCTTACTGAAGAAGCTTGCAATACACTAGCAACGCATGCACGGGATACATTGGCCGTTGGGGTTGGAGTGTACGTTTTAGTGGTTGACTCTAATCTGGTGGCAATTAATCTCGGTGCTAAAAGCACCCGGCAGTCCGTGCCGTCGCGCCGTCTCCAACGACCCAGATTCCTTGAGAGAACGGATAAAGAGTTCAACCGAAAAGAAAAGAAAAAAATGACAGAGAGAAAGAATAAAAATAAAAACGTGCAAGAAAGAGAAATGGAAACAAAAAAGGAGGCCATAGTCTGTGAATTTGCCGTCATAAAGTTTAGTTAAACAAAGTTTATAATTTCATGTTTGTCTATTTCTTCGTCTTCTTCATCCTTTTTTGTTCCGTTTTATTTTTACTTTCGTCAACGTTGACAAGACAGACTTTCAACATGGCGCTGGTGCGCTTTTTGAATTTCCTCAGATGACATAAGATATACAGCAACTTTCTCTGGCTAAATACCATGTCGACAACTCCGACGTCGCGCCATGTTCAAAGACAATGGTATACCCGTGGAACAAAACGACAATGTCTACGTCCCTTTCTCTTACGTCTCTATCTCTCTGTCATTGTCATCGTCGTTCGTCTTTCGCTTCCATTTCATCGCCAGTGCACAATTCCGCCCCGCGACTTCTAGTTATTCTCGTATCTTCCACATCCTCCTTTCGACTGTGCCACAACTGGTTTTCCTAACTCATTTTCACGCGGGTGCAATTCATCCACGTCGCTGTTAGATTCCGTCAAGTTTTCTTCGACCCGTCAACTCCAACTTTTCTTCGTTGGAGATCCCGTAATTAATCTCTCCGGTTTTTATATTTTCTCTCATTTCTTTTTTCTCTGCTGTATTCCTTCATCTCCGTTTATTCTTCACCAATATCTCACTCATTTGTGCAACAACTCACCACAGCCACGTTCTTAAATTAAACTGTCAATCATCCGTTGATCCGTAAACCGCATAATTTTTTATGCCACTTCTGCCCCAAATATTATGCGATGAATATCGATTTGTTTAGAATCGGATAAGCCCTTCAATGAACCCATTAACATTTACTAGAGTGAATTATTTATCTGTCTCAGAACTAGTTTAAGATGATCCGTCATCCGTGGTAATATTTCATGCCTCAATCATTCCCAATATTCTGTTATAGAGACTGAATGGCACTCGCTCGAATGTGCTTTCAAATGCAACCCGTTTATATTTCTGAAAGACGCTTGTTCGTCTGTGTCAGAACTGGGTAAAGATACTCGTGTCAATTCTAGAATTATTGAAGCTATCTCTTGCTTCGAATATTCAACAAAAGGTATACAGATTTATGTAGAATCGTATGGGCCACCCGATGCACTCATTCATATTCCCAAGAGAACATTATTTGACTGTCTCAGAACTACTTAAACTTCAAACAAATGTTAAAGAATCATTCTTTCTGTTGGTAATATAATGTATCCAATTCTGTGCTTTCACTTGGCTTCAGCTAAAAAATTTCTTCTCCCTTTATTCCGCCGTAAAACTGCCAAGTGCAATAAGTATAGTATGCTCTGTTTAATTGAAATTTTCCAGCATCGCGAACAGTATAACTGAGCAGCATTGCTGCAGCCATCTTTGCCTCAACTGTATATGTACCCCCATTCTCACATATACACACACACACACACACACACACACACAGTAGGGCTGTGATATTCTGCTGGTGACGCGCGACCATATCCGGCTCGCAGTCATCCCTGGCACTGAGCCCAGGTCGACAATACAACCCCAATATAATATGAATTAATATAATTAAAGATAACAAGAAAAACAAATAGCCAACTTACAGCAATTTAGGAATTACTTTATATTATCATTTACTCGGAGGATTCTTCTTTTTTCTTTTACATTTTATTCGTAGTAGAGTCGTCATTGGGAATAGGGGATTGGAGGGTTGCGCGACGCAAAAATAGAAAACTTGGAGAGTAAAAGCACATGGACTCTCGGCATTCCATCTGAATTTTAGTCGAGGATTATGCAGATCCGGCCATCTAATATTCCGCTTTGCATCGTGTTAACCCGCATTGTTGTTTATATATATATATACAAATGATATCCCCGAAGCATCAACAAACAAAACAAACAAACGTAGAAATAGAAAAAACTGACCTCCGACTTTTTCCCATTTTCATTTCTTTTTCTGTATGTATAATTTCTTTTTCATTAATTTTTTTTCTTTCCTTGTTATTTTTCTCGTTGGAATAATCTGCTTGATTCAACGCTACGTCGTATCCTCGTTTCCTTTCACTCTGCACTTTGTGGAAGTTTGTCAGATAAAGGGTAATGGACTTTCTTCGGAAGTAAAGAGAGAGAGAGGGAAAAAAAAAAAAAGAACTTTGTGTTCGTCGCTAAAATATCGAAAAGTTTTTTGATCAAATAGCTCATGCGAAAAAAGTTCAATGTCAAAAGTATCATTGGATGTTGTTTTTCTGTCTTATTTTTTTTATCAAACAATACTCGAAAATTGTCCTCATAATCTGTTTATATTATTTGAATATATAAATTATGAGATAAAATGGAAGCGGTAACATTATCATTTATAATAATGAATAATTTGATTATCTTTTATTATACAGAGGTTTGTATTTGTCGATACAATAATTTGAATGATACGTGCTTTAACCAGAGTGCCACTACGAAACATTCACATTCTCACTCGATTTTGCTATTGGCAACTGTTATGTCATTATCGGCATTAGGGTTGCATGGGGTTTTCACTGTTGGCGACATGGTTTAGGGCTTTTCCACTCTCGACGTTGAAAACTCCCCGGGCCACCTCCACTTTACTACCGAACGATAATCCGATATTCTGCTCTCGGGAATACGCGAACTCGTTAACTCTCACACAGTCTCATTCTAACCCATCTCACTGTCTACCATTTTCTACCTCTCATGAACAAAATCTCCGTTATATCGATAATCGATTTGTACGATCCACACCAAGCTGATTGCGCGACTTATTCGATTCCATTCATATTTATTCACACCGACAGCTCTCGATGATTAAGTTTCATATTATATTCCCCTACATCATTTTTATTATACGTTTATATATTTTTTTTTTTTCCTTTTCCGCGGAGAGGATTATAATGGAGGGCAAAAATATATACATACAAATGTTCATTTATTTATTTATGGTTTATTGGGAAATAAAATAGAAAATGGGAAATAAAAGAGGAAAAAATAGGACAAAATAAAAATAAAATGAGTGGAATAATGACGACTGCTCTTTCCTTTTTTTTTTTTTTTTTCTTTTTTTACGAAGTGCAAAATCGTGTTCCGGGGATCGTTAATGGCACTCTCTGTGCTTCGAATGCATTGATGCAATGGAACTCATGAATTTATCGAAACTGTACAATTCTATGAGTGTGTGCGTGTGAGTGTAATAAAAAATATCGGGCGTTAAAATGCACCCTTCGGTATTCCACACCAGGTTTCTTCAACTATCAATATTCTTTTTTGTTCTACTTTTGATTATTCTTATGATGCAGTGGTGGGGAAAAAAGACCGTCTTAGGTTAAAACGTTCCTTCATCTAATTCTCCACCGATTTAAAATGTGATAGATGATATCTAGAGCCGACTTCCGGTTGAACCGGAAGTCATAGCTATATACACTTGAAAATCATTGAGCTATATACAATTTGATGATAGTACCAGGAAATTGACAGGTCTTCCCATGAGAACTTCATCTTCAATAGGAATCTTGACATAGCATTCAGATACGACTTCCGGCTACACCGGAAGTGATCATTTTCACTGGAGCTATTTAGCAGAAGTAGCTGGAAAATGGGGGGAATCTCTATTTGAAAACTTTACGTTTCTCAATCTGTACAGCCCATTTAATTCTGACTTCGTGTTTTCCCGGAAGTAATCATTTTTTTATTATTAGAACGGCACTGTAGACATTTTATTAATATCTGAATGATGAGAGTTATGAAACATACATGACAAACATCTTGCCAAAGTTTTTCACCATTCATGAATTTATATATGTATTTTTGTGTTTGTCAGTTCTTTTTTACTGCTTGTGACGTGCTTAATCATTTTCCAAACTGTATACGAGCAAGAGTATTGACTAACTGTCACATGACGTCATACGCACAATCATCGTATATACACGTCGAGCTATATTTTTGCCTCAACATGAAAGAGTGAGAGACAGAGTCAAAATGTGAGAGAATGGGGGGGAAAAAGAGCTTTGTCGCTTTGATGCACGGTGCATACCCTCGAGCTTCACTCATTCGCCTCTTTCGTCATATTCCCTCACGCCTTCTCTTTCACCCGTCTATTCTCCATCTCTGTTTCTCTATACACCTGCTTTCACTCTCTCGTTTTATCTTTGAAGGGGGCATCACACGCGTTCTATTTGCTCTCGTGACACCGCGCGAGCGAATCCGGCTTTTTACCCAAGCTTATCGATCTCTTCTCCTCTCTCCTTTTCTCTTTCATCCACTTTTTTCATTTCTCTTCGTCTCTCACTCACTCGCCCTTCTCCCTGTGACAGCCAAGTTGGTGAACAGATAAATATACACAACACGAATGTGGACAGTCAACGTGTGAATTGTTCTGTGATTTCTTTTTCGTTTAATCTTGATTTGAATTTTTTTTCCTTTCATTCATTTTTGTTTTACGTTTGTCCGTTTGCTTTACTCTCTCTCTTTTTTTTTTTTTTATTAAGAATCGATTTCCTGTCGTGGGATACCACCCACATCAAGTGGTACCTGTGTCGTAATGGTAGAGACAGTTTGTATTGGAAATCAAATCACAGTTTTGCAGTTACAATTTTTATTATTGTTCAAATATTTCTGGATTCATTTCATCGATGATCCTGAATTTCTCGTTAGATAATAATATGAACAATGGCATATAAATGAAAATGAATGTGATGCAGTGATATGCGTTGTAAAAAGTATCGCTCAACCACAGGAATCCGATACATATTAAAACTGTACTCTGTCTATTGGACTAATGCGAGGAGAATTTAAATAATAAATTGCTCCAAAGCATACTGATGATATAAAAAATTAATACTTGATCGGTATCGTTACATAATCCGTAACAATAAAAAATTGTACAACATCATATAATGGTTTAACAGAATTTATATCAAATATCTTCATGGTATTTTTTCTGCTGTATTTGTTTTTTTTTTTCTTTCTTTCTTTCAATAGTTAGGATATATAGAGAAGGACAATATTCTGATCAGCTTCTCTCCTTCATCCCCGGTGCACTCACTCACTCAACTATCCTCTCGTTTATATCCACCTCACTCGTCTCTTCCGCTCAGAAAGCAATTTAGTTGGTGCCTTCCGGATCCATTCACTTCGTCTATCTTTTTACGTTACCTCTCATTCTCTCTCAACCCCCCTTACTCTTTACCTCCTCTTGCATTCTCTTCTGCATGGCAGAAGAATGGCGAAGCCGCGCCCCCGCTGTTTCTCGCTAACGAGAATTTCAGAGAGATATATAAAAAGACATTTTCTATATTATATATATATATATATATATTACGTATCGATTGCGTTTACTATTCTCTTGAGTATCCAACGATTATTTGTCACTTTCTTCTCCATTCTTCATTTTAAAAAAATAAAATTTTCTATTATCTACTGTATCATACTTTATCTCTTCTTTATCAATATAAAAAGAATATTGATGAATGTCTTGATGAAAGTGTATTATAAATTATTTATAACATTTAACAAGTTGTGAATTCAAAGAAAGTCATTATTCTCTATTTATTACACTCACGTGTTTCTCCATAATTCACAAAAAAAAAAAAAACAAATTTACTATCGTTCGATAAAAATTCCTTTGACATTCATTTTTCTTCATTCACAAACGTTTCTCTTTCAAGATGTTCACAGTTTGACTCATGGGAATCACAGTGATATACATCTCAATGTCTCTTCATCTATGAAAAAAAAAAAAATTTACGTCGTCAAAACGCTACATCTAACGTTGAAAAGTCAAACTCGAAAATGTATATAAAAGAAATATGGTTATATAAGATGAAGAGAAAAATATAATAATAATAATAATAATAGCAAATACAAGATGTTACAAAACACTTTTATCATACATGTTGAATGTATAAAATGTACTCTATGGAGAAGCACATTTTCAATTGCTCTATACACATCACACTCTTTTGTTATATTTGTTAGCATGCAAGTGTGAAAATTTTTTTATATCAATATCAAAAGCACAAATCAATTCAGCATTCTATCAATTCATTATATCATTTCTCGCGCACTTCATTCTATTTATTTCTTCACATTGCACTTTGCAATGTAACTGTGTGACAATTGATGCGAAGGAAGGAAAAAAAAAAAAAGAAAATAAGAGACTAATTTGTTTGCATCAAAGACATCTCATTAATTTCAAATTCGATGCAAATTATTCTATGAATATTCGTCAGTTGATTTATTTGGTACACTGGTGTGTGAATTTAAACTCAATTAAAAGTACATTGTTGCTATCACCATGCTCGCTATATTAATATTCCACATATTACTTTGTTTTGTACAGCAAAAAAAAAAAAGGAAAATGTGGTTGAAATAAAAATGTTTCATTATATTTAGAGCTGCGGGAATGAAGTGTGTAATAATGTTAGTTGATTAATAATCCTACAGTATTCTAGTGCACTTTTGTCAATTCAATTAAAAGGTGAACGAGTTCTTGACCTACTCGACAATTCTCTTAGTGCATGAGAAACATGTATGTATGTTCATCAATAATACATGTACAGATACATATTTATTATTTAATTTTAGTTCCATTGACTTTGTTAAATTTTCATTCACATTATCAGTGTGGTATTTTTTTTTTTACTGTAATCAGTTTGTCAACTGTTCTTGTTTCAATTGTGAACACAAGTAGTTAATTCACCGGATACATCCGTTGGAATAATAATACACATGGGATGGAGAACAAAAGCTACAGTGAAAAAAAAATATTAATTAACAATATTCATTTAATACTGACAGAGAATTAATTTAACTTGACTCTCTATGTTATCACTTTCATCCAGTTTTTTGTTACGCATATCCCTTTCAGTTAATTTGTGTATAATTAACTGGTGAAATTGATATGACATAATGTGAAAGGAGAAAAAAAAAAATAGATGAGGAGGAAAAAAAAAAAAAAATTTCTTTTCATTTAAAATTTATTTATTTATTTATTTTTTTTTTTTCAATTAACTAAACTCGATTCAATGGCTTGAGGTTACTGAAGCTATTCAAAGTTAGCTTCAATTCAACCATTGATGTTTCACCATCACATTTCTATAATGAATGGAGAATAATTTTCATCATCACATTTTTTTATCCCCTCAATATCCCATAGAATTTAAAAGCTCTTTGATGTGACACGTATGGTGGCTTTTGACGATTGAATTCCTGATTTCACAAAGTTGAAAATGAGAGAGAGAAAAAGAACAAAATTGATATCAATACGCCAAGCTGTGTTTTTCATCTTTTTTTTTTCTCCATTCTCCAAGTGTGCACTTGAATAATAATATCACGATATTAAAAGCATCACTGAAGAGCACAGGCTGAGAGGGTGTTTAAAAATATATATATAAAAAAATAAAAAATAGGAAAATGTAGAGATGTTTTTCTCACTAGCATTTTCCGATCCCTCGTCTGTCCTCATCATTTCTTGCCTTCCATCCAACTCTCACCTCCATCTACCAATCTACCCCCCCCCCCCCCCCCCCCCTCTCTCTCTTATCACACATCAACGGCAGGAAAGAGAGCGCGAACCCGAGTGCAAAAGCACGCCATGAATAATATTTCGCCAGAGGGATTTCATTTCTCCCGTCGCGAATATTAAAATATCGAAAAGTGTCTCTCTTATTCGTATACACCCATGAGTTGTGGAAGACGAAGCTTTCGTTCAAAACCGGATGTGAAAATATACATTGTGCTCACATGGTGGATAGCAATGATTTTATATACATATAAAATATCTTTATATCAAAGCACGAGTGAGCTAGAGAATTCTTGTTATGAGCTTTAAGCCCCAGACCATTCACAAAAGCAATGTAGAATCTGATGCTAGAATTTGCGACTCATGGCAAACGTTATGCGCTACCCCAACGTGTTACCCCACAATCATTCTACCATCCTTATTCGTCTTTTACATAGCATCATATATACATAAGGGTATATAAATTTATCTACAGCAGCAAGGATGTCACTCATTCATCTCCTCCTGCACCAAAAGCAACCTTGGAATACATTACTATTTACCTATTACCATACACTGTATCCCACTCGTACCATTTTCCACACTATCTATACTTCTCTCCTCCCTTATTCACATCACAGTTGTGCGAATAGGAGCTTGCAGAATGCAATAGATGCCAACGTGCGTGCTTCGTGGCTGGAATATTCTATCATCTAATATACATTATATTTGTATATGGCTTGTAAAACGCTTTCATTAACGCCACTGATAAATATCTCTTGATTAATAACATTTCAAATGCAAATGGTAAAAACATTTTAATCACATTTTAAACTTCAACTATATGAACAAATGAATTATTATTTCATTTAAGGATTAACAATATATAGCATGAATTAATTTCAAATATAAGATCAATTAACTATCATCACTATTTTAGTTTACATAAATCAGCATTATAAAAATACCACAAGCTTTTGTCCTTTTCAGTTAGATAGTGAATTAAACTTGAAGACGTTATTCAACATTGTCAATGGCATCAGAAGCGTGAGGATTGGTTAGATAGTAACTAGCAGTTGGTGTATGCACCAGCAGCATGTCGCATATTGACAGGATTGGTTAGAAATGGGTGGAATACGAAGAGAGAGGGTGGCTTTTCTTCTCAGGCTGTTGAAGGGATGGGTATGAGGCAATGTGAAATCGTGTCGTGAATAACGAGTGTATCGAGAGCTACTATCGTCGTCTAACTATAGCCACCAACCATTTGGATGAAGCTTGTATATATGTTAGTGTGCGCAGAAAAGCATTGGGTTAGGTTGGATAGCTATGGTTGAAGGGTGAACGAGCAAGCGAGAGTGAGATAGTTCATTCTGAATGACGTTGCTTTGCATACTAAGCTCGTACAATCATGTAGGTACCGTCGTCTATTTTACCAATATATATATATATATCATTCTTGCATTATGCACGAATTCATTCGACCATTTTGGAAAACTTATTACCAATCTAGAGCACGTTCATGTGCCGTGGGAAATGATGTGTCCGGCTGAAGGACGAGTTTGAAGTTGGTGCGGATCAAGTTGGGTTTATTAAATTAGTATTCAGAGTATTGCGAAAATGTTGGGAATATTATGGTTAGTTCACTTCCGCCATTTTTTCTTTTTATTTCTCATTTGTCTGATGGTTGTATTATGCTGCATATTTCAGTAATGGAGGAAAATTATTGTCATTATTTCCATAATGATGAGAATGTTTTTATCATCACTGCGTGTTTGCCAACCAATTCACGTTGAAACGCAGAAAAATAACTTCAACTTTATGTCGACAAAAACGTGACATCAATTGCATTAAACATAAAAGAAAAAATATTCTTCTTTATGATCTTTAAAATGTAAATGTTTGTGTAATTTTATTGTCACATACCTGTTGCGCATTTATAGTTTGATGTAAAATTATACTTCAACTATACGTAACTGAGAAGCTGATGAAATTAACAGCTTTCATCAACAATTATTTCCATCATGGTATTGTATGTTTTTTGTTAATAAATTTTTCAGCTCTTGGCGAAACACATCCCGCGGCATATCCACCTACCACCAATACCACCATCCATCGTCTAACCAAGCCAAGTTCACCCAAAACTTCTTGGCATGAAATTCTTGGCGCGCTCGTTGGATAATTTCAAAAGTTACCTCACCATTCCCAAGTTTTCCACGCTCATCGTCCATTGAGAATAAGAGAGAGAGATATTGCTTGGCTGATGCCACGCGTATCCGATTCTTCATAGAATTGTTCATTATTAAAATTTCACTGCTATTGGATAAAAGATTTGATCATTCATGTTCAATTGGGTTTTTGATAGTCTTCCAAGCGAATGTAGGCCAAGGTATTCGCCAATTATCATTCAATTTTCTAAGACTTCATTTCTTCGTTTATATCATGTTTGTTTTTTATATATACAGTTTTTTTTTCACGTGATATTTCAACTGTTTGAAGTACTTTATTTCTTATTTTACCGCACTTTATTTCGTGTGTTCGGCATGTAGAGTTACTTCAGACTTTCGGAAATGCTTACATATTTATCTCGTATAGCGAACGCTGTTTGCCAAAGAGGATTTACCCTGTCTCCTCAGTTTTTTCCCCAAGTCGTTGAAAAAACTTTCTCCACTTGGATTTTTCCTACGGTGACGACGTAGAAAAGACGCATTACGTGGCCAACAAGATTTCATTCTTTCCTCTCAATCTCTCTTTTGTACTACCACTACCCATCTCACAGCATCAACATTATAATGTCCCTTCTTTTTTCTATTTTTCCTGAGTTATTCTGGATTTTTCTTCAATAAAATAAAGAATATGGTGAAGAGAGAAGAGAAAATTCCCTTTGGTCTACAGAAACATTACTGGAATTACGCTGATGTACTTGAGTCATTTTAGGGGCGTCATGCCGAGTGCATGGTATCCAAAGTACAATCTAAAGTATGGTATAGCGGTTAGTATAAAGTTTCATGATGTAGTTGGGTGGTTCTGACCTCAAACCTCTCTCCTCCCCCCCACATCCTTGTTGGTAGGTGGTGGTTTTCTTGTGGTTTCTGTTACAAGTCCATCTAACGGTTACTTCGGATGGAAAGCTCGGAGACTTTCACCATTTATTAGATGACTTTCGTGTACTGTATCTATCATCAACCATCTTCACAAGTTTCTGTAATATTTTTGCCTAAAGGATAAACAGTGGATCGATGAGAACCGAAGCACTAGATTCGAGAGCTTTTGAAACCCATAAAGGGCGAGTAAGGAATTATTCATCTCTTTAGATGGCGAGCACCAATATCCACGTGGGATTTGTGGCTTAGACTTTTACTCATGGGAGGGGGGGCCACCGGAAATCGAGTAGGTCGATAGAATAGCCAAACTTCCCATTCGTTTCTTCTGTACGTGATCGACCTCATTTCCACCCTTAACTTCCTCTGACATTGAGAACTGGTAAAGCGTTTTGGGAGTACCTATTTACCGAAACCTTAAGCTCTCAACCATTTCCTGAATAGATTCTAAATTTACGTGGATATTTTTTGGCATTTATTTCTACTGTGTTTCCGTACCACTATGCATTTAAATTCAGAGTTGAAGATGGTTATTTAATCCATTCTTGTTTGTGTAATTGTTACAACAGGGCCTGGGAGTTCTTAATGCTTTTTTCCCTTACATTTCTTCCACTTCCATTCACGTTCTTTCTCTTTTTTTTTCTTTTCCCCCATCCTCAGAAACAGTCGCATTTGCTAATAACACTCCACGATAGCATGGAAGAATTCAACAATGTCTTCGTCGTCGTCGTCGTCATTTCCCTAGCAACTGTGCAAACCAGATGAGTACATGCAATTCTTCCTTGTAGATATGAACGTCAGCTTGGGCTTGGTTTAACAATATATTTAAATATGAATATATACATATACATATAATACATTGCGCGAATTCATCCATTGTGCATGGGAGGAATATGCATGTCGCACGATGAGAGAAAGCCTGCAAACTCACTGAAAGTTGAGTGAATCCATGAAGCCGTGTGCGGATCATAATAAAACGAGTACAATCATTCTTCTTTTTCTTTGCATTGCAAAGCTTTAAACTTGTGATTGCGTTGCTTAAATTTAGTGCACCATTACAAATTTAAACGGAATCAATCGACAAATACCAGTCATTATTTTGTTTATAGTCAATGTCAGTATAATTGTCGTGCATTGAAACTTTAACGACGTAATAAATTTGTTGATGGACATTATTCATGTATAGTGAAGATATTAGATCAATGACGTTGACCTCTATATCTCAAACATCAACTTTTGAATTAGATTTATGGTTAGATTAAATTCAATATATATATATATATATGTGTGTCGGTGAATTTATTTGCATTTCAATTTTGCTGATGAAGCGAGAAGCTATGTGAAAACTATCAAACAACATTCGAGATTTATCCTCACAATTCAATGAAACCGCAAATTACCTAACGAAACTCAATGCCTCTCTTCCTCCAGTCTATGCGTGACCAGAGATTTCCTGACAGCCCAAAAGCAAATTCTACTGGTTCTGCATTGTTGAATATCCTCTCCCTAACCTATAGCCTACCACGAGTTAATTCCCGTTCCCCCTATCACCTTTGTTCTCTCGCTCACTCTGTTTTGCAGTACCAACCCCACTCTGATAGTGTCGCTGTCTCTACACATCTACTCTGATATGTATAGACATAGAGCATAGAGCAATTAGAGAGATAATCTCGTTGTTTAGATCGATTACGGCTATCAGCTCTGAACCACAGTCGCGTTTGGTAATGTCTGGAAATGCCCCATCGCTCGTGGGCTTGTCCACGATAACCCAACCGGAAATCATCCTAACCTTATGATCATCAGCTAAGTGTCATTGTGACATGAATTGATGCAGCTATCCACCTTTTATAAATTCATTGAATTGATTTGCTCTAAATTCCTCGCGAATTGTTTGAAATTCAGTTCAATATTTGGATATGTATTTTCGTAAATTCTGTTCTTGGGTTTACATGTCACGCCCGGAAGGAGAGTTAATAGAATTTCTGCTAGAGTTCAAGGATTGAAGTATCAACGTGTGTCCTTTAGTGTACGCTATACTACGAATTTTGAAGGGTTGAATTCTATTTCGTATAGCTCTTTTCACACACTCTACCATGCATAAATACTCATATGCGGTTGGAGTTATGTATATGTAGATGTAGTTTGTTAATGTATACTCTGTTTCTGTCAGTGGGGGAAAAGGTAACATGGATATGTACTCGTGGAAAATTTCACGTCTGCACATTGCCAGTGGCGAATGTTGTATTCGCGCGGCCGCCTGTTTTCCGAGACTCTGGACTAATTCAATTGCGCAAAATAACTATTCGTAATATGTATCTCGCTGTTGCTTTCTACCTAAAATTATGTTGCAAATGGCTTCATTCCCATGGGTATGTCCAACAATTCCATTTGTACAATTAGCTCTCTATGTGTGCACACACATCAACATCATTGTCAAAACCACAATAGACATATTCGTTGGATATTTTATGCCTATAAATTTTCAATAATTTCGTTTTGTTTCTTGATATTTGTGATAATTGAGTTGTATGATTGACTCTTCTATTGAGAGTGCTGTTGCACAAGCTTTCGGCTGCCAATTCAAATGGAATTGAATTATATTCAGAGGCAGACGGAAGTGAGTTAATCTATTTCTAGAACTGCACCAGCACTCGCCACCACCGACTACCATCAACATTGGCCCCATACTGGAGTTGATGCCAGATGCATTAGCAGTCAAATTGGCTCATGCAACCATCTCGACGAATCCATAATGCTCTGATGCAACGTGCTGTGAGTGAAGTTTCCCCACTCTATATATGCCAAAATCCAACCAACATCTCTTACAACTCTAGCACGTGGGGGAAAATCAGCTCTTCCACACGAGAGAGCTCTCCACGAAGCAGTCACTAGCATTAGTAAATTCTCTATCTCGTTTAAGCATCCATCAAATCTGATGGTTGAATTAATTTCCGTTACATTCAGTGATTGGTTGTCAGAATCAATTTTCACAAAAATAATCGGCTTTTATTCAGGAATAGACATGAAACAATAATGTAAAAATATAGTGTGTACATTCGTTCAACAGTTTCAATCATGATTATACAATTATTTCCATAACATTTTTTTTTTTTTTCGCTCATTGTTGACAGAAACAGCTTTTGATAAAAATTCCAATTTTCATCAACATGAATACTCGTTCGAATGGAAATTACATGGATTATTTAGATTCTACTAGTATTATTATCTCAAATAAATCATCGTACAATGAATTGAATAAATAAATTGTTATACTTATTATTATGACGATAATATCGAGCGCTGAATTGTTGGTTGTTCGTGTTCATTGAGTATCAAAAATTCACACATTCTAAGTTGCCCAAGGCTAACTATACCAACTATTACTACTACTACTACTACTGCTACTAGCACTACTATTGCTGCTTGTGAACCGCCAACTCACAAATATCGTAACGATTTCCGGGGGAACTTGCTTGGGGTAAATTTTCACCCAACCAAACCCATTACTACCACACCTGCAATATGATCATGTTTCCCCTTACCGGTCTATATACACAATGAGGATAATAACTTTATCAGTATCGTTTTTTTTTTTTTGTATATTGATGAGATATGGATAAAGTAAAATATCTCGCGTGCTTCAATACATTCACTAAGAATTTTAGAAATGAGCTTTCAGGTTTATCGAAAAATATATTTAGCTGGTTGACATTCACGAAGATTTAACGTCAATCGTTTTATTATTGATACAATTGATTTCCTAATTTTACAACCCCCAATTTCCTCTAAGTTAAAATTAAAATAGAATTATTTATTGATTAGTTAGCGAAAAGGAGAAAAAAAAAATTATGACACTTTAAAGACTTTTTTTACTGGTTTAAATTTTATTACTCGTGTTCAGGAATATATAAATATATTGTGTATGTATAGTGTATGAGCTTGGCCTATAAAGGAACCAAGTTTATAACCCTCTCTTTCGTGTCAACGCGACATGGGCAAATCTACACCAATTCAACCACCACCACCATCAGCATACACATATAAAGAGAACAACGATAATAAGTCATTGTTGTGTATAGCAACACGCTTACGTATAAAGTTATTAAATTTATCGCTCGGTTACCATCAAAACAGTATGACTATGGTGCCAATGTGAATGTATGTCGATATAAAAAAAATTTATATGTATGGAATATAATATTTCTCCTATCGTCTAACTTCAGGTAATTTTGCAATTTTATCCGATTTTCACATTGTTTTGTTGGTGTTATACGTTTTTTTTTTTCTCGTAAGACATTATATGGCCAATTGGAAAATTTATTATGATAATGGTATATTATTTTTTTTCGCCATGACACAAATGGGAAATTAATATTTACAAACGGTATAATTTTATATATTCAAGTGTATGTGAAGAGAAAGGGATAATAATTCTCGTGGCAGGATTTTATTTATATCTTTTTTTTTTTTTTTTTTTTATTTTTTTTTTATTATCCTTTGTTTCATTTTATTTTCGTTTGCTTTTTTGCTTCCTCACTTTATTCACTGGCGTGCGAGAATCCCACGAGTGGCTTCCGTCGTATTTTCACAATCGTCCACTCTGACCTCCCTTTTCGCTTCTCGTGTCTGGCGCGCGAGGGAAGGTCGGAGTGATTGGGGGTTGGTATGGACTATGCAAATTTAGAGGAGCTGCATACGCCAACAAAATTCGACGAATTATGTTTGGCTCGTGGCACTCGTTTCTCTATGGACTTTTATTTTATAATACCCTTGGTGACCCTCAGCAACGAGAGAAAAATATATATATATATATATATATATATTGTCCCAGGGTCAATATATGCTGAGGGTAGGTTGAAATGTGTGAAATATTCTCCAATGTACCTTTCAATCACTCAGTCAACCCCAGACATTTTATATAGCGTTAAAAAAAAAAAAAGATGAAAAAAAAGAAAAAAAAAAAAAAAAGGTAAAGGAAATAATAAAATAAAATTCACTACCGTGAAAATTTTTCTATATTCAATTTCATCCGTCTGTGAACAATTTTCATCGTTTAATGAGCCATGAAATTTTCCATTAATCCATCTCCACTCAATTTTAGTTAGAAAAAAATGTGAAAGATGAAATAAAAATATTTTCATCAAACATGAAATGAAGATAATTTATTATTTGTCTTTTTTTCTTTTTATATTTGTGATCGATTGTGTGGTTGATAAAAATAGATGAAGGGCAAAAATTGTGAAATCACAATCTGAAATATTTCTATTTTATTTGTGCAGTTTGAAAATACGATTTTTTATCCAGCAATCACGTGGACTATTTTTTTCACCTACATTTTTTTTTTTTCATCCTTCCAATTTTCTCCAGGGATATTTTTACACAGCGATACATTTCCCGGAACTATTTTTCTCACTTACAGTGGGTTGGAAGCTGGAGGGAAAATTTCCACGGGAAATTCATCGACATTTTCTCTTCTCGTGCTATTTTTTTTTTTTAGAAAAAATTGTTATCCGGATACTATTTTCATTAACGTTGCACTTTCACCGAGGATATTTTTTTTCGTTGGCTATTTTTTTTTCCCAATCCTATTTTTTCCACGCTATTTATTCTAAAATAATTTTCTCAGTGCTATTTTTTCCAGAATTTTCTTTGTCCAATGCCATTTTTTTTCTTTTTTTTCTCCGCAACCGTGCTATTTTATGAACCGATGTATATACACATGAGTGCAAAAGATATTACGTACCCCTTCATCCTCATATGTTGTACCGTGTTGTATAATCGGGTCGGAGATAATTTACGCCAGTGGACGCGTCATCGCTACTATCACCACCCTCTTTTCACCCGCCAATACCGATACATATCACTAAAGCCGAACGGGGCACATGTATATATGTATACATGAGGGGGGGAATGAGTGTGGGTTTATTTACGCGTTAGTTTATCGCTCATCCGTCTGCATCGTTCCAACATTGTCGAGCAGAAGCGAACACGCGTGACATACGACCTATATACACATATGCATATATATAAATACAGATATATATATATATATATTTGTGTGTAAACATTTATATGATCGATAACGCTTGAATAACAATTCACACCGATTTCCATTTGATTTTCACAATTTTTCCAAATAATTTTCCCATCATCGCTGAATTCGTATCCTAGAGGTGTTCAAATGTATTTCACCATGAAATAAACATTTCATACATTTTTCATTATTATTTATTAAAGGATAATTATTTAGAGGAAACATTGGTGTGTTATTTTGAGAGATTTGATTTTTCAAATCACATTTATAAACAGAAAACTTCAGAACACTATGGGATTTTATGACAATACTTTTTCCTGTGCAAAATAATTTGATTTTATTTACTCAATTATATTAATATATATTTTTTTTTGCTATGTTCATAGTCAAGATTGAGTTTTATATTACACTAGTCTGCATTCAATTTAGCTGATTGATGAACTGTCAGAGTTTTCAAATATACATAACAAGTTGCACATGTGTCTGGCAAGATAACTCGTGATATCCCGCAGTGTCCCTGGAGTGACAAGAACGTTTATGATATCAACTCCATTTCATATATAGCTAAGCAATATAATCGTGCTCGATAGTTTACAGCTGAGGTATTAAATCAATAAACCTGCAACGATATTTCATGACACTGTGTGTCTCTCCATGATATTGACATTTTTATTTTTATTTTTCATTACTTTATTTCCGTCTTGTTTTCATTTTAATTTTTAATTTTAAGAACTCGTTCATCCAACTGAGAAATATTTTTCAATATCAATTCACATTTTTATTTTTCACTCTGAACAATTTTACGGATAATCCCATTGGGTTTTGTGTACGAGCTAGATAGAAAGTGGGGATTTGACACGTCTGCCATCTAACTTTTATTTTTCATCTTCATAATTCAATTGAAAGACTGTGCATCAAAACCAATTTTCTTTAATTTATTTTCCATCATCTTCCCATTATTTTTTCTTACTATTCACTTTTATTGCACTGTTTGTATTGTAATAACTTGTTTCATTATGTCAAACAAAATGTAATATAGATATTAGAATTCTTCATTCTCAATTTACAAATAATTTGTTGGAAATCATTTTTCGCTGAGAGATTCAGTAAAACTAGTAAACTACAGTAATTTAATTTCATTGTTTCCCTCAGTGTAGATATCAATCTGCTTACCTCAAATTCCCTTCGTTATAACATCATAATCGTCTGTTTAACAAGACTAAACAATTGCACAACTAAATATCCACTAGTTACTTAGTTAATTCAATCGGTCCAATTTAGCGAACTTGATCGTGAACACCGACAGACTTTTTTTTAACGATAACTTCGCGAATATCGATCATAGTACCACCATCTTATACTATTCTTCTCATTACTACAACTCCTTTGAGTGCGCGATCATAAAGCAAAAAAAATCACCCTCCAAATACAAGATATTTCAATTGGTCCAATTTACCGAACCCTCGAAATTTTTGCTCTTCAACTTACAGTGAGTGTGAATAATTATAGTAGAAATGAAATAAATGGAAAATTGAAGTGATACAAGTATTTAGTAGCGATAATTTATTCATTTATTTATATTTATGTGGCAATTATCAGAGACAGCCCCGATCAAGTATATTGAAGATACTTGAATAAAAAAAAAGAAATAATAAAAGTAGGAAGAAAAATGGAAGGGAAAGAAAAAAAAAGAATTTTACCTTTATCGACAAAACTATTAATGGGGCTTTGAACTTGAAGAAGTGGGTGGGCGTGTTGGTGAATGAATAGAGTCACATACTATTAAAGTGAGACTCCTTTCAAGCTTCTCCCACTTTTGTGTGCACTTGACGACGCGCTTTAATGTGTACATGAGGATGTATGTGTGTAAAACGAGTAAGAGAGTGAGTGAGTGCAGTTCACACCCATCAACTACGCTTTGGTGACTTTGTTCTTCACTTTGGTGTGACAAAAATACGTCAAGGGAGAATTTATGAGAGTGAAGGAAAAAGAGTGGAAGAAAGAAAAGAGGATGAGAGGTTGCCATTAAATATTGACGTACATATAAACATGTGTGTGTGCTCTCAGTTGAGAGATTTTTGTTTGTGAGAATTTAGCACGTTCTGGGTGATGAAAATGATTTACTCAAATCTTGTGATCATTTTTGTTTAGGACAATAACATATCTAAATTATTTACCGCTTTCAGTATATTAAACATATATAATGAGGAATATTCAGTAAAATATATAATGGATATATATTCAAGTATTTCTTACGCACTTATATTTATTTGGTATTCGTACGATTGGAATACCAGTATTTTTACCAGAGCAAGAAATAACCATTGATCACTGGTAACAAAATAAAGCACCCTCGAATATCACGAAAAATATATTTTTACATACATTTAATATTCACATAATTATAAATCATTAGTTTTGCACTCCATAAAAATTTATAGTCATCATCAATTGTAGTTTTAATTGAACATACACACACAATGCTGCTAAATTCCAATGATCAATTGACTGAATTACAATAAATGTCATTAATAATTCACATGGCTATTTTGATTATATATTGGTTCGATGTTTGAACAACGTATTACATGAACCAATCGCTCGTGTCGAATATCATTATGCTATTCGCCCAATAATATAGGCGCCATTAACCTCTCATATCCATTTAATTATGATTATAATTCTAAATAATCGTCATTAAACATAATAGAATAAACATAACAATAAGAGAACAAAAGTAAATGTCATATTTATTGAATAACAATTCAATGAAAAATTGAAATACTTGTGATTATATTTAATATTAAATTAAAATTCATTGGTCCACCCACAAATTGTCAAAGTAACTGGGTCAGTGTGAATTTAATCGTGCATCTAAAATTAATTAATTTGACATTTAGCGAGTACACGCAACTGTAATTTATACATTCATATACGTATATTTTATTAAATGTGAAGTCGTGTATGACAGCAGACACTTCTACCATGAAACCCGAGAAGCATAATTGTCTTGAGTGTGTTGGTAGGGGGATGTTATATTGAATTTCCGATACATATACACGGTGGTGCAATTAATTTTACAGTAAAATAATAATTGAAAATTTGTACAGAATTTTCAATTTTATTAATCAATAATTTTACAACTCCATGAGTTCAATTATTAATTTGAAAATAATTGCTTTGTTTGATAGGTGTAAAACGTGTTTATTGTTGTAGTGTGTTACAAACACTCACTACCCCTAATTGGCGAGTTTAGTGGAAGCCAATAATTAGAGGTAATTTCACCTCTCAGAACTAGAGGAGTATATTAGGTAATAACTTTGTATCGGTGTCACGTTTCACGAACGTTGAGATTAAGGTGGAGCGCCAATGAAAAAAAAAAAACATTGGTTTATTTTTTCGGATTTTTTGCGTGGTGGAACGTGGTATGAATTGGTAGAAATAATGGTTGGACGAGATGAAAGACATATTTTTATAAATATTTTCATTGGAACTCTTATTGGAAATCATTAATAAGGATAAAAAATTATGTTGCAATAAATGAAAATAAATATTAGAAATGAAGGGTTTTAAAATTAACCTTTGATAATTAGTTCTCGAGGTAGTATCACCGCCATTTTTATCAGAATTAAAAATCCTGAAACGTTCATCATCATCAGAAATGTGTGTAAAAAGAATATGCCACAATTTTCATTTTCAAAAATCAAGCGAGAAAAATGAGATATATATATATATATATATATATGTATATAAATATACTTGGGAATTGCAATGAAACTGAACGTTTTCTCTTTCTGTGCACGCTCTACCACACAAGAGCCTTAGCGGTTCTTCCGGGGGCGCGTTTCCGGTCATCGGTCATCGGTCGTTGTACCTACGACCCTGCCAGATTCTTTCTCTAGTGATCGGACTTGGACCTCTCCCATTTTTCGCTTCACCTTTTTCTTCTTGCCCACCACATTTCATTTCATTTCTTTTCATTCTACTCCAACCACTTACAAGTCTCTGTCTGTTTCCAACTTGCAATTGGCGACACCTCACGTGCAAGGTTTGGCAGTGCAAACAGAGTTCCTTCTTTTCAAAAATGAACATCTACATAGCGAATCGTGGGTATTATATTGAAATTAAGATTTGCCCATGTCAAATCACAGTGAACACGTTTGTCTAGAGTTTGGGAAAAGGGGGAAAAAAAATTGGAACACAAGGCAACAAAAACGAAAGAGAAATATGCGAAACAGAAATAATGTTACATGGAAGAAGCTGGTACACATTGGAAGTGGGGTAAGAGGGGCACCCGGCTAACCGTGTCGGCAATAAATCTGTCAGCAGTGTGAAATATGCATCCGGGGAAAACGGCCAAGCCCCGGCGCAATCAGGGCGCAAGCCCGGAACAAATGTACCCCCCGCGCCAACCAAGTGTCGGTCGTTATCGGAAAATAGTTTCTGCCGCAGAATAAACTAACGCGGGAGATAGAGAATGAGCTTCACGCGTGCTTTTCATATGAGACAAGGGGACTAGCCATAAGCTTCCTTGATCGTTCTTAAAAGATGAATGATCGAGTGTTGATATTTGTATAGTTTAATAACTGTTTGCATACTTATATCACGGGTATCAACCCTTCGATTGCTTATTCCGATGCAATCTCTCATTAGAATTACGAATTGTCTTTACACGAATGTTACTCATAGGAGAAAATTATGCTTTCCAGTTAACTAACTTGGACTTCTTAGTGAAATTATGAAATTGAAATTTCCAGGAAAAATCGCAAAGCATCCTTATACTTAAGAATTCTTTGAGCAAACATTTCAACATCTGTTCATCTTTCTATTCTCCCTTTATAGAGTTGTTACGCTCAATAATACGATTTAGCTTCCAAAATTGATGAAAACCGCTGAACCGGAACGAAAAATTGATCTAAAGTTGTGACAATACATCAAAAGCAATTGAAGCCACAAATTTTATTGAAAAATATTTGATATTATTTATTGGATTTATCGATTGTTATTCTGATGGTCCTCGTCACCAATTCTAGAAACATAAAACGTTGGTTACTCGTTGAACGTTGCATGGTCCATCAGAATGTCGTTGTCATAGCTAAAATGAAAATTTCTAACCCCTGCCTCTCCGTCAAATAAAATAGGAGCAAATGAAAAAAAAAATATATATATATATTTCATCATATAAAATTTCACAGTGGAGAAATTTTTGATGATAATAAAAATAAAAATGGTCGTTTATTGGCTCTTCAACGTCCGGTCGTCCACTCACCATTGCCACGGTATTTTCGTGCTTCGCCTCCCTTCAGTTTCTCCCTCACGGCTTTGTCCGCCGGCTAATTTCCATTTTTTTTTTTATTTCTATTCCGTCCCCGACCTCTACGTGTATTTCCGGTTGAAACGTGTGGGGTGGATGGTCAGTGATGGTATACATAGTAGAGCAGGACGCGGGATACGCGTTGGCGCGCTCGTTGGCGCGGCCAATCAGTCCTGGCCTACTGATTGCCCGGGTGCGCTTCAACCGAGAATTCCATTCATTGCGCGTATATGTGGATGGCTTTTACTTTTGTTTTCGTTGGGGCAATTTTGCCGATAGCGACAGATTGGCCATAGCTGCGACTACTGGCGAGACGAATGATGTGAGAAGAAAGAATCGAAAGGGAAAAAACGAAACAGTAATCATGATGAACAAGAATGAATTAAAACTGGCAGAAAGAACAAAAATTGTCAGGTAGAAGTTAGGTGATAACTAAAGTTCCAATCATAATCCCAACATATTTCTCGTCTTTTTTCACTTTTTTATTCTGCAACTGTCAAACAACTATTTTTTTTTTTTTTTCTTTCCCCTCGTATTACCTGACGCTTCACATCACTCGAGTGTCATACCATGGCTTCCGATGAACTCTGTCATGAATTGGCCCAAAGCGGATGAGAGTGAGAGAATGTGAAATGTTTGCAACTTTTCCATTATATTCTTCCATCTTTCGCCTTTCTCTTCCTATTCTCCCATCGCAATTTTCCGCCGACGCCCGCAATAATTATTTTCCTCTATTTTTTCCAACGCTCCAAATATCCCTCTCACACAGGAGTTACCGATAACTTTCTCTTCATCCCCTCATTCGCCAAATAATCACCCAACATTTTCTCACGCGGCCCCCTCATCTTCACCAGATACATTATCGTTCAAACTACTGCATTATGAGCTTCGAGGGTGTGCTTTAAATTTCCCTTTTTTCTTTCTCTCTCCTTTAACGGAACAAAATATCAGGATAGTAATAAAACGTGCGCGCGAAAGTAATTTACTGAAAACCGATGGATTAAAAAACCTCTTCAGTTAATTACGCAAAATTTAATTAACGTCCATTCGGGAGCAGAACAGAAAAAAAAGAATATAATAATAATGCATGTGGAATAATGCCTGAGGGGCGAGTGTGTGTGTCCGTGTCCGTGTATATGTGTTGGTAGTGGTAAATAATTTCTTCACTAAAATGTTGGATACATTAGTTGTTGTGCTCGGAGGGTGCGAGAGGGCGCGTCATTCAGTCGATTACTACGAAAGTGGCAGGTGGTCCTAATTGGATTTATCGGGATTCCCCCAAGGGTTGCAATAGAATAGAGAGTGGTAGGTGAACATAAATTGTATGTGTGTGCGTGTAAAAGTGAGACAAGATGAAACACAGAGTGATCGATATACACGAGTGTGCCAGCGGTGGTAATTAGGAAAGGGTCGGATAGGGCATGTGGTCGTGTCTGTGGTGCTTGAATAAGGCGCCGTCGGACAAACGAACGCTACGTGAATGCTAAGAAAGACAACATGGAAGATGTAGTTGTGCTTAATCTACTTCGAGAAAAGGTTCTTCACAATAACGCCCGAAGGTGTTTCAAACAATGAATAACTACTTTCCGACAAGAGAAGTGGCAAACCCTTTCTTCAGGGGAAATACACAGAAGATCAGAATTCATTCCGTTTAATAAACAACTACTCATCAACAATGAAAAGTTGACGCATTATTTGAAAGCTCTGATGATCGAAATTTTGTATAAATTAAGCTATTATTTCGCTCATTGAACATTTGGCATAATTTTTGGTGATTACGTTAATGAATTAGGGGATAATATAATGGAAATTGACAGTGGTGAATATCTGGAAATTCTCGTGATGCTAGGTACTGCTGCTATTCTCATGCATTGGATCTATTCTCAATCCTGCAGGGTTCAACATGAACATAGAATGCAAATTGCATTAATCTGCTGAAATCTCGTACGCTGGTATTGCCAACAGAATGGATTCGAAATCATCGTACACGCGCTTGGATTAATGCTTCCGATCTCAATTCCACTATAAGTCCTCAATCTCCAATTCCTATATCTAATTATTATAAGCCGAACGCATTGATTCTATTTTATTGATCACCATTATTTGAATTATTTGTATCAAACTCACTTACCTTGGTGTAATTGGAGTGCATGTGTCGATATTTTGCTGATAGATACGTGGAACTGAGTATTTGCTCTCCGTTTGTCACAAACAGCAACGAACGGGACTTAATCCAACCAATCATCCAGAATTAATTATCGACACTGTCACCTCACTAGGTGCTTCAGTATTATCAGACGATGCTCTCGGATGACCTCCTCGATATACCTCCTTGTATCAAAGCGTCATACGTACTTCGATCCCTCCACTCCTATATAGACATTGGTTTCTGGGAGCTTGCGAGACATAATCTTCGTGGGCGGGTGAGCATATTTGGTTTACCAAGGCGATTCGGTTTCCCGTAACACATAATGCGGCTTCCCAAGTCTCTACATGTATTCATGTAGGTTCAGTAACAATAATATAATTGTCGTCTTCGAAATTCTATCAGAACGATGCCTCTGTTTGATTCCGTATTGATTCATGGTGATGGGGTCAACAAATCGATTAAGAGGTCAGTCTTTTGTTAAGACCACGGGTCACTCGCAAATATATGGGCTCTAGATGCATCAAGATCAATCATTTTGGTGATTCAAACCTGTGCCCTTAACTTTAAACAGGACGTTCACTTTACTTTTATTCGAATGAAAAGTTAGGTTTGGGGTTTAAGGTTAAATTGAGTCCGGTGCGATTGTCCAGTTGCCCAACGATATATTTCTCTTGGTTCTCCACAATGGTGAATTCAGAGAAATGACCATGGATAAAACGCAATTTCACGTGGTAAAGTGGAAAACTCCACCGAACAATAATTTATAAAGTTCTGAATCCACCCAGATTTCATAAATGATTACATACACAAAAGTTTGTTTTTCTCGATTCGAAATATTGCAATTAATCATACAATTTTAACACATGATCAGGGTGATTTTCGCGCATGAAGCAAACGCTTAGAGTGCACTCACGTGCTTGCATATTTATACCACCGCCCGTTGTACACAGCCCCATGTGCTGTGTAGCAGTGGCATACAGTTACCACCCTCGTCCCCTAACTATCTCTCTCTCCTGCTCCTTTGGCCCGCGTCAGCACGTGAAAGCTTTGATCGTCGCTTTATTCACGTGTACACAGAGCCCGCAAGCGCGTCGACCGTACATAGAACACTCTGTATGTGTATATAAATACAAACTATGTTATACCCACGTGCTACTGATATACGTTCTATTTATGTTGGGACACATATGTTCGAAGCTATGTTTAATGTTCAATTTTTCCGTTGTACACCTTTTTTGATTTGGTAATCTATTTGTAATTGGCGCGTATCAATATTCAATGACACGAGAATGATTAGATCTGGTTGATTCCATTGAACCGGATTAAATCATCATTTTCGGGGGAAAATTGGTTTTGGAATTGAATCAGGACTTTGATTGGATCCGGGCATATTTTGTATCTAGTTGGGTCCCATGCTGAATTAAGTACAGGATCGATCTTCTTTGACTAGATCTGATAATGGGATCCAATTAAATCAGTTCGAAAGTAATGATTTTTTATCCGAGAACGTGGTTCATTTCAACTTACAAATCGTGAGTTGAACTAATGTTTCAACGAAGATCAGTTTCATGAATTTTAATTGTGTGCTCGAACATTTTCTCGGTGACATTTCCAGTCCCTTCATTATTCATCATACAGACAGTTGCACAGTGCGTCTTTGGTCCCCTTTGTCAAGTTACTTCTTTAGTTGGGCTCAACTTTAAATTACGTTTGTTAGATGAACAGAAGAGAAACGCACTGGGGCACTCTGAACGAAAAGGTTCACGGGAAAGGATGATTTTCCTGCTCTAACCAGTTGAGAAGAACAAGCATACAGCTTTTTGTCTTTCTTGGGCGCCCACAGTAGTTGAACTTTTGCTACGACGTCTTCGTTGAATCCTAACTATGTTAGAGAACTCATATTTCTTGGATACGTGACACGTTTTTCTCCGAGGTGACTATTTTTAATACCATGATTTTTCAACTTTAATTTTATCGAATTGTCGTTGGGATTAAAGACATTTAGTTTGTAACGATTATATAATGCTTGTGGCATCATCTACTCCCCAAAAACTATCGATCTGCGCTAAAACATTCCGAGAATACGGTCGGCTTTCATTAAATTTTTCTTTTTTCCCCTCACTCAATGGACTATTATCGGAAGAGAAGATTTTATTTCATCTCTCTGTACAATACAAACATGTCTTTTAGTATTCCTGCTATCTTATCTCGTCCTCTTCTTTCTTTCGCTTCTTTTTCTTTTCCTTTTTTTTTTTTTTTTTTTCTATAGCAACTAGTGACATTTCACCTTCTACATTTTCATTCGACACCTCCTTCAGACGTTTGTCGTACGGAGTTTGATACGTTCTCGGTCACCAGGGACTTTGAGATAGGTAAAAAGGGAGAAAATGGGGAAAGAGAAATGTTGCGGGAGTGAGCGAAGCCAGTGTGAGAGTCCTCTGATACTTTTTTTTTTTTCTCTCTTTCCTTCGTGTTTTTTCTTCTCTTACATTCCTCTCTTACTTTTTCTTTCCATTTTACTCTCGTTATTTCCTTTCGTCTGATGCTTTCCCCAGTTCCTGTTCCGCCACGACTTTGTTCCTGTTTTCTTCTGCGCTACTTTTTTTCATTTCTTTTCCTACAAATATATATTTTTTTTTTCTCTCTCTCTCTCTCTCTCTCTCCACAACCTTCTTTTTTTTCAACTCGCTTCCTTTTCATACCACTTTTTCTTCTATTGGGGGCGGCAATGTGCGCTCGACGCCACGACTCTACTACGCCAGCAAGTTTACTTCGTTTTAATGAAAAATTGGGAAAATCCATCTGCTCTTTCTGGTTCTACACCACCACCATCACCATCACCGCATCCCTTTAGGCAGCATTTGAATTTTTTATTTCCACTTTCTACCCACTAATATAACCCGGTGATTCCCCGCGTTCCTTTTTCATAAACTCTTCGGGATTTTTTTATCCTCAATCATTATTATTATTCTTTTTTTTTTTCACCGGTTCATATTCTCTTTGACGTCTAGCTTCCATCATGCTATACAATATTTTATTGAGATTGAAGTTTCACATTACGGTGTTGTTTTGGCAGACGGAGAACTAATTTAGATGGACGTAATTTGGAACAGGTAATCAGTGGTACTTATTGCGGAGAGAAAAAATGGGCAAATACAGACATCATAAGAGCTGGCTGAATACAAGATATTCGCTGGTTATAACGGTCGATGGCGGCAGCGATAACTCTTACAGAAATGATTCAAAAATTAAAAACCGAGCAGTATTAAAATCAGTAATTGTTGTTGTTCAGATTGATCTAGAATGAAAGTAAAATAACAATTTTTGGCTGAGCTGTGACGTCTCAAAACGAACCAAAAAATAATTTGTTGAAAATATCTTAGTCTACAGTCTGCAGACGTTGTTGCGAATCTTCTTGAACTCACAACTACTCCAATTGGATGATTTCGTAGGCGCCGTGGACTTTCGCCAGTTCAGAAGAACTGCTATAAAAAAAAAAAAAACACGTCGCAAGTTCCTCAACTTCATCATAACTTTATAAATATCACGCGACCCATCATGAAACTACATCAAACATATTCCCGAAAGTATATTATTTCATAAAATGTGAAAAACAAGATTTTTTAGGCATGACATAGTAGAAAACCCACCACCCCCATTTTAATCACAAAGTTTTCGATAATGTCATGAATGTTAGATCAATGCCTATCGTATTCATAAACTCGTATTAATTTATTATAATTGAAGAATGGTTGGGAGACAAAAGGGTAAGCGAGGAGAGACGAGTCAATGTACCAAATCTAAAGCGTTGGAATATTACATTGTGGAAAATTAACTCGTAGCCCAAAGTTTGATAATTAAGGAGAGTATTCAGTAAGTGCTTTGATAAGTTATGATATTGAGCGCAAGTAACTACACCTCATCTCTACCATCTTTACTCATTCATTCCCCATACGATTCAGGAAAATTCCCTTTTATATATTTATATGTGAAATATTCATGTGTTTTCTTCGCTCCTTTTCTTTTTTTGGTTCATGTGTTTTCATCTAAAAGAGATTTGTATTTTTCAACAATAATATTGCTTGGGTTTTACATGCTCAGGTTTTTGTGTCATGGTCTCTTGCAAAACATCCCGAGGGAAATCGACGATAAAGCCCATAAAATTCCTTTAGCTTCTGGTGCCGCTCGTGGTGGTGGTGGTGCATAACATTGCACACAGATATCCGCCAACGATTGCTTTCCAATGTTTCTCATTTTCTCCGAGTTGAAATTTACGATTCAAACACATTGGATGCGTTCAATAAAGCTGCTGCAAACTATAAAATATTCATTGTTAAGAAAAGTCAATGAAAAATTTAAGAATATCGATGAAAAGATGATTTAACGAATCAGGAATGAGGGATTGGTTCTTTCGTTTAATTCTTTCTGTTGTTTATACAAGTGATAATTCATAACAGGGATGTTTATTGTGTATCAAGAGATGAGTAACAAAAAAGGACACTGGATTTTATGGTGCCTGTTTTTGGAGAAGTCACTCGTAGGGATTTATCTAGATTTTTGAGTGTAGCACCGAAACGATGAGAGATCGATGGGAATTGTCTCAATTCTTTTTTATTCAATACAAAATTCTGCATGTAATCAATTCTTGTCGAGGTCTCTACGATGATAATAACCAGAGATATGCAACATTGATGTTGGGCTAGAAAAAAGTGTAAATTTTCATGCGAGGAAAGTTCTATTTCTTAGTTTTCCGTTCACAACTGGATTTCTACAAATCGTACGATGAAATCTCACGAGATCAAACTTGAAATACACAGAGAAACGAAGAGAATGAGCTCCCAGCCAACTTTCAGGGAACAATAGCCCCGAAGATATCGATATTCAAAACATAGTCTACCAAAACAATAATGATTACAGACATTTCGTCTTGCAATTTTTTTTTTTTTTGCTTCTCATCGTTATTTTCCCATAAAGTACAGAACAATATTGCTACTCCTATATATTATTCATCGTTACGACGAATAGATAAGAAATGAGATGAATAAAAGTATGTCAAGAGAAAGAATTAAAAAATAAAAGAATCAACTTTATTCCTCCTTTTTTTTCTTACTTCTCTGGTTGCTTATTTTTATTTTACACTGATCCCACATCTATCTTCGGCTTATCTCACAACTTTTAGCACTTCTCTTAAGGTTCTGTACGTTGTGCCTTCATTTAATCCTGCCCTCAAACTTCGTCCAGTCTAAGAGAGGTGAACTCTTCTCGCCTGGCAAAAGTCTCGTCTCTCTTTTCTTACATTGGCTTGTCCTCTTCCACGTCTGCAATAATTCCTACGATGCTCTTCTCTTCAAGGACGACTCTCTTGTCCATGCTTCTTATTTTTATCCTCGCCTTGTACCACCCCTTTTCTCCCCATCACTTCTCTTTATTTTATTTTCACCACTGGCCAAATATCTTGAGACTTTTCACCCGCATACGAAAGATCATGCGCTCAGTACACTACAAAGTTTCTTGGCACTCTTACGAACTATTTCATTCGTAGAATTGAAATTGTAACGAGAATGAAGAGTGAGTGCTGAATGAAATGGATAAACAATACGAGCCACAATGAAAGTTTAATAATAAAATATTGTTGAGAAAATAAAGTGATAAGTATTGTAATTAAATTTTCATGAAATTGAAAACCAACAAGTTTGGCATTTAATTCTTCTGATTTACTTATTTATTTATTTTTTGCATGACAATGTTTTTTTATTGGTTTATTGTATTGAATCCTAAATAAATCTCGCCGGACATTTATTCATTCAAACTCTATGTTGCAAAAATAAAAAACTTCACAGAAAAAGAACGAGAAATCTCAATAACCACAAATTTGAAAAAATAAAATAACCCCCCCCCCCCCCCCCCCCCCCCTCTCGAGTTCGTATAGCATTTGCGTAGACAACAAAAGCCTCAGCAAGATGAAAAGTATTCGCAAAGGATTTCGCGTATTCCTTTAAAGATAAAAGACGTAGAGAGGAGTTAGTAGCCAAAAGAAAGCAAGAAAACAGAGAAAAAAAAACAAAACAAGAGCTCGAAATACTCGGGTTTTGTCTTAAGGCAAGTGAAATTTATCCAACTGTTCTCCACTGTTGGATCTTCATAGCAAAGTTATTTTATCGCACAATACCGCTGTATTATACATGCCTACGTCCATAATAAATTTCACCAGTTAAAAAATAAAAACAAAACATAATAAAACATGGAGGGACAGCAAAATATATATTATGGAGAAAAACAAAAAATGTAAATGAAGCTCAGTTACATTCTCACAATATATATATATATATATATATATACATTTCATAAATGTTTTTTCATTATATTTTTCAGGTGGTCCATGGAGTGCACATAGATCCACCACACGAAGTGAAAAAACGTAGCATTAGTCAGCCACTGAGGATCGTGTTGTCCTACGACGAGAGTGTATACCGGTAAGTTCGAAAAAGATAAAAAAAAAACAATTTTATTGTACGGAAAAAAACAGTGGTCATGTTATAAAAAGCTCATAACTCATTTGAAAATGATTCAAATATAGGAAAATATGGTATTTTTTTGTGAGCCACAATCCGCACTACAATTTTTTTCCCATACAATTTTCATGTAAGATACATTTTTAAACCATGAAACCCCTCAGAACATTAGAAAATCCACGAAGAAATCAACTCTACTTTATCACATTCCACATTCAAAGATACCGGATACATATAACTATCCATAACTCATCAATCAATAATTCAAACATATGTATATATAGTGTTTTTTTGTGCGTCAGAATCCGCACTACAATTTTCTTTCCATAAATTTCCCCATAAAATCCCTTCGCTACCCACCAAATAGCCCCAACATATAAAAATACCCAAGGCAGGAACAATACGTTGAAGTGGTCAATTTTCTCCAGCTACAGATTTATTATCTTCATACGTATCTATATATATATTTCTTGCCATTACTGCATCACATTTTCCGAGTCCGCCAACTCGAAACAGCGGAAAGCTCTTTCGCCGGAAATACCCAGAAGAAACTTCCACCTTACCGCCGTTTGTTTTGCGGGTACAATTCCAGAATGTCAAGACACGCTGAGTCCAACATTGAGGGGGGGTCTTGTGCTTGTGCGCTGTGGTAAACTGCTTCATCTCATCCCCTTTCTATCCTTTCGTTTGTTTTTTTCTTTCTCCATTTTACTGTTCCATTTTGGCTTCGTTTCGAATATTAGTTTTTTGGGGGTAGTTTCCGAAAAGCCAAGTCACACACTTCGAAACATGGCAGATGAGCTTTTTGCCAGAAACATTTTACTCCAGCTAGCAAATCCTATATATACGTTTATATATCTGTATATTGTCTTGTGTTGAGAGTAGGGTTTGGAAGCATTGCGACGACCAGCAGGGGAGTTGGATTCTCAATTCTCATCTCGTTTCTCTTCCGCATGGCCAACATTGCACAAATCCTCTTTCGGGTTACGTTGCCAAAATATTTTCCATAGTTTGTTTGGTTGGTGGTGCGACCAAGTTGAGAGAATGTAATTCATGTGTGTATATTATTTATCGTTGGTGATAAAGAATGAAGAAGTAGTAGTAGTGGTGGTTGAAGAGGGGGTGGTTTTTTTTTTTTTATTTAGTTGGGGAGTGTAATGGTGGATGGGGTAAATTGATGGATATGTTTTTAGTGTTGGTTTGATTGGATTTGAGTTGATTCTTGTGGAAGAAATTGAGAGTATTATTTGTTATTATATTACGAAAAAGATAAGCAGTTTTGAGATTAAAATCAAAGTTTGACTATTATTCGATTTAGAGGATTTCTAGTCCCAAAGGAAGCTATAAATATCCCCCAATTTCTCTAATTATGATAGCATATTCTACTCATTATATTCTTTGATGAATGTACTTGAAGAATAGACGGAAAAGAAGAAGATTTCTAGAAATTGAATTATTAATTAACACCCCCTTGATAGAGTACAGAAATAAATGTTTCTTTGTTGAGAAAAAAAGTGTTTCAATTTTCATAATAAATTATTCCTCGGGGGTTTTTGGGGTCGCTAAATTCCAATCTTAAGATAAAATTGCAAAATTGTAAAAAATAAAATTGATAAAGAGTGACTCATAAATATTATCACAAATTTATTGGAATCAGCTATTCATAATTTTGCAATTCTAACTCCAGATTTGGATTCACAGCAGACCCTAAAAACCCTCAAACACAAAGTTTTATTGTAATATCAATGTTTAAAATGATTCTTTATCAAATTTTTTTTATGATAACACATATATGTGTCATACACTGTTTAAGGGTGTTAAAAACACTTTTCTTTCTTACTGATATCCCACCCATGTTTGATTGACTTCAATTTATTTTAATAAAGTCACATACGATTGAACAATTTCCAATGTGATAATCTAATGATTTTTACACAACGTAACGTGGAAAAAATGCGGTTGGAAAATTGTTTATTTTTACGTAACGTTACGACTGTGAGATGACTCGAATGAGATTTCTCTTTTTTTATTACGTTTCACTCGTGTGTGTCTTTGATTTAGTGTCGTACATGTGCGTGTATTTATTCATGCAACTTTTCTCGTGATTTACAACACGATTATTTGCTAATAGTTTTCTACGTGAGTTGAATACATATGACAATTCCATTTTTAGTTTTGAATTAAATAACTGGCTAACACTTTAAATAGCAGAGAAATGAAAACGAGTTGAATCACTCTATCCATTTTTTATTGGAAAAGTTTTTTCTAAATTATACAACAATTTTTTATTTTTAATCGTTTTTTATTATCAGAATTAGATTATTGAACTGTTATTTAAATGGGAATTGTTGAACGTCTCTCTTTGAATTGGAATATAGAAGAATATGGTAGTAAAAATATAATTACAATGATTTTAACCCAAACAAATTAATTGAAAATTCAATCCTCGATTTTGTGGTTAATGAAGAAAATATCTTTCGTCAATTTTTTTATTGTAGACAGAAAACTAAGAAGAATATGACAAAATTGGTGGATAGATTTATTGTTGAGAATGAAATTCTGCACAATTTGATATTATGATGATCTCTCCACGATGGATGGAACAGGAGTTAGGCATATTCAAAGTTGAACCTTAAAATTCGAAATGTACGTCAGAAATTATTTTCGTCTTTTTCTTCTCTTGATAATTTTTAATCTGAATAAATGATCAAATCATTAATAAACTTAATCGTGTGGAGTGCACTGTTATTGGAACCCGATAAGTCAAGTGCAATTAAAATTCTGATGTAATAATTTAATAGTGATTACGAATATTTCAGTGTTTCAGAATTCAATATTAAACACAATGTTTCGTTCATTATTCTCCGCAAAACTGTCGATATTAATTGATATAATTTTGTCTATTGATTACGGTATTGATAACTTCCTGACACACATGTGATTTTCAATAATACTGTAGTGATACGACGGTGGCATTGGTCCAACAAAGCGAATTATCATTGTTCTACTGAAACTGATTATCAACATTTTCATTCATGCAATTGAAAAGTTTATTCAAGCATAATTACACTCGGGATAGACTGTTAGGAACTATTAGTTAATCACACACCAACACGTCAATCCACATGGTAACAACATATAATATTGAAATGAAATTAGAATAAAAAATGATAGAACAATAATATAATATTGATAATTTCGATAGAGAGATAATTGGAAATATTGTGTGAAGTATATTTGTGTGATTTTTTTTATCACAGCTTGAGAACAATGAGAGATACGTGAAAATAGTGCTGATTCAATTACCTTCAGTATAAAATTCTGCACAAAATGATTATTTAACGAAGTTTTTTTGATGAATAGAATTAGAGATATGTCACTTCAAAGTTGTATGTCGAAATATAAACTTTCGTCAAACAAGTAAAACTTTATTTTCTATTCATTTTTTATTCATAACTGAATTTCTACGTATTGTACGATTAAAATTCATAAGAGTTATCTTGAAGTACACAAACAGATGAAAAAAATGATCATCCGACCAACTTTCTGTGATCAATAGCCTCGGAAATATCGACATCCAAAAATGTGATTTATTAAAAAAAGTTCAAAAAATTCCCTTCAAATGAATTAAAATTTCTCATTTTATGTTTAACTATCGAAACATCTCCATTGAATAAAATTCAATCGTTCACCAATCCACCCCACAGAGCCACAAACAATAACACAAACATACACACACACAAACACACACAGACACACATAAATAAAATATCTCGAATAAGAAAATAAATAAATAAAAATAAAATAAAATCTGCTGCTTCTAATCTAAAATACAATTTCATTTTGCGTAGGATTAACAAAATATGGAATTAAAATGTAACAGATAGACCATCCCTAGTAGCAGTAAAAAAAAAAAAAAAAATATTTGTTTCACTGCTTATTCGATAGTAATTTTGTTTTTTTCATTTATTTATTTATTACTTTATTTCTTTTAGTTCCATCCATTTTTTCCCAGTGATTTTTTTTGTTTTCCCCCCCTTCTATTTTTTTTTCATTTTATTTTTCAACATGGTTAATAGCTGGATATACACATATGGACGAACGGATTGCGAGTCAAAGGGCTTTACTGTAATTGGCCATTTACGTTTGTGCGCTGGCTGTAAATTATTGGACACACATACTCTCGTGAACCACTCGATGTTTGTCAGGGATAACAAGCTGTTCTTCCACACTACTAAAATCCCTAAAATATACATACATGAATACATTTTTATTGAATATAATATTTGAAATTAAATAACAATTTTATATTTTTTTTTTTTTGCGTACAAGATAAACTATTTTATTTTTCAACGATTAAACATTTTACGTGGGGGGGGAATTTTATTATTAATTATAATATAAACAATTTTGAAATATAATTGAAAAAAATACGAGCACTTTTATCGTCACCACTCTTGTCCCATAATCTTTTATTATTTAATTTTTCTCTTCTATATTTTGTTGTTCTTTATTATTATTTTTTTTTTAATTTTGCCCTTTTTTTTTATTCATTTCATTATTATGTATATATATATATATATATATATTGCCATACTGAACTCATTTTCCATGGCTAATGAACGAAACTTTTCTATTGCTTTTTTAAACAATGCACCCCCTCTCTCTTTCACCCTGCCACACAATGAGGTTTGTTGGTAGTTCAAGTTTTTAACGAACCAACCATCATCTCACCCCCCCTCTTCACCGAAAACCCCGTCTATGAAAGTAAAAGGTGTTATGGGAAATTTTCGTTCTTTTAAATCCTTGAGGAATAAAAAAAAAAATTAAGAAGGGAAAATAAAATTGAATGGGGAAAGATTAAAAGTTGAAGAGAGGATAAAAGGGGTGGGTGGTGGAAAAGTGTGACGTTAAAACCAATGCAAATTGTGAGTTGAAGAAAGTGTTGAGATTGTTTGATCGTATTATTGTAACAAAAGATTTATTTTTAATTTATTGAAGGATATTTTTATTTTTGTTAAGTTTGTGAAAAAAGTTGTCAGTGACAGTTCTAGATATTGACTGTCAGCATTACCTCATTAGATCTGGGTTTTTGGTGCTGTCAAAGCAAAATTCAAAATTTTCTTCATGACCATTCGATCCGTCATCGTTTTTCCGTTAGAATTCACTGGTTATGTGATGAAATCGGTCAATTAATTGTAGAGAAATGTACGATCAAAGTTGTGAAATGATATTCAGTTGTTGGATAACTTTTTTATAAATTTGCTTAAATTTTTGTTTAACTTGCGATTGGTACAGTGCATTGTTTGGCACGAACATGGTTGGAATGTAGATGAAAAATAAATATTTGATAGTTGTAATCGTGTGTAGCAGTGGTAGTTGAGGTACTGCATAATAATGGTGGACATTTGAAAGCTGTAGTAAGTGACCACAATAGTCACTCCGATAGACTCAAAGTGGCACGGACAGTTGCATTCAAACGGAAGTGTCGTTGCCGCAATCGTGGCAAATCCGAACTGGTCAACAATTTCCCGAGTCACCATCCGAATTCTAACCCGTTTTCATTCTACATATTCGCACATTCCCATATCTAGCATCCCTATCAACAACAAAATGTCACGTTTATACAATCTATATCGACGAACAGAGTCATTATAGAAATTATATTTGCCCTGAATCATAATAATCATTCATTCCTGACGGTTGAATTTCAATGATTGGGTTCAAGCACAAAATAATGGTATATCACCACGAGTATGATCGCGGAAGTTTCGATTATTTTTATTATTAGAATAATTATAATAACGTAGAACACGTCAACTGCAAAACAAAATTGAATAACAAATAATGTTTGAAATCGTTGATAAATTCGATAACTTTGAGGGACTCGAAAAAATACAAATCATGAACGCATCAATGAATTTTCTAGTTTACGTTATACATAATTCTTATACCAATTGAACGCAAGTTGTTTCAACTCATTCGAAGCATAAGTTTTCAAGATATCATATCAGCCATTAAAAAAAAACATCGTTTCAAGAAAAGAGCGTCCAAAAGTTTTCAATGAACATTCATCGATCCCCGTGCTCAACTACAAACATCCTCCACCCTCAGCCTCTTCAACTTTCTGATAAAACTCTTTCAGTCACTTATTATGCAAGAATCAACTATCAACAAGAACTAGTAAGAATCAATTTTTCCCCAATCTAAAACATTTGAATTATTCAATCGAACTGCAACAGCGTCAATTCGACTCAGGTCGAAATTTTACAGTCAATAATTTTATTTGATGCTCATTGGTTATTTTCCTATTTACCTTTAACACCTATTTATCTTTACCATAGCGTGACAGACGTCATTTGAGACGAATACACAATTCTCCAAAGTTTACATGCACCTTAAATACACATACATAGATATGTACCGACCCTTAAAGTTCACCAGAAATGGGTTTCAGCATTCTCTCGCGCAATCCCACCAATCCCTTTCATTCGTCTCTTGCTCGCTTGTTGGGTTGGATCAACACCCTCCCAACTATACCATACCTATACCCAAGTGTGCACAATAAATTAACTGGATGTTCTGCCAGCCTTGGCGTTCGGTTGTTTCCTAACAATACCTAGTGTCTATCTTTAGATTCCCTAACGACCAAATAGATAAGTTCAAACATTGTTATCCACCTTCGGGTACGCTATTTATTCACTCCAAATACTTAAGATCTTGTGAACAACTTAGAACTATTAAATTCAATTGTAAAACTTATCATTTTAACGTAAATTCTTGGTGAAAAAAGTTCGATATTGTTGTTGAAAGAATTGAGACGTGGGTTTGGATGAAAAAATTTGTGCAATCCATCAAAATATTTATCTGCAGGGTCACCAGTTGGAATCCTGTCAATTATAGAGAGTAATGATCACCTGGGATCCAATGTACAGCAGTGTTATAATGTGTATATTACTCAACTCTCGGTTATATGAAATGGATGCAAATTTGCTTTTGTCATCGACGTGATACCGGATTACGCGCGGTCATGGAACATTTCCGTTGGCGGTGAACTGTTAGGTCGCGTCAGAAGTCCTGCCTTCATCCCGCAAAACGTCCCCTATACTAACATGTACAAACCCGTACGTCCACCATTCAATACTACTACCACCATCATCATCACCACCGATAGAACACAACCCCTAGACTACTAACATCAGTAGCCATCAGAGTTCGAAAGCTCCCGGCGGGCATCCACGAGTAATTAAACTATTCTAGAAACACCCGACGCATACATAGACATGTATATGGACTTTACCAAATATCCCTTGAATCAGTCTCCAACCAGGCGATTAATTGCATGCACTCGGCAGTGGTGCTTTTAATTATTTACAAATCAAATATCCGATAGTCATCATTTTCACCGTAACAAGGGCTTTTTCAATAGAATCTTCAAATCTTTTAGAATTGATTTTGATAGTTATTTTTAACAAGCTTTTTCCATTGCTACGAATCCTCTATGACCTGATTTATAAATGAAACGAGCAAATGTAGAAGCATTCATCATTTTTTTTTTTTTTTCCAAACAAAAGGTTTTTCCGAATCCTTCGGAATGAGATTGAATGATGACCTGTAACAATTTTGTTTCATAACGTTTGATTTTCTATATTCAAACTTACATAGAAATAATGCTCCTAATGGTTTGTCAATTAAATTCTGGATATCAATCATAACTTCGGAAATCTGTGTTAATGGTGACTTTCATCAATGCTTTTGCATCAGTATCAATCTTCTCAATCGTGATTCATATATGCACAGTGCTTCGAATGCTCTGCCAATCAATATACGAATACCAATCATTATCCCCGTAACAAAGGTTCTGTTTCAAATCTTTTAAAATCGGTTTTAATGACGACATGTCAAACAACATTTCTCCATCACTATCAATCCATTTACTGTCATTTTATAAGTATATATATTACAGTGTTGCCGATCATTGACGAGTTGAAACTTAGCCATCAATCATACCTTCGAAACAAAGGATATTTCAAATCCTCTTAAAATTGGTTCTGATGATAACTTCTAACAATATTCTTCCATTACTATCGATTTTCCATGCATCGCCGTATATATAACTGTACTGGGTGCCCTTTTCCGTGGAGCTATTACTCGAGAATTACCTATCACTGAAGGACGGATGAAAACGGGGTTGAGAAACAGCCCTCCAATGCGCAATTACCCGCCTGAGTTATCGTTGGGTTTGAAAACCCTGAGCTATCTAGTGGAAACCGAAGATGTTCCAAGAGTGGATATAGATGTCATATATGTCTGATGGCAGTTGGATATATAGTTTGGGGTTGGAAGTTGAAGTAGAGGGAGACGATATAAGTACATCTATGCCGCCTCAACTTGTCCAAATGACGTCGGATGTCCGTATATATTGCAATAACTCACAAAATCCATGGTAGCTTCATCCGATGTGCGACACTTTATATATGTGCTATAAGTGTGTAGTGCTTTTTCAGGAAAAAAGTAAAAGGAGCTCCATCTCCGGCTACCGGGTGCTGAGAGTAGATATCTAAAGAGCCTTGCGGTAGAAATCAGTTGGAAGTTTGAGTTGGTTGGATTTTACTTTCCTATTTTTATTCGTAAAAGAGATTTCTCAATATTTCTACTTCTTTTTTTTTTTTTTTTTTTCGCTTTCATCGGGTGAAGTTGATTCGAGTTCCTTATAGGAATTCAATATTCCTTCTTTATTTTCCCCTATCTATCTATTCGTCTCTATATAGTTATATATATATATATTTTTTTTTATTATTGCATAGTCGTTTATCACTTCTATTTATCCACGGGTGTCAAATGCAGCCACGAAAAAGCTCCTGCCAAGCCTCATACTTTATCGGCGTGGTCGAACTTTTCTTGCCAGCCGTGAAATCGAACTCTATGTGTAAATAAAAAAACAAAAAAAAATAGAAAAAAAGAGAAGAAACCCGTGGGGGAGTGGAAGGGAAAAAGAGAAGACAAACGAGAGAGAGAAAAAAAAAAAGAAGAAATGTAGCATGGTGAAAAATAAAAAATGAAAACCGTATTTTGAAAGATGAAATAGAACGTGACATTTATTCGATTTACTTCATCAATGCCCCCATTATTCAGGATCGTTGCCTTGTTATTATTTATTATTTTTTTTTTCTTTCCTTGAGATTTACCACGATCATTATTAAAGTTAAAAGGAAAAAATGGAAGACGTAGTATGTACATTTGCACTACAATAGTTCAGGAATAATTGAATCAACGTCATATTTATTATGAATTATCAATTGTTGATTTCTTTCTTATTTTTTTTTTTTTCTCCATCATTCATCAATCATTATTTATTATTCATTTGTTATTCCTATGTGTAAACAATATTTGTTTGTCCGAGAAAGTTTATCAAAATATATTAAACTGACAGGCAGGATATATTTATTTCATAGTGCTTTTAATTCGCCACGATCAAATTTCCGATAATTTAATCTGTACATCGAGCAGGAGAAAAAAAAATTTGTTAAAAAAAAAAATGGAAATGAAGAAGTATTGTTAATTAAAATACTGATGGTGAACGGTTGTTACAGTGATTTTTTTCATACGCTCACGTAACTCCCTAACAAAAACTCTTTTTTTTTCTTTTTTTTTTATACATCTATATGTGTAACTACCGTATGTACACACGTATGCATATAAGCACTCGATAGAATGTAAAAGCTCGTTGGATTCAACAAACATCACGATATTTTCAATTTCTCGTCGTCGTTGTCGCGTTCACTCTTCTCCTATACCACACTGTGTCGATTTCAAATATAAAAGAAATTCAATTTATACACACACACACACTCACACAGAATTATATATATACACACTTGTATTTTATTCAATATTTATTTGTTTATTTATTTATGTTTTTTTTTTTTTTAACATTCATCTCGTTCTTTTTTCTGTAGTTTCAATTTATTCACATATAGTATCAATATACAGAAGCTTTTGATAGAAATATTCGTATACGTGTGGTTTATTTAAAATAGATAACCAGTAAATTTTACATTTTGTTTTTCTTCGATTTAGTAAATGGCCCCCCCGCCCCCGCGAATAAAAAATAATAATAAATATATATACATTCATAATAATAAATGGATGAATAAATAAAATGAAATAAACCGTGAAAAAATTCACTGTAAAATATTACATTGGATATATATATATATTTTTGCACTTTTTTCTCCTGTCTTCCATTCGATTTTTCATTTTTTGTTTTTTTTTTGTTTCTACAATTCATAACATGAAATACACCTGGATGCATGTTAAAAATATATCTACAATGTGAATAGGAGTATTTTATTTGCACCCCCCCCCCCCCCCCCCCCCCTCCCCTACCCCCCTCCATATCACGTTTTGTGGTTACTTTATGATACGTTATAAAAATTCGTTTCTGAAACAGCAAAAAAATAAACAACCTTCACAGCAAAAATATTAAATGATTAAATAAATTGATGAATAAAATTTCATACCACAATAAATGATATATATATATATATTTATTATATTTTTATTACACATAGTGAGCCCTTCGATGTACACAAATGACAAGATGAGAGAAAAATTCATCAACGTCCTGGAACAAAACGAAGCTAAATAAATATGATAAATAAATGAATAAGAGGGAAAAAACCAGATAAGAATGAGTAATAAATTTTCTATATCTCTGTTAAAATTATTCAATCTCAAGACAAAGAAGACAAAGAATAATATTGGGAAAAATTAATCATCATTATTTAATAATAAAAATATATAAATAAATAAATAAATGTATAGCGTAATATATATATATATATATATATAAAATGATGAGTACAAACCATAAAAATAGTGACAGCTTGGCGACATATAAGACGACGTGCTTAGAATCTACAATTTTTTTTTTTTTTTTTTTTTTTTATTATTTATATACATCTCTCTCACATTCACCCTCTCTCTTTTCTTCAATCCACCCCTCGCACAATTCTCTCTTATCTACCAAAAGCGCGCATCGCAGTGGTGCACTTGCTCTTCGACCGTCTAAAGAATTTACGACGGATCGGATAAAATTTTATTCGCTGAAGGAGCAGTAGAGAAAACGCGCGACAGCGCGTAAAAATTCAAGTCGTCGTACGCGCATACTATGAGCAAGAGAGTGAACGAACGAATAATAATAATAAAAAAAAAAAAAAATAAGAAAATGTGAAGGTGGAAAAAATAAAAAAAAAAAAAATAAATAAATAAAACACCACGAGAAAGCGAAAAATGTTGAAACGAGAGTTGGAGAAATCGAATTGAGTGTACAATTCTATTGGTAATCGATGCCATACCAACGTCGTACCATATCTACTGCCACTGCACGTGAATTGTAATGGTGGTGGGAGAATTTTTGTGGCGCCTGTGCTTGCGAGCTTTTTTTTTTTTTTCTTCTATTTTATCGTCGTCATACCACTACTTGATATGGTATAATAATAAAAAAAAGAAAAAAACAACGCGCTTGGTCTGTTACTACTTACACTAACATTTGCAAGTTGCTACAGTTGTTTATCGTAAATGGCGAAATGCCAGGTGGGTTCTCCATTGTATAATGTTATATATATATATTATTGTAAGTATGTGTACCAATCTCAGTGCAAAAATGTACACTGAAATTGTGCAGTGGAAATATGGTGGGAATATTAATGCACGATTGATTTTTTGTTTATGTTAACCAACCGTTGCAAAATTTTGCTTCTGTATTTTTATTTTGTTGTTTTTCATGTGGCTCACGTCAAATTATATTATTTATTTTTATTTTTTTATATTGTTATGAGTTAGTGTGTTGGTGAAAATTATTTATTCATAATTGGATTATTGTGAATTGTTTATTGTATCACTCAGGATTTAATTCTGAATGAATACAGACATATTTATTGTCATTGGATTATTTCAAATGAATAAAATAAATTATTACAATTCAATTAACTATATTATCATAAAAAAAAAACAATTAATTATTCATCAATACAATTAGATAATTATATAAATATTGCATATATCACATCAAGATTATAAAGATTTTAAATTACAATTATTATGAACCATCTCATCCTCAATAACTATCGAACTACAAAATCAACCCCTCCTCATTAATGTAATTAAAATTAATTACCCCCAAAAACGAAATATAGAAGTGGTTACAATAATAAACTTTCACTGCACAATTAACAAATTTCCAAGTGCAGAAACGAGAAAAAAAGTGAAAAAGCACGAGAATAAATATCATTACACGTAAAGAGAAACGTTGTAAATAAATGAAAGCGCACTCATCCCCCCCCCCCCCCCCCCCCATCTGCGTGTAATATTGAATGCACAGGAAACGAAAGGGGTTGCATAAAGAGAAGGAAAAAAAAAGAGAAAAAAACATACAAGGGATGAAGCGAGAGTTGTCACAAGTCCATTAGAAAGAAATGACGTAAATGTAAAAAGGGGTGATGTAAAAAGGTGGATTGTTCGGTTTGTTTGCCGAATAAATAGAGCAAGAGCTTTTATTGCTGGTTCATGAAAAAAAAAAAAAAAGAAAAAAAGAAAAACAACAACCTGTCATGGTGATATAGCGACAAACAACAATACCACCAAAATCGCCAATGCAACACCAATAGTTGCACCTGTGCCTTTCATGTCAATTTTCATCCCCCTCGTGTAGCAATGAAGCCAACTCTACTACCACCACCACTATCACTACCACCACCCAACGTAAACCATCAACATCATCAAAACCCAACGCTACAAAATCCACCCCATTCTATATATCGGACACCATCCACCCCTAAAGGCAAAACCACCAAAGTCAATACCGTCTGGCTCTAACGACTCGTGAATTGGGAAGAAATATAGACACGGGGTGGTGGGCAATTTAACCGTCATATTATGCGGTGTTGATAAATATATAAGAGGGTAGGTTTTATTTCTTTTTTTCCTTTTTTTTTCCTCTCATCGTCAGCTGCCATAAAATGTTGCAATAAATTTTACACCTATTCGCACTTATTTGTGCAATATGCTCACTCATTATATATTTTTTTTTCTAGTTTTTTTATTTATAAAAAAATTTGTGGAGTTTGGTTGAAAATTATTTTGTCGAATTCTGGGTGGGTATACCCCCGTGGAACTATTCTATACGGTGCTAACCAAACTCACCACCCCCTGACAACAATTATTGAGAGAATGCCTTGGTTTTCATGAATTTCAAATGTTTATTTCATGGTTGAATATTCTAACGGTTTTGCAGGCTGAGAATTTATCTGGAATAATTTCTGACGTTGTTAAAAGTAAAATGGAGAACTATTTATTCATCTCAGAATAATGCACATCAATTCAAAAATTGAAATTGATTGAATAGAGGAAATTGTAATGATAGCGACAACGAAAGAATAATTTGGAAAAATATTGAAAGTAAAAGTGTCATAATTATGATAATAATTTTCCTAGATAAATTTCATCCATTAATAAATGATAATAATAATCACACAACTGTGGACCAAAAATATTTGAATAAAAATATATTCACTGCCATGAGAAGGTGAATGTTACATTTCAATTTAGTCACCAGTTCTGGAAAAGGGGAAAAATAAGAAGAATAAGTAGAATTCACTTGAGATTCAAATTTTTTTTTTTTCCTCTTCTCGCAACGTCGCAGACTTTGGGGGTGCAGGAAACGACAGGAGGGTGGACTGGTGGTATCTCTCTTCGTGATGGTGGTGGAGGTTTGTGGAAAGGGGTTGAAGGGGTACAGAGTAGAAATTGAAACGAACAAGAAGAGAGAGCGACAAAAGAGATGAAGCCAGCGTGAGGGAGAATGAGAAGTGCGAGAGATTGTGACTATATAGTCGGTTGAAAAGCCTCCCTGATGTAGGAACGTTTTAAAATATGCGCGTCATCCATCACGTGGATTCCAACTGAGGTGCCCATTTGATCCCACTTTCTCTTCTCACAACCCTCCATTTTTCCATCCCCTCCGGACTATAGATATATGTTCTACACTCCGTCACTATTCCACCTTCAACCACCGACTTCACCCTCCCTCTTCTGACCACATCCTGCATAGTTCACCGCCTGATGGCATCGTGCAACCCTTCTCTACCTCGCCAAACCCTTCGTCCACTTTTGCACGATGCAAATGATGCACTCTACAGAATTAAAGCTTCTGGTGGCTACACCTGCAACTGGAATACGTTGATATTCATCGTGAATTCACATTTTCCACAGACATATATAGATCCCGATCCTCGATTCGTGGATTTCGATTGTATAATTATATTCCTGGTGTGATTTTTAATGTGAAAGTTCCACATCGACAGTTTAATTAGTACAGAGATTTTTTTATCGATTATTGGATATTATGGAGATTCCTTGGGGAGTTCAGCGTAATTCGAATGACAGCGGTCAAAACAACATTCATTTGTGTTTTCATTTGTGATATCATTCGTATCCCCAATTGCGGTCGTATTTAGGTCCTCATTAGTGGACCCATTCATGTCTTTAATCGTGTCTAATCGTCCTCATTCATGCAGTTGATCGTGGTCCCCATTCGTGTTTACTCATTTGTGATCCTCATTAGTGCCCTCGTTCACAATCCTCATCAATGATCCCCACTAAAGTCCTCAGTTCGCACTCATAAACGCCCATAGATAAATTCCTATCGATAATATCTACTACTGTCCTCACTGTGTCCTCATCCAATAACTAGTCCTCAATCCGCAACATTATTCTCATTCATAATCTCCAGTCATATTCTCAACTTGGCCTAACCAATGTCCTCAAATGAATTATTATTAATCGTCCATGGTAGTGTCCCCATTTTTGTCCTCATTCATGCTGTCAATGCCGATCCTCACCTTAGTCCCCATTCTGAGCCCTATTAATATTCTCAGCCATGTACTCATTTTCGTTACTCCTCATTTTTGTTTACCTGCCCTCGTATCATCATTAATGTATTCATTTGCATCCTCAGGAAGTCCTCACTAGAATATTCACTCGTCTGTCCATCAGTCTCCTCACACGTTTCTCATTCATATTCCCATCCAAATTTTCAATTGGATTGGATATGAATGAATAAATTATTTGTTACTAATGAATAATTTCAATTATTCATCACGGCGGATTTCAGCACACCAATAATTTCACATATGGTGAACTATTGTAATGTGAAACGCTGTTATATCACCTGACTATCAATATTGAACAAGCGGTAAATCCCACTGCCACCTTTTGAATCATAACCAAACACTCGTGAATCTTCGTAATACTGCATTATTAATTTCACAGTAATTATTCAACCCGTTCTATTTCCACATGCGCAACTTTGCATACTAATGTTCGTTTAATTGTGTGATAAAAAAGAAATTGTAATGATACAATTTAATTCCCTGCTTTCTTCTTGTCTCCATCGATAGGAACAATATTTTTCTTTCCTGGCCAATGTTTTAATTAATTGTTTCCCCTTTTTTTTTTCTGCATCCTCACTGTCTGTTGATTACATTTCTCTTCAATAGTATGTTCACTCATTGTTTGGATTCTCGAAGAACAGACAATCCACTTCCGTTTGTTGATTTAAGCTCATCCTAACCCATCCACCCTCTTGGCTACTCCCTCAGCGCTTCGAAACCTGTTTTACTGCAGATGTGGATAAAGCTCATGTCTATCTCTTTCCAATCGACGTCTAGCCACCTGCTACCCTCTACTTTTCCATTTACTCTCGTCACACTGACCATGTGTATGTACATGTATTCGTCGCACATTGATCTTTGCTAGTGGATGAAACCATGGTGACTTAGATTGTCTGTTAAATTGAAAAAAAAAAAAATAATAAAAAAAAACGTTTATCTGCAATGTCGAATGTGAGCTGATGTAGTTTTAAAACAATAAAGTAGGAATGAAGCGCTATCACATGTTTGTGTTTCGCCATATTTTCTTCTCAATTCTATTTGTTGAAGAATTAATTACACAGTTGACTGGTTATGTTCGTTCGTAAAATATCCCCTTCAAATAATAAAATTTGTTGTTATTTTTAGTTGATAATAAAATCAAACGATTAGTAGATCGAAGAATTGAAATGATAAATAAAATTGTCGTTAATATGGTGGGCGTAAAAAAAATATTCTGTGTGTCAATGATCCTATCATTTACTTTGTGTGGGGAGAAGAATTTTCACGTTGATGGTGATAAATCCACGTATAACCACCATAAAGTTTCAGTAGCACCCACCGACTTTATAGCCATTTTCTTTCTTTCACTGATTCACATTCTACTATATATTTTCTCTTGCCTTGTTCTTTGGTTTGAGTGTCTTGTGGGACATCGAGTTCCCCAAACGATTGTAAATCAAATGTACGGCACTTCTATTCTCCACTGAATGTGCCAAAGGAAATCCACTTCAACCCCTCTATACTTGATATAAATCCGCCAATACATGTGATAGATATATAATAAGTAAAAAAAAATTTTTTTGTACGTATTTGGCTTGGGGAAAAAATTTGTATTGTCAATTTATGACAGTGGAAAATATTCAATTTGAGAAATAATTTGCGTTGGATTTTTTTCTTATTTTTGCAGGAGTTGGAAAATTGATAAGAAATGTCTACGGTTATATGATCAGTGTTTAGTCTTTGCTCATGTTGATAATTTTGCAATTGGAATTTTTCCATTTCTATTGTTTGTATTTGTGATAATATTTATTTCCTCTTGTGAGATTTTATTTTTATTTACAGATGTGGGTATTATTAATTTACGTATTTATATTATTGTCATAGTTTGGTGATATTGATTTCGATATTTAATTGAATAAATGAATTTAATTGGCAGAAATGTGATAGGAAAATTGATGGGATTGAATTTGTTATTTGAAAAACAGTGGAATTAAAATTGAAATAAAACGAAAACAGAGAAAATAAAATTTCCTATGTTTTGTACGTTCGAATATTCATTTCAATATTCATTTTCATTTTCAATACATATACTTTCATGATAATGGAAAGCTTCAAAGCTCATAACTGCATAATAACTACGGAAGATCCATTCATGTGGCAATAAAGAAAGAAAGAAAAAAAAACATCCCCTAACATCGTTCCACTCTTTCCTCCGTCAATTACCCTCTTTCATTTTGTTTTCATGAATAGCTTGTATAACATATTAGTACATCAGCACTCGTGGATTTTTTATTGAAATTAATATAGTAAAAATAAAAAAACGTCCCCTGAGTTTCTCCCTCTACTTCTCTCTTTCAATTAAAATTCCCGTCATTCTTTTCCCACCCTTCGCAAAATAAAAAGGAAGGTCTGACAATGATTGGTGTTGCAGGTGGCACATTTCACTTGACATTCGTAAATTTATTGTCGCTCTATCATCTCAGAATGACAATCAATTGTGAGAGACACACGGTTTATACGGTGATTCAAGCTAACCCTGCACAAAACAACAGTTGCATCAGCTGAAATGCGTAGAATATATTCCCCCGCCCCCCTTGTTCGTCAACCACCTTCCCCCAAAAACACTCTCCCATTCCCATCGCAAATTCGCACGGTTCATTCGTGTGGCAGATGGCGACACGCGACAATTCGACCGATTGTTACGAGCAAACGATGTCGTGTTACATCAGCACAAATTGATTTTGCTGTCGATGTTCAAGCACTCAATACTCCAATCCCTATAACCCAACCCCCCTTAACCAATGAATCTATCCGCCCCCAAAGCCTACCCCCTTTATCTGCCCCCGATTGTGACACTGTTAGCGAGTAAACACCTGTGTACCTACTATCAATTAAATTGTATCTCCACTTTCCGTTTTCAATTTAGGACGAGTGTGAATTTATCTTGATTTTGGATTTAGCAGGATTGATTTATGGATGAGGTTCGATAAATTGGACCACTTGATTTATCTTGTATTTGGGGGGTGATTTAATTCACGGTATGATTGTATGTTTGAAGGAGGTGTTGGTGGGAGTATTTGAGCAAAAAATGGAGGCGCTGCGATCGTTCCTTGGAAAGTTATGATGGAATTGAATTTTTAGGGATTGCACACAATTTAGTTTTTTGTGAACTGCGCTGGGAAACGTTGTGGATTATCGTGTGGGGGTACGTTAAATGGGGCAGTTTAATCGCCCACTCTGGTCAATTGCACATTCACAATATCATTCCACTATTTTTGTTTTCCTCAGGGAATTTCTCGTGAATTTAAAATTTTGTTTTGAGAGAATAGTTTTTATTATTGTGTTTATCCTCTGACGAAGTAAATTGAACCGCTGATATTGTTGCAATGGTAATTTCAGCACGGTGAGTTCAATTTTCCCACCACCACCTCACTCACGGAATCAACACATTGATGTTTATTCTTTTAATTGTATTACGTGAAAGGGATTTATTTATCGGAATATCTAATTGGATTAAATCAAGGGTGGATAGAGGAAATAATTAGTTAAAAAAAATTCGCATCCAACCTGTTGCATCATATCGTCATTGACATTATCATTGAGATGTATATAGATTTAATATTTAATTAACAATGAAACAATATCATTAATTTATTGATCAATGAATTAACTTCATTTACGACAACAGTTCTATGTAATTTATTTATTTATATCAGTCCTTGATCCGAAAATTATGCGGCGAAGAGATTACACGTACTCATTGCGGAAATTATTCATACATGTGTTTCTTTTATTCTGCTTTTTATAATTCGTTCATTTTCGCTGGTCAAGTGGAGAAGAAAAAAAATTCCATTTATCTTGTTGATAAATATTTCTTGGACGTAAAAGGGGTTGATAATACGCTTGGAAATTTTTTTGTCCATGTCGCCGTCCATATACAGTGATGTACACGTACACATACTATACACAAATGTTCAGACACAAGCACATATTACACACAAACTCGTGGATGAGGAAGAGAATTGGACTCTCTATGCTTCTCTGGAATGCATAGAATTCTTTATTATATTCAAAATAAAATATAAAAATAGAATAAAAGCATAAATAAAGATGGAATAATAACAAATATTATGGTGGGACAAAAACAAAAATTGAGCGAAAACACAGTATGAATAATTCGAGAATGTGTTGTGTGATAAAGGGATAAAGTTGTAAAATAAATTAAATTGCAACAAACTTTGACACAGAGAATTAAATTGGATCTCAATGTCTGCTAGACAATAAATATGTTTACGTTTACTTATGTTTAAATCGTAAATCCATGGTGAATCCTCTGCGCTTGGGGAAATGTTACGGGTAGAGGTGCGGTCAAAGTCGTTCATCCCTTAATCCAGGATCGATTCGATGCTTTAATCTCCTGGTTAGAGTTCTAGTCCTTTGATTTTCGTCTGATCCCAAACGTTCACTACAATTTCGCTATCTCATACGTCCATACATTTGCAAGGGAGGATTTTCGAGTACTTAAGTGAGTCAGCAGAAAAAAAAATCACTAGATAAATAAACTGCTGAAATATAGACAACTAAACCATGACATTAATTAGAATTTTAATAATATTCTTTTGACAATTAAGTAATTGAACTAGTGTGCATGAATAAAACGAAACACACGTCTATCTGTCTTCACATGACATACAATGAAACAAATAAAGCAAAAGACAACCCTAAACATCAACCCCCAAAAAGATATCTAACATTCATATTCCAATTCTCAGATTTTTTCTTCCCCACCTCGTCAACATGTTCTCAGTAGATATTAAATCGTCCACAACTCACTATAATATGTTATGGTTTATTTTATGAGTATCAGCATTTACGTGTTGATACACAATCGAGATAAAGCGCGTTGCAACGTTTACTTTTCGCATAGCTTTTCCACATATATATATATATGCCAACACGTATAAAAGCTCAGCTTATTTTTTTTAATCAACCCCTCATCCACTCTCTTCAACATTTATTGCGCACTCACAATGTTTACAGACCCCTTCTAACAAAAAAATAAAAAAAAAATTGAAAAAGAATCCTTCACCGCCCTTTCTACCTTTCTTCATCATTATCGTATTTTTTTTTTTTCTCTTCTATATTCCCTTTCATGTGAATAATTATATATACATGTGTATAAATAAAACGAACGAGACAAAATCAGGGATGGAAAAGCACACACTCAAATGTGTGGATGATCTCAGTGTACAAAGATATAAATTGTGTCGAGTCGGCGAAATATTCCGCGGTGAAGTTACGGTCTCGAGGACACGACCAAGTAAACGTATACATGTAAATATCCAACTATATATTATAGAAGCCAACGTAAACGAGCGAGCGAGAGATAGGATAGAGGAAGGTGAAGAGAGGAGAATGTAGAGGGGTTGAGGGATGAATTACGTGAAATGAACCACGATACATTTCCAACGTTGTGGGCTACATAAGCACGTCCCATTCATGTCGTCGTCGACGTCGTTCTTCTCTCATTCCATCTCCCTTCCCTCTATGAATATACACAATTATAATCTGTGAATAATTTATGTAAATATATATATATATACATATATTTTATATACGCAATTTAATGGTCTTCATTTAATGTTTAAATTTTCCACTAGACATCGTAGACATTTTCCCAACAATTTAATATTGCATTTTATTATATCCGTATTTCTTCTCCCCCCCCCCCCCCCCATCTTTTCTGGTTATTTATTCTCCCAGGTAAATGTTTGGATTAATTAATTATAATTATTGTAATATGAATATTTGTTTGTGTTGTGTCAATTTGTGGAGAAATTGTGCAATTGAAATTATCGAAGTTAACTCACGGAATAGTCAGTTGCAATTAGGGGATGGTGCGTTTGAACAGCAATGAGGTAACGACAGTGAGTGAGTGTAGATGGGGTTGAGATTGGGGTGGTGGTGAAAGCACTTCTCTTTGCCACCATCAAAGTTGGGTTTAAGACGCCACTAAATTCAATTTCACAATGTTATTGACAGTGCAATTAAATTTATATTCAAAGTTTATTCATTGAATTTAGTTTGTTTATGTTATAAGGAAAATCAAAGCATTTGAATTTAGTGTAATTTCCAAATGGTGGAGAACGGTTGGACTGGTCACTTGGCCGGAACGAATTTATTCTAAAAACCCTTTTTCTGTTAAGTAACGAGTGATGAAATATCATTTTTAGAATATGTTGACACGAAGTAGAAAGACGAGTTGATTCAATTAGTGTTTGATATCTTCACAGTTCTATCATTCTGTATGAGAATGAAGCAACTGGATTAAAAAAAGATCGGGTGTGACATACACTATGAAAAAATATGAGAGCTTTCAATATTTGAGATTTGTACCAGAGAAGAACCGGGAAAATCTGAAGTAAGATGTACACAAATAGCATAATGTATTCAAAAAATCTCAGTGTGACTGAGTAATTTTAAGGTTCTAATTCGGTGCACAAGAAAAGAGTAATAGATATCTGACAGCTTAGATATTTCATATGAACTGGAAATCGATATCTGAGCTTTCAATGAAGAAGATTGAATTCAAGCATATGAAAGATCTTATTCAGGTGGACAATAATAAAATGTTGAATGCTGAAAGCTCAGGTGTATGGATGTCAACGGACAATAAATTTGAGATCTATTTTCCGAGCTTTCACTCAGTGACAAGTCAACGAAACGTCAACAAACAATAACATCTCTTTGCTATTCATTTTCATTTTATAATATTGCCATTTACGTAATATATTTCTTGCAATTTTCATATTATTTATTTATTTGTGAGAGAAAATATGGTATGTTACAATTTATACGGATAATAAATCTGCTGTGCAAAAGACGAATCACATTGCATTTCACATTGCAATATATAGAGCTTGCAACCGGCAGTTTGCCTTCAGCTCCTTTTTCTCTCGCTTTTCCCCATCGCTTGATATGCCCATACCCTTTCGCATGTTACAATTGTTCACTTGGGCGTAGAAAAATATCTCAAGACCGGAGGGAAAAATAAAATTGCTCACCTTTCTCTCTACATCTTTTGTTTCACGTTTTCATTTTTGACGAAAACGTTTGATCCTCAACACACATTTATTTATACGTGTATGTACAATTTTCTTCCGCTTGTTTTACATTTACTACAATTTCTCTCAACTTCACCTATTTATTTGTCGTAATATGAGATACAAGAGGCACAATAAATATATATATATATATATATATATATATATATATATACATATATATTCTCGTTCAATAAATAGACCCTTTGCAGTACCCATAAAATATTTTTATTTCGAAACAATGTGAGTCTCAAATTCAAATATTGAAATGACAAATACAGAGAAACCTCTTTTTTTTTTCTCATTTGCAATCAGTTTCAACAAATCAGTTCGATTAATAAATTAATCCCAAGAGGGGTTGAATTTTATGCAATAATATGGTTGTCTATACGCGAAAGCACATCATCCCCCATTTGCCCACTCAGTTGGTTGGCTAATGGCCAAGTGGAGCTTTTTTTATATTCATTTCTTATTTCCCAACTTTAGTTTTTTTCCAATTTCTATACCTGATCCTGCCACTAATACTACGTCCATGTTTGCGCTGAGATAATGCTTACTATTCAAAGCTTTCAACCAACATTTTCATTCCATTTTTTTTTTTTTTCCGCATTAATTTTATGCACATTATTCACATGTATTTATTCGTTCTGGGAGAACGAAGTAGAGTGAAAGGGTGAGAGTATCTTCAGAATACGAAATAAGACGTTCACGTGAAAAAGGGTTGTGTATTCGCGACATAACGACGAGTCATGTGCGCCCCATATCTCTCAAGAAATTCTACGCTTCGGTTGGCAGATCCAAAGAAGGAAATTCCTACGTACCTCATTCACCCCCTGTCACTCCCATCCTAGTGTCTTTGCAAATCTACTTGGCACATTCGTTGAATTCCAATGAGTGTGTATATTCCAATAAGCTTGTGTAATTTTGGAGAACTCAGTGGGGTGAAGTGATGAAAAAAATAAACATGAATGTCATCATGTGACACCTTAACATAAAGCTCAGATTAATCAGGTCAATAACATAGAAATCCTGGCGCTTATTATGTCGGAAAAATCATTCTCAAGTACGGGAAATCAAATTTTATTCGCCGAAAATGAGAAAAATAATACGTTAAAAAGCTGAGGTGCTTCAGGGGAATAACGGATGAATTATTGTGCTTTCAATATCAAAGATTCAATGTTGAATAACTGTAAACCCTATTTCGATGGTATGAAATAAAGTAATGACATGATAAAAAAAAAAAGGCTCCAGTATATCAGTGTAAGTAGAGATGAATCCTGAAGCTCACAATGTTGAAGTTTCCATTTGAAAATACTGAAACACGAATCCAGGTGTGCAAACACAAAGTAATATTACACCAAAAGGATACGAATAAAAAATTTATTGAAGGATAAATCCACGAACTTTTAAAGCGGGGGGATTCGATTAAAAAATACTGAAAATCCATTTCCAGGTGAACATGAGAGAAAAAAGTGCAATGGCGAACCTTCAAAAAAAAAAAAGAAGCTCTGACGTATCAAGTTAACAAGAAATGAAATCCCGAGCTTTCATTTCCAAAGATTAAATTTGAAAAAATCCAATTTAGATGTACGAACATAAAGCAATAATACACTGTGGCAAAAAGCTCAATTCCCACTAAAACATTTCACAATACAATTCACATCTATTTCTCTTTCACACAAATCTCATAAAATCCATCACAATTGTAGAGAAATTCTTCCCTGGTGGACAGACAATGTTGGATGAAGTGAAAGACGCATTGTCTCACATTTTTCGTCGCACAACATGTGAGCTTTATACATGTATACCTGAGTACATACATCCAAGTATGTATATGTACACCGCATTTCTGGCGCTCGTGTCTCTTGCACACCACTATCGTCATCAGTTGAGGAATCGCATTGCTGGCGACGTGACGTCGATCCTTTTTTTTTTCCCCTCAGGAATTTCTCATACCCCATGACATATATCATTGCAAACGAAATGGAATCGCATTGCAAGTTCGTGTCTATGTATTCACAGCTTTCAGGTACACACGTTAAAGTTTTCATATAGAGCTTTAATATACCTTGGGAGTGATGTGCGACGGTGGTTTAAAAGCTATCAGTTGTCACTATTGTACTGTTAAACTTAGCTCCAAGTTTCCAATGTCTAGATAACTACTAAAACGAGACGTGGGCAAACCTTGAAATAGTTTCATTAAACTTTTATCTGTACTATTAATCATTTAGTGATAACACTTTTGGGAATAAATTTAATGGAAAGCTGTCGAAATTGTTTTGAGAAATTAATTTTACGTCAGTGCAAGGCGTTATGTTGATTCGTATCCGGCTGATGTTCAACTGTCAGAGCATTTGGATCGATGGTTTCTCTGTTACAAACTGACTGTTAGAAGTTCATTGTATGAGCGGGCAAAATCAATTGTGAGCAACATAAACCAGATCGTCAAATCTATCGAATGTATATAGAATCCAATATAATTTCCTCAATATATCCATGAGCCCGATGTCATTTGAACACCCACTCGAGTAGGAAATAAACCTTGATGGTCTATACAATAAATAGTCATTTATCGGGTACAGTGTATCTTCAAACTATCGAGTACTCCACTCTAATACTTTGATGTCTTTGAATTGAATTCTCTAGAGAAAGAGTTTTCTATGTTATCGGGTTGGTAAGGCAGTTTGATCCATATTGAAAGCACCGTAGCGCTGTAGCCACAATCAGAATGCGATAGCTCACGTGAAACCCAGAGCTTTACGCTCGAATTTGAACCCCTGAGAAAATTATAGGGGTGGGTTTGTGGCAGTGGAGACCAAGCTAATCCCACCGTATAATTAACCACCAGCAAACCCGCGTCCCGAGGTTTCTATACTGGTTGGCGCTTCTGGTGGTCGCCATAATTCATGACTAAGCTTTCTACTGGTGTGTGTTGTCTCGCCGCTCTATATGTGAGCTTTCAGGCATTACGATTTCACGCAATCTTTACCTGCACCATATGCCTGTTACCGATTGAACTAATTCTCTATTTTCAATTGTCATTTGTTCGACCGAAAGGGAGTGTAAAAAATGCATAGAGCTTTCAGGTATTGGAATCACATGTTGAGGATGTCTTGAATATTTCTGAAAATAGCACTCCTGGCGCTTCTGTTGTAGATTTCCGTGAGGTAGTGAACCAATTCTTTCCACTTAAGCACGTACACCCTTTCCCTCTTAGCTCCCTTATCTTCCTCCACACCTGGTTCTCCGGAGCTTTCTTTTCCCTCCTAAAATTACTGAACGAAAAGATAAAAAAAAAAAGGAAAATAAAACGTGGTACGTTGAAGAACATGGTACTTTGAGTCAATTTAAAACCGGATATAATTTCCGTACGCGCATAAAGATCATGAGCTTGCGACTTATGTGCGAGATATTTGTGCGCTCAACTACGCGACATATAACGGTTTTTATCGCAAGCCACGTCGCTAATTGCTGCCGGTGAATTTATCTCGTGGCTCTCCCATATTCCATACGATATTAATTCCAAAGTGGCCTACCAGGATATAGCACTATACCCTCAGTTCACAAAACCCTCTCTTTGAGATCGTTAAACCTAGAAAGCTCCCTGTGACCCTTAAATCAACTTATTATGGACGACGCGCTCTCTCACAAGGAAACTCTTACACAACGTAGGGCGTTACCTTATATATATATGTGTACACTTTTCGTCTTTACCACCTCAACATTCTGCTGCACTTGACGTACTATGTAGAACAAGCACTTGTGCACGTAGCTGTTGTATCAAACCAATCCCCATATCAACCCATCGTACACAGACACACACACACACACAACCTCCTCATTCACAAATTCCTCACCGCAACAAATTGTAAAGAAGAAAACGGTGGAAAAAAAAAGCTGAAATCTCTTGATGATAAAATAAAGTAGATAAAAATATTTGAACAACAACAGCAAACTCCATCCTCCCTTGTCATAAGATCAAACTTTGCAAAATTTAAACTTAATTAACTCCACTGTGTACTTTTTAACATGCAATACCTTATCGGAAAGTTTATCAAAGAATTGAGAGAGTAGGGGATGTGGAATTACGAAGAAAAAAATTGTAAAAAAAAAAGCACAATATGGGTGGAGAAAAAAGGAAATGAGGAGAAAGGCGGACAATGAAACTGAAAAAGTTTGTAATTAGCTCGTATTTATCTGAATATACATGTATACGTAAGTAGCCACCCCCTTCCCGGCCAATGGGGGTGGTTGCAACGAAAATTAACACAGAGTCGCTGAATAAACGACCACCCAAGAGGTGGAAAGCGTCGAGGCTAACGGGAAGGGGATGGAGTGTGCAATAGAGTGCAGTGGAAACCCTTTAAGCGCGAGCGCTTTTTCAACTTTAAAGCTTCCACCTCGCGCCCCCTTCTACCCCCCTACCGAAAGCTTTTTCCTCTCATATTTTTGCCTGCTCGTTTCGAACCACCGTCCAATGCCGAACTGCATACCGCCGTACGCCACAATTCAACGTGAAAGGGGTAGACGGAGAAAGAAAATAATAATAATAAAAAAAGCTGCGGAGGTAGAAGGGGGTAGCGGCGGTGGTGGTGGTGGGCAGTCACTCGTACAGATTAAGCATCTTAATCACCGCGGAGCAAAACTGCAAATTGCTCGACTGAGCAAAATGAGAATGGCGAGTGCTCTCTTGTTTGGGGGAAAGAGAGTTGTATTTACCACTCTTCTCCATGTCTGGAAAATAAAAGTCTGGGGGTGAATTTTTGCTGTTCTAAATTACGCGAAATCTTTTCCTATTTTTGTTTCAACGGACAGAGTCAATAATTGTCCTGACATTTGATAAAGTTGTGTGATGAAGGAAACATTGTAGAGACAATCGACTTGAATTAGGAATTCAGCAAGACAATTAATTAAGAAAGTAGTATTCTTTTATTTTGAAATTATGCAACAGTTTTCGTTATTAGATAGTGCAATTGTGCTACCGGAAAATGCGGTCATGGCAATAAAGATACGTTGGTGGAAGCGACGAAGACTGTGCGAAAAGCAAAATGGTACAGTGTATAATAACCAAGAGACTCTTAAGGGGAAATGAGATTTAATTACGTGGAAGTATAAGGATAAGGATGTGAAACGACATGGTCAAATGGGACCACTCGGAGTCTCCACGGATTGTGCGAATAATATTCTTACTCTGTGCTCACGGCTGTCACCGCAATGTCAATTTATTGTAGCCGCCAACGCGCGGTCTACGGTACGTACACCCCACTCTTTGTCTCGTATCTCTTTTTCCAAACTCGGTATAGTCCAGTAGAAAATCTTCATCCAAGTAGTAGGTGGTTCGTGGCAAACCATGCGGCTTCCGTTTCCGCCAACTACTACATTCACATTTACAGAAACATACATAGATATTATTTGAATTGTCTCTCTGGTGGTGGTGTTGGTGGTGGTTGGTTGGTGCCTGAAAACGAATTCTAGTACCATAACGCGTTTTTGATTTCTCACCGCACTCAACCACTCACACTTAAGTGAGATAAAATTTCTCGAAACAGTCGTTACAACCCGCAATGTGCATTTATATTTAGGTCTTCGTGGAGGAAGATTGACGACGTTGAGATTTATATTCCTATTTGGTTCTATTTGTTTTCATCTAGCGTTCCCTTCACGTTTTCATCGTTTTCAGTAATGCGAGGAAAATTGTGATTGACGTGACAGCTATTCTCATAATTTTTTTGTGCAATCGATTAGTAAAAATATAAAAATTGGATGGAGTTGGGTAAATTGGACCACTTGAGATAACAGCGAAAGTATTGGAGCTATTGACTTGGTTCTTGAACATTCCATTTACTTTAATATTTAGTGTTTCAAGATGCTATTGATTATTGTATTATTGTTGATAGGGAAGAGGAAATATTTTTATGTAAGAATTTTTGTCTAGAAGTGGAATTAATTTTTCGGGGGCTGATGACAATGGAGTAGATGAGACAATGGCGGTGGTGGTGGTGGTGGTGGTGGTGGGTCGATCAATTCGAGTGAGGATTGCAATTAGACGGTAACGAGACACTCTAATCCTCCCTTGGCTTCATCACAAACACCACCACCCTCATGGGAATTTTCACCGTCCCTTTACATTGTCTTCTCTATTATAATTAAAAAGGGAGTGGGGAAGATATTGTAATTAAAGATGATTCAATATTGCTGATAATTATTCATATATATTTTCGCAATTTACTTTGCCACAATAATTCATTATAATTGTTAATTTTTAATTATTATATATTTTTCCACTCTTGAATTATGAAAATTTAGTGTTTACTTATTGTCACATATCATCATTGTCAAAAGTTATTTTGTCCAATTCTCTTCGTTCATTTTCACCATCTATATTTCCATGTTGGGAAGTCCTATTTCGTAAAATTAGTTTGGTAAATTAGTTTCATCCAACGGCCAACGACCAACTTCTAGAGTTGGTTAGTTTGCAGCTACATACCTGCAGGGGGTAGTAGAGCACGAGGTTGTTGAGGGATGAGTCCACAGATGAAAGTCAGTTATACATCTACATTGAATATAAATTTCCAACTCTTACCATGACGTGGATATGCAGTAGCACATACTGTCTGAAGCAGATATAAAATAAAATTGAAAAAAAACTCTTGGCATTAGATTAAAAAATTTTTACTAAATTAAAATCCTTGTTATGTAACATTTTTCATATTACCCTTTCACTCAACTACAATTCATTATTATTTCTTTTGTTCTGTTACAGTTTGGACGCTGAAAAATTCGACCTCATCAACGTGAGTATTTTTGAAATGTCATAATATAACATTTTATAATTATATTTTTAGTTTCTTTTTCGCAATAATATTTATTCGTTGACCATCACTAAATCATCAATAGTATTAGCTAACCAATTAAATACAAATTGGTGTTATATGTGTGAAATTAAACTGAATTAAAGCACACAATATTCACATTCGTGCCATTCCCACTATCGTTTTCTCTTTATGTTGAACACCGTAGCTAAAGCCACAAGGTTAATATGGCTACATAGCATGCCATGGTATTCGGCCAAATAACCGGAAATTACCGGCCGTGTTTCAATCGTAGCATAACATACACTCGAAATTCAACGTTGGGAGCCATCATTAACTCTACATAATGGCGCCTAGGGATGGTGGAAGGGGATAGAAGGGGTTTGAAAACCAAAAGGGGTTGGTGGTGTATGATAATCCTCTATCAAGAGAGTCTACCATTCTCACTCTAATTCTATACCACCTCAATGCAATCCATCCTCATACTATGCTTCATTTATATACCAATCATTCTGTCAAAACTACCCCCGCTAACCCATCAATCAGTTTTGGAAAAGCTCTTTCATAAAATGATTCATGTTTTCATGTGTGTGTGTGTGTTTGTATAGGAAGGTTTGGATTTGTCTGTTTCATCATGGATCATGAAACTCCCAATATTTCATTAGTAGTCACGTTGAATGGTCTTTCATATTCGCGATGCTCAATTCAAATTCATCCCTTTGCAATAGGAATATATTTAATTATTATATTGTAATGAAAAATACTTGCAGAGAATTATTGATTCTTTAATTTAAACGAAAAAGCATTTATTATTTCATTTAGAATTTTGATCGATACGTTAGGGGTGTTCAATTACACCCCCTATGTCTTTACAATCATATAAACGAGTGATTTTAATTCCCCTTATATTATTACGTCAAAAAATATTGATATTTTATTTTAATGATACATTGTAATGATAATCATTATTCTCCCGATATTTCATTAGTAGTCAGAGGTTGAGTGGCAATTCATATTTTTTGAAGCCGCATTTAAATTCATCCCTCCTCAATGTAAATAAATTTAATTGATATAAATTTAATGCCAAAATGGTTGGAGAGAATTTTTTTTTCCGGCAAACTGAAAAAAAAAAACTAAAGTGAAATGACAAAAAAAAAAAAAAAATCAAGCTTTCAATATTGATAAATCAATATTTAAATGTAGATAGACGCGCCATTTTGTAAATAATAATTATTCATTTTATTTCAATTGTGCGGAAGTGGGGGAGGGTTGAATTCTTGAATAATACAATCGATCTACTTCATCTTTCACAATGACAATTTCATCCCCTATTCAACCATTATGAATCTCTTTAATATACTATCCTCTTTCATCACATTAAGTGACTTTTCTTTTCGAGTGTGGATAAATGGAGAAAGTAGAAATGGTCCTCAGGGGGATGGTTTATATAAAACAAAAAAAAAAACATAATTCAACGAAACATATTTTTTTATTTCTTTGTCTCCCTTTATTTTTTTTCTTTTGTTCATATTGTTCTAAATGACTTCGTGACGAAACTGTCACGTAATTGTATTCCTACAGTAGCCCCCAAGCGTCATACTCATTAAACTTTCTCTGTAATATTTTTGTTTTCGCTTCTATTTTTTTCATCCACTTCGTTTCTTTGTCCATCACTTCCGTGTAGAGACACTCGTTGTGTTTGAGAGCACATGTATGTGTATAAAAATGTGAAAAGAACTCTGGAAAACACGGTGCAATGTCAAAGGGCGCAATGACAACGCCCCTTTCACGTTTACGTATATGAATATATGTAAAAGCTAGTGAAAGAAAAAAAGAAGGGAATAATAATAATAATAATAATCATAATCATAGTAAAAATGAACAGTGCTGTTGAGAGATGGTTGCACACGTATTCTCGTGTCAAATTCGATTCAATGTGAATTTATTTTAGCAACGTATAAAAAAATATATTTCTTCAGATTTGTAATGAAATCGGAAAAAATAAGGTTCAGCATAAAATTGTAGAAATATCGATTTTATATTTTAAGGGTTGGTGTAGGGGTAGTTTTTCCGAATTGGGGTATTTAATTTATAGTTGAGAAAATTGTAGTTTAATACTTGGAGATGAATCAAAAAAAAAATCAGGCCAGTGGTATCTTTTTTTAATGAGATATAATTTTTTTAAGTTTAAGGGATGCTGTGGGGTAGTTTTCACAGTAGTGGAATGTTCAATAATTGCTTTAATAACGTCAATACAATACTCAGAAATATATAAAATGAAAATTGACGTTCTGGAATGACTTATAGGAGAAATAAAAATGTTCAATATTAGGGGTAGCTGTGGGGTAGTTTTCACAGCAGCTCAATGTCCAATAATTGCTTCAATAATGTCAATACAATGCTCAGAAATATATAAAATAAAAATCAACGTCCCGGAATGACTTATAAGAGAAATAAAAAAGTTCAAATCTAAGGGTAGCCGTAGGGGTAGTTCCACTTTATTGTCAGGGTGTTTAATATTTCTAATAATTTCCAAGACTCAATACTTCAGCATATATCGCGATAAAATTTATACCACGGTCAAATTATTGAATAAACATGAATCGTTCAATTCTGAAGGGCAACTGTAGGGGTAGTTTTTAACTACCCGCACATTGAAATATATATTTCTGACTTATTGAATATTTTTGTTGATTTCATTCTTCCCTTATTGCAACTAATGGTGTGCATTCACGTGAAATTAATAGTCAAATAAAATACGTGGAATGAAAATTTGTGATATTGGTTTATTTGTAATGGGGAAGTTTTCGTCTGCATAGAAAAAAAAAAGGGGGGGTGTGGTATTTAATTGATACTCCAACAATCATATGTCTCGCTGATCCTAAAAGAATTATATGTGAAAATTCCCAAAGGTAGTATGTGTGTATATATATATTGAGGTATTTTATTTGGTTGAATTGAGCGTACTCGGGCGGGAACAGGGGCGGGTTGATGCATGCCACAGTGGGTGAGTTAGGGGTGTGGTGGTAGAGGGTGTGAGATATTTATATATAGGATAGTCGAGGCTGGATTGCGAGAGCTCGGCGTTTAGCCGAGCGGAATGAATTTAAACGCGATGTTGTTAGTTTGTTGCGGTGACGCATTAACAACCCCCAACCCCCATCATGTCTTCTAAACACATTCTCCCCATAGGGTGATTTTAATCCTCCCAATATTTTTATAACATAAAATGGATATATGTTTATAGGACAATATATATTAATTGAAGGAAAATTAAAGTTGTGATTATCTCATGCAGAATTTTTTTTTATTAGTTAGGGGTATTTGATTACACTATAACTCCTCAACTATTGTTTCAAAGGGGTGGTTTTGAGCCTATCAATCTTTGTACAACTGAAATTAATATTCATCCACATCAAAAGTAGAGAGGGACTTATTGGGTAAAACTTTACATTTTTAGAGTTTTCTTTATTCCGCCCCTATTACCCCAACCGTATTCTCAAACCCGGATATTAATCCTTCCTAAATTACCTCAATTAAAAAGAAAGAGTAATGTCCAGCAGAACATAAAATGACCGAGACAAAAAATATATATAAATCGATCAACACAGTAATTGTACTTCTTTACGAAATCTTTTTTTCTTCATTTCCTCTACGAATGGGGTGTGCTTTAATTACCCTATTTCTCAAGACATCGCTCGCACTATCCTAATGAATTTTCATCCCCTCAAAAGGCAAAGTGAGAGAAAGCGAGAAGTGTGTTTCTGGTTGGGGCATGATAAGGGAGAGAATTCTCCGGTCATGGACAAGCCAACTACCCCCATTACTGCCACTACTCGCTTTCAATCCCCTCTCACCTCTATACATATATATATATATATATATACATTTCCTTGTTATTTCTCGACATATACTGCGATTATCATATATATATTCACGTATATACAAACACGAGTATGTTATGCAGTGGAATACTCTCTAAATCCCACCCCTACCATCAAACCAGCCCTTTCCGACCGATATTAACCCTCTGGGATATGTCGTAGCAACAATGCACGTTTCGATAATGTATTTATCGGAATATTATAGTGGCATATAGAAAGCATAATAAAAATTTACATAACAAATATTAATATTAATCTTTGAATTGAAAGAAATGATTATTTAAATAAACAACAAATTTTATTAATTGGAATTAATGCGAGTATTTGGTTGCTTCATTTTTGTGAGATTGTCGGATATTTATGTTCAGTTAAAAGTTTGATTCAGATTAATTGAGGATGGTTTTTTCATTTATTGGTAAATTATTCATTCTTTATTTTTGTGGAGTGGTGAACGGAATAATTATTTAATTAATTGAATTGTTTCATTCATGTTTTTGAGTGTGATAATTTTTGTTACGATGAAAAATTGCACTTCGGGGTGGAAAATAAAATAATTTTACTTGCCAATTATTTTTTTTTCATTTTGGTTAAATTAAATAATATGATAAGAGAAAAAGAACAATTGGTGGTACCAAGTTGAAAACGTTCTTCAACTATCACCCTTGCCATCACTCACCACTACCAACATCACTACCACCACCACTATCTACTCTGCCATTACCACTTCTCATTCCTACGAATAATTGTCCGTCCGTGAGTAAATGAATCTAATTGCATTTAAAATTTAAATTGTGCAAAGTTAAAATTTGCATTTAATGTTCACCGAACACACATTTGACCGGATGGTGACGTTACTAAGGAAGAAAAACGTCCAGCGATTTGAAAAAATTAAACGTAATGAGCAAAACCATAAAATTAAACGGAAAAAAAAATTTTAAGAATAAAAAAATTATACAAAAATATCTATGCGAAAAAAAACAGACATTTTTTTATGGAGATTTTTTTTATTTTACGATTTTTTTTTTATCCATTAGAGAATTTTGAGATGACATATATATACATGAATCGATAGGAAATCGCATGAGCTTTCGAATAATCACTAAACTTTTCCAAAAAAAAAATCTTGAGGACATTAAAAATGACTTCAAACGTGAACCAATGAATTTCAGACAGTTATTCAAAATTTCCTGAATAACACTTTTTATTACCCAAAATTTTTCCACCACCCAAACAATGTCAAAAAATTCAAATAAAATCTTGAATGAAAACGAAAATATCCACTTGAATGGAGGATAATGTTCCAATCCTGTTTCGCAAATAAAAAATGCCAACCGTTCTATTATTTTTGTCTTTATCTTACTTTTTTTATTATCGGACATTTCTCAATGTAACTTGACAAGGTTGTGATAAGGCTTATATGAAAATAGCAAAGGATCCACGTAAATTGGACAGATGAAATCTCCAAGTCTGCCATGACACCACCACCACCACCACTATCATCATCATGAGCTTTGTCGTGAAAATGATGGTGGAAAGCGACGGGGCGTTGTACATTGATAAGACCACGAGAGAGTTACGCGCAATATTGTGATAAATAGGGTGAAGATGAAACGATTTCAGTTCCAACCTCTCTCTGACCTCACTTCTCACCCAACCCACAGCAATTTAGTTGTGATAAACCCACTGAAGCCTGTCTTACGCGTCAGAAATTTCGTGATGTCTGTATATAAAAATATATATATATATAAATTTATACATGAAATGCGGTCGACTATGCAAATAAAAATAAAGAGAACAAATTGAAGAAAATTATTGTGACGAGAAAAGTGAAGACAATGAAAAATATATCTACCTATGTGATAGGGTGATTATCACCTTTTTTTCGGTCAATTTCATCTTTAGAATTTGAATTCTCATTGATATTAGATGAATAATTATTATTTCAGTGATAGGGATGATTTTTGAAGGTATATCAGACGAGTCGGGTAAATTGGACCACTTGAGACAACACCATAACTGTTGGCTCGAATTCCTCGCTGAATGATTACAATGAACTACGATGAGAAATAATCATTTGTGATTATACCGAAATAAATTAGCAACTATTTCGTCATCCAATGAGCCGAATATCTTTCTCCATAGTGAAGAGGAATAATAAAGAAAAATTATCTGTAAAATAAAAGAATTGACTTGAATTATCACAGTTGAAACTGTTTTTCATGGAAATAAGTTACCGAACGCTTTTTTTTTATTATTCAACAACAATTAAAATTGATTCATTTATTCCTTGGATACATAAATGAATGAACAGGGAAATATCGTATTTCAACATCAATCAAAACATTTTCTCCTCTACCATTTAACAGTGGAATGTAATATTGCAAGACGAGAACGAAAAAAAATATTTCTGGCATGAAATTCGCAGACCTATGGAAAATGAAATGCCTTACACACTCCCACCCCATCACCCACCCTGTAATCCCACACAAATAGAACATTGAAAGTAATTACACGTGCCACATCATCATTGTTTGGTGAGAGAACGTTTGCTCATTCGTACTTACGATTAGACAAATTAAATTCCACGAATTCCATGAAAGCAAAACTCAGCAATAAGAGAATGGATGGTCGAGGGTTGATGCGCGGAGGGTTGCACCCAAGCGAAAAAAATAAAAAAATATTAAAAACTCTTCTATGCAAATGAAAATATTCATTTCATTTTTTAATCAATCTTTTTTTCCCTCCCACAGTGAATGCATCAGGGGAGCTTTTTTTTTTTGACTTCACACTTTTTCAAATTTATTCAGCCAATGAAGTTGAGAAAAAAAAATAAGCGAGCACAATATGCCTGTAGTAAATTAATTAACAATGTCAAGGGAAGGAAAAAAAAAATATTGGTTCACAGAATCCTCTTGGGATAGTGAAAAGAAAATTTAATTTCAATGAAAAAAGGCAAATAATATTTGGAAGTGATGAAAATTCACATTGATGTATGTAAAGTTAGTTAAAAAAAATTTTTTTTTCGTTCACTCACTGTATTCATTCGTGGGTGGAATTTTTTTTTCTCATTCTGAATGCGTGTGCTTGCAAATTTGATTCGTCATATCACTGTTGAAATTTTATTTTTTTTTGTCCGTTACGCACGCGTTGCTATGTTACTAATGATCAAACAGTACGATTTTACATTGTTTTATCTTCTACACAATTGTTAATTTTTTTTTTTTTTTTCGTTTCAATTCAATTCTATCGTTCCATTTATTTTTGGTTTTTTTTTTAAGCTACGTTTTTACACATGTATTATACATGTGGGTACACGTATAACATGCATTGTCATATGCAGAAAAAACAGATGTGGCAAAAAGAAGGATGGTTGTTTTGTATGGATGTAAAAGTGTGGCTGAAAAATATTCAGTGAATTCTCATGCATTGGTTGAATAAAATGAGAATCATCTCGAATTGATAGCAAACACCCGTACAACCACTCAATTTTATTTCATTTCTATTGTATCAATTTATCAATTTATTTTACAGAGTAAAAATAATGCGGGTGAGAAATAATAAAAAAGTTTTAGTGTGTGAAAAACATTATTTTGTGAAATTTTAATGTTTTTTTTTAATTTTTCCCAATTATTTTTAGAGCTGTTGAAAAATTTTTTGGGCGATGTTTCAAATATTATATCGATAGAAAATCGCATGAGCCATCCAATGGTCACATCGTTCTTTCCCAAAAACCATTTTTTGAATGCTAAAAATATATTCAAAAACAGTAGTACCATTTTCGGTTTCCAAACTCACCGTCTTTAAAATGAAACATTGTACATGTTCATATTATTTAAATTAAATTTTTTCCTTTCACCCCCTGGCTTAGTCAAGGAAGTGTAATAATGAGAATTATAAGGGATGAGAGAAGAAAAAAAAAATTGAATTATACTACAGAGGTGTGAATATATATCAAAGGATAAAAAATTGGGGTTGATGGTGGTGGTGAAACTGAATGACTCAGTCCATTTTAATTATCTGACAGTTCTCATTAGGTGAATATTAACTACGTTTGCACGACTACGAAGATGGTGGGGGTATCGAGGGGATGTAGAGGGGATGGAAAACCCTATGAAGAGGGTAGTTGAAAGTAAAATCATTTGTTTCCTCTGCGGCAGCTGTACGTAATTCCAGACATTTCGCCCTTCATTGCGCCGCCACTCGTACTTTCCACCTTTTTTACCCGCCACCACCACCCCACTCGCTTCATCCCCCAAAAGACCCGGAAGACGAATGAGCGCGACGTTATAGGGTATATTGGTTACCACAAAAGTAAAAAAAAAAATAAATAAATGAGCGAAGTAGAAATGGAAAATGGAAAAAACGCAACCCCTAAACTTTGCCAATCGCTTCTAATTATTTAATGCATTCTATTGCTTTTTAGGGGATTGATTTATTCTGGGGTGACTTCTCCCTATTCACGGGGCTATTATTCATCGCCATCAATAATTATCAATTTAATCAATTAATTAATTAAATAATATAATATAAAATATAATATTGAATAGTTAAGGGATGAAAAAAAATTCTATCTCATTAATGTTATCTTCTTTTTCCATGTCATAAAATCACAATGCTTTGTCAACCCTTAAAATGGACACAAACTACCCCTAAACTTCTCCAACCCCTATTGAGTGAATTCAGTGGCTCTCAGGGGGTAGAATTAATCATTAATAGCTTTTCTGATGCCCCTGTCTTCATTATCAATCTGATTCATCAATTAATCCACTATGAGATAAGACACAACCATATTGAGGGATGAAAAAGAAAAATAATATTCAATTTCATTCCGTTTTTTTTTTTTTTTTTTTTTTCGTGTGATATTTTTTTTTTTTTTATAATATTCTGCCAACGTTCCATCCTCTTCATATGTTCCATCACAGCACAATCCTTTGTGCACCCTCTGGGAAAAAAAAATTTAACCCCTATAATACGTAGTCAACCAGTCAATTCTTTTGTTTTCCACCCTACGGTAAACAAAAAAAAAATACAAGAGCGTATAAAAAAAAAATAATACTGCCCTCGGCGAATGCAATTTCACAAATACATGTAGCACATACGCAGCACCATAAAGCCCCTAAAACAACCCCACAGGGGATTAATGTGAGATCATTTTCACATTTTGACATTTTTTTTTTACTTTATTGCAATATTTGGTTTTTTTTTATTACCTCTTGGTTCTATTATTACTGTTATTTTTTTTGTCCTCTCAGGCGTTTCTAGTGCGCTTTAAATTAGTCCAAGCACCATCCCCTATGCTGCATATACACAGGGTAAAGACAATGAAGGGTTGGTTGGCGGGGGGGGTTGAAAAAGGGGTTGTGGCTGTATACAGCAATGTGCACACATACCTACCCCATTATCGTTCAATTTAATGCCGTTAATTGCAACAACGCGAAAGACCTAGTTCCCTTTTACCCAAACCACCCCTCAAAATCAACCCCTTTATCTTCATACCAACAATACCCACCCTATCTACCTACACCTCTATTATTATATTAATATATTACATTCGCTTTGATTCCAGAACACAATATTACCGGAGGCAGTACACTTTTGGGAACGTGCGTTAATGGTTCGAGAAACCAAAAATACCATTCGTCTGAACAGGTAAGTAATTGTTCCACTTGATGCTTATTTTTTTTCTTATCATTCCCCTTATCCATCAATCAATTAAAAAATCCTCAAACCCAACAACTAAATTCCCTCAACATCCCACAAACACAACCAAAAAGAAACTTAAACCCAAACCAAAAGAACCAAAACCAAACCACATAAATAAAAACTCACAAAATCCATCAGCATAAATATTTCCAATTTAATTACACCAATAAACCATTCCCATCCGGGAAACAAATAACTACACAAATCCATGGAGGACAACACAAAGGAGCACGAAGAATAATATCCTCATCCCCATTATTTTTTCCTTTTTCGCACCCTCCTTTTACATTTCCATTTTTTTTTTTCAGCACTTTTTTCCTTTTTTCAAATATTAGTCATGAAAGTATCACAATCAGTCTTCATCCCTGTCGTCTGATGACTCACAGTGGCTCTATGTATCTTTTTATATACGTATATGTATACAAATATTTGTGGATGTGTGTGTGTGTAAAGGACATTGCACAAACGAGAAGATTTATGTGGCATGAGAGCCAGGAAAGGCAAAGGTAGACGTGTGCGCTTATGTCTACCTATATTAGCAGCCACATGTATATATATGTATGTGGTGAAATGGAAAAGGGGGATGATGAGAGAGGATATGAGGGGGGTTTGGGGGATGTAAAGAGGGGTGGTTCACCCCTGGGGAAGGTGAGGAGAACAACACGCGCGTGCCATGGTGCCCCGTTGATTTGCATACAGACCGAAACGTTAAACATAACACGCCCACAGTGGTATGAATGTATGCGTTTGTGTATGTGAGGGGGTGGATGTGGGGGGTATTTGTGTTCGCAGCTGATTTATTACTCTGTATATGGAGTCATATTATGGCGATAGTGGTTGGTGTTGTAGTGGAAGGAAACAGGAGACACACAGGGATGATAATAGTGAAGTTTTTGCTTTTTTACGTCTGGTAATTTTGTTTTTTTGTTTAATTTTTGTCAATATTTGGAGTGGTGAGGGGACGATAGGGTTGAAAAGGATCTATCGGAAATCGCGCGGGGGTTCCGATAGGCGTATGCTGGTTTGTGAGAAAATTTTTTTTATAGGTGTTAAGTGAGGTTGGTGATGAGGGTGGTTTCGAGATTTGTTCTCGAAGTTGTCGTTTATGTTGGGTTTTTTTTTCTCGGAGTTTTTTTTTTTCCTTCTCCTGAATACTCAGGGTCGATTGTACGGTAGTGATACTCGTGGGAAATCGCACGAGCTTTCCAATGGTCATAGAGTGATCACGAAAAAAAAATGTCTTCATCACACAAACCCAACTTCAAACCTTGAATCGAAATGTCCCAACTTCACCAAAGTGTTATAACGATTACAAAATATATATTTTTCCTACATTTTTTTTCAACCCCTCCACATGATTCAACCATAATGACTCACACATCAAATCGATGTAGAATCGCACGAGCTTTCCAACGGTCTCCTCATAATCCCTCACAAAAAATTCCTTAACCTCAAAAAATGTAAATGAAAATACATCAACAATTTCAACAACAAACTTCATTGCACCGATGAGGATAAACACATTATCCACATTTCCCTCTTCCACTATTATAATTTTTATTCTCACCCTCACTACTCTCATGTCCTTGTTTCATTACACTAATCCTGTATATCGTCAGTGAAATTTCACGACGAAATCGATAACTAACGTAGATTCAAGACGCGCTTCTCCCTTTATCAAATTTATCATGGACGCTTCAACGAACATATTCGCTAGTAGTAGTAGTTTCAGAATTAGGTCAGACAACCGAGAAGGAATAAAATAAAAAAAAGAAAATGATAGCATGAGAGATAGTAGGATGAGTATATTGCCAAGGGAATGGGACTAAAGACATTGTCCTCACAATCCATTATTCAAGGCATCAGGTGTACCTTTCAAAGTATAATAAAAGCTCAAATATCGCAAGCTTTCAAAACATAATATATAAATATAACCAATACATAATAAAAATGAAGAATAAAAAATATGGGGGGTTGGAGGGGGTGGTTGAATGGAGAAAGAACATGCCTTCTAAAAACTTTTTACCCCATAAAACTTCTAAAGTCATACTAAAAAAATGAGGCAATTGTAATTTATATAAATTTTTTTTTCAAGCGAAAATTTATGATAATAAAATGATAATAAAAAATAATTCACAATGTTGATGAAACGACGAAGAAATTATACAAAAATATCAAAAAAAAGACTGGAATAAAAATAAATAGTTTTTGAGAATACCAAAAAATAAATTTGCAAAAGTCGAAATAAAAATGAAAATGAAAATAAATAAAAAATTCATAAAGTTTTATAAATTATTGTAAAATATATACAGAGATGGTGGAAAAAGTTCGACAATTTTATTTCCCTTTTTAGAAAGTACAAAATGAGAACAATATAAAAACCGAAAAAAAAAAAAATAATAATAATAAAAAAATTTTTTTTTTCACAGAAAAATGACAACAACAAAAAAATAAGGGAGGAAAAGCTCTTGGACGTATTCGTAACATACGTTTTCCTTTATCAACTCCATACATCGAATATCCAATAGGGATTACGAGATGGAAAAAGATTGAAGATATAGAGAGAGGGGTGTCTGTACCTATTTCTTATAAGAGCTTTGAGGATACATATATATATATATATATATATGTGTAAGTGTATTGTATAGGAAAAAAGCGTAGACGAAAGCCAAACCTGAAGGAGATGTGAGATGATTTGGCTTTCAACCAGTCTCAAGTTCTGTTAGAATTTTTCACGTCTGAATTTTCTATACATTCTCACAATTCATAAATATCTTTCACCAAAGATATATATAATATTGAGGGGGTGAATATAAAAAAAAAAAGGGTAGTATATTGTAAAAATATTAACATTGAAATAGCTCAAGTATATAATAAATATCATTATTGATTTAAAAATTTTAGCTGAACAATCAAACAAATAAATAAATAAAAATATTTATTTCGTTATTTCACTTCCAAAGTGACCACACTTATTTTAATTAAAAAAAAATTGTAGTTATTATATTTTTACTATTATTATTATTATTATTATTATTATTATTATTATTATTATTATTATTTTGTTACTTTTCTCATTAAAATTTAATCTCAACAGACTCTTCTACACTGAAGTGAGTTAAAATTTATTCAACAGTGTGTACATTTTTTTTATTCACCTCATACTTCACAAGTACAAACATCTTCATCGTCACCGGACTAATTTTTTTTTAATAAATAAAATTGTGATGATTATTAATTAATTACTGAGGGGGGGTTGAAAGAGAGAAAGGGGAGGACAAATATCAAGTGACATAAGACCAAAAGGCACTGAGGAGAGGGGGAAAAAAAAATACATCCCTTTGTCTGCCTCCTTAACTTTTCTTTTATTCTCATTATTACATCTCATTTCTTTCATTTTTTTTTTATTTCACTTTAGTTTTTGTAGTTTTTTTTTTCTTTTTTTCTTTACTGTTCCTTCCTCTCTTCTCTCATTATTTTACATACATCATTTTTCTGTACCCTTAAGGGAACTCTGGGGAAAAATTTTCTCTTAACAATGAACAGCCATGCATCTTTGGAGTGCAACTTTATTCTATACTTATAATTTTTTTTTTTTTCAACGTTCAGAATTTATTCTGTAAGAAATTTGTGGAAAAAAAATTACTTGATAGATGTCTTCCTTTGATTCTTTTTTTTTTTCGTCTTGCCTTTCCACGTTGTACATATAAAATGGTGATTTATATGAATTTGAGGGTAGTGTGGGAGTTACAATGGAAGACAATAGATGAGAGGGATGATAATGGTGAAATTTTGATTTCCAGGTTTCCCTTCTTTTTTTTTTTAATATTTTTTTTTTAAGGGTTGGGTGATGATAGGGATGATTGTGAGATGAGAAATCGATAGGGAATCGCAAGAACTTTAAAATGGATGTAAACTGATAGGGGTGAAAAATTTTTTTTATTGTATCAAGTGAGGTTGAAAATGTTGTAATAAGTAATTGCTATTTTTGAGAATTGTCAAAGTGGTAGGTTACTTTTTTTTTTTTTTTTTCAAATATTTATTGAGGGGTTTCAAACTGTTTCAACAACAACATCCCCTGTACAAAATCGATGTGAAATCGCGCGAGCTTTCCATTGGTCACAATATTATTGGTGAAAAAAAATTTCCCGTCTATGTAAACCAAGTTTGAAGTTTGTTCAACAACTTTCCAATTTTTCTTTCACTCATTTTCCACTTCTCTTCCATTCACTCTTGACATAAAACCAAAAAAAAATTTTCTCGCAATATTTGCAAACCCGACAACCATACCCATATTCACCACTCCATGCCACGTATATATATATATTCTTTTTTAATATTCGAGACCTCGAACCTAAAAAGAGAAACAAAAAACAAACACGAAAAAAAAAAAAAAGATAAAATAAAATTCACTCCAGCTCGACTTGATATTTTTATTTATTTATTTTTTTTTTTTTTTCACGTTATATATAAAATCCGGACGAGTGGTATTCGGAATATATTTTTTTTTTTTTTCCGCCTAAAATTCATCTACTCACTCATATTACTGTAAATAAAAGTAAATAAAAAAAAAGAAAGAAATGGGGAAAGAAAAAAAATTTATCTCCACGTTAACTGAATGAAAATAGACAATTGTTGTGAGAGTCAGGAAGTTTTGAAATAATAAAATGCAGACAGGGATGAATATGAAGAGAAAAAAAAAAAAAAAACGGCGAGTTAAATTAATATAAATATTTAATAGACAATTAATTATTCATATAACGTCCAACGTATTAATTCTCATTTCGTTGTTTCAATTATTCGCCAGCCAGTGTCATTATTTATAACTTCGTCTTATCGACAATGTGTCATTGTTACCATTCAACTTTAAATATTATTTTTATTATTAATTTTATTTTTTGTATTGAATTAATAACGATTGTGAATGAGGAAGAGGAATTGAATTTAATAGTGAATAATATCAAGTGAATGGAAACAATTCCTGAGTATATGAAAGAATGTCGATTATACATTTTTATTGAGGGTGAAATTGTAACAAAAAAAAATATGTAGATATTTGTTTTTGGATATTAGCCAGTTTTTATGTTTTGAAAATTAAAAATTTATGTTTAATTATTCATAAAAAAAATGTTTCAGTTGGAATTGAAAGAAAAAACCTGTGCCAGAGTATAGAGAAAACAATTATGGAGGTTTTGAAAAAAAAAGAGGGGGAAAATATTAAAAATTGACTGAGAAATCGTGCTGACAATGTCGAAAAACATAGTTTCGAGAAAAACGTATTTAAAGTTTGGGGGGGTAGGTTACATTTAATGCTATAACTTCGTAATGGAAAGCAATTTTCACAATTTTTTTTTTTTCAATATATCTCAGAAGTATAGTGAATAAAAATATTCCAATGAAAAAAATCGAATTTTTGACATTTAAAGGGGGTTTGTAACGCCTCAACTCAATTTTGAGAAAATCACGATGATAGTCTGACTATTGAACAACCAAATTCACTTCTTGTCACATCGAAACCCCCCTAAATCATCCCCAATTTTTCAAACACCCCATCCGCAATATTCCCAAAACTACCTACCCTTAAAATACCCCAAAAAAAAAAATATCATAACAAAATTATTCTTTCCTCCACATCGATTAAAAAATCATATAAAAATATTCAAAAAACCATGACAATAAATAATAAATATAGAGAATTCAATAAATGTTCCAATGCAATATTATTGGAGGAAAAAATAAAAAGAAAGAAATTCTTTTTCCATCTCACTGTTACAAAAATAACGAGGGCAATCATTCCACTATCTTTATCTGTGTCTGGCTCATTTTAATGCTGATATATATCAATGCACTTGGTTGAATATATTGGAACATATAAACGCGACGAGCGAGCACTCGAAAATAGTGTTCGCAATCGATATACGTATATGCATTTATATATACCAATTTTCAGTGAATATCTACATGTGTAGGGTTCGATACCAATGTTGTCAATAGAAATTTTCATTGAATTGTGAGAGAGGAAGGAAGAATATACTGTAAATCGTTTATTTATTGGAAAAAATATCGTACAATCGTGGTCTGATTTTGGAGAATAAATAAACAGTATATATATAAATGTTATTGATGCATTGACATTTTCAAATGAATTTTCTATTGTATATATTTATTTCGTTTTGTTTGAACAACATTTGTGAAATATTTGTTTTTATATTGGAAGTGAAACTGTAAAATTTGTTTTTGTTTTTTTTTTTTTCATATAGATGTTGGAGGGTTTTGGAATGATGTGAGGATGATGGTGTATGTATCAAATCGATGGGAAATCGCACGAGCTTTCCAACGGTTATATATTTTATATGAAGGAAAAATTTTTTGATTGTGTTATGTGAGTTTGAAGATGACATCGTAATTTTCGTAGTTTTGTGTATTGGTGTTATGATAATGGAGGTGTTTTATTTTTTAAGAATTTTTTTTTCATGTTAGAAGTAGTTTTACATTGAAGTTGAATTTATGAAAGCGATAGGAAATCGCACGAACCTTCCAACGACCGTATAGTATTCTATTTCAAAAAATTCCACGACTTCAGAATATCGGTTTAAAAACCAGAGAATTATTTCTAGCCAACTCTCATGACTCAGTAATCCAACTCTTCAAGTTACATGAAAAATCTTTCTGCTCGTGTTGTGTTTCCCAAAAGAATAAAACAAAAATACGTGATCTAAATTCATAGACGTTGAAATAAAAATTCGTGAATGATGAAAAAAGGCAAAGAGCTCACCATTGATGCAAAAGAGCTTCCATGATACTTTCCTTTATTTCTTTTTTTTTTCCATTCCTCTTTTTTTTTTGCTTTTTCTATTTCAACATTTTTTTTTCACTTCCTTTTTTTTTTTTTTGGAACAGTGCACGGTGAAGGAACATTTACATGCAGCCGTTGGTGGAAAAAGGGGTTGATCTAGAGGGGTTGCACTATGCCAATATCTTTCATTTTTTTTTTTTTGTCTTTTTGAGTATGGAAATCCACCTTCAACAATTTTTGATTCTTTTCCCCTTTCTCTTTCTCTTTATATATACATCCATATAAACCTTCGTTTCTTTTATCTCTCCTCTTACAACCCCCTTTCCATTTTCTATTGGCCTTATACACATACACACGTACACTATATATCCATAGCATAAAAGCTTTTCCAGTCCACTTGCCTTGAATCGTGTATGTACATCTCAAAAAAGCTCCGATTGTCCTCCTAACAATATAGAGGAAAATCATTTTTCTTCTTTTTTTTTTTTTTTTTCAATGATAAAAAATATATTAAAATTTTTTTCATATGGTAAAATGGATGGGGGTGAATTGGAGCGATTGAGAGTGCAATTGAGAACGCTGATATATTGATGAAAAGGGGAAGAAGAAATGCGAAGAGTTCCAAGATATTTTTATTCAATGAAAGTTGAGAGAGTTGACTGAAAATAATTGTTCAATTTTTGAACTAATGTTACGAGGTCGGGGGATTTTTCAAGATAAAAAATGATATAATCGTTGAAAAGCTCGTGCGATTTCCCATGAATTTCATATGTTCAACTTCAATGTGAAACCACTTCTAATATAAAAAAAAAATTCTTGAAAAAAAAAAAGAAACCCATTCATTATTATAACTCCAATTTACAAAATTCCAAAAATTACAGTATCATCTTCAAAATGACATAACATGATGAAAAAATTTTTTTTTCATGAGAAACATATGAGCGTTGGAAAGCTCGTGCGATTCCCTATCGATTCGATCCACCCAACAATATTCACGAATTATTTTCAAGCGTCAAAAAAATTAGAAAAGACTAAAAAAAAAACCCTTATCATGATCCTTATTTCCGAATAATGTTTGATGCGGTCAATCATTACTAATGTACATTGAGGGGTTGAATTTGAGAATAGGATGAGTGAGAGCGGGATCGAATTCGGCATGTGCTCTACCATACTCTCGAGTAATGCGGAAACCATGTCCTCGCAACGAATCCGCTCTCAAGGCATTAGTGCACCTTTCCAGAGCGCGTTTGAGCATTGAATACGTTGGTGAACGTTAGACGTGGGTTGAACTGAAAGTTGAGGGGGTTGAAATTGAAGCGGAAATTCACTCTCAACTCTTTGTCGTAAACCACTCTTTCACCAAAAAAAAAAAACAAAAAAAAAAAACAAAAACTGAAAGAAATAAAAGGAAAAGAGAAAGAGCGGCGTAATTTCATAGTGAAATAGAGTAGAACGTTAATTAAGGGTAGTTACGAACTTAAGAAGTTTTTCGGGGGATAATCCTCGATTAAAAGAAAGAAAAAAAAATTTTTTAAGGGTTGTTACAACCCTTGAAAATTTTCTTGGGGTGAATTTTTGATCAGGAAGTGATATATTGAGAGAAGAGCACTAGAATTTTCTCAGCAGGGAAGAACAAAAACATCGAGGGTTGCAAGCCTTGAGATTTTTTTTTGAAGGGTGAGTTTTGTCATTTTCAGTTTTGAAAACGTTACTTTAGAACTTCATGTGAAATTAACTTGTCGAATGTTATTCAGGCGTTAATGGGTTAATTAATATGATGGAGTTGAAAGTTGTGCTTTTCCCCGATTCATCCCCCTTGTGAGTGTGCGTTATATGGCATTCTCGGAAAATGTAATATCGCAAAAGATAAAATTTATGTGGGTAAAGATGAGGGAGTTGGATTTTGTGCAATGGCACATACGGGCCCGGATGGAATTGACGTATGAGAGAAAAGTCGACTCACTCATCCCCCATGTGTGATAGAGCAAGGGGTGGGTGAGTTTTACGCCCATTTCTCGTCCCCGAACGAATCTGCATACACCAGCACAATGGAGAAAAGAAAAAAGCAAATTTTCTCAATCCATCAAATATTTTTCCAATCGAAAACTCACCCCCGGGAAAATTTTTATAGGGTTGTTACTTCCCTTAAGGAACTTCTTTATTTTTTTTTGCATATCTCAATGCAAAACCGGAAAAATTTCATGGGGATGTTATTACCCTTTAAAAATACACGTTTTTATATTCCAATGGAAATTCTTTGAATTTTCTTCTTATTTTCATTTCCAATTGAAGACTTACCCCCGGAAAATTTTCATGGATATGTTACCACCGTTAAAAAATATTTTTTCTCGTAATTCTATACTAAATCTTGGGGATTTAGAAAAGAGAATTTTTCTCTGTTGATAACTCCCCCTCAGGAAAATTTAATAGGGTTGTTACTACTCTTGAAAAATTTTTTCTCGTATCTTAATGCAAATTCTTGGAGTTTATTTTTCTCCATGTTACCAACCGAAAGCTCACCCCAGGAAAAAATTTACGAGCATTTTACTACCCTTAAAAGTCTTTTCTTTTCCATATCAGTGCGAAACCTTGTGATTAAAAAAACATTTGCTTCCTGTATCTCAATACAAATACGATGAATTTTTCTCCTCTTTCATCCCCAATCGAAAGCCCACCCTTAAAAAAAAAATTGATAACGACTCCATTACCCTCAAAATATCTTTTTTCCCGTACATTCCCGTACAAAACATTCTGTGAAAATAATTTTCCTGTAAATGTAAAAGAAAATGCAATGAATTAAAAAATAAAAATGAAACATTTCCTAATTGCCTCATTCACATACAAAAGCACTAAAAGTTTGCCAAATTAAAATTTTAATTAATATAATTCGACCTAAATGCAGCCCTTACTGTCACCATTTTCCCACTGAACTCAAATATAATCCCCAATAGTAATTCCATTTTCTTCATTTTTCCACTTCAAATCCTTTTCATTGGCATTCTTTTTTCCATTTTTTTTTTGGCACAGTAAAACCGTTCGAATATACACCACCATTGCTCCTTTCAAATCATCCCCACACTACAATCAACCATTCCATTCTCCATCCCCTTCGTGTACCACCTTATCTTATTCAACGAAAAACCAGAAGCATTTTCCATATATAGCTTGCAAGCAAGAAAGCTATTTATTTTTAGATAGCATCTCGTCGTTTGTTCAGTGAGGAGCAAACCGCTTTTCTCAGTATCGCCTGCATCACCATCACTACCAGCCCTCTCTGATTTCCATCCCTCTCTTCCTCTTATTTTATCATTTACCTCTGTAGAATAAATGTCTTCAGTTAGTATGCCATTTATTTTTCAGTATTTCGAAGTGCATTGGATTGATATCAATATAAATACTCTAGCATACTCAATAAACATTTCATTCATTACAGCTAAAATCATCCCCTGTGAGCTTTCGTTATCTCTCGGATTTTATTCTTTAGTTATCACAAGTGAATATTTAACTCCGCATGACAATTAAATATTCGTCTGAATATCGTTTATAATAGAGAGCGGCTGAATGTCTTAACAGGGTAAAAATTCTATTTATTATTGATGTTGTTACACGACCCGAGAAATATAAAATAGAAGTAGGTTAATTACAAATCGAATATTACCGTCATTTGACTGTCACTTATATTTCAGTGAGTTGAATCAGTTTTCAACCCTGGAAAAATTATTTTCTCTGGATAAATTAAATATCACCAATGGGATTTGATGGTGAACATTGATATGAACACTGTATTGACTGTTGACATAATGGAAAAGCGCTATATACCCTTATTTATTACGTTTCAATTTAAATAGAGAAGAAATAACATCGACTATTTGGTATAAATAAATTGCAATGGAAATTCTGCAACGTGAATAATATTTATATCATTTAAATTGACTTTATGGCCGTTTTTCTTTATCTCTTTTTATCAACCCCACATTTCACATTTCTTAACCTCACCCTCATTCCCATTTCATCCCCCATTGATATTTCAAGAAAATGCAAATACTACAAGCCAAATATTTATTCATCAAAGTGCATTTTCTTTATGATGGTGGTGGCTCCTTTGAGACATCAAACATATATATTTCGTATTTTACTACCCCAATATAATCCATCCCCTTTACAAATGTAAATTCACGGCCATTTATAAAATAATACTCTATCTTACTTTATAAATAAAAATTCATCGTTTTCATATATACCAGGATAGAAAAGAGAAAACAAGTCGATACCATTTAATTTGAAACTCCAACCCCTGTATAAGAGATGATGGGTTTCTTTTTAATTTCTTTTTCTCGAAACTTTCTTTGACTTCTTTCTTTTTTCTTTGTCGCTTTCTTCACCTCTTACACTGTGACGTGGTCCAGACGGATGGAAACTCGACCCTTGGGACTTTTCATCCCTTCTATTTCCCACCCCTATCTCCACTTTATTTTTTTCCGTCGAATTTTTTTTCCATTCTTTTTTCTTTTTTCACGTCGACAGACTCAACGTATCCGTCTCGGTTTCACTTTAATATCCGCAATTCTGTTGTACGCCATACTCCCAAGCGTTTTGGACGAACTACCCCTGTGTCTCAGTGAGGATAAAGAGGGTAGTTGTGTGGAGTAAAGAGACAGGATCGGATCACCATGCACTCACGCAAACGGACCAAAAGAGGGTGGTGGTGGACGCGAGACAGAAGGTGAACAAAGCCAGGGGATGTTGAGGATAGGGGTAGTAGTGATGGTGGTGGTGGTGGTGAGCAACTGAGCAGCAGGATAGAAATGAGACGATGTAATTCCCGCTAACCCCTGCTTCCGACGTCGACGAGACGAGAGACCATCCTCCACAAGGATTATCGAACGACTCGCATTCAACTATGTATAGTGTAAAATGTTGAGGGTGGATAGGGTGGATAGAAAAATGTCAAAACATATACATGAATTTCCTGCGCCATTTTTCATTTTATTTCATTCTCATCCCAATTCCCCCTTTCCTTATCATTTTTTTTTTTTCAACCATTCAACCCCCAGCAATGATGAAGGGAAAATTTTCCTCTCAACATTCATTTATTTCAATTTTCTCTTCAATTACAGAGAAAAAGACGAATTTTCCCCACAAAATTAAAAAATGACGGTCATTTATGAATGGGTAAAATTACCGTCATATTCACATTGGTAAAATTTCCGTCATTTGACCGATAAACAATTTTTTTTTTCTGCAACTCTCCTATTGATTTTATTGACAAAAAAAATCATTTTCAAAAATCCGAATAATAATTACCGTACTGGTGATATTAATCTGCAATAAATACACTGATTAAAGTCAACTTGAACCCTCTATATTCGTATATCCAGCCATACAGTCATATATATGGCTGGATAAATAAACGCTTTATCCCTACTCGATAGGAAAATTGTCGGTGGGACATCGAGTGGAATCGATACGCAATTTCCGCGGTAGTTAGAGGTTGCATGATTTCAGTATTGACTCGATTCTCGGTATCTGCATGCATACACCCCTTTCATTCAACCCCTTTTTACCTCACCCCTATTCATCTACACTTGGAACATATGTGTATTCTCTATATGCTTAAATATATATATATATATATGTGGTATATTTGTATATGTGCTATATTTGTATACATGAATCTGTTGAGAATGTATATATACATATATATATTCGTGTTGGGGGTGGGTTTTAGGTGGTGGTAAAGTCGAACATGACGACGACACTCAATCGAACTTCATCCCCTAAATTTGATGGTGAGGAGTGGAATTGGTTTGAAGGAGGCTGGATCTATTCGAGAATTCGATCAACGGAATTTGTATTATCAAAGAGCTTGAAAGCTCACTGAATTATGCGTACAAGTGCAATAGATATTTTTTTTTTTATTTATCCACTTGTTTTTTTTGTTCGTTTAAGCATTTGTGATATTGAGGTATTTTATTCTTTCTGTTGATAATTGCAATTTGGAATGGTTGAGGGGGTTGAGATATTTGGGAGTATTCAGGGGTAAAAACATTCTTTGTTTCATCCCTCTCTTCGTGAAAAATGAATTTTGTTAAAATAATTAAAGTAAAACCCAGAACTTAATAAACAAAAGTATAGTATTTCATCCCCTATCATTCCTCTCCAAGTATTCGCAACCCTTAAAATAGAACAAATAAATAAAAAATAATAATGTAAAATTAAATTTACTAATGAAATATTTTCATCGAACAAAAGTATTTTATTTTTCCTATTCATAATTGCAATTGGCAACGGTAGAGGGGGTTGAGATATTTGAAGGAATTCAGGGGTAGAACATTCTTCTCTCTGTTTCATCCCCCTTCATTGAAAATGAAATGTTCCTGAAATAATTAATGCGAATCAAATTAAATAAACAATAGCACAAAATTTCATCCCCCCCATCATCCCCAAGCCCGCCCTCAACCCCAAAAATAAAACAAAACGTAAATAAATAATAAAAATATATAATTGAAAAAAAATTCACAATTCAAATATTCTTATTCTGATAATTAATTTTTTATATTATTTTCATTTATATTTGCAGAAAATGCGAGAGCAGCCAAGTATTTTTCAAGGACCATCACACTTATTGCATCGACACTTGTCGTGCAACAACAATGTGTGGAGAAGTCGTGGTACCAGAAGCACATCTCGATGCAAGTACAAACCAAAAAAAAAAAAAAAAATAACAAAAGGAAAAATAAAGAAAAAAATAAAAAAAAAACCACCCCCATAAATTAATTAATTAATTTTCTCCCACACAATTTTTTTTTTCCTCTCACCGTTTTTTCTGCACCCTCTCTAATAACCATCCACTCCTCCTATACACAGTTGTCAACCCCATTTCATCCCCATGATACAGAAAAAAAAAAAAAAAAATTAATCTCCAATTTTTCACCAACATTAAATATTAATTAAAAAAAAAATATTTATTCAAAAAATTCATCTCACCCAATATCACTACTAATTAATTAATTAATCAATCAACCATTTGTTTATTCTATTTATACAATAACTATATAATTTAATTGATTATTTATTCATTCATTTATTTATCTATTTTTTTTTTTATACATTTGTGAATTATTCTCATTTTATTTATCATCATTAATTATTTTAAATTTAACACGTATGCTCACACGAATGGTATCAACTTCAATTATCGAAATTGCGCGAGAACATGTTTATATAATGTATTTGTGTCTATGTATTGGTGTGTATATGTGTATAGGTTAAAGGGGGAGGGAGTAGATACCCATTAATTACAGCGTAGGGAAATGCTGCACATCATCTCACCATCTCCTTTCCACGTAAACATATTTAAATTGTTAAATATTTGCTCTCTCATTATGCCAACACTCAATGTCCAATTTACGCATGACAATAAATTAACTAACTCGCCACGTCATAAATTCAATTGGAATATAAACATATAATATAATTTTTTGATTCATTTGTGTGTGCAAATATGGAAATATTTTTAATTGTTATTTCTTTGCATTATAAATGGAATTAATTAATTGAGCATGTAGGAAATTTTTTTAAATTAATTTATTAACACATTTGTTCTTGGGTTATATTTATTAGTGTACTTTATTGTTTAATTTCATGACAGGTGTGTCGCACGTGCAATGCAACTGGTCACAAATGTGGTGTATTGGAAGGCAGCGTTGCTGGTGAGGGAATTGACGGAGCTGATTTTGTATTTTATGTCTCGGCTATGGAATCAGAACGTTGTCATAATGGTTTAACGGTTGCATATGCTGCACATTGCCAACAGGAAGCCGCACTTGATAGGTGAGAAACCAATACAGAAATAAAATATAAGAAAAAAATAATATTGATAAGATTGTTTTACGTGAAACATTTATTTTCATTTATATGATATGAGAGATTGTTGATTTTTTTTACAGCTTTCTTCGGGGTGAAAGTATATCATGTATATAGTGAATTTGATCGAGAATCGGATGAACATTAAGATAATAATATTGGTTTGACTCTAGAAAAATTGTTTATCGATAAAAAATGATGTCAAACTTTACATTATTTATGTCTACATTCAATATCGATTGAATGTATTTCAGTTAAGTAAATTAATCAACGTCATTTGTAAAAAATTTTTTTCCAACTCTCTGATGTAACAAAAATCATCAAATATATAGTGAAATCGATCGAGAATCGGATGAACTATACACTGACATTATTCATTTGACCCAAAAAAAAAATCTTCATCAATAAAAAATGAGTGTTAAATATTATTGATGATTATTTCCCTATTTCTTTTTTGTTTTTCTCTTATCAAAATATGTAAAATAAATATTGAGTAAGATTTATCAAATGAATATAAATTTTCCGAGAATATGAAAGATGACGTTTGATTTATGACTGGTAGGTCGTGTTCCCTAGACTGCAAACATAAATCATCATTATTACGTCTCTCTTCTACCACGTTCTTTTTTTTTTTCTTTTTTTTTCCAACCCCACATTCTCATTTCTCTCTCGTCCAACTCCAACAATTTTTTTTTTTACACGCACTGCACATGAACAATAAAAAAAAAAATAAATAAATATGCACATGTACTGTATGACGATTGCGTGGTGTTAACGAGCACTTGAATTATTCACCGAATAACCCACAGACATAAATTTACAAAAATAAACTTCAATTTTCACCTAATGATAAACGAAGAGAAGTAAAAATAAATGTGAATATTATTTTTGAATAACTCACTGACGTGACTTTGTGAAACTTCATAGCATTTATTATTTGTTTAATTGCATTCCCTTCCAGTGTAATTGCGAATTTTTCAATAAAATAGTATACATAGATCAGGAATTAATGAGGGGGATGAAAAAAAATAATTAATATACATTATAATAAATATACTGATATTTGTCCATAGAATTATACCACTTTGTTCGAATTTTTTTGATAACTTTTCACGAATTTTAAATATATCATGTATATAGTGAATTCAATCGCCAATCGGATGATCTACAAGATGATATTATTAAACAATTAAATAAAAATTTATTCGTTGATAAAAAACGTGATTGAATATTTATATGATAATTCAATTATTTCTCAATCAAACAACAGTATAATTCCTTCAGTCATTCAATTTAATCAATCGAATTCACACTCATTTCATTTCCAAAGAATTAAATGAATAAACAGAATAAACAAATGAATGAGAAAAAAAAAACAAAACAAAACAAAATAGAAATGTTAACAAAAGAAATAAGAGAAGATCGTTGCGTTAACGTGTGCTTTGTTACATTGACACGCGAACCGCTTTCGCCTTCATTAAAACTTGTTTCGTTATCGGTTTTACTACCCGGTTTCCACCTTACCCCCCCCCCCCCCCCCCCCCCTCTATTCAACCACCCCCTCAACTTCCTTTTTCGTCTTTCTAACTGAGCAACAGTGGTTTCACAACCCCACCCCATTCACAGTCTCACTTTCATCCGCTTTACACCCGAGCCCCTTTCTCATTTACTCTTATATTCATCCTTAATTACATTTCCATAAGAAAAAAAAAAAAGAGAATTTCGTTTGTTCTCTTTTCTCAATCGGGTGGGGATAAGAAAAGAAAAAAAATAAATAAATCTAAGACAAAATGAATTACAGCAATGTTTTTTTTCTTCTCTTTGAAACAATCCAACAAACAGTTTAAAATTGTATTTTATTTTATTTTGCTCCTTTTTTTTCATTTTCTCTGTCTTATTTATTTATTTATTTATTTATTTTATTTTGCCTTTTTTTTTGCAGGCCAATAGCCGGTCACGCAAACTTGTGCCCAGGTAGCATCAGCACGCGGCCCCAAGAGCTGGAGACCCTGCTGAGTACCGTCAAACACGAGATCCTGCATGCATTGGGCTTCTCAGTCAGCCTTTATGCTTTCTATCGAGACGAACATGGCGAGCCACGTACACCAAGACGTAGTGAAACCGGAAAACCGCCACTTAATGAAAAGTAACGATTCTGCATTTTGTCATTGTCATAATTTAATTTTTTTTAATATGTTTTAAATGAATGGAAATATTACTGAGGGGAGGGTTAGTTAGCATTTTGATGGAGGGTGGGTAGTGTGGGGTGTTAATGAGGGGGGATGTTTTTTTTTTTATGGGGGTTTAATGTAGAGTTGGAATATTTTTCTCGAGGATTTTTTGTTTCTTAGTTTTCATGTGATATTAAGGTGGGGAGGGTCATGGCGATTGTGATTTTGGGGTTTGTTTTTAACCGATATGGGGGATGAAATTCTTTTTGGAATCGGGAAGATTGTCGCTATGGTGGTGACTAGAATTGCTTGGATGCAATGATTCTGGAATGTATGGTGAATTTTGTGTAAATGATTATTAGTTTTTTTTTTAATATTTTATGAATTTTAATTGGTGGAAGTCAAAAATTGATGTTTTGCATGGGAAGCTTTGATTCTAGTTCAAACTATATGAAATTCGGTTATAAATCGAATGAACTTTGGATTTTAGAAATTGATAAATAGGTTTTCAAGATTTTACAATCGCCAGGTAAAATAAAATTGAATTTTCAGAAAATACTTTTGAAATTACCGATTAATTTTTTTACAATAAAAATTCATTCACCTTTATGATTTATACATTTTTTAAATTTCCGAAACAATCATTCCACCCAATTATTCAACAGGAATCATGAATATTTATTTTCTTGCAAGAAAAAAAATGAATTTTTTCTGATACAAAACATCTCTTTAAAACTAAAATAAAAATTCAGTTTATCAATCTTTTAGTGTGAAGCGTTTATCCAAACTCTTATATAATATTTATCGAATCAATTGGTATGTTTCATATTTGAAATAACACGGCAATAATAAATCACATTTGTCTGGATACAAATAACAACCTGCTATTGATTGGTATGATAACAGACTGACACATATTCTTTAATTTTTTGATAAACTGTCGCATAAATTTCGTGTAAAACACGAAAAAACCATTTCCACTGAAATTAAATTGCATGTTTGATATATCAAAAATATTATTCACTGACCGAACGAGAATTCCTCTTTCTTTTCAATTAATATAAACTAGTGTTGGAGTTATTGTTGATTTATTTAACGAAGAATAATTTGATTTCTTTAGTAATTCAATTCTATCAAGTGAGTAGTTATACAATTCTTCAAATATTTATTCTAACCGTCTCGTGGCACGGGGAGTATTGTATATATAGTGAAATCGATAGGAAATCGGATGACTCGAATAATGGCGTCAATAATTATTCCGAAAAAAAATTGTTTCTCATTGAAAAATAATGTCAAAGTTTTATTTCACAATCATCATTTTCTTCTTTCACAATTAACGTATCTATTCCAATCCACTACCATCATAATCAATTTTTTTATTCAACTTTCCCGTGGATCAAAATATAACATGTATATAGTGAAATCAATCGAGAATCGGATGATCTATACAAAAATAATATCAAAGAAATCTCAAAAAAATTTTTTCCCTACCAAAAACACCGTCAAAGTTATCAATAAAAATTCACCTTTTTCCCCATCGAATAAAGTGAATAAATACTTTCATCTATATTTTTTTCCCTTTCCTCCCTTTTTATTGTTATAATTTATTCCTCTCTCTCTCTCTCTCTCTCTCTCTCTCTTTCCCCTTCTTTTTTTTCGTTTACGTGTATTTATTCGTGATTTAAACTCATTTCACCAGGCTACAGACAAATCAGTGGAGCGAGAGTACCATTAGAACAGTTGTAAGACCCCAGTGGCAGGTGCATGGCGGTACGGTTGAGAGATCGATGCAAATGATTGTAACGCCACGAGTGAGAGAGGAGGTTCGTGCGCATTTCAAGTGTTCGTATTTAGAGGGAGCTGAATTGGAGGATCAGGGTGAGGATGGTACAGCATTAACACATTGGGAGAAAAGAGTATTTGAGGTAAATTTTCTTTATCTATTTATTTCTTTATTTTATATTTGAATATGATAAAATTTATTCGGTTGTTCTTGACCATTTTATTTTAATTTGTTTTATTATTATTGTATTAACTATTAATTAGTAATATTGATAATGAATATTGTTTTGTTGTTGTTGTTGTTGTCGTTAGAATGAAGCGATGACTGGAACACACACGCAAAATCCAGTTTATTCAAGAATAACGTTGGCTTTAATGGAAGATACTGGATGGTACAGTGCTAATTATTCTATGGCACAAGAACTCGGTTGGGGTAGACGTTTGGGATGTGATTTTGCTATGAAATCGTGTAAAGAATGGATCACAACACGTTCATCGAGATTATCGTGAGTTGAAAGAGTATATATTATTAAAAATGTGGATATTGTTGCGAATTTGTGAAATTTTTTTGTTGTTTTTTCGACATCAGAGGGCATAAAAAAATATAAAAAATCGTCTCATTTTGAGAATTGTAGTTCACACGATAATGACAATAATAACAAAGATAATGAGTGGTCATTTTACAAAATCGGATAATATCTCTTTGAGTTATCGTGTATATTCACGTGAAAAACATAGGTTTTCAGTTACAAGTACGGTAACAAGTTCGAACACTCACACCAATTACAAAAATCTCTGTATCTCATCCAATTTTGAAGATTTTTCAACCAATCCTTCATTGACATATAGAAAAAACTCACTAGAATAATAAAAAAAAAAAGATCAATTTTCACAATCAAAAAAACACCCTACAATAATTCCAACCCTCCAGCAATTACTAATATCAAAATAAAACAATAACCAACCAAAATACTATAAAAAATCTTCTCTATTCTCCTCATGCAAATTATATCAGTGTCAACAGTGATCCCAAGTGAGTACAATAATTAAAACCAAAACCAAAAGAAAGAGAAAAAAAAAACAAAAAAAACACCACAAAAAATAAACACAAAATACAAATTACACAACAATTTATTCCACAATTCAAAGTATTCCATTCAACTCAACTCAACTCTATTCTATTTCACATTTACTCCATTTCATTTTATTTCATTTCATTAATTACTCGTATCGCAATTAAATCGCATATATCAATTTAATTCCCCACACAGAGGTAAATCAATCCATCCATTTTGCAATAAAGTGAAACAGGATCCACTCCAAACTGAATGCACAGACGATCGTAGTTCAGTAGCGCTGTGCAATCTCGTTGAACATCAACAACCTCTACCAAAAAAATATCAGGTACAAGATTGAAATTTTTTCTATTTACACCGCAAGAAAAAAAAAAATAATAATAAAAATAAAAATTCTCTAAAATTGTTTTTTTTTCATCGTTATTTTCTTTTTTTTCTCCCTCTCCCTCGTCTCTTTTATATATAGAATTTTGATTGGATACCACATGTAGCGTCAGGCAAGGAACAATATTACGGTGGTTCAGTTTCATTGGCAGATTATTGTCCTTATATTCAGGAATTTACTTGGCGTGCACGAAACATTGTTGTTCGTGGATCACATTGTCTTTATGAAGAAAATAATCCCCGTAAGTTGATGATATTATTTGAAAAAAAAAAAAAAAAAACGTTTGTAGTATTTTGATTTTGTTATTATTATAATACAGTATTTAATTTATAATAATTGTTAGATATTTAATTATGTTGAGAGTGATGAATTAATTTTATTTCATTTTTCTTGTATTATTTGCAAGATTCAGAGAAAAATTTTGCATTAGAAAATTATGGGACACGTTCACGATGTTTTGATCATACAAATGATATGTGGGAAGAACGTACGTGTAAACAGGCAAGACAATGGCAACATTGGGGTTCAGGTTGTTATCAATACAAATGTGATGTTGGACGATTACACATTATGGTATGTATAAACAGTTAAATTGTTCTTACAAATATATTTTCCTTACTCTTTTTTGTTTTATTTCATGATTTTATTTACAGTTTGCTATGAATATTTTTTATTTATTATTTTTATGAAGGGATAATTGAGATTTGTTGGTGATAATGTGTAATTTTAATGTGGGAAATTTATTGGAAAGTTTATTGATAAATTGGTGGAGTTGTTGATGAAAATTTTTTAACATTTTTTTTGTTTGTTTTCAAGGTGGCGAATTATACGTACACATGTTATCATGCTGGTCAAGAAATAGCTATAAGGATTATTCAGAACGGTTGGTTGCATAAGGGTGCACTTATTTGTCCACCGTGCAAAGATATTTGTCAGGTAAAAAAATTATTTCTTCATTTAATATCGATCGTTCTATGAAATTTATTAGTTAAGTTAAAATCTCTTGAGGTAATAGCAAATAATTGCGATTCTATGGATCCTACGATAAAAATAGTTATATACAATTTTGTTGGAAATTCGATTTTACATCAATTTGTTTATTACCATTTTTTCCCCCCAATCAATATTTACAACGCTATATCGATAATTAGCGTAACGCAAAAAAAAATCTGTAATGTAATATCAATAACAATGACTTATAACTTCTCAACATTCCACTAATTATATCATCGTAAATAACAATCGGAGAGTAAAAATGGTGATATACAATTTGCATTAAAATCGAATTCCAAACAAAATTGTATTCAACTATTTTCAACGTCAGATCAATAGATACCGAGTTATTTGCACCTACTATTGCATCTACTAAAAAACAAAAACTTTTAACTCCTCTCATGTATAAAATCAAAACTTTACACGCAGTAAATATCCTAACAATCTATTAACTAATTAATTAATTAATTAAACAATAACAATTACACAGGCTGAACTACATGCACGTGGTCAATGGTGTAAACCAGGTGAAGAACAACCACCAGCTACATTTTATCACCGTGACAATCTTCATTGTGGTATTGTTCGTTATTTATCATCAACAATGCACACAGTAATAATAACAGTTCTCGGATTTATTGTCAGATGATCTGGTGTTGATTGTTGTTAATAATTTAAACAATAAATTAATTTATTAATAAAAACGTGCGGATGAACAAAAAAGCGAGAGACAGAAAGGGGACAAGGTGAGAGAAAGTTGAAACAAACTGAAAAGTTCATCCAGTCTTTCGTTGAGTGCTCGATACAAATTTGAGAAAAAAAAAACGAAAAGACAAAAAAAAAACCAATAAACAATTGTTCATTTTATTTTTTCTATGAATTATTGTCCAAGTACTACATATTTTTTTTAATTTTTCCTTTCACACTCTCACGTATTTATCTTGTGATGTTTTTTGGGCTTAATAATTATTTATAAAAAAAAAAAAAAACGTTAGGATATATATATATATATATATATATATATAGATACATATTCAATTGCAATGAAATGCAACAGAAGAAGACGAAAATCGTGGGGAAAAAATAGAGAAATAAAATTAAATGTGAAGAGATTAAAAGGTGGAAAAAAAAAAGAAAAAAAAAGTAAAATAATATTAAATCCATAAAGTCATATCGATAAATAAATATTACGGTAAATAAATAAATAAATAAATGAATAAATATTATAAATATATAAATAAGATTGAAATAAAACGAAAAAAAAAAAAAACAATGATAATTAATTAATTAATAATAAATTGTAGAATTCAGGCAACTCGAGAGAAAATGAAGAGAATGAAAACGAAAATTCTTTGATTAATTAAATAAATAATAATTAAAATTATTATATTATTAATTATTAATCATAAATTATCATTACTATTATTATTATTATAAAGAACAAATAATCGATACTGTAAATAGTTATTTCAAGGAATAGAAATTAATTTGATTATGGTGGCGATGAAAAAAAAAAAAAAAAAAAATAGAAAAAAATGAAAATTTGAATGGATGAATATTTTTTTATATTTTTATTTGTGAAGAATTAATTTTTTTTTTTTTTTTTTTCTTTATCAATTTTTCAATTGAACAGTGGAATGGTAATGAGAATAATGTGATATTAATTGTGAATGCTGAAATGAACAATGAAAATATCCATGATTTTATATTTGTCGATGTTATTATTTATCGAAATATTTGTTTTTTGTTTTTTTTATTTTTTTCGTCATTATTTCGAGTAAGAAAGAAAATAAAAACAATAGAAATTAATGAAAAATTAATGGATGAAATTTGTAAATATTTAATCTTATATATTATAAAAATGTTGAGGGCTTGTGGGGGGGGGATGAAGGAAAGGGGATAGATTTTTTTTTGTTAATTCTTTAGTTTTAATGGTGAAAAAGATTTTTGAGTGAAAAATTAATGTTGTATTTTTTTTTTTCAACTTTTTTTTTTTTTTTTTCATTGTTGAGAAATAACTATTGTGATGGATAATTAAAGACTTTGAGAATTTTTTTTTTTTTTCACTGCCGTTATTCGCCCACGAAAATTAATAATTAATAACACAAATCAAACAATTTTAAGTAACAATTTCACAATTATCGTGATAATATATATAGAAAGAAAAGAAAAGAAAAAAAAAAAACATACACACACATTCCCAGTCAATGCATTTATAAACAACAAACTCAACACAAGTATTGTTTAATTGAATTAACTAATTAATTGTTTAATTAAATTTATTGAATAAATATTATTGAAACAATCCATGACGAGATGTGAAACAAAATAAGAAATGCAATGAGTGATGAGAAAAAGAAAAAAATACAAAAAACGAACGCAAATTAAAATGAGCAAAAGAACGAAAAATTGTTTGCGATCGTTGTGTCAATTATTATTTAATTTAATTTTTTCTTGTAATAAGAATAATAATAATAGTAATAATAATAAATTAAAAAAACACACACAGAATTCATGTGAGCGATTGTTGTTGCAAATTTATATACTCAATTTTTAAAATTACAATTTAATTATATAATTAATCTTTTATTGTCATTTTGTCAATTTAAATATTGTATATGTGTGTGTATGTGTGTATGTGGAAATGATCGCGCGAATATTTTGTAACACAATAATGGTAAAAGAATGGAAAAAAAAAATAAATAAATAAAAATCTGTGTATAAAGAAAAAAAAAATTTCAATTTTAATGGAAAAGAAATTAACAAAATCCACATTAATTTCTACGAAAACAACAATAACAAAAACAGACATGAAATAAAACTGTATATTGAAATAAATACGCAAATAAAAAAAAATTTGAAAAAAAAAAAATGAATAACAAATAATGTGTTTCAATTGATCAATTATTTATTTAACAATTATTTGAAATATTTGTCGGATTATTTGTAGTGATGGTGAAAATTTTATATCGATACAAATTGTTGAAATGAAACAATTAATTAACGCAGAGAATTATTGCTAAAGATGAAAATAAAATTAATTGACAATCAGGAATTTTGGTGAATAATTTGATAACAAGTAAAACAAAATATATTATTTCGACAATTCCATTTTATTTTTCATCTAATTGAATTTGAAGAGATATAAAAAAAAAAATTATTCCATATTCAATCACATTATATATAATTCAATATTTTCTCGTTCTCTTCACTGAACAAAAAAAAAAAAAAAACAGTCATTACAATATTTATTTTGTTTCATATCTACATATTTATAATATAAAACCAGAGCTCTACTATAGTACAATTAATCAATCAATCAATTATTTAATTAATTATTTAATTAATTAATAATTAACTCCTACCGGCGATTAAATTAGTAACATAATTGGCCCATTGATCATTTTAAATATTTTGTTTGTGTCTTTATTATAATAATAATGATTATTTTCTTCAATATCCTTTGTCGATAATTAAATTAATATGATTAATTACTATCAATACACTCAATTCACTGCATTATCAACTGTTGATAACTAACCTAATGTCGATAAAACAGCACATACACACAATTGCTGTATCGACAACGGACAAATAAAATTTTCCAACATTTCATCAATTTCCTTTTTACCTACTCACAGTAATTATGAAACTGTTTGTTTTTTTTCTTTTCTATTTTCATACACATTTATCACACAATTATCATTCACAACAGAAAATAAAACGCTGGAGAATTAAATGTATAACAACAGTGACAATAATTAACCGGTAATTATTATCCTGTCTTTTTATCAACTCTCATTCTCTCTTTATCTCTGTAACTTTTACACAAACACACACACACACACTCTCAATGAACAATTGTATATTTATATAATAATTCTATTATTAATTATAACACTATTTATGTTTGTTGTTGTTTTTTTTTTTTTTTCGTTTGTTTCTGTGAATATATATATTTTTTTCATATTTATTTTTGTGCTGATCAGCGGTGGAATTTTTAATTATTATTTTTTTTTTCCAATTTGCAGTATCTCAATTGAGCGGCAGTGGATTTTGTTTCTGTTTTTTTATTTTTTTTTCTGTTGTATTGAATTGACGTTGCTCCTCGTCACAGTATAATATTACTACTGTTGTTTTATCAAACAGAATCAACGTCACACAAAAGATCCGGTAGACTTTTAAACCATGAACAATTTCTCCGCTGATTATTATTCGTGGTTATTAATTCTAATTGTCTATCATTGTAACGATGGTAATTGCAATGATAATAATTGTCATTGTTGTTGTAACAATTATAATAATGGTTATTATTATTATTATTATTATTATTATTATTGATAGTATTATTGCGAGTGGTGTTAGTGTTAGTGGTATTGGTAGTGATGAATAATTGTTGTTGTTGTTGTTGTTGTCTTGTGATTGTTATTGGTGCCGTCACGCAATACTAACTGCAATCATCATTTGATGAATTATCATCGGTTTGCGTGGCGGCATCTCGACCTCACGTATTTATTTGTTCATTAACAATTCCATTGTTAATAGACAATTCCCATGGAAGTGGTGGCGTTACCAATGATGGTGTTGAACAACGTGCAATTGAACAGTGATCCATTGAACAATGATCTGTACCTGTGGAAAATTGGTAGTGATATAAAATATTGCTCTTCACAAACGTTAAATAAAAATTATTATCATTTGTGAGAACAATTTTGTATCGTTATTGATTTATCACATTGTTATTTAGAGTTAGTAGAATTATGTGTTCGCAAATTTCTAGTTAGTAAATCCAATAGGATTCATTATTCCAACTGAATAAATGTTGTTATTTTTTGTTTTTGTTTTTTTTTTCTCTTTGACTCACCTGACAAATCAAATCCACCGATACTACAAACGTCCAATCCACCAGTGCTCGTAGCACAACAGCTCTGTTTTGTGCTCAATGGAATTCGTTTGCATAAAACCTTTGAGAAAAAAAAATAAATATACAAACAAATGAATAAATAAATAAAATAAGATATTAAAAATTAATTTAGTGTATCAGAAATATTTTTAATTTATATAGAATGTAATAGTGTATTTTAAAATCACTTCTAAAACTCTACCATGTGTAAAGTTAAATGTATAAAAATTAAAAATAGAAGAAAAATAAATAGCAAATAAAAATAGTAAAAGCAAAAGAATAAATGTGCAAAAGTTGTTTTTATATAAATGTATATATATATATATATATATATATTTTATTTTCATTATTTTGTTCGTTACTTTTTCTTCATTTTTACTTTTTATTTTTTACTCTCTCTCTCACACACACACACGACCGTCTCTCATAAATCAGGAGTAACGTTAAGCCATGAGGACAAACTATATTGGGTAACGTGAAACGGAGCGCGACGACGTTGGACTTGCAAATATTCTTTCCACGTTGTTGAAATTTATTTCCAAAAAAAAAAGAAAGAACAAAAAGCGAAAGTTCATAAATTTGTTGGATGCGAAAAATTTGTCCACATCTATTTTCTCTATTTTATTCTACAGCTGAATAAAATTTGAAGATAGTTATATATGGTACTTTTTTTATAGCCCAGATTCCAATTAACAATATTATAAAGAGATAATACCAATAAATTGTTTAGGAAAAAAGTTATTAACAAAAGAATATTAAAAAATCATTTTACTGTTTCTTTTGCTTGGATTAACTTTGTAAATTATGAATATTAAAATACAAACTGTAAATTATTATTCCCACTTTATATTTAAATTTATTTATATATTCATTCATTTATCCATTTATTTATTTTATTATTTATGCATTTATTTATTTATTTGTTAGTTTGTTTATTACCTTTGTGTATAGAAGTTCGCGTGAAATGCGTCGGAAGTGGTTGTTGAGTAGCCAGTAAAGGAATGGATTCCAAAAGCTGTTTGATAATGCCAACCACGTTGAAAGAAAGTCGAGAAATGGTGGCGGTTTACTTCCCGTACATGCAACCACAACTTCCTGAATAGTCCATGGTGTTACCATTACAATAAAGCCCAAACTCATGGCAGCCATTGTTCGTGATGCGGAAGTGGATAATCGTCGTTCATGTGCCATCAACTGAGTAAATATATCAGAGTCCATTTCAATGTTCAGAACAGTATTAAATCATCAATATAAAAGAGAGAGATAGAAAGAAAAACAAAAAATCTAACCTGACAGTTTCCTTCTGATCAACAAAAATTATTTAAGTAAATTAAAATAGTTAAACAAAATAGTTTTGTCTATGACTTATTTCACTCGTCACAAGATGATGTAAAATAAAATAGAAAATTTTGATATATCATAATAATTCTACTACCGACTATAGTCATATTTGTAACAATTACAAAAAACTTTTGACAATCAATTTCGAATAAACAGAAGCAACAAAAACAATTACGCGAGTATTAAAAAAAAAAAATTATCACCAATAATCAAAAAACTATATTCTCTTGATTTCATTATTACAATTCACGTTTTTTCTCTCACTCCACTGCACTATACCATTTTTACATCACCTTCATTTTCTCTTGGTCATTCTCTCGAAACAATAAACACATTAAATTCAATTTAAAATAGTAACTAAAAGCCTTGAGGCCGAGCCCCAAAAAGCTTTTAACCTACATCCCCCTACTCCAAATGTCCAAACTTTTATACGTTAATCAAATGAAGAAAAAAGAAAATAAAAAATAATAAAAGACAGAACAAAAGATTCCGATAAAAAATAAATGAATAAAACAAATACAAATAAGTAATAATAAAGTTAAATAGAATTATTGTGAGATAAAAATTTGTCGAAAGGAGCAAATACAATATGGAAACCTGCTGAGCTAAACAGAACAGCGTCGTTTGTTATGTGCATACAAAAGTAGTACGTGCAAGAAAAAAATAAAAGCAGAAAAATATATTTGCATAGATGTATATATATATATATATATATATATATATATATAAATACATATATTATTTGTCATTTCAGAGACAGATGCACGATTGCATCAAGTCCAATTTCATTTATTCCAAGATGCCGGATAGTTTCATATGAAAAATAAAGAATGCGAAATACACAGAGGATGAAATAAAAAAAAAAAAAAAAAAATTCAACAATGAATTGTGCAATGCGAGACACAAAATGAAGTTCAGAATTGAATAAAAGTTTTTTGTTCCCTCCACCGTTGAAAGAAAGCGAACACGCGGTAAGTAAATGTAGAAACAAAAAAAAAAAAACAAAAAATTTTTTTTTTTTTTTCACAGCACCAATCTCATAGCTCGTGCAATTTCCCATCGAAATCCACCCTCCTCCGCCCTCTCACTCACAAACCCTTTCCCTAAAGTCAAATAAAAATACCTATGAAACCCAAATTAAATAAAAATATTCCACGTACCCAAAACGTGCACACATGCACACAAATGGTGAAATGAATTTTCCAATACTGAACAAAATAATTCACCGCGAAACATTAATATATAAAAATAAAAATAAATTGAGTTAAAGAATCTACTACAATACGTGTATTGTATAAATAAGTTTTGTTGTCATGTTCAATATCACAGACTGTGAGAATAATATCTGCGTATATAAATAAATACCACATACATATGAATTCGATTGAATATTGAAAATTTGCAGTGATATTGTACCGGCAGTAGAAAATTTGCATCTAATTAATTTTTTTTCCATACGAAACATCGATAAGTAAGAAACCTGCTGTACCCCCCCCCCCCCCCCCCCCCCCCCCCCCGCCCGCTTAGGAAAGTATCGATAAATTGGGAACCTGCCGCCTCAATACATTCTCTTCCCCCAGTGCGATAACCGTCGGTAATACAGGGATCTGTCTATATTTCATCATGTCATAGTCTGAATAAATGCCGATCAATCAGGGACCTGCAGTTTTTATAGTCATTTCATGTGAAAAAGTAACATCGATAAGTTAGGAATCTGTAAATTTTTCCAATTTACTGCCGTAAAAACGTCAGATCCCTGACTTATCAGTATTTTTCACGTCACAAGGCCCTATGGACGTTGAGGGTCACTGATTTACCGGCATTTTTTCAGATAAATGTGTTTGCGTGTGTGTGTGTGTGCGTCAAAAAGAAACGACAGATTCCTAATTTACCGGTATTTCGTTTTCTACAGTGTGGGACTTGTGGATACAGCAGATTCCTCACTTACCAAAATTTCGGTTTGGGGGAAAAAAAATAATTGAGTGAGTTGGAGCGAGTACAGGACAGTTGGGGTGATAGCTAACTTTCAAATACACACGAAATTTTTTTCTCGTATCAAATTTGTATCTAGAGTATATAGATTGGATTGAACAATAGGGTTGTAGGGTGGTGGCGAGGGTGAAAAATTTGTCTATTTGAAATGTTAAATTTGTGCTTTGAGTTTCGGTGAAAGAAAAAAAATGGACAATTCACCACTAAAAGAATTAAATAATGGGGGGATGATTGTGCATGAGACGTGTGTGTGATGGTGGTGGTGGTGGTGGTGGATGCCAACATGACTATGAAAGCTCAACTGACAGTAATACAATTGGAGCGCGTGAGCAAGCATGAATTTTCATGAGCTTATCCTCACTGCTATGTTTTCTCTTTCTATCAAATCCACCCCCTTGTCTTCTTTCACCCTCTCTCACTCTCTCTCTCTAACACCTTCTCTATCAACACCTTCACTTTATCCGTATTTTGAACTCTCCGGGGGTATGTAAATTTTTATAACTATTGTGTAGTAAAAAAAAAAAAAATGGCGAAGAAAGTAGAAAATAAAAATAATAAATATACAAAAGTGAATAAACATTTTTTTTTTTTTTTTGGCTCTCCATTTTGTTTAGGGTGAAAACAAAAATTTCTATCACTACTTTATTGATAATGGATGCCCCTTGCACATGCGAATAAGGAGATAAATTTATGGATCAATATTGAATGGGGAGGGGGGATGAAAAAAAAAATAAAAATGGAAGTTTTTTTTTTTTTTTTTTTTTTTGAGTTCCATCAATTTTATTCTTCACGGCATTTCAATTGCCGGCAAACACACAAAGGGGTTTTTTTTATGGGTAGATAGAATGTGGAGTGGTGAAATGTAAAGAAAATGGAAATAATAACGTAAATCAAATAATCGATGGTTGGCAATTGGCCTCTTACACTTTTGTTCCCTCCAACTGTATTTCAGTTACATAATTGAGTGATAATTTCTCAGTTTTTCATTTTTTTTTTTTTTTATTCCCTTTCTTTTAGATTAAAATTTTTCGGCTCTATTCCATTTGTTTGTATGCAATTTTTTATAGGGTGTGTGTGGGGGGAGGAGGATGGGAAAATATAATTGAATAAATAAATGGATAAATGGTTGTGTGAAATAGAAACAAAAAAATAACGAAAAATTGTGATATAAAAATGGCAAAAATAAATAAACGAATAGAAAAATCGATTGATGCTTTTTGCACATGCAATCGAAAAGCTCTTGCCATTCTTTCTATCACGGATGAGCAGAGAGAAAGGAGCATTTCATCGTTCTATTTCATTCTATTTTATTTTATTTTATTTTTTTATTTTCAACGTTTTTTTCAATCTCAATCTTTCGATACTTTCATTTTATCAAGGAAAAAAGAAAAATCATCAATGCTGTTTAATGGGGAGGGGTGCAAGAGTGAGTACTTTACTGTGTATTGTAAAAAAATTGTGAAAAAATAATAATTAATACAAAAAAAAAAAAAAAAACGAGGAAAAAAAATCAGGTCATGAAAAAATTAAATTTCTTTTATTTTTTTTCATTTCCAGGGGAATTTCGTGAGTTTGAATTCCTTGCGAAATTTGTGAGAGATAGTTTGTGTTTGTTTCGACAAGATAATGAAGTGATGGAAGTCGAGAGAGAACTTTGACAATATCGGAAGTTAAAGGGGGATGTTCAATAAATAAATAGATGGATATATATATATGTATAGTCATTTACATGAGACGAATTCTATTAAGGGATTATTACGTATTTGAATAAAAAATTAATATGAGTTTGTTTGTTTGTATTGGATTTTTTTTTTTGGTGATAACTTCAAAGGAGTTGGGAATAGGAAAGTGTTATTGATTTTGAGTAATAGGTTATATTATTGGTAATTTAAAATACACCAGAAATAAATATTTAAACGATTTTAGTTTGGGATGTAGAGAAAACTCGCCTGATAATAAATACGTTTTAATTTTAAATTTCTACCAAATAGAAACGACAATAACCTCATCGCCATATAGAAAATAAAACAACTAATATATAAAATTAAATATCATTTTCACCAACACTTCAACTTACCATTTCAATATTTCCACTTGTCACTACTTCCGGTGTATTGAGACACACAACACGTTTAAGACGTAATTTATTAACATGAAATGCTGATCCATAGCAGTACATCAATACCATTGTAGTTGGAAAATAGAAACAGCAACAGGCAAGAATTCTATAGTTCCTCAAAATGAATTAGGAAAGAAAAACACAAATAGAAAAATTAAATTAATAACAATTTGTATTTCTATTATTTTATTTACACCAAGTATACTCTATTTATATATTTATCCATTCAATCATTCATTTTATTTATTCATTTTTAATTTACCTGAATGATGCACGTGCAAAAAATGGATCACAAGCAAGTAAACCAGAACCATTGAAATAATAACCACCACTTGGTAATACAAGACTACCAAATATTGCAACACTTGCAATCCATGTTGTTGACATCACTGCCATACATCCTTGTCTCATATAATACTGCAAACATAATAATAAAACAAAAAAGATTAATATTGAAAAAAAATATAATAATTAAATAAATTTCCAAAGACAATTGAGATAATTTTTCATTGTCCTGAAGAAAACAAAAGAAATATTAAAATTAATTTTACAAAGTTAATTAGTTGTTTAATTATATATTATTATTATTTTTATTGTTCATTTCAAATGAACAAAGAAATAAATTGTGGGTTAAAGCTTTGGTGAGTTGAGATAATAATGAAAAGCCATGAGATAAAGGAAAAAAATGTTGAAGGGAATAAGTTTTTCTTTTATATATATATACCAACGACGAGTAAGCGATTTTTCGATTTTATTATTTTCTTTTATTCTTCTACTCACTTCACTTATCTTGGATATTTTTTAACGAGCGTTTGGTTTAAGTATCTAACAGACGATTAGAGACACATAATAATTCTTTGTGATAGAGATTTGCACTATATAAACGATTTTATGTTTGTCTTGTGTGTATATAAATATTTGTAGGTTAGAAATTGGTGAAGGCAAAAACAAATAATAATTATAATATTTTTAATAATTATTAAAGAGAGATTTCGAAATGTTACAGTGTTATTGAAAAATATAACTGTTTTTGGTGGAATTATTTATCAATTCACTGTGTGTCTAGTTAATGTTGGTGAAAATAATTAATATAAATGTTATTTATTTTTTTGTTTTTTTTTTTTTTTGAGGTTAACAAGTAATGACAACATAGACGAAAGAAGGTTTTGGCAACGTTGCATTTTTTTGTCAATCTTATTTGTTTCAAAATCATCAATTAATCTAAACAAATAATCTACACAATAATTTTACAACAGCAATTTGATTGTTAATTGTTCAATTATTGTGGAATAGTGGTAAATGCAATATGTAACCGCAATATGATTGTGTATCTCTCTCTCTGTCTATTCTGTTTAATGTATTTCTAAAACCGGAGATCAAACATTGATTATTGAAACAGAAATAAATATTTTTATCACTTGATTGTCTTTTTTTCTTTTTCTTTTTGTCTTTTAAATTAATTTTTATCTATTATTCATTCACTATTGTATATAATTTTTGTTTCAACATTGGATTATAAAGGTATTACATTATATTAATGGATGATAGATGATAATTCAATTGTGTTGAACAGGTTAATTGTCAATTCAATGAACAATATAGAGTGGGGAAAATTACGTGGTAGTAAATGAAACGATGTGACTCAGCAAATTCGTTACGATTTTAAAACCACTGGGCTTTTTAAATGATTGTACGGTTAAATTTTTATTTTATTATTTTTTTTTTTTTTCAATCAACATTCACAACGACTTGTTAATATATAATAATATTAATTGATCAATCAATCATCTTTATTCAATCTTCAATAATTTAACAGACAAAAATTATCAACGTTTCAACAATTAAATTCGTTCTTTGTCTTTAATATTTTTTTTTCCTATTAAAAAATAAAATTTTTTCAATAATGTTGATATTATTGGATAGCCCTTGCGATTTCCTATAAAAAAACCATTACACAATATTTTCTTATTCGGAAAAAAAATGAGAAAAAAAATATTTGAAAAAAAAAAAAAAAAAGTTATCAAAAGTTTAGAACAAAAATGAAATGAAAAAGTAAAAATGTGTTTTTATACCTCCAGAGTGACATGAAGTGGATTAATTATTTTCTCTCTTTTTTTTTTTTTCTTTCGTTCACACTTCTGTGTCATTTAAAATTCTATCTCTCTTTTATATTCCTACCTTTTTTATTTTTTAAATGAAGTAGATGGTTAATTAGTGACGTCGGGTATTAACGGACGTATCAAAAAGTCAAGAGCAATAATCGTTTAGTGTGCAGTTAGTTAAAATTGTTCACTCTTTCGTTTTTGCATTTTAACGCACCATCAAATCCCCACGTTTTATTACAAAAGTCTTTTTCACCCTACAAGTATCACCACCACCACCCACTTTCCATGTATTTCATGGCAATGAGGTCGATGGTTTAAAGCGGAAGAGAAGCTTTCGAATGGCCGGAAACACAGCTCGACATTGAGTAGTTGTGACGAAAGTAAATAGGTATATAAACTGTGTGTGTGGGGGGGGGAACTATCACATCATATGCACTTGGCATTTTGTCTCATAATCACTGGGGGCTATGTTTGACACATTGAGGTCAAACATTTATGTCAACCAGACAATTTCCAATCATATGTAACCCAAGAGAATTTTTTGTTTTTTTATTGTGACTTTATATTTTTTGACATTATCCAAGTTTAACGTCATTTTAAACGGACAAGGAGTAAATTTTTTTCGGATATTATGATTTCAATAGACAAATCATCCGATTTACTTTTTAAAAAGGTATATAGTTGACTATATTTAAATGAATCTATGAGGGTGAAATAAATTGTTAAATTAGAACTATTATTTTCAGACAAGTTGATAAATTTTGTGCTCAAATCATTCTTGATGTTATCGAACTTTAACATGATTTTAGACAGGGATGGGGTAGTTTTTTACAAAAAGTCATAAATTCATTGAAAAGGTCATTCGATTTACGATTGAAAAACCTACATACTTTAATATGTTTAGACGAACGTAAAGGGATGAAAGATGAAGATTGAATCAGTGCAATTTACCTTGCGCTTTCTAGTAACTCAATATAATTCTTGTCTTAAAGTAATTTTATCATCAAGGTGGTGCAATAATTTTCTCATAATTTGTGCTCGACCACGTCACTTCCAATCGACAATAAGAGAGGTAAAAAATATTTATCCAACCCCTGCGAATAAACGTGAAAGAAAAATAAATAATAAACGAAAAAAAAAGTAGAAAGAAGTAAAAAAGGTGGAAGAAAAATGAATGAATAAAGATAAAAAAAAAGTGTGAATGAAATGAAATGGAAAAGAAAATAAATGAAATAAATAAATAAATTCAAACATACGAATAGACGAAAATAAAAAAAAGGTTGAATTGTGACAGTTTACATGCACACAGTACAGGGATATATTTCAAAGCCACTGTATTCAACGCATTTAACTGTCTGCAACTTTCCCATAAATATATCATTCAATGTCATAAATATTAACCGAAATAGACAAATAAAAATAAAATATATAACAAAAATAAAAGACAATAGAATAAAATGATTTGCTGAATGAAAAAATAAATGAAATAAAATTATAATACAACTTTTTTTGGAAGTGAAAAATCATAAAAATTTTGTAATTTTTGTCCATTTTTATTTGACTGTTTTTCAATTGGGGGAAAAAAAAATGTAAATTTTCGTGATAATTTAATAATCATAGTACCAACGATTATCACATCTTTGATAATTATAAAAAATATTCATTCATTAATATTGAATAATTAGAAACGTCATAAAGTGTAACGCTGTACAATTTTTTTTTTTTATTATACCAATTCAATTTTAATTACTTTAATTAATTCACTCACTTTTTTCGATGAATGTCGATGATAACGATGTGGATGTAACATACAAACGTATCTATCAATCGCCATACACACAAGTATAACAGCACTCTGTTGTGTTAATGCACCACGTAACAATGCCTGTTGAAAAAAAAGATAAAATAAAAAGATGAAAAACTAAAAATTACTCAACAAATATAAAATCATAGACTCAATATTAATTTCTCAATTAAATAAAATCCCAAATAAATAAATACATCCACTGAAGCATATCCAATTATTAATTATTATAAACATATACTAATACAAATAAATAAAAAAAAAATACAAAAGTACAAATTTAATATTTTATTCAAGACTAAAAATAAAAAAATATTAAACAAACATTTGTCTCTCAATTCTCAATTGTCGTGGTAATTGAATGTGTGCAACGTTCAATTCACCCGTCCACCCCTTTTGTCATTTACAATTGTGAAGGGATGTGCATACGTTATATATATATATATATAGAAACATACAGGGTTTATAAATGCTCGACAAACACACAGACAAAATCCATCTCACGAATGAGTAAATTTCCTTTTACAAAATTAGTTTAGTCCATTAAAATTGTTATAACATGTGCCAACAATATTTTATCAATATTTATTTTACTACAAAATATTCACATAACATAATTTATTTATATTTTTTAATGTACTATTATTATTAATATTATTATTATTATTATTCATTTACTAAATGGACACTTTGATAATTTATTTTAATAGTATTTTCACACGATACGAAATTTTTTGGTTGACTGCCAAAAATAATGAAAAAAGAAAAAGAGAAAAAAAATGTCAAATGAAATAAAATAAAATAAAATTATTTTCTTCGATATCCGGATAAAATGTATGTTCCATAAAGCGGAAACGGAACACGTCCTTGAAACGAATTCGTTCGAAACATATAGCTTCCGCCATATTCTCACACTTGTAAATTTATGTATATAAATATAAAATATATATATATATATATTATTGGGCGAATATTTTGTCTGACCGAATAGTGGTTGGATCTACTGGCATTGGATTTTGCGTCGTGAAATTGCCAAGTGTAAACAGAAAAAAAAAAAAAGGAATGAAAAAGGGGGGTAAATATATAATTTATTTGTTTATTTATATACTTGAGAAAAAATTTATTTCTTTGAAAAAAAAATAAAATATCCCATTGACAAATTTTTCTTTTTCACTTGTTCAACTATTTAATCATTTTCATTTCATAATTTCTGTTTAATTATAATAAAGATGACACTACCAAGGGAAATGAAAGCCTTAGATAAGTAAAAAAAATATAATATATATATATATTATTTTTTATTCATCACATCGTCTAGAGAAATTATTTCTCAACTGTGTTGATTGAAAGTGTCTTTAAAATCTTTCAATCAACAGATAAAAAGTCTCAAGAGAAATTATTATTACCCAACATAATTTTTTTTTAAACAAAAATATAAACAAAATGATAAATCAGTCTCTCTATCAAACAATCACAATCAATTCTCATTTAAACTGTTTCATATAAAAAAATAAAAATTAATTTAAATAACCACCTGAATTTGACAAACGACTTCACCAAATGGCCAACAACCATAAACAGCTGGTAAAAATCCAAATGGAGTTACCAATACTCCAATAGCCAAATCATTACTCGCTAAACTTGTTATTAAATATTTTGGCTGAAAAAGAAAAGAAAAAAAAAATTAAAATAACCATCAACAATTAATAAATCAATAATATTTTTATTTATTCATTACTTACTTGTGCATGAATATATTTACTGTAACGACGACTATTAATAACACATATAACAAGTAAATTGGCAAATAAAATTCCAATACTGAGAAAAAATATTAATGCTGCACGTATTAATTGTCCTGGTCCTGGAGTTGTCCAAATCATTTTTATTGAACCATCAGGCCAACAGCTACTGTTATTCAGTGCCGGTGGCAATAATGTTGGTTGCTGATGATCTATCATAATTTTAGTTGAATAAATAAATATATATATATATAGATATATATATTCTTCACTCTTCAATTAACAAATTTTTTTTTTCAATATCAATTAATTGAATAAATAATCAATTAATGAAATTTTTTGTTATTTCATTTTTTACGAAATTATTTATTTTTTTTTTTTTATCGCTATAAAATATTTTTTTTTCACATCTCCAATAATTGCGTTGAGTTTTCCATTGACTTTGATAACCACCGTGACATTTTCCACTCAACTGTAAAAGAAAAAAAAAACGAAAAAAAAAGATGAAATAAATAAATAAATATATAAAGACAAAATTAATACAAAAAAAAATAACGAAAATTGAGAGATAAAATCAAATTTTTTTACCACGTAATATTTTTATTGTAAATGTTTTATATATTTATTTTGTAAAATCATCCCTTGTGTATTGGCCGCGGGCGATTAAATATCTTTGATGCAATTCACCGGAATTTAATTGTTAAAGAATTTTATTTATAATAATTTTTCACTCTAGTTGTTATTATTATCAATTCTTTTGCCTATTTTTTTTTTTCTTTCAATTCTTCTTCTTGTCTGAAAATTGTTCTTATAAAATTCCCAGTAATATTCCACCCTCCATCCCCTCGTTCCAACATCTGAAACAAATTAGATAACAATAATTGAATACTAATATTAATAATATAAAAATAATTACAGCAATAAAAACAAACACAATCACATGAAAATAATTCATAAACAAAATTTTAATTCCACCCAAAAAAAAAAAAAAAAAAAAACATCCCCTAAATTATCACACAAAATTATCAACAACTTCACAAATATAAATCTATAACACACATCGACAATTAATTACATCAATAAAATAAATGAAAAGAAAATGAGGTTGATGAGTCAATAGAGAGAATTCAAAAAAAAAAAAAAAAACGAAAGAAAGAAAAAACGAGAGAAAATATGAAATATTGTGAAAGTGCAAATATCACGAGTGGTAGTTGATGCGAGAAACGAATAATGAGGGGGCAGTTAACGAGGTCGTGGTACAAAACTCGTCAGCAGTGAATTATAATTAAAACTTGCCACAGGCCACTGCACATCTTTCACAAATCATCATCAAATAATAATAATAATGATAATAATAATAATAATAATAATAATAATATTGCTCATCCAAGTAAAACTTTTTATTCACCACTATCACCCTTAATTTATAGACATTTGAAAACAAAAAGAAGTGAATAAAAATTTTTCTGTTATAAATTTAATTCCAACATTTTTGTTGTGTTTTTTTTTTTTATTTTTACTTTATTATTTTTCTTTTGTTCCATTTTGTTTTTTTTCTTTTTTTCTTTTGTTCTCTACTTATGGAATATATGTAGAGACAATTTATTGGATTAAATTGGGTGGAAATTTAATCGTGGAAATCTGCTACTGAGTGTTCTGAAAGGGGTGGTGGGGTTAATTAAAGATTTTCATAAGGGAGTCGATTAATTAAATGAGCGATAATTAATATTTTATGGGTGAATATTATTACTTGGACATTTTAGTCTTTGATAATGTCAATTTGGTAATTTTTTTTTTCTTTTTTTTGGGGTAAGGAAATTAACCCTCGGGAAATTCGGCCCACCTGGAAAATTTACTTTTTTTACGGGTGTACTGAATGTATGCTGTTACCTGATGTATTTAAATTTTTTGGGGGTGAAATTTTCCGGGGGTTGAATTTTTCCGGGAAATGAATTTTTCCGGGGGTGGAAAATTTTCTTTCATTCGAATTTTTTTGAGATCTCCATCGACAATATTCTGCACTCAATATGATTGGTATTTGGGGGATGAATTTTCCAGGGTGGAATTTTCCGAGACGAATTTTCCATACGACGAATTTTCCGGGGTTAAATTTTCCGGTAACAAAATTTTCTCAAATTCAACTTTTATATAGTAATTAAAACACGTTTGCGTTTATCATTCAATTATTCATACACATTTTCTCCAACAACTTTATTTTCATTTAAACAATTCTAGTTCTAAATGTCACGACAATGTCTTCTCTATTATAATAATTGAAATTCATTCCTATCATATACGTTCACAAAGCGCGTTATCGTGTCAGCCATTGCACAAGAAAATATTCCATACGATATCAATGCTACATAGCTGCTGAATTATTGATTTTTTCCCCTTCCAAATTTCATATATAAATTATCAAAAGATAAATGATAATTTATACCATTCTATTTTTAATTAAATATATAATATATAAATATAATGTTTATCAATAAAATTACTTTATTAATTAATAATTATTGTAATAATAATTAATATTACATTTATGAATTCTATTTCTCGTTTGTTGAAATTGATAACTGTTTGACAGAATTAATTCAAGCATGATAAGCTTATCGTGAAACGTTTCAACCACCAACTATAAACACTTATTATATATATATATATATATATATATTTATATATATGTCAGTATACATGTATGTATGTCGCTTTTGCCATCTCTCAACTCCTTTAACCAATCATCGTTCTCTCAATGTTCAATATCAAGGGACGAAACTTGAGACCTAAACTTTGTCATATAAGTAAAGTTTACACTAGTCAAAACTTGCTCCCTCGTCACTCACTTTGATAATAAAATAAAGTAAATAAAAATAGTTGAAAATTGAAAGATGTATGTTGAATAAAATATGTAGAATAAATTTACTGGAGCAATAATAAATGGAGATAATATTATTTTATTAAATAGTTTTTGATTGTAAAATATGATAATTAGTGTATTTTTGTTTGGACTTTGAGGGTGGAAAAGTCATTGTTAAAATGGTGAAAAAAATTTTTACATAATTTTATCATAATCCTCATGCGAAATTGAACAGATTTGATTACCATAAAATTTTTGGTTGTTCACGAGATAATATTAATAATTACAGTTCAATTTATTTTGTATTATTGTTAATGAAAATTTAGGGTCACGAAATATATTTGTATAGTTTTGGATTTTTTATGTTTTTATATTGAAGGAGAATTAATGAGAATAATTTTGAAACAATTTCACCAACCCCTAATGTACATTGTTTAATAAAAAAAAATACAATATATTTATGTGTCAAATTTATTCAAATACAAACACATCAATTTTTATTTCAAATTCACAGAAATGTAATGATTGAGAATGAATACGAAAAAATATATATTCCACATTGAAGGAATGGAATAATGGGGTGGTTTATATATATATATATATATATATATATATATATATACATGGGAATGTGGAGTAGGGTAAAACCACCCTCCTTTAACCACCCTTTTAGGACTTACGATAGTCGTTAGGACATAATGGCGTCGAATTTTTCTTTTCTTTTATATTTCATTCTCAATTTTTTTATTCTTTTCATCTCTGTGCAAATTGTTATCTCTCTTTTGTTCAATTGAAGAGGGGGATGAAGAAGAAGAGTACATTACACATTCGATTGTGATTTCAGACATCTATTTCAACAAATTTTTGATATTATTTTTTCAAAAATTATACTTGAATAAATAATGAAAAGAATTTGTTATCAACAGTTAAAAACACATTTGTGTCAAAAATATTTTTTAACCTGGCTGATATTATATCTTCAAAACTAATAAGTCAATTGGATCAAACCAAAATCCATTCGATTTATTACAAAATTTTTTATAACTCAAACTAGAATTTTATTTATATGTCCTGAATTTATATTTTTCCAAGTAGTTGCAAGTTGGTCAAATTTATTCACGAATCGATAACCCCTTTTTCCATCAAATCATTATTTACTTCCATGTGTTTACTTTTTTTGTTTATTCTATTTTTATTTTTTGGTAAGGAATAGATGGTGGATGTGAATTTAATCTTGAAATAGGAGGGTTGAGAGATCGCGTGACTCTTTTTCAACTGTGGAAAAGAAGAGTCTTGAATGTCGAAGTACGTACAAAGACATTTCGTATTTACTCTATAACTATATATCGATGTTATATATGTATGTGTATATATATATTGGAGTTTCTTTTCACAGGGTCGTAAAAGGGACGCCATATAAGAGTCTGTGAACGTCGCCCGTGGGACAAGTTGTACGAAATATAACTCGTAAGGGCGTCGAACTAAAAAAAAAAATAAAATAAAAAGAAGAAACGAGCTTGAGTCTGCAAAAAAAGAAAAGCCAAAAAAATAAAAAAATATAAAAAACGATAGCATTCAAAATTGGGCGAAGAATATATTTATACCCTTTGTTTATCCCTTGAATTATCATGTCATTCAAATTGACGATTGAAGAAAAATTTAATTCTTAAAGGGAATGGAAATAAAGAAAGATAAAAATTATCTTTAAGAAAAAAAATTATTTTCATTAAATAATGTAGCAAAAAAATAAGGGTTGGAGCGGAAATTATCATCCCCCTTTTACATACATGTTACAACACATTTATCTATTGATTATTTGTTTATACATATAAATACACTTTTTGTTTAAAGCGTTAAATAAATATAAATGTGAATTTCAAGGTCGTTGAACTAAAAAAGAACGACAAGTTTGAACCTGTCACAAAAGAATAAACTGCTAACCATCTAAATAAAATAAAAATCACAATAAAAATAATATAAAACAAAAATTTTCTCACATTCTATTTGTCTCCACTCTCTATACTATAATTCGTTTAAATAGACGAATAAAAATCTCGAGTAATATGTGAATATAAATAGGAAAAGAAAAACAAAAAATTGTAGAGTGATGAGATAAAAATGGCGCCGTGGGTCTCCTTTATTTTCCAGTGATGATGAAGATCTTTCAGTTTTTCTACACTAGCAACATAAAAAAGACACTCATTTACTTTTTTCCTTTTTCCCCCATGACAAAACTTACGATTGTTGAACAAAAAGAAAAGTGTCGACAATATTTTTATTTTTCACTACCAACAATTTTCTTCTACTTTTCTCTATTTTCTTTTATCGTTTCTATGTCTCCAATTTTTCCCGTTTTATTCAAAAGCATTTTCACACACACACATAATGCATACATAGGCAAATCTATTGGCAATAAAATTGAGGGTAGATTAGGGATTGGTCAAATCCCCTGAGAGAATAGTAGACAATAAAACAAAAAAAATTTTTTATCCCAAATATAAAAGTAACTCTTTATTTTTTTCTCTTTCGATTTTTTGTTGTCAGTCAAGAAAAGAAAAAAATTAATCCTGTTCAGCGGTTGGATTTACAAATGTCCATTCTCAACCCTCTGAATGTCACAAATATAAAGAGGGATGAAAAAAAAAAAGAAAAAAAAAAAAAGAAAGGAGATAGAGTAAAAAAAAAAATTACTGGTCTTTCATATTTTCTTTTTTTTTTTATCTCCAATTTTATTTTCTCTGCTTTCCGTCTCTTCACTTCCGGTTGAAGGGTGAAATGAGATAGAGAGAGAGAGAGAGAGGTAAAAAGGGGATGTAAAAGGTGGCGGTGAAATTTTCTTGCTTTAAATTCAACGTGAATCTTTTTTTTTTACTTTTTTACGTTGGGTAGAAAATAAAGAATTAAAGAATGAGGAATAAAAAAAAAAAAAATGGTGGTGAGATAAGAGTAAAGAAGACGAGGGAGTGGATAAAACGATAAGAGACAGATGGACAATGGAATCTGGGGCTGGATCAACCACCTGTGATACTTGTGCGGGTGTACCAACGACGACACCGAGAGAAAAAAAAAAAAATACATGAGGGGTTGTGATATATTTTTTATTTATTTTTGAAGAAGCAGAGAAAACTTTTACCCGCATTGTTGTATTATTTTTATTTAACTTCACCACAGGGATTTAATTATTTATTCTCTTGTTACATATCCATATATTTATTTGTTTCGTTTCATCCCTTATATACAGTGGTTGATGTAAATGAGAAATAAAATGAACAGCAATTAAGTAACTGTAATTATTAATTTCTATTAAAATTTGTTTGAAGAAGAATTTTCCATTTGTATTCTTCTGTCTTTTTATTTTCTCAGTTAATTATTTTATTTATTATTATACAATTATTTATTATTATTTTTCTTTAATTCTCATATTTAATTTATTCATCCACTGAAAAATTTATATTCAAATTTCTCTCCTTCTACACACTTCTAAGAAAAAAACAACAAATAAAATAATTATAAACAAATTGCAACAGATATAATACCAGATGAAAAATAAAAAAGAGAAAAAAAAAATTTCATCATGAAAAATTCAAAAAAAAAATAAATAGAAAAATAAATAAATAGAATAAAAAAAAAGTAATTTATTTTCCTATTCCTTTTTTTTTTTTTTTTTTTTTTTCTAGATTTTAAATTTCTCAATCGATTGTACTAGGCGAGAAGTTCACGTAATGGCTTCTCATCCTGTCCTGTCTTTTTTCATCCCCAATCTACCCTTCTTTTTTTTTTTTTTATTTCAACCACCCTCTATTCTCTTTATTTCATTCCAGTCGATTGCCATAAAAGATTTTCATCGTGAACCAGAAGCTCCAAAACTCTTTTCCATTCTCAAAACACAGAAAATACACTCACTACATTTTTTTCTTTATTTTTTTTTTTTTTTTCACCCACTCTTTCTTATCAACCCTTCTACATATTTTATACTTATCCCCCATAATGTATTATGTACCATTCTATACATAATACACCCTGACAAATTTCATTCTAAAATTGTCGTGAACAATCCCTCTCAACATTTTATACAAATAAATATACAAAGAAATGTAAAATTGTTGGCGAAAAATAAATGTAAGAACAAAATGTGTTTTTTGTTTTTTTTTTTTTCCTACTGATTTATTTATTGGACTCTATTTTTTTTTTTTTTAATATCAATCACTTGTGCAATGATTGGAAATAATGTTAAATGATTATTATATATTAAGACAATTAAATTAAATAGTTTTTGATGGAGAAAAATAAATTGGATAAAAACTTTTGTTTTTTTTTTCTCAAGTCAATTTAATAATTTATCGATTTTCATTTCAACATTAATTACTCGTGCAATCATAAAACTTTTTAAAACTATTTTTCTTTATTTACCAAGTATATATATATATATAACATTCTATACATAAAATTGTTAAAACTTTTCTCATTGCCTTCACATAAATGGCTCTCTTCAATCGTCTTCAATTTCAACTTTAATTCCCACACAATTAAACATTTACCAAACAATTTATCTCTTATTAAAAATACAAATTTAACTTGTGGCCCGTTGGCTATTTAAACATGGAATAAATCCCTTGTAATAAACACCCCCTGATCTACCCTGTCTAAAAAAAACAATAATAATAATAATAACTACACAATTTTTCTACAAAAATCAACATTAAAAAAATTGAACAGAAAAAAAAATTTTTTCTCGTCGTTATCATCTAATCAATTAATTTTTTTTTTTTTTTTCCTCCCCTCATTCTCCCATTCTCTTTCACTCATTTTTAAAAGTACACTCTTCCGGGCAATTTAACGAACGTGAGGGGTCACAGAGGTGGAGGGTGAAAATAAAATAATAAATAAATAAATAGCGAAAACTTTTGAAGAAACTGCCATAACGAAATTTAGTTGAGAGAGAGCCTTTCACTCTGTAGTTCAAAGCAGTGAAACAAAAATATAATGTGGAATGAAAAAAAAAAAAAAGAAAAAATTAGAAAAAAGCTTTTATGATTTTTATTTTGTTGGATATTTTTGTTTTTTTTTTCTAGTTTTACTGTTATCTTTTTTATTTTATTGCATTTTATTTTATTTATTTTTTTTTTTCTTTTTGTATGTATGGGTTTATATACATTCTAGTCTTGTGACCGGTTATGTGCACTTAAGCGGATAAGCGACGCGCATGCTGTTGGATATAGGAAGACTCGTGCCAAGAGTTCACGATGAAATTACCGGACACGTGAAGCTGCTGCTTCTTTTGTATACCCATTTTACACTGTTTTTTTTTATTTTTTTAAAAGCTACCTTCATAATCTATTCCCCGGGTCATTTCATGGTGGGCGTAATAATGAGGGGTTTGAGAAGTGGCCGGAAATTGCAACGTTAAAATGCAAGTTCACGTATGAAATACAATATTTCACGTTGTGTATATAAAATGGAATGAATTAAAAGGGACGGGGAATTAACTGGACGGTTATGGAACGGGTGAATTTGAGGAACTTTTTTTTTTTTGCGGAACTAAATTGTTGAGGGGATATTATATTATTTTTTTTTTTTTTTGACTTCAGATGGTGTAAAAAAATAGAAAAAATCGTCTGATTTTGACAATTCTAGTTCACACGATAATGACACTGATAACGAAGAGAATGGAAGGACATTTATCAAAATCGGATAATATCTCTTTGAGTTATCGTGTGTATTCTCGCGAAAAACATAGGGTTTCACGCATTTTAAGTTTCAAGCACGATAACAAGTTCAAACACGCACCTCGCACATAAACCTCTGTATCTCGCCCAATTTTGAAGATTTCTACAAAAATCCTGGACATAAATCCTAAACAAAAAATTAAGAAAACAATCAAAATTATAAAAAAAAAAAAAAACAACAATTAAATAATAAACAAAAATATCTCAAACATAATTCGAAAAATAAATCAACTATTCCATCCCTCAATTCATCATCTCGCTTCCGGAAATAAAATCAACCATAAATTTAATAAAACACCCTCTCCTCATAAACTACAAAATAAAAAAAACAAACTATTATCTAAAATAATATATTACCATGAAAAAAAAAAATAAATCTCTCACGAAACTAATTTCACTTCCACTCTAATTATTTATCTCAAATTTAAACAATAATATAGAGCATGGAGTTGGATATGAGTGGAACAAGGGTTGGGGCTGATAAAAGACCGTGGGGTTAAAGTTCTCCAAGTCAATGATAATATTCTCTTGGGGAGCAAGAGTAAGAGCGGGAAATTTTGCCAGTCTTGAGTATGAAGCAATGAAGCTTGCGGAAGTAGTATCGACCAAATTGCCTCGATGGCACAGGAAGTCAGCTAGACCATGTTCATTTAATTGCTTTCTATCGATATATAGTCACAACGTATGAACAGAATGGAGGAGGTCATCATCGAATGTATAACGACACATATCGATTTATTTATGCATGAAAAAACAAATGAAAAATGAAAGAATAAATTAGAGATACAAATAATAATAACAATGTACAAGAAAAATTTTTAATGTTAATATTACATTAGCAATATTTTTTTACGATACAATTATTTGTTTATCATTATATAGAAAATATAACAATAACACGGATGAATAAATAAATAGATAAATAAATAAATAAATGAATAAATAAATAAATGAATGAGAAATAAAATTGCAAAGTGTAAAAATTAATTGGTAAATTATTTTGTAAATAAAGAATATTAATTGTTACCTTAATTGTTAAACTCTGTCGACACAATTTCACATTATTTATTGAACTTTATTTATTTAAATAAATAAAAACACTATTTGTACACACAAATTATTCACGTTATATATTTTTTTTTATTTTCTTCTTCTTCAAACAGTTGAACTAATTATTCAACAAATAAATAATATACAGTCAATGGTTTGGAGATAGTGTCTCATTGTTAAATTTAGTACTGCAAATACTCCACTGACGCGCTACCACGAGATTGCAAAAGTTTCTTAAACAAAAACTTTTAGAATATATATAAATACAAAACCCGTTCTCGCATCCCTTAAATTAAATTTTCATATTTATATTTCATATTATTTTCAATTTTATCCCTCCATATTTATAACATTCTCATTATTAATATCACAATGAACAATAAAATATCACAATTTCAATTTAAAATAGATAAACAAACATATATAAATTTTCCAAAAAAAAAAAAAAACCCAAAAAAGAAAATAACTATCCAATTGATAAAAATGTCTGTTTCAATATTTATTTCTCCCTATCACATTATAAATTAATGAATAACAAACGAATATTATTATCAACATATAAACATATCAAAATTAATAAATAAAACACTAATATATATATATATATTTACTATTTAAATAAATAATAATTAGACAAGAAATAAATATATTTACACTTTTAATAGATAATAAAAAATGTTAATTTAAATTCAAGCGTCGATAGTGAGATGAGAACGTTACGGAGGCTGACGACGCACTGGCTGCTGGTGCGGTCTCTCCTCAAACCCACCCCTTTACACACACACCCCCTAAACCATATATATATATATATATATAAATGTAGGATATCTCTCGCGCGCCCACGGTCTCTTCCGTGTGGATACTCTGAATTCTCGGTGAAAGCCAAAATCCTACTCACCCAACCAACCCTCTTATTCCTCACTGTTTTACCCCTTTTTCCCCTGCTGCTTTCTCACCCATCGTTATATATATATATATTTGCGCCTTGTGCAGTTCCTTCAATTCCACCTCTTGCAACCCCCTCCGTTAGTGTTTGTTGAGATAAAAAAAAAAAAAGGGGTGGGGTGAGAGAATGAGGCGCCACACGATCCACGCGCGCGACTGACCCTGTATCACGCTCATTCTTCTGCCAAACTTTTACTTCCTTTTGTGTGTGTGTGTTTTTTTTTTTTTTTGGGGGGTGGTTGGGGTTGATTTTTTTTGGGGGTTAGTTTTGTTATGGGGCTTGTTTTTAGAGAGGTATTGGATGTCTATTTATAATTGTTATTCATCAATGGTAAGGATTGTTTGGTTATTTGAATTGTTTGGATGAAAAATGTTGGAATGGTTTTTTTGAAAATGTCAAAATTGATGAAAAAAATTTGTAAATGAAATTTTTCAATTGGGTATTGGATTGAGAACAATAATACTGACGTTTTGGTTTATTCAGACAATTTTATTTAATTGGTATGTTGCATTTTATGTTTGGATTTAATTGTTTGGAATATTGTGAAAGGCTGCGGAAAAATATGAACACGGTTATACGATCCTTTCATAAATTCATTAACAATTTATATCAAAGTTTAAAATTCTCTGGTAATAATAACGCCACGTATTCAATTACAATATGTTCACTATAATTATTATTATATTGTCGTTTTAAAAATTGGAACGAAAAATGTAATAAATAATTGTATTTAATTATTTATCTATTCATTGTGAGTTGCAAAATCAATTTGAATTCTAAATATAATTAGTTTTCATTCTATTTCTCCTTTTTTTTGTTTATAGCAACCCTGTCATTCAACGCTCAATTTTCACCTAATCCAATCCACAAGGGTTAGTTGCCATTTGCATCAATTCATCCCTCGAGTCAATGATATATTCCGGAATATATTCAAGCTCATATATAGCCGCAATATTCGCTTGATAACGATATTCTCAACAGAGAAATTGTACATATATACCATTGAGTACTTCATTCTAGTTGCAATTATCACACATATCTCCACAAATTAATCTGGGAATAAATCAAAACTTAATATAGCATAGAAATATATACGTGGTTTATATGACTGTGGGGTTTACATACAAACACTCAGAGACTTGGTAATTAATTTATATAAACTTATATGAAAGTTATTTATCTAAAATTAATCTTACAGTTGAAATTATTTATTATCTTACTTATTTCATTGTTTTACAATTCAATATTGAGATAGTTATTTAATTATTGAACTATATCAGTGCTCTAGTAGATTTTTAATTACCAAAAGATGATATATACTTTTTTTTTTTGCTCTTCACAAACGTTAACTAAAAGTTACTATTATATGGCGAGAACAATTTGGTATCGTTACTGATTCATCACATTATTATTTATGGTTAGTAGAATTATGTGAATAATTAAATACTTTTACAATAAATTGATTTGATTAATTATTGTGAATAGTTGTTAATCATTTACAATAACTATATTCCACTATTCATATAATGTAATGAAATAATTGTAAAGAAACCATAACCTCTTTATTTTTTTTATTCAATTTATCATTCGCTCGAGTTTCTTTTTTTTTTTTCATTTTTTTTTTCATTTTTTTTTCATTTTTTTTTACAAATTCACAACACTGCTACAAATATCTGTACACTTTTAACATATACAAATATTAAATTACCAAAATGTTACAATTTCCTCACTACTTCCACAATTTTACTGAAAAAAAAAAAAACAATCAATTATCATCCATGAAACTTGACAAACTAAATCTCCAACAGTGTAGAATTCATTGATTTAAAAATGAATGTCAATTGAAAATATTGAAATAGAAGATATATATATATATATATATATATCCCCAGTTACCATTGACAGGATTGGGATGAAATGATTAGACGTGATATTATTGGAGAATGGATCATAGTGAATAGGATTAGCAAAGTTAATATCACTTCGTCAAAGAGATTAACTTTACAGATTTTATTTTTCACACAGTAACACCATAAATACATTAAATATATTTCAAATAAATATATAATCGGATTGAATTATTATCCAACAAAATTCGTAATAAATTTACTGTAAAAAATTTTTTTTTATCAATATTAAAATTAATTCATTCTCCACTGAATGAACAAAAAAATAGTACAATAATAATTTTTATAAACTTGTAAATATTTATGACTAATTTAATATATATTGATCAACCTACTTTATTTATTATCTCAAGTACAAAGACATGGAAAGTTTAAGTTATTGAATGGCTTCACGGAAGCCACCAACGACAATTCCATTGACATGACAGAAAACTTTTGCATGATATACAGTTGGTAAATTTGTACAACAGTGAAATCACTGGTTAAATATCAGTGAAAAAAAAAATAAATATATAAAGAGAAGAAAATAGAAATAAAATTGTATTAAATTAATATAATAATGTTTATGAATTGTTCAATAATATTCCGTCTAATTATAATTATTAAATTAACAAGTGCATGGAATAATATTAATGATAATAATAATAATAGTGACAAAGACATGTTAATTATTTCAACCAATGTGACAACAACTCAGATTTCCACTGGGATAATAATGGATTATCCTAGTCGCAGTAGTGATATTAATTATCTAAGTGTAATTAATTCAAACATGACACAAATGAAGTCATTGTTGACAATGTCAACTGAATATAAAATAATTAAACCAATGTTACAATTTCCAAAGACATTGAATAATGATCGTTATAAAATGTCAACATTATTATCAGATCGGGAATTATTTATATTTAATTTTTTACATGATGTTGTTGGATTTATTCAACCTGATATACCAAGTGGTAAAATTTGAGAGAGCAATTATTTGATTAATGGTTTAAGCATCCTTGTGATATATATTTAATAAACATTTTTATGGATAAGTTGGTTGATTTAAAAAATAAAGAGTTTATTTAATTATTCACATAATTCTACTAACTATAAATAACAATGTGATAAATCAGTAACAATAAATGTTTAATTAATTAAATAATTCAATTCACAATCACTTCACCAACCAATCACATTATAAACACACATTCAAACGTGACCAAATCACTTGGAATTTACAGAGTTGTTGTGGAAACACGTCTCGACTAATTAACCATCGGTACACAGGTGTGATAAAATTAAATGACGTGAGAATTAAATGGTGAAACTCATGAGAGGAATTTTGGGCACGTTTAAATGGATCTTTATCCAGTCTTCCAATTTCTTCGCATTCTATTATACCTAAACAACGTATATATGTATAGTAATTAAATTATACAATGGGGAAATCGATGAAACTTGGATGCTTACCATAACTAATTATTATCCGTATTTATTATAAGAGTGAAATCGAATTATTGAGAATTAAATATTAATCCCTTAACAGTGTACAAGATGAAAAAAAATGTTTCTGTGTTATTAATGTGTTGAAAAAATAGTTTTTAAATTTTTGTAACAAATATTTTGGGGGTTTTGGGGGTTTTGAGGGTTTTTGGGGGTTGGTGAATCCAAATTTCAGACTCTAAAAAAAGAAACCCCCCCCCCCCCCCCCCCCCCCAATGAAATGACGTGAAAAACAATTTTGTTTCAATTTTCACTTCACATTTTGTATTCAGCCGAACCCCAAAAACCCCCAAACACAAAATTTTATTAAAATCATTGTTAAAAAATGTTGAAATAAAATTTCTTCAATTTAATAATTACAAAAAAAGAAAAATAAATATTCCCTCTTCAGATTTGCTTCGTGATATTTTGGAAAATCGTTCAACAACCTCAAAACTTATTACTGAGGTGAGCTATTAGTACCAATTAGTTAGTATTTGTCAAGCTTTTGTCTTCATCCCTTTTGTACATATGGAAAGGATGAAGGAGTTTGGTTTGGTTGTTAGATACGCGGTAAATTTATTTGAAACTATACGTTCCAGTCCATGCATATGGAGGTCGGCTTGTTCACCATTGTAGGCGTCTGCTGTATTTTGGCGTGTGTGATTCCTGGCACGGAAATCTGGCTCGCTTGTCGTCCAATCAGAGGAGATTATAAGCCAACACGGTATCCAGGATTTCTGGCTTTCATACTGTACACATCAGTATTACTACTCGGGTAAATATTTTCAATTTATTTCATTGTGTTTGTATATTTTAAAATAGATATTTACAAACATAACTTATGATTGAATAAAGCATATTAATTTTGTTTTCACACTTTTGATTGTTAAAATAAATAATGACAATTAATTATTTTAATTTAGTAAAATTATGTGTAGATTATTTGTTTGGATTAATTGATGATTTTGAAACAATCTAAACCCAAACATTTTTGTTTATTTTATCAATTTAATTTTCTCACCCCCCCCCCCCCCCCCCCCCCCATCCCCCACTTCTTCACAATACAGAATTGGAATTGGTGCAATGTTCGTTTGTAATGAAATGGCAAATATGGGTGTAAAAAAAATTCCAATAACTGTTGAAACAGCAATTCAAGATTTAAATGATTATCATATGGGTACGACAGCACAATTGAGAAAATGTCTTACAAGAAGTCTGGATGTCGCCAGTGAAGCAATGATGGCCGACTTAGATAGTGAGTAAAGTTAAAAAAAAAATATATAAATACATATATAAATAAATAAATAAATGATGAAAATAAATAAATGAACAATTGTCACAATTTTTCCTATTTTTTCTTTTTATATATAAATTTTTTTTTTTTTTTTTTCATCCTTTTAATATTTATTGAGGTATAATTTATGGTTTATAAATGCATCATGAATGCACCCACGTATAATACGGTGTATAACGTTTCACCCATTTATAATCCGGTGCACTGTTATACCACCACCCCCTTTAAAGCCAAAAAAAAAACCCACCCCCACCCTATCATCTACCCTTTCACCTCGTCCTCTACAAAATCCCCAGAAGTATTCCTGATCAGATCATGATAATGAACGACATTATGAGAATAGATAAATTACTGTTAAACCATGAGCAAAATTAACCTGATAAAATTTCCAAAACGATAAATTGAATTTTTTATTTTCAAAAAATCAAACAACAACAATTTTTATTATTCATCTTACATTTTAACTCTATCACACTATTTAAATACCACCACATCCACCCTATTCTTATTATTGTACAATTTATTGAACAATGAAAAAAAAAATAAATAAAAAAAAGAGTAATAAATATCAAACATTTTTTTCCAATTGTCATTATTTCATAAAAATTACATCAATTTATCTAATATATATTTTTCTCTCATTCCCTTTCCCTTTGTTCTTCACACATATATATATATATATATATATATATATATATATTTATTTTTTTTTAATATTGATTTCAGATGTGGAAGAATTGTTGGGAAAACCAGTTCAACATGAGTTGGCTGGTGAGACTGGAATAGATGTCGCATTGGAGCGACTGCTGATGGTTGCCAATGGTGAGAAAGTAATCCGATGCTTTATTTAATTTTCTTTCCTTTCTCCCCTATCCATTTTATTATTATTATTATTATTATTATTATTATTATTTTCTTGATATCTATTTTACAATTTTTCCTCTATCCTCATACAATTTATATCTGAAAAAAGGAACATTGAATTTAAGTTTGACATGAGAGCGATGAGATTATTTAATATTGTCAATCATATAATTTTGATTGATACATTTTCTTCTATTATTATTATAATTTATTTTATTTATTATTATTGTTGTTGTTGTTTTAGTGAGTCAAGAGTTGTCGTTGAAAGCTGAATTGTTGATTAAAAGCGCTGAGAATGCACGTGATTTAGGAATTGAATTGACAAATGAATTAAATAATATTCGACATTATTTAGTGACTGTTACGAGTGAATGTTTAATACAGGATCGTTCATTATGTGCGACAATTAATCCTTCAGGACTTTCAATCACTCTACGAGTGGATCGGGTAATTATTTTTGTTTATTTTAATTTTGATTTAATTGACAAAATTAAAAAGTAAATTAATAGAAATTGTTGAAAGGGTTGAAATAAAATAAGAGGAGTTTATATGGTTCAATTGGGATGACAATTTCTATATATATATATATATTTATTTATAAGTGTGTGTAGTATATGTGTATAAAAGTTACGAGTTTCGTTTGATTGCTTGTAGTTGCTGAGGGACGAACGTCTTCAACGACTGCGGGTAGTAAGTCGTGACAATTTAACCGAGGCCAGTCGCCAAACCCGTGGGGAGTATTTTTACGTGCCACATTTCATTGCCAGAAATACATTGGAAGCGAGAAATCGTGAGTAATAATATAGAATGAATAAATAATTTTGTTTAGTATTAAATTACTGAAGGTGAAAAAAAATTGTATTAATTTCTTTATGTTTTTCAAATTTTTGTAATTATTTGAAAATTAATTTGTCACTGCTTTACATTACTAGTGTGTGTATGTGTGTTTGAGTACGTTTAATGGTAGTTATTAAATGATAAGGGAAAAATTTTGAGCCCTTAATTGTTCAGTGATATCAAAATTGAATTAAAAGTAAATTAATTTTTTTATCAAGATACTCAGTGTATTAAAAGCTTTTATTTTTACAATTTAATATCTCCGATTCTATCAATCACAAAAATCTCACTGATATTACATTTTATTCGTTACAATCTCATCTTTAAAAAGTATCCCCTGCATTTTTATCGTCAGATGCTTTGAAATGACGAAAAAAAAAAAAATAAATAATGAAAATACAAATCATCAATCTCAACGTTCATCATCAACACAAAATTATTTTTACAATTAATTCCATAACACCTTTCACATAATACCCAAAACAACTTCATATAAAAATTCACCCTCACCACAAAACCCTCAAATAAAATCCCCACACATACTCCCCCCATCACCCCACACACCCCCAAATAAATAATAAAAATATCAGGAAAAAAAAAAAACAGTGCAAAAATTACCACCACTATCCACACTTTTTTTTATCATTACTTATTATCACCCATTCAAATTTAATGGCATTGACACTTTAGATGTCATAATATAATTCAGTGACACCAAAACTAGAATAAAAAAAGAAAAAAAAAAATCCTCCCCAATTGACGACAACCAACGAATAATCCTTCAAAAAGAGAGTTACCGTGTCTCGCTCGTGTGACAATTTATCCTCTTTTATATTACCTTTGTGCAGTAAAACTGACATGGAAAAAAAAAAAAAAAAAAAGGAAATAAAAGAGCACCAGAATAAAGAATAAAAATAAAAAAAAATAAGAGAAGAGAACGAAGAGTGGAGTTAAGGAGAGTGAAGAAAAGAAGAAGCGATAAGAAGATACCTAGAACGTCGTGTCGTCAAAGTTTTGAAAATAGGTCACGAGGAAGTGGGAAATAGTGTTCAAGATTCAAGTGAACAAGACAAGGACAATGAATTCAGGAAGTTGGCAAACCGGAAGTTGAGATAATCCCATAAACGACTAAATTTTTCCCCCTAGTATTTATTTATTTATATTTTTTATTAACATTAATGCCAATTAGAGAGTAAAGAAAAAAAAAATATTGGATGACAAAAAAAATAAAAATAAGGGGATGATAATAACAAAAAAAAATAATAATCATAAATGGATAGCGATTGATTGATTCGAGTGGGGTTGTTATGTTTATATAGTCCTGGAATATCATATTCATCCCTCGTGTATTCTTCAATCTTCGTCGTTTCAGTTCATTCAACTAATACATTATTTTTCATTTTTTGTCGGCAGATATATATATATATATATATATATGGATTGTGGAGGGGTTGAATGTGTATGAATAAATGTGACACAGTGAATGGCTAATGTGAAATCTATAAATTGTGAAGAGGGTGATTCGTGGGATGGGGTTGAAAAATTTATTCTGATGTTTTGTGTTTGTGGAAGGAAAAATGTGTTGACAAGTTTTTGTTATGGAGAATTTTTTTTTTTTTTTTCAAGGGGTTGTTCTGCGGAAACTATGGGGTATTTTTTTATGTGGATGATTTTATCGGTTGTATTGGAGTGTGTAGGTTTTTGGGGAAAAAAAGTATGCAAAAAAATAATGGTTTTTGGAGAAGTTATGGTTAATTAAAGAGAATGATATTGCAGAATAATTTCAATGAAATTTCACTTGGTTTTGTTGGAGACAAAAATTTACTTTCATTGTTTGTTTCTATTTTTTATATTTTTAATTAATCTATAAGGCTTTATCAAATTATTTATCGCATATATTTTTTATTCTTTACAAATTAATGAAGAAATTCGTCGAGAAATAAATGGAATACGTGGAAAAATATCTGATGAGACGCGTGATTTGGATTCGAGTAATGTTGCAGTAAATAAACAGATAGAATCATTGAGGAAAATAGTTAATTATTTACTGCCATATATGGAAAAGTTCGAGGATTATCGTTGGACCGTGGCAACTGGTGGGATAATTGGTGTATTTATAATCTGGATGATAATAATGAGCGCATTAATATGTCGTATCCAATCAGCAGAGTCGAAAATTCGACCAACCCTTCTCTGGTAAGTATAAAAAAAAATGATTTTGACAATTGTAGTTCACACGATAATGACACTAATAACAAATAGAATAAAACGTCATTTATCAAAATCGGATAATATCTCTTTGAGTTATCGTGTGTATTCTCGAGAAAAACATAGATTTTCAGTTTCAAGTACGTTAACAAGTTCGAACCTGCATCGCGCACAAAAACCTCTGTATCTCATCCACTTTAAAAGATATTTCAAAAAATCCTGCACATACTTATAGACAAAAGAGTCACTAAAACACTTCCTTATTCACAAAATGAGAATAACCCTTTTTAAAATAATACACCCCACCAATTAAACAATCCACAATTGATTTTTTCATTAATTTCACAAAATAATTTTACTTTCAGTGGTGCTCTATTGAGTTGTGTAATATCACTTGGTCTTTGGATTATATTTATGGGTTCTATTGCTATTTCAACACACACAGAATTATTATTGTGTCGTCCACTTGAAGATCCTGAATATCGAACACTTGAAATAATACTCGAGAGCAAAATTTTCATTGGTCGACCACTAAACATCCCCCTTAAGGATTTACTCCAGTGAGTAAAAATCTTTTTATATTTATTTCTTCTCCTCTGTTCTCTCCACCCTCAATTTAATTATAAAATAATTATTTACCAATTCTTCTCTTGCAATTTATTATTTATCATTGCTTCATAATTTTTAATTTATCTTCACGTAATTAATTGAATTAATTATTCATTTATTTATTCCGTTTTTTTTTTTAAATTCATAGCAAATGTGAATTGAATGAGACAATTTATCCAACATTTCCATTGGGTAGACAAGCAAAATTAGAACAAATTGCTGATCACTGGAAGTGGTTGGGCTTAAAAAATTCAATGTCACAATTAAAAGTCAATTTGAAGGGATTAAAAATTTTTACACCAAGTCTGGAAGGAAAACTTGAGAGTCTGCTTTACAGTTGTTCACCCAATCTCACTGAACACCGAACAATGGTAAGAGATAAAAGAAAAAAAAACAAAAGAAGAAGAGGACATTGTGGGTGAGAGAGAATTTAATTGATTAGGCGAATTAAATCAAGGGGATGTTCACATTTCCAAAAAACCCTAAAGTATATAATTTTCATGGGATTTTATTTTTTATTATAAGATAAAGGAAAGGAAAAACTCCAACTTGGAATTTTTTAATAGACAACAAATATTTATTTTTATTTAATTTCTAAAAGTTTCATTATAGAAAAAAAATGAATCTCTTCTTACAATCATCTCTAATTTAGTATACACTGTAGCAAATGCGATTAAAATTCATATAAATTTTCTTCCAATACAATTTATCTGAAACTTTATGAGTTATCATTAACGCTAGTACGAAAAAAAACAAATACTCATTTCTCTCAATGTTAAAGTTTTTGACAAACTTTTTCTATGACAATTAAATTTTTCTCGCTCACATAATTCACGGATCTTTAATTATTCTTTCGAAAATCTCACCATCAACTCATTCTAAAGCCCTGGAAAGTAAAATAACTGATAAAAAATCTCATTTACACCCCAAAATATTGAAACACATTCCCTCAACCAATTTCACTAATTAGATTAATTAACTTAAGTGCAACCAATCGCAATTAAATTATAATCGAATTTGAATTGATCAATGCAGATACGTGGTGGTATCATGACACGCGACTTGATAGCAATGTCGGATCAAGTGTATAATGTAGCACGACAAGTAATTAATCAACAGACATCAAGAGATTTGGAAACAATTAGTACGTCAATGAGATCATTGATGTCACGTAAATTGAAACCTTTGATGACTATTCAGGATGAATTAGTTGATCAATTAACAATGTTGGAGATTCATTTACGTCCATTCCAACGCCGAGTTAACGATACAATTCAACATCTAACTAGTATTCAATATTACATTGACATTCAGAGTGAAATATTTACGGAAATGGTGAGAAAACATTTTTATTTTCACTAAGAAAATTGAGAGTAATTTATTTTTCCTGTTAATAAAACAATTTATGGTGTCAAAGTATCTCTTTGTTGCAGTATTATAAATTGTTTTATTGACAGATGCACTGTTTCTAATAATAGTTTATTATATTTGTGAATTTAAATTGATTTGCAGAATTGTTTTCATTGAATATTTTCGATGTTTTTTTCTTTAGAAAACTAAATATTATATTGAACGTTTGAGTGGATATCTCGATCAATGGCGTTCCCATGTGTTGAATGAAATGCGATCTGGTGTTGCAAAATGTCGTCCATTGTGGGAAATTATTAATGGATTGAAATCACTCATCTGTGAACACGTTATCGGACCATTGGTGAGTGAAAATATATTGTTGAAAAAGTTTTATTGGTGAAATAAAAAATGATAATTGGAAACTTTTATTTTGTGTTTTTAGAATGGATTTTGGTTTATTATTCTATTGTGCATTGTTATCATGATGATAAGCACACCAGTGGCACATAATTTGGCGTCGTATTATCGCAATGATTTGGAAAAAATAACTGTAATTACACCACCGAGAGCGTAAGTTAATTTTTATTATAGAGTTTTTTGTTTTTTCGGTAATTTCAATTTCGATGCTTTGAAGAAAAATCTGAAATTATCTCTGGATCGTTTCGAGCTTATATTGTACTGTAGAGAATCGCTGAGTGAAGTAAATGCAATTTATTTGAACTCGATAGATCATTTAGTCCTCAAGATATGACATCAGGATGTTGGAAAACCGTTAAATTCCAAAACAAGTTCAAACTCGTTTACTGTTTCACACTAAAATCATCATAACTCCCACAATTTTCAACATTCCAACAAAATTCCGCCACCCACTAATTCCACACGAATCAAAGACAAGTAAAACACCCGGGAAAATAATTTTTTTCCACCCCCAATATAAAGAAAAAAAATCAAAAACTAATCAAATTATTACTCTACAATTTTTCAAGTGGCAGTCCCGATACAGTAATCATGGACCGTGATACTTGGCGATCACCCGAGTGAGTAACCATGCGAAGAAATACATCATCCCTTAACAACTAAATAAATCCAATAATAGTTAAAATAAAATTCCAGCCCACCACCACCCCCACAAAATTGGTGAAAAAAAATAACAAAAAACAAAACACACAAAACCTACATGCATATATTAAATGGACATTTAATCCAATATCGAGTATAAAAATGATTAAATAGATGATATAAAAGTGTTCGACATCAGAAAATAATTACAGATAACTGATAATTATTTTCTACAATATTGTGACATAACAAGCCGTGCTCGCCTGACCAATTGTATTGTTAGCGATGCACTGATAAGTTCCAGCATATTGTTCAGTAATTTGTGCTAATTGAAGCCAAGAAGTTCGCATGAGAGACTCGGGACCTTCTCGAGTATGAACTGTACTCCCATGTTCATCATCTAAAGAGAAAAAATTACAACAACAACAACAACAACAACAACAACAATAATAAAAATAATATCTACTCTGGGCACTTCTTGTTGAGCTATAAAATAATTCTCTTGCATGCACCAACTGCTTCAACATCAATTGAAATTGATACAAATTTAATGGATAAATAAAATTGAATTATAATTGTTGGATGAAACTCACTCGGTAATTTAAATACACGTGCGCCATCTGACGAATGAAATTCCCAATTAATATCCGGAATTGGGAATCCCCGGACTTCACAATTAAGTGAAATACGTTGACCATAATTGGCTGATACATTTTCCAATTGTGTTACTATCCATGGACGACTTGGACACGGTCCGAGATGTTTCAATTTTAATCCAACATATTTATTTCGCATTGCCTCTTCATGTAATGCACATGGAGTTGTGTATGTGTGATTATTATTGCCACACGCTGAACTTTGTTCCATACAAACGCACACCGCTTCTGGTTTATCCTGCAATTAAATTTTTTATTTATCATCATTAAAATATATTTCAAATTAATTGTTTCTCTGTCGAGTGATGGAATAAAAATTCTGGACTTATTTAAGATGTGAAATAAATTAGTGCAATTATTTGTAGATATTTCAATAAATAATAACCGTACAATGACACAAAATTTTCTCTTTCCAACACAAACAAAAGTATTTCAAAATAAATATACCCAACATGAAATTGAAACAAAACTTTCACTCTACATTAAACACACACACACACACTAAACGTTTGTAATTCAGTAATAGCAATGTATTTTATTATTTGATTGCTACACAGTGCGCAGTTTTAATATATATATATATATATATCTCAGGTCAGTGACATCTATACAATGATCATCAACTATATAATTCACCATTGCAATTAATATCCACTTTAACTTACATTCTATACTTACTGAGACTCCCAAAAAATTAATAATATTAATTAATAATACACAAATAAATGTATCTACTGCATAAATATAAACTGCAATTATATACACGAGTTTATTAATAATTATTATCTGTATAAATAAAATAAATATATATATATATATATATATATATATTTAAATTAATTATTAAATTGAGATAATTTTATTATTTTTATTTATTATTTCAAGTTGATTTATTTAATTTATTACCTCTTCAAGAAGATCATTACGTAATTGGCATAAATAATTACTCGCACAAAATCCTTCATTTTGACTATCAATTGGTAAATTAACAATACTTGAATTCCAACATGTTTCACCATCAAGTTTAGCACAACGTCCAGTTGGACAACAGTTACAAGTGTCTGGTACAGATCCCAATAAACATCTGGCCACACTTTCTGGACATCTAAATAAAAAATAATAATTTTATATATATTTAATTTAGATATGTTTTTTTTTTATATTTCTTTTTTTTTGTCTACCTGTAATATGCACACTCAACACAACCTTGTGACAATGTTAAATTACCAGTTACAATTTTTGTATTATTACATTTAACAAATATATTTAATAATAATATTATATTTGATATAATAACGATTAAAATATTGGTATAAATCATTTTAACGACTGAATATAACAACACAACGTTGTGAATGGTGTGTCTTATCTATATTGGTTTATGCGAGACAATGAAGAAATTACAAAACAAGATGAAGTAGAAGTAGTAGAAGAAGAGGAAGAAGAAGAAGAAGAAGAAGAAGGGAGAACAGTTGTTATGTATGATTTATATTTCCTCTTTATTATTCAGTTATTAATGGTTAATACTGAAAGTGAAAAAAGAAAAAAAAGAAATAAAAAAATGTAGTAATAGAGAAATGAATTTGAATAATAGTGTAAACATTTGTTTGATAATTTATTCAATGTTCTGTATTGGTATTGACAATGTGGAATATTTAAATAATTTAAATTATCTGAAATGTATAAAGTAAAATAGAATTAATACAATGGAGAAAGGAAAAAACAAAAAAAATGGGACAGTTATTTTTTCATTATCAACCGAGCATTTATTAACAGCGAATGAGGTGGGTGGTAATGAAGTATTATTCATGAAAGGAATCTTTAATATTATCAACTATTATCTTGTGAATATTTATTGACTGTTGGATATGTCGGTAGTGTAGAAAATTATTTATTATCGTTAAAATGAGAAAGATGATTGTGAGTTTAGATTGAACATGAACGAGCTTTATTATTCTTTGAGCGTGGACAATAAATACGTGAATTAGAAATAGAATTTTTCTCTTTGTGTTTTTTCAAAGTATATATATTTGAGAATATGTGGAAAAAAGTTTGAAGTGAAAATATTGAAAATTGAATAAGTTACAAACGTTTTTTTTTTTTTTATACGAAACTAACTATTACTTATGTATAGTGATACTTTCAATCACGTTTTTCTCGACCTGAATAAAATCATAACTCTAGCTATAATTGTCCGATTTTCAATTTTGAAAAACTTAAATGTTCGTAATTGCAGTAGCTATCATTGTACATAGTGGTTATTATTTTTTTTTTTAATTCAGTATTTTTTAAGACCATGAATATAAGTAAAAATCTCGTAAAAATGATACTTTTTATTTTGACACCGGCCATTTTGTGAAGAAATTGTTTTTTCAAAAAACGGTTACTTACTACGATAACTACATTTATATAGATTAAAAAACTTTCTCATTTTCATTTTTCGGACAAACCATTGTCAAGATATAAATGAAGCCATTGGACCAAAAATGAGTCAAAGTAGTATTAAAATTTTGTTCATCTTCTCAGTACTAAAAATCGTTACAAAAATTCCCAATTACAATTTATAACAATATAACAAGCTTGAAAATTAATAATTATGTTTTTTTATTTATTAAAAATAAAAGTAATGCAATAACTTCATTATTTTCTACTGATTCACTTCGACGAAAAGATGTGGCAACATCGCTGTTAAATCCATACATGAAAAACATATTCAGTCTTCCTCTTTAACTATACTTCTATCTTTTTTTTTCTCCCTCCCAAAGCTGCTCGTGCGACATTACCAAACCTTCTGCAATATCTTTCACTGCTATAAACAAAAGATTGAAAAAAAAAAGCAAGAAGAACGTTCAACTACAATTATAAAAACAAAATTAAATGTAAAAATAGAATGTAAATAATTTCTCAAATTGTGTAGACAAATAAATTTATAAATAATAGATAAAATTAAATTATTACAATAAAAAAATAAAGAAATACATACTCTTTCTTATTATAAATACATTTTGTACGTATCAACAATTTTCCGATTTATATTTCATGAATAATATCAACAAAAGATAATAAAAATTTACTGACGAAAAAAAAAAAAAAATATCATTAAATTTTTTTCTTCCACACATATAAAACAGAAATAATAAACATAATATATTCTTTCGAATTCTGAATGTCTGTTTGATGAAAGGACAACTTGGAAAAAAATAATTTTTTTTTTCATTACAAAAAGTAAAAATACAAAAGACAATTTTATAGAATAAAATAAACCGAATGTGTTTGACAGTCTGTCATGACTAAACTGTCAATATTTAGATATATAATCAGAGGCAGTTTTTTGTAGTGAATTGTCCACTCTACAATATCATTCCTATACAATTTTTTTCTATCTCTCACCATTTCACCATAAACAACCATAAAACAAAAAATTACATTAATTTCACTTCCCAACTAAAAATCAATTTTCAAAAACATCGTTCTGCTCAATCAAAATATAAATGTCTTCAAATAATTACTAATAAAAAAAAAAAAGAAAATAAACAAAATAAAATGAACAGAAACTAATACCAAACAACTACAACGCGATTGATAAAAAATAATTACAGTATTTATCACAGCCCCAACAATCAGCGTCGCAATAAAATTGTCGTCTAATTTTTATTATCATAATCCTGCTCACCATCATCTCCCTCGTGTTGTTCATTTAAATTTCTCATTCAACTGACCTGGTCTATTGTCAAATAGTACAATTATCATCAGACAACGATGTTCCAACATCATTATTAACAATATTGATATTCAATTGTTGTATTGAATCCAATTGACATTTCTTTATCAATTAAATTAGTTGAATAATTATTTTTACTTTATTTTTGTTCTCAATGATAAATGTAACATTGTACAATAAATAATTTTTTTTTCCCACAACATTTTATTCTTTGTTTCAAATATTTATTGAAACATTATTCATTTTATATTCATATATACAATAATCCATCACAATTGCATGTATTTGATATTGGTACCCATTAAATGACAATTAAATTTACAATTACAGTAATAACAATTTTTTAATATTATTTTTTGCCATTGTAAATTTAATTGAAATTTTTTTCGTACATTGGCAACAATATATATTTTTGTATATTTTTTATTATTTAAATGATTTAACCATACATTTTATCACGGATTTTAATTATTTTATAGGTTAGAAAATTGTTTTACGTGTAATTGGAATTTTTTATTTTTTTTTTTAAGGATGATTGTCGAAATTATTTATTGATTCAATTGTTTGTTGTGATGTTTTTACGTCGGACGTTGTGAATTGATGTTGAAGTTAATTTATAATTGAGTTTTTTTTTTATTTTTTTTATTTTTTTTATTCCGAACGATTTGACGAAGCCTAATTAATTAAAATAAAAATTTTAATCAACTCACACGTGTATTTTATTTCTATTATATACTATTCTCTTTTGTATGTCATTCGGAAAATTTTTATGTTCATCTGAATTAATATTTTCGAATGATTATTAAATATATAATTCAATTAATTTATTTGTTTCAACAAATGAATTAATGCGAAAAAAAAATAATAATAATAACTAAACATCAATATGTTTCCACGAACAAACAAAAATAAATGCTAGACAATATTTTTTTGTTTTTTTTTTTTTCATTTTTTTTTATTTTTATTTTATTCTCCCTCTCTTTCATTTTCTCTCATCTTTTTGAAATAGCACAATTATATATAATATTTTATTTTATATATTTAAAGTATCATATAACAATTATAGACAACGGTATTTATTTATTTATTTATTTATTTTTTTTTTCTTCTGTTTCCTCTCGATAATTATAAACAATAGAGTACGTATAAAAAACCAACAATTCACATAAACATATATATATTTATATTTATTATATATCGCGCAAGCGTGTGTAACAATTAATAAACAATTAATAAACAATTAATAAAATTCTTTTTTATTTCTATTTATTAATTTTTGTTGTTTAATAAATATTCTGTTCATTATCGTTGTTTAAACATTGATTATTGTATAAGCATAAATTATAATTAAAAAAGAAAAAATATATATTATTGAAATATTGAAGCATGAATATTTAATAATAATTATTAAATATAATTTTATATATTCATTTTATTTGTTAATTATTTTTTTCATTTGTTTTGTTTGATATTGCATACTGTATTGTGCATTCTCAGCTTTATTTATCAATGTATCTAATTTATCTAAATGTAAATCGGCTTTTTCATTTAAATCAATTTTTTTCGATGTCATTATTGAATTTACAACTGAACTTGATTGTTTATTTGTTGTTGTATCAATTGTTAATGTTTCTTCGATTGTTTCAATATTTTCAATACCATTATCACTTGTTTGAGGTAATTCAGTGTTGTCTAATGGTTTATGATCAGGTGTATTATTTTTTGAGCCAACTCGTATCTTCAATAGTGTTCCCAAACTGCCACAAACATTCTGAAATAAATTTTTTTCATTATTATTATTTATCGTTATTAATTATTAGAATAATTAAAATTAATATTTTTCTTTATTTTTCCAGACCAGTGGATTTAATTAATTAAATTTCATGATTGAAAATTGGTTCTTGTCAATGATAATAATTTTTAGTTAACGTTTGTGAAGAGGAAAAAAAACAAAAAATCCGCTAGGGAATATTTTATATTATTTTACCTTGAATCGATTTATTTTCTTTTGAGTTGCACTCAATATCGTATTTATTTCATCCAAACCACCACCGATACGTCGTATACTTTCGTCATTTTGTTCTAAATCCTGTTAAACAATTTTTAATAATTAATAACTGTTAGAAAATAATTGTTGTTTTTTTTTTTCTTTTTTCAGTTAATTAAATTATTAAATAGAATTAATATAACTATATACCTGTGCAACTGCTTCATCAACGTTGTCTTGTTCATTGCTGTCATGAATATTTTTTTGTGTCTCTGCCCATTCTTTTTCACTGGGCGCTGGTTGTCCTAATAATTCAGCTCTTTGACAAGCATATAAATAATCCTGTGACATATTTTTATATTTAACATACACTTTGAATGAGAAGAAAAAAAAATAATTATCTCTATTACAATATTTTTAATATAATAGTTATTAATTTAAATTGTGAATGGGAAATATAGGATTCTATAACTAACACACAATGCTACAACACAACCACTGTCTTCACCCCACGGAATCCATATTGGCAAGGATGAAGGCGCATGCGTGATATTGAAAAAGATGATAACAATAAAAATATTCTACAAAAAGAAATTGGATATAAAATAGGTAAAAATAATATACAAAATATTTCTTCAAATGGCGTCCATGAAATTTCGATAAATTATCCATCAATTTAAACAAAACAAAATCCTTCAAATTCACCACAAAATTCTCCACAGTGAATACTACAATAAAAATAATCCATAAATAATTTCTATTTTTCCATTACCCCTCCCAACAAAGTCCAAAAAAACGAAAAATCTTCCCCAAATCGAAAAACAATTCTTTCACAAAAACAAATAAAACCAACAATATCAAATTCTAAATAAATAAAATACCTCATCAAACACCAATTATTCACCACCCCCAAAAACCCCCCAAAAAATAAAAAATCCCCACCCCAAAAAAAAAAAAAAAAAAACAAAATTAAAAACCAAAACCAAATTTTTTTTTTTTTTTTTTCCATTTTGATTAATTGATAGAGGGTTATCAAAAGGTGATACAAAAGTAATTTAACGTTCAAATCGTTCGTTGATAGCAATTAATAAATAATTAATTTGAAATCACGTTTATTGTTTTCAGTTGTATGTTCAATATTGATAGACACACTTTATACATATCTATATATATCAACTACGATAGGTATTATGATATGATTTACGATTGGATAGAGATATTGTTCCGGGTATTATAAAGTCGGTGGACATTAAAAAAGAAAAAAAAAAGAAAAGATAAAAAAGAACTGGAGAATAAAAAGAAACAAAAAATAAAAGAAAAAAAAAAAAAAAAACATTCACAACACAATATAAGTGGTATTGTTGCTCGGTGAGTTTGCATTGATTGCCAGTGCAATCTTCGAGGGCGTTGAAAGACGACAGGTGAAGAGTTGATTGACGTGCGCGTAAATATATATATATATATATATATATATATAAATACTAATAACAATAAGGGATAAAAATAATAAAATGACATCATTGTACATCAGCGTTTTGCTGATTTTATACGCAGTCAATAATGCAAAGGTGAATATGAAAATAATTATTAAATTAATAATAAAATTAGTTAGTTATATTGTTTATTAAAAAGTTGAGGGTTGGGGTGAAAAAAAAAAAATTAATTAATAATATCAACAACAGGGATGATAATTAAAAATGTAGTTATAAATTTTTGTTTTTATAAAATATTTTTTCCAAAAATTTCTCAATTTGTTATTTTGTTTGTTTTTTTTTTTTATTAATTTTATAGGCAATCAATTATGCAAATTATCGTGTTAATGATACGGTATCTATTGATGTGACACGCGATACACCAAGAACAACAAGAGAAATTCTTGTTAAATTAAATAATGTACAAATAACATCACCGGAATCAATACAAGATGCTACTGAACATTTATTACAATTTGCTGCATTATTGCGTACAAAAATACTTGATACATTTGGATTATTAATATATGATTATTATGATGATTTTGATATTAATGAAATGCATGCATTGTATCAAATATATCAAGATACATTGGAGAGAAAATGGAATATATTTGATATTATACCAAATATATTAATTAATTTGGATTTAAAACCATCAGCAATTTGTAATTATATTAATTATCATGGACAAACGTGTTTACAACAATTATCATATACATGTTCAAAATCAAAATTTCCTGATATTGAACATGAACAAGACAATGAAACATCATCAATATTATTTGCCAAATCAATTTATGAAACAGCAAAAATTGATGAAAAATATCCAAATGGTATATCATTACCGACAATATTGGATTATTTAAAAAATAATCGTTTACAATTTACAGCTGAAATATTTTCTGGATTATTGCACAATATACATTATGATGATTATGATGATGGTGTTAGAACAGCTGAACGTGAATTGATACATTATTTTTTGAACAGCGGTAGACGTTCAACAAGACGAAATTTATTGAAACCACAAACAATTAAGCAATATATAACGGTAACAAGATTGTTAAAAGGTTTTTTACAAACACATCAATTTCCATTGGATATTAAACGTCATGCTGAGTATTTATCTGAACATATTTCACGTGATTCAAGTGCAATCAGTGAAAATATTGAATTAATTGGTGCTGCTTATGAAGATGGTGATATTAATTTGAGATATTTATTTGAATTAGTATTACCTGATGACGCACACGATACAGATATTATTGAAGCACGTAATTATTTAATTGAACAAATGTTTAAGCAAAATATAATGGAAAATTATTTACGTGTTGAGAAATATCAACAATTATCACCAAATCAAATGTTAATGGGAATATTGGGACAATTACGTGACATTAATTTTATCACTGATATTGCAACATCATTACAATTACACGCAAGATATTGGCATTCATCACATATGATTGAAAATTTAAATCAACTATTGGAATTGTTTGATGCATATGAAAATTTACGTGATATACCTGAGCATAAAAAACTTATTTCAACAATTGATAAATTACGAAAAAAATTGACCAATTCAAACAATGCTACAATTGAAATGTCATGTACAATACCACGTAATTGTTTACGTATTGGTTTAAATGTTATATTACAGTGTAATGGTATAAACAAAGAAACAAAAAAATTAATCAATCGTTTTTTGAATAAATCCAATTTTCAATGTATAAATCCAAAATTGATGGATAAAACAGCAAAATTAACGGATAATCATGAAACAGTATCGAAAAAACCAATTGTAACAACAACGAGAAAAAATCTTGAACATTTGCTTAAAATTAAAAAATCACCGACAGTCAATTTAACAACTGAAACACCATTATCAACTAAAGAATCATCAAATACTAATTGTAAAGATGATGAACAGTGTGATATTGATGATGTATTGGCAACCGGTGCTGCCAAAGTTAATGATGCAAATATCACAGTTGAATTAAATATTTCTGCATTGGCAGGTGAAAAAGATATACCCGAAATAATTAATCTGTCAACAGTATCACCGAGTGTTGAAGTACCAACAGAATTGTTACAATCTGATGATTTAATACACGATACAATACCTAATCCAGTTGACAATACAATTATTGCTGAATGTAATAATTTAACATGTTCAAAAAATGATACTGAAACTCAAGAACCAATTGTTGTGACAACTGCGTCATCAGATGTTGACAGAATTGTTACCGATACACAAACTAAACATCAAAATATATTAAATTCTGAAACACCATTATTATCATTGTCGTCATCATCATCAACAACACGAATTCCATCAATAAAAATTTCAGATAGTGCAGAATTGTTGGCAGCAGCAGCATCAGCATCAGCAGCAGCAGCAACAACAACAACAGAAACCATTGTCACAACATCAAAACCAACATGTCAACATCGTGATCTTCATTATCGTCAAAAATTACGTAGATTAGAAAAAATTGATAAATCAAGTTTGAAATCAATCCATCGTGGTGATTTGGATAATTTTAAAAACAATGATGCAAACAAAGAAACCATTTTAATGAGTGGAACAAATTCTATCGGTGAATCAAATGGTATTGTTGGATCTAAATTACAATCTGTTTCAAATAATGCTGCTGGTACTAATGGACATTCAGAATTATCAGGACACGGTGCTTCAATAAGTGTTGAATCTGGATCAATTCACAATTCAGCAATTGGACAACAATCAAACAAAATTGATGATAAAAATAGTGCGGAATTGAAGAAAAAACTTCAAGCAGACATTGACACTTTAGTGTCAAGCATTGGATCAGATTCAAGTGCAGAAGATAAATTAAAAAAGAGATTACAATCAAGTGTTGATGTATCAGCGAGTGTTGAAAGAGATACTAAACATGAAAATCATCATTCATTGATACATTCAGGACATATTAAAAAATTACTCGCTTCAGACGAAGCTATGAAATTGAAGAAAAAATTGCTAGCAGGTCATGATGATTTGGCATTAAGTATTGAAAATGATTCTTCACACGCTAAACATAAATTGGGTAATAAAGAATTATTACGTTTATTATCAAAACGTAAAAATCTCAGTAGTGGTTCACGTCATCATACACATGTTTTGGAAGCGGCTGAAAGTAAAAGAGAATTGAGTGGTCATCATGAACTGTCTGATAGCAGCAGTGACGGTGCATCAGGTAGATTACACCATAGCAGACGTAATCTTGGTAAAACTGAAGAAGCAAGTACTACAGAACATCGACGTAAAATAACCCAACAGTATCGTGAATCATCCAGACGTAATTCAAAAAAATCAAGCAGAACTAACAGTACTAAAGGTAAATTAGTTAAATCAACAACATCAGAAGAACCAAATTCCGAATTTCTCAGTAGTGAAAAACATGCTTACGGTACTTTATCAAAGAGTGATTTATTTTCACCAAGTGATGAAATTGTATTGCCAATGAAATCCAATGATACTGACGCAAATCGTCGTTTATTTGATTGGAATACACCGTTGGGATCAAATTATGATATCGCTATGAATGAAAAACCACCTGAGAAAGTATATTATCGTCCAAAACGTGGATTAGCTAAAGGTGAAAAGAAAAATATAAACAAAAATGCTAATTTCAATCAAAGGGATGATCATGATGATATTGACAGTCGTTTATTTGATGTTAATTTACCATTCTTTTCCAATTATGATGTAGCATTAAATGATAAATTACCAAATCAACGTAGATCATCACGTGTTACACGTGAAACTACAACAATATCAAATGATACAGCAGATAAAAATGATACAAGTGTTAAGAAAAAGGATTTAAATGATACTGATCAACCAATTGCCGATCGACTATTCGATTTTAATATGCCAATGGGTTCAAATCAAAAATGGAGATTTAATGCACCTGAAACACCGGCTGTGGAGGGAACAGGTAAACGCAATTATCGTTCCAGACGTGATACAACAAAGAAAAATGACACTCATATTGATGGTAAATCATTAAATATTACAAATAATGGTACATCATCATTGAATGATAGTTCTATTGATCTTCAATCAAGATTCCTTGATCTACAAGCAAGTTTCAGCGTTAATAATAAACATTCTACCACTACTACTACTACTACTACTGCTCCTACTTCAACCAGTACTTCTATCAGTACAACATCAGCACCAACAGACGATCATAAAACTACAACATCATCCAAAAATAGTACTGATTCCACAACAGTTGGTACTGATAAATCAAAATCACGTAAACGTCGTGAATTATTACAATTTAATGATGATGATGATGAAGATAATAATGATGGTGCTTGGGGTAGATTTAATATTTATCAATCTGATTCTGATAATGCTAAATCACGTAAAGAACGTGATACACCACCATCACATGATGATTCAAATGATGCTGAATCACGTAGAAATGTTGATACATTATATTCAAGAATTGATAAAGAACCACAAAGTGATGAACATATTGGTCAACGTTTATTTGATTTTAATTTACCTATGGGTTCCAATCAAAAATGGAGATTCAATGTACCTGAACCGGCTGAAAAAAAAAACTTCCGTTCAAGAAGGAATGCAGATGCAACCACCACCACAATCATCACAACCCCAAATATTAGTTCGTCAACTACTAATTCACCCTTGACTTCTGATAAAAATGTCTCAAATAATCATACTAATAATAATAATAATGGCACTACTGTTATTAATACTAGCACTACTAGTAGTTCAGCTACAACTACTAGCAATACTTTACCAGGAATAGAACTTAGAATGGGAAATGATAACAGTACAATAACTGATGGTAATACAACGGAAAAAATAAATACAACAACTGTTGCAAAACAATAATAATATTGTGAGGCGAAAGAAAAAAAAAAAAAAAAGGAAAAAAAAAAGACGACGAGAGAAAAAAATAAAAAAATGTTGAAATAATATTGAAAAAATTTGTTTTTATTTCACTTTCTGTATTATTATATGTTTTTTTTCTTATTGTCTGTATATGAGATTAAAAAAATATGAGAGAAATAAATAATAAACAATATTTCTCTCTCTCTTCATTATTTTGAAATTGCAATATTACTTATTATTATTTTTCATTTATCCATTACGTTAAAAATACACTTAAACATTAACTGTATAAATTTATTGAACGATAAAATAGAATGGAGAGAGTATAAATATTGATGTGAATTTGAATTGTGAAGATGAAAAATTAATGTGCAAATAATAATTACGATTTTGAACATTAAAAGTGAAAAAAAAAAAAAAAACGATAATATAAATAAATGAATGTATATATATATATATTTTATTGCTCTTAGCGCGTGCATGCATATTGAAACAATGAAATAATTAATTTTCCACGTTGCGATAATGTTGATAGTCGTGACGAAATGGGCCATTTTCAATTCTTCTTTTGATGTTGATTTTTTTTTGTTTATTTTATTTTCATTTTTTTACTCTTTCCCATCTTACATGTCGTCAATATGAAAATTTAATTGTCGAAAATTGATGTTGCAAACGTCAGAAGAAGCGAGAAACAATAATGGGTAATAGTTAAAATAATAATATTGATGAATAAAAAAAAAAGAAAAATAATAATAAAAAAAAAAAAAAACAAAAAAACCATGTCACATTGTTATTTTGCATGTTGATAAAGGTGAAATGTAAAATGAACAAACGATATATATATTTCTACTGCTGTTAGTAACAGACGATAATTGGAATGGTATATTAAAAAAAATAAATATAAATAATAATGTGATTCAATTTAAAAATAATTTTATTGGCTATAACTATTATTAAACAGCGGGAGTTTTTTTTCTTTTTTTCTTGTTTCTTTTACAGCACAGAGTCATTAATTGAAGGAAAATTGTATTTGATAAAGTGAAACTTGTAAACAAAAGATCAATTGTCGAAATTGAATTAACGATTTCGTTGTTAATTTGATTTTTATTTTTATTTTTCTGTTTAATTTCTTTGGTTATGTCACTGGGGTTGATGTGAGTTTGACAAAATTGTTGGTAAGAATTTGGCGCACAAATAACATATATACTTTGATGGGGTACAATCATCCCTTGGATTATTACAGGTGAATAAAAATGCACTGTTTAATTAAATTTAAAAAATATCACAGAAAATTGAATTTCAATTGATATAATTTTTTTTTCATTTTCATGTAGTTCATTCTATTGTTAATTATTATTGAATTATGTTGCGAGGGTGAATTTGATAGATGGAGAGAGAGAGAGAGAGAGAGAGAGAGAGATAAGGATTCCATATGTCTATGATCAATGCAATAAAAAATAGTACTTAGATAAAACAAACAATTGAATTAAAAAGTTCGACATCGTCAATCTGTATATCAATTGTTTCCATTTTTAATTAATTCAATCTTCATTAATTATCAGAAATAAATTTTCTTTCGTGGATCGTCTATTACAGACAATAGATATATATATATACATTTCAATAGGCAACAATTATGCGATTAGAAAATAGTAGCTAATCAAAAAAAATAAAATAAAAAAAAAAAAACTATTGAATTGAATTGAAAATGTGATCGTAAATTTGAATGTTAATGTTCATTTTGTTTTTTTTTTTTTTTTTTCCTATTCTCTTTTTTTTACTCGTATCAATAATTATTGCCAATAATTTTTGTCAATCAAAATCAATTCAATGAACATTAACAAATTGAATAACCCCCCCCCCCCCCCCCGCATTTTATTTGAAAAATTAGTTGTATTGATAATAAAATCTACTTATTATCTTAGTGAATTTAGTGCATTGGTAAAGAGCTTTAGTTAACATTTGGTGAAGAGCAAAAAAAAAAAAAAACCAGAAATAAATAAAAAAAACTGAAAATTCAATAAAAACATGAAAAAAAAAAACAATTCAACCATTTATTTTATTTTTTTTTACTTTTTCTTTCGCACACACTTCTACGTCTCGACAAATAATTGTTTATAATCAGTGCATTGTGCGTTTGTAACCATATACAACAAACGACATACCCGCATTATTTCCTACACTCGATATTTAAATAACAAAAAAAAAAAAAACAAAAAAAAACAATATTATTTGTATCCAATTCACGTATCAGTTCAATTCTACATACACGCAATTTATATACGTACCAGGTTCCTCATGTGCCGCTGTTGTGAATCTGCAAGAAAAAAAAAAAAAATAATAATAAAAAAAAAAAAAATATTGCTGCATACGTATTTATATTCAAATAAATTCAATCATGTCGATTTATTAGTGATGAAAAAAAAAAAAAAAAAATTATATATCATTATGTATAATTTTTATATACCTGATTGGCAATGCCAAGCAGTTGAGTTACATTCCACAAATTATATTAACATTTATAGTTAACTCATTTCATAAACTTTCCCGATATTTTTTTCAATAAAAATACTAACAAGACGATGTCGCAATTGAATATTAAATTCAATTAATTAATTAATTAATAGAAGTTATTAATAATAAACAATTAAAATTAGAATTATTATTGGTAAAGGAAAAGTGAAACCAAAAAATCTGTAGACAAATGCAAGCAGACAAAAATTGTTTGTTCCTTTTATTATTGTTATTATTATTATTATTATTATTATTATTATTACTGTTGGATGACGCATGTGTTAGTCATTTCACACGTGAATTTCGATGAATGTATACGTACAGACATCACATGAGGGGCGTCTACATCGATAATAATATGTGCACGAGTTCACTACTTTGTGTTATATGTACTACGGTAATTTTTTCTATTCACATTGAAAATGGTAATTTATTTTTGTATTCTTGTATTTTTTTGTTTTCTCAGTGTATTCTCCACGTGCCTGCAATTATATTTCATTCGGTATACATTCTTATTTCATCATGCGCGAATAAATATATCCTCTTTAAGACGGAATATTTTTATTAGGAGCTTCTATAAGGATATAAGTGGTTTTTTATTAATTTGTTTTTTTACCGGGAAAGAAGTTACGGGAATGTGGTGTTATTATTTATTTATCATCTTTTAGGAGGAAGAACAATTTAGTTATTATATCGTTGCGATTGTTATAAATGAATTGTCTGCAGTGTAATTGAAGAGGATAACTGAAAGAAAGGGGAGAAAAAAAAAAACAGTTCTTATCGTGACATAAATTCGTTCGACTTTGAAGCATTAAGAGAAATATAAATATTCAATTTTTGTCGGAGATTCTAGTTCAGGATATGAGAAATTTGATAACAAATATAATGAAATTTGATTGAAGTCAATCGCACAATTAGTTTTTAAAATATAATATTAGCAATTAAGAAAAACCATTTATCAGAAGAACGTGTTCAAACGAGTTTGACTTCTCGACTAAAAACCGTTATAAATCTCTTGTTTTTCAACTTTTTTGGAAAATTCTTTCACCTCCATCAACTATACAATAATAAAAAAACAATTAAATAAAATAGAAATATCAATTACCTCGATATAAAATGTCAAAGTAAATAATTCAAATTTTTAAATAACATTTTCATATGCAATTATTAAAAAATAAAAAATATACAGTGTCATATTATTTTATTATGACTCACTCTATAATCAATTTTATTTTCCTTTCAAAGTAAAAGGCGGCATTTCCACGAACGTCTTCATTATTATTGCTAAATGTAAAAGTATATGTGTGTATTTGTGTTGTTATGCCTACGCAAAGACCTTCGCACATTCATATGTGACATTTATAAGTGTGCAAAAGAGGAGTCCACCTTAATCCTCCTCTTTGTTCCTGATCCGGTTTCCATATCCAGTCAAAAGCCACACACATATATTCCCAACAAAAAAAAAAAAATATATACATACGCAATAAATAATTCTGCATTCTTAAATAATATATCCAAATAATTTATTTCATCTTTTTATTAATAAAAATCAATATTCTCCTTTGTCTCTTATCAAAACATTATTATTCAATTATCGATGATTCAGTGTAAACAAATGAATTGCATAATTGCACAGAAACAACAAAAAATACATTTAAATAATTTATTTACACAAATTTTTACTTCCTCAAATATCTATATTTTTATTTTATTTATTTTTTTCAACCCAAAAAAAAAAAAACATCACACTAATTCAATAACAACACTTATAGATATTTTAACAATTAACATAAATAAATTATAAATGAATATTTAACTATCCTTGAAATATAAACAAAATAAATTATTGAAAAAAATTTTTTTTTTTTTTTTCGTATTTATTTCTCAATATATTTATCACATATTAATTTAATTATCGATTCATCAATAATAATTATCACCATATTATTTTCACTTTCAACCATCATTACTATATAAGGATAATTATTTTCATCCTCAAAACGTACATATTTGGTCAATAATAAATATCAATTGCATGTTGTCGTCACTGTTTACTTACAAACTGAAAAAAAAAAAAAAAAAATGAAAATAAAACTAAAAAAAAAATAAAAATAAAACCAAAAAAAAAAAATTTCAAGGTTTTTTTCTGTGAAGATATTTTATCGTAACACGAAACAATTTTTTTTTTTTTTTCCATCTTCTTCATTTTTATTGTGAATAATTTAATAACTTAAATTAACGGGGATTCCCTTCGTTCTTGTTTATCTACGTCATCACAAAATAATACTACAAATTACCTCATTATTTTGTGTTAATAGTTAAAATTGTGTATAGGAAATGTAATATGGATTAGTATCATGGCAACGAACTTAAATTCACATACCGATAGAGTAATTTAATGTTTAACGAGGAAATAACACAAAGTTGAATATGAGAAATATTAGATTTTTTTTTTTTTTTTATTGTAGAATTTTTATCTCAATAATGGTGTGAGATAAAAAAATGTTTGAATAATCAAAAGATTCGTTATTTTGTGGTGAACAATTGTGCAAGTTGTATGGGTTAATATGAAACAGGAAAAAACAATAGTGAAAATATATTAATTACAAACAATTAAAATTAATTCTTTTTTCTTTTTTTTCCTTATGATGAAAATTTATTTTCATTATCAAATCACAACGAGTATTGAAGCACATCTATCCCAAGTACATCCACTTAATTAGCATAAATATTTCATAATTTATATATATATATAAATAAAAAATAAAAATCTATTTTAAAAATTCACATCGAGATCAGATAAAAAATTTTTTCTTCCTATATTAATTAATTCTTCTGATGAATTTAAGGATTACAAATGAAATAAATAATTATGATGACGAAAATAAAACAATAAAGAAGATGCCCAACATATAAATTGATAAAAAAATTAATATCAAGAAATGAATAAGAAAAATAAATAAATTAATCAATCAATTTATTTTTTTTTTTTGTCGAGTTGTCTGGAATATTCTTTGATACATAATTAAATTGATTTATGTTCTCATTTCAAGGCTAATAATATTAGATGTGTCACACACAATTGTGTATAATGAATGATGGAGAATAATATTTGGTCAGTTAAAAAATTGATTGTAATGATTTATTAATTTTTATTTTAATATTTTTCCACAAACTTTTTGTCCTGTTAAAATTATTCTTTTCACAATTGTTTTATCTATATAAACTATTGAACAAAACTGTAAATATTATAAATCACTATATCAGTTGATTTATTTGAAAAAATAATAATAAACCCATCGCCCAATTATCAGCTGTAATATTTTGATTATGTAGACAGAAATGAATAATATTGAAGGACATTTATTAATGAATAACAGTTTTTTCAGCGTTCATTTAATACTTAAAAATAAAATGAATATATTAAAATTGTAAATAAGAATCTGGCGCACAAAAAAACCCCATACTTCAATATACCAAATCCACCCCATCAACAATAACAATCTATCAAAGTATCCTATAAAAATTACCCTCAAAAATCTTAAAAATCTTCAAACAAAAAAAAAACAAACTAATTACAATATGATTACAAATAAATGTCTCCCAAACAATATTCAACCCCTCCCAATCACCATAGAAAAAAAAAACCCCCATCAATATCCAAAATAAAACCACAAAAAAAAAAAAAAACAATTCCATATTGAAGAAATAAATACACAAATAATTTTGTTATTTATCATCGAATAAAATTTCTTCACAGTGTCTTTGGTGTTCTAAAGTATATTCAATTCACACACGACATAGAAACCACCACCACCACCATGTATATATATAAAGTAGAGACAAAAGGGGCATTCACATGTGTATACTTTTCATCACAATGTTTTATTTTTTGTCTCTCAAGTTGGTTGCGTTGTTTTAACGGTCGTGCGCAGTTGCCAAGCTTTGATTTTTAATGTTGGCTCACTACACAATCGTTCACATGGAAAGGGTATAATATATACACGATCTTAACCGAAGTAAAACGTCGAGAATACCCGAAGTAATATCCGAATACTTTAGAATCCATCCACTACAGCACAATCCAATGTAATTTTATTATATCCCGTTTTATTCAGTTCGTCTACAGACGTGACAACGCTTGCGCGGTTAGAGAGCGTTTAATATTATTTTTGCTGCAGTTTACACGCGTTATAGGCAGCTAATATATCTATTTAAATTAATAATAAACAATATAATAAATAAATACATTTGAAAAATTAAATAGAACGTAAATAATTGACAGTTAGAATAAAACTTTAAATAACTAAAATTATTTTTCTTCTTTATTTCAAGTTTTGTTTTATTTATTATTTCTTTCACGTTTAAACAATTGTTGAATGAGTGTTAAATACTATAATTTATACATTTAAACAGTGAAAATTATTTTATTATTATAAATAAAAATTAATCAATTAATTAATTTTATTTATTAATAGTATTTAAATAATTGTAAAGAGCAATTTTTCTCTGTGGTGGATTAAGATATCACATTTATTGGTGAGTTTAATTTTTTATTACCATATCATTATTTTAATTGTTTAAATAATATTATTATTTAATTACACTGTTGACTTTTTCCGATTATTAAACAGTTGATTTAACCATCATGTTAAAAGAGATTTAAATTGATATTAAATATTTTATAATTATACTTTACTTTTTATTGTCGAATTTTTTTTTGTTCTTTTTTCTCTTCTTTTCCATTTTTTTTTTCGTTGTCATTCTTGATTGACATTATTTATTTATTTATTTATTCATACATTTATCATTGTTATTTAGCTCTATTGATTGACATTTAGTATCTCGTGGAAATTTTTTTTTATTTCTCCAGATAACAAAAATTGTTAGAAAAAGTTGTGGTGGGGAAAAAAAAGGAAAATTGTATATATGGGGTTGAAATGTTTCGGGGTGGCATTGAAGTTTGACAAATAATTGCACTGTTGAGAATGTACGATAATAATAATAATAATAATAATAGAGGGAATAATAATTGAAAGATAAAAATAGGAAAAAATTGTGATAAGTAAATTCATTTTTGACGATGAATAAAATTGGAACAAATGAAGTAATTGATTATTAAAATAATGGGACAAGGGAAAATATATAATCAGTGAATCTATTTTGTAATAATTGTGTGAATAGGTTGATTGTAATTGAACAAAAGTTATAACGATAAATAAAATACAAGCGAAACAATTTGAATTAACAAAAGAAAATCAATAGAATAATTAAATTAAAGTGTAAATTTTTATGACAAATAAAAGATAGAGATCATTGACATTTAACAATATCAAATAAATTTAATAAATGTTAAAAAAAAAAGAAAAGTTAATAATATAAAAGAAAATAAAATATTATTAAATCAACTTTAAATGAACTTTAATTATTCATTTTTGACCCACTACACAACGCGCATGAAATGTGGCCAGTGTTGCACCATGAAATTTATATATGTAATGAAACATACATATTCCAAGTGGATAATATTAAACCCACACATTGAGAGTGTCGAAAATAGACGGACAAGATGACCCGCGGCCCCCAAAACAAATACACAAAATCCGTGCGCGCGATTTCTCGTCTCGTACAATATTTTTCTTTTTTATTCTTTACACTTCTTTTATTATTCTTTCTTTTATTTTGTCACTTGATACAGTGCATTTGGCATTTAGTCTAGATATTAAATAATCATATTTGTATCTAGTGTTACTCAAAACAGTGAATTTTTAATTATTAATTTTGATAATGTATGAAAAAAAAAAAAAAAAAAAAAAAATGGGAAAATAATTTAGTTTGAATTTTATTTGATATTTAATTATTTTGTAGCGGTGTATTTTTATTTTTTATTTTAATTCTAATTTTAAAGAACCTCTGGAGAATAATTCTCATTTTTTTCTCACTTCAACCGTTTGTTTATTGTAAATTCTCATATATTGGCAATGTGGAGAATGTGAGAATAAAGTATTGAAAAAATAAAAAAAAATAATCAAATAATCGATCGGAATTTTCTCCGTTATGTTTGGATAAAGTTAAAAATTCATTTTGTATAGTTATTCTTTTTTATCTTCTCAAGGTAAATTTAAGTAGTTTAAATATTACTGGTTGTGTTGTGAATTATTTTTTAGCAAGAGATAACTGTTTTTAATTCTATAGGGGAAAAAAAAAAAAAAAAAAAACAACAACAATTACAAATCAACAATAATATCATCAAAATAAATACAAGAACAAGCAATTTTCAAAAACAATAGCATCCAAAGAAGACAATACAAAACAATAAAAAGCAACTGTACAATAAAAAATAAAAAACAAAAGCATTTCAATACTTCTTTTCTTTTTCGTTTTTTTTTTTTTTTTTCAACACATGTGTATTTGGGTCAATTACAAATGCAAATCATTCTACAGTTTAATATAGATTATCTTACATAAATCATCGTAATGATACGCATGATAAATCTTTTGATTGTCTAAAATTAGAAAGCAAAAAGAAATAAAAAGATATATATAAACAATCAACACTTTATAAAAACATATATATTATATTTTTCAATAATTATATTCATATTTATTATTCTATATTATTATTAATACAAAATCTTTTAGATATAAATTGTACCAATGAACGAATTATTTTATTATTGATATTCAGTGGGAATATTCCACATTAAATACACGATTAAGATGTTAAATGTTATCAAAATAATAAAATAAATAATAAAATAGAACCATACAAAAACAATTGTGTTGAGTAATATTATCTCTATATAAATATCATTGAAAGATTAATTCTTAGAAATGTATTTGGGGGGTGGGGTGAGAGGGCGCCCGTTATTTATTACAAAATGAATAAACAATTTAACAATTATTTTTATCGCGGAAATAAAATGGAGGAGGAAAAAAAAAGAAGAGGCAATATTTTCTTTTGGAGAATTTTTACACTTTTTTTTCTTTTCTTTTTTTTTCTTGTAACAAGTCTTGACCTGCACCGTGGAAATTAAATACTTGTGTTACGCAACAATAATGTATTATAATGTTTCAAAATGAAAGTAAAAAGGGGAAGGGAACACAGTGAAGAAAATGAAATAACTGGAACCGAGTGAATTTGAAATAAAAACAGATGTGAATATTAAATATTTTAAATAATGGAATGGCAGTTTAAAAAAAAATTATGTGGTAATAATATATACACACATGTGTTTGTCTTTAATAAACTGTTAAAATTATTGATAAATTAATTTATTGGTTAGTAAAAAAAATTATTGTGAAATTTATTTTGTGTTGAGAAAAATTGAAATTAAAATTTTTTTTTTTTTGTTTATACTTTCTTGTGTTTAATTATTGTTACGTTTAAGTTATTATATGGTGGTGTAATGAAGGTTGGAAATTAACGAGAGAGTAAAAAAAAACGATTGTGGTGTAATAATAATATATATATATAAATATATATATATTTTTTTACCCAACCTCGAATAAATTATTGACAACTGATAAGAATGCAAAAGAGTGCACTGTGCCAAGGATAAATAATTGAGAATATTTATTGAATATTCATAAATTTATTGATATAATTAAATAATAATAATAATAATTGTGTTTTTCTCAAAAAAGGAAAAAATTAATTATCACGATAGGCAATTTTATTTCATTAATTTATTAATTTTCTATTAAATGTAAAAATTCAAAGTAAATAATTAAATAATGGTAAATAAAAAATTTACGTTTACAATAATTGAACAAAAAGATAATAATAAATCTTGCGGTTTAACAACCGAGAACAATAATGTCATTGAATTGGATAAAAATATAAAAACAAATTGAAATAACAGTGAAAAAAGATTTATCGGTAAAATAAATTTAAAAAAAAAAATGTTTGTAATATTTTTTTTCTACACTTTTTAATATCACAAGTGTGAAATACAATTTTGCTATTTGTGAAGGTTGAATATACAGAGGAACAGCAAAAAGCGACAGTAGTCATTTTGAAAATGTTCAGGAAGTGAAATTGAAGAGAAAAAATAAAAGAGAAGGAAAAAAAAAAATGTGTATGTATTTCTGGCCAATGTTCATGGCCAACAATTCCGGGTGTAATTCATTATTTATTGTCAATCTGTCATCAGGAATATATACAAGAAACATATTATATAAATATAAAACGTTGTACATTGTATTAACAATTGGTAAATGTAAAATTTCAAGGTCTTTAAACCGTTAATAATAATTGAGATAATCCACATTGCATGTAATATTTTAAGTTGTAATTTTTTTCCTTTTTCTTTTTTGGTTTTGTACATTTATTTGTTCTTGTAATTTTTTGGATTGAAAATAGATTGTGGGATCTATGTGTGTATGTGTTCTTTATCGTTATTTAAACATAGGAAAATTTTCAATTGAAACGTGTTTGAACTTGTCAATATATTTGTATGTTTAAATAGTTGGATGAAAAAGATATAATGAGAGTCAATTAATTGCTTAAAAACATTCACACGTAACTTATGACTGAACAAATCAAGTGATTTTTTTTTTTCGCACTTTTGATTGTTAAAATAAATAATGCGAATTGATTATTTTCACAAACAACCAATTGGACTCTTTGTCCAATTCATTTATCCCACAATAAATAAATAAATTCTTATCAACATTACTCCACACTATTTTTTCATTCCCTTCTTCACCATCTTGTCTTTTTTTATATTTTTATTATTTACCACCAAGTAATTTTATCGAGTCACGCGATACACGATAACTCGTTGCTCGCGCACTCATTATCACATTTACAAGTGAGTTATTTTTTCATCACGTGGCAACAAGTGTAAATTTATTGTGAATTCATTGTCGTCACTGAAGAGAAGACAACGAATATGAGAAGAAGAAACAACTAATAATAATAATAATATTAATAATAATAATGAAACAAATGTGAAATGATAAACAGAGAAAAAAATTTTGAAATAAAACAAAATTAAATATGAAACATTATCATCATCATCATTTGTTTAATTATTAATTAAATAAATTAATATATATCATTTAATAATTATATTCAATGTTAAGATTGATATAATGTTTATAATATTTATAATATAAAATTAATTGCAACAGTTGTGTGATAATTATTTATAAATTTAATCGAGTTATTGTAGTGTAAAAAAAAATATGTCTGGGGATTATTTATTTTTGCCAATTTTATTCAATAGTAAATCGTGACTGTACATGTAAATGCAATTATTTATATATAGGTATATATATTCGTGTGATTCAGAATGTGGTTTTTTTATTTTTCTTATTATTTTTTTCATGGATAAAGTCTTTTTTTTTTTGGTGCGTGTACTATTGACATTGAATTCACGGCACGAAAGTGATATTGCAACATTTATTTATTGCTTGATTTATTTATTTATTTATTTGTATATGGGTGAGGCTATGGAGGACTCTGTACTTGTAATCACTCACTGGTGAATAATGACAGATATAATGGTAAAGTCATTTCCGTAAAATGAAACTCAGTAAATTTTTTAATTATGTATAAGAAAAATAAAATTGATATTGAGATAGATTGTGTTTTTAATTAAATTGATTGAATAATTAAATATGAATTTTAATATCGGATTTTAAAAAGTATTCAATTATTGTTAATATATTTATAGTAATAATTCAGATGAACAAACAAAAAAATATGATCACTATTATCTGCAAAAATTTTTTTATTTCTTTTTCTCTTCTCCACAATATTTTCTCAGTATTTCTCTTCTGTCTCTCTATTTTAACGATTGTCAGTGCAATTGAGGTTGAACTAAGTTAAATAAACAGTTATATCAACCTGTCAATATATAAAAAGAGAGAAAAAAAAAAAACAATTGGAATTGAAAGTTTGAAGAATTTTGGGTGGGAATAAAATTTTTTTATGATCTTAAATTGTCCTCTAATCTTTCCACGTTTGTTGCATTTCTATTTTTAATTTGAGATCTGTGACCGCACACGTCTTATAAATTGTGCATTTATACTAAAGAAAAGGAGAGAGAATACGAAAGAAGGAGAGAGAGAGAGAGAGAAAAAGAAAAAGAAAAGAGAGATATATTATTGCATTTAACGTAAATGGATTCCGTGTGCAAGTCATAACACGTTTGTGGTTCTTTAAACCTACTTAATTTTTTTCTCACTCAATTTGTTTTATTTTTTTTTCTTTCCTTTCTTTAGTTTATCATCTAGTGAAGTGAAATTGTTTAGATTTTATTTAGATTATTGTAAATAGGTGGTGGATTTTATTGGATTAATTAATATTTGTGTTTATGAAGAGTTTAATTTGTTGTAGGGAATTTAATTTATTTGTTTATTTTGTTTTATTGATTGGATATTGATGACTTGAGAGTGGATAATTATTTTTTGGAATTAGGGGTTTTGTTAGTTTGATTTTATCTCCACATTAAAATTTACCAACCCCCAAAAAAACCCCCAAAATATTTATAACAAAAATTAACAAACTATTTTCTCAACACACTAATCATCCAATAATATTTTTTTTTCTCTACACTATTAATAAACTGAACTACATAAATAATTTTTGTCATTCAAATATACTCAATAACATCACACATAAATTTTTTTTCGGTTTAACATTTTGTACTAATAATTTATCGTGCAATGTTTTTTCTTTTTTCATTATCTACTATCCAATAATGTACGTCATCAAGTGCGTATTATCTGTCCCTAATGTGTCAATAACACAATATTATACCCATCCTAATCCGCTTCGAAGAAGAAAAAAAAAAAATACTTCCAAGTGCGTCATCATTTGTTTGATTAAAAAATAAAATTCCAATAATAAATCATTTATAAAATTAAATGACCTATATAAATATTAATAAAACCTCTTCATATATATTTCCCACTCAAACAAATTTAATTCACTTTCCAATCTTAAATATTAAACAATTAACAATAATAAAATGAATAAAAAAAAACCTCTTTAATTATTTTATATCAACGGTTTCATTTTCTCTTTTCACAATTTCATAATCACACTCATAATTTCCTTTCTCATTTTATATATTACATCTTCTATACAATTATACAACAAATAATTTATTCAATTTATTAACTATTCTATTATTTTATTATTTCCCACAATATTTTACAACATCAATTCATATTCCATTCTGTTATTTTCACTTCACAGTTATATTATAATATACATTCTATAATTAATTATATATTTTTCCACAATATATTTATTTAAGTGAAAGTTTGCTCACTGCAAGTAAATATTTTTTTGTTCCTCAATTCTCTGACTAAACTATTCAATATTTTCTATTACAAAACAAATTATTTATTATCCACGTAATTTAATTTCTTTGTAATTAATTATTATTATCAGTGATTATTAATTTTTATTGATAAATTCATTTTTCTCAATATCACCTATGACGCATTTTCACACACGATGCATTTCCGTGTAGGATTTTTAATGTATAAGTTGAATATATATATATATATATATAGACACATTTTTTAATTATTATTTTATATAGATAGGAATAATTAAATTTAAATTTCACACGCAACGAATAATTGTCGTGTAGACTAATTGCTATTTAAATAATCACCAACGATAAACGTGATAATAAAAATAAGAAGAAAAAGAAGAAGGTGTTTATAATGATAAATAAATAAATAAATAAATAAAGTATAAAATATATTTATTTCATTTTATCGACAATTTATTGTATTTATTTTCAAAGTTTTATTCATTTATTTATATATAATTTGTTAATTTCTATATTTTATTTATTTAATTAAATTACGTGGGTGTTTATGAAGACATTTTGTCTACTGTGTTAAATTGATTCGTTGCCAAAAGATCTTTATGTGTTCGTGTTTGAATGAATGATTTGAATGAATATATATTTATTTTTTTTTTTCCTTTGGTTTTTAAATTTTTGTGATTTTGTTTTTTTCTATTTTCTTCCGGTCGTTGTTGTTTTAACATTCATTTAAATGAACTCTGTGTGATTTTATGTATATGTATGAATTCGTGACAAATCGTGAGTTTGTACATTTACAAATGACATTGGACAATAGACGGTTGACGTGAAAGAATTGGCATTTTAATATTTTAAAAATATAAACTGTTATTTTTGTGAAACGGTAATAAAAGTTGAATTAATATTTATCCCGTTTGTTTTTACACTTATTTATTCAATAATTTTTCATATTGTTGAATGACGTTGGTGTATTGCGTCGTTAATTGATTGGATTTTTATTGAATGCAGAGAGAAATTGTTGATAATAATTATTTAAAATGGAAACACAATATATATAAATAATAATTCGAATTTTATTTTTAAACAAATATTTGATAGCGTGTATCTATTACGATTATCAAACATGAGTTGAGGTCATTGGATTTTTAATGACTGTATTTATCGCGTTATACAACAGCTGGAATAATAATTTTAAAAAATGAAGAAAAAAAGTATGTTTTTTTTTTTGCACGTGTATAAAAAAAAACTCGAGCCAATGAAAAATTCAACGGTTCAATGCTCAATTTTATTCATGTGAAGGAGAATGGCAAGAAAGGAATTTTTTTTTTTCTTGCGTTACGATGTTCGACTGTGTTATTATTCTGTTTATTTATTATTATTGTTTTTTTTTTATTTCAAGGACTCCAGTGTTCTGGTTAAAAGAGAGTCTGATTCTTTAATGTATTACTGTTCTATGGGTGTTGTAGTAGAGTGTCTATGTGAAAGAATTTTTTGGAAAAATACAGAAACGTGGGAGTTATAACGGTTTTTTATCGAGTATGTAAAACGTGTTGGAACACGTATGTCACTCAATGGGTTTTTTCACACTTGCTGTCATCATATCTCCAGAATTAATTGATCGATATGACTCAAACAAAATTTATTCGATTCGTAACCGAATTCACTACAACCCTAACTAAAATCCCGTCATCACCCTATAAATTAATATTTTATTCGAGGTCATGTTTAAACGAAATAAATCAACAACTGTAAAAAAATATTTTCTTCAATTCTCACTCTCTTGGAACCTTCTTTTTTCACAATCCTACTTCCCCCTACAGAAACTACCCCTCCTCATCGAAATAATCTTAATAATCTATATTAGAACCCCCTCAAGGGGGTGTAATTATGCCATCCAGCCAAATATATATTCCTTCCAAACCACAACGAAGACATCAATTAAATTCTCACGAATAAAATTAAAACCGTGCCATCTCAACAAATCCCCTAACAAAGATATTCTTTTATAATTTTCTGAGGGTCACTGTACGACACACATCCGGCAAAATCACACAATACAGTACACATTAATCAACACACATAGCGAGAAAGAAAAAGAAAATAACCGTTATTCATCGCCATATATGAAAAATAAATCGATGATTTCATTTATAAGTAAAACATGATACTCATATTTATTATTAATATATATTTAAATTAGTCAAATATATATTGTCACAAGTCAAAATCATACGCTATTTATAACTTTTGAAAGCCCCTCTAACATCATAACGTCTCATCTCTCTTTAAATACATAAATGTATCTCACTCAATCTTTGTCTGTACGTATGCGCGTCTGTGCGTGTTTTTCAATCTTTCGCAACGCACTACATACCAACACAAACATATACACTTCTTTTTTTTTCCTCTCTATTTCAATAATATAACTGAAATACCTACAGTAACTGTCTATAATTTCGTAATTCAATATTAATCATCAAAATATAATATTTAATTTAATCTAATCATATACAATATTTATTTCGGCAATAGAACAAAAATATATATTCATGTATTTTTATTTTACTGGGACAATTTTAAATTGAGAAATATTATTCAATTAATTTATTAATAATTCAGTGAATTTTGTAATGAAAGGGAGAATAAAGAATAATTTATCAATAATATTTTGTAATGTTTCACTGTTTTATATTAATATTTATATGTATATGTTTGTATGATTATGAATATAAAAATATTCAGACATGTGTGGATGTATTTTAATCGCACAATTACCGCCTGGTATTTTCTCCTCTCCTTCACGTGTGCGGTCGTCGACACACGATTAGAGAGATATTGTGCAGCTGCTATATAGTTGCATAAAAAGAAGAGAGAGAGAGAGAAAAATAAAAGAATTATAATGACAATAATAAAAAGCAAAAAAAAAAATTCGTTTCTCTGCAATTAATACAAAATTCTTCCTCTATTCTATTTTAATTTTACATTCACAATTGTAATATGTATTTAAATAAATTTATATTTATATTCAATTTCCATTTTTAATCTTTCAATTTTTCTCTTTACAGAATTGTATTTATTTATATGAATGGATGGAGGAGCGACGGAGATCGAGGGTGTTGAATCGGTGGCGAATTTGGGACGTTTGGAAAAATGGTGGAATATACCAGGCATGATAACATGGAGTTTAATACTTTTTGGTTCATTTTTATTAAATGCAACACTTCTATTGGCCTTCTTAAAACGTCCAGGACTTCGAACAATATCAAACAGGTTAGTTAATAATTAAAATAAATTTCAATATAAAAACGCAAAACAAACAATAACAACAATATTAATAAATAAAATTGGAAAAAATTGAAATAAGTAATAAATAAATTGACAAAAATATTCAAACATTTCAACTTTGTCCTTATCAAAATTCATTTCTATATCTTTTAATATTTTGTTTTTTTTTCTCACTCTTACTCCCCGTTCTCTCTTCGAACTTTGGACGTGTTTATACCTGTTGAGGTTATTGAATATGGCCGAGACCTTCTGACGCCCAAGATACTTTTTTTTTTATATATATATTTATTCAAACCGTTCTCACGTTTCGGCTTTCAACCTCTTTTAATATTTTTTTTTCCCCTCCTTTCTATTATTATTATTATTATAATAATTTTTATTTGTTTACTATTGTGAATACAGTATGTGCATATAATATTTCATTGGATCAAAGTTCATGTGGTGAATTTGAGTGCAAAGTTTGCACGTCATTGTTTGAAAATAAGAATAAATAATTAATTCTCGATATCAATAAAAATTTTTTCCACCTCAATTTAATCTACAAAATGCGAAATTTTATTCAATAAAAATATATATATTATTTCAATTAATTATTTAACAATTAATAAAACGATATATAATATTTATATTACAGATTCGTGATGAATTTAGCAGCATCAAATCTTTTAACAGTTGCATTGATGAATTCATTATTAATATTTGACAATGAAAATTCAACATCAGGACATTGTTCACTGGCAGAGGGTGCAACAGCCCTTGTAACAACATCATCAATATTATCTGTATTATTAATAGCACTAGATCAATATTTAGCAGTAGTTGATCCATTACGTTATCGTACAAGAATTGATAAATTAAAATGTGCATTATTAATATTAACAATATGGATAATATCAATATTATTTACACTATTGGCAGCATTAAATCCAAATCCAAAGAGTTTATGGTTAGCGTGCAACAATAAAAATATAATAAAAATATCAAATTCATCAACAATTAAAATATTAATTGAAAGACAAAATAATAATTCATATTCATTGTTTGATATTGATGAAAATGAATTTAATTCAAATACAACATTTATTAATGAAACATTATTGAAAAATAATAATAATAATAATAATGATATATTTATTATTACTTATGGTTTTATTTATACAATGACTGCTGGATTAATTATTTATTTATTACCATTTATTGGTGTATGTTGGATTTATATAAATATTTATTTGGCAGCTCATAAAAATTCAGAACGTACACGACAAAATGGTTCACGTCCAATATTATCAACTTGTAGCTTTACTGATGATTATTATTGTCCAATACGTCATGATATAGCAACAATTAATGATGATAATATACGTAGAATACCGAAAATATCAAGTCTATCATCAATTGATGAAAGTATTGAGACAGCAACTAGTCAATTGCCAATACAATGCTCCAATATTAATAATAATACAGGAATTAATGATGATAATATTAATGATAATGATAATAATGATAATAATATTAATAATAGTGCAGTAATATTTACTGTTGGTGAAAGAAAAGTTTGTGTTAAAAATAAAATACGCAAACAATCATCATCAATAACCAAAGATAATATTAAAGTTCCTATTTCAACATTAAAACGACAATTTTTATCCGACAATTGTCCAAAACAATCATTGGATAATATTAATTGTGAAATTAAAAATCATTTAACAAATATTAATGATAAAAAACATAAATCATCACATAATTTAATATATAATAATGTTGTTAACGATGATTTATTGAGGTTAGAAAGACGTAATAATGATTTTATCAGCGACAGTAGCGACAGTGAGGATGAATGTATAACTAAATCGATTAATAATGGCGGACAATATCCGCCATTGATGAACAATTGTAATTTTGAGGTTAGAGATGATAAATTGATGATTAATTTTAAACAAAAGGTTGAAAATTCATTGTCCAATAGAGATAATATATTAATAACACGTAATAATGGAAATATTAGTAATAATATTAATCATAATTGTCATAATAATTCATCAAATGATTATGGTAATAAATTGTCATGTGATTTAAATTCAATTAATGGTATAACGACAATAACAACTCCAATTGTCACTATTACACCACCAAATAAAATACCATTACATCGTGTATCGTCAACTCGAAGTACAACAAGTTATATTAATTGTTTAAAATATCGTATAAGTAATGCATCATTATTTAAATATCGTGAAGAAACTAGAGCTGCAAGAATAAGTGCATTAGTTATTGTCATGGGATTTATTTGTTGGACGCCATATTATTTTGTTTCAATATTTAAAAATATATTGTATTCAATGTTTAAAAATAATTTACCACATGAATTTGATATTGTTGCTATGAGTTTTTTAATATTTGCCACTTATGTTACGCCATTATTATTTGGTTATCGTTCACGACGTGTTAAACGTGAATTAAAAAAATTTTTTTGCTTTCGTAATGAATTGTCATATAAAAATAATCGTAGTTTAATGGCAAAAAAAGTTTTAAAACGACGACACAGCGGTAATTTAAATAATTTTGATATTGATAATAGATATAATATTTTTAATTGCGTTTATGGTAGAAATAAATGGCCAAAGGATAAAGTACAATTTGTACAAGTGCCTGATACAGCTTTGGCTGTTGAAACTTGTCGCAGTAGTTTTTCCAGTGGAGCTAGTACACAAATTTCCAGTACTTCCACAGATGAAAATTCATAATTTACCATTTTTATACGTTAAAAGTCATCAAAAATTTGCGGCAGTGTTGTGAATTTTTATTTTTATTTTTTTTCGCCCCCTCCCCATAGAATTACCATAAACAAAATCAATTAAAATAGCCTGGTAATTACAGAGGTTTTTGTTTCGTTAAAAAAGTTGTCGAAAAAAAAAAAAAATAATAAAATAAAGATGTTATGGTTTCTTTACAATTATTTCGTTACATTATATAAATAGTGGGATATAATTATTGTAAATGATTAACAACTATTCACAATAATTAATCAAATCAATTTATTGTAAAAGTATTTAATTATTCACATAATTCTACTAACTATAAATAACAATGTGATTGAATCAGTAACGATACCAAATTGTTCTCGCCAAATGATAATAATTTGTTCATTAACATTTGTAAATACCAAAAAAAAAAAAAAAAAAAAAACGATTATCTTTTGTTAAACGAAAAATTCACAACACAATCAGTTGATATTTAATTAATTTGTAATCCACTAGGGGATGAAAAAGAGATTTTCTTTTTTTTATACATAACAAATAATAAGTAGCATAAATTTTTTCAATGACCCCCTCCCCGTCAACTTAAAATACAAAAGTATTAATTACCACGAATTTTTTCCATGACAAATTAATGAAAAAACATAAATAAAAAAAAAAAAAAGTAAGGACGTATAAATCATTAATTGTAAATAAATGGCATTATTATTATTATTATTATTATTATTATTATTATTACTATTATTAATATCAATATTATTATTAATTCATGACAGAGAATTTAAAAATAAAAAACCATTTTTACACGTTGGAAAAATGTTTTTGTTTATGTTTTTTTTTTCAACTCAATTAATTAACACAATTAATAAACAAAAATTGATATACATCGTACACATATACCTGCGTATATATATATATTTTTTGTATATTACAAGTTTTTCCAATCTTATTTATATTAAATAAAATAAATAATTTGTATATATTTATATATGTATTTAGTTTTTTAGCATTCAAAGAACAAACATTCAATGATCATTTGTCTTTTATCTATGCATTTCCATGGCGAACATAACTCATTGAAATATTGTGATATAAATAGATAAATAAATAAATATACAAATAAATGAATAAATTTTATAATTAAAAAGAAACAAGAAAACCACCACCGATGAATTATTTTCATGTACATCCATTTAATTTTCATATGTTTTTTTTTTAATTGTGTAATTGAACGTGTAGTTTATGTGCATCTTATTCGCAGAAATAATATTATTAGTATCATTATTATTGGCTGAAAGCCCATGATAAATAAGTGGGGTTACTATTCTCGTCGCCGACATTTATTTCTTACTCAATTTTGTAAAATGCGCAAATAGCGAATAAATATCAGAACAGGAATAAATAAATGAGGAAACAAGTGATGAGAAGGGGGTGATAGGGGTGTGTGTGTGTGTGTGTGTGTGTGTGTCGAGGGGTAGGAAATGTTTTTGGTAGAAAAAATAGAAATGTGATAAACTGGAAAAAAAAATTAAATTCTAAGATATAAAAAAAATGTTTTAACCTGTTTCTCTCAAGTGTATTTATTTATTTCTTTTTTATTAACGGTAACAAAAACATATATTCTTTGGATGAATGTTTGTAATTTGTAATTTAATATGTTCAATTATTTACAATTGGTATGATTAATTTTTTACAGTAAATGAAATTTATTTTTTTGTGGAAGGTATATATTTGTTTTTTTTTTTTATTGTTTTGTTTTTTATTATTATTAATATAATGTGGATTTTTATAATCTAGAATCATCGAGAGGTCGTTGTGGCCTTACTGGTAATCTTGGTAATTCCATTGTAATGACTTGTCCATTATCATCGGTGAATGTTTTATTATCGTGCGCGCCATTCTCAATATGAGATTTTGCAATTTTATTATTTACAACTGGTCCGTCCATGAGAAACATCGTGAACAAAAACATTATTGAACCTAGTTTGGAGAATGGGAAAAAAATAGGATTATAATTGGAAAGATTGTTATTTCGGTGTTGGACTGGGATAAATGAAAAATTGACTTTGGAGGCCATAAAAAAATAGAAAGAATCGTTTGATTTTGACAATTGTAGTTTACACGATAATGACACTAATAACAAAGAAAATGAGAGGTCATTTATCAAAATTGGATAATATCTCTTTGAGTTATCGTGTGTATTCTCGCGCGAAACATAGGTTTTCAGGAGACACGTTTGAAGTTTCAAGTACGATAACAAGTTTGAGCCTGCACCGCGCACAAAAACCTCTGTATCTCATCCAATTCAAAAGATTTTTTAAAAAATCCTGCGCATACTTAAAGAGGAAAGTTAGTAGAAGAATAAAAAACAATTGATGTCACCAATCAATTAATTACTCACTTATTCCATAAAATCCAGCGTAAAATATATAAAGACTCTCTCTAAATCCAATTGCTAAACGTGTTGGTTCAACTAAAATTGGCAAATTTCCACCTATATTATTCATAACAAATAAAAATATTCCAACAGTCGTTGAGCGCATACTCAATGGAACTATTTCAACAACAATTGCAAATACAATTCCAAACCACATTTCCGCTACGAAAAAAAACAAAAAAAACAAAAAAGAATCACCATTAAAATCAAAAACAGTATTGCATTAATAAAAAAAACACACAAATTAATTTACCAAAGAAATACGATATTCCAAGTGTAATCATTGCCCACAATGGTCCAAAATAAACTGAACCAAATGCAAATGGTGTTGCGATTAATTGACTAATTGCTAAAACAGCAACTCGAGATCTTATTCCCATTTTAGCAACGAATTTATCACTCACAACTCCACCAACAACTACACCAATGCTACCAATTACAATTGTTACTGCAAATAACCACCATCCTAGATCATAATCTGGAAAATAATCACGATAATAAAGATCGCAGTTGTATGCGAAACACATTCCACCTGTAAATAATTAATTAATTAATAATATTGTTCAAAGATATATTTATTACTAGAAAGAAAGAACTATTATTCTTTTAATACCACAATGACGAATACTCGCAGCGAGACACAGAAGAATAATTCGTGGTTGTAAAACAACTTTCCAAATTGATAACTTTGTTCCATCAACATTTGTTGTTTCTTCACCGATGGATTTTCGTGTGGGTTCAACTAAAGTTAATCCAGTAAGTGCAGCAATTATAAGTCCAACAATTCCTGCACCATAATAACACACTCGCCAACCCTGGAAAAATTTAATTCGATAATTATTATCTTCATTAATTTAAATACAAATCATTTATCTATTAATCTATCTATTAATAATAATGGATGAATAAATTATTATTTCATGGATTTGTTTACGTACGAGATCCCAAGCATTTAATTTTGGTATGTATCGTCCAATGGGAAATGCAATACCATAACCACCATAGATACCCCAGTTAAATATTGACATGACTAGTCCACGTTGCTCTTCGTCAAACCAATCAGATAAAAGTCCGGTAGCTAATGGATTGCATCCTGCTTCACTGAATGATTGAATAGAAAGATTGTACAAATTGTTATTTTTTTTTTATCATTGTATAATTGTTGAGGGGGTATTCTCATTGTCTGAATCAAGGGAGTATATTTTTTAATTATTCTAGTAACTTTTCTTCATAAGACTGCCCAGGATTTTTTCGAAAATCTTTTAAATTGGATGAGATACAGAGGTTTTTGTGCGCGGTGCAGGCTCAAACTTGTTATCGTACTTGAAACTTTAACCGTGTCTCCTGAAAACCTATGTTTTTCGCGAGAATACACACGATAACTCAAAGAGATATTATCCGATTTTGATAAATGACATCTCATTTTCTTTATTATTAGTGTCATTATCGTGTGAACTACAATTGTCAAAATTAGACGATTTTTTCTATTTTTTTATGCCCTCTCAAGTAAAAAAAAAAACATACAAAAACACGAATTTTTTTTTTTTTAACAAACTGCCATTCTACTACTTCATTAATCATTCAAATGAAAATACCCCTTTAAAATAAATCATTCTCTATTTATCAATATTATTTCAAACTTACCCAGCAGCCAACACCATTCTCAACAATACCAATTGCCAATACTCTTTAACAGCTCCCATAAGAATAATAGCAATACTAAATATTGTCGTACATATTGCCAATAATTTAACTCGATTATATTTATCAGCAAAAAATCCTAAAATAACTCCAACGACTGTAAATACAGCAATGAAACTCGGTCCTGCTAATATTTGATAATCCAAACCGAGTCCATTATAATTCCACTCACAATAACGTGACCCATTAAGTTCTAATGTGCCACAACTAAACACAATAAAATAAAAATTAATTATTTAATATATAAATAAATAGTTTATTTATTATTGTCGTTTCATTTACTGGTCTGAATTATTTGCTGCTTCACATTGCACTGGAAGTTCTATTAGTGAATATTTTGTTGAATTTAATTGACAGGATATATCACCATAATGAAGATCCTCTGCTGTAGCCTTGCTCGTAACCCCTTAAATAAATAAAATCTTTATTTATCGATTGATCGATCAATTATTCTTATAATTAATTAACAGGTTTGATTTGATGATGAATAAAGGGTATGAGATGATATTAGTTTATTAATTATATAATTTAATGTGTTGTTATAACGAAAAAAAAAAAAATATTGTTGTGAGATAAAGTAACTTTTTGTTTTAATCATTATTGACTTTGCAATTGTTTACAGTACCATTGTGACTGAATGGTTGAAGATACAGAGAAAGTCTTGAGACAAAAATGTTTGTCGTTTAAAGACGTAAATTTTGGCTTTTCAACTTTGAAAATATGTTGATTAGTTTTTGAGATAATTGTAATAATACAAACGAACATATTTATACCAAAATTATTCCAGTATCGTCAACTATTCAATTACAATTCCACTTCAAACAATTTAATTATTAATAATAATAATAAAAAAATGAATTTTTCATCTTGATAACAATATTGTTTATAAAGTAAACTTTATAAACAATTAAAATTAAATAAATTATCACCTCATTACACCGTATTTAAATACACCAAACAAAATCATGATAAAATCAAGAAAAAAAAAACAAATCCCAACTAAATATAGTAAATAATTAAATAAACAAATTAAATAATTTTTTTGTTTTTTTCAACACTTACCTATTAAGTAATGTCCCAATTCACCTAACACATAACCAATCGAGACAATACCAAGAGCATAAGGCTTATAAAAATATTTAATTTTATTTCCAACAGTGCTGAACATTTTTCTCTACAAAATAAAATATAATTAAATATTAAAATTTTTCTCTTTTTTTTTTTTACTCAATCATTCAACATTTAGCATTTCATTTAATCACACTTCTTTTATTTATTAATACCAAGGTCTTGGGTGACACGCCTCTATATATTATAAAGTCACTACTGTTTTACAGTTCCTTTCACTTTGTCAATTGATTAAAACAATTATCATTTACTTCACTTCCCATAAATAATTCTAATTAATTACAATACAAACATTTATTCTAAACTTATATAATTAATTAACATACCACATCTATCCGACCACCACCACCACCACCATAAAAAAAAAAAAAACCCCTTCACAAAAGAAGAATAAAATAATTGAGAAAAAATAATAAAAATATTATTTTTTTTTCTCTTCAATTTTTGTTTAGAAAATAAATTTTTAAATAGTATAGAAATGCGTCATATTTAAAAGTAATTTTGTATTTTATATATTGAGAGATGATAATTATTTTTAAATTTAATATAAATAATGTTATGATTATTTTTATATTATTGATATATATTGAATTGTTATGTAAAATAATATATATATAGAGATGTGAGTGAACAATTCAGTTGATAATAATATATTAATGAATAAGAAGACAGACGAAAAAATAAAATGAAATAATAAATTTGTATGTAATTTATTTTTCTTTTTTTTTTTTTCCTCCATTTTTTTTTTTTTTTCATCTACATATATGTGAATTTATTTATTTTTTTTTTTTAAGAATGACATAAAGACATATCATAATACGCACAAGTCTTATTAGCAATTGCCTTGAGCCAGAATCATTGAGACGGAACCAGAATTATTATAATATAACGTTGATATTATTTCATAACACGAAAAAAATAAAAAAAAATGGAATTTTATTTTCAATCAATCCAAAGAAATAATTTGTAATTGTTGATTAATTATTGATGAATTAATTGTGATAAATGGTTTTTAATTTTCTATTAGTTAATATTTATAGATAAATAAAAATATGTTTAGTTGTTATTTCAAACTGGGACAATTAAAATTGTTTGGAGAAAAAATGAAAAAAAAAAATGAGAATTCAATTTTTCATTTTTTTCAATTTAATAAAAATTTTTTTTCACAATTATTTATTTAAATATTTGAACGCTTTTTTTTTTGTTTGTATTATTCAATAGAATGTGCGGATTGTGATGATTATTGTTCTATCAATATAATAATTGTGGAACAATTATTGCATGAACAATTAATAAAAGAAAGTGCAAAAAAATAAATAAATGTCATAATTTTCGTTTGTCAAACAAAATATTTTCCAACACTTCTATCAATTTTGTTTCTCTCGTTATAATAATTATTTATAAGCAATAAACAATACAATTTTCAGTGAAATAATTATCCCGGAACAATTTTAATCACCAGAATAAAATAAATAAATGAATAAAAAAAAAAATAAATGAAATCACATCCAAGAATTCATTCTCTAAAATTAGTAACTATTTTATTTTTTTTTCTTCTTCTTCTTCATTTTATATACAATTTAATTGCTTTTTTATCACCAACAATAAATATATCTACATTGCTTCCTGAGAAATGATGAAACAAAAAAAAAAAAATAAAAATATTTAATATAATACAGTGAAATAAAATAAAACAAAAAAAGAGTATAAGAAAAAAAAAAAAAAATTGATTATGAAGAAAAATATTAGATAAAAAGATAGATGAAAATTTTAATTGCTGTCATGTCGTGTTACCAAGGTTAATAAAAGAATTATGACGAGTGGTGGATCATAAGATTGACCATGAGATAACGGTTCTTTCATTCTCTCACATTGATCAATAATAAAAAATATATATATATATATATATTGATTATATAAAATTAACAAACATTACTGGGAAAATAGAATGTTAATTTTTTTTTTTTTACCTCCTCTATTTTTCTATTTTTAATATTTTAAATTCAATCGCGCAGAACAATTGTATATTGTGATTGTAAATACGATAAATAATGTAACCGGAACCCACATTCACTTTACATATATATATATGACGAAATAAAATACTATTGTAAAACTTGTTGGTTGTTATTTATTTGTTTTGTATAAACACCGAAACGAGAAGAAAGTAAAAAATGTGAGAAAAATAATTTTTTAATTTTTTTTTCCTATTTATTTATTTTATTTATTGTTTATTTATTGATAAATATATTTTTTTTCTATTATTATCATATGTATAATTGGTTGATAAACTATTATTAATAATAAATAGTGGAAGAGTATTTTTTTTCTTTTTTTTTTTTTTTTTCATGACAAATTTCTCACATTTTTATTAATTCAAAAAATTATTGTATTATTTATAAACAAAAGGGGGAAATTTAATTTTCTACACTTTACACACACACACATACGCACACACATAAACAAAATGAAAAAAAAAAAAAAACAACCATAACCTTCCATCAATTATAAATAATAAAATGTTAAAAAAAATAAAAAAAATAAAAAAAATGAAAAATTTTCCACAAAATTACTCACATTTATTTACATACACATCAACAGATGATATAAACAAACAAACAAAAAATAAATTCACCACAATTAACTTTTATTATCTATTATTAATAAATAATAAAAAAAAAAATCCGACAATATTGGAAACAATAAAAAAAAAAATATATATATATATTTATCCAAACCCCTCGCTTTAATTAAATAAAAATAAAGCGAGGGATGTTCATAGTATATAAAATGGTGCTAGACTGAACAACGTACCATTATTTATAAGAAAGTTTCCAAGGATCCTGAGAATGTACAAAGGGGAAAGGGATTTATCAACACACACATATATATATATATATATATATATATATACATAAATATATATAAGAAAAATGGTGGGAGTATTATTACTATACATTAAGAGCTCTCAATCTTTGATATTCATGGTCACAACATACATTTATATTTTAACACCGCCCTCGGCATAACTTCCAACTTCCCTTTACCAAAATAAGAAAAAAAAAAAAAAACATAATAGAATAAATAATAATAATAAATATAGATTGAAAATAAATTAATTAAATTGAATTAAATAAAGTGAGTTTAATAAATTATTTTTAACTAACCAAATGACCATGTAGACAAATTCCATTTGTGATTGTAAATTTAATTGTTAGTTCATTAATTTTTATGAGTAAGTGAAATAATAAATAAAAAGAGTGTCAATGAAATGTTGCTTGTTTAGGTTTTAATATTTTTTTTTTTATTTTTTTTTTTTTTTCGGTGTGGGAAAACATTTAATTGACTCTGTCTATGTTTAATTTAATTATTGTTGATTATATTAGGATTTGTGTGTTTGTTAGCTTTTGTTTACATTTTCATACCAGAAAAATTAAATAACCAGAAAATAAAATTCGTTAAAAAAAAATAAATAAATATATATTTCATCATGAGAAAATAAAAATAATTATTCAATTAAATTATAATTAATAGATACGAAAAACACAATATAATCTCTATCTATGTATTAACATTCTTTATATACCTTGAAAATAAATAATTATTACATAATCAAATGCATGCGGAATACTTTGGTTGAGCGCATCGAGACATGGTCAATTAAAATTGACGCAAACGGACGATTGTTTTGTCTTGTGGTCCACTGTCATGGCAAAATCGTGTGCAATCAATCAAATGGAACGGTATTTTAATCATTACATATATTTATTCACAAACACATTATTACTAAACATTAAATTCAGAGACAATTAAATATATAAATAAAAGTATAAAATAAATATATATTTCTTTAATTTTCACATTTATTCAAGAATATTTTTAATAATTGCTTCATTTATTTATTCATATATTTACTTAAATGTTTATGTTTAATAGTCAATTAATATTCATTCATTTTATATTCAATCAATCGAACAATAATATAAATTTATTTTATTTATTTATCCATCGTTATTTTACTTATTAATATTTATTATTATTATTATTATTATTATTATTATTATTATTATTACTCTCTCTTCTTTTTGTTTTTTTATTTCAATTGTTTCCAATACGAGATGCCATTTTGTACGCATTCGCGTGTCTATCGATCCGAGTGACGGTTAAATAAAAATTGTGCTCCTATGATTGCTATGCAAGTTTCAACGCGCACAAGCGAATTTTCTTGTGGTGGATGATATGCTCTCTCGTGTTGCGTAGCAAATCTTTATTTTTCTTATTTTTTTCATTATAGATGAAATAGTGATTGTGTTATAATATAAAAGTGAAAGAATTAATGAATAAATAAAATAGAAAAAACGAATAAACAATAGTGAATAAAAGTGAAAAATAAGAGAGTGATAGATTTATTTTTTGGGGTGAATTTTATGTTTAATTCATTTTCTTTTTGGTTTATTTAATATTTTCTTTTTTTGGGTTGAGAAATGGAATGTTATTAATAATTGTTAAAGTATTGTTGTGTTGATATTGATATATATATATAAATTATATTGACAGTGAATGGATAATAATTTATTTGTTAGATAAAATTGTGTTGGAAATTAATAATGTGAAATATTTTATTTTATAGATTTTTCTTAATTGGTAAAATTATTTTGAACATTTTTATTTAATTATTAATAAACAATTGTGTCAGTGGTAAATTATTTGATGGAGAAAATAATGTGATACTGGTAAGTAATTTAATTTTGATAATAATAAATTGTTCTTATTGTTTTTATGGTAGTGGAAAAAAATACAGAGAAAAAAAAATTAATTATTGAATTAATATTCAGTGTGAATTGTTATCGGATATTTATGGAAATAGAAACGTCGTTAAATATCCATCTAGCTCTACAGTAATCTCACAAAAGAATGGTAATAAAAAAAAAATTCCATTTGTATTTATTTGTGGGATAATGAAAATAAAATGTTATATATATATATATATATATAAACAATAGTGGATAATGGATAATTTTTATCTTACAATTTTGTTTACGAGTTGTGAAGTTAGAGTTGAGTTGGTTAAACTTTCACTTTTGACAATGATATTTGTGATTGTAACAAAGTAGAAGTTATTTATCGTGAATGGAAAATTAATATTTAATATTGTGAGAATGGATAATAAAATGTTTGATACTGTTGACAATTTAATGTATAGATACTAATTTTTATATGTTAAAAGTGTCAACAGATATTTGCGATAGTGTTGTGGATTTTTTCTTTTTTTTATACCAATTTATAACCAATGATCTTTTATCCAGAATTCTCAAGGATGTACAACACAGTTCCAAGGCGAAAACAAAAATAATTCCCCAATAAAATAATTTCCACATTTCCTCATCTCTCTCTAAAAAAAAAAAAAATAAATAAATAAAAACACAACAACACAAATAATCAAAAAACAATTGGAATAAATCCCAATAAATTATTCAACAATAATTAACATTCAACTCTATCCAACTATATAAACATTACGTAAAAGACAATAATAATAAAAAAAAAAAAAAAGAAACATAGATATAAAAATTTACTATTCTGAATTGCAATTAACTAACGAATATAATTACTGTATTACAATAATGAATAATAAAATACATACACTCATATATATATATTTATATGTATATATATATATATATATATATATTACTAACAATTGATACGATATATAATAATAAATAATAGAGGTACAATCACTTGACCATCCAATCTAGAAATAATAAATTACCATTGAATAATTTATCAATAAAATATTCATCAGTAATTTTTATAACATCCACAACTTCCTTAGCAACTTGCTCGAGTTATTATACAGTCAATTGAATTAATTATTTGTCTCAAGGTTTTTACCAAGTGCAATAAGAACAAAACAATAAATAGTTATATTTTACGAATTATACATTGTTAATATTATAAATTATTTAAACTATTTCAGATGCAAAATAATTCGCAGAGATATTTTAACGTTGATGATGGAATAATAATAATTGAAGACAATGGATGAGGAAAATTTATTTATTGAATAAACTATCTGGGGAAATTGTTTGTTTGTTTGTTTTTTTTTTTGTTTTCAATATTTATTTGTTGTTATATATTTTTTATTTATATATATTTAATATGGGTTCATTACCGAATTTACACGCATTGTCGCGTGACAAACTCAATAGTCCTGTTCATAGACCAGTTGCATTTGGTGGTTATGGACCTGTAAGACTTCCTGCTCAACCACCACCATTGGCACATACTAATAGACGTGCTAGAAGTAGCGGACATCATCATGCATTGTGGGAAAATGACGCAATGCTTGAGGTGAGTGATGGAAAAATAGATTTTTGTTGAGAATTGTGAGTTGAAGGTTGAGGTTGAGTTTTAGTTTTTTATTTTTATTTTTGGGGTATTATTTAACGATGGGGAATTTTTTTTAATATTTCATTCAATTACTCATCGTTTTTCCATTCGATTTCACTGGCTAAAGTCCAAAATCACAAGCTTAGATTTTAAAATACACTCGATTAAACACGAGGAAAATAAATCACCAATATCCCAGCATCTATAAATAAACAAAAATCATTTGTATCATTCAATCCAACTTTTCATCATCACCAAAACAAAATACACGATTCCCCTTATTCTCATTAAATCAGTTACCATTTTTCCTCCAAAATTCCATGGCTAAAGTTAAAAATTGACGAGAAAGTTTACAAAATATCGAGAATTGAAAAACTTGAATTTTCCAAACAAATCTAAAAATCAATAAAAATTAAATAATTCTTTTTTCCCCAGCACATGACTGCATATTCTCCAATATCATGTCGTTCAGCAAGAACTTCTGCATTATCATGTCGTCGACGTGAATCAATGACATCATCAGCTGGTACATCATCAGTGAGAAGATTAATAGCAGCAGTTAGAGCAACACCATCAGGTCCAAGACCACCACGTAAAGTAGTAATACGTCATTGTGCTGCAATTATACTTGGTCATATGACAATATCAGCAGCAACATTACCAATATTTCCATTACAAGCAGGATTAGGTGCATTCAATGCACATCTTGGTCCACTATTATTGGCATTAATGTATTCAATAGCAGCATTAACATCATGCTTTGCACCAATAATAATTCAAAAATTTGGAACAAATGTTGTTATAATAATTGGACATATTGTAACAACAATATTTATTACTACACATTTATTTCCAAAATGGTATATTCTATTACCAAGTTATGCTATACTTGGAATATGTATTAGTCCAAATTATTTAGCTAGAACAACTCATGTACATGCATGTGCAACAAATTTAAGTGTTGTTTGCGCTGATCCTGAAGATCCAGATGAAACTAAACGTGATTGTCTTCTTAGACGTTTAAATCGTGGAATGAAACTCGCTGAGGATATTGGATTAGCATTTGGTGAGTTATTTAATAAAATATTAGAATTTAATAAATGAATTAAAAACCTCTTTAAAGTATTTGAGGGTTTTTGGGGTCTGCTAATCATTTAAAATTCACCAAACCCCCAAAAACCCTCAAAATATTAATTAAAAACAAAAATTAACAAACAATTTTCTCAACACACTAATAATACAGAAATATTAATTTTTTTTTCGTACACTATTGCGCGGTTTAATATTAAATTCAATTTCAATCTTATCTTCAACAAATAAAATTAATTAATATTTCAGGTTGTCTAATTGCATCAATAATAATAAGATTAATTGATTATCCACAAACAAATATAATTGAAGATGATGTTGAGGATATTTGTGGTGCTGAATATTGTCCACAAGAGACTTATTTCTACAATGAAACATTATTTTTACCAACAATGCCTGTAGCAACAGCCAAACTTGTATTAAGTGTTTTTTTAGGATTGGGCATATTGGCATTTGGTATATCATGTGGTTTCCTCGATTCACGAATGAAAGAACCACGTACAGCAAACGATCATTTAAGTCTTAACGTACATTTAAAATCAGTTAAAGCAAGTTTTCAAGATCCAAAATTACAATTGGCAGCACCATTAACATTATTTATTGGACTTGAACAAGGATTTATCTTTGGTGACTTCACTGAAGTATAAATAATATAAATAATTAATTATTTAATGAATGAATAATATATAATTGATGATTTGATTGAATTTAATCTATGGTTTGATTTTTAATTAAAGGCTTACGTTGTTTGTGCACTTGGTGGTGCTGGAACAGTGACATTAAGTTTTCTCAGTTTTGCTCTACTTCAGGCTGTTGCCGGTGTCACATTATCAATGCTTATGAGACATATAAGACGTTACTTTGTCGTTGGTAATAAATTAAAAATTTATTCAATTGTTGATTGATAAGGAAAAAAAAAAGAAAAAAGAAAATAGAATTTTATCATTTCAATATGATGATTTTGATGTCATAGAATTTTTTTTCATAACTCTTTTTACTGTCATTCGATAAGTCATCGCTTTTCCGCTTGAATTCACTATATATCGATGAAAATCGGTTGATAATTAACGATAATACACGCAATGTAAATTCAAAGAAAAATAACGGTCATCTGTAGCTACTTTTACTTTTACTTAAATTAACTTAAATAATTAAACAATAAATTATACCATTAATTTATTTATTATTATAGCAGTTGGATTTGCATTTCATGCATGTTTACTATTGGCTCTGGTAACTTGGCGACCTGCTGGTGATGATCCAGCATTATTTAATGTCATATCAGCTGCGTGGGGAGTATGCAACGCCATTTGGGAGGCACTAATATTCAGTAATACCAATATAAAAAAAAATATATTTTACATTCCTAACCTCCAAATTACAATTTTATATTATCAAATAACAATTGTTTCAGCACTTTTACTTGGATTATATCCATGTAATTGGCAATGGCCAATGTCAACATCATTATTTTGGAAATGTTTGGGTCTTTTTTTGGCATTTGGACTTCATGGACTTGTTTGTACACGTTTACGTGTACTTGGATTGGCAACAATGCTTTTATTGTCTGTGATACCATATACATGGCTTGAAATACGTTTAGCTAAACGTGGAAAATCACTAGCACCATTGTGACAAACACAATCACAACGTAATTCAATAAATGAACGTTTAATAATTGGTAATAAAAAATTATTACATGGCGAATGAGATAGGTACGTTCCATCCGGCAATTCAAGATTGATTAATAATAATAATAGTGGACGTAATAATCGAAGTAATGTTGGTAACACTGCTAGTGCTATTGAAAACTCGGTCGGTAATGTTAGCATTGCTGTTTGTTACTCACGAACTTCAGTCGGTTCGTCAGTTAATGAACAAACAAATGCTTCGATTTTATCATCGCAATTTATCGATTGAGAATATATATATATATAAACAATTGTTATTGGTCATTATTTAATTGTGCTGGATGGAACTAATTGATAAATAATATATTAATAATAGTAATAGAATGATGAAGGGGAATTTTAAATATTTGAGAGAAAAAAACAAAAGGGAAAAAAAAAAAAAAAAGATTTAATGTAAAATGAAGAGATGAAAAAAAAAGCTTTGGACACTGCCCCAATATGGTGAAATTATTTGGAGTAAAATTTCAAATAAAAATGCGAAAAAAAAATTTAATTTTCAATTTACAATATATATATATATATATATTTGAAATTATGAAAGTACTATATTATATACGTATGGGGAATTTTATTTTTAGAGTAATTTATTTTTGGATTTGGTGATGAATTTTTTTTTTTTTTTATTTTCTTTTTGGTAGCGAAATAAATTATCAATTTGAGGGGAATGTGATAGCAAAATTGTTTATCATAATATCACCAATGAGAATTCCCTTCTCCTTCACGTCAATTACCCCCCCCCCCCCCCCCCCCCCCCCCCTTTAATCTTTGATAAAAAATAAAATTAAAGAGAAATAAATATTCACAAACGCGAGAATAAATTCCCCTTCGAAAAAAATAAATCCTTATATATATATATATATATATTATCAACGTTATTATTATATACAATCATTCAAGTTATTGTGACATAAACAATGTGTAAATTAAAAACAAAAATGAGAAAAAATAACCAAAGAAAAGAATGATATGAAATTAAATGAAAATATTTTCTAACGCGTTGGACCATCCCGGATAATAAATTGAAATGTATTTATGATTAATAGTTAATAAACAGACAAAAGAAGGAGAGAAAAAAAAAATTGAAACATATCAAAAACAATTTCGGGAAGAATTGAAAAAAAAATGATTGAAGAGAATGGGACGAAAAATATAAATAAATATTTAATGTTTAATTGAATTCATATCTAAGTGAAGAATAAAAATAATCCCCTTGTTCATCTTCGAATTATCTTCACTATTGTTTATATATATATATATCTATATATATAAATAAATAATATATGTATATAAAATATATGCTCACAATTGTGCTCGCTCATTGAAACATCATGTGGCTGATTAAAGTACAACAAAAAAATAAAATAATAGAATTAATATTGAAATAAAATTAATCATGAAAATTTATTCTCAATATTCACAATAATATATTGATAAATATAATTATTGTTATAATTAATTAACAGTTGATGAAATTGTGTATTAATTATTGAGAAAAATAAATTTGCTGCTGTTATTTTTTGCCCCCTCAAACTTTCGATAAATAAAACAAAAGAATTAAATATTTAAATATTTTGTATTTAAAAAGAATTTTTGAATATTAATACTCATGGTGGTGTGATGAGGGGTTTAAATATTATAGATACACCATGAGATGATACTTTATGAAATGAAAAAGAAAAAAAAAAAAAACATAAATATTGTGTGAGAAAAAATTTGGATTTTATTGCCAAATTTTTTTGGTTTATTTGTGAATAATTTTATCGATACAATGTATTTTTGTTTCAATATTTGTGGGCTATGGGATGTGATTACTGATTATTTGTAGTATGATTTTTTGTGAGCGAGAATTTTTTTTTTTTTTTTTTCGCTTTTAACAAAACAAAAATTGTAAATAAGTTATTGGAATTTTTCAATAAAATATTTCTTTGTCTTTTTATGAAAAGTACTTTTATTTCCCTAATTTACCCCATAATGGACAATTGTTTTCCATTATGGGATAAATTCACCATAAACGTGAGTTACTTTAATAAAATAAAACAAGAAAAAAAAATTGTTTATCGCTTTTTTTTTTCATATTTTTATCATTTTTATCCTGCAAAATTGACGCGTATTGGTTTAATTATTCACTCATATTTCTACACAATTTATGTTACTGTGTAATACATTATCCATCTATCTATTTATTCATTTATTTATTTAACAATATTCTGAACAAAATAATAGCAACAATAATAATTACATTGAGGCGAAAAACGGAAAAAAAAAAAAATATATAGAAATAATTGAATGTTGGAAATTAAATATTTATTGTTTATTCATTCATTCATTTATTTATCTATTATCATTATTATTTATTAATATCAAATGAGGCAGATAGAAACAATACTTAATTGGCACAGAGGCTTTAGCATCGGACGAAAATAATGAAAAATATTTCAATTATTTTTGTAAAAATTCAATCGGGGGAAGAAAAAAAAAAAAATAAAAGCAAGAAAGATTAAACTAATTTCTCTATAAAAACACATTAACGAATCAGGAAAACTGCGACATTCTATATATTCATACACGCATTCACTCTAAGTACTAAAGAAAGAGAAGTGAAGTTAACAATAGTAACAAAAAAAAAAAAAAAGGGAAAATGAATTTTTAACTTTTCTTTTTATCTCGATGAGTTTTGTCGGTGATTTATTATTTATTCATGAATCATTATTGTTCTCTAGAATATCTTTCGCATTAATAATTAATATTTAAGGGATGAATAAATATAACAATCAATGCAAAAATATTCTCGAGCAACAATTGTCATCCCTTAATAAATATTTTATCCAAATTCCTAACGCAACTATCGGAAAGATCATTTTTTTTTCTAACAAAATAAAATTTTTTTATTTTCAATGGTCATTTTTTTTTTTTTTCACCGATAAATTTCGAAAATTTATTTATTTACACATATATATATATATAATTTATATATATACGTGTATGTATATACAATATAAATTTATTTGTCGGAAATTTGTCCGATGAATATTTTTTTTTTTCACTTCTTTCATTCGTTTTTCTTTCAATTTTTTGACAAATTTAATTTAGTTTTCTTTTTTTTTTTTCACACCTTATGCGGTTTTTCCTTTTATTTATTTATTTATTTATTTATTCATTTATGTTGGATTGTTGTTCCCATTTGTTCAAACTGGCGTATAATTTCCTTTTGGTGTATAAAACCACTGACCTGTTTGAACACGTCGCAATATTTCCGTTAAAATTAATCCCTTTTCCTTTTTTATTTTCTTTAAAACACCACGATTTTCTTGCGCTCTACGTGATAAATATGGCAAGACCTCTTTCACAGGACCATAAGGAATATATTTGTATGCTGAATAACCTGATTGACCTTTAAGAAAAACAAAAATAATAATAATAAGTGTGTGTTAATTCAAAATTAATAAAAGGTAGAAGAGAAAGACACAGAGAGTAAAATTGTTCGTAAATTTGACTTTCTCTCTGTATTATCTTTATTATTTTAGAAATATTAATTGTTTATGAGTTATATTACCTAGTGGAAATGTTAGATAATCACACATAGCAAATAATTGTCCAAAACAAATTACTTTATCCTCTGGAGAAATTCCAATTTCTTTCATTCTAAAAATAATATATTTATTAATTAAATAACGAAAAGATCAGCATTTTTTTTTTTCCATTCACAACTAATATAAATGAACAAATAAATAACTAAACAATTCAATAATTACTTTTCAATAGCAAATCGCACGGTGTCTTCATTGTGTGACGCAACCATAATAGCAAGTTTTTTTGGATCCTCTCCTTTATCTTTATATTGTTTCATTCGTCTCAAACATTCCATCAATGTTTTATGATAATTTTCACTTGTTGCTTCATAACTTGCGCACGTTGGATCAGGATAACTCATAGCTGCTGCACGAGCTCGTTCCTAAATAATAATAAATAAAACAAATGAACAGAGAAATAAATAAATCAACATGAAGAATGCCTAGATTTTTACTGTATGAATAAATTAATATTGAGTTAATAATTTAGAGTTATCAATATTTATTTATTAATTATTAACGAATTGGATACTATATACTCAAATAAGTTAATTATTATTAATTATTTAATTTTAGGATTGTTGGAAAATAGCAAAAATATTATGCAAACCTGTTCCATATATGCGCCGCGTACAATCTTGGCACCGAAGTAAAAGTTTTGACGTTCTGCTTGCTCAAGGTCAGTCTTTACTTCAGTGTATGCATCCTTGAGATATGTTTGGTATGTGTTAAATACGACAGCCTATTGGGAATGTAGATAAAAATATTATTTGCAAACGATAATAATGGCGGAATAATTGAAAGAGTGAAGATTTATTTAGTGATTTTATCATTTTCTGTGTAGACAAAAATTTCATTATTTTTTCTAACTGGCAAATATTAATTCTCAAAAATTTATCAATCGATTAACTTTAAACCTAATCCATCAGATTTAAATCTGAATTTACTATAGTATGAACTAAAATTACAATAATTTTTGCAGTATTTCTATTTTTTTTTTCAGACTTTAATTGAAGATACACAAAAAATTTTATTTCACATAAATAATTGCCTTTTTACTTACCCTTTCAGTGTTGTGTTTCCGCATCATTTCCAAAGTTAATCGTGATATTGCTGGTTGAAAATATGTTTGTTCAGCATCAATCATAATACGAACATTTAATTTAGTCGCAATCTATTGAAAAAAAAAAAAAAAAAACCAGAAGGAAGAAGGATAAAACTTATTAATTTCAATGGTACAAAAAAAAAAAAAAAATTCTTTTCCTCACTTACTTAAAACTTTTAATACATTATTCATTGTTTCTATTATCATTATAACTCACCGTCACAATATTATTCAATCTTCTGATCATATTACGAAACATTTCCTCCTCTTTTCGCGTCAATTGTGTCATCAATTTTACCATTTTACCAGTTTTAATATCAGGAACTTGAAATGTTTCACTTAATTCATAATTTTCATCCAAAATTCCACTCCATGGAAATAAATGTATAACACTAAAAAAATATTAAATGAATAAATAAATAATAAAATTATCTAATTAATTAATCAATTAAACAATCGCAATTGTAACACTCGGATTTAATTCAAACAAAATAAATTGTCAACAATATTTCTAAGCAAAACAAATATTTATTTCAACATAAAAAAAGCTCACTAGGAATATTTTTTCTTTTCTTTTCATATTTTATTAAAAAAAAAACATTTTCTGTTTCTTTTGTGTTTGGGAATTTGACAAAGTTTTCTCTTACTTTCTGACGATTCCAAGTGCATTTGTCCATTAAGACGCGCCCATGAAAAAGGGTAATATACTAATAAATGTATATTTATATATTTATTTAATATTTTTATTTTATTTTGTGATAATTTAACGAGTGAAGAGGAGTGAAAAAAAAGAAATAAAAATAAATAATAAATAAGTGTTGAGAGATGAATGAAAATATGGAAGAAGTAAAAAAATTAATGCGAATTGAATTTATTTGTGGGGAGGGGGGTGAATTTCTAAGGGGTAGTTTTTTAACAAACTCACCCTTCCTTGTCAGACTGAATTTTTTCCAAGAATTTTTTTACCGGTACTTCATCCCTTATATGTGCTTCCTCAAATTTTTTTTTCAATTCGTCAGGTTTTGTATGATGTGCCAATACTGCACCCTCGCCACCAACCATGTCTGTCATGTATTGACGGGCACGCATAATTACCTCGGATAATTGTAGCTGTAAAGTTGAATTTATTATTTAGGGGTAGTGTGGGGGCAATTGGGGAATGTTGGAGTACTTTTTTGAGAGAAATAGTTGTTCTACAATTATAAAATCATTATTGTGTAATGGGGACAACAGTGAATATAAACAAGTTTCAACAGGCAAAAACACGTTTAGTCTTGATGAAAAAATTACTTTTTTCTCGCAATTGTTAAAAGGGTATTTTCATTCTCAGGATGGTTAGTTATTTTTTTTATTGTTCTAGTAACTTTGATCTATAAATCTGTGCAGGATTTTTTTAAAAATCTTCAAAATTGAAAGAGATACAGAGATTTTTGACTCAAATTTGTTATCGTACTTGAAACTTCAAACGCGTCTCGTGAAAACTTATGTTTTTCACGAGAATACACACGATAACTCAAAGAGATATTATCCAATCTTGATAAATGACCTCTCATTATCTTTATTATTAGTGTCATTATCGTGTGAACTACAATTGTCAAAATCAGACGATTTTTTTCACATTTTAATACCCTCTAAAGTCAAAAAAAAAAAAAATAGAAACACACGAATTTTATTTTTAACAAACTACCATTTCTTTTTCAAATAAAAATACTCCTCTAAATAACTTATTTATCCAATTGTTTTCCAATATATTTACCAACAATTGTGGACGACCGAGTGCAGTTAATTTCACAGCAATAATTCCATCGTTTTTTGCACCAGCTAAAAGAAGAAAATATACCAACAAATCAATTAGTCAATAAATTCATCAATAATATTCCACTTTTTATAAATTTTTTACTTACCAGCCACTGCCTCCATGCATCTAATAAATATATCCATATTCCTCTCACAACTAGCTTCATTGAGATAAAAATATGTCCGAGCAGAAGACACTTTGTATCGTCTATCAGCAAATGATTTCTCAACGTGATATTTCTTTATCGTTCCCTCTTTAGTTTCATCACCCGCTTCCGATACCGAAGCTCTAATCAAATAAAAAAAGAAGAAAAAAACAAGAATAAATATTTATTCATATACTGTATACAAATATATTCCATATTTATTTAACCGCTGCGAATAAATAAAATCCAATTTCATACAAATTTTTCTATTTTATCGTGTTCGTAATTTCAAACTAGTGGAATTTTTATTATTTTTTTAATATACTAAATAGAACAAACGCTTCAATTAATATTGATTTATCATTTCCAATAGATATAATCAAATAATTGGAGTAATTTAAAAAAATATAGGGGCGTATTTTACGGGTGTATAAAGGCCCAATTTATTCCAACCCAACAAATTTCATTTTATTAATCATAAATAGTTAAAAAAAAACAATCAAAACTCACTGGATTTCACGTCGTTCAGCTTCTTCCTGTGACATATCCTCTTCAACTGAATAATCAAGTATAGGTTTCACCCCAAATTGTCGTAATCGATCAAGAACTGGACGTAATTCTGTTTCATCCTCACCAGCAACAAAATGTCCATAAAACGTAGCTTTCATAAATAAACTAAACAATTTCTCGCCAAGTATTTTCTCAGCCAGTTTCATAAACTGTAAATAATAATAATAATAAATAAATAAATAAATATATAAATCAATCAATAAACACAAATGAATTAATAAATACAAAAAAAAAAAAAAAAAAGCAAAAATACAACACAGATAATTTAAAATAAATTCAATAAAATAATTTGATATCATAAAATATTCCCATTTCTTTTTTTTCTTTTCTCTCTCTCTCTCTCTCTCTCACACACTCTTTATCGAAGATTAATAAAAAAGAAAAAATATATATCATTCAATATAAATAAATCAATTGGCACAAATAAATGTTTTAAACATATTTTTGTAACTGCTGCATTTATACACTGTGAAAGACCCTGTGACTACCTTGGACCAAAATTCCGTTATGTCTCATTTCTATTTAAATATCAATTCTAGAACGAAAGTTGATATAATAAAGAGGACATTAGAAGAGACGCAAAATAAATGCACACAATATTATTCATTTCTTCTTCTCAATCTCCTTTTTTTTCTTGTTTTGTTTCACCACCACTTCTTCTTTTCATTTTGTTTTTATGCAATAAAAATAGTCCAATCGACTTTGAACTACATCAATAAAACTATCAACATTATTTATATACAATGATATATATGTGTGTGTGTGTGTGTGGGTGAATTGTTGATGTGTATATATGTGAAGCCATAAATAAAAAAGTTTAATTAACTTAAAAAAGAAGAAAAAAAAAAGAATGAAAGAGGAAAAATAATGTAATGGTAGATGTGGTTTTATATTGTTTTGATGTTTCTTTTTTTTTTTTTTCATGGTGGTGAGAAATTAATCAATTGTCATTTAATGGATTCAATAATTAATTAAACAATATAAAAATTTATTAGTTAATAAATAAATAAAGTAATTTAATTGATATGATATTGATAATAATTATTGAAGAGTTTAAAAATGAATTTGATGAATAAATGTGAAAATTAATTGAAGTGATGTAAAAATAAAATTTTCTTTATAAAATTCATTGCAATTAACAATTAAATAATACTGAATGAATAATATAAAAATGTGCAATTGAATTTATAAATATCGTATATGTATATATAAATATCTATATATTAATTATCAACCAGGAAATACATTGATAAATTACCGATTATCAATTCCATGAAGTTCAAGATAAAATAATGAAATGTTATCTTGTATTTGTCTATCAAAGATATAAACACAAAATCCAACACCACACCCACTCTCTCACTCACCCTCTCTCTCTCTCTATCTCTGTAAATAAACTTATTTTTTTATTATCTTTCTTTGTCCTTACTTTATTTTATTTATTCTATTTTTTTTTTTTCACTTCAATTCATTCACGTTACGACACGCTTATTTCATAATAAAAATAACTGAATTACAAGTGGTAGATTATTTATATACTTTTCATTATCAATGTATTGGACAAAATGATGAAATGAAGTGAGAAATAAAATTGTATTAAGAATAAAGAAAATATTTCTGTTATTATTAGATAATATTTAATAATTTTATGAATAAATATGAATTATTTATTTCCTGCACTTTCTTTACATGCATTTTTATGTGTATATATATATATATATATTTAATGTGTGTGCATTTATTGCGTGCAACTAAATAATGATTTGAATCAAGGTCAATACGCTCAATTGCATACATTTATCAATTTTATCTAGTATAACACGTTGACATTATTACTTAGTATTTATTTTTATTGAAGGGGTCATTTAGTCAATTAGATGAATATTGTGAGGTGTGATATTACTTTTTTTTTTCTTTCATATTTAATGTTGAAAGTATTTTTTTCATAAATAAAACAAACAGATGAACAGAATTTTTTTGATTTAATATAATCACACTTGTTCATTTTTTGATAAATAATATGGAATAAAAATATTGTTATTGAATAAAAGATAAATAATGAAGCAGAAAGAATTGGAATAGAAAAAATATATTTAAATATATTTACCCTCATATTATTCTCCACAACAAACTCAATCGAACAAATTTGATAAACAATATAAGCACGAATAAGTTCACGTGTTGTTTTACTCTTAAACGATGCAATTGGATCATTAAATTTTAAATCTAATGGATCAATTTGTTCTGATGTTGTTGATTTATTATTTAAACTACCAGCAACATTACCAACTTCGTCACAAACTCTTCCACTAATATTATTATTCCTTGTCGTTGAATATTTACGTTCATAAACATTGATTAACTGTGCTAATTGTCCCCCACCACATTTAATTCGTGAATTATTATTAACATTAACACCACCCGCATCCAATAAACATTTTACAATTTTTTTTCCGGCATTACGATGTCGCAAAAACGCCATTTCAATATTACCGTATCGAAATTAATTACCTAACTAATTATTCAATTAATTAAATATAAATAAATACCCCCTTAATTATTGATTTATTAACTACATAAACCTTCAAGCTTCTTGAACTTCAATTAAATTATTCAACTATTTCCTTCTTCAATTAATATTTAATAATAAAAATAAATAAAATGAAATATATACACAAAATCGATTTAACGGTTTTTTTTCCGGGAACAAGTTCGTTCCTGTCCGTTTTCCCTAATTCTTTCGGTTCTCTTTTTCGTTACTGGACTTTTTTTCGTACAAATCAAGCTGCTCTGTTGCTTAATAATTTCCAACTTGGTTGAAACGAGACACGCGGCCGGTTTTTGAGTTGGAATTCACCGCAACCAGACGATGCCACAGCCACACTCACACACACAAACACAAAACGTTAATGTCTACAATGTGTTAAACGTATATATGAGTGACTAGTATATAATTTTGCTTCAAGCAATTCCAATCGTGTTGACTGAATTGCGATGTAGGTGGCGAACAAATACTTGGAAAGATAAAATAAAATGAAAAAAAAAAAAAAAAAAACAAGAAAAAAAAAGGTGTATTAAATTTATCGGTAGTGGGGAGGTGGTGGGCGCCGGAAAAATTGGATGCTAACCTCAAAAATATCACGAATAATAATTGAAATAATATATCAGTGTTTATATATTGTAGAAGAAATTAATAAAAATAAATAAAACAATCGATTTTGTGTATTATTATTCGTCGTGTTGGTAGTTGTAATAAATATTTATATATATGACGTCACACTAACGCGAATGAATCACTTAAAGCCGAAGTTAATCTTATAAACTCGTGTCTTTCTTTTTTTCTTTCTCCCTCTCTCTGCACTGTCTGCTTCAATATTATGTATTTAAAAGATGTATATTATATTCTTTTTATTTTTAGAATTAATGGAGATTTGGGGGAAGTTTGTGGCTTGGTTGTGAGCGATTGGTTGAGTGTGGAGGTGTGTTCAATGTTATAAACTGTTATTGGTTGGTTTGTAAGAATTTATGTAGCGATGTGTGATGTCACAGGATTTTGTGGCAGTGGGAATAGTTGAATAGATTGGGAAACCCATGGTGGATAAAAAAAATTTTTTTTCCTTGATAAGCGCCACTAGTGAGATATGATGGATAAGACATGAACTTGACTTAATCACATTTCTATATTTATATATTGTTTACATATAAATAAATATGGGTGAAATAAGATAAAATAATGTGATATTGTTCGAGACGGTTTTGAAATAATCTTTATTGATTATTTCCACGTTATAGAGATAATTATTTTGCTATCGTTTATTTATTGAAAAAAATTTAAATATAAAAATTAAATTTATCGCTGAGTAATGGTGTAATGCAACGTTGTTTTAAACATTTTTTTAAAGTTATAAATTACTTCTGTATATAAAAATGAAAGTGTTATAGTTGATTTAATATAATTTGGATTTAATTTAATATGAAATTTGTTGCGAGAGAGAGAGATAGAGAGAGAATAATAAATAAAAGTATTTATTGAGTTCTTGAAATAAAATCTTTCTGATTTGTTTCTCAATTTTATTTTATTTAAATATATAATTTTAAAATAAACTTACCTTCAGTGACTTCTTCTTCTTTTGTATTTGACTGTAGAATTTAAATATTCCGCCAAGGAATTAACACCAAAATTAAACACAAAACTCTAGCGATGATTTTTGATACTAAAAATTAGTTTTGTATGTAGCTAACTTCACATCTTTGAGGCGAGTTTTCATGAACAGTTAACGACAGCGATTGAAATATCATTGGCTGTTAACTGTGCAATGGCGTCGTAATTGCTACACTTAATTAACTGAGTAAACGCATTTTCATGAAAATAAATCTTTACATGTATTTACCCACGCTCTTTTGTTTTTACAGTAGCTCAACACTGTTTGCTTTATAATTGTGTTTTTTAGGTTATGTATTATCATCGCTGATGATAATAAAATACAAAACATTGTTTTGGGTTAATTTATTTTGTTTTTACTGGCAAATATTATTGTAATTTATGAAACAATTATAACGATGAATTGATTATCATTATTGGTTGATAATTGATTAATTAATTAATTAATTAATAATGGCGACTAATATACAAAAAGGAACAAAAGTGCCATTTATTCCAGGCACAAAACCGTCAATAAAAAATGCACAATTGCTCATTTCTACTGGAATAATATCGTTGGATTCAATTATTGGTTTGTATAACCTCAAATATTATCTATCACTCAATATTTCAAAGTTATTATAAATAAATTCACCTCAATTGAATAAATAAATCAAACAAACTCTACCAATTTATTTTTCCCAGGCGGTGGTCTACCAATTGGATCAATTATCGTCATAGGTATTTAAAAAAATTAATTCAAAACAAATATTCCTCTGAATAATTCAACTTAATCAAATATTTTTTTATTTTTAAAATTCTTCTTTCAGAGGAAGACACTTATGGAAATTATGCAAAAATAATGTTGGAATATTTTTTAGCTGAAGGAATAATTTCATCTCACGCATTATTTATTGCATCACAAAATTTATCACCATCACAATTAATATCTGAATTACCAGCAGTAATTGAAAATCCATCTTCATTATCATCAATGTGTCCGCCATCAATAAACGATGATAAAATGCAAATAGCATGGCGTTATCAAAATATGAGAATTTCTGATTTAACAACAAATGAACAGCAAACATTTGGACATTATTACGATTTAACTAAAACAATGGACAGAAATATTATTGATAAAGCAAATATAATTAAATGGGATAACGATAAATTAATTAATGATAAAAATAATTGTTTTAATGGATTTAATAATTCAGCTTACGTTGATTTATTAAAAGAAATTCAAGTGACATTAAAAAATGGAAATTATTATGTTGATAGTAATACAAGTAAGAGAAATATTTTGAGAATTGGAATTCATTCGTTGGGTTCACGTTTGTGGTTGTCGGATGATAGAAAAAATAGTGGTAAAGATTTTTTAAAATTTTTTTACTGCTTTCGTGCACTATTAAGAAATTCTTATGCTGTCGCGACTATTACAGTGCCGTCTCAATGTTTCGAAAGTCATGTAAGATATTTGTGGAATTAATTCTATAATTGTTGAGATGAATTATTTAGTATGGATGGAGGATATAATTTTGTTTATGATTTTTAGAGTTCGGTTATTGGACAAATGGAACATATGTCGGATACTGCTATTGCTTTGGAATCTTTTGCCGGTTCATCCAAAGAAACAAATCCGATGTTTAAAGATTATCATGGTCTCTTACATATCAAGAAAATGGCTGCGATTAATACTCTTGCGTCGCATTGTCCGAAATCGTATGATCTGGCGTTTAAGATGAGACGAAAGAAGTTTGTTATTGAGGTAAAAGTTAAGAATCATAGAAGTAGTAATAAATTAGTAACGATACGAAATTTTGTTCCCACAATAAAAATTAATTTCTCCACCCCTATTTTTTTTTTCACAGACCCTCCATCTACCACCAGAATTTGGCGAATCAACACAACGTGAACAGGACGAAACATCCGGATGTGGAGGTGCAGCAGCAAGTAAATTAAATTTCTAACAAAAACCAAAAATAATTAAGAAAAAAAAAAAAAAAAAAAAAAAACTCATTCCTAATTTTCTTCATCAAACCAAAATTATTCGAGTCAATTCAATTACAATAACAACAACAAAATATTCCTTGTATAAAAATAAACTACCTCACAAACAAAATTGCAGATTGAAAAATTACTCAATAATAATCCATTTTATTTAATACCTATGTAAAATTTCGCTGTGCAAGTGAATAAAAATGAAAATTAAATGCTAAATGGTAAAATAGGAGATGTGGTTGGTGAACATTTACAATAAAAAATACATATAAAAAAAAAAAGATAACCAAGCCCATGTAGGTCTATACTGTTTGTATCTCCATCGTAATTTTAAATAGAACAGCACCTGCGGTACCCCACAGTATTCATTTCCATCCCCCCCCCCTTCCTTTTTTTAATTTAACTTATTCTATTTCAAATTCCTCTGATACCCCCCCGCGTCCACCTTCCGTATATCCTTCCGGTTTTGTATTCGGATTCGCATGAGAGAACCGGCGCGTGTTCCACCAACGGTTTTAACAATATAAACGTGTCAGTACTTGTCTGATATTTGAATTAAAATCATCAGAATCGCGGGACGTGAAACAAAAAATTGATATTAATAATAATAATAATAATAATAATAATAGAAAATTGATTCTTTTCTTACAATTAATATTGTTCTTTTATTATTCATATTGTTTGTTTATTTATTTTTTTAATGTGAATTAATAATTATAATGGAGTCCAGTCGACTCACGGTGTCAAGAGCATTCGTGTGCTGTTCAAATATTGTTTTTATGGTGAGAATAAACAAATTAAATGATTAAATAATTATTTATCGTTAGTGTGTGTGTGTTTTTTTTATATAATTGTTTATTTATTTCAATTATGTGTTTACAGATGTCGGGATTTGTTTTGATATCATTGGGAATATTATTGATGATTGATAGCGATCGTGTTTTACTTTCAAGATTATTGGGACCAGAAGAAACACAATTGAATCAACCATTGTTTTATTATTTGGCATTTGCTATTGTTGCTGTTGGATTTTTTATTACAATTGTTGGTTTACTTGGATGTTGGGCATCGTGTTTATTCAATTGTTGTATCACTGCATCAGTAAGTGTTAAATAAATATTATTAAACTAAAATATAATAAAATAGTTAATGGTGTAAATAATAATTGTAAAGTCAGCAATTTAATTATTTACAAATTTATCTATTAACATATTTTAAATTAATTTAATAGCAATTTAAATAAAAAAGAAAGGGATAATTATTAATTAAAAGAAATAATTTGGAAGAACAAATTTGTGGAAATTTTCACGCTAACTAAATTAAATTTATTCAATGTTAATTGGGGTAGAAATAATTGACTTTTTTTTTTATTTCTATTTTATTTCAGTTCGTCTATTTATTTTTTATTTCTTTCTCTTTCAATGAATAAATTTTCAATGCGAATGCAACAAGAGAATTAAAGTGTAATATTATACCATGTACAAATGTGTTTTAATGGTCATGCGCTGATGAACAAAAATATATCTCGCGCCCTAATGCCGACAAAATGAGAAAAAGAAATAATGAAATATGTGTAAAAATATAACTGGAGCAAAATAGATATATTAATGTGAATTAAAGAAAAAATAATTAATTATTCTTTTTCCACTGTTATCAATGTATTGATATTTATTCAATTGTTTTATCATTATTTTTTCTTTTTGTTCTAGTATATTGTTACATTGACAACGCTTTTATTTGGAAAATTTACATTTTGCGTTCTCGCAGTTTTTTTTCCGTATTTATTGGGCGTTGATGTGCGTCCAGGACGTTTAGTACGTGCCCTACAACGTAATTATGCATTTCCTGGTCGTGAACAATTCACCGCTGCATTGGATCTCGCTCAAACAATGGTAAAAAAAATTGTTTCATGGATATTTTTAAAGAGAAAATAGTTTAAAAATATCATGAAAAAAAATTATCTAAACTTTTATACCGTACCGCACTTAATCCTCCACAATTCCTACAATTTTCAATATTTTTAATATAAAACTTGGCACAAATATTCTTCACATTATAACAAAACTTTTGAACTATCGTTCAAATTTTTATCTCCAACCATTCTTGAGATAAAAATTCTTGAAAAATACTGTTCAATACACCGTTTTTCATGATTAACAATTTGCTCCATTTTATTTCATCTTTTTTTGGATATAATAATAATAATAATAATAATAATAATAATAATAATTGTAATGACTTTCAATTTTAGTTCTCGTGTTGTGGAATAAACGGAAGTAGCAATTATGGCACTTCCTGGTGGCGTTTACAGGAAGTTGGACGTCGCGATTTGGTTGTACCATTTACATGTTGTACATTAAATAACACGAGAAATACCGAGTCTTTTTTAAATCCATTACCAACTGATTTGTCAACGTGTCAAACATTAAATCCTCTACAGCATCAACGAGCACGACACACAATGGTAAATAAAGAAACAACTCATCAATTCCTGTACAATATTAAATATCAATACTTAAACATGAAGAAAAAAAAAAAAATAATAGCAATAAAATAATTGCTAAGTACATTGTGAATTATTTTGAAAACTAAGATCGATAATAAATTTTTATTTTGTCAGGGGTGTTTGTCAATGATTGAGGAATGGACTCAAAATCAAGCATTAATATTAATAACTATTGGATTAACTGTAATGATTATTGAAATATGTGCATTACTGAGTACACTGTTGGCCTGCACAAAATCAAAATCGTGTAAAAAATCACCACCAACATCAATATTTACATCAAGTCAAACATTAACGCATTCACCATTTACGGAACCCGACAACGACTTCGGTAATTGATTATGCAAACGAATAAATAAATTATTTGTTATTATTCATCTATTTCTCATTTATTCTTCTTCACTTATTTTTTTTTTTTTTTTTCAAGGTTTAGGAATTGAAAATAGAATGCACATGACTGGTTCAACATTCGCTGGTAAATCATGAAGGTGGCACGAGGGCAGTGAAACTAATAATCAATCAACAAAATCAATAATCGAAGAGTGGAATAATACACTAAATAAAACATCAACGAGAAATTCACCCGAACAAACCTTGAGAAACGATGAATTATACGAGGAAAGAGCAGTTGATGTAATTTTTAATCATCCACCATCAAATTTCATCTCCGAAACATCATCAAATCAACAAACAAATCTCCCATTACCTAGAAAAAAATTACCCGAACAATTACCTGGAAAATTACCCCGATCATTGAAAAATACCCGAAAAAATTCGTCCAATAACGAAACAATACGTTCAATACCTATAAAAAATTATCGCGCATCTTTAGCGCAAAATTTTGGTACATTAAAACGCTCAATAATAATTCCCCAATATCAATTCGAGTCATTATTACCCGAACCTGATCGTAATCAATCAATAATAAGAATTAAACGTCGATCAAATCAAAATGTAAAATTGTCAAGAGAAAATCGTAAAATTCTCACAAATGATTCAACAAAAACAATGAAAAATACACGAGGTGATAATTACCACGAATTCAATCCGTCATTTTGTGTCGCACAGACATTAAATAAAATTCATAAACATAAACACGAGAGTGGTAATGTTGGACAAATAATATCTGTTTATGAGGAAAATTCACGGTTGCGTAAAAAATTGTCTGCAGACAATAAAAATTCAAATAACAGTACGGGTAATTGTTCGGGATTTAATTATGAAGATAGCGATAAATATCGAACAATTGGAGTACCTCTAGTTGGAATGCACAATGCATGCGGTTTACCAATAATTAATCCATGTCCAAATCATCAACGTTACGCGACATTTCATTTACCAAACAATGTTTTCAATTATTTAGAACAAGAAGGTATAAAAAAATCATTCAAAGAACGAAATAATAATAATCCAATCTCCAAACGTACCAAACAAATTCGTACAATTGATCATAAATCATTTGATGCAGAATTACAGCGTCGAAAATTGCGATTAAGTGAACGTAGAAATTCTTTAAGACGTGCTTCATTACGTAGAGGTAGGGGTAATTCATTTAAAGGTAATAACGAGAGAAATTACAGGAAATTAGATAGATTTGAAGTTGGAAATGGTGATTTGTTCAGGAGAAGTTTGAAACGTGCAACTTTGTATGCAAAAAATGATAATGGAAATGAAGCTGTTGATGTTTTGAGTAATTTGTGTTTGAATCCAATGGCTAGAAGCAAAAGTGCTATTAATATGATGTGGTGAAATTAATAGAGGGTGAAGGGGTAAAGGAAAAAAAAAAAGAAAGTAAGACAAGAGAATTGAAAAAGAATGAAGAATTTTCGTAGTTCTGTTGATTTGATATAATTTATCATATGAAAAGCACCATTTTTTTTCTATTCTTTTAAGGTGTAATTATTTATTTATTTGTTGTTAATTAATTTAAGTTGCTGCCCTCGATTGCACAGTACAATTAATAATGTAACGTTTTTAAAGATTAGAAATTAATGAAAAATATGAAAGAAATGAAACAAAAGATTGATGGTTTTCAAATTCTTTTTTTTTTGGGGAACTAATTTGTTGATTAATCAATAGATTATTGTTTGTGGTAGGGTGGGGATGATAGTGATGGTGGTGGTGGTTTAAAAATAGATAACATGGGGACAAACAAGGAGTAAAATATGAATAACAAAATAGAAATTGTTTTGATGGATAAACACTGATAATTTTGCGGTAGCTTTCACGGTGTTTTTTTATGCGTTATATGGAGTATCTTTGGAATCTTTCTGGTAGTAGTTATTCAATAACACCACGTGCATTCAAATCAATAATATCAATTTATTTACGTGAATGTTGGTTGAAATTTCATTGCATTGTGAAAACTGGAACCAACAAGATGACTTTTCAATTTGTGGAAAAATATTTTATGATGTGTATGTTGAGTTTGTTAATTTTCCATTGTGGATTTTGTGTTCAAGGATATTTTTTGGCATCGAAAATATCTGAGAATTCATCAACTGCTTCGAGTATAATGGTATTTATTCATTTTCCTTTTAATATTTCGTATTCATTTCATGTATTTATTGATTAATTTATTTATTTCAGAGTGAATTGTTGACGGTTTGCGCGGGTTTCAATTCGGAATCTATAATTATTATTGGTGACATGGATTACAATCCAAAAGAATTGTTTCTCAACATTGGTCCAACATCTTTGATATTAATTGACGATAAAATGTCAGAGAAATCAATTCCAAAGGAACAAATAGTCTCGTCAATTCAACCAAATCTCTTTGTCATCAATGCCAACACGGAGAAACATTTAAATCAAACGATCATGCTCTTGAAATCATCATCGTGGTGGAACATCAGAGGTTTCTACATCATTCTCACTCCATTCGCCACGAAAAATTGTAACAACGCATTCAATTACCTCTGGATAATGTGGAAAATGGATTTAATCAACGTGACATTCATTTGTCACAACGTTGATGAAAAAGTTTCCATGTTCACTTACAATCCATACACAAATCGTTCACCAGACAGTTGGAAAATAATACACAGCCCTCAAATTCATCCACCCTGGACACTATTAACACGTTCATACGAAAAAGGTAATAAAAAAACAAAACAAAATAACCCACCATGCAAAAATATATCTTCCAACATCACCACAATTAATCATTCCCACTCTCTCTCTCTCTCCAACAATCCAGATTCATCAATATGTTCATCATTAATCTTCGACAAGACACTAAACCTCGATGGATACAGTGGAATACGTGCAGCAGTATTTAAAACGAAACAAATGAAAAAATTATACGAAGAAGACAATCGTTTGACAAAAATGCTATTTCAAACATTAAATCTAACTCAAAATTACACAACAAATCCCGATCGTGGTTTCGTTGACTCAAACGGAATACCACACGGTATGATAATAAATCTAACAAACAACATCTACGACATAATATTAAACACACAGTATCCCGCTTACGCCAAAGGTATCAAAGTATCATCAATCATAGCAGAATCAGGTCTAGGAATAATATCACAACCACGCGGTTACATAACAATAATTCAAAAAATAATTAACTACTTTCCCATTTGGTATCTCTTAACAATTTTAGGTTTCAGTATCGCAACTGGATTAGTATTAAAATGGAGTCACATTAATTATTCATTTTGTCGTGGTATGGTACAAGTAACAGCTTTATTTTGGAGCGGTGACTTTACAAAACCACCAAAAATATCATCAGCGCGAATATTTTTATTCCAAATTTATTTCTACATTTTATTATTTCAAGGTTTAGCGCGCGGTAGAATATTAGGATTTTTAATGACACCACAAGCTAAACACAATATAAATACATTCAATGATTTAATTAAATATAATTATTACACAATTTATTGTGATTTTGGTATGCGTAAATTTATATTGACTGAATTACACGATCGTTGTTTAAATATGACTGCGCCAATTGCATTGGAAAAATTATTGGCGAATTCACAGTCGTGTTATATCAGTGATAAATATAATTTAATACGTTATATGAATATCTTTAATTCACTGTGGTTAAATCTATCGCCCAATAATGCTATTAAACAACACATGATATTTATGATGCGTTATGATTGGCCATTGTCTGATCGTATTAGCGAAGGTGTTTCAAGATTATTTGAAACTGGTTTGAGCTTGCACGTTTATAAAACGGTTTTTGACGAAGATATTAGAAGAATTGAATTAATTAAATCCCGAGCATTGTTAACACAATTTAGAGAAATTAAAATTGATGATTTGATATTTTCATTTGAAATTTGGGGGGTGGGTATTGTTTTGTGTTTAATTGTTTTTTTTGGTGAAATGTGGGGAATGATGGTGAAGTATTTTAAAAAATTGTTTATCAGATGAAAAAAATAAAATTGGATTTTGGGGCAGTTTTTTAGGGTTGGGAAAATTTTTTTAAGGGTTGTTTATCATTCTATCTTTTAGTTCGTGCGATTTTTTATAAAAATATATATATATAGTTGTGTTTAATGCTGATAGAAGATGTGAAAAAAAAATGTGAAGAATATAAAATTGAAAATTTATTGAATTTAATTTTGTCGATAAATTTCTTTTTTTTTTTTTTCCAATTGAATTTGATGTTAAATAATTTTTGGAATCTATCAGCGATAGAATTTTTCGCTGATTCTATACGCTAGATATAAATAAATAATTGGAGAATAGTGAGGGAAAATTTGAGGGGAATGTAGTGTTACGTCCCGGGGACAGGTCGTAGATATTTTCCAAGTTTGAAGTGAATGTAGAGGCGATGTTGACCAGGATGCCAACTGGTCGGTGCGAGTCTTAGTTGGTCACTCTCTTCACTTACCGAATGTCCCTTGCAACTCTGACATATATAGGTATATGTTCGGATGATCCAGCCCGCTATGCGCGGGTGAATTTGAAGAAGATTCTCAGAGTCAATGTTGCAGTTTATAATTAATATATTTATTAGTGTTACAGGTTTTACACTGATGTTACACTTAGTTTATACACTGTTTTTATATTATAGGCTTATGCCTCGAATTCTCAAGAGCGATTACGTTTTTAGTGTTACTGACTGGTTTCTTCTGGAGGTTTTGATTTAAGTTTGAATGTTCTTAGGAAGAAATGCGAGTCCGATGTTCTTTGATTGAGTTACTTAGTTTGAGAAAATCTGGCAGTGAATGAGACTAAGAGTTCGAAAGAATTAGAATGAGACTGAATAAGAGTCTTGACGAATTTAAATAAGAATTGAGAGATAATGAGCAAGTATGAGAGAGTTTGCCTGTGCGCGATACTTTATATAGTATTCGTTGACGCGTGTTTTTTAACGAAGAGGGGGTGATTGAGTCAGGCGTCTTTGCGCTGGACCCGCAAGTTTTTATCGGTGCTTCGCGATTGGACGTAAGTCCCCAATCGCAAATAGCGTGATCTTGTTTGTGGGTCCACGGTTTCTCAGGATTAGATAATGGCTCTTGGGAATCTTGGCTATCTTATTTTCTCTAATAAAACATGCATTCCCGAAGACTTATTGTTATCTTAGTTTCTATATTAATCTATGCGTTCCGAGGGGAACTTATTGATTCAGCTGCAAAAAAATTTTTTTACTCACTCTGAAGTTGCACTGTGTCGCAATTGTTGTCACCATTTGCATTATCACATTGTGTACATATATGTACATTGTATTCTGTAAGAAAATGATTGAAATAATAAATAAATGTTACATGGTAGATAAAAATAGGATGAGAGTTATGGTTATTTGTTGATATTATCATTCAATGAATGAACTGATAAACTAAATTAGCTTCTATGATGTTTCGTGTGTGATTTAAGATATCTTTTAAATCTTTCAGGGAAATTACACTTATTTAACTCAAACACGCACATATAAATCAATAATATACATTTGTTAATGTGAAATTGCATTGACATTTCATTGTATTTTTAAAACTAGAAGTGACAAGACAATTTTTTGATTGTAGCAAAGTATTTTGTTATGTATTTATTTAATTTTATAATACTTCAATGTGGATTTTGTGTTTATGGATGTTTTCTCGCATCAAACATATCTGAGAATTCATCAACTAGTTCGAGTATAATGGTATTTATTTATTTTTCTATTAATATTTTGTATCTATTTCATGTATTTGTTGATTAATTTATTTATTTCAGAGTGAATTGTTGACGGTGTGCGACGGTTTTAATTCGGAATCTATAATTATTATTGGTGACATGGATTACAATCTAAAAGAATTGTTTCTCAACATTGGTCCAACATCTTTGATATTAATTGACGATAAAATGTCAGAGAAATCAATTCCAAAGGAACAAATAGTCTCGTCAATTCAACCAAATCTCTTTGTCATCAATGCCAACACGGAGAAACATTTAAATCAAACGATCATGCTCTTGAAATCATCATCGTGGTGGAATATCAGAGGTTTCTACATCATTCTCACTCCATTCGCCACGAAAAATTGTAACAACGCATTTAATTACCTCTGGATAATGTGGAAAATGGATTTAATCAACGTGACATTTATTTGTCACAACGTTGATGAAAAAGTTTCCATGTTCACTTACAATCCATACACAAATCGTTCACCAGGCAGTTGGAAAATGATACACAACCCTCAAATTCATCCACCCTGGACACTATTAACACGTTCATACGAAAAAGGTAATAAAAAAACAAAACAAAATAATCCACCATGCAAAAATATATCTTCCAACATCACCACAATTAATTATTCCCACTCTCTCTCTCTCCAACAATCCAGATTCATCAATATGTTCATCATTAATCTTTGACAAGACACTAAAACTCGATGGATACTGTGGAATACGTGCAGCAGCATTTCAAACTGAAGAAATGCCAAGTTTACTTGAAGACGACGAAATATTAACAACTATGCTATTCACAACATTAAATCTAACTCGAAATTACATACCAAAAACTGATCGTGGTTATATTGACGGTGGAGGAAACACACACGGTATGATTGCAAATTTAACAAACGGAACTTACGATATAATAATAAACTCACGTTATCGCGCTCACGCAAAAGGTATAAAAATGTCATCAGTAATTACTCAATCGGGTTTAGCAATTACATCACAACGACGTGGCAATTTATCAATAATCGAAAAAATAATTAACTACTTTCCTATGTGGTTTTTCACAACAATTTTAATTTCATGTTTAGCAACTGCTATTGTATTAAAATATTCACTATCAAATTTTTCATTCTGTCGTGGAATGACAGAAGCAACTGGATTTCTTTATGCCGGCGCTTATTTGACAATACCAAAATCATCATCATCAAAATTATTTTTATTCGTTATATTCTTCTTTGTTTTAATTACACAATCATTATTTCGCGGTAGAATATTAGGATTTTTAACAACACCAAAGCCAAAATGTAACATAAATACAATCAATGATTTAATTGAGTTTGATTATTACAAAATTTATTGTGATTTTGGTATGCGTAAATTTATGCCAGACGCATTAAAAGATCGTTGTTTAAATATTTCAGCTGAAGATGGAATAGAAAAAGTATTGTTGGATTCACAAACGGTTTATATAAGTGATAGATTAATTTTAGTACGTAATATGGCATTAAAAGAATCACTCTGGTTAAATTTATCACCGCGTATTATTAATGAGTATGCTGTTTTTATGATACGTGATAATTGGCCGTTAGGGGATCGTTTTAGTCAGGGTGTATCAAGAATGTTTGAGAGTGGTTTGAGTAATTTTGTTCATGATTTAGTTTTTGGCAATGATTTACGTAGAGTAGAAAAATTCAGGTATTGGGAATTGGTGAAACAATTTCGAGCGATTAGAATTGATGATTTACAATTTTCTTTTCAGATTTGGGCGGTGGGAATTGGGGTTACGATTGTCGTTTTTATTGTAGAGATACGAAGGGAGGTTTATAAGTGGTTAAGTAGGGTATGCAATAGTGGAAGGATTTTTTGAAAAATCTTTTAAATTGAATGAGATACAGAGGTTTTTGTGCGCGGTGCAGGCTCAAACTTGTTCTCGTACTTGGAACTTCAAACACGTCTCGTGAAAGTCTATGTTTTTCGCGAGAATCAATACGATAACTCAGAGAGATATTATTCGATTTCGATAAATGACCTCTCATTATCTACGTTATTAGTGTCATTATCGTGTGAACTACAATTGTCAAAATCAAATTGATTTTTCTATTTTTTAATCCCCTCTGAAGTCAAAAAAAAAATATAAAAGCACGAATTTTTTTTAACAAGTTGCCATTTTTCTTTCACGTTATTTTTTTATTTATCCCAGTCCAACATCAGAATGACAATCTTTTTGATTAAAATACTCCCCCCAATAAATCTTTTCTACTGTTCGAATTAATTCTACTCAATAGAATAATGTGCAATGATAATAATCAAATAAAAATATGAAAAGAAATGTATCAATGATAATTATTCCCATTTCACATTTACTCAATCAGCAAAAAAACAATATATATATAATATAAATTAATCATCTGTCGAAATAAGAATTTTTAATGGATTTTTTTTTCATTTGAAAAAAGAAGGTGACTGAGTGTACGGAAAAAAACTCACAGGCGACCGACATTCAGACATCCATGAATGAATTTATCTCGCGATTATCCATCACGATTGGAGAGATACGAAAATAATAAATGAATATCAGTGCAACACGCGCATTTGATTCAATTACATTCTATGGTCGAGCTGACTGGACATTTACTTTGCATAATATTCTTAGATGTCAAACTGACAACACGATTGTCAGTTCGTATAAAAATATTTTATAATGTATCTGTTGAATTTCATCATTCTTCAATGTGGATTTTGTGTTCATGGATATTTTCTGGCATCAAAAATATCCGTGAATTCATCAACTGCTTCGAGTATAATGGTATTTATTCATTTTTCTTTTAACATTTTGTCTTCATTTTATGTATTTATTGATTAATTTATTTATTCCAGACTGAATTGTTGACGGTGTGCGCGGGTTTCAATTCGGAATCTATAATTATTATTGGTGACATGGATTACAATCTAAAAGAATTGTTTCTCAACATTGGTCCAACATCTTTGATATTAATTGACGATAAAATGTCAGAGAAATCAATTCCAAAGGAACAAATTGTCTCGTCAATTCAACCAAATCTCTTTGTCATCCATGCCAACACGGAGAAACATTTAAATCAAACGATCAAGCTCTTGAAATCATCGTCGTGGTGGAACATCAGAGGTTTCTACATCATTCTCACTCCATTCGCCACGAAAAATTGTAACAACGCATTTAATTATCTCTGGATAATGTGGAAAATGGATTTAATCAACGTGACATTTATTTGTCACAACGTTGATGAAAAAGTTTCCATGTTCACTTACAATCCATACACAAATCGTTCACCAGACAGTTGGAAAATGATACACAACCCTCAAATTCATCCACCCTGGACACTATTAACACGTTCATACGAAAAAGGTAATAAACAAAAAAAAAAAATAACCCACCATGCAAAAATATATCTTCCAACATCACCACAATTAATCATTCCCACTCTCTCTCTCTCTCCAACAATCCAGATTCATCAATATGTTCATCATTAATCTTCGACAAGACACTAAACCTCGATGGATACAGTGGAATACGTGCAGCAGTATTTCAAACACCAAACATGAAAACAATGAACATCGACGACGATCAAGTATCAAAAATGCTATTTACAACATTAAATCTAACCCGAAATTACATAAAAAATCCTGATCGTGGTTTCATCGACGCTGAAGGTACACCATACGGCATGATAGAAAATTTAGCAAATGAACACTACGACATAATATTAAACTCACGTTATCCAGCTTACGCAAAAGGAATAAAAGTAACATCAATAATAGCACAATCAGGTTTAAAAATAGTATCACAACCACGCGGTTATTTAACAATATTTCAAAAAATAATAAACTATTTTCCCATTTGGTTTTTCATATCAATATTAATATTATCAATAGCAACAGCATTTGTATTAAAATATTCTCTATCAAACTATCAATTTAATACATCAATAATACAAGTAATAGGATTTTTTTTAGACGGTACATTTTTAAAATTACCAACAACATTATCATCACAATTATTTTTATTCACAACACTATTTATCGTTTTAATATTTCAATCATTATTTCGCGGTAGAATATTAAGTTTTTTAACATATCCAATACCCAAACACAATATAAATACATTTAATGATTTAATATTATATAAAAATTATAAAATTTATTGTGATTTAGGTATGCGTAAATTTATACCAGAACAATTACGTGATCGTTGTATTAATATTTCTGCACCAATTGGTATGAAAAATATATTAATTGATTCACAATCATGTTTTATCAGTGATAATTATATTATAATACGTTTTATGAATATTACTGATAAATATTGGTTACACTTATCATCATCACATGTTATGAAACAATATGGAATATTTTTTATGCGTAAAAATTGGCCACTGTGTGATCGAATTAGTCAAGGTGTTGAACGAATGGTTGAGAGTGGTTTGAGTCGTTTAGTTTATGATAATATTTATGGTAAAGAGATATTTAAAATAAAAACAATTGAATATCGACATTTAAATCGTAGATTTCGTCCATTAAAATTTCATGATTTATTATTTATAATTAAATTATGGTTGTTTGGTATTGTGTTATCATTTTTAGTATTTATTATTGAAATACATGAGGTATTATTTAAATATTGTAGATATTTATTTGTGATTATTGGTTGTTGGTTTGTGAGAATATTTAGAGTTGAATAAAAAATAGTGTGTATTGTGATTTGATGGAATAAATTGATAATTTTAAATTGGCTTTTATGATGTTTTATGTATGATATTAAATATCTTTTAAATCTTTACGTTGGATTACGGTTATTTGTAGATAACATTATGCGGAATTGAATCGATAATGTTATTTTGTGTGTTGGATAAAATTTAGTTTGATATTTTATTGCATTTTGTGTATTGAAAGTTCGGAGAGAGAGAGAGAGAGAGAGTGAGAGACAATTTTTTTTTTATACGTGAAAAATTATTGTGTGATGTATTTATTTAGTTTTGTCATTCTTCAATGTGGATTTTGTGTTTATGGATATTTTTTTGAATCGAAGGTATCTAGGGATTTATCTACTGCTTCAAGTACAATGGTATTTATTTATTTTTGTTTTATTATTTTGTATTTATTTTATGTATTTGTTGATTAATTTATTTATTTCAGAGTGAATTGTTGACGGTGTGCGACGGTTTTAATTCGGAATCTATAATTATTATTGGTGACATGGATTACAATCTAAAAGAATTGTTTCTCAACATTGGTCCAACATCTTTGATATTAATTGACGATAAAATGTCAGAGAAATCAATTCCAAAGGAACAAATTGTCTCGTCAATTCAACCAAATCTCTTTGTCATCCATGCCAACACGGAGAAACATTTAAATCAAACGATCATGCTCTTGAAATCATCATCGTGGTGGAACATCAGAGGTTTCTTCATCATTCTCACTCCATTCGCCACGAAAAATTGTAACAACGCATTTAATTATCTCTGGATAATGTGGAAAATGGATTTAATCAACGTGACATTTATTTGTCACAACGTTGATGAAAAAGTTTCCATGTTCACTTACAATCCATACACAAATCGTTCACCAGACAGTTGGAAAATGATACACAACCCTCAAATTCATCCACCCTGGACACTATTAACACGTTCATACGAAAAAGGTAATAAAAAAACAAAACAAAATAATCCACCATGCAAAAATATATCTTCCAACATCACCACAATTAATTATTCCCACTCTCCCTCTCTCCAACACTCCAGATTCATCAATATGTTCATCATTAATCTTCGACAAGACACTAATTTTCGATGGATACAGTGGAATACGTGCAGCAGCATTTCAAAGTCCACAAATGAATAAATTAAACAGTGACGATGATCAAGTAACAGATATGCTATTCACAACACTAAATCTAACTCGAAATTACATACCAAATCCTGATCGTGGTTATGTTGACGGTGCTGGAATAGCATACGGTATGATAAAAAATTTATCAAATGAAACCTACGATATAATATTAAACTCACGTTATCCCGCACACACAAAAGGTATTCAAATGTCATCAGTAATTTCACAATCAGGTTTAAAAATTGTATCACAACCACGCGGTAATTTATCAATAATTCAAAAAATAATTAACTACTTTCCCATTTGGTTTTTCACAACAATTTTAATTTCATGTTTAGCAACTGCTATTGTATTAAAATATTCACTATCAAATTTTTCATTCTGTCGTGGAATGACAGAAGCAACTGGATTTCTTTATGCCGGTGCTTATTTAACAATACCAAAATCATCATCATCAAAATTATTTTTATTCGTTATATTTTTCTTTGTTTTAATTACACAATCATTATTTCGCGGTAGAATATTAGGATTTTTAACAAAACCAATATCAAAACGTAACATGAATACATTTAATGATTTAATTCAATTTGAAAATTATAATATTTATTGTGATCTTGGTATGCGTAAATTTATACCAAATGAATTGAAAAATCGTTGTTTAAATATTACAGCGCCAATTGGAATGAAAATGATATTAACTGAATCAGAATCGTGTTATATAAGTGATAAATATATTATAATACGTTATATGAATAGATATAATTCATTTTGGTTAAATTTATCACCAAAACATGTTATAAAACAATATGGAATATTTATGATGAGAAATAATTGGCCATTAAGAGATCGTGTTAGTCAAGGTGTTTCAAGAATGTTTGAGACTGGATTGAGTGATCAAGTTTATAAACGTGTTTATGGTAAAGATATACATATTATTGATGAAACTAAAAATTTACAATTGAATAAGCGATTTCGCGCAATTAGGTTGAAAGATTTAAAATTTTCTTTTCAAATTTGGGGCGTTGGTGTATTTATTTGTTTGGTAGTTTTTATTGTGGAGATGAGATTGAAGATAATGAATTGGTGCAGAAATTTGTTTATCCATGGATTTTTTAGACAGTTAAAAAACAGGCGAATTTGGAGAATTTTGTTTTTCAAGAAATAAATATTGACGTGAAGTTTTGGTTTCAAAAAACGGTATAAAACAAATAGAAAAAATTGTTTTATTTTGACAATTGTAGTTTACACGATAATCACACTAATAACAAAGAGAATAAGATGTCATTTATTGAAATTGAATAATATCTAATTGAGTTATAATAAAAGCCAGAGAACCATTATTGTCAATACAAATAAATCAAAAATTGACAACTATACAAATGGAATAATTTTATTCTCACCATTATCACATTGATTTCATAATGAAAGACATTCGAAAAACAAAAAATATTCTACAATCAGGGGAATCATATTTACTAAAACACTCTCAAAAGGTAAATCAAATTTTCCTACTCTACTTCACGATCCCTAATTTACTTTCACTCGATAACGTAGAAAACTTGTACCAAACACAATTTTACATTACCATCAAGAGTGATCCTGTCAGTGCTGCTATCTACATAAAAATCCCCTGAATTAATTAAACACGAGAGCAGTACAACAACAACAACAACAACAATTAATTAAACACTTAAACAAAAAAAAACCCCCAAATAAAAAAAACGACAATTAAAATCACAACATTTCACACATTCTCATCACAATTAAAATAAACAAAATACACTGAAGTTTATTTATAAAAATAATTTAACTAACCCCACCCTCTCTACCCCACCTTCCCTATTTTTCTACATCCCCTCTTACTATCTCTCACTCACTAACCCCCCGCCCCCTCAAAACCCCACTCATAACGAATAACACTTGAACAATTGCAACATTACAAATACAAGACAGGTAATTTCTAGTCAATTCTGTTCATCTCTTTCCAACTATATTCCCAACCATAATTACGGTTTTCCAAGGGATTCTAAACTACATATACAACCCTTATATATATATATATATATAATATATAAATTAGGGTCCTCAAATTTTGTTGCGTCACAAAGAAAAATATTCGACTGGGTAAAATTGAATTGGCCCTTGAAACATAGACGACGCAATAATATTCCACTGACCAATAAAATTTTAGTTTAAAGTAGTTTCTTAAGATAATAATAATGTATAAGGATGGTAAATGTTCTTTCTTTTATGACAGTGTACCGAAATATTTTATTATAGTTGCATTGGGATTACGTTATTCTAGAGTGGTAGAAGAAGAAGAAGGAGAAGGAAGAAGGAAGAAGAAGTGAAATTAAAGGAAGTGAGAAATTGTGAGAGAGGGGGAAAAAGGAAGGATGAGTATCGGTGATGTAAACACATTATATCTTTGTTGGTTTCTTTTTTTTTTTTTGGTTCTTTCTTTGTTTCTGCTTCTACAGTTCGTTATTCGTTTGTTAGTATTTACTATACGTGATGAATAGTGTGTTGGAATGTATGCTAAAATTCGGTCGGTATTTATGTAACCGTTGAAATTTTTCCCTTTTATATTTATCCCTTTTTTTCTCTTTTTTTTTTTCTATTTGGTGGAGATAAGAATTTTTTTTTGTTTGGACAATTTTTGTATTATCAGTTTGTAGTCTTTTCGTTTTTTCTGATTAGGATTTTTTATAGTTAATGGATTATGAAAAATTTATGTTTATTATTCTTAGTATTAATATATAATTGTATTTCAATTTTATACTTTTTCAAGATTTATTCGATAATTAAATTTATATTCCTAACATAATTAATTCACCATTTAACAATACAATACAACAGAATATAAATTTAATTACCCATAAATCTTCAAAGACAAAATTAAAATACAATTAAATATTAATACTAACAATAATATATAAAATTGTGGATGAAACATTATTGGTTAAAAATTCTATTTCACATTTATTTTTTCGCCTTCCACTGCTTTCTTTCGTTTCTTCTTTTTTCTTCTTTCTTTTTTCTTTTTTTATGGATGATGACCATTGGAACGAATGAGCTCACAGTGTGGTGTGTATTAGGGGGTGGCAAAGAGATTAAAGTAGTGTGATCGTGTTTCACGAGCTACCACCTTTGAATATATAAAAACGTTTTTCGCAGTCCATCAATGTTTTGCCCCCCGTCTTTCAATTTTTTTTTTTCTTTTTTTATTCCTCTCATTCAATTTTTCCATTGCACAAATAAATTTGTTCTTTGAATTTTTCAAGTGTGTATATGTGGATTTAGCATCAAAGGGTTTGTGATTTTGTTTCACTTTCTTCTTATTTTTCTTTTCTTTTTTTTTCCTTTTATTTCGTTTTGATTATTTGTTACAAATGCGATTACATCACACCCCCGTACAATCTGTTGAATTGTAGAGTTTGAAAAAGGGTTTTAAGTTTGTGTTTAGATATTTATTTTATTTGAAAACTTTTTTTTTTTTTCAAGGGGATGAAATGAAAAAGATGAATTTTCCTAATTAATAACGCTCGGGTGAATTTTTCTCTATTCATTCAAATCAATTTGAGATTCATTTGTGATAAAAAATGGAAAAAAAAATTTTTACACCCCCCAAAAAAAAAAAAAATTATTCAAATTTTTCTCCCCACTTTTTTTTTTTTTTTTTTTTCTTCACTTTATCACTGACACGTGTACATCACTTCAGAATAGATAATGATCACTGTGGCATTGGGTCCAATGGGGTGTGTCGGTTCAATTTTACCCCTTGACCAAAAAAAGAAAAAAAAAAAATAAAAAATGGCTCGAGCGATTTTTAATGTTATACATTCGGGTCAGAACATTAACTATCAGCTGCAACCCATAAATATATATCTCTCAATGTCCACCATGGTCTAACCAGCCCTTTTTTCTTCTTCTTTATTATTATTATTATTTTTTTTTCCTTCCACTTTTCCGGAAAATGTGTCGGCTTTTATAATAGAAAACTAACGTTTACCCGCTGACGTTTTCTGGTTGGTAGTATAACTAGTTGGGGGTTCTATACGTTTGACCCATCGTTTGGCGTCATTTCAATACGATGAAATATTGCGTTCCCTTTTATTTCAAAAACTGCTTTGGGGTTTTTAAACTCTTTTATATATTTAGTAGTTGAGAGAATGCAAACCACCAATGCAAGCTGCTGCTGCTGCTGCTGCTTCTGCTGTTGAATACTTTGTCCGCAGTGTGAATGAGATAAAGAAGAAAAAATAAAAAAAATGTGAAATAAAAGTTGAGATATAAAAATAAAAATTTTTTTTTCTTTAACAAGATGGTTATATATATATATATATATATATATATATATATGTAATCCTTTGTGTGTGTTACCGATGGTAATTTAAAAATTACTGTAAAAAAATTAGAGTACTAAATAAATTTAATTTTTTTTAAATTATTCAGTAAAATAACTTTTTTTATTTATATTGGAATATATTTATTGTAAATAATTAACAACTATTAACAAATAATTAACCAATACAATTTACTGTAAAAATATTCAATTATTTAATTGAATAATAAATAATGTTTTACTCTATTTTTAAATTACTGGAAATAGAAAAAAAATTAAAAAAAAAAAAATCCTAGCAGCAAAAATACAAAACAATTTTTCTTCAATACTTCAACATGTGTAAAGTCAATGGATGAGAGGTGACACTATATAAAACTCAATGCAGATATGTTTGAGACCGTGACCCTGACGAAAAGAAAAAGAAGAAGAAGAAGAAAAAAATAAAAGAGTCCACACCAAAAAGCTTGAGCGCGCTGATTTATCGCTAAACGGTCGGCAAGCATGCGACACATATACAACCATAAAGAAACATATACTTATATATATATATATATATATATATATATATATATTTTAGACACATGTATACAACCCTTACCTAACTCAAGAAAAAAATGTAGTAAAGAGAGAAGGTGGTGGTGGCGATGGTGGTAGGTAAGAAAAAGAAAAATAAAAGAATGTACTGGGACACACACTGCCACAAATATTCGTTCTTTTATTTTTCTCTTCTTCTTATTCTTATTCTTTTATTATTTTTTTTTCCGTAACAAGTACACGAATGTGTGTGAGTGTGGAACTACCCGCAAGCAATAACGAGAACCTATTCAGGATATCCATTGTCCGACAATGGGACTCTTGGAATAGTTCTAGTTTCTTGAAAAAAATAAAAAAATATAAAATAAAATAACGTAAATGTGAGAGGACAAAAAATTGTGGGTAAATGAAGAAAAAATATATTTTTCATCTGGTTTTTCGTGTGATTTGAATATTGTTTTTATTCTTTTGTTTATGATGGAGGATTGTTGCTAATGGTTGGATACTTGGGGGGGGGGGGGGGGGGGGGATATTTATTTGTTTATTTGTTTGAATTGTGGAGAAAATTGTTGAATTGTATTATTTTTTTTGTAACGAATTGGGGATGATTGTTTGTAGGGTAGTTGTGCATTTTTGTGTTTAAATGTGGTGGAGAATAGGGTTGAGAATGTTGAATAATTGTTTTAGGGTTGTTAAAGCCAATTTTTTTATCTGTTTTGTTGATTTTTATGATGAAATTGTGAGTGTGATATTTCCGTTAAGTTCAGAGAGATACGTTAACTTTGTTATTTTATATCTCGTGTAATAATTGATTGATTTTCATGTATAACTAGTGAATTTTGAGTGAAAAACGGTGACTGATAAAATAGTGAAATCAAAAATTTTAAATTAAAATTTCCCACCTGAAAAAAAGCCTATCAAACATCGTCCCAATATTCATGGAAATTTAACTCGAATGGAGAAAAAAACAAAATCCACAAATTTCATTTCTACAAATTATTTAATTAAAAAAAAACAACCCCCTTCACTCACCCTAATCAAATAATAAATCACAACTATAAACAACAATCATTAAACCAACAATTTTTCCCCATATATAAAAACCGAATGAAATAAATAAATAAATAAAAAATATAACTAAACTTTGTCTATTTTTATTTCCCCCAAAAAATTTTCTCTTCCACTTCTCACAAGCTTTGATTTAATACTGATAAATGACACAGCATTATACTGATATAATGGAGTAAATAATAATAATAATGATGATGATGATGATAAAGGAGGAATAAAAAAAAAATTTAGCTCCTAGATCTATCAAACAATATATATATATATATATCTAAATAAAATATATAAATATCTCTATCATAGAATAAAGATAAAAATTGTGTTTACATCAATTTTTATACTGAGTTGAGGGGTTTGTGTCTGTCTAATGGTGTCACCTGAGATCATAATGGACTCTTCTTTGTTATTATATATATATCAAAGGGGCGAAAAGAAAGAAAAAAGAATTCTCCAAGAAGTCAAAGAAGTAAATATAATAAAAAGTCAGTACGAAAAAAAAAAAGAAAGAAAAAATATCACGTAAATATTTCTTCTAGATATTATTTCTTCTACAGTAAGAAAAAAATATAAATAAATAAATACACTATTAATTTTTTTTTTTTTATTTATACATTTTTTGTCATGTGTTCAACATAATTTAGAAAGTTTTTTTTTTTTTTTTCTACACCGTCGTTGAATTGTCGCCATTATTATTATTATTATTATTATTTTTTTTTTTTTTTTTTGTGTAAAGGCGAAAAAGAAATGTCGCATTCAAGTGTTTCTCGTTAGTCCGGATATCCTTTTTTTCCTTTCTTTTTGGTCAAGCGAATGGTTTTCATCTAACCGTGAAAATAATTCTTATTATTATTTTTTTTTTTCGTACACTTTTCACTTCTTTGACCCCCATATGCGCAAGTAAAGTCAAACGGGAGTGATATAGTCGTGTGTTTTTGAAAAGAGAACTGAGAGAGGATGAAGACCCCCTGTAGTTTGGTCTAGAAAGTTAAGTATTTTTTCTTTACTGAATTTGTTTCGTTCTTCTTCTTTTTTTTTCTCTCTCTCTCTCTCTCTCTCTCTCTGTTTTTTGCTTTTATATTCTCTTCGGTTACATGTACGGATTTGTAATACGCAGCGTGCTATTTCCGGTGAATGTGACGAGTCTTATAGTTCTTTATGCAATGGATATTTGTTAATATTTTTTGTTTTTTTTTTCTCTTTGGTAATTAATTTGGGGGGTAACTTTGATTGGAATTATTTTGAAAAGTATTGATGCGAATTTGAAGTATAAGTAGTGAATTGAGAAGGAAAAACGCTTGTCAATTGAATGGTATCAGTAAAAATGTGAAAAAAAATTTCAAAGTTTTACAAAAATCAAATTTAATACATAAAAAATAATTTGGCATTTTTCAAGTTGTCTAAAATAATGTTGAAATTAATTTCTACAAATTTAATCATCCAAATTTTACACTCATACTTTTTTTTCCATCTATTCTAAAGGGATGATAATAAATTAATCATGTGTATAAAAATTCTCATAAATGTAGAGATGAAAATAAAAGAGAATACAAAAAAAATATATAAGGATAAAATTCTCTCGCAAATTTACACGATAATCTCTGAATAATTGTCACGTAGTACAACAATAGCTAAAGAATTGTTTGTGTAAGAAGATTCTACATATATATATATATATATAAGACTGGTCCAATCTGACAACAACTAAGATTTACCTTTCATTTTTCATCTCCACACATTTATTCTTCTTTTTATCCTCTCAGTTTTCTTTACTATTATATTAATATATTTTATTTCCACCCCATCTTCACAATTCTCTCGGCTTTTTTTTTTTTTTTCTACATTATTAACTGTCTATTGAAGTTGTAAAAATTAATATATGATATTAATAATGATGTTAAAGTAGTTGGAAAATTATTTGAAAATTTTTAGACAAAAATTCGAGAAAAAATGTTGAACACTTTTATTTATTTTATTTATTTTGCATTTTTGGGGATGATTTTTATGTATGTGTTTATTGTTTGTGATAAACTATTGATCTTTATTGACAATATGAGGGCGGTGAAAAAAAAAAAAGAAGTAGAAACGATTTTTATTTACGCATCGTTACCGGTGTGCATTTTATTTTTTATTCTTCATTTATTCATTCATCTGGATCTCTACACACACACACATATATATATATAGTTTATATCCTTTGCACATATTATATCGACGACAATCGTTGAGAATGTTAGAAAAAAAAAAAAGGGGGGCGATGCATAGTGTGCAGCACTTGATATATTGAAAATGTTTTGTGACTTCCTGGAATTGTGGAGGGAAAAAAAAAAAAAATTCAAGCATCCAGTGTTGGACTTCTTAAACTAAAAATGTCGTGCATTGTAAATTATGTAACCATCTGGGATATATATATATATATATAGGATTGGTTATTTTATTTTGTATGTTGTAAGACTGAGCGTTGAATACATCTATTTAATTTTTATTTTATTATTTCAATCTCATTTTAAAATATGATAATAATTTTTTTGAACTTTCTCATTATACTTATTCTCTAAATTACCGTTTTTCCTTCAAAATACACTACTTATTGATCAAATTTGGTGCATTAGAACTCCAGATATACATAAACAAAGTTGAGAAATTTAATTTCAATATTTTGCCAATTTTCGAGGTTAAAATAATTTTTCATCTTATAAAAATCATTCTTCATCGACAAATAATTAAAATCTTTCTCAATAACCATTATCATTATCCAATCAACCCCTAAAACAAATCAACAACAATATTAAATAAACAAAAAATACCCCAACAAAAAATCACTCTAAAAATGCCTACGAAAATACATCAACAAATTTTTATAAATAAAAAAAATATATATATATAACCGCGATTATCCACGCGCGCATACGATAAATATATACAAGGATCAAGGATCCCCATAGACATCAAGGAATGAGCCGGACACAAAAGCGTCTCACAAAATCCATAGAACTAAAAAAAAAAAAAAATGAAGAAGAAAATTCAAAGAGGCAAAAAAAAAAAAACGGTCGCGACACGCGCGCTCTTTTTATTTATTCTCATCTTATGTGATAGAAACCCATAAAGTACACTGACACGTCGATCAGTTCGATTCCTCAGACACATATATATATATATATATATATATATATATATATATAAACACATATGGAAAAAAAAAAAAAAGAACACCCACCATCAATACACTTTGACGAATTTTTCGGGGACTCTTCTTTCGAGTGTGTGCTGTCGCAGCTGCACTCTTTTTCTTCATATAGATACACAAATACCTATATGATCATTGTTCGAAGGGGGGTAAAAAAAAATTTTCACGCGTCATGTGTATGAGTGTGTGTGTGTGTGTGTTTGAGTGAATCCCACTCGAGTTGCATTGAGGACACTTGAATCCATGATTGATTTAAAATAGTCGATAAATCAAAATGAGAAAATAAAAATTTTAGTCATTTTTATTTATTTATTTATTTAATTATTTATATGGGGATAAATTGTTGATGGAATTATTTATTGTTGTTAGTGTGACTATGTTATTTATGAGGTGAGGGTTTGAGGGGGTGGGTTTTTTTTTTTGATTAGAAAATATTGAGAAGAAAAATTATTGAGTGTGTTTATTATTGTGTGAATATTTCTTAGATATTGGAAGTTGTTTGAAGGGGTTTTTTTAGGGGTGGGAAAATTTTTTTTTCCCATTTTTGTCATTGCTATCTTATGAGTCAACGGTTTTTCTTCAAAATTCACTAGTTATACGTGAAAATTGATGGATTATTTCACGAGATATAAAGAGTCAAAGACAACACACTTTGGAACTCACAAAAAAAAAAAAACACTTTTACAATTTCTTCATAAAAAATAAATCATTGAAAAAAAAAAAACAAAACCCCGCACACTTTCAACAAATCTCAATTAAAATCCACACCCATAAGAACAAAAAGAACCCCCCATCCCCCCATCACAAACTACGTAAATACATATAATTAAAAATTTTCCAGAACTCAAGAGAAAAATAATGGACAAAATGCATCAATTATAAAAATCCAAAAAAAGATCCCACAAAAACAAATTAGCGAAGAGAAAAGAAACAAAAAAAAATATAAATATAAAGTCGGTACGTAAGAGAAAGAAGGCGAGGGATGATAAAAGGTACAAGAAACTATTTTTGTGCGGTGAGTAAAAAGGGTATATGTTAAATGTCTTAAACCCTAAAATTATCGTTGGGTTATGGCGACGTTGTGGCGCATAAGATTACAAAACTCGTCGAAAAAACTTAGCATAGACGTGAGTCCACACACGGATCAGTCGGTCAGTTGAATGTGCAGTCATCGAAATAGTTAATGTAGATGGTGAGTTAGTGTGTCAGGTATATATATATATATATATATATATATGTAGTCAAGTCCTTCCACTTATCTGTGTTGGAAGCCAATATATATCTCAGGATTTAATCGTTCCGTTTTCCTTTCTCTCAACTCTTCATTTTATATATTATTATTATGCCAGTTATTGCCTGTTTAACGGTTTTCCTTTCCTGTCTGAACTTGTCTGTGTCGAGGTAGTATTAAAAAATATTCATTCGAATGGAAAATTACTTAGACAAATTGTTTGTATCGTTTTTACTGTATTAAATAATCATCCCCTAAATATTAAAACTCAATGATAAATAAAATTCCAACAATTTCTGAAAAAAAAAAACGAATAATAACCAAATGAAAAAAAAAAAAAAAAAAAGTATTAAAAAATTTCTCAGCACTTTCAAAAGTTCAATGAAGCGTTAAAAAAATTTTCCTACCCCGATATATACCTGTGTGTCGAACCCCTATTTTTATTTCCATACATACTAAACGTATATTTTTTTTTTTTTTACTACGATTCCTGATGCGTCTGGAAAATCTTCTTTTCTTCCTATTTTTTTTTTTACGTTACAGGGGCTGCCACATCCTTTAGTATCCATTTGTTGTGAGTGGGGTATGTACGTATATATATATATATATATATATATATATATGCATAGGGGTATATAGTCCACACAGTGGCCAGAGAGTCGAAGCAAATATAATAGTGAAAAAGCGACCGGACTTGTACCCTTACACGCGTAGGATATACGAAAAAAAAAGGAAAGAGAGATGAAGACCCACCCGCGCGTTATAGATTTCTTATTCAATATATCGAAAGCCGAAAAGAACGACTGAGGGTTTTATTTTCTTTTATTATTGTTATTTTTTTTTTTTCTCCCTATTTTTTTACTATTTTTCCTTCCTTTATTTTCCTTTTTTATTCAGATAATGTACTTTTGCATTCGTTTCTCGTAACATCCGTTCCAACTACATCATTCTATGTTTTTTTATTTTATTATTGTTATTATTATTTACTTGTTGTTATTTCTGGTTATGTTATTTTTTGACATGGTGTGAGAGGCTATGGGGGATGCGGAGAGTTTCTTTTGGAACGGATATTGTAAAATGTTTGAATTTTGTTTAAAGGATGAAAAAGATTGGAGGTGAATTTGCAGTTTTTTTAGGGGGATGAAATTTTTTGCGGTGTTTCTTATGGTGGTTTTTCGATTAGTTAACCGTTTTGGGTCTGAATACAGTGGTCAAGGGTTAAAATTGGTGTATTAGGTTCTGAAATATGTCAGTTTGAATTTGGGGTTTATGGCTTTGGCGTAGATTGAAGAAATGTCTGCAGGAAATTTTTTTTTTTTCACCTTAAATTTCACTTTTTAAGGGTTAAAAACAACCCGTACAAAAATTCTTCCCAATATCATTATTTAAGTCACCGCTTTTTCTCCAGAATTCACTCGTAACTGATGAAAATCAATCAAAAACATCCCCCAAAATTCACAATCAAAGTCACTCAAAACAATTTCCCAAATCTCATCAAAAAACGTGCTATAAAACTAAAAATTTATCCAATCAAAAAATCCAACACCAATAATTATACCCCCCCAATAAACAATTATCCATCTACCCAATCCCTCTCATTACCCTCCTCCCCTTCCCTTCCATTACTTCAAAATAATACAAATAATAAGAGAAATAGTTCCGAGCAGGTAAAGCAAAAAGGTTTTTGTGGAAGCTCAGTCAAATAATTGTCACCCATAAACGCGTCCCTTCACCTTCAATAAATCATTATGTTATCCAAAACTGGAGCAAAAATAATTTCTCAATGGGTTTTACAATGTCACAGCATCAACCAATAACTTATATATATATACCAGCAAAAGTATAAACCCTTAGAAAAAAGGAGGGGTAACGATAAACATTTCACGTTGTACCTCAAACAGTTTTATACCTAACACAAATTTTTGTCCTTATACTTTTAGCTTGTGAGAGGGGGATGATGACAGAGGTGGGGGATGGAATAGATGAAGAACTTTAGTGACAAACTTTGCGCCCTTGTTACGAATATATATATATATATATATATATATATATTTATTTATTTATTGGTGTGTGTGTGTGTGTAAAGTTTGCTGAAAGTTTTCCCTAGAAAGATTTCGCGAGATTACGTCGAGCCTGATTTATTCGTTGGGTTTATTACGCCTGTGAATCCACCACCACGAATACACCCCTTCAACTTCCTTCTTCAACAATTCTTTTTTTCTTTTTATTTATTCTTTGTCAATTTTCTTTTTTTTTTCGGGTAAATATTTGTTGTCAGTAGATTAAATATTTATTTTAGATAATAAATAATTGGTGTAAAATTGAATAATTAATAATTGTCAGTGATTTATTTTATTATTTTGTATTTATTTTTATTATTACAAAATGAAAATAAAATTTTTCACATCACTTTTCGTGTGAAAGATTTCAAGGTTTAAATATCTTTCTTTATATATATATATATATATATATTTATATTTATGCAAACAGAATAATGGATATGCATGAGTGTACCTGAAAAATATATAACCGTAATATTGCGCCACTAAATCAACCATAAATATTCTCAATCGTAAAATCAACAACACAATATTTCAAACAAAAGGTGGAGAAATGTTTTCAAATCTTTTGCTCTAGTTTCGGTTTTACTGAATTGGTCACACGCAATATTCAAAATTCACCCAAATACATGGAACAATTTCAAGGACAATAAGATAATAGATGTATATATATATGCAAGAAAAATATTTCAGGGTTCTCATCCCCATGAAGAGAAAAAAAGAAAAAACAAAAAAACAACAAAATTATCCGAAGAAAAAAATTCAACAGAAAAAATCTTCCACAATTTCTTCTAATTTATAATTCAACATTTTAATTTACCACCACCAATATCAATACTCAACAATAAACCACCCTCTTCACCCCCCCCACTACCCCCAAAAAAATATATTCTAATTTTCCCACCCCTCAAACGATCAGATAAAAAAAAAAGTATTGATCGAGAAAAAGAAAAAAAAAAAAATAAAAAACGAGAGGGTTGGAAAAAAAAAATCCACCTACATATATTTATATATAAATCTTTTTTCACCGCATACCGATGGCACAAACCTACCTCTTTTTATATTCATCATCCCTTACGCATTTAAGTGTGTATACACACCCCCTCTTCTTCCATTTTATATTTCATCGTTTTTTCGTTTTTTTTTTTATTTCAATTTTTTCTTTCTCCGAGTGAATCTGCACAAGTCAACTCTATCTCACTCACCCTCAACACCCTCAACCCCCTCTGCGAGAAGCTCAAAACCACCCCCCCATGCGCTTTTCATCCCTTTAAAAATCCCAAGACAATTTTTTTTTTTCTTCCTTCATACTTTTTGCAATGAATTCCAACAGAGAGAATTCTCCTGGTAATTTTAATTGGATAGCACCCCCTTCCTTCTGCCCCCCCTCCAACCCCTGTTCGTTGCTATCGTACATTTATTTTTTCTTTTCTTTTTTTCCTTTTTTCCCTTGTTGTATTATATTGAAGAGAAATTTTTCCATCGTCGTTGTGAAATAAACGCAGAGCTAAATCAACGTTTCGATTTCTTCGAAGAGACACGAGGGGTAGTTAGAGGTATAGAGGAGAAGTTGGAAAGAAATAAAAGTGAGATATCGACGACGCGACGAGTGGGTAGGATTTAATCTCGTGTCCAATTGGTGTGTATACAGGGTGTAAAAAAAAATTATTGTATGCATGTGGATTTGATGAGATTGAATTCAATTTTGCTGTGAAATAAATTATTTCTCTTCTTCTTTCTTTCTTCAAACTTTTATATACTTCTGTTTATATGAATAATTGTAGGGGGTTAAGAGACGGGAGGGGATGAAGAATTGAATAAAGAAGCAGAGGGTAAACAATAATTAGTACCATTTTCAATTTACATAATTTAATTTTTAATTCGTTTAATGTTTTGTCGCAATTTTTTTATTTCAATTTGAAACATTTATTTATTTATTTATGTTTTTTTTTCTCACTTCAAGGGTGGATTTAAAGGGGTTGATATAAACATATGGTATCTAGAGACATGTGTCAAACATCTTTAGACATTGAAGGATATGTAGGAAAAGAAAAAAAATAATAATAGAGGACAGGATAGAAAGAGATTTGAAGAACCCTTTTAGCTTTTATTTATTTCACATTTAATCTCATTGTCCCATCTTCTTCTTCTTCTTCTTCTTTATATAAATATCTTTGCTTGGCATTGCTAAACGAACTCTCAACGCATATAGTTATCTAGAATGAACATCAACTAAAAGAGATCCACTTAAATATTTCACAAATATTTCGTTGCGATAAAGACGGAGGCATGACAAAAAAAAAATTATATTCCCGTTTTTATTTTTCCTTCTTTTCTTTAGATCAGAAAAAAAAATGAGAACGGATTGTACCTTGCGAGAAATAACAGGTCTCGACAGGTTCAACGGTTCAAATATATATATACCCTTTAATATTGCGACAGGGAAGTAGAAGGGTTGCCATGACAACATCAAGGGGGTTAGAATGGTGAAGGGTTAATGAGATAGTGGTGGTGGTGGTCGAAAAAAAAAAAAAAAAAAAAAAAATCTCAGGTTGATATTGTTTTTTTTTTAACGCCACAAAATGGCGGCGGGTGGTAGTTTAAATTTAATGGATATTATTAATAGTTAATGTCAACATTTTCTCATATTATTTGTTTATAAATATTTTATTTGTCGCATAATAACAAAGGAAATATTATAAATAAATAAATGAATAAATTAGTAATGTAAACTTACGTTTAACGTTAACTTTCACCCTGTTTATATTTAGTCACGTAACTTCTACAATAATTGATATAATTTAAACTTTTTTTTTTTTAATCGATGCCCAATCGGTTAACTGATACATTTCTGTAATTCAATTTTTTTTCAGTTAATTTTTTTTTGTGAAATACTGACCCCTTATATATTCATCCACGTCACTTTCACTCCATCCATTTCCTCTCAATTTCCAGCTTCCTCTATAAAAACCCGTATATTCTTTTGAAGTTTTAAATTTATATATAATATATATATATGTGTGTATACATATGTGTGTGGGTAGACGCGTTTTTGGGTCTATCTAAAGAGCGAAAGGGAGGCCGAGGGAAAGGACCTTCGTCCAAAACATCAGTGGAATGGTAGTGCGCCAAGGGGGCATTCTTATTTCCATACAAAGCCATACGATTTTCACCGACCTTTGAAGGACGAGGGTTACACGCGCGCTCAATTCTCCCTCTTTTCTTTTTACCTCTTGTTCAACTACCTTCCCCTACAAAATCCCTCCCTATTTTTTCCTTTACTATATAATATAAATATACAGATATATATGTATTTTTCTTTTCTCCTTTTTTTTTCTTTTTTTCCTCTATTCGATGTCTCTTTGTCCACGATTTTATTCTGACATGCAGGTTGGGCAAGTGTTGCGATTTTGCCTGGGAAAATTATGTAAACCCATGTATATATATATATATATATATATATATATATATATATATATATATATAACTATTTTAAATATTTGAAAAAAAAAAAAAAATTGTATAATAATTTTTTTATTTTAAGATAATTATTTTAGGGGTTGTTATTTATTTTTTGTTAGAGGGATGTGTTTGAGGGGGTGGTTGAGGGGTTGTTTTAACCACTTCCGGTCCAAGTGTATTATATAAATTTTTGGTTTCTTTATTTTTGTCCGTAAATGAAGATAAAAAATTTTTTTTAACTTTTGATGGAGAAATTAATTTTATATTTGGATTATTAAGGGTGGATGTTACTTCAATTTAGTTGTATATATATGTTGGGAAGGGGTATTTTGAGATAAGAGTGGGGATACAGTGACCACTTCCGGTCGGAATATTTTATTTACAAATTTCTTTCCTCCTTTTTTCTTTCACTTATTTTCTGACAATAAAAATGCACACACACACACACACACCCAATGGCGATCGATCGATTATAATTTTAAGAAGGACATGTCCGGTGGGTTTAAGAAAAGAAGGGGTTGTGAAAAAAAAAAAAAATATACCCTTTCCAATAGTGGGCGGAGATTTTTTTTTTTTCTCTCGTTTTTGTTGACACATTTAAATAGGTAAATAATTGTTCTGTCACTTTTTCTTTTGCTCTTTCAATTGTCATTCTATTTTATTATTGTATTATATTTTTTTTTCTTTTTCTTCTTGTACACACCCTTAACATCCGGAACTAAGATTGATCGTGTATTATTCTCTAATATCTGAAGAATACTAACGAGAAAATAATTTCTTCTCCAATGGATCACCGAAAATGTTTTGGAAAATTTTAAGAAAGATAAACATGAAATTCAATTTTTAAATTCAAATAGAGAAAATATTTCTATACAACTAGTAACAATAATAAAGTGAGGGTTGTTGGAATATTTTTCACACAATTTTCAAATAATTGAAATAAATAATAGCAAGACAGTGAAAGAAAAATTATTAGTAAAAAATCGAGTTGTATTAGGAGAAAAATATTTCAAAAATTGTTTTACAAGGTGAAAAAATATTTATGAGGGGTTGCTGCGAGAATGATTTTTGAGAGGGTATAAAATACTTCACATATGTCGCAAGTATCCCCCCCCCCCTCCTCCTCCTCCCCCCGCATACTCCTACCCTTCTACAAACAACCACCAAAGCGTTAAACACCACAACGATGTGGTTGTGAAAAATGTTCTCTTATGTATATACTCATAGTCGTCTTCTTACTTCGACATCCGTATGGGAATTGTAAAAAGGGATGAATTTCAACGATCACTACTATACCATCCCCCTGCGTTCCATAGACTTTGCCACCCTCTATCCATACCATATCCCTCACTTTCGCTGTGTCACTCTCAACATTTTATATACATACATAAATATCTCTCTTTTATTCCATTTCGAGAAAAAAATTATAGAAAAATGATTTATTTATTTATTTATTTCGCATTAATAATAAATATTACAGTAAGGGGTGTAATGGTCTTTGGGGAAGATCGATTTAGGTACTTTATTATTTAATAATTAATCCTTGGAGCATTTTGATACTACGAAAATTGGTCCCGCAATTATTCCGTTACAAACGTGTTCAGACCTGCCTGTTTCTGAATCAGTAACACACTGGCGTGCACGTTATCTCGGAAATTTATCAGTCGACTTAATTGAAAGAGTACTCTTTCGATTTGTAGGAAAATTCTCAACATCTCAAACTAAAATTATACTCATTCCCGACTTATTCCTATTTTTTTTTTCATCAAATTAAAATTCAACTTTTCTTCATGCCAAATTATAATACAAATGAAAGGTATCGGTCATACCGAAAAATTTCTCAATAAAAAAAATGTGAATATAAATAATCACATTCAAACAATTATTAATTATCCTTTCCAACAGCTATAATTATAAATTCACAACGATAAAAACACCTGCCTCACCATCACGCCAATATATATTGAGACATTAAATAAACTTTTAATTGATACCTTTAAAACAACCTCGAGGCAAAATGAGCCCACACAACTTAACAGCATTGCATCAACTAATTAAATTCTCCCAACCAATTTTATTTCCACCCCATCCAAATTTTTCTATCCACTTTCAATAAACCCACCAGATACAATCCTTCAATTCAATCAACAATAAAATTTCAAACACACATTATATTCTCCATACATTATTTTATAAGAAATTGAAAATAGGAATAAAGAAAAAAAGTTTACAGAGAAATTGAATCTTTTTCCATCGTAATTTTTATTTGGGGTCACTGGCCACCCCATTGATCGACTGACCTAACCGAAAAATATTCCATGGGACTAAACATACACCTGGGCATCGGCCAAAGCACACACACACACACACACATATATCCCCATATCCATAATAAATATATACATTTATATATGCATACAATTTTTGTCCATTCAAGTATAAAAATATAACGATCATATATGCAACAGTCGATACATTTTTTTCCCATTGTCATTTCTATGATGCAGGAATAAAAAAATATATAAATATATATATATATTCGTTATATATATGTGTAAGGGATTTTATTGTTGTTATTATTTATTTCTTTGGATTGAGACATGTGGATTTGTTGAGTGTGTGTCGAGGTATTTTTTTTTTCTTCTTTTTTTCTTTTTCAAGAGGATCAGGATGTGCAATTGTGTGTGGTGGAGGAGGAGGACGCGTGCTACTGCCTGTTGCTGTATATGTGGAGAGGATGGAAAAGGGGTGGTGAAGGATGAAGAGGAAAGAGGAGAATGTTTACGAGGACGTTGGTGAGTTTCGATCGGAATTTTATCGCTTGCAATTTTATCGAGCACATAATTTTATATTCAATTTATATCACTGTGTTATTCTATTTTTATTTATTCTTTATTGGAATTGATAATTTATTGATAATTATTAACATACGGTGAATGGTTTAATGAATGCTTGATTAATATTAATTGTTGTGGGACAATTTTTTACTGTGGAATGTTTGGAAAAAGGGGGGAAAAATATATATATTTAGGAGGAAAAAAAAAGAGTAATAAATTACTTTATCGTGTGTGCATAACTGTTATATATATATTTTTTTTCTTTCTTTTCTTTTTCTTTCACTTCTTTGCTCTACTGACTTACAATTATTTTTGATTAATTGCGTCAACGACACACAACGGAGTCTCCATCATTTTTGATTAATGTATTTCCACCACAAACATACACATAAATTCGTTAATTATTTTAATTAATGTCGAAGAGTATTCGAGAGAAAACGAAAAAACAAAAAAAGAAGCGGAAGAAAACGTTATTTTTCTCTCTCGACATTGTCAACTGATTTTTATTTCATAAATTTTTTTTTATTGTATGGAAAAATGCAAAAATAAGAAAATGGAATTGAAGAACAGATTGTACATTGTATACCCTTAGCATAGGGGGGGGATTTTTATTCCTATTTAAAAAAAGAAATTTTTTTCCATACATATGTATATATATTATCGTAAAATAAACAGGAATTGACCGGTATAAAAAGTGACGGTTGGCACGTGAGTGAAAAAAAAAAAAAAGGGACACATTTTAAATGTTCTTTATGCAAGAGAAAAAAAATCTTTGAGGGATGACAAAAAAAAAATGGTTGGATTGAAAAATTCCGTTAAAAAAAAAAAAAAAAAGATAGATAAATAAATAATCTCAGTGGACATTTTGAAGAATAATTTTTTTTTTTTTTTTTTTTCCTAATATTACAACAGATGGCCACACGCACCACAAAACATCTCGATCTTTTGCAATATTTATAAATGGCTCGTGCACTAGATTTAATTCACTCGTTTTAACCGAAAAAAAAAAAAAGAAGAAAAATAAATCCTCTCCCCTCTTTTATATTTGGTATAGGTGGGTGTTAAACCGCCCATTGTTACTGCAGTCGACCAATCCACATCACGATAATACTAACCCTTTGAATATCGACCCCATAACTGGCCCCTTCAACCCCTTAATATTTTCAATGCAGAGAAAAAAATTACAAAATGGCAGAATCTTCATATTTATTTTTTAGCGATGAAGACAATGAAAAAAATGATTAAATAATCCACAAACAAAATAACAATTTATATTAAATACAACAACACCCCTTTCAACCGTCAATATTAAACAAATAAATTCAACAAATAATATTATTTAATTAACCAAAATAAATAATGAAATAAATTTATATTAAATGTGTGAAATGAGAATTTGAGGAAATGAAATTATTTACAGAAATGTTTCCCTTTGGTCCACATGTTTAGGGTTGAAACTCTTCCTCCCTTTCTTCTACATCCCCATAAACATATATATATATACATACAAAAATGTGGGGGTGAGAGTTACGTCAGGGGTTGTATGATGAGTATAGGGTGATGAAGAAACTTTTAGCTCTTTCCCTTGCAACCCCAACCATATACTGACCAACCCCCTAACAGACACACTCGCATATACTCACCACCCCCATTGGACAGCGACGTGATCAATAAATCGTTCTCTTGCACAGCGAAAAACTCACCCCCTATATCCATATATATATATATACATAAAGCATATCTCACCCTTGCTCTGAATAACGACCGATTCGCACCCTCTCTTTTCCCTTTTGATCTACGCAGAAAAAAAAAAACAACTACGACGACGAAAAAATGGCCGACAAAAGTTTATTTCTGAGCTTCAAGTCACTTAACACACAAGAAAAAAAAAAAAATGAAATAAAAAATTAACGAAGAAATAAAATATAGAAAAGTTTGTTTTTTTTTTACCCCTCCTTTTTTCAACAAAACCCATTAAAACTTTCTGTTTAATTCGATCGCGTTGGATTCAATCATAAAGGGGATGAAGAATTTTAATTTTTTTGTTTCACTTCAATTTTTTACTGGAAAAAAAAAAATTGGGAAAATGCATTTTTAAATAAGGGTAGTTTTTTTTTTTTTTCTTATTGTTAATGTTGATGGTTTATTGGTGATTGGTAAAAGCATATGAGGATTTATTTTTACTTTATGTATGAATTGAGTGAGGTATTATATAAGTCTTGGGAATTTTAAGAAAGGAACACGTGAAAAGATCGCAGGGGTGTTTTCCACATTTAAATCTATATATATATAGTGGATTGCGCTCGTCTGCATTGGCCGTTGCACAATAATCGGGCAACGTGTCGTTTCCCGGAAACCGTTCGCTCCTTTTTTTTTTCTATCGTATTTTTTTTTCCCTTCTTCTTATTCATTTTTTTTTTTTTTTTTGACAATGCATCGGCCAGGTAACAGCCACTTTGAATACGCATAACGATCGCGCATTGTCGTCTCGTTTTTCGACACGGGAACCATCTGAGTATGTGTGTATATATTTACATGGGAGCCACCCTTATTTTTTGGGAATAAAAAAAAATCACGGAAATATGTAGAAGAATTTTTTTCTTATTGATGAAAAAAAAAAAAAATAAATATATTTATTGTTAATGGTAATGAATTTTTTTTTTTATCGTATACTGTATAATATTGCATATTTAGGGGTAGTTTTTTTTATTATTGAATGGGATTTATTTTTCAATTTGTCGTTGAAATGAGTTGGAAAAAATTTTTTTTCCACGACAAAATTTCACAATTTTTATTCTTTTATTTATTTATTTATTTATTCATAGTATTATTATTATATATTACTGAGGGTATTTAGGGGGCAATTTTGACTTATACATATATATTAATTCAAAGTGATTAGATAAAAATGAATTAGCATCAAATAAGAATTTAATTTTTACGTCTCAATTTTTATTTTTACATTTAATTATTTTCTTGTTATCATAATTATTATTATCGTCTCATTGTAAGGGTTGATAATGTACCCAGATTGTCCATGACAACGAGCTCCTATAATTATTATTAACGTCTCCTGACATCATTATATTTTTATTTATCAAAAAATAAATATTTATTCTTGCATTTTAATTATATTACTTAAAAATAAATTATTTTTTCTTATATTAGAGGGGTTGGGAATTATTACAAGTGTAGGAAACTGAATTATAACGAAGCCCTTTGGCCTAATTATGCATTTATATATATATATATATATATATATATATATATACATATAAATTCAATTTTTTAGGTGATATCAAATAACAAAATAATGAAGAAGAAAATAAGAAAAAAAATCCCTCGACCTAATTTATAAGGATTCAATCGAAAGTATTTTCACAATTATCTCCTACATTTTATTTTCTGCATTGGAAAAAAAAAGAGAAAATAGAAAATCGAAAAAAATTACAGACAATGAAAAAAGAAAGAATTTAATAAAATAAAATTATCCCGCAGTGAAAAAAAAAATTGTTCAATTAATTGTTTTTTTCCTTCCACTCAAAACTTTATTATTTCTTCTCTTGTTTTTCTTTTTTCTTTTTAATCTGTGTCGCGGCAAATTGAAACAATCTCACTCTCTCTCTGTCTGCAGCGCAAAGTAATTAAGAAAATTCTTCATTAAGATAACCTACCCTTCACCCACTGTAACATTGAGAATAAATTATAAAAATACATTTAAAAGACCGTGTTTTTTTTTTTTATATTATTTTCTCTCTTACGCTTTTATGAATGTATATATACGTACACTTTTCATCCCCCATACCGGGCGACAAAATAAATAAAAAAAAAAGCACTTTGCTACAGTGTGTCTAAAGTGAGAGATGAGTTTAATACAATTTTAATGAAAAAATAATACGAAAAATAATTAGTAAACTTTTTTTGTCCCCTATCTCCACTATCAACCACTATCTTTCTTTTATTTAAATAAATGAATAAAAATACCCAACACAGTTTATTGCTGTACACAAAATTGCTTATATAAATAAACAATCAACCCTAATAAACAAAAAAAAAAAAAATATATATATATATATATATATATATATATATATATATATATATCATCCCTATAAATTAAATAAAACTCATCACAGAGTGAAAAATAAATTTTCATATTCACACTCTTCCCACATCACCTTTTTTCAATTTAAATAAATAAATAAAATCCTCAACAACAAACAACTCTACACAAATAAATTTTGTTTAACCCCCCCCCCCCCCCCCCCCCCCCTCCACCCCACACAATATTCACAATTTAATTGAATAAAAATGTCTTTTTAAAAAATAAAAATCAACTGAACAAAACACAAAAATTTACAGAATAATAATTCAACCCACCCCCAAATTAATTATTAATAAATTGAATAAATATTATTACACAATTCTAATTATATATATATATTTATTGCAAACGGTTGTGCAAGAGGTCAAGGGTTTAACAGCTGCCAAAGATCCAGTTGTAAACCAGTAGCCAAAGTCCATTTTACTTTTCAAATAAATATATATATATATATATGTCTGTGTTAGGTGGACACATTTTTATTCTTTAGCTACCCCCTCCCTCCCTCTCTCTCTTTTTCTCTTCATGGATTATGTCCAGCCAACATCCCCTGAACAGGGGTGTGGTATAAAGCCGGACCTTCAACACAAATATAAATGTGTATATATTTCGAGGGGTGACTTCATTTACGTCATGGATGACGGTCAAGAGAGATAGTTTTTTTTTTTTGGTGTCACCCTATATTGCAAATGGCGGACGACGCCATTGTTTTTTTTTTTTTCGGTGCGATATTACCCAACAATGTCTCAACTTTTAGCGAGACTAACTCACACGACGTAAAAAAAAAAATTATATCGTGGTGAAAATTATTCACAATAAATTTTCCACAAATAAATCAATTCAACATTAAAATCAACAACAACAATAAAATAACAATAATAATTTACCCTCATCACACCCACCACCCCCAAAAAAAAGAAAAAAAAAATTAATTCCACATTTTTCTTTTCCTCATTCTTCACAAAACAGTAGCACAAACCCCACGCATCATAATGTATAAAATCCCATTTTACACTCCAATATCTTTTGCAACAATGCGCGTATTTTATTATTATTATTTTTCTCTATTTTCCCATTCTTCCATTTATTTTTTTTTTCTTCTGCTCTCTCAGCCGGAAATTACGCGAGCGCCAGTAGCCACTATTCTCACTCACTACTGTTCACTATTATATACTCAACTAAAGTATCTCTATACGTATAAGTGTTGTTCTCTCCTGTGTCATTAGATAGGTATTAAGGGTGACAGTAAGAGGTGTATTAGTGCCCCGCCGCCAACAATCCCTTCATCTTCGTGTTATATTTGTGAGTAAATTTTCACAACAGTAAAAAAAAAAAAAAAAAATAGTAAAGAATCTTATAACTCTAAAATGCTGCAAGATATATTTATTTTTTTTTTTTTTGTTATAGTGTTGAGGGTTTTGAGGGTGTTGGGGGTGGAGGGGGTGGAGGGGGGTAAAATAGTGTGTTCAGACATGCATTCGCCGACACATTCGGCATATTACAGAAAAAAAAAAAGAAAAAAGGAAATGAATACAAAAAAAAATTTTATTTTTTTTTTTCGTATTTATTTTCTTTCACTCATTTTTTTTTTTGTATTGTTCTTTTGGTTATTGGCGGTGTCGCCAAGCGTATTACTCCCTTACACTTTAATCCTTTTTAATCTTCAACTGGGGAAATGGAGCTTGTTTGTGACAAACAGATTGGAAAGAATGCTATTGTTCATTTGTCGCTACTGGATAAAAATGAGAAGAAAAAAAAAAAAAGAAGCAAGAGTGAGGGAGGGAGGTTTTTTTTTTCTCTCTCGTTTTGGTTATGCGTAACCCCAGTAGGTGTGCAAACCGCATTGAAATGTGAGAGTGATATATTGTGCGTATTAAAATGCAAAAATGACTGGAGAAATTATTTTTTTTTTTTTTTTTCGAGTTGTGAATAAAAAAAATTTTTTTTTTTCCTCAGCAAGGGAAAATTGGGAAAAATGATTTTTTTTTTTGCGTTTTTTTTTCACGTGAAAATGTAGATAATGTTGCACTGTTTAAATATATAGAGAATAATTAACTTTTCGCACATTATCATTGACAGAAAAATTATTTATAAAATGTGGGGAAAAAAAAATATATATTTATTCATTTGACAAATATTGATTGTGGGAAAGAGAATAATTTCGCATTAACAACAGATGCTGGATAGGGTGTGGATGAATCATTCTCCTTGTCGGTAACAACAACGTGCGTGTTGGAAAAAAAAAAAAATAATCAACACGCGATCACGTGAAAATAATTTGGAAAAAAAAATTGATAGGAAAATTTGGTGAGAAAATTTATATTCTTCACTCAACATATATCTCACACAATTTTTATTTTCCCCCTCATCTTCACCCATCTTACAATTTAAAAAAAGAAAAAGCCCCCACAAAGACAGTCTATTATAAATTGAGAAAAAATTTTCCTCCAATCACAGAGGGTGAGTGGGGGTGGTAAAAAAAAAAATTACTCCGGTTACTTAACCGTTCTCGTTTTACTTTTTGGAATCAGTCACACACAAGGCAAGGATTTGCAAGAAATTCAAAACCTATGACGTAACAATGGCGATCGAATATATATATATATATATATATATATATATAAGGGTGAAAACTCCCTTCCGCCCACAATGAGCGTGGGGACCCCCTATCTGGACGTTCCATCTGTATACGTATTATTATATTTATTCTTTACTTTTCTCTTCCTCATTCTTATTTTATTTTATTTCATTCTTTGATTTTTTTTTTTTTCTTTTTTTTCTTTTCCTCTTTCTTTTCTCTTCATCACTTTTTCATACGTAAAAACGGACTCACGGTCCAGTCTCTCCTACAATATTACTAGGTCTTGTTTGTCTGCACACATTTTTGGATCTCACGAAAAATAGATCGAATTTTTACATCCCTTAAAAAAACAAAGCGAGATAGAAAAAAATAATAAATAAATATGTAATGATTGTGAGAAAAAATATATATACATATTATTCTTTTTAATCGGTGAATAATTTGTGAAGATTTAAAAGTTATATTAGAAATGTAGAATTTTTTTTTTTTTTTCCAAGAAAAATTGACATGGGAGAAATTTTTTTTTTTTTTTTCCACATTCATTTCTTTGACATTTTGAAAATTGCGAATGTGGCAATTTGATATGTGGCGTGTAAATATACACAAACGAGGGATGATGAGGGGAAGGTGAAGTAATTGTTGAGTAGAGTGAAATTTGAATGGAAATATTTAAGGGGTTTGTTTATGATTTTTTTTTTCTGGTTAATTTTTTTTCTCCTCTTCTCTTTCGTCTTTTGTATGATGAAATGACTGTGAAATATTTTTTTTTTTTTTTCGCCATGTTTTTTGGGGAATTTTTACAAGGGCTGTTTAATAGTGAAAGTAAAATATAAATGTGTGGCTATACGTAATGAAGCCAAGCGAATATATATATATGTAAACTTTGAAAACTAAAATACTATACATGCATCCATGACATTGATTGCATTTGACAGCTTCCGCATGTTTTTCTTTTCTACACGCACACACAAACATTTTTATTTCTCTCGTTTTCAATTTTTTTTCCTTTTTCTCTCATTTTTTCCATTCGCTGCTCTCTATTCTCTTCTTTCTTACCTTTTTACCGGGCTATTCTCTTTCACCGGCGCCACCCGGACTTGAAAAAAGGAAAAGAAAGAAGAGAACTGAACTATAAATACAGAAATTAAAATAATCTAAATTGAAATAAATTGTTTCTATTTCAATTTAATTCTTTTCTTTTTTCTTCGCAACTTAATATATAAAATCAAATATTGCCATTACAATTTTATTTTTATATAACTGTCAATAATGTTAAACAATAATATTTAATCATCCCCTGTTTAAACCAAAAATCTCTAAAAAATTTAAACAAATATATGAAAATTGATTGAAATTAATTTTTTCATTTTTACAATTGTACAATGAATTATTTATCATTATTATTTTTCAATTTTACTGTCAGTCAGTTGTTATATATATATATAGTTGAAAATTAGAAAAATATAGGGATGATTATTGATGGTGGTTTTGCAAATTACCACCGAGCGTTTGCGTTCGTATCCCTGACTCATCGAATAGCATCTGGCGTTCGAGAGAGTGCACGGAACGTGTTACGACCGGTTGCGTGGTGTAGTCCATTTTCGAACTACTGAATATATATATATATATAGTTTATTCTGAAAGTCCTGCAGCGATCAAGCGTGCGCGAGACAATCGGTCGCATATATATATATATTTTCGAGCCATTCTAACAGCGTGAAGTTAGTAATATATATTTATTGATAATTTAAATTGGGTCATTTTATTTGTGTGCGAGTTCTGGACACAAAATTAATTCTCAAAAATTGAAAAATATTCAATTGTATGAATAATAAAATTTATTTATGTGTGGGGAAATTCTTGAAAAATTATCATTTCGTTTGGGAAATTCTCGGAAAAATAATTCCGTTGCGAAAAATTATTTTTTCGTGAAGAAAATTTCGAATAATAGTTGCTGCGTTTGGAAAATTGTCGGAAAAATTATTTTTTTGCTTGGAAAATTGTGGAAAATAATTTTTCCATCGAAGAAAATTACGAAAAATTATATTTTTTCGTTCAAAAAATTTCGAAAAAAAAATTTTTCCCACTGTAAAATAGTCGTTATATTTATTGAAATATATAGAACAGATTGTGCGTGACTGTATACAATCATAAAATTTTCTCGGTAAACGTCTGAAGCCATGAAAATTTGTAATTATAACATTTTTTGGGGTCAAAGAAGAGAGAAAACCCCATTTTATTATTCCCTTTTCTTGCCCGTTTTTCTTTTTTTTTTGTCTCCTTTCCTTCTGTAAATTCGCGTGAAAACATGCATTCAGTGAATTGTACAGAAAAATCACGCGCGCGTGGTCAACGATTTATGACTATGGATAATGGTTAGAGTGAGAGAGGAAAAAGAAAAGGGGAAAGAAAAAAAGAAAAAGAAATATAGAAGAGTGGACTACGACAGTTAGGGCTTTCATAGTATATTTGACGTCAAGTCGTCGACAACATTTATCTCTCGAGTGTCATGTCACGTGAATAACTTTCACTCTCTGTGACGCACACATTGTTATTTATATCATCTTGAAAATTCAACAGGGGGCGACACCATCAGTATCCAATATGAATGGAAAATATCTAAGCAGTATTATAATAAGTCAAAAACGCCAAACAATTCACTCAAAAATATATTTATCATCAACTTTTGCATTTCAGGATTGTGAAAATGTCAGGAAAAAAAAAAAAAAAAAATTTTTCTTCATGAATTTTCCATATAAAAATGTGGAAAATGAATGAAAATTCACTTTTATAATTTCCCAATGTGGAAAATGATGAAAATTCACGTGAAAAATTGTCAAAATTAATTTTCTCATGGAAAACCGGTCAATGGAAAATGAAACACAAATTGTTTTTATTAATTTTTCACTCGGAAAATGTGAAAATTGTTGATGAAAAATTATTTTCATCAATTTCCTCAACAACAAAAACGTCAAACTCAAAATTATTAAATAACTCTTTCAACAATACAATCAGCAAATTGTAAACTCAATTAATTTCGTCGGCAACATAAAAAGGGTTTACCACTACACACAAATCATAAATATGCTACTGAATGCCACTGTATATATATATATATATATTACAAAACGTAAAAATAAGAAAAACCTTAGATGAAATATATTTCTTCGGTGGTCGAAAGTAAACGGAACCAATTGCGACTAATGCGTAACTAACATCTAAACCAGTTGCTCGTGACGATCACCCATGCACTCTACTAACTCTTACAATAATAAAAAAAAAAGAAAGAAAATGAGAAGAAAGAAAAAAAAAACGACACTTCATAAACGTATTTAAAAGAAACGATATATCACTTCTATAAACATCTCTCTACCATTGAAATATCTACATCTTCATAAAATCCATGCGGATAAGGGTTAATATAAATTTGCATGGAAATTATTGAGCTCGAACAACCCCATTAGAAAATTCGAAAAAAAAAAAAAGATTTTTTTTTCCCCATTTCACACTCGTTCAAGTACATTATTTTCTTTTTTTATTTTTTCTTTTTTTTTTTTGTACAACTCGAAAACGTTTGGTCGCCGGCTGAACACTTTTGACTCCTTTTTTTTTTTTTTTTGCAGTATGTAGAGGGAGTGGATTTGAAAACACCAGTGGTCGGTCCTTGAAAATTTATCGCTTCCTGCACGTTCTAAAGATGCAGTGTGTTACATTGCAACCGGCAATCTCTTGTTATTTTTCTTTTTCTTCTTTACTTTTCAACTTGGCCGGATGAAAAAGACCTGACAATTTGACGCGGTGATGTATATAGTAGAAGCATGTGTGTATGGGGGAGGGGATGAATTTTTTTTAACCACTTGGGTTGAAAAATGTCGACGTGATAACGAGAAAATTGAGTAGAAAAAAAAAAACGTTCAATTTCTTATTTTGTTTTATTTTTTTTTTTTTTTTTTGTTGATTACATTTACTGGGAAATTTTTTTCTCGAGATCTTGACAACCCTTCATTTGAGAAGGGGGGTTAAGTATATGTATATATATATACGTTTATGTAGGTAATAATAAATAGCGGAAATTGAAGTGAATAGAGACGGTAGAATTTAAAATCAATTGTATGAAATTATCGAAGAATTATTTGACGTGAAAGAAAGAAAAAAAAATTTTTTAAAGAAATAAAAAATAAGGGAAATTGATCTCAAGGGATGAAAGAATGAATATATATATATATATATATTTTCTTCTGAAATTATTTGTAATAGTGTATAATTTAGTTAATTGAATTTCTATGTTGGTTTATTTATTTATTTTTTTTTCTTTAATGTTTTTCAAACAGCTGTTGACATTTTCTGATTATTTTGTGGTGCAGTTGTCGCAATGGTTTCGTATATATATAATACCATGTAGTGAAAAGGGGGCACGTGTCTATTCTATATCGTTGGAGCATCTAATTAACCCGACATATTGGATGGTTTATATAGCCTCTTTTATCGATTTTTCCAGTGACATCCGGTTGGTAGGAAAAAAAAAAGAAAAAAAAAAAACAAGCGAAGGATTGAGAATGCTGAGGAAATTTTATCGCTGGTATATATATTCAGATGGAATAAAAAATATATCTTTATTAATTTTGCGAACGGGGAAAACGTTGGAAAATGAAGAAAATATTGAGAGAAAATTATTTAAATTAATTTTCTGGTCGTGAAAATGCGGAAAATGTTGATAAAACTAGAGAAAAAAACCATTTTTAATTGGTTTTTTCATGTGAAAATAAAGAAAATATTGAGCGAAAATTATTTTAATAAATTTGTGGTCGTGAAAATGTGGAAAATGTTGATGGAAAAATAATTTTCATCCATTTTCCAATGTAAAACTGAAGAAAATATATGAAAAAAAAAAAAAAAAGAAAAATTAACCACAATCAATTTTCTCAATTTTCCCCCCAAGAAAATTCTAATAAAATAAATTCTCACTTTCCCATTTCCATATACAAAATTCTTCTTTTCTTTTCTTTTTTTCTTTTAAATATTAACATTCTCATCAGCTACTTGACTAAATTTTAATTAATGGTTATAAAAATGTCAGTATACATATAAAATATGATTAATCATTTGTGATATAACTATTGTGCTAGTAATTAACCTTTTAAAAATATTACATTATATATTATTAGAGGGTTGTGTTAGCACGCTGAGTCTTTCATCACCCTTTTATATCAAAACCCCTAACAAACACAAATATACAAACACACACAAAAAAAAAAACACCCTTGAATATTAATCGTATTCAATTAATCCTCAGCAAGTTTATAAACGTCAACACTAATGTAAAAGATAAAAAAAAAAAAATTAATTTCAATAATAACATATTTTTATTGAAATAATAAAAAAAAGAAACAAATAAAATAATTCACCCTAATTTAAAATATGAAAATAAAACATGGCCGGACATCCGGTTTATGTAAAAGTGGTGAGGAAAAAGGAAATAGAAAAGTGAAAAGTGTTCAGCAAAGAAACGAAAAGTAAAAATGAAATATTAATATTGAAATAGAGTTAAAAATATCATCAACACAACCCACACGATCTTGTTACATAATAATCATTATATTCACGTAAAATAATGTTCAACAATGTGTGTGTGTGTGTGTATGTATGTCAATATAATGTTTAGTTAGGTTGGTCCCTTCCGCGATCGTGACGATGACCATACCTTTGGGATTTACGTTCACTTCTTCTTTTTTTTTTTTCGCCTTTTTTTTTGGTTTTTTTGTTTTTAATTTCTCTCAACTATTATAATGAAGAGTATAAGAATATTAAATTTATTAGATTAATGTCATTTAACCACACCTATAAATAATTAACCAAAAAATAATAATGTAAAATTTTCACATTTATTTTGACACTGTAAACAAATTTATTTTATCTATTATTATAATTGTTTGTGATTGTGTTAAATAACTTTATAATATAATCAAATATTCACATTAAATTTATAACAATATAAAATTTTTCACTACTGGATTAAATTTAGTAAAATAATTGTAGAGAAATTTTTTACAATATTTAAACACAAATATATATTTCATAAATTATCTAACATAAATATTATTTTTTTCTTCAAGGGGGTTAAAATATACCCTCGTTTTTTTTTTTTTTTTTCTTTCATTTTTTACTTTAAATAAAGAAATATTCGTGCCACCAAACGTCCGGATAGAGTTTGTAAAATGACCGGATATGAATGAGTACAGTGTGAGGGTGGTGGATTTTGGGTATAGATATTTCACGTTTTTTTTTTCTTTTGGTTTCTTGCAGGTTCTTATAGGGTTCAACTAAAAACCACCCTGTCGACATTTATATACACATGACACCCCGTGTGAAAGTTTTATGTTGTTACGGAAAGACGGAGGTTATGTAAAAAAAAAAAAAAAAAAGTTTCGACCACTGGTCCAAATGTTTTTTTTTTCTTCCTTCCTTCCTTCCTTCCTTACTTCCTTCAACCTCTTTCCTACACTTCTAACGATCGTTTACCACTTTTACTTTCACATTATTATTCTCACGGATACACTGGAGAGACTAAAGAGAGTGACTTTGCTTTTCTTGATTTAACACACACTCTAGGTAGTGTCTGCCAGATTGTGTAAACAAAATTTATTAGCTACCACATTTACCACTGTTTAGTTTATTTTGTGCGAAACATGTGTACGCAATTTTTAGTTCCACAAGTTTCCATAAATATTTGTCTAATTGGTTTTGAAGAGAAAAAAAAACATTCTACAATGTCCTATTATTTATTTAATTTAATATCAAACATAAAAATACCAATTCTAATTTCTTAACTAAAATATTTTATCCCACATTTTAATATCCTGTAATCTAATATTTATCTATCTGATAAATTGCACATTTCCCCATTCACAAGAACATTTATTGTTTGGTCAAGAATCCCCTCCTTTCGAAAAAAAAAAAAAAAAAAAGATGATGAGAATCCGAGTCCATTTCGTAACGTAATATTTGTTAATTGTGAAATCTAATACTTGAATACTATAATATATAGTATATATAAATGTATATATATATACATATATATTTCTCAGTGATTCAACTGCTGTACATAAAAGTGTCTAGTCTACCTGCGTCATCCCCTCGCCGTGGGAAGCCAGTATGGTCCAATATAAAATCTAACCATCCACAAATACATACATAGCAGAATATAGACACACAAGCTAACATTTTCAAACATTGAAAGATTCAAATGTTTGTGGCCACGCGAAAGGACATAAACCGCTGCCGTCGCCCCTCCCACCCCCCATGTCCTTTTGCCCCTGTTACAGATCGAGTTTGATGTTAAGATAGCGCCACACCTGCCACCCTTAACGACAACTTCATTCGTGAAACCGTGAAAAGCATCTCGTCCGGATGAGATGCTTTTTACTGAAAACAGAAATAATTCTCTAAGATTTTATTAAAATTGTTAATTTGATTGTATTTATTATTTTATTTTATCAATTGTTGTTCAATATCTTGTTATTCATATCGATGCAGTATTGATTGAATTTATTTATTACTTTTTAATATAAATTAGTAATTGAAATTGTGTAAATTATATTTGAAAAAACATCTCATCCGGATGAGATGCTTTTTACTGAAAACAGAACTAATATTCTAATATTTATTAATATTATTGATTTAATTGTATTTATTATTTAATATTATCAACTTTTGCGACATCATTTCATTTATGTTGATGCAGTATCAATTGAATTTATTTATTCTCATCCCTTATGTAAACCCTACTATTCAAATTGTGAAAGAGCTGATGCGTCATATACCTGAAACTGGCCTGGGAATATTGTAAAGGGACTGGTGCAATTTTCTTAAGCAAAAAGGGGATATATGTTTGAATTTTGTCTGTATATTTGTGCTGTTCGGTTTCTGGGGATATATATATATATAATATTTTCTATGTGTGTGTGTATATATATATATATATGGAAAACCTAACAGATCGATTATTCCCCCGTTTACGGAAATTTTTGGGCATGCATCAGTAGTCTCTTTTGGTTTTTGGAGATATTGGAGTTTGGACGATCAAAATTTTGACCGTGGGAGTTATGGTGAAGAATATTCATCCCTTTTTTTTTTTTTTTTCTCCATATGTTTGACAAGGTTTAGAACCAATTCATTTGAATAGGATTCGGATCGTGGGAGTTTTGATATTATATTATATTATGTTGGTTTTTGAATGGTTCAAAAACGACGTAACTTGTTGCATAGAATTTTCGTAATTTTCCAAAGTTTGAAGGAATTATTTTTTTTTTTTTTTTTCATATTTTTTCAGTGAATTCATATTTTTCACGCAACCCTTTTCAATATGTTTTATTATTATTTTTTTTTCATTCTTTGGGTATTGAAGATGGATTTTGATGTTTGGGTAAGGGTGAATGAGTGTGTGGGAAGATAAAAATTGATTTTATTTAATAGAGATGGGTTGAACAAAAGTGTGGGAATTTTCAATTTTAAATTGATGAAATAAATTCTTTTTTTTTTTTTCTGATGTTTTTTTCCCCAGTTTGAAAAATTGTTTTGGGGGTGTTTTATTATTGGGGGTTGATATCAGCAACTATTAATTGTTTCATTCGAGAGTAGATATCAAATGTGTATGAGTAAAAATATGGAAAATTACCATTTTTTTTTTCAATGTAAAAATGAAAAAAAAAAATAAAAAAATTCCTTCAACAATACAAAAATAACTAATTGTCTCTCTACCTAAAAGATTTAATAATAATAAAGATAAATACACATATATCCATTTCACGCTTCATCATCTCCATTATTCCTTCAAAAATTACCCCAATTTAATGCTCTTAAATTTTTCACTGTATTCACAAAACTAAATACTGATAAAACGAGATAAATTTTACTCTTATATTTCTTGCACTTCAACACAGTAGTGTCCTGTTGCTTTGTGATAATTCTAAACTTTTGTTCATATCTCCAAGACAAAAAAAAAGATCACATTTATCTAAAGGAGAGTAAGTGTTGTACGCAGATTAACCCCACTTGTCTTTGAAGAAAATAATTCCGAAATAAGACAAGAAAAATAAAAGAAAAAAAAAAATACATAAGAACTGGCGCCTAAATATATATATATATATTTCCTACGATTTCAAAAGACATATCTGTAAAACATCAGACAGATTAAAAAATATTCTCGATTTTTTGATCATCTGAATATTTCTTCAATAAATTTTTGTTTTATTTTCTTTTTCTTCCCTCCCCCAAAAAAATTATTTCTAAATATTCTCCTACTATTGTTTAATATCTACAGCAACAATATTATCGATTAAAGAAGTATAGAAAAATAGAACACACTAATGTAATAAATTAAATAAATGATATAAAAATAAAATATTAAAATAAAATTGTAACACTGTCATTGGTGTACAATATTTTGTGACTTTTAACTCACACAGTGTGACAGTGGGGCGGAGAGGTTTTTGTAAAAAGAAGAAAAAAAAAAAAAGGAAACTGGAGAAAAAAAAATAAATATAAATTCCAACTCTTTAAGCTTGGCGATTCCATTGGGACATGACGACTTAAGTCTCATGAGTATTTCAACAAAGCACCATAGGCATACAACAATGACTATAGAAAAACGTCAAAGGATTATACATATATATATATATATAATCTACTGCTTCGCAATGTTAAAAATATTCATTTTTTCCATCCACATTTTTACTTCGGAAAATGACCAGCGAAATATTTTTACACTGCGGTCTTTTTTTTTTTCTGATCGTTAGTCATCTGTGAAATTTACACACACACACACACACGCACACATAAATATATGAACAATATGTCCCATATTGCCTCAAAAATACCCAAAATATTGTGACACATATTTCTACAACAAAATAACAGAAAGACACATTTTCTTATTTCTAATTCAAAACAAATGAATTAAAATAACAAACATAATAATAACAATACCCTTACATAATTAATAATAAAAAAAAACCATTCTCATAATTCCCCCACCCTAAATACCCTCTACCCCCTCTACCCCCTCAAACAATCAAAACAATTACGAAAAAAAAAAAAAAAAAAAACAAAATTCCCCAATCCTATCACCACAACCTCTCTCTTCAAACTCTTATTTCAAATTATCTATTCACAATGAAACTCAAAATAGAGCCCAAATAAATAACAATGAATAATAAAAACACAAACAAATATACAAATAAATAATCTTTCACTCTATCTGCAAACATCTCTTTTATATATATTATTCATTTCCCTATTTATTATTATTATTATTATCATAATTATTATTATACTTGAAGTAATGTATCAATAGAAATTTTAGGGAAAATTGTTCCCTCCATCTTGAGATGTAATTTAAAAATTGGGTCATTTACTTGAAAAGTTTTCAAGCAAATGACCTGAAATAACCAAATACTCGGTTCAATACATTTTGCACACTAATAACCTATCTCTATTGTATTTAAAAATAATATAAATACAAAATTTTGACCACTTCTAACTCATTATGACAAATGATTATCATATTTATTGCTGTGTTACGTTTTACATTATATGTATATATATATATATATATACCCTTTTGCCCAATTGTTTTGTTGTTGAATTTTATGAGATTCAATTGTTAAATTTTGTGAAGCAATGAATTATTATACCTGATATATATATTTTATTTATTATTGTTATTCATGATGAGTTTATTTATTCTTTTTCTTCTATTTGTGAAGAAGAAGAAGAAGAAGAAGAAGAAGAGGGGGATATATTTTATTTGTCACATTTTAAATACAATAAATCAATAAATTTATCGAAATTTTATTATTTCAATTTTCTATACCTCTATTTCACAAATCATTTGTTTATCTTTCTCGAAAGAGTTCTCAATAATACAGTGATAATAAAATAATAAAATAAACCCTTTAACAAACTTGGATATAATAACTGATAAATTTTATTGTATATCTCAAAAAAATATTCAGCTACATAGAGTAAATATGTTTCAATATATATTTTACTTAATCCCTGAGAGGTAAATACAGTTGTTAAATCCTTAAACCTGAAAATTTCTATTCAATTCTAATACTCAACATAAAAATTATAAAATAACTATTTAAACAGTATAAATTATAATTAAATACCAAACGAATATTTAGTTTTCATACAAAAATGTAAATAGAAAATTTTACATTGTATTATATTTATATATTTTAAAAGTACTTAACAACAATTGATACAATAGATGTTTTTCCACACGGAGTAATAATTATTTGGGGGGGAGGCAATACATCCCCGCAAAAATACACTTCTACTGCTTTTACACATTGACAAATAAAATTTTTGTCACCGTTTTTTTTTTTTTTTTTTTTTTCTTTCCTTTTTTTTTCCCTCTACAAAAGTGAGAGAAAAATTTATTTTTGACCTGACTTTACAAATCCACAAATGACAATTTTATTTATCTCCATTTACTTTATTTTCTCTTATTGTTTGTTTTCTTTTTCCTCTTTTTCTTGTCAACAATTAGGTTTAAATAAGTGTAGTAATAAAAGCGTGTATACAGTTGAGAGAAAAAAAAAAAAAAAAAAAAAAAAAATTAGAAATGATTTTAAACCAGTGACTTTTTGGCTGTGAAAGTTGACTTGAAAAAAACAAAAAAAAAAATATATTTCCACAATTTATTTTACATAATTAATTTACTTTTGTATTTAATTAAATATATATCCAGATGATAAATAAATATATATACATATATATATATATTTATTTATTTAATATATATATTTATAATTGTTGTAAAATGAGATTGGATGATAAATAAATGTGATTTAATATTGTGTGAGTTGAAGTGGGTAAATAAGTAAATATTATGCAGTCGCAATATTATTTTATTTTTGATGGGGTTCTCTTGGTATATATATATATATATATTTATTTATATATTGGATAACTAACAGACAGATAACGTCATCCACGTGTCCTTAACTTATATTAATATATATTTATTTGTATCGTTTCACTTCTCTTTATTCTCACACTTTCTCTATCATATATTTGATTAGTGATTTGCGTCACAGAATATATATATATATATATATATATCTAAATAGAAAATACAATTTTTATCTACTGATTATCGATGTATAAGTTGTGGAGTGGGAAAAAAAAAAACATTCTTTTCCCTAATCACATTTTTGTGAAATGTTTGTTGAGATTAAAAGACCCAAAAAAATAAAAAATAAAATAAAATAAAAATAATCAACCACAACACATTAATTATTAAATAACAATATTTATAAATTACCAATAAACAAAAAGACTGTATTATAACAAACAGTAAATAGAATAATTAAATACTGTGAATTAATAAATAGAAATTGAAAAAATAAACAAATTTCTTTTTTCCCATAAATAAATTATTATTTAATAATTGTTAATTAATTTATATAAACTGTTTATATTGTTGTTCATCATCAGTAAATAAACAACACAACGGTTCTATAATAAAACAAATAACAACAACAACAACAACAATAATAATAATAATAATAATAATAATAATAATAATAATAAAAAATGTGAAAACCGAAAAGAACAAAAATATATCTGCAACATCTAAAGAATTTTAAAATACCCCAACAAGGTTGCATTTTCTCTTAAAAATATTGTCACCCAACAATAATTCATCCTCAAGGTAATGTCCAAGGAAAAAAAAAAAAAAATCAACCTCGTTTAAATAAACCATGAAAATTTGGAGCAATTTCAACTTTTGTTTCCATTCTATTCTATATATTTTTCACAGTTAAAAAAAAAATTTCACTCTCACCATATCTTATTTTTTTTCTTTGCCCCTCTACACATCTATATATATATATCCACATTCATCCCCGTATAATTCTCGTCACAGTGTGATTTTAAAAAACCTACAGATTTTTAAAATTTACAAATTTTTACACCGAGAGGTGGCGCAAAAGAAAAAAGAAATGGAGAAACTTAAATAGAAATAAATTAATTTTCTCAATGACAATCTCGCCAATTATTTCTTCTATTCATTATCATTTATTATATCAAACTATATATATAAATAAATAAATATATATATATATATTAATAATAATAATAATATATATTAAGCTGTGTTTGTTGGATGATAATGTAACATCAGAAACACGCGAGTGTATAAGCGAGTGCGTGAACGAGTGGGCACGCGTGTTGTTGACAGGTTTATATGACACTTTGAAGAACATTGTTTGTGTCCTGACGTAATAATAATAATAATAATAATAATACAAACTCTATATATATATGTATATGTAAATATAAAAATAGTAAGAAAATTAAATATAACGTTGGGTGAATGTATTAAAAAAAAAGAAAGAAATATAGATACATATAAATGATAAATTTTTGATAATTTTGATACAGAGAGAGAGAGAGAGAGAGAGAGAGAAGAAAAAAAAAATTTTCTGGTATATTTCAATTATTTAAAAGTGAAAAAAAAAAAACTTTGACGAATTTTTTTTCTTTTTTTTGTTTTTAGTTTGTTTGTATGGATGTTGATAATTAATAATTGTTATTGAACACTTGGAGGGGTTGTGAAATGGAGTATTTTAATGTTCCTCGGTGAAGGTTGTGATGGTGTGAAAAAAGAAAAAAAATAAAAAAATTATTTTTTATCCATTTTTTCGTTTGCGAACTTGAAAAGGGTGACTTTATTTTTTTTCTTTTTACGATGTCGTAACGAGTATAATATTCCATTTTTCACCACCATAATCATAAAAAATACATCATACACTCTCTCATTCTTGTGAATTATTATTATTACTTATTTTTTTTCTTCCTCTTCAACACTATTAAATGCAAATAAAATATAGAGAAATACTAAAATGGAAGAGAGGTTTGAGAGAAGCAGAAAAAAAAAAAATAAATAATATTTCCACATCACTTTTTTTTTCTCGTGACATCTGAAAATCATATTTACGTCATAAATAAAAAAGGAAAAAGAAATGTCAGTTTAAAAAATAATAAAATAAAAGAGAGTGAAAATGAACGAAAAAAAAAAAAAAATTGACTTCAATAGTTAACATCTTTTCTCGACTTTAACTTATATATATATATATATATATTAGGGGCAATTGCCCGCTCTAAATAACTTTCTTCATAACAATATTGCATTGTGTATAAAATATTTTTTGTTTATTTCCAACTCAGGAAAAATCCTGAAATACGTTAAAAATATAAAATTGAAATAAAATAGCCAAAATATATATATTATTTTATTATTTTATTGTGCTCTCCCTGATATTTAGAACATTGAGAACACTACTTTGACCTAACGGTTAAATATTTTACAACACTTGTTATAAAAATCTATTCAGTCACACTGTGTCGTAAATTAAGATCACGAACGGAAAAATAAATAACGAAAAAAAAAAAAAATTTTATTAAACAATATATTCGATAGAAAGAATTTAGGTAAATCCACTAGAAAATAGCAAAGATCCTTTTTTTTTTTTTTTTTTTTTTCATAAATACACATAAATACACTTCTTCAACCATCATTTCTTCCTTCCACCACTCTTTTAACATCCACACAATGCCCTGTGCAGTTATGATTGTCATGTTTTGTCAACTCTGTAACTCACCGACAAAGAAAAAAAAAAAATATATATATAAAATGAAAGAATTCACATAGAAAATAATCTGAAAATAACTTTTAAAATATATATATTTATATATATATATATATATAAGTAAAATAAGGAAAATGAAAAGAATAATAGAAAAGAGGTATCTTTTTCTTTATATTATATATAAATAATAATATAAACAGTATATAGAATATATATATATTTGAAAGTTATTGTTGTTGTTGTTGTTGTGTGGTTTAAACATGGACAAAAGTCCCCGGAAGTTTTGCTTGGTTATGTTTATGTATACACGATGATTCGATACGTTCTTTTGCAACAACGATACACAATCCTATTTACATTCCTCTTTCAAGGTGAAATTCAATCATCCGTGTATAAATATATGTGAATATATATATATATATATATGTATGTGTGTATGTTAGTTATTTTATTTTATTTTATTCACTTCTTTTCATGCTTGAACATGAAAACTTTACGGTTTATATTTATTTACTTCTCTTCACAATGCAATGTACAAAAATAATATATAGATAAATATATTATTGTATTATTTTTAATTATAAATAATGTGATTAGGATTTAATTAATAATTTATTACAATTAAATAAAGATCCTTGAATATATAATATTGAGAAAAATAATATTTCATATTGTGAATTTTAAAAATTATTGAGAACAAAAATAAAATTTTTCAACTTTAATTTTTATATTTTTTCTCTGTATTTATTTGTTAATTAAATATTTATATCAATCAAATTTATGAAATATTGTTCACATTATTAATTAATAAATAAAGATCATTTTTTAATATAAATATAACAAATTAATATATATATTTTTAAAATCCACGTTTGTGCGAAAATATGAAAAAAAAATAAATAAATACACATCATTGTTCAGAGTCATTATTATTTTCGCACCCCATTTATGCAATCGCCCCCTTAACACATCACACCCCTTAGTTGACCATAATATATATATATATATATATATATATACATTTACTGACAGAAATATAAAAAAAAATAAGAAAAGAAAAACCACAATTCAGCAATTATTGCTATATGCGATCGCGTGACTATGATAAATCTATGAAGAAACGCACGAAATGTGTAGGATACTTGATGTAATAAAATAGGGGATGATGGCGGTTGAAATAATTATTTGAAAGTAGGTAAAGAAAGAAAAAATATAAAAGAATTGGTAGTAGTAGTAATAATATTGTAATTGTGGCAACATATGGATGGCGAAAGTGAAAAAAAAATTTGAGCAAAAATGGATAAAAGAAAAAAAAAGAATTTTTCTTTTTCTTTTTATTTAATTTTTTTCACGAAATTTTTAAATTACTGATGATGAAGGGAAGATTGTGCGTCCTTGTTTGAATTTAAATACAATATATTCACTGTCTTATTTACATATATATGTTAGAAAATAAAAAAGAGAAGAATAATGTTGAAAACACGAAAATAAAATTTTCACTAAATCTCATCCCCAAAAACCAATACCCCCCCCCCCCCCCCCCCACAATTTAATAAAGCAAAAACAAACCGAAAAAAAAATTCATCATATCAAAGAAAAAAAAATTAGCCAATTCTCATTTTCTAAAGAAAAAAAAAAAAATTAATTAATTCTCAAAATGAAGGATTAACCCCCCCAATGACGTAATAAAGATTTCTCACATTTCTTTAACATATAATACATGGCGCCATGTATTTATAAGCGTGCTGAACACGAGCTACTACGTCGGATCATTTCTATCTTGTTTTCTCTTCTTTTATTTTTTTTTTCATTCTGTTATTTTATATATATATATATATATATATATATATATATATTCTCTCTTTATCCTCTTGGTTTTTTACAAGCACACACACACATCATTCCCTCCTTACCTATTTTCTTTCTTGACTGCCGACAACCGCCCCTCGTTTTATCTAGTTGTATTTTTTTTCCTTTCTTTCTTTTCTTATTTTCTCATTTTTTTTTTTTTTTTCTTCTCCTTCTTTTTGCTCAGTTCTTTTCTTTCGTTTTTCTTCGGCCCTTTTAGATATGTGTAGTCACCTTATATACTAGTAACACACTTCAGACGCATTCCACCATGATGTTTAGGCAATATCTTACACCAAAGATTATACACACACGATGGTGGAAGTGAGGTAAAGTAAGAACAAAAAAAAATAAAAGGGAAAGAATTCACCATTTATTATGTCATGAAAAAGAATGGAATTATTGTTTGGGAGATAAGGGAAGAAGTGTGATATTTTTTTTTTTTTTTTTTTACCATTTGCTATTTATTTAGTTGAGTAGATATATATATATATATATATATATATATATTGTAGTGATGTTAGTGACAGTGTTTTATTATGTTTTAGTGTCTTAATATTTATTATTATTACTTAATTACATTTTATTTTTGCGAATCGGTACAAAGTGGTGATTTAGATATTTATTTAAATACGTTCTGAGAGGGTTGTAAATTGATATTTAAGAGGGATGAATGAATTGAGTTGGTTGGAGAGAGGGTGAAGAGTGGCAAATGTATGAAATGAAAATTGTTTTTTGTATAATTATTAATTATATAATTTATTTTGTATTAATTGATGAGTGTGGTGAATTTTGATGATTTAGTTTAAATGAGATATTTGTTTAAATACGTTCTGAGAGGGTTGTAAATTAATATTTATAATTAATTAACAAACTGGGATTGTTAAAAATACTCTAAAGAATGTAAATATCAATAAAAAATATCAATCAAAATATCAATTAAATCATAAAAGTTCAAAGACATTGATAAAATAAATTCTCATTATTTCTCAACAATCTATTTCACCCACAACCAACAAATGATATCCTTCTCTCTGTAACACACTCCAATAATATATTTATTAATCCCCACAGTGACACACCACAGATGCATTCGATTTTCAAAAAAAAAAAAAACAACGACAAATTACCAACAATAACAATAAAATACAACGAAAAATAATAAAACGCACGTCAACTAAATCCACCAAGCAACTAAAATAATAATACAAAAATATATCATCTCAAAAAAAAAAAAAAAAAAACCATATATATATATATATATATGAAGTTAGAAGAAAATTTTTCAAGGACTCGAGAATGGATAAAAAAAAACGAATTTTTTTTGTTGAAACAAAAATCGACGCGCGTGCCGCTAGCTACTAAAAATATATACTCGAACGCCCACATGAAGAGCTCAACCACGCCCGCTATAAAATGGGGCCCCAAGTGTGTCTGTCCCCCTCTTTCATTCTCCCCCTCTCCCTCCCTCCCCCTTTATTTTCATTCTTTCCGCACACAAAACTCCCGGCCGATTATTCTATAATGTTACATCGCGTAGGCCTTCATCTCAAACGATTTTTTGGTTATTTTTTCCACCTTTACCTCTTCATTTTTTCTTTTTTGTTCTCCATTCTATTTTTATCTTACAATAATGTATGGGTGCACACCGCAGGCTAATTCCAATAATTAGAAACTTTTTCGGACGTCATCACTGTAAAAGAGACAAAACGCTGCAGGCACAGACTTGAATTAATTACCGTTGGATATTCAGTTATAAAATATACTGAAAGTGTGCTTCTGTTTTATTTTGTTTCTTTTCATACAGTTTGTATTTGTATTTGTATTTTATTTCTATTATATTTTTGGATTATTTAGTGGGGATTAATTCTATGGATATTTATAGCCAGAATTATTACAGTATGATTTTACTCACAACTAATAAGTATCAAGAATAAATTTTCCATTTTTCAACTTTCTATTTTCACATTATTCTCATCTCTACCGCATATCCAGATATTTTTATCCACTACAAACACTCGCAGTGGCACCCCCTACAATTTTTTTTTCATTTCAATTTTTTGTCTCCATTTAAAAAAAAAACGGGGAAAAAAAAATCCCCAAAGAAGAAAAAAAACGATAGAGTATTTTCATCCCGAGGAAAAAAAAAAAAAAATTCGAATTCGTTACGCATTTGGGGCTCGATTTTTCTCCTAAAATTTGGAATACTCCGGATATATATATATATATATTTAAGTAGGGATGAAGAGAGGGGGGATGCGGTTTTCGAAAGTGAAACATTGGAAAGTGGAGAAGGGTGAGGAGACATCTGCGTATCGACGAAGTAGAGAAACTGGAACATAGAACACGCTTCTAACAATTTTTTTTTTTTTTCTCCTACATTTTTATGAAAAACTGTAAATTTGTACGGTGAATAAGAAGGGGGTTTAAAAAAAAAAAAAAATAATATAAAATGGGGCCACGCGCGAGCACACTCTTCACGTCGATGTCGTGCAAGGGACTAAAGGGGGTAGTAATGTAAAAGAATAAAGAGTAGAGGGAAAAAAAAAATTTTTTAGAAAGGGCTGGAAATAGAGAACTCTTTGATGGCCACACGAATGCGTTTATATGGGTTAAAAAAGGGGAGAAAGATTTTTGTACTTTGTACTCCTATTTTTGTTTCCTTTTTACATCCTTTCTTCCTTTTTACAATTTTTGAGAGAGCAAAATTCGTTGATTTACAGTTTCACGCTCGCATTTCCGAATTGGGGATAAGAGAGAAACTTTATTATATAAATCTGCTTGAATGACAAAAAAAAAGTAAATTAGTTTTTTTGTCAATATAACCGAATTTTCATAGGGTTGAAATGAATTTTTATTTTTCTTTCTTTTCATCAAATGATATTATTCCAACGGTTAATTTTCATTTACTGTTTCCACCCTTTGTTTTTATCATTAAAAATGTGCAGTAATTATTAAACGATAATCAGACACATGAACATACTTGTTAATCACAACTCATTTAAACACATAGCTATATATATATATATATATGTTTTTTGTGCACCAAATTCTTCCCTACATTTTCATATATATATATATTTATCTACACTTAAAACCAACAGCATGGCCGGAATTTCCATTAGAAAAAAAAAAGTAATTACCGAAAGAAAAAAGTACGTTACGCAAACAAGTTTCGACACGTACGTCCATAATCTCTCAATACGATTATTATCACAGTCAATTGACTAAAAATAATGTATATAAAATGTACGTGTAATTACTTTCTTCCTGTGTGTCACCATAAGTAAAAAATAATAATAATAATAATAATAATAATAATGAAATGCAGCAATTTGAAAATTTTATCGAAGAATATAAACGCGTTGATCGTCTACGGATGCTCGATTGAGGCTATTTCAAATAATCGCGTGAGTCTCTTTAATACGACACTCATGTACTCGGACATTATACTTTCAGTGTAATGGTCCACAAGATGGGACACACACACACACACACCCATATAAAACCGACAAAAAAAAAAAATATAAGAACTGGTGGTGAGTTCACAACCGATCGTTAATGTTCTTTGGCATTAAATCTCGTGACGAGTTTGCTGGTTGCATTTGCTGCTGCCTTCGTAGACCAAAGAAGTAAGAGAGAGAGAAAAAGAAAAAAAAATCACCAATGATCACACCTTCTTTTTCACCTCTCCTTTATCACCTCTCACTTTATTTTCATTGCACACTTGCGATAGAAGTAAAAAGAAAATAGAAACGAGTGAATAAAAATTAACCATCAAAATTATTTTATCGTTTGAAGTGAAAAAAAAAGAAGAAAGAAATAGAAAGCAATAAAAATTCGGTTGTGATTCAACGGAAACAAAAATATATATTCTTGCAGGTTTATTCATGTTTCTTTCAGATGCAACACATATATATATATATATATATATTTCACTCGTCGTTACATCATTCTCTTTCTTTCTCTATGGTGGGTCGTGCTCGTACATCAACAATATAACGGACATGTTAACCTGCGTCAGCTGATGTATGCCTAGTGAATTTAAATCAGCCCATGGAGGTGTCAACTTCTCCACACCCCCAAACGTGGTGGATTCATTAAGGTGGTATAACCACACGTCGGTTATTCACACCTATATATCTCATTGGGGCTGATGTGTCCAAAGAATAACGACACGACAGACTATGCGACGTGTGGGTCGTGAGTTTTGAGTTACGATTTTACTTTTTTATTTATTTCTTCTTCTCACACTTTTACTTAAATTTTTTTTCTCTTCTATTTTAATTTATTCACAATATCCACCGGACACATATAAAATATTATCTACAGGAAGTATCACTAAAATACTCATAAAGAATATTTTTAAATATTTAAAAATTTATTTGAAATATTGTGAAAAAAAATTTTTTTTTTTTTTTTTTTACATTATTATTCGTGCGCAGCTGCGCGCCATTTTGTAATTGACACTGACGTATATATTGCACTGTGTGGTTTTAACCCGTTACGCAACCCTATCCCACCCTATCATTCTCTTTTATTTCTCTCTTTTCTTTTTTTTTTTGTGTGTGTGTTATTCAGGGCGGAGCAGATTAACCAACTCGACTTTCACCCCTTTCAATGTGTGTCAGTATATACAAACGAAAGGATGTAATTCGTGTTCGCTGTCACAACACAACCCATTCGGGCGTCAATCTCAAATGAAAAGTGAAACGCCGTCTCATTGGCTGAAATTATACCGACCCTATTCAACTATTATAAATGACAAATCAAAATAAAATATATACATATGCTTGTAATAATGATGAAATGAATATTAATAAATTAAATATCAATTTACTGAATTATTAATTGAACAATTGTCAACATTATTATTAATCTACAATAATTGAATAAAAAATTATTTTTACTTCTGAAATATTCTTTGCACTCTGTAAGAAATACTGGGCATTTATTTTTTGTTTCTTATTTCCAAGTGTATAAATTTATTGTAAAAGTTCGTCACATTTTTAACGGTCAAATTCACCCAGACATGTCCGCACATTAATGTAACTGAAATGGCGATATAAAAGTTAGAATTGTCCAATATATACATAAGCTGAGGGTTATGTCATCCAAACGATGGCGCATCATGAGAGAGGGGTTGAAGGGGTCAAGAGGGTTTTTGCCAGCTGGCACAGTGGACGGTTTTTGTTAGTGATGGACCCCCCTTGTGCATATGTATATTCAACAAATGAAAGAATAAAATGGAGAATTTCCTACGTTACGTTATTTATATATGTAAGGGAAAAGAAGAGTGTGAGAGAGTGTGGGGGAGAGAGTGGGAGAGAGAGAGAGTGAGAATGGTGATGTAAAGACAGAAAATCAAAAACCCAAAAGGCTCGAGCACAATTTTATTTTGTATTTTTGTGTGTCAATGCGCAAGAGTAGGGGGGGGGGGGGGGGGGGCGAACGAGTACGTGGAATGGCCGGGTGCGTGTCCAGTCCTGCCGCCATCGTCATTGTCCAATCCAATGATGCAAGAACGGAGAATAAATAATGGAAGGGAAGGAAGAGAAGAAAAAAAAATATGTTGGATAAGGTCAAACATCCCTTGCGCAATGAATGCGAGGGTTAATTCGAATTTATGTGAGAAAATGGTGATTTTTTTTTTTTTTTTTTGGGGGGGAAAAATAATTTTGAAAATGTATGGAAAAATTGAGAATTGGGAAAAATTTTTTTTTTTGTGGAGAAAATGATAATGAAAAGTGTTTTATATTGGAAAAATGAATTTGGAAATTAATTTTTTCAACAAGAATATGATTTAAAAATTATTTTTTATCACGAAAATGAATTTTTGTACACGGAGAGAAAAAAGTAGTAATTTTTCCTTCGCCAGCCACATGAATTTTTACTATGGTCTATAGTAACGGTGGACTAACCTCAAACTATTTCACTTTTTACTATGGTCTTAAGTCAAAAATTAGAGGAACTTTACTACAGCGCCATCTGAGAACTTACTGACATCTTGTCTAAATTTTACTATGGTACTAAGTAAATAATGCTACAGACTATCGTAAACATTAATTGTCATTATAGTGATTTTTATTTGCAAATATACACACACGAATACGCGCACGCGTATTTTCATACACGTGCGCGTTGACACACATTTGTTTGCACTAACTTAATGGTTAATTATACGCATAAATCGACATCAATGCCCAATAGAATATTATGCGTTCAAACGATGAACGTTAACCTCAAAAACAAAGAAAAATTAAAACACTTTTCATTCATCATTTTATATCACCGCACAATTCACATACACGTCACGCAACCAACATGCAGATGAATTTTTATTTGTAAAGCGCTCAATCCGAGTTAGTTTCTTATGCATAAATAATTTTAATAACTTACCGTTGAAATTCAGTTGACACACGGCTCGGATGTTTTGTTTTCGCGCTATGAACACAACGCCGCTCTGACGCTACGCATCGGGAAGCTAAACAAAAGAATAGCGCACCATGAACAAGTAACAGATATGTTTAAAGGCTATATCGATTGCGCACAACGCGAAACGCGTGATTGTCAATAGATAGACTGTAAATTAATTTTCGTATCTTTTATGAAAAAATATAATTTACATTATAAGTCATTTTTATTTTGTTACTATAAAAACAAATATTAACGAAACTATTGGATAATAGTGAAATATGATCTGTACCATACGTAATTTTTACTTTGTTACCATAGTAAAAATTTGACAGCAAATTATAGTAATGTCACTTTTAAAAATTACTATGGGACATTGCAAATATTGGTTGAGACTATAGTACATTTTAATATGACTATAGCAATTTCTGTCATAATGTGAATGTTGTCCACCGATGCTATAGTAAGCAACCATAGTAATTTTTACTTCGATTTTCTCTCCGTGTATAACAAGTGAATTTGCAATTTTTTTTATCGTCACACTACACCCTTTACGTGCAATTGAAAGGGTATATTTCATCTATGATATACCTGACTGTGCCACGCGGCCGGCACGCTCGCCTCATCTTCATTTTTTTTTCATTCCCTGTTTTTTTTTGTTATTTCATTTTTCTCCACCTTTTTTATTTCACGAATTTTTTTATTCAGGTATACGAAACACGCGACCACCATACGTGGGTATATGTTATACTTAGGTAGGTACTTTATAGTTGTATGATAGATCACATGTACCGAAGCTATTCAATATCTAATAATAACCCTTCGGGGACTTATTTCACCCTATTTTATTTATTTTTCTATTTGTCGATTTTTTTCTCTTTCACCTCCAGTTCCTTTTCATTTTTTATGGTTTATGTACTTATTACTCCTTTACCTCTTTTTTCGACCCTTGACTCTGTTCAAATACCTGGGGATACAATAAAGTACACCCCTTTAATTCACCCCAATATTTATTTATTATTTTCCTCAGCATTGAAATAAATTATTTTTCAATCTAATAATGATTTTTTTTATTTTTTTTTCCAATCAATATTATGGCTAAACCATCACTCGTAAGTATTGATATATATAAATGAAATTGTAGGGGAGAGTCTGGCGCACAAAAAACATATATATTTCAATATCTTAGAAATTTTCTACAAAGAGTTATCGTCAACATAAATCATCACGTAAAATCATCAATAATCACACACCCAAAAATTTTTACCTTCTTCACTAACTAATATCTATATTAACCATTCTCCGTTTCTCAAAATATAAATATGAGTAATATATATTTATATGAAAGAACAATAAAAGAATTAATAAACACAATGGAATAAAAAATAAAGGGGTATATAAATAGCCGAGGATCAATAGAGCAAATTGATAGTACAACGCCCACAACCATAAAACATCCCTCAGCTTGCACGCGATATATAAATTCAATACGTTATTAAATGGGTGGAAAATTATAGAATCCAAAACGTGTCCGAACATGCAAAGTGTATTATTAACGGTATTAAATAATTCAAGACAGTTGATCGTTGCATTTAGTTTCAACTCCCACGACGAGTAAATATAAATATTTTAATCGTTAATAAATATCTCTCTTATGATTTCACCAAATACATCAATAAATATATATATATATATGTTGGTAATACACCTGTGATGAGTTACCCTTTTTTAATATACCCCTATGCTTTACCCCCTTCAACGTATGGTGTTCAGACATGACAAAACGTGACGTGTTCATGTGGAAAAAGAAAAAAAAAAGAATTATTAAAATGCCACCTGTTTTATTTCAGGGACAGACCAATTTTTTTTTTTTTTTTCTTCAGGTCATGGGTTAAGGGTTAAGGGTTGATTGTGTAAAAGGCCTGAAAATAGTTTCTATTTATAGGTATACATAGATATTTTACCTAACCCCTTCAATCCCTTTTTAAAATTTATCCCACTTGCACACGAGACCAGGTAGATATTTTTTTTTTCTTCCGTTACCTTTTTTTTTTTTTTTTGTCGGGTTTCATGTAAGGATAAATAACCCTTTTAGGTTATTGTAACTGTTATTATGTCACGTACATATGGGGGATGTGGGGATGTAAAAGGGTATAGATGTATTGGGAGGGTCGGTGGTGAAAAAAAAAAAAAAAATATATATATATATATGAAAGTGTTAGAGAAACAGGTTGGGATGAAAACTCTTTTCACGCTGGGTGGCCTTTTAAAAGGGTTTTGGGGATTTTATTCTCGGGTATTGTGGTGGCAATGGTGGTGAACAAAAAAAAAATAGAATGGAATTCCACAGTGGTGAAATTGTGAAATAGAGAACTTTTAATTTAATTTTTGTCATTAATTTTATAATAATAGTCGATAGAATTTATTATCTTTGCTCTTTATTTTTTTTTTTTCTTTAAATATTGTTGATGATATTATTGTTGTTGAGAGTATAGTTGATAATTCAGGTTATTTATTCATTATAAATTATAACAACCGTTAAAAAAAAACACATTTAAATAAATATTTAGTTTTTCACAATGTTGAAAGGGGGGGAAAAAAAAAAGGCAAAAACAAATGAAAACCGTTGTAAATTACTCTTTTTATTTTTTTTTCTAATTCTACCTCAACTGAAAAATGTGATGAAAAATGATTTTGGCATTGTCATCACCACTCGTCAAAAGAAAAGTTAAAAGAAAAAAAAAAAAGAAAAAAAAAGAAAATGATCTATCTTCCAAAGAGTTGGATGAGTTGAGACAAAAATTTTTCCAACGTCTTGAGATAATTATAAATGTGTATATTTATTTTTAGGATTTGTGAGCGGGAACACAAACCGCTACGCCATAATTACAAGAATGCCGGTGTATATTATTTTTTTTTTCTCTTTGAAGAAGACCACACATAACCGGATGTGGCCAATTTGAAACAAAAGGGATGAAATGGTCGGCGCAATAATGGGCGGATTAAAGCTGAGGGGTTAAATGAGTATATGGCATATAGTCGACACACTGCAAATTATATGAGCACTATTTTATAATTTGACGATTCAAAGTGATTATTTATTTCTTCTTCAATCCCTCAACTACCACAATTCACCACTCAACTCACCCCCCCAGAGGGTTAAAACAGCCCTTGATGGTGCACAAAAAAAAAAAAAAAATTCTTCACATTTATAAATAATTTAGAATGTTAAAAAAAAAAGAGAAGAAGAAGAAGAAGCAGAAAATTTTTTTCAAAAACGAAAAAAAAAAAAAAATTTTTATACTAGTCCAACAATTTTTTTTTTCTTACTACCCACGCGTTCAGGGGGTGGTTTCAGACACATAATAACGTTACAGTACCGTGAATCCTCTCAGCTAAGAGCCAATTACCGCATAGCCAATAAAATACTCTTGTGCATCGTCTCGAAAAAACAAAAAAAAAAAATAAAACAGAAAAAAGCTAAATAAAGAGTAAATAAAAAAAAAAAGCCACACAAGTGATCGACAAATTTATATCTAAGGGTATATAATCGCATTCATGAAGCAGTCTAACATTCACCATTGGCTCTAAAGAAACAATGACCTCAAATAAAATTGATGATTTTCCTTCCAGTGAAAGAGATAATAAAAAAAAAATAAAATCGCACCACAGAAGCACTAGAACAGAATATTACAAACAGATAAATGAATTTTTTCCTGATCCTCCCTTTTGGAATAAGCGTGAAAATTTTAATGAACAGAACGATACAAAATTTATCGAAAATATTCTGTTCTGCTGTTCTTTCTTTTTTTTTTCATTTCGAATAACAATTAATCACTTTGAAGATGGATATATATATTTTTTTTTTTTCTCGGAAAAGTGAATACATATATATGTGTAGAATGGAAATTCCGTAAAATTAGCCAACACCAAACCCTCTCAAATGAACAAAAAAAAAAAAAAATCCTTCTAACCATTAACGCCTCTGCGGCGTGATGATGCAAGAATATTTATACGTGCGAACAATAATAAAATGTAATAATAAATAACTCCCTCATGTACGCGCGCGCGCGCGCGCCTTCTGCTCACAGTGGGACGTCAATGAACGTCAAGAGAACAAAAAAGAAAGAATAATAATATAGAATTGAAAAGAAAGAAGTTGAAATAAGTCGAGATGTTAATGTTTCAAAAAGCGCGAATAATCGATAATAATTCTTTCTCCTCTTCCTCTTTGATGCTTCGTGTTAATTATTTTCCAATCAATTATATACACCCGAAATTTCAATTTCAATCATTGGAATCATTCATTTTCAACTTCTTCAATCCAATTGCCATTTGAAAAATATATCATTAATGTTATCCAACAATTTTAAATCGTTATTCCATTCACAATAAAACGTGTTGAAACAAGTTTCAACAAGTTCATACATCTACATACATACATGTATTTAAAATAATTTCCAGCAACACAATTTTTATAATTAAAAAATTAATCCCAATTGCCATTTGAAATATATCATTAATGTTTTCCAACAATTTTAAATAGTTATTCCATCCACAATAAAACGTGTTGAAACAAGTTCCAACAAGTTTATCCATCCACACACACACATATATATATATATATATATACATATTAAATGTATATATAAAAACTTGTGCGGTTGTTGAATTCCCTAGGCACTTTATATCTCTCATGTGCGAAAGAAACAAAAGTTGCGACCAACCATCAGAGGTCCAAAGGTCGTACGACCTATCGATCTTATATATATCTACCCCTACACCAAGTTCTTCACGATAGATATATGGTGGATTTTCACATGTAGCCAATGGGATAGAGTGAAATGAGAAATGTAGAAAGAAAAAAAAAAGCAAAGAAGTGTGGGACGAAAAAAAAAAAAACAAAAAACAACCACCAACGAATGAAGAAGACAAAGAGATGAGATTCCGCTTGGGGAATAATGCACTCACCCTCGGTGATACACCTTGATCCCAAAAGATATCCACCAAGACCCACTCTCACTCTCATGGTTTAGATGAGACAAAACTTGTCGTCGTAGTTGTCCCAAAGAAGAAAAAAAATAGTGCCAAAAGAAATCGACGAAAAAAAAAAAACAAAAAACAAAAAACAAATGAATAAATAAATAAATAAAAAGTAGAAACAAATAAAAAATAGAGAAAAACAATGGGGACAATTTTTTATTTTTCCTTTCAACACACTTATATTTCTTTAAACAACGAAGTTACTTAAAAATACATCTCACTGCCTCTTCATCCCTTACGCGACCACCCTCTTCTTCTCAATATTTTGAGGGGATGAAATAAAAAAATATATTAACAATAAATAAACATAAATTCTCCAATTTTCAATTTCTACCAAACCAACAACTACCCTCAAATCACACCCCCACACCCTTCAAAAATCATCCCTTATCCGCCAAAAAATAAAAAATCATTCCCAATACATCACAGAAAGGAAAAAAAAAAAAACAACCCCTAAAACAAAAATCGCCATTTCCTAAAACAAGAAATAAAATATCTTTACTCCTATTTTCACGCCCCCACCACTCCTGTACACACACACACATTATACCACCACTCAACTGTCTTCATAAACAACGGATGGTGGAAAATAATTAATTATATCCCCAAAAAAAAAAAAAAAAAAAAAAAAAATCCCAGAAACCATAACATCAAAAAATGTCTTTTTCTCCCAAAGCTCATCTATCTTTTGCCACACACACCCTTCTCACCCTTCAACTAAGAACAAAAAAAAATACATATATATATATAATGATAATAACTATATATCGCAACCCCAAAAACGGGGTTTCGCACCCCTATACATGTCCAACCCCCTGGTGTATGTCCAGTAGAGGGTTGGTCGAGCTGATATGCAATAAGCAACTGACCAATAAGCTATGGCCTCAACTCACCACATGAAAAATTCGATCGATAATAAAGCCGCCCTCTTTCACAAACCCCCTTTATACCCCTTGCAACCCCCCCAATCATCCCTTGATGCAACGACTTTCACCCCTAACGATTTTTGCAGAAAATTGTTGGGAATAATATACAGTATCGTTTGCAGTTCAAAAGACGAAAGTTCACAGACCGATTTATTTATATATGTATTATATATTGAATTTTTTTTCCACCCCCTAACCCCCACCCCCCTCTTAATGTCACAACCCCTTACATCATTCTACCCTCAATGATGGGATACGACGGTAATGGCTCTCTTGAAGAGATCGATTTTTCCTGGACTGTAGAATATATATTTACTTCGGTTGCTTTCATTTCTCCTTTGTCTTTGTTTATAAATTTATATATATATATATATATATGAATGGTGGATGGAGAGGGTAGTAATTATATATATATATATGTCTCGGGGGTCGATAGTAGTGCTATAGACATTGTACAATTGTCTGTGTTCATTATGTTGGCAATATTTATTAATTTATTAAATATATTTCAAACGATAAAATAATTTACTATGTAAATATTTTATTTATAATTTAATACGTATTCCAAACACATTGAATTATTGCAATTAATATCTAGGGGTAGTTCTTCCACCTTTCTCTCTATCAATAACAATTAAAATTTGTTTCAATTTTATCCAAGATTTATAGTTGAATAAAAAAAAAAAAAAAATGGTTCTCCAACGTATTTAATAGTGAGAGAGAGAGACACAAAAAAACAAAAAAGTAATTAATCTTCACGGAGGATAAGTTTTCTCGCCCCCTTTTTTCCTCCCCTCGTGCAATATTTCCAATTGTGATAATATTTAAAATGGCGGATTAATTTATCGAGTGAAAAAAAAATTGAAAAAAAAAAGAAAAATTATTATCTCTTCTCCTCTGATTCTCATTAATATTCTACATTCTTTTTATTTATCGTCACGAGTTTGGTAAAAAAAAAAAAAAATTAGAGGACGTCCTTTCTTTTTATTTTTTTTTTTCCTTTTCTTCGTCTCTTCAGGAACAAAGAAAAAGAGATAACGGACTTTAGAAAAAAAAAAAAATATATACCGGGGGGCCGGTTGGGGGTGGTTATATATAGAGGTGCTACTACTGAAAATGTAGAGTGGCAAAAAAAAAAATGAAAGAATAAAAAAGTAAAAGGGAGGAGAAGAATGAAATGAGAGACGATTTTGTCGCCCAACCTTTTAATGCCTTGATCTTTTCCCTTTACACCCTTCTTAAAGAAGAAAACCAACCACCACTACCACCGCACAACTAGCGAATCATCATCCCCACCCACCCTCGCACTCCTTGCCACACCACACTGAGGGTGAGAAAAGAAAAATTGGGCAAGAAGTGGCGGCCACTTCTCAGTCAAAAGAAGAACAAAAATGAAGAAACAAAAGAAATTCTCTCTTCTCTCTCATGATTAATTATTGCTCATTTCAGATTTTTATTTTCAACCGTTGAGATAACAAAATTATTACAATGAATCATGTGTATGTATAAATAAGGGTGAGCAAAATAATAATTGTAAAAAGACAAATCCGCAAAATGTTTAATTACAAAACAAAAAAAAAATAATTTTACGAATTTGTTAAATTAAAAATGTAAAACCATTATCATTTCCCAAATAAAGAATATCGATTCCGCTAATCACACTGTCATTTCACCCCCACACACACACACACACACACAAACACAACCCTCTTGAGATTTTTTGAACTAGAAATAAGTGAGTCAATATATATACGTGATGAGAAAAGAAGAAGAAAGAAAATAGAAGAAGAAGAAGAAGAAGCAGAAGAAGTTTATTATGCCTCTGGTGACTGGCGGGGGATGGATTTGAAAGAGTCTGAACTGAAAGGGGGGTTAAAAGAGAAAGAGGGGAGGGATGGGATATTAAAGAGAGGACTGAAGAGGAATGAAATCCCTTCTACGACACGATACACCATAGTGGTCTTGCTATGCACGACGTAATGAAAACATGAATACTTGAAGCACGCAGAAGAAAAAAAAAAAAAAAAAACCACCCCTCAATAATTATATATCCTTCCACCCTTCGGTTAAAGGCAAAGTTCTGCACTTCTTCTTCTTCTTTTACTATACCACTTCGTTTCTTTTTCTTTTAGACTCCATAGACGTAAAAGCAATATATATATAGATATATGTAAGGGATGAAGAGGGGGTTGGTTGCCATTTTATGTCCCCTAAATAATTAATTCCGGCAGCGCCACCGGCTTAAGCACTAGTTCGATGCTGAGAAAGCAAGAGTGAAGAAAAAAAGGATGATAAAAATATTTTCTCTTATATATATGGAGAAAATAAGGGTTGAAAGGGGTTGGAGAATTTATTTCAACCATTGCGGATAATGTGGTATTTATAAGAACGAAAAAGAAAAAAAAAATTCTTGTTGTCTTAGAATGTTAAAAAATTAAAAAATTGTGAAAGTAGAATTGATGATTAATATATTCGGGATTGTAATGAAGGGTTGAAGGGGTTATGGCACGCCCTCGGGTTCGTCCATTAGCCAATCGTGGTGAAAGAAAGGGTGTGCCAACGTTGCATAATTACTACATTCACCGTGAACGAGTTGAAACTTGTTCTCTTTTTCCCCTCACTTCGCTCTCAACAATTTCAACTCCTTCATACAAAATGGCGTAAAGGGGTTGCAAAAAAAAAGGAAGGGTTGAATGTAATGGTGGATTATCCCCGTGCTCTCATTGGACAACCCCGGAAAAGTCGATAACAGCCGCCATCTTTAATATTTACCCCTTTTAATGGTGAAAGAGAGAAAAAAAAACAAAATGAAATGTAAAGTGAATTAAGGAAAAAAATTCTTTTCGCTTTCTTTCACCACCACCCCCAGAATAAAATTATTTCTATTACAAATGCACATCTATGTGAATCTGTTTCGTGTGTGTGTGTGTGTGTGTGTGTGAGACGGTTGAGATAAATCGTGATTTTTTTTTTCATTTTGATTTAATAAAAGGAAAATGCAAAAAAAAAATTTTTTTTATTCAAAATTGTGAATTGGGCACACGCGTGTTGCATAAACATGATTAAGTTTGACCGTCCATGCGTGTCGGCATCTGCTCGAAGAGACTATAGACTGTAAAGAGAGTGAATGACGTGTTCACATATACATATATACATATATACCAACAAAAACGAGAACATGAAAAAAAAAAAAATTTGTATAAGTCGAAAAAGTCGATATATAAAAATTCAACGAATAAATTCCATGGGACACGTTTGAACTTGCATTGTACGTATATATATATAATATTTCTTTTTTTTTTTAATCCTGCAGGATACGCACGTGCGATACATATAACAATTGTCGTTATTTTCAAAAATATATTCCTCTTTTTTTTTCTTTCATTTTAATTGAGAGAATTTTGTCTGCACTTTTTTTCTTCAGTTCAAAAGACTCGTGGATGACAATTTAATTTCTTCGACATATGTCGTGTCCGTTCTACTACCCTCTAAACAATTTATAGAACGGGAGAGAGAACGGAAAAAAAAAGGAATAAATAAAACTCGTGTGTGCGTCAACACCCCCTTATAGAGTGGCAAAAATACAATGTGAAAAGTGTATGTGTTAAAAATCGTCAAGATCATTGTGGTGAATGTGAGGAGAAAAATGGAAGGAAAGAATAAAAAAAATTATTCCAATCCAGTGGTTTGATGCTGTAGCACGTGTGGATTTTTTATTTCGGCGCGTGGGTGTTGGGATAAAGTGTGTACGTGTATTAAGATATTTTTCGACACCTGCTTCAGGTGTTATATATTCGAAACTGAAAAAAAAAAAAAAAACGCCAAAGGATTTTTTCCGACACGAAAATTAATTATTTCTTTACGTTTAAAGTAATTTTTCTTGAGCTTTAAATCGTCAAATTCAATTTTTCTTTTCACGTTTTACTATTCTGTAGGGGTTTTAGTGAAAATACGTGAAGAAAAATGGCGAAAAAGTGGAAAATAATAGGAGTAACAACGTTTTTAATTCAAAAATGGAAAATTGTTCAAACACATTTTGTTCCAAAATAATATTTCAAACTGGCTGTCGTGATATCCTAAAAATTAAGCTACCTAAAAAGTTCATAAAACCATCATTTCATTTGTCAACAAATGCCCCATAACCTGAACTAGAATCCCATCTATACAAAAATTAAACAGAACACCCATCTATTTTTGAAAAATTTAAACAAACAAAAAATTTTCACCACTACTGCACTTATCATCGGTTAATTTTTGTCCTATTTCAATGAATTTTAGGACACAAAAAAATTTCCCAAAGTTCTTTTGATAAATGCCGTTACGTCTTGTATAATATATACATATATATAAAATGAACCGGCAAATTTAACATGACTCGACAAGTCGGAACAAGTCCAAGACATGTTCCATACGCGCACGAGACCACTCGAATTTTTTTCTCTGTATATTTCTCAGTGTTTCCGTCTCTATATTATTGGATACATATATATTTATTTCCTATACTGTCTAACAGCAGCTCGCGCACGCTCGTGCCCAATATACATATATATATATATATATATATAATATATATATATATAGTAGTAGTAACATTTCAAAAAAAGGTTGCACGCTCGTTGAAAAATCCCTGGGGCGGTATAGACACTTTGATGTTTGTGTCGCCTTCTGTTACACTTAAACACATATGAATTCAACAGGAAAAGTCATTTAAGTCATTTGGTTATTTCTATATTTGTGTGACAATGAGTGTGAGAGAGAAAAAAAAAAAAGATAGTGGATAAGAAATTCAATACCATTATGGTGTTTGTCAGTCGTTACTTCAACAATTAAAAATCATCTTGAAAACAACGAAACAAAATCAGTCAATTAAAATTCCCTTTCTAAATCTTTCCTAACTATTTTTTCCTACCATTTTATAGAAAAAATATTACCCAGTATTGCACCAGTATTGCACATGGAATATCTAAATTACCATTTCATAAACAATTTCATAAAACTTCTTCGTTTATTTTCAATTCTCAAAGTAAAGAAAATAAATAATAATATTCATTATACCATTTCAATTCATTTATCTTTTTCTATTTCATTACACTAATATGGGTGGGCCAAATAAAATCCATCCAAACAATAAAAATTTTGTCCCAAGTATATACAAAAGAAGCGAAGCGAGAAAAAAAAAAAATAAAATAGAAGAATAATAATAAGAAGAAGAAGAAGAAGAAGAACGAGGTAAGAGAAAAAAAAATGTCACAAATTCTGACACAGAGCAAAAGTGACAAGAAACATTTGTCAATGTCCATTAGCGCGCATCGTTTATATACATATATATAAATATATGGATATACAAATATACAAATTTACTCGACTGTCCTATAACGCCAACATATAACACACAATAACACAATGTATAGCATAAATGTATAATGTTAAAGAGTTGTGTATTTGCGTGGTTAAATGAACCGTGAGCTGCGGGGGACGATTGTATGCAGCTGTGAAACGAAATTTAAAAGAGTTTATATACAAATACCTAAACATATATACATATAAATATATATATATATATATATATATATATATATATAAACTTGTTTGAGTATAGTTGAGAGATGTATTCATGCGCGAACACGTCAAGAGCGTGTCGAAACACGCAAAAAAAAAAAAAAAAAAAACGATGACCAACATAAATTTTTATTTTCTCCGAAAAATTTTCTACAATTGTTTTCATGTATTGATTAATTAATTAATTAATGGAGCACGGTATTCTATTGGTTTTTGATAACAATTTTGTGTCCCTATTTGTATTATTGAAGTGAGAAGTAATATAGTATTTGATCCCCTTTAATTTTAATAAGATAGATAGTGAAATAAGTAGTTTAAGTTGATAGACTAGGGCGATGGGCTCGGTCATTTTTGAATTGTAATATCTCCTTGAAAAATTAATATTTTTTAACACACTTTTTTTTCCAGTTGAAGAACAAACGCTCACTCGTATGATGAAGTTAACGGTATTTTGAAATAAAAATTAATTTCAAGTTGATGAGCTATTGAAAAAAAAAAAAAAATTGATTTTTTATCATTTTGTGGCGTAGGTGTTCTATGAAAAAGAAAAAGTTTCGTCATTCAAGCTTAATATTTCGGCATTCTTTTCCCTTATTATTCGATTATGAGTAACCTCAATAGAATGTACTAAAGAACTGGTGATCGTTTTTATCAGTTGGATTTATGTGATTTTAATTACTGTGTGGCGATTAAACAATTCATTTCTAAATCACTTTGGGTTGTTTGACGTAAATGGATAATGGTTTCCATTTTTTTTCCTTCACCTTTTTCTTCATATTTCGTAACAGACGTTTATATTTAATATTGCTGTTAGATTGTTTGTCAGGATTATTGCGTTGATTAAAACGACAATCACAATTACACTTACAATTGTTAGACAGAAAAAATGTCGACGACCTAAATACTCTATTGAAAACAATTGTTTATTCTTTCCCGAGGCAATGCAATCAATAAATAAGTCACGAACAATAAAAAAATAATCATCTGACCTTTATATTGACGCACATTCATACACCCCCGGGGCACATACTCATCGTCAATCAGAAAAATAACCTGCCTTGATTAGATTGGACATTAAAAAATAAATAAATAAAATTGAAAAAAAAAGATAAAATTTTATGTCGCTGACAAATTCTTCTGTAAATATTAATACAATTGTCCGAATATATTCATATATATATGTTTTTTGTGCGCCAGAATCTGCTGAACAATTTCACCATATCAAAAAAACCTTTCCAAAAAGAACAAACCCAAAAAACCCTGACGAAAAAAAAAAAAAAAAAACGAAGAACAATTTCCCAATTCTTCTTCGTTTCCCGTTACATAAAATTCACCCTCTCATCTCCGAATATTGGTCAAACCTCCCCACACACGTACACCTCATTCCCAATCCATATATATATATATATATATATATACATACAAAGAAGAACGTTACGGGGGTGGATATGGTCACATGGACATTATCAAGGGGTGGATAGAAGGGTGAATATGTTTCCCCCATGTGCACATTTTTAGGGGTAAAATTCGTCTCTTCTTTTCCTCCATATATATACGCCCGCCTCGAATTACTCACCACCCCCCTCCACCCCCCTCAGGCACTCGTCATCCCTCTCCCATTTCATCCCCTTTCGATATTTTCTCTATCAAAACCAACTCCTTCATTCCCTTATATCATTCGCCCCATTTTCTTTCTTTTTTTTTTTCTACACCAACACAACCCCCCCACCCCCCACCATCCCTATTTTACCGTCTCTCATCCCCTATTATATATTTGTGCCTTTACCCCGAAACCGAAAATCCTAAAACCAAAGGGGATTTGTTCGTACACGCGGAATAGAACAGTATTGCTTAAGGGGGTAGTTATATATATATATATATATATATATATATGGGAAACTACCCCCACAACTACCCCCTTTATTGCTTTCCTATCGACAAACGCAATTTTATTCTTATACACCATTTTTCCTCATTTTCTACTTTATTTATTTATTTATTGCTGTTGTTTATGGGTAATTGTTGTTCTGAATTTTGAAATGATATTGCAGAATTGTTTGGACAATGTAAGGATAATTATTGAAATAATATGTGACGTGAAATAGTTTGATGTTTAATTGTTAAACTATTTGGTGGATTAATTTCATCAATTTGAGTTATTATCTGTACATTATTTTCTTTGCTATTATAAAAATGAGAACTAAGCTATTATATTTCGTTAAACGTGATGATTTCACGACCATAAAATACCGTAAAATTGGTTTGTTATTGTTTAAAAGAAGTAAATGTTTTCGAATCAAAGAACAAAAAAACAAAGTGAGAAATTAGCTGATAAAATTTTGTTTCATCAGCTACAATTAAATAGATTTTGACAATAAACGGTTAAATATTAATAGGAATCCCCAAGCTCATTGTCACAATTTTAATAATATCGATTGAAAAATAACCAAAATTCTCCTTGTATACTCTTCCACTCCTCCAAACAAAAATACACAACTTTAAAAATAAATAAAATATATATAGACATTGCATATTTACTTTGACAGAGAAAGAAAGAGAACAAAACTGCGTAGAAAAAAAAAAAAAAAAAAAAAAATAACCTGTCAATAGCAGAAATGTCCAGTGAAGAGTGCACAAAAATCAATTGACGTAAAGAAAAAAAAGAAGAAAGAAAAATAAATATGATCGACCGAAAAAATATAAAATAAAATCGAGTCCATACAACACAAGGGAAAAGGATAAAGCGAAGAAAATACGGAAATTGCGTACGTTTCCTATACATACATATGTGTGTCTGTAAAAAGGATCGAGAGGGCGCGTGCGACACAGAAAAAAAATAAACCCCCGAGAGTGAGAGAAAGAAAAAGAACAAAAAAAAAAAAAAAAAAAATAGAGTAAAGAGCGAATGAAACGTATTGGGGTGGTTTTCAGGCCCCGCCATTCAATTTATATCGAAGGATTGACAGCTCTGTTATAGGTCCTTGTTACGTCAACGCGCAATTTTCTCTCTTTCAAGAAAAAAGAAAAAAACAAAAATCCCCGAAAAAAAAAAGGGAAAAAAAAAAAATTAATAAACATTAAAAATGCATATGTAAAAGAGACAATTTATTTTCCTCAATCATTTAAACATTTTTTTCGTTGGTCCAAAGACTGATTTAACGGTTAGAAAAAATTAGTCTGCAAGTTCAAACACGTTTTGTCGTGTCTGTTAAATGACCTCGAGCATAGAACGTGACTAGAGACAGAAAACAAATTCGCGCAAGAAATAAAAGAGAATAAAAATGTAAAATAAAATAAAAAATGATGATGATGATGATAATAATGAAGCGGACGTCCTTCCTAGACCAGCTGGTGTTGGAATATTGTATGAGAGCAAGCGAGAGGAGAATAGATAAATATATAGACACGCTTGTTTCGTTTTTCTACTCGTTCGCTTTTTCGATTTCTATTCGCACACCACATGTTAGCTAAAAACGAAAATTAATGCAAAAAAGGGATACTATATATCTATTATTAAGTGTCTATAGTCTGTTAAAAACAGCATAACATTTTGTATTCGTGATAATTGCATGTGTGGTAAGTGAATTAATTAAATGTGTCGATTCACTGGTGTTATTCGTCGAAAAATATGATTTGTCTATGTAACATAATTGTACTTAATAAATCATCACGCAGCTATGTATCATATGCATTTATATACATATATAAAATTATATAGAGCGGAAATTTCGACACCGAAAAAACGTATATACATCCAAATATTTAAACAATTATATAAACATTAACAGTAAAAATAATACGACGTGTTTATCGTCACTGCAAATAGTCACAGATTAATTATCCATCGAACTATTACGCCTGTAAGTCTTCGTAAAATTTTTTAAACATATTCATATACATATGTTTTTTGTGCGTCAGAATCTGCTCTACAATTAAATATACATACATCAGTACCCACCACTAACAATATAGCCACCATAACCTCAAAACTGAATAAATAATCGCACGCTATTTCATTGCTCCGTGAAATATGATCGAAAAGAAAAAAAGAAAAAAAAAAAAAATTCCTCTAACACCATCAATGATTGCAGTGAACTGTTTTCACTGCGTTAGAGAAAAAAAAAAAATATTGAATTGAAAAGCGGAGTGTAAAGGCCACAGGGAGATGTATATAGATGTATGCAAAGGGAAAAAGAAAAAAAAACATTTGAAATTCATTGAAATCAATTTTAAAATGCTTCAAACTTGAGAAATTCAGTTGGTATATATTTGAAGACTTTTTTTTTTCAACCATATATATATATATTCTTTGACTTTGTGTGTCAAAAATGTTTCTTATGTGAATTTTTTTTCTCCACAATTTTTTCTTTTATATATCCCATTTTCTTCATATAAATACATTCATTCGTTATATAAGGTACTTATATAGAATATATATATTCAGTAAATAAAAAGACGAAATCGATGCGTTTCTTATAGTATTAACGAACTTTCTATAGCAGCTGAAATTTTTATGATGAAGTAAAAGAAACGAGAGTTTGAGAATAAAATAGAATGCATTAAAAAAAAAAACAGAAAAGCGCCCAATCGAGCAATGATGTCTATCATGAAAATATAAACGAATGCAACGAGACGTGTATAAATTGTGAAAAAAAGAAAAAGTTCCCCAATTAACCAAAAAAAAAAAAAAAAAAAAAACAACTAAAATTGTTTTGGTCATATTGATATCACGCAAAAAAATTATTATCCAGATGCCAAATGTATTTGTATCTGTAGCCCTCGATGATTCTTTGCCTCATATATATATATATATATATATATATATATATATATAAAAATGTATTTGAAATAGTTTTTTCACTTACAGTAACGATGAAATCAAGATATCGATTTAATCCCCGAACTATCAAAAAAGTGGACAGAGAGATGAGAAGGGAAGATATTATCTCTTGTATATAATATATAAAAACCGGACATTGTGTCATCCACACTGTTTAAAAAATATCCGTTGAGAAATGTTTATCGAGAAGAAACCTGCGGTTAATAATAAATATTTGTTTATTATTAATAAATATTAACAAAACAGTTGAAGAGAAAAATAAAAAAGCAAAAAATACTAAACACAATCTGGACAATGAAGTCATATAAATTGTTGTGTTTAATTTAATTTGTAAATGATAAAATAATGATAGCAATATATTAATGTATATACGTTTTTTGTGCGCCAGATTCTCATCTACATTTTCTTTCCTACAAAACAATTTATATAAATAACGGTATTGACATATTTCACTATAAAAGAAAAAAAAGGCCTACGTGACAATAAATTGACTATTTCAACACTATCTTGATAATATTAATTATCAATTTTATTTCCTCACTATTTATTTGTCGTTATATCTAGTAATTCTATACTTGAGTACATGCCACTGTGAAATACTGATAAATAACTGGAGATTATTACAGTCCAGACAGTACAGTACACTTCCAGTCAATAAAATATAAAAATAGCGTGAAGAGAGCAAAAATGTAAGAGAACCAAAGAAAAAAAAAAGATGAATATTACATACACTTAAACTGTTATAGAATCATTAACAGAAGAGTATATGAAAGATATATTGTATCTATTTTTATGACACTCAACTATTGTGAAAATGTATTTGAAAAACAGGTAATACAATATAACTCACTCAAAAGTGAACCCAAAAATTATTTTTACAAACAACTAAATCATTTTTGTCCTCTTTTGGGACATTTTCTTTCTTTCTTTTGCTTTTTCTGTGTAAATATATATATATATATATATTTACAAAAGTTGACAATTTACGAAATTTTCATAATAGAATAAAGGCAAAAGAACACGCGGTGATAATAAAATCCTCTGTTAAAACGTAGCAATAGCTAAAATATCGAATTTAAATTATTCTACTGCTCTACAACAGCAGCTAAACACTTTTATATATACCCTAAGTAAAAATATTGTCAAGAAGAGCTTAAACTCTTCTTGAAGTAATATTACAAAATTGGGGGAAAGTCAACCGTGACTATTGTAAATTATAGAAAAAAATATGTAGCAAGGAAAAATTGTAATCGGAGAAAAAAAAAGAAAATAATATATTCAATACGAATGTATCAACTTGTGAATAATAATTATAATAAATATAAAATAACAAGTGTTTGTTTATAAATAAATAACTGTTAAATATTTCGTATATATTGAACAGTGCGATTTTTGTCTAAAAGTTTGATCGTCTATAACGCTAAAGCTATCAATATTAAAAAAAAAGTTCCCTCAAACTTTTTTATAGAAAATTTAACGCTCTACAAAATTGATATAATGAAATTTAACCGTATCTCTCACCATTCAATCACAATTCCATCTGAAACATCACACTGCACCAATCACTAACAAACACTTAAACTTCACAATCACTTTTTCCACTAACAACTCTCGATAAAATAAAAAAAGAATACATATCTCCAAACAATATTAAACCCCAACAAAACAAAAACACACTAATATAAATAATAAAAAAGGAAAAAAAAAAAAAAAAACACCAATTGGTTCGAACGTGTTTATGCGAGTTCAAGCGTGAATAGAATGAGTTGAAAATATCGACAGAGCCAAATAAAAGAATGTGTGCTTGCCTCGAAGTAAATCCTCTTACAACACAACTCTTATACATTATATAAAAAATGTAAACAAGAACAAAAACCTCTCTACATTATAACAATCGGCACTACTCTTCCCACTTTCATAGTCTTTCACATCCTCTGTTTACAATATTTATTTTCTCTAAACAAAAGTATCTCAATTCTGCAAAATAATTTCACGACAGTTTGCTCAATACAATAAAGTGAAATGTAACATTACAATCAATAGATTATCTACCCTATAAACAATTCAAAATAAATATATATATATATTTATTGATATATAAAACCATAAACAATTAATTCAATTAAATATATATTCCATTTTTCTACACTTTCCATACACAATTCAATCTACATTATTCAAAATGAAAATTGTGTTTAATAATACGAAAAAATCATTTATCAATAATATTTGTTTTTTAATAAATAAACGAATGGATAGTTAAAAAGAAAGAAAAAAAAACATGGAGATTAGTTTGAATATTGAAAGGGACAAATGTAAAGTTTTGTTTAAAGATCAGGTCGAGAAGTCGTACCTGATAATTTGCGCAATAAAAATATAAAAGTTAAAGGCAGCGGTATATAACTCCCCTTCAGAGGTTTATTTCACAAACTGTTCTATTGCTTTCTTATATGTATATATATATATATATATATATATATATATATATATATATATATATTTGACTGTATGGGGTGGGGGAAAAAAAAAGACATGGATTGGAGTCTATGGGTACAACAAAACTTTACAAGAATGCACTCTGTATACTCCTCTACATTATATTTCTCGCTCTTTCACCGTGCCCTTTTAAGTAAAACTGGAGCAATTTCAGTTAATTGCCGGCAATCACAATTCTTTTCCCTGCTCTCTTATGTATATATATATATATGAGAGACCCCAGGAACTTTACGTTTACATTTGTAATGTACATAAACCCAATATAATAATACGGTTCCCCAAAAATATCGGAAAAATTTACAGCACTGTGAAAATATGTATAACGGTTTTATTTTAGGTTAGAAAACAATTTTTGTGACTCAATAACAACAGATGAATTATTTATTTAAATCAATTTTGTGTGATAATTGTTGATAAACATTGTTAATCAATAATAAAATCCGGATCATTTTGCAAACATTGAAGAATAAAAATATAACAGCAAAAAAAAAATTATCCTGTGCATTAAATTCATCTAAAAAAAAAAAAATTAACTATCCAATAAAATTTTGCACAATTTTTGAACATCAGGTTGTATTGTCAAAAAATTCCAACACGTGATATATACACGTACAGTGCACCTTGCACAAATGTATATAAGTATTGTCAACCGCATGAAATATCGTACACAAACCCTTTTCAAAATAATATCCAGGTATATTTAACCAGCAAGAAAGGGTTGAGGTCATAACCCCTCATCACTTGTTCCCTTTTTCTTCCTTACCACTTTTCCCTCCACACACGCTCTCTCTATATATATATATATATATTCTCACCGTCCGCTCAAAATTCTACGCACACTGACACAATGGACCGCACAGGTAGACAGAAATGTTCACGCTTTTCACGTTCAAACACGCCCAAGGGTTAGTGAAGTAATGATTAGTAATAATCTATTCGCTGGTAATGACAGTGGTGGTATTGAAGTAAAGACGAATAACAACCCTCAAATAATTCAAAATCTAATTGGATAAATTTTCAATAAATACATTCAACTGTCCTGATAACAATAGCAATTAATAAATCATAACTGGGTATCAATTGTCCATCCAATAATTAAAGAAAATAAATGAATAAATATAATTCAATGAGTATATTAATATTTCTACATAAATATATATTTGAAATTATTTTTTTCTTCCGCTCGTAATGTTGCGAAAAATAAAATAAAAGAGGGAAAAAAAAAAAAAAAAAATTTGTTCACCCTCAAATACGAAAAATAGATGAGAGAGTGCGAACAACAGAACGAGTCTATGCCTGTCGATTTTTATAAGAGCCGCATATATATATATATATATATATATATTTTTTATTCTTTTAAATCCATCAGTGGGTTGAGTGAGTGTGTGAGAGAGGTAGGGATGTTATAGACTGAAATAGAGAGTAAAAAAGAACCCCCGTGAGTTTTTTTTTTTTACGGGCACGCGCGGCGCACGCCCCGCACAGGCAGGTGAGAGCGCGCGAACGCGATGTAAAGCTATACTCCAACCTATACGTATAAAAAAATCTATAGTATTTTAGATCCTACAATTTTTTTTTCACCCCTTGAATAAAAAAAAAATTGTGGAAAAAAATGTGGAATAAAACTCCCTGTATATATGTATAGATAGACGCTGAGGGTTGTCGCACTCTCATTTATACGCAAAGAAACCACCAACAAATTTTCTCAAATGCATTTATAAAATTATTTTTATATTATTAATCATTTCTGAAACACTCCAACCATCAGTGCAATTGAAATATATGATAAATTAGTCAGTATTATCTGCAATAAACAATTAAATCGTCTTTTCTCGTGGAAAAATATCCTTAAACAATTAATACGACGTGAAAAAAGTACCAAGAGTAACAGTATTCATCAATAATTCTCTTCCTCGAATTAAAAAAATAATGCAATCATCTCTCTATAGCCAATTATCACCAAAATATTATCAGTAAAATCGTTGTAATTGAAAAAAAAAAAAAACATAAAATAATTCCACCTCTAAATCATCAACATTTATTGTCTAAATACTTTTCTCATATCTTCAACTATTTACCAGAAAAAAAAATTCCCCACGATTAAATTCATTATCAAAAATGAAAAATAATCTCTCACGTAATTTCTAGAACGAAAAAATAACCGTCAAACTTTCCTACCCCATGCAAACATAAGAGTAAGCATTCTTCTGCGTTTCTCATATATGTATTCTAAAATAAAAAGTGTTCAACGAAAAAAGATATATATCCTCAGCCAGAGATAATAAAAATAAAATTTCCAACTGCATTTGTTTTTATCATACAGCAACGGACACAAAACAGTTCCTGTTTATTTCATCTAAACCATCCCCACCACATAACCAACAGGTTGACCCCACCATTCCTCTCTTCATCCCCGTTCGGTAAATCGTCCCTCACTGCGTGCAATTTATTTCACCATTGTCCCCCATCAATGCTTACCCCCACCATTCAGATCAGTAGTCGTGCGCTAGACAAGTATGAGCCTGCGCCACCACTGTTGGCGCGACCGTTACCGATTGGCTCATACTTTTGTAGTGGGGCGGACACGCTATAGGGACTGTTGAGTGGGGGATTGTTTGACTAGTCCGTGCGCGGTTACATTGGCAGTTAGTATTGGGTTAGGTCAGCCCGACGCAACATCATACATAAAATTCGTTTTTTCGTGTTTTTAGTCAAAGTCATTACTAACATTTTAAACATTATTATCAACGTCGTATTATTGTTTTATTTATTACTAAACTATCAGCAAGTTGAAGTATAAATGAATAAAAAAAATGAACATTTTTGTGTGACTATATAGAAGAATACTTTTTTTTTTCTGTTCAAAATTTATTTCTCGAATTATCTTACGTTCTAAAATTTGAGTTTAAATAAAAACAAAACATTGCAAATTTGTTTTACATTGTGATAAATATTGAATTGTTTATATCACAAAATTCGCGAAGCTCAGAATTGAACGATGTCAATTGCAACTAATCAATAAGAATCAAGCGGAAAAAAAAAAAAAACCCTAGTTAAAAGACATTTTCAAATTGTTCAGTGTGACAAAAAGGTTAATAAACAAATTAAAAATAACTAACTAATTAATTGAAAGTGAACAAAAGTGTTTGAACACATTTTCATCAAAGTGAATTTCAATTGTTCCAATATAACAAAACAAAAAGGCAAATAAATATTTTTCCCAAGTGTACAAATATATAAATATATATATTGAAATTAAATAAATAAATAATTACGTGCAACTATTTGTGGATGGAGTGTATGTGTGATAATTATTAAACACGGATCGTAGAATGGCACTTTCTTATCTGCAAGAGGCGCAGATTAACGCAGGTGAATTAAATTCAAATACAAAAAAACTAGCAATAATAATAATAATAATAATAAGGATTAAATATGAAGAGAGAAAGATAAAGAAATAATGGAATTACCCGCAACAATTTTCGAAATCCAAATTAAAGAATTTATCAAAACCCGACAAACATAATAACAATCAATTCTATCGCAATAATCTTAATTGTTTTCCGTTAACTGACGTTAATTCGAAACGAGTTTCGACACGTATGTGCGTCATTGAACGGAAAAAATTGTGACATTGAATACACATTCTATCAATCCAAATGAAACATTATCAGCAAGAGATTTTTTTTTTTTTTTCTCTTCGAAATAACCAATAATTATTTGTTCCCCCAAATTGATCGACTAAATGATAACAATTATTGAATTGATGTCAAAGCAATTAATCCAACGTGAAACACGCGCACAAAATTATTTCGAAATAATACAAAACCAATTCTCAAGTAAATAACAAAATCTCGAAAACAAAAATTCTCGCATTTATATCTAATCTCCAAACAAATAAACAAAAATATATAAATCGTCAGTGAAATTTTACATCACTCCTCATCCATTTCCTATCCTAAAATCTTACCAATTAGAGGGGGTTGTTAAAAATGATTCCAAAGAAAGGGGAATTTATATACGAGTCGTGAAGACGTTGCTTGGGTAACGGCGAAAAGGGATTGGTGATATATATATATATATATATAACGATATCAAGAAAGGAAGAAATCAAAGGGGAAGGGTGTCGTCAAGGAAATGGAAAGAAACCGAACCCCCGCACTATTGATTCGTTATTTTTTTACCCACCCTCTCTACCGATTAAAATCAATCATCATCATCATCATCACAACAATAATCATCAAACTCATGAAAAAAAAAAAAAAAAAACAAAAAAAACGTAAATAAAACCCCCAATTATATCAAACAGAAAAAACATTATAATTTGAACCCAAACAATAAACTAAAATGCCAAATAATAAATTCCATAACCGCCCGTATAAAAATAAATACTCTTATGATACTGTTTTCAAATATATTTCTGCATTCCGACGGTATAAAAAGAAAACTTAAATGCACGCGCTGCAGAAATGGGGGTTGTGATTAGATTTCTGTGTAGTCAAAATATCAACATAATAATTAACGGATATATTATATTGTATAATGCAAAAGAAAACCCTCCCCTCTCACGGAAAGTGTACAACGTGAATATAAAAGTGTTGAAGTAAATATAAATAAATGAAAATAGCAAAAGTATATATGTGTTATGAGAAAGTGGTTGGCCTCGTGAGAGTCATGCGCGTAGTGGGTGGTTGGGTTGGCTTTTACGTTCATTCAACACAATCGTCTACATGAATGAATCCCTAAAATCGAATACTAAAACTAAAACGAGGGCAAAAAGAAAAAAGAAGAAGAAGAAGAAAAAAAAAGACCAATTGCATGTAATTTAACCCGTAAACTTTTAGTAACACAATTAAAGACAATTAATAACGGACAATAAAATAACGGATAAAATTCCATTTTTAGAATATCAATTTCATCCCCGGTTATCTATTTTCATCCACGAATACACTTGCGAAATGATAAATCAAAAAAGAGAATTAATAAACAATAATATAAATCAATAACTGTAAATTAACTATTTTCATCATTTTTATTTCCCCTCCATTTCTTCAATTTATAATTGACTATTTAATTATCAAACGCTACAATTGAATTCACAATTATTCCCTCCTCTATTCTACAACGCCGCAGCGACTTGTTATAATAAAACAATAACTGAGACTGTCCCAAAAAAAAAATAAATAAAATAAAAAAAAACACACACACACCACAATCTAATTCTCAATTATTTATTTTTAATTTCAGGACTCCTCTCAAGCCAACAATACGATATGAAACAAGAATCCAAGAAGCAATCATTATCACCACCATTGAATAATAATAATAACAACAACAACAATAACAACACTGATGTGTCCTTATTTCCACGAATTGGTGCAGCGGCCGCCGCCGCAGCAGCAAGTCTATCAATACTAACACCACAACAGTTTTTAGCTGCGAGTAGAACAGCCGCATTGATGGCCGCCGGTTTGCCTGTACAATTTCATCCAAGTTTAGCAGCAGCAGCAGCAGCGGCAGCTGCTAATTCAGGACTTTACGGTGCTCCCAATCAACCAATGACAATGTTTTCTGGTTGGCCAGGACAACAACAACAACAACAACAGCAACAATCATCATCATCACCACCATTGCATCATAAACAAGGACCCATATCACCAATTCTCAGTACAAAATCAACGTCCCGACGTGCCAATAATATAAATAACAATAATAATAACAATATCGTAAGCAGTAGCGCTGATCGAATAATGAAATCAAAAGTGAACGCAAAAAAACGCGGTCCAAAAAGTAAAATTGATTTGAATTCACCACCGACATTAGTTGAAACATCAGCGCCATTAAGTCCACCAACGTCTATAAGTCCTGAAGCAACAAAAGACAGTAGAGATAAAGTGTTTACGTGCGGTGTATGTTCAAGATCATTTGGATACAAGCACGTCCTTCAGAATCATGAAAGGACACACACTGGTGAAAAGCCTTTTGAATGTCCCGAGTGTCACAAACGGTAAGAACAACATTTCGCTAATGATAATCTCCCAAGTGGTGTTTAATTCCGTTATTAAATATGAATTATAATTAATTTTCATGTAAATATTTGTTTTTATTATGATTACAGATTTACGCGCGATCATCATTTAAAAACACATATGAGATTGCACACTGGTGAAAAGCCATATCATTGCAGCCATTGTGATCGTCAATTTGTTCAAGTTGCCAATTTACGTAGGCATTTACGTGTTCATACAGGCGAACGTCCATACGCGTGTGAAATGTGTTCGGCAAAGTTTAGCGATTCAAATCAATTGAGAGCGCATGTATTGATACACCGTGGTGAAAAGCCATTTGAATGTGAACAATGTCAAATGCGATTTAGACGTAAGCATCATTTTTTGCAGCACAAGTGCGGTTTTAGTAGTAATAGATCGCAACGTGCATCGCCATCAGTGGCAAGTGATGATCTTGATGATGAAATAGATATTGATATTGAAGCAGAAATTGATGATACAAGTAGAAAATCATCAACATCAATAAGATCAACGTCATCAAGAGTACAACATCATTTACCAAGTCCTGTAGCTGATAATAACAATTGCCAAATACAAATGCCATTGAATTTAACAAGTGTACCAATTGATATACCGGAACAAACTGAACCAGAAGATTTGTCCATGTCAACCGGTAGAGTTAGGCCACATTCACACAGTCACAGTAGCGGCGATTCGCCATTGAGT